>CM070724.1:19595774-20979430 GCA_036346275.1 Otatea glauca
TTCTCCTCGGTCGTTGTCGAGGTCGTCCAATCTTGTGGTGAAGGCGGTGAAGGAGTAGAAGAAGACATTCTTGCAGAAAAGATTGACAGCGACTCGAGAAGGCAAGAACAGCGAAGGTTAACCTTGGTGGCGGAGAGTTCAGGAAGGCGAGAAGGAGAAAGGAGAAAACGCTCGGCGGAAAGATGAACTGTCGGGCGTCGTACAACATAGTTTTTAAAGAGAGAACAGTAAGGTCTTTACCGAATCGGCGGGAAAAAGCTGGGAAACGTCTCATCCTTTCAGATTCCTCATAAATGATTTACAGGCCCGTCGCCTCGACTTACGGGGCTTGACAGAATTTGATCGGATCGCGTCGAGGCCACGTCGCCCCCATGATGGGGCTCGTTTCCCACTTACCGTATTAAACGGGATGTGGATGGTCTTCAACTTGAATAAAAACTTGTTTTTTACAGACGCCCACGTTGGGCCTTTGGGTGGTTACCGCATGACGGAATCATGTACCGTAAGATTGAGCCCAAACGGGCAGATCCATGGGCATGCTCCACGAGGGCCGAATGCGTGCGTCGCTTTAAACGAGTACGGGCGCCTTCGGATCTAAATGTGATACGCCCAAGAGAGCTTAAGCGGGTCCGACATCGATCGGAAAGGGTATCACTCGGCCAAGAGCCGTCAAAAGTAATATGCTCCAAGAGAGCCTAAGCTGAACCTGACATCAGTCGGGAAAGGGTATCACTCGGCCATGACTCGTCTAAACGTGATACGCTCCAAGAGAGCCTAAGCCGCTTCCGGTATTAACCGGGAAAAGATATCACTCGTCCAAGAGCCATATGAAATCATGATACGTTCCAAGAGAGCTGGGTCGTGCTCTTAGGACACGGGTATCATTCGGCCATGAGCCAGGATAACCTCGTTACGTCCCAAGTTGGACTAAAAACTATATCTCGCAATAGTCGGATATGGGGATCGCTCGGCCAAGTGCAACGATGCGCTCCGAGTCGAGCCTAAGCTATGTCTAGCGGCAGATGGACACCTCCTTTCAGGTTCAAACAACACCCAAGATCTGAGATGCCCTAGAACGAGACTAATACACAGTCAAGGGACAGACGAGAGATTCTTCTACAGAAGGTATTTCTTTATTATGTACAAAAATTCCTCAGGCATTACGCCTAGGAAACTATATGTTGCAGGAGAACTATGCCTCCCCTCGGCGCGCTCGGCCGAGCGCCTCGGTGAGGGGATCCCTAGCCCTGCTAAGGGCGGGCACGACCTCAAGGAAAGTGCTGATTGCCTCGCAGTCACGCTGCTTCGCCTCCTCCTCCAGCAGCGCCTCGAAAGCTCGATCAAATTCCTCCCAACGCTTAACTAGCCTGGGGTCTGCCTTCACTTGATGATACCACCGAGGCATGATGAGGACAAAAGCTTGAAGCAAAAGAATGGAGGGCAGAAAGCGAAGAGATACATTTTGAAGCGTTGGTACGCCTTTTATAGCCAATTCAGACGAAATCGAAGTAAGCGCCGGGATATTAAGCGTCGGAAGCTGAAGAGATTTGGTGTTAATGCAACTTTAGAAGACGAAGAGCTTTTCTGGCTGAATAAGTTGGCACAGAAAAACAAGGCAACCTCGGAGACTGCCCGATGACTGTCAAGCGATAAAAATTAAAGGCTTCGAGCGGGAAAAGTATCGAATCTACGTTTGTGACATGATAAGAAGTCCGTAAGGCTACTCACAAATAAATCAGCTCGGTAAAAGATTTGCGCTTAAGAAAAGCAAAGGATGAAATTTATGATCGACTTCTTCATAATTCGCCTGTTGCAAAAAGGAAGGTTTTTTTCGATTGGATAAGGAAACCAGTCGGGATTACAGGCAGGAAGCCCTGAGTAAAGCAGTCGGATCATGAAGCACTCGGGGGCTGCTGTGGGATATAGATTCCAGGGTATCCTCAGGAAAGGCCCAAGATAAAGGCCCAGAAGATACTCCCCGCGTCAGGCCCCGCTGCCGTGCGCAAGGGGACATATCCTAAAGGAAGTTGAACTTATGTTTAGATATGATAGATACGGTTGTAATCTGAGTCGTTAATAGGGTAGATAAAGATGTAAACTCCATCCTATTAACTGACTAGAATCTTGTAACCGATCGGAATCTCCAAACCGATCAGGACTCTGTAAGCCGCCTCACCCCCGCTATATAAGGGAGAGGGCAGGCAACAACATAGGGATCCGATCATCCAAGCATAGAGCAATCAAGCCATAGAGCATAGAACACCTCATATTGCCCAGAGCATATTGTGCTTTGAGCAACCCCAGATCCAAGAGATCCATATAATCCCAAAGACACAGATTAGGGTATTATCTCCTCCGCGAGAGCCTGAACCTGTATAAACCCCTTGTCTTGTGTGACCATCGAGTTTGAGATCGAGCGCCTACCCCATAAATTCATTGCCGACTACAAAAGTCGACAGGCGCTACCGGCCTTTTCTAGGCCAATTGGTGAGGGAGAGAGTGCCGATCACGGTTAAGGACTGGAGGAAGGAAGTCAGCTCCTAGCAGAAGAATCAACTGTGGGACGAGGTTAAGGGCAAATGGACTATCAAGAATGGGTTCAAGAACAAAAACTTGACCGTTATCTAGCTAGTGGATTCTTTATGATCAAGATGATTCTAGATGGCTTTCCACATGTCATAGCAAAGCAAGAACACATTTTTATATTTTAATGATGCCTTTTCTATGTTTTTCCCCTTTTGGCAATATAGGCATCAAGATGGCATTTTCACCCTCTTTACATATGTATGCATGAAATGCATACTAAAAGAGGTTTGAAGGTTATCCAAGTGACCATACATACAAAGTTTGACACCAAGCTACTCAAGGTCAGATTATGCTAAACTAAGACATGTCCAAGTACAAATAACAAATTTTGCTAGCAAGCTTAGTTTTGAATCTATCATTTTTAGCAAGATTTGCAAGTGTAAGGACCCGAATCCACCGATTCGGACCCATTGTGTTTACCGCACTAGTCCCAGGATCAACACGAGTGCACACAACTTAACATTAGTACATATCACATCATACTTAACGATAATAATAATGAAACTCCATTTATTGATATAACTAAGTGTATGATCTTATGGCCAACTTACATTATTAAGCCACGTAGGGCTAGACTGGTGGGTCTGAAAACCACAACCAGGGCCCCCCTCTTGCACCATGTGAATTACTCCATAACTCGGGAACTCACACCGCCATTGATAGTACCAAACTAAGACATTGCAAATTAATCAGCTAGGCTATCCCACACCAGACATGTGGTTGTGTGGTTGCATGATTGACTCAGGTCAAAGGCTTGCAAGGTTAAGTCCTTAGGATGATCGGAGCAAGACTTCCACATACCCTCTGCCCATCGGGCCCACCTTGGCATACTCGCCCCTTGTCACTTGCCCCAATCTAAGTGATTACCACCCCAGTTGATTACCAAGCACCACGTGCCATCAACAATTCAACATCGTTGCGTGACATACATCGCTACAACAACTCAATCTCATCGTGTGACCACACATGACACACAAGTTCATATCATTGTTCCATATTTCATTAGTCAAGATTAAACATCATTGATTCGAGTACATGTGACGACATAGCAAGGCTAAGCAACTAACGCAGTCTAACCATCCCATGTTGATTTTAGTATTAACCAAATATAATGAACCAACCTAGGGTGACAATAGATAATGGCATACAAATGACAAGGTAGGGTATAGATCAAATTGGTATAATAGCTAGTCCCAATTTAATTTGAAACAATTGTATAAATGAAATAGCATGCATTAAAGTAATCAATATAGCGATTCTATAAACATGGGTTCAACATGATCAAAGCACAACTTGCCTTGAAATAGATTCTGGTCTTGCTGTAGAAATTGATCCTGGGTCGACGGATCCTCTCCCGGAGTATAGATCAAATCAACGTCTACGTGAAATGATGCAAAGATAACAAATAAACACCAGAATAGAGAGTATATGAACTCCAAAAATCAAATACAATTCACCATTAAATAGATCTCAATTTTAAATTTTTTTACAAATTTGAATCACCTCAATCGGAGTTCGTACGAGGGCGAACGGCCTCGGAGAAGATTCAAATTTCTAAAAATCAGAAAATTGGAAAATTATTAAAAAACCGAAATATTTTTATAAAGGAAAAACGTATTATTGAGTCAGTGTGACGTCATGCTGACATCAGCATCGATCTGGATCAGTCGCTTGCCGACACGTGGCACGGTCCATGGACTTGGTCCACAGGACCTCCTCTGGTCCACCGTGGACAAGGTCCACGTCACTTCGCATCACGCGCCCAACACGCGGCATCATCGGATTGGCTACGATGCCGCCCGTGCCGATGTTTGACATGCAGCGCTCATCCATGGGATTGATCGGATCGGACGGAAGCGGTTGTCTGCGACGAGGTGAAATCCTGGTGGTTCACCACGGATAGAACGGACGAAAACTCGCTCCACGAAGATGGCGAGGCGGTGGAGGGGAACTTCACCAGTGTTGGAGATGACAATGGCGTCGCAATGATCCGGCGGCCCAACGGCGACGTTTTCTGGCAGTCCGGGTGCGTCTCGAAACGGGGACCTCGGATCTGGTCCTCAGAGCGGCGGAGACGGTGGATCGGCGGTGCTTTTGGACGAAAACCGCGGCGGCTGCTACCTTCTTCTCCGGTGAGCTCTCACGTGTGGACGACGGCGGCTTAGGGTGCACGGGTTGCGGTAGATGCACGGTGCGAGATGGGGAACCCGATGCACATGGCGGCGCTTTAAACAGGCACATTGGGAGGCGTGCACAGTGCGAAGAATGCGGCTGAATCAGAGATGGCCGGCGAGTCCGACTGCGACTCGGAGAAGCGACGTGGCTCCATCTCAACCCTCCGTGACGATTCAATCCAACGGCTCTCAACGCAACGCAGCGTGGAGGGGAGCACGTTCGTTGGATCAAGATCCAACGGTCCTAGGGTTAGGGTTTTCGCTCAGAATTGGGCCGCACAGTACCGGGCCGAACGAAAACAGTAATGGGCTCTGGCCCATTACTATTAAATATTTCCTGGATTTTTCTTTAAAAACAATTACAGAAATTCATTTAATTAGTTTATGGCAATAAACATATCAGGAAAAATCCAATAAAATTCTCATAAATACTTTGAAACATTTTTAACTCAAATAAAATATTTTTAGCCAAACTTTATATTAAATTTATCTATATTTGATTCATTTTCACAAAAGGCCAATATACTTATTTTAAAATAAATTCAGATAAAATCCAGAAAATCCAGTAAATTAAGGAAAATCACAGAATGCACAAATAGCAATAAAATAATATTTATGGTAATTTTTGGGATGTTACAATAAGTGCAACACTTACCATTAGTTTCAAAACTAGAAGCAAAAGCCACTCAAAAGATCAAATGGAAAACCTAGAGTTCAACCTACTCAACACTTTAGGGAATCTAGAAGAGTATACAAGGTCCTTTGAGCTCATTTTTCAATTAATGCAAATTTTTCTTTAAGACCTTAAAAGACATAGCGGCGCACAAATGTTTGACATTATTTGCATTCCTTACCCACTTATATTTTTTTATTTTCTTTGTTTTTTAAAGCAATTGACTTAAACCATATTCGACCATCTCAAGAAAGACTCTTAAGAGGATGGTCTCGGTCATACACGACACATTCTAAGTTCATCCCAAGTGTAATGGGAAGCAGTCTTGTGAATGCAAGGTGTTGAGTCTAATGCTCACAAATAGAGTCAACTTTGCTTAATTTTCATTTTAGCACATTGATTTATGAGCAAATGAAGGACCCAAGTATGGATCAAGCTAGTTTCACCCAAGTTGCTATAGGGACTATAGAGAATTCTAAAATTTCACAAATCATAGCAAGTACACCTAGAGATAAAACTTAGCAAGGAAAAGCAACATATTTCATCAAGTTTTTATTTAAAGATCTAATTTTTAATTTTTAACAAGCTTAGCAAGATTAATCAAACTGAGCCTGGACATATCTAAACTAGCATTTTTCTTCAGAAAAGTAGCATGGTGCATAGAATGAATAATAGCTCATTTGCGTAATAGACAAAACTCATAAAACATAAAATAAAGTATATATGCAATGCATGGCGCAGATTCTCAAACTCCCTCTCAACAAATGAATCAATTTTAAGAACAAATCTGGTTCAAGTTGAGTTATTAGCAGAATTAAGCTCAAAGAAGGTTCAAATGAACTTAATGGAAACCAAAAACACAGAGTGAGGAGAAGAAGTTGAGAAACTGCAAACTGGGTGGCTATAGAGCATAGAAAATATAGCAGAGATCACTATAGCTCAAACTCGCTCTCATCTTCCCCAATGATTTACATAGGGAAGATGACTCTAGATCCCAAGCTAAGGAGTGCACATAGACCCTATCTACCCAGGGGGCCTAACAACTGCTAGACTTATAAGACTGTAAAGGAACTCAACCTAAAGAGAAGATAGAACAGCTAATTAAGCATGATAGCAACCTATAGCATAAGATGAGAGGTCCATGCAAAGCACGCCAGAAGTCTAAGTGAAGTGAACTCACAACTCTAGAATTAAGCCCAATAGCACCCATAAAATGCAAAAGAAAGGAAATGCTGGAAGAACAAATATATATATATATATGGAAGACCATGTGGAGATCTACCCATGTTGATGATGAGTATTTGACTGTATCTGAGTTAGGAATCTAATTTATTTTTGGCAATTGGATAATTATTGTATATCATTTTGGACATTGCTATGTGATGGGTTTCCTTGTTTTTGATGGTTGCAGGATGACGGTACTAGGTCATGGTGAGGCAAAGGATGACCGGGACTAAGCGAGGTGCGCCGGAGGTCCGGACGGTTGGGGATCACCGAAGGATGACCGGATACAGAGTCACTACAAGCCTAGAAGACAAGGGAACGGCTGAGATGCTAACTTGGGGCTGTTTGGATCAAGAAGAGCTGTTGGATTGCGGTTTAGAAGATGCAGTAGCATTCAAGTTAGGCTGAGTAAATCTCAACCCTTAATGAGGTTACTTGAGGGCCAAGTAGAACTCATCCAAGGGTGGAGAATGACTCATGAGTAGTATAAATAGAGGGGGAGGGGTAGCTCTCCCCTTTTGAAGGTTTTGTGTGCTCCTTTGAGATATGCCCACCTGTTGTGAGGCTGTGTAAATCTTCCTCCAAAGAAATAAAATTTTACTTACTTACTTTTTTGAATTTAGTTTCAGCATTTACATTATGTCTTAAATTCAGCATTTAAATTTTGCACTTTAAATTCCACAATTTAAGTTCTTGGAATTTACATTCCCGCAAGTTAGATTTGCCTCCCCTCCTTCTACTTGCTTTTAAATTCCACAATTTAATTTCTTGCAATTTACATTCTCGCAAGTTGGATTTGACTCCCCTCCTTCTACCTGCTTGTGCTTCTTGTGCCGAGGATGTATGATTGATGGATGAATCTTCTTCAGATCATATCCTCATCATCTAGGCAATCTTTTTGCAAGAACTCGATCGTTTTGCTCTTTCTTCGTAGATCGCGTTTGAGATTCTTGTGTTCTTGCTTGCTGTGACAAGTGGGAGGTTATCCAAGATCACCTTGATCATCAAAACCTCATGAGCAAGTCCAAGACCAAGATTTTGCTCTTCTGTTTTTTAGTGTTTCAAGAGGAGTCTTGGCAGGGTTTCCTTTAAAGAGGGAAAATTTTAATTGGGATCATGCACACCCCTCTAATCGCCATTTCGTTCCTTCAATTGGTATCAGAGCCGGTTTTGCTCTTTCATAGATCTTGATCGGTCTCGAGAGCCTTGGCGATGGAAAAATATTCCACCAAGCCTCCCATCTTTTCTGGAGTTGATTTTCCTTTTTGGAAGTCGCGGATGGATTCGTACATCACTGCTCAGGGCTTCCTGATATGGTAGATGGTGAAGCTCACGTATGAGGTTCCTGCCGATGAGCACGTCACGGCCGGCAATATGGCTGACGTTAAGGCAAATGCCAAGGCAAGGAATATCCTCATACAGGGCCTTAGCTGCAGTGAGTACGACAGGATTTCTCACCTGTATTGTGCTCATGAGATTTGGGTGACCCTCAATGCTTACCATAAGGGCACCACCCAAATCAAGACTGTGAGACAAGACCAATACAAGCATGAATACAATAAATTTGAACAACACGCTGGTGAGAGTCTTGACGAGTGTTTTGATCATTTACAAAGATTTTGAGTGACCTCCAAGCAGTTGCTTGCACATACCCTGACTCGGACAATGCTCGACATTTTTGACCGCACTCGATATTTGAGTTTGGGAGATGAAAGTGACCACAATAAAGGACACTACCGACTTGTCGACTCTAACTCTTGACGGGCTATATTCCCGACTCAAGGCTCATGAGATCGACGTCGTCTCTCGTGAGACGAAATCTCAATCGATGGCCTTGGTCACCAATCCCACTTGATCTTTCTCTGATTTCTCTATTGGTTTCTCCCTCTCCGCCCTTTGCGAGCTAAGCGATGACCAACTGAAAAAATTTCCAGAAAATGAGCTTGATCTTTTGGCCCGCAAATTCTATCATGCATAGAAGAGGGTGAGAGAGAGGAAGAGAGGTGGCACGATCACGTGCTTCGAGTGTGGTGGCCCCAACCACATTCGAGCGAACTGCACCAAGCTGGAGAAGGGTTTAAAATTCAAATCCCAGAATTCACTTGAAGATCGACACTACCGCTTCCTTAGGCCGGTAGTGCCGCTTTTGTCCGTACTACTGCTCCCCAGAGGTCGGTAGTGCCGCTCGCACTCAAAACTCGTGAAAACCCTCTCTGTAAAATAACTACAGCCCCTTGGGCTGGTAGTGCCGCTTTTGCTGGCACTACCGCTCCCCAGAGGCCGGTAGTGCCACTCCTGGAAGACATGACTCAAATTGCTTCATTTTTAAAAATCCAATTCAAGTCAAACTCAAACTCAAGCACAACAAGCTAAAACACAGTCAATTACTCATCACCATCAAGGATAGACCTCCACATGGTCTTTTAGGGCAACGAGGTGGGGAGGTGAGGGGGCGGATGGAGGGCAATGGGGGACCGAGGGAGGGTAGGAGGTGAGGGGCGTGGCCGCCGTGGGGAGGTGAGGGTGCAGCCACCGTTGGTTGGGAGGTGATGGGGCGGCAGGGGCGGGACGGGAAGCCGAGGAGGGGCGACGGGACAGGGAAGCCTAGGGAGGCAAGCCACTCAGGTGCTCAAGTGGGCTGTGGGTGGGGGAGAGAGAGAAAAAGGGAGAGAGGGGGAGGGGAGGGGACCAATCCCGAGTATGGCTAGGTGGGGAGAGAGAAAAGAGAGAGGGGGGGAGAGCCAGCGCGGGCGGGAAAATCGGAAAAGAGAGAGGGGGAAAGAGGGAGGCGCGGGAAAGAGAGAGAAAGGGAGAAGGAGAAGAGATTCCAGACGCAATAGGCAGATTTTAGGTTGTAGTGAGTAAGCAACGTTCTGCCGGTTCCAGAGAAAGAGAGAGAGAGAGCAACGTTCGTGAAGCCAAAGATGGACATCGATGTGACGTGTGAATGAAATAAAGATGATTACAACATTTGCCTGATTCCATCCCACACCCGATTTCAACGTTCGCCTGATGAGTTTGCTCGGTATAAAACCCTCCTCAGGCTTTCATTTCCTCAGCACCCAATTCCAACCTTTGATCTTAGTTCACTCTCTACTTGCCTTCTCTTTTCTTCTCTCCTGAGTTTGTTCTCTCTATTTACTTTCTTTTTTCTCTCTCCGCCATAAAACAAAATGTTTGGCAAGAGTAAAAGCAGGAGGGCACGCCCTCGTTCTACAAGTCCCCCTCATCGGGATCAAGAAATCAATCTACGCCAACTCTCCCCCATCATAGGAGACTATGGCATGGATGACTGTCATTTGAATGGTACGCACTGCATCGAGGATGCCTCTTACATTCCCAAGGGCAAGCATCGGTATCCGTAACGAGCTATGATGGTGATACATTTATGCATCCGGGACTGGCATCGGTATCCGGCTCCGGCCCGAGTTCCAATGCTGCTACATCGGTGCATCCAGGACGGGCGTCTATATCCAGTAGTAGACGGGTGTGGTGCTGGCAACATATGGATAGAACCGTCGAAATTGTCGAAGGGTGTGAGTTAGTGTGTGCTATCTGTAAATACTGTCAATCTAAATTATCTGCACGTGCATATGGAGGAACAAGTTATCTCAAGCGACACGTGGAGGCATGCTTGAAAAAGAGATCGGCAGGATGGAGGTCGAGCGAGGGTGTCCAGACACAGCTCAACTTCAACACTAACAGTTCGGTAAGTACATGGGTATACAACACCGATGTAGCTAGAGACGAAATTGCACGTTACATAGTTACGGTGGATCTTCCACTTAGAATGGGTGAGAGCTCTAGTTTTTAAAGGATGTTGCAATGTGGTTTTTGCCCACAATACCAACACGTTAGTAGGAGAACAACTACACGTGACATATACACAATGTACACAAATAAACTAGCAATGTTGAAACAGGCCTTCACGAGAGTTAGTTATTCCTTTGCCTTAATATCAGATATATGGACTTCCTCCCACCAAAGAGCTGCCTATCTTAGCGTTGTCACACATTACATGGACGACGACTACATCCTAAACAAAAGGGTCATAGGGTTTAGGCCAATCGATGAGGTACACACTAGAGAGGCTATCGCTAACCGTGTACTTGAGGTTATTACTGACTTTAACATAGAAAATAGAATTATTTACATCACTCTTAACAATGCATCAGGTAACACGATGAACATGGAGCATCTCTCACTGCACCTGCAGACTTATGTTGGAGGTTTCGTACTCCACCAGAGATATGTATGCCACATCATTAATATCGTTGTGTAGGCAGATTTGGATATAATGAAACCTAGTTTGAATAACATACCCGATGCTATCAATTTTGTTACAGTGCGACTGTAAGGTTCGTCTAGTTCTCAGAGTAATGTAGGGACAATAATATGATACTAAGAAGATTCAACCTTGATATGAAGGTTAGATAGAACTCTACATATACTATGCTGGAGCGGTGTAAGAACTACGAGCACATTATCATCGTCTTCGTCAATTGCAATAATGGTAAGCTATTGGTTCATGATGTGGATTGGAAAGTTGCCAATCATTTTTGTCAATTTTTAGAAAATTTTAACAATGCAACCAACATGTTATCCGATGTTTACTACCCAACTTCTTGCTTAGTCATCGAGTGGTCAGTTTCAAAGAGAACGGACATAATGATATTTTACAACCCATTATAGAACCAATGGAGAAAAAAATTAAAATATTTTCAAGCTATTCCACGTGTCTACTGTTTTGATACTATTCTTGATCATCGGACAAAATTATCTGATTTGCAGGGCGCCTTTGAGGGAATTGATGAAGCATTCGATCTTGATTTTTCTAAGGCTTATACTCATGTTTATAATGAGTTTTCAGAGTTTTCAACAAATATTATGAAAAGTTTGGCAGCAGAATTGAAGCAAGAAGATCTATCTCAACAATGCAACAAGCACGAGGCAGTTCGACCTCTTCAAACATATGGAAGAAGCTAAAAGGCAAGGTCTAGTTCGTCTTTCGAAGCACCAAGCAGGTCACAATGGAATCCACGGGTAGAGATCAACCACTACCTCGAGACGCCTTTCGTGGAGAGCAAGTTTGGCATTAATGAGGACAATCGACTTAGCTTGCTCTTGTGGTGGAAAAATCACAAACTTATGTACCCTATGCTATCGCATTTTGCACAGGACGTACTTGTGGTTCGGACGTCCATTGTCTCGTCGAAAGCCACTTTTAGTTTGGTGGAGACGATACTTGGACCGAGGAAGTCATCTCTCAAACCTGAGATGGTTGAGGCAATTACATGCCTCGAAGACTGGAAGCGTGCAGATGATAGGACATAACATCAAACCGAGAATCCGGAGATACTTTGACCATCTCGGCACCGAGTAGTCTATGCATATGTACATAGTTACTGTACTCTTTTCCTTATCGAGGGTAGTCCACACCAGAGTGTAAGGTTTTTAACGATGTAGTAACTATGTACTTGTTCAAAAATGAATAAAATTTACTCCTTTTCCCCCAACATTTGTGTCCATTGCCTCAACTCTGTGCATCTCCAGCTCCTTTCCTCTCGTCGCAATAGTGCAAATGGGCCATGCCTGGGTTCGCCGAATACGAGCTAAGCCGGCACAACTCGACACGGCGGGCACGATATGTCGTCCCAACCCGACATGGTTCAGGCATGAAGCACGATGAGCTGGGCTAGACCGGCCTAGCACGGCACGATGCCCACCACTAAGTAGAATGAGCTGTCTTCTGCTAGTTTCCATTATTATATCATTATTTATTTCTAGGTTTTGCCTTTTAGTAAAATTTAGAATTAAAATATTGGCATTATTTACAACAGAAAAAAGGTAATAAATTAGACCCCGAACGCAGAAACTTCACCGAGCAAACAGCTAGATTCCCGCACGAATAGAAAAGGAAAACCTTGTGCATCTGACCAATCACAGCAGCAAAGCCTCTGCAACTGCAGGAAGGAAAGGAACAAGAATGTTTAACTAGTCGTCTAGTCCCTTAAATTCCACATCCACTCGTAGCACAACAGGGCAACTACTAGTCTCAGCGCCCCCATGTCGATGCCTCCTACGGTCCTACTTAGCTCCTGCTCCTAGCACACGTAGGTTTTTGTCTTCTTCCTCCTCCCACTCCCAGATCCAAGTATCCAACATTCCAACCCAAGAATCAAACCCAATCGAAGCTCAGGTAGGCTCAGCCATGTGCTGCTGCGATTGCGGCTGCTACGACTTCTACGACGCGTGCTGCGACCGGTGCTGCCGCTGCATCTCCAACGACGCGCGCGAGAACATCTTCTACTGCGGGATATGCCTCGCCGTCCTCGCCGCCCTCGTCCTCATCGCCGTGCTCTTCGCCGCCTACGGCTTCATTCGCCACGTCGCCGTCACCGTCGAGGATGCCTCCCTCACGCGCCTCGCGCTGGCCACTGCCCCGGCGACGGCGTTCGCCTACAACCTCTCGCTCACGCTCGCCGTCCGCAACGCCAACTGGGCCATGAGCATCAAGAACACCAAGCCCCTCGAGGCCGATTACAACTTTGACGGCCAGCGCTTCGACCGCGTAAAGCTCGCCGACAAGGGGGACAAGCACCCCGCCGGGAAGACCCGGGTGTACCACCTCACCTCCGGCGCCGACACCGCCTACGTCGCCCTGGGGAACGCCGGCGTCTCCGAGTTCAAGAAGGAGAACGCGACGGGGGTGTTCGGGCTGGAGGTGGCGCTCGCCGGCGAGGTCAGATACCAGCTGCATTACACCAAGTGCAAGCTCGCGGCGACCTGCCCGCTCAAGCTGCAGCTCGCGCCACCGGGCACGCCGGCCGTCGTGTTCCAGAAGGTCAAGTGCAAGCTCGCCAAGGCCGACAAGAACTGCTAGCTCGGTCGGTAGCTTGCTTGTGGTTAGGACAGACTGATTTGTTCGAGTTTAGGTAGTGATTTCTCTGAATTTGTTGGTGATTAGCAGAATTAATTGCAATTTGCGGTTTGGTTTAATTATCTAGTGGACGAATGTTGGTGGAAATTAGAAGGGGAGTTTATGTTAAATTGTAGTGTTGTTTGTGTGCTCTTTACTTCTGAAAATGTCGAAAAGATTTGCTTTTGCGCTGTCACATCAACTTTGCGTCCGAAGATAAAGATTATAGGCATCCAACGAATCGAATGTTGTTCGAGCAAAAAATGGAGCCAAGAATTCGGAGGACCGGCTGTCTACCAACTCCGCGTGTACAAGCCTTTGAGTTGAAGCCAAACAGCATAGAATACTTGCAGCCAAGGTTCCAAAATTCTTGGATACGGTATATAAAGATGAGCATGGATGAATGTGTACTCAAGTATAAACTCCTATGTTATGTTATATCACGCTCAGAAAAACACAGCACCAAATAACAAGCAAAACAGAAAAACTGATTGTTACTCTTCGTCTTCAAGTCAACACCCAAATCAGGATTGTAGAACAATGTAAACCTTCGCAGAACAGAGCAAAACACAAAACTCTGGTTTTTCATTTTGCCTGGCGATCGATGCGGCCAGCTTTTCTGATTTCTATTAATAGTCAGACAACAGATCAATCAATCTATTGGTTACAAATCTGAACACAACTCAAACTCTACTTTTTGTTTTTATCTGCAACGTTGCTAGATTCTATATCCTCTATGTAACTGTTAAACTGAAAACAAATCAGTTAATACGCAAAACTGAAAGACATCTAAACTGAACCGACAACAAGATTATAACTAACAATCACCCCTCTAATCTTGTTGTACTGTTTTGACATCTTTCACCCCCCAACTTGCAACGCAGCTCCACAAACCTGACACGACCAAGTGACTTGGTTAATAAATATGCCAATTGTTCTTCCGAGCATACATGTTCCACATCTACCTTGCCGTCTTCAATGCATTCTCGTATAAAATGGTATCTAGTATCGATGTGTTTACTTCGATTATGATATACCGGATTCTTGCTAAGAGCAATGGCTGATTTATTATATATGAGCAACTTGACTCTCTCCGGCTGCTTCTTTTGCAAATCCGCCACCAACCGGCTAAGCCAAATCGCCTGACAAGCTGCTGATGTGGCTGCTATATACTTAGCCTCACACGATGAAAGTGCCACAATTTTTTGCTTTTGTGACAGCCATGTGATCAAGCTTGAACCGAAAAAGAATACATAGCCCATCGTGCTTTTTCGATCGTCCGTATCTCCTGCGAGATCACTGTCACAATACCCTATCAGTTTTGCCTCCTTACCACCTTCTTTCATATAGCAACAACCAAAATCAAGGGTGCCTTTTATATATCTCAATATATGCTTCACTGCAGCAAGGTGTTGAGTAGTCGGCGACTCCATATACTGACTAACAACACCAATGGCATATGCAATGTCTGGTCTCATGTTCACCAAATACCTGAGATTTCCCATTATACTGCGATACTTTGTCACATCAACCTTCGGTTCTGAAGAAGCTTTACACAATTTAAGCCGATTTTCCATGGGTGTAGCACAAGGATTGCATTCTTCCATGCCAGACTCTTTCAATATCTTTGCTGCATAGCCTGACTGACAAATTTTGATGCAACTGTTAAACTGCTTCACTTCAATACCTAGGTAGTAACTCAAGCAACCGAGATCAGTCACGCTGAAATACTTCTTCATTTGCCCCTTGAATTCATCTATTATATCAACAGCAGCTCCTGTTATGATTAAATCATCAACATAGACGCCTACTAGAAGCATCATACCTCTCCTTTCTCTTCTGTACACAGCATGATCAACTTGACTTCTTTCAAATCCCAATGAGACTAGAGTTGAGTCTAGCTTGCAATTCCATGCTCTCGGCGCATGACGAAGTCCATACAGAGCTTTCTTCAATCTCAACACCATTGCAGCATTTGCATCATCAACAAATCCTGGTGGTTGAGTAACATAGACTTCTTCAGCTAGTTCTCCATTCAAGAAGGCCGATTTCACATCCATATGATGAATCTCCCATCCTCCTTGAGCTGCCAACGCAATTAGAACCCTTACGGTTTCTAATCTTGCAACCAGCGCAAAAACCTCATCAAAATCAATACCCTATTGCTGAGCATAACCTTTTGCTACTAACCTTGCTTTATATTTGATTATGCTGCCACTTGCATCCTTCTTCACCTTAAACACTCATTTTAGCCCTATGGGTTTGTGCTTTGCTGGTAAATTAACCTTCTCCCAGGTGTCATTACCAACTATTGCCTTCAACTCTTCATTGCTTGCTTCCAATGCCTTGACTTTAGAGCTTCTTCAACTGTAGCCGGTTCTTCCACAGACAACAAACACATACCAAGATAGTCAGGAACAATTTCTGGAGTTGAGTTGTATAGATCTTGAATTGATCTCATACGAAGTGGTGGTGTTTCTTCAGAACTTGCACTGGAAGATGATGCAGGTGTGCCGTGGCCAGTCATGTCTTCATCTGTCGAAGACACCACATCTCCAGTGGGTGTCGTCGCCCCTTCAGTTGATGAATCGCCTGCTGCCGTAGGTGTTGCCAGCTGATCATCAAGTGGAGATGTTGACTGATCACGATTACTTTCATCTCTTGCTAACTGCTCCTACAGCGCACCTCCGACCGCATTGGTATTCACTTCAATGGTGAAAACTTCCCTGTTGTCCTATACTGGACCATCCGAATCTGCGTCATCCCAATGCCAAGCCTTATCTTCTTGAAACACTGCATCTCGGGTAACATGCACCTTGTTCTTAATTGGGTCATAAGCTTGATATGCTTTAGCCCCTGATTCATAGCCAAGAAACACCATCGAGGTACTTCGGTCTTCTAGCTTCTTGAGATGTGGTTTCACATTCTTGACATGTATAATGCATCCAAACGTACGAAGATGAAATACCTTAGGCTTTCTTTGGTACCATGCTTCGTATGGCGTTTTCCCTTCTACACTTCTTGTGGCTGCTCGGTTAAGAAGATATACTACAGTGGACACAGCCTCTCCCAAAAATCTTCCTGGAACATTCTTGTTCTTAAGCATGCTTCTCGCTGCTGATACGATTGTTTGATTCCTCCTCACTACTACCCTGTTCTGTTGAGGAGAATAAGGTGCTGTCAAGTAATGTGCAATACCTTGCTCTTCACAATACTTGCTGAACTCCGATGAAACAAATTCGCCACCGCGATTTGTCTGAAATCCTCTCAACTTAGTCCTTGATTCAAGTTCAGCTTAGTCTTTACAAGCATGAAGGCTTTGAACGCTTGATCTTTAGAACTGAGTAAGACAGCCCACATGTAGCGAGAATAGTCATCAACCACCAAAAAGAAGTACCTTTTGCCTCCTGACGTTGCCGGTGATATGGGTCCACACAAGTCCACATGAACAAGTTCAAGTGTCTCACTAGCTCGGTAATCTGTACTTTTTGGAAACGGCAACCTCCGGTGCTTTCCTACCAAACATGCTTCACAAACCTGCTGTATGTGATTTATACTTTGCATACCTTCAACCATTTCCAACCTTGACATTGAACTCAAAGTTCGGAAGCTTACATGACCATAACATGAGTGCCATAGCCATTCTTTATCCTCTTTCACTGCTAAGAGACAAACCGGCTGTGTGCAGGCCAGATTCAGCACAAACAGTCGATTCTCTAGCCTTTGTACCTTCGTGAATAGATGTCCATCTTCGTCATAAATACTTATAGTCCCTTCATGTATCACGGTTTTGAAACCTTGTTCATCAAGCTGCTCAAGACTAACTATATTGCTGCGAAGCATGGGAATATAGTAGACATGGGTCAGTACGTGATGTTCTGCTATTTTTCCTTCGAGCAATGCAGTGCCACGGTTGTGAATATCAACATATGAACCATCACCGAATTTTACTGATCCATGTACAGAGGTATCAAGATCATAGAAGATGTCTCGATTCCCCGACATATGATTGCTCACACCGGTGTCAAGATACCAGATGTTTGCATCATTCTTCACACCTTTTCCTAGCTTCGGTTTCAGATCTTCCTCTTTGAGCATCACATATTCTGTGATCAGTTCCTCTTCACATCTTTCAATCATCAAGAGAACCGGTTCATTGTCAGCCTTCTTCTCCACGAAGTATGCTTTTGCCTTCTTTGGTTTCTTGCATTCTGAGGCGAAATGCCCAAACTCATCACAGTTATAACATTAAATTTTTGACTTATCAAATTTTCGGAAGGGCTGTCTCTCAACATCACAGTCACGTCCACCGCGACCTCTTCCTCGGCCTCTGCCACGTCCTCCTCCTCTTTTGAAGTTTCCTTTGAACCCAGAGTTACCATTGCTTGCCGGGTTGCTGCTAGTGTCATCAGCAGACTTCTTCCCTTTTGCAACCATCATCAATCGATCTCCATCTTCCTTCTGTCTTCTTCCCTTGGTGCTTTCCTCAAAAGCATGCAAACGCCCAATGGCTTCAGACAAAGACATGGATGAAACATCACCCCATTGTTCAATTGTTCCAACAATTTACATGAACCTGTCAGGAACAGCGCTAAACAATTTCTCTACCACTACTTCTTTCGACATCTCCGTACCGAGAGATCGAATTTCACTTACCAAAGTGGTGAGTCGAAGTGAAAACTTGTTAATGTCTTCATCTTTTCCCATGTTCATCCGATTGAATTGCCTCTTGAGCACTTGTACACGGGCTTTCTTGACGCGATCTTCCCTAATACGCAGCTCTCTGAGAGAATCCCAAGCCTCCCTTGCTGTTGCCTTGTGTGCAATTGCCATTAGCACATCATCAGACACTGATTGTGATATAGCAGCCAGAGCCCCTTGATCTTTTTCTTCATCAAACGGGTTGTCTCCTTCAATTGCTGCCCACACACCAAGTGTCCTCAGGATAATCTTCATCTTCGCTGCCCATATACCATAGTTTGTATCGCTCAACATCGGATATTGGATTGGAATGCTTGTTCTTGTTGCTGCTGCTCTTACTTGAACTGGAACTCCATCCAATCGAGGTGCGCCAGAGGAGTTCACAGGAGAGTCTGATTTAGGCATGTTATTCAGATTTTAGACTCTGATACCAATTGTTATATCATGCCCAGAAAAACACAGCACCAAATAACAAGCAAAACAGAAAAACTGATTGTTACTTTTCGTCTTCAAGTCTACACCCAAATTAGGATTGTAGAACAATGCAATCTGCCCAGCACTTTTGCTTGTTCAATCACAAATATACCTGCAAACTCAGATCTGTTACCAGCACCTGGTAACGAAGGATAATTGGCGACTTGATATGTAGGCGAGCCGCCAAGACTTGAAGTATCGCGCAGGCTATTGACAACAGAAAAACAGCGAACAATTTTGCCGAAACACAAACAGTAAAGTGCTTGGTAAACCTTCACAGAACAGAGCAAAACACAAAACTCTGGTTTTTCGTTTTGCGTGGCGATCGATGCGGCCAGCTTTTCTGATTTCTATTAATAGTCAGAGACAACAGATCAATCAATGTTGGTTACAAATCTGAACACAACTCAAACTCTACTTTTTGTTTTTATCTACAATGTTGCTAGATTCTATATCCTCTACGTAACTGTTAAACTGAAAACAAATCAGTTAATATGCAAAACTGAAAGACATCTAAACTAAACCAACAACAAGATTATAACTAACATGTTAACGTAAACAACTAAATACTCGTATCTGCCTTTACAAGAATCGATTGTTTTCTCAGCGCAAAACAGTCAGATTCTGAACCATTCGATGGAGATCCAAAGCCCCGATACAACCCCAAATCCTATAGAAACTCTAACTCCTCTCTCTCTCCCCCCAGCCACCACCACCCCGTCCCGCGCGCCACCTTGCCGCGACATCGGCGATGTCCTTGGGCGAGCCCCTCCCTTTCCACTGCCACCTTAACGTTCCAATCCATAGCCACCACACGCCTCCTCCCCCAACATTAAGGATGAAAACGGATCGGATAGTTTTCGACCGATCCGGATATTTTCGGATACGGATTATGTCGAATCGGATATTTGTCGGATAGTATCGGATCGGATACGGATACGAAATTTTTTTGTCGGATATGGATACGGATTCGGTAGCTCACTATCCGTCGGATATAGATACGGATTCGGATAATCCAGATATTGATGGGTCGGATATCTGGATATACATGTGGGCTAGGCCAAGACTACTCTGTTGGCCTAAAATATTTTCTTAATTTCAGAATTGTTTTCTAATTTAATTAATCCATAAATTAAGTTTCAATTATTAAAATTAACAAACCAAATCCAAAAATTACGAATTTTCTTTGAGGAAGTTCTAGAAACAATCTAACATTTTAAAAAATTATTTTCAAGATTTTATCAGATTTTAAATTTTCTCAAAAATTCAAACATTCCTATTCTTAATAGAAAAATATTTTAAATAAGTAGCTAAAAATCATAAAAACTCATAAATACATAATTTATTATTTTAAACATAATTCAACAAAGAATATAAATCTTGGGTCATTACATATAAGTGTTATATACTTTTTCTAGAGACGTGATATTTAAGTATTATCAAACTTTTAGTGTTTTATGTGTTTGCTTCCATTTGTATCTCTGAGCAAAGATTACCTTTATTTTTGTGTTTTGATCTATGTGTATAATGAACTAATTATTTGTGTGTGATAAACTAGGTCTTATATAATTTTATTTGCGATATGGTATCTAACTATTGTCTAAGTGAATAAAAATACTTATATTTGTTCAATTTTCAATAATATTTTCATCAAATCAACTAGTTATGTGTTTTTGTTGATTTTTTATGTACAATCTAAGGGGTTATCATGTTCCGATAAATATTCAAAACCGTGTCCGATTCAATTCGTATTTGATCCGTATCTGTATTCGATATTATCCGTACTCGTATTCGTATCCGGACTATCCATATCCGTATCCGCATCCGAGAAATTTTTTTGAAAACAAATATGGTAGAGCTATTATCCATCGTATCCAATCCGTTTTCACCCTACCCACCATCACCATCATCACACGCCTCCTTCTCCCCCACCACCACCCGCCACCTCCTAATGCAAGTCGGTTCTCATCATCCCTACCAGATACAGGTCAACTAGCAGGAATAACTAGTTGATGCATGAGATTCCACATCTTTAACGGTACCAAACACACAATCTTGCAAACCAATATGAAAAGATAAAATTGCAAGAAAAGACTTCGGCACAATCTAAAGACAATGTGTTTTCAACTTGCGCAAAGGTCAATCTCCCTCTTCTCTCTTGATCTATCTCCCTCACGACAAAACAACTCCCATCAACTCGCAAACATGATCATGCCCCAAATCTTTTTCTCTTTATTTCATATATCTAAATCATAACTTCAAGTCTCTAATATCTAATCTCTACCCTATTAAAATGGAGAAGACTCACAAATATATAACACTCAAGGATGGGGTTGTTCCACCTATGATTCAGCCCAGGTAGCCAAATCCTACTCTATCTCCTACACCTATATTATAATTAGAACAAGACTCTGCCACAAAATTGAAAATTACACATAAATAATTAGTTTTGGTCAACTAGCAGACTAAAAATTGTCGACCAATTTAAACATAAAAGAAAGTGTAGTCCGAATTTGTCATAATTAAGAGATATTTATGTGTCATTCTAAGCTTTCAGGAAAGTCCAAGAAGGCCCCAATCCGAGTTCAAACATGCGAAATATGATCCTTTTAAGGTAGGCTGGTTTTAGCCATCTGAGTTGGACTCTTTCCTTCTCCAAATCCAATTTAGCTTTATCTCTTTCTTTCCTTACTTGGCTTGGCTGAATTGAGTCGCATGCTTTTCTCTCCAAACTAGGTTTCCTATTTGTCTTTCCTTTCTTTCCAAAACCGACCCAATTTCCCTTCCTTTTTGCTTCCAAGCGCGCTGGCTTTCTCCTCTTCTTATTGCACGCCAACTTCCGTGCTTTGGTTTCGGGCTTGGTTTCTTAGCCAGCCACGACTTCCTCTATTTCCCTCTCGTTTCCACGCGCTCGCGCCACAAAGACACATGAACATAACCGAGTGCCCTCCTTGCCTCTGGTGGCCATGCGCTCACGCATGTGCACAGCCTATGCAGCATCGGTCCATTCGACTTGCCATTGCATGCTCCCAATCCCTTATGTGTCGCATGCAAACCCACTAGAATTCCATTTTCTCCTCCTCAACCGAATTCTAGGGCTTGATTTCTTCCTTGATGTCCTCGGCCATGAGTATGCACACAATCCTCTTTAGGTCCTAGGTATTTCACAACCTTCCCTTGTCCTTCCTCCCTCACCTGTCCCTCAGTCATAAGTTTGCGCTTCGTTTGTTTGCTCAAAATAGCACCACTTTGATCGTTCATCTTAGTTTGCACCTTAGGAATATAATCCAAAGTAGTGTTGGTAATTGGAGTCATATCAACCACCATACCCCAAGCTCATGACCGGCGGTGCCACCAACACCACCGGCTCGCTGCCACCATCGCCATAGCCTTCCTCTAAATCTAGCCTCTAGTGAACACAAACTTATAACCTGGTGATCCCTAATCCTAATCTGGCAAAATAACACCATAACTCATTGCCACTGCCGCTGGAGAGGAAGAACTTGCCGAAAAAAGCACGAATCTCTGAGCAATATCGTAAGGTCAGAAATTCGACTATTTTTCCAAAACAACATTCGAAAGTTTTTTTAGCAATTCCATTCAAACTCTTGTCTTCTACTTCAAGAAAACAAATATTCCAACTCTTGTTTGAATGGTTCAATCCATGTGGGAACGAACTGCATTCGAGTGACTATATCACACTCAAACATGTGGTCATTCTAGACCTTACCTATGCACCTCTTCTCAACTCCTTGATCGTGTCACCCTTGTCATTGGTGCTGCCATCAGCATGCCATAGCCACGGTGAACTTCTTCAACAGTAGCTAGCATTGAGGGCAACGCCAATGCCTCCCACCTCATCTTCTAGTGCCACCATCTCCTCTTTCACCTCCCCCACCTTTTCCCTATCTCCTGTAGCTCACCGCCGCCAATCCACCACTCCAACCTAACTCGCTACTTGGAATGTCGACACTTGACATCTTTGTTATCTTTACTGTTACAACTACAAAAGACTTATTAGTTGGTAAGCGATGGGACGTGTAACAGCCTCAATTCCAAATTTCAGCTGAAAATAATCCTTGTAATCATTTCTGAATTTTCCTGAATTTATAAATGCTTTTTCCTTTCTCTCCCAATACAAAAAGGATTTTTGTAGAATCAATAAAAAATTATTAAAGTCTAAAAATATTTGTATTGGGTTCCAAATGTTAGAAAAATATTTATGGGAATTTATTGGAATTATTTGAATTTATTTGGTATTTTTGAAAGCTCAGAAACATTTTTTGCAATTTTTGTAAAATCAAAAATCAATTTAAAATTTTCACACTCAATCTGTGCCATAACAGTAACTCCAGCCCAGCCCATCTTTGCTTTCGGCCCATTTCTGTTCAACCTAAACCGGCACCTGTACTACGTTTTCTGTTTGGTAGAAGTGTAAGTTCGTGGACTACGCCTTCACTTAACCTGACAGATGGGCAGCCTCACTTTACCCCGACACCTATCTCTGTCTTAGTAACGTGTGGGCACGTGACCCCACCACGCTTGAGCCCAACATGGTTGCTACTGTAGCACCTCGTTGTGCCACAGCTAGTCATGGTTGGCTCACCATCTCATTCCCTTCCCCATTCTTTTCCCAGCCCTTCAACGCACACACATGCCACAAGCATATTGTAAAAATAATAAAATCCTGACAAATAAGCCTCACCTATCAGTCCAATTAAAAATATATAAAATTTGACTACTGGACCCCACCTGTAAGCCACACATACATATTCTTAGGAATTTCCTTTGGAAATAAAATTATAAAAATCAAATAAATTTTTTTCCATCATGTGTTTTCCATATCTTTTATTCTATTTTCCTTTCGAAAAAACTTTCAATGCCCCATTCTCCCTCGTACAAACTCCAATTGACCTTATTTTTGTTTCTAAAATTTTCTAATTCAAGATATTTCTTCCAGTAAAATTTTTGTTATTTTTTAATTTTATTTTAGTAAGATTTTTGCTATTTTTTAATTTTATTTTGATTTTTTTGGTATTTATATGTGTTATTTGGCTTTTCTCCATTAAGAATTCGACATATCGAACTTAGCCAAGGTTTATCCAGAACAGGAACAAGTATTCAACGAGAAAGGGAAGCACCCTCCAATACCATGTTGACCCCAAATTTCAAATGCTATCTTGACTTCATTATAAATTATTTGTGCTTGCTTAATTTAAATAAAATTGCTATATTTACTATAGGATCTGGATAATGCCAAATGTTGACATGAAAATTTCTTCACATTATTATAAATAAATTAGTGTAATTTAACTTGATTTTGGAAGCAAATGCTTAGTCATGCTTAGTACAAAAAAATTATGAAAAATACTATAAAGGGGATTGGACATTTGAAAACTATTTATAAGATATTGTTGACTTAGATATAATTTCGGAAAACTTATGTTGAAAAAGTTGAAAAAAAATAATTTTGACTTGGGCGAGTGGTCAATAGTGTGGAATTGGGGTTGGTGATAGTCTCGTCGGGTTGATAAAGGACCGAACTGAAGTGTCGTTGATCCAAGCATACCGTACAACCACATGTCCTATGACGAGGACATGGTTAAATAATTTACCAAGTTGTAGCATATACCCGTAGGGTGTAGTTGTAGGTTTATTTTTCTTTTGGCTATGCAAACAATGGTAACAGATGTCCATGTCCAAGGGTACACTTACAGTTTGCAAGGCTATCTAACACGACGGTGAATACCTCATTGCAATGGTAAAAGCCGTCCATGCCTTCAGGAGTCATCGAGTTCATTGATGTTAGAGATAGGTATTGTAAAGACCTTGTTGTACTCATCTCAGTTGCATGCTATAATATTGTTGTATGTGAGCGGATAGTATGAGTTGATAACATCTTGTGCATAAAGTTATACGTCCATTACAAAGTGATATTAAATCTATTCAAATAACCATGCCCTCCAATCATGGACATTGCAAGGAAAGTCCACACTCTGTTAGATTTTGGTTTTAGAAAACTAATTTTGGGCACAATAGGGTACATGTATATGGTGCAATAATGGGTTTGTGCCACCATACTAGTGTAGGTATATAGATAGTACCTTTATATTATTGTTGAATATCTACTTCTTATATTTAAATTTCATTAAATTTCTGCTTTTACAAATATTGTTTGGAAATTACTATTATCCATATTTGAACTAAAAATTAGCTTTATGCTACGAGATCTTATAGCCTCCCTCCAATAACCTTATATATCTTTAGTTCATCTCATTCGCACACGCTTGTACAGCCCAACCGCTCCACCCCGCGTCTTCTCCTTTACCCCGCACCACCCCCCTTGAGGGCCTCAACCTTATCGCCGCCGCTTTCCTCTGAGAGCGTCAGATCTTGGGTGTCGCCCCCTCTCCTGAGGATACCGGATCTGGTGCAATCGAGTGGTTCAGGCTAAAGAAAGTATCCATGAGCATCGAAGTTAGCGCCCCCGTTACCGTCATTGTAGCCTGCATCTGCCTGCTCCCTGATGCATCGATGATGTCCACTTCCTCCACGCCTGCACCACCACGAACCGCATCGCCCCCGCTTGTTGTGCGGTGGCCTCCAGCAATCCCTGTGGTCTCCATGGGATCCAACCAATCTGCCTCGGTACGCATATTCCTCCTCGGCGCTTTCGCTTTTCCTTCCCCTTCCTGATATGCTAAACTCTAGCCATCGTGCATAGGTGGATTCCAACCCGCGGCCAGCCTACAAACTCTAGTACTGCTCCAGGTCAGAGCCAGACAAAATGGGGGAGTCGGCGGCGATCCTTGTTGGAGAATAGAGGTTGAACCAAGCACAGCACATGGGTCATGGGGAGAGAAGCATTAGCGATGCAGGAGGAGGAGAACACCGGCGTTGTGGTTTGGCAGAAGAGAGACCTTCCCCTTCTTCCCTCCCTTCCATTGCATGGTTTGGCTTTCTACGGTGATGACCATGATGGGAGTAGTTGTCAGTTCATGATAGGATGTGTGTTCAATTACGAGTAGGCTTTGCTTCAGTAATTTGTTAGATGGGAAATTGGTCACATTTGCTTCCTCCCTTTCTTCTGTGGTGAGTCCATGCTTATTACTTCTAACTAATTTTTTGTTCTACATTTTGTAATCTGCTTTCTTATATGATTTGGTAGCCAACATGTTGAAACTGTGATCAATTTGGGAGGCTAGAAATTACCATTCACAAAAGGCATTACTTTGTTGTGTTACTAGCTGATTATGTTAATGTCTAGATGAACACTACGAAATTGTTCTCATGTAGTACTGTAGTCTATAGTGTCAGGACACAAATATGCAAATCCAGACCCTTTGTGTATACTGTACAAGTCCAGGATCACGCTAGTGCACAAAGTGGCAACATAGATGAATATCACAATCATACAAAATAAAAACTTAATAAAATACTTCATCTATTAAATATAAACCTGTTGACTGACCTTATGGTCGACTTACATAAATATGCCACGCAGGGCTTAAAATAAGAATTATTAAAACTGCAGCGGAATAAAATGTTCATAGTAAAACCCTTCAATATGCCACAGGCAACTGACAAGGTTCGCACTCTAGAAGTTCGCCTCCTCCTAGAAATCCTCCTCAAATGCTGTTGTAGAGTCCTACTCAACTGATGATTTGGTGGTGGCAAGGGTGATACATAAAGTACTCAGCAAGTTGTGCACAGAATGCAAATCTATTATACTATATGCAAGACTTATTCCAAATGAATGGCCAAATGGTTATTTTGCATAAAGCAACATTTGCAATTTCAGTTATTTCTCAAGTAAACTGGCACACAACATAACCAATTCCATCACTTTCATAGGCACACAGCCTCCCTTCCTAAGTTTTATTTCACAAAATCTAACCCTTGGCTGTAATTCCCGAGCATTGTCCAATACCACCAACACAGCTATTCGAATAGGTTTGACACTCTGCAGAGGTTATACACTTTACCCACAAAATATGATCATACTATACTGCCATGTAATATCACGTACTCATCGACGTTTGGCTAGAAGATCATAATAAAACCTTTTAGAAAACATCATCTTAACACTGACCCTCCCGTTAAGTCCTCACTATTCCTTCCCTCACTAAGAGCAAAAGGATAGGAGAAGCTTACCATAAGATAGATGTGAGGCCACTACACAACACATCCAAATCCCCCACAACCACACAATGAGTTTGGTTACTTTCCTGAGGCTTCCAATGTTAAGACTCGGTAATCTTACTTAGTTAGATCCATCCCATTCCAGACATGTGGTTGTATGTTTGGTCCAGTTCAAAGACTTGCAAGATTAAGTCCTTAATTGACCGAGGCAAATTTCTAATCACACATGGCACATAGTCCCTCACATCCACTCACATATCTCATGGCACATAGCCCCTCACATCCACTCATATATCTCATGGCACATAGCTCCTCACATTCACTCATTAACCTAATGTCAGAAAGACCTACCATGGAACATAGCCTCTTGCCCCAGTCTAAATCATTTTTGTGCAACACATGCCATCAACAAATCAACATCATTGCAAGACAACACATGTCATTACAATTCAATATCTCTGTGTGACGACACACGACACACCATTTTACAAACATGTTCCATATTCTATTAGTCAAGTTGAATTTGCAATTTCAAAATGATATCAATAACCTGTTTCATGGCTAAGCACACTATTCATGTTCTAACCAACCCACGTTGGCATTTAATAGCTACCAACTAGTAGTAAACCATCTTAGGGTGACAAATGATCATGCCATACAATTGACAAGGTAGGCATATTTCAATTAGGTTGAATAACAAATCCCAAATTAATTTAAAACATTGTACTTTGAATTAAGATGCAATAGTTTAAAAAATATTACTTTTAAAACATGGGTTCAATATGGTCAAAGCACAACTTGCCTTGGAAAAGGTCTTGTTCCTGTTCTGGACCCTACTCTTACATCAGCACTTCACTCTCCTACACTTCAGGAATGTATACGCGACACGAGGAATAATAGCAAATAAATACAAATAATAGAGATCAAACAAACTCGAAAAATTAAATAAAATTCACCATTAAATAGATCTCAATTTCCCAAATTTTCAGAAACTGGAATCACCTCAATCGGAGCTCGTATGAGGGAGAAAGGGCTCACGGAAGTTTGAAATAAAAGAAAAATACAGAAAAAGAATAAACCCTAATTAAGTGAATTATTTTACTACTGGAAATTCTATTTATAGTGCACTGCTGACGTCACTATACTAATTGATTTCGGCTAAATTACTTTTCTAAAGGAAAGTCTAATTATGACGTTATAAACCTAATTTACCGAATAAAAATAAATCTAGAAAATAGCTATTAGACTGACAGGTGAGCCCACGGTCTATAAACCGGGTCCACAATACTACCCGAGTACATAGTGGACTCGGTTCATCGGAACTTTGACCGGCGGCGAGGGTGATGCAAGAGACAACAGCGACGCTCACGTCACCCAACACGAGACGAGACGCGGGCGTCGACACACGTCACACATGCAGTGATTCCCGATAGATCGAACGGCTGGGGTTATGGCGAGCTCCTCGTAGTGGTACAACCTACCAGAGATGAAGAAGATGACATGGCCCGCGGCGTTTCGACAACTTTCTGGCGACAAGAAGCAATGGATCCGTACGGGCTTGACGACGATGGAATCGATGAAAGAACACAGCGGCGTGACCAAAAACTCTGGTGAGCAAATGCGTGGTGACCACAACGGCTAGGGATTCATGCTCTGGGACAGAACGTGTGGCGCGAGATGGGGATCATGGCAGGGGGTGTGACGCAATAAATAGGACTCTTAGTTTTCGTGTATAGCACGAAAATTGCAGAGAATCCCGCGGCGGTGGTGGAGTCCAGCTCTGTTATGGCGAAGGTGACACGGCGTAATCCTGGCGGTCCACGTGTCACGAATCCAGAGGCTCACGTGCAAGGGTTGACGCGGACAAATGTCTGTCACCCGATCAAGATCTGACGGCGGTGTATCTAGGGTTTTGAGGCACTTGGGTTGCGGCGGGCTAAGCAGGCTGGGTTGGTGTGAAGAAATGGGTTGGGCCCAATGGGTTTCGGCCCACGAACTATTCAAAGGCATTTCAAACTATTCTTAATTAATTTAATTCTAGAGATTAAACGAAGACAAAATAAATAGCAAAAATATCAAACAAAATTAGAAAAATATAAAAAATATTTGAGACATTTAGAACTCAAATAAAATATTTCCAACAAATGTTTATATAAAATTTTCAAACATTAAAATAAATTACACAATAATCCTAAACCAAAAATATTCAAAATAATTCAAATAAATTCCAAAAAATTCTAAGAAAACATAAAAGGCACAATAACTCATAAAATACAAAAAATGGGATGTTACATTTAGGAACTGAACTTTATTGTTGTTTATCAGGGGAACATGGCTTTCGTGTTATATTTTCATCATTACCTGATTAGTTATTAGAAAGCACAAAGCACACATAGAAAGTAGATTACAATTAATTTGATGAATAACATTCTTTCCCCATCGCAATGTCCTTACAATGAAAATGTACAGAAATTAGATAATTTTCTCATTAATAGAAGACCACATTACCTATTGAAAATGGAGCATGAACGGTGGGCCGAGTTGGTCATGTATTTCTAAAGTTTGATCCAATTATCTACATCTTTTCACTTCTCTTTCCTATAGGAATACCTTCCATATTTATTCAGTATATGGCACTATAATTATGTTGTAGGCTTAATATGACATCATTGTTAATATAAAGAGCTGCAAGCATACTATATCGATTTTTAGATTGTAAGTTTGCATAGTGGGAGGACATTGCAAGGCCAAAAACTGAGCCAGTTTGACATGTACTAAAGTTCCAGCACTATGTTCCTCCTCTCCTGCATTGTGTGTATACCTAGAGAACAATTCAGTAGATCACTTATGAAATAGAATAACTACCACTACTAATTTGTGACAATGCTTTATATGTCTGTCCTTAGATATGTAAAATTTAGCTGCTCTATCTCCTGGGAGTCTGAGTCATGTAAAATTGTCTCCCGATCATCCTCAAGGCTGTCACACATGCTGATCATCCTCAAGGCCATCGCGCATGCCGTCGCCACCCATGGGTTCTTCCTACCACATGAAAACAATAGGTACCACTTTCCATCAGCATGCGCTATGGGTGCTCGATGAAGTTACCCAGTGGATCATCATTCATCAAGGTTACTATTACCCCTCTGCTGGACCATTACGTATTCAAATGAAGAGTTGATGACCTTACCTTCTTTATCTTGCAGCATTTTATTTTTTACTTATTTTTTATTTATTGTTTTGCAAAAAGGAAGCAATCAGGCTGCTGAAACTCCAACCATAGTGAGTGATGCGGCTTAATATGACAACAATAGTGAGTGATGCGGCTTAATCAGGCTGCTGAAACTCCAACCATAGTGAGTGATGCGGCTTAATATGACAACATTACAATTACACAAGTCACTATGGTTGGAGAATAGTTGACATTCTCCAACTGTCTGTGTTACATTATGTTGACTAATCAGATATATGTTCCAAGTATTGACAAAAGGGACAATATAAATGTGTTATATCCTATGTTGTGGTGTTCCAAATTGTAATAGGTTTCGTTTGATATTTCATACTGAAATATGGTTAGTTGAATTAGCTACATATCTACCCATTGCAATATCAGACTTCTCAGCCCCTATGTCGTTCAGTAGAGTAATGTATTGACCGATAGATTTTCAAAGTACAATTGCTCAAAGCTCAAAGGTTGTATCTTACTATTTTACGTAACTTGCAGATTGTTCAACAAATGTGGTAAAGAAATGACATCAGGGGTGTTATCGCAGCGATGGAGAAGATGTCTGATCATGCTGTCAGTACTTTGCAACTTTCACTATTGCACAAAAGCTCATTACAGACGGTTCATAAGTCTCATCACAGACGGTTTTGTGAACCATCTGTAACAAACTGTCAGTGATGAGTAGGGCTCATCACAGACGGTTTGCGAGCCGTCTGTGAAAATAGTCATCACAGATGGTTCTAAAGTGGAACCGTCTGTGATGATGTAATTTCCATTTTTTACACTTTTCTATTTATTGGCTAGCCTCAGGAAATGCTAGCCATGCCCTCTGAAAGAAAACAGATTACAGAGCATCACAAGCATATTATTATGATATACATTTCAGGAAAAACTCATATCACATATTACAACATACAACACATTCATTTCAGAAATCAACTCATATCACACATTACAACGTATAGCGCATCCATTTCAGAAATCAACTCAGATATATTAACCAATTGAATTCATAACTACAACTCACAAATTCACAACACAAGGTTCACATATTAATCCAAGTGGTAACTAACAAATTCACAACTCATCAGGTGAGGCTTGAGTGGCATTCGTCTTTTGGATTTACGACCACATGCATTAACAAGGCACAGAGTTGTCCTCGAACTCCTAGCAGGTCAGCCTATTCCAACGCAGATTTAACTCATTTCTATGCCTGTTGATGGAAAGAGTAAAGTCTTGCATGTAAATAATTGATAAGTGCAAACAATTAATGCAAGATTGACAAACCTCTGACATTGGTCTTCTGTGCACCAATGAGGAGTTGCATGTTGTGGAAAACGTAGAATCCATATAGGTTAGTGGCTTGTGGCTGCTGGTGGATCTGCCAAAATATAATAGGTTAGTTCCAGAGGTATTATTATGGAGTGTGAAGGATTATTGTGTACTAGCGGATACCAGAAACTTATGAATGTGCTTCAGCTTCGATGAGTCCTTGTGTGGCCCTCTACAAGCTCTGTAGACATTGGACGATGTGTCAAGTAAATTTGAGGTAGGCGTCAAGTCGTGGGTGCCGCCCTTTTTGGAATCAAGGTAAATTACCTGGTTCTGTCTTGGTATAATTACGAGTAGAACCCAATGAAATCTACATAGGTATGCTGCCATGGTCATTCAACCTAACTTCGAGCTGCGTATAAAGTACAAAGCAACAAATATAGCAACTGGACGAAGCACTTACCTTGGGTTGTGGGGTAAAAGTATGAATTTTTTATCTTATTGAGCCAGCAATACTTTTTTCACGAAGTCCTCAACGACTAGTAAATTTTCGTCCATGGTTTGCTTGGACACCATGTGTGGGCCGAGGAAACCCATCGGTTCTTTCCTTACTTTTGCTTCCACGATCATGTATCTATATATACAAAATCAAGGATCATATATATATGACATTTATCGGTACGATATGAATGTAAACCGTGATTGCACACACTTACAATGTCCAGCATCTGATGAGTGAGGCGTCGAGGGCATTGAGGTTGTAGAGATCGAACAATTTGTTGAAGCCGACTACGAAGAAGCCATCCAAAAACTGATGTAAGAAATGCTCCTCCTTGAAGCTGACCGAGATACTCGATGCCCGTTATGCCACCGGCTTGTTGGTTTGTTCCATACACCAATCTTGCAATCTAATGCAGGCTAATGTAAGCATCTGCTAACGCTCTTTCGGTACGAATGGCTATCCCAGCTCAAATTTTCGTGCCAACAGGGAAAACGGAAAGTCATGGGTTGACGTGGTCCCATTCGATTTGTCCTTGTTGCCGCCTCGTCGTCTACCAAATGTCATCTTCACAGGAGACGACTGGGCCCGAACTGCGGTAACGGCCTGTGCCTTACGGGACACGGTAGCCGATTTGGTGGGCTCCTTCGGTGCACCACGTGGCTCCGGAAGTGCTAGTAGCTCTGACGCATCACGTGGCTTTGGTACTGCTGGTAGCTTCGGTGTTGTAGGGCATTCGTCGAAGGAGATGTCCCTCTTAGGCCACCGAATGAATGTGCCAATGACATCCCCTAGTGTGACGATCTCGTCGTTTGGGGTATCTCCAGCGTGACGGCCTTGCAAATTTCATGTACATTGTCGATCTAGACCTTCGCGTAGCCCGGATCTATCATGCGACCATGCACCATCGACCCTAAATTGGATAGATACATGCGCCCCCAAGCAACCTGCAAGGGAACGGAGCCGTTGGCAAGCCTCACTTGGAGATTGCACGGCGTGGCTACCTACAATAGGGTACACAATTAGCTAACACGTCCAACAGGTCTATCTAAGGAGCATTGCAAACATGTATATTACCCGGGTGTAATCGGGAGGAAATTTAGTGTCGTCCACATCCGTCTCAGGGGCGAACGTACAACTGTTCCGACGATTAGTTGGGCTAAATTGCATCTGTGCTTCTGGGGCTTGCACGCTCTGTGCATGCGTCTCCACAGCCACCCTTTGCTCCATCCTTTTCTCAAGGCTTCTTAACTGAGTATCGAACTGCGCTCTCAGCCTTTCCTCAACCGTTTCCTCAATGAGGGCTACTAACCGTTCGTCGAGCTCAGCTTTGCTTCTCTTTCTACTCTGGTATGTGTCGGAGTATTGTGGGAATCTCATTTTCTAGGGAACGAAACACCTATGCTTCACGTGCGACCCGTGTGCTCCTTGTTTCCCAAGGCCGTGGAGAGTATATCTTTCTCTCTGTCTGAAGTGAAAGAGCCTTGGGAAGATTCCATGCTCAACGTATCTGCATCTAAGATCCCAACATGTTATTTCACATATGAAGGTATATATGGTCTTCCTACAAACTATGTAGTTCGATATCTTACCAGATGTAGGGACACTTCCTCATCTGCGGGGTTGGCAAAGGACACACCGCCCGAAGACGTGGGACGTGATCTCGCTCTTACCTATTTTCGGGCGTGCGGGTCCAAGATCGGGCAAATGGAGGCAAGGCCTCCATCTAGATTGCCTCATTGTCCTCTCTCCTCCTACGCGATCCTACCCGCGTACCCAGTGGAGCCGAGTCTATGTGGGTGGATATTTTTTTCCTTGACGGTCTTGTGCGCTTCACTTTGACGCACAAATTCTTTCGTCGTCTTCATCTCAACAAATCATTCTCATACGTCTTTAGTGATGAACCTGTACTTCTAGAATGAGTCATTTCCTTATTCATGTAATTAGTGATAAGGACGCTCTTGAAGTTCTTCTATGCCTTTACCGCCACTAGCAAAGCATACCGTCGCAGTGCGTGCAAGGTGTCTTATGGGAGCTCGAATGACGCAAAAAATTTCTATCACCAGGCTGTCGCGCTCCTCATTTGTCAGCGTATTCCATGATGGATAGATGATGGGGACCCTTTCCCGTCCAACAATCCCGCACAATATCCAAAATGCTATCGCTATCTTAGGAGGTGCAGTAGGGGCCCCATCCTGTGGATCGACTACCGTGATGGTATATCGGCTTTGGGGCCTTTTACTAAGCCCTCTTGGACCGCACCTCGATTTTCCTATGTTCGGCTTATCAGATCTATTCGACGACGAGGAATGAGGGGACGCCATCTTCTTTTGAACTAGATTGTGCTAGATCTTCAAAGATCAGGCAAGTTAGTAAATCAACAATTCATAGACGGCCGTAGAAGAGAAAAGAAAGTAAATTTAAGATTATTGTTTAGAACAAGGACAATAAAATTGTCTGGCCCCTTCACGTGCAAGGTCCCCAAAATAACTAAATTTAAAAGCTAATATTGACTAAAAGATTCTTAAAGTTTAGATTACTATAGATTCAAAATTGCGATCTTATAAATTAAATGCATATACTTGGTAATGACATTAGTGGTTGTGTCTAAGAAAGCATACAATAACAAGCAATATAGAAATGGAGTCTAAGAAAGCATGTCTTAGCGAACAAAATAGTGATATGTTTCTTCTATTCTGAGTTGTTAGCTACAAATTCTTAACACATCTAGATTGTCATAATACAAATCTTGACAATTCAGAAGTTATAAACAGGAAAAAACCAAATCTGTAGTTAGCAAGCAATAAGAAAACATTCAAGTAGATTATCAGACCTATAGCTGAGAGAATTAATCTCCCAAAACAAGATCGGGTCATCTCAAGCATTACTTGTCACCTTACAAAGATGGGTTATCTCAAGCATTACTTGTCACCTTACAAAGATGGGTAACTGAATTTTTGGTTGATTACTTATATGAATGAACAGGTGGTAATACAATAAACAAATCTTCACCAATTGATCGTACATCAAACTTTGTGCGCATAATAATAACATTGCTAACTAGATAATGTTTTCTAACAATGATTCTAGCATGTATGAGTTCAGCTTAATTCAAAAAGGTATATAGCATGCAGATACTCTAACCAAGAAGCTTTAGAACACAACTTCAAGCTTTAATCAAGTAAATCCAAGGTAAGCTCCTTTCAAGCAAGGTTAATACTGCTACCAAGCAGATTTAGGACAAAAAGGAGGGCAACAAAATGATTTTAAGCTCCAAAGATCATTCAATCAAGCAACAGGGCTCAGTTCTTGGTGTGGCTGTGAAGTAACATATGAGGGGTCAATGAACAAAACCAATCACCTTGTTTGAAACAAAATTTGGCAAGTACGGTTAAATCAGCAATCCAAAAATAGCAAGATAAGATTATGATGATAGATCAGGATATTTGGAAACAGTACAAATCTTTAAGGAAATCACCCTCAAAATAGAGGCCGATACGGATACAACTCCCAAATCGTGTCATACTGGGACTTTATCGGCCGACGGACATAAAAGGGGAACAAGGGCGAGCCGCAAGAAAAAAAACACAATCAAATCCACAAATTTACATTATTCTCTTTTTTCCTGTCGACTAGGAGTAGTTCTTGTAAATTAGTCTTCTTGTAATTCGATCTTGATCAATAAAGTTGCGCATCGCCAATTGTTGATCTCCATCAATTATGCCCAGGTTCGATTTATTCTGATTTTGCTGCGCATCGCCTTCTTCAGAATCGATCTACCTTTATCCTCCAATTAGTCTTAATTGACTAGTTGCTTACCTTTTTATCTTGATTTAATCGTCTTTGGGCTGATTGAGTCTAAGCCGACTGGTCCTCACGAAATCAGCTTTGAGTGAATTTTATATTTTACCTTGTCGACATGTGTCAAATCGACCGCACGCTCAACTGTGTTTTTGTCCGTGTGCTATTGTCAGAAATCCTACTTCATGTTTTTGACGTCAACACACTCTTGGCACGCCCGGTGGGACCCACAATGTCTTCATCAGGAAAGTTGATTCCACCATCTGATCTCAACGTTGAAGCTATAATCATCCCAACGATGGACGATTTAACGCTAGAGCAGCACAAAGGAATTGAAGATAAAAAAACTGCTCTTGAAGAGATGATGCTGAACTGTTATCCGAAGACGCGACTTGGCATCACTCAGAAAACCGCTCTGCCGATGGTCAATACCCTAGGAGATGCAGGCGTTACAGAAGGACCGGTAAGTTGATATCTACCTGCTCAAGCCAAGCTATCGGCTATGATTAATCAATCTGTACACCATGCTCTGATAAACCAATCACCGGCTCTTGTTACAACACTTAAGCCAATGATTGCAAATAGTGTTAAAACTATCACCCAGGAGTTGGCTTCATCTGGGAGTCTGCTCGACCCGATGCAAGCTCTGCCAAGCTACCCTATTTTCTCAATAGCGCATAGCACGTTAGCCGATCCTAAACCATCAACTATAACCTCACCCCCAACCATGATGCCAACTCAGCCTACCATCATACTACCAAGAGATCCTCGGCCGAGTGGAGTAACCCATTACCAGGCTTACACCGATGCTGCTAAGCTAGATGCATCAGCAAATTTGCCATCGTCAGCTCCGTTTTACGCTTTTCCACAATCGGTTCCATAGCCGATTGAATCTGATAGATACCCACAACGTCATGAACCTGTCCTGCCTAGGAATCCAGTTCCGCATTGGGTAGTGACCTATTCAGAACCTTTCGTCCCATTGCCGAAACCGCCAACTAGGAGAAATAATGGATACGACCAATACACTCATCTGCCATCGGCTCAACCTAAACAGCAGCCCATGTTTGCACTCGGGGGGCAGAATACCAATTATGACCAATATTATCAAGGATCTACCGTTCTGTTGGCCGATAGTATGAATTGGGCCGATCAAATTTCCGCTGTATTAAGGGATCCATTCGGCATACAGCCAAAAGGGAAAGTTATCGGCTATAGAAAACCATATCCCGATTACATAGATCGTATGCCTTACCCTCATAATTTTAAAGTCTTAGATTTTGCAAAATTCTCTGGTGATGATTCAATTACGATATTGGAACACGTCGGACACTTTATCGCATAATACGGCGAAGCAACTCAGCCCGATGGGCTAAAAATCAGATTGTTCCCATTATCATTATCAGGAGCAGCTTTTACTTGGTTTACTTGTCTACCTCCAAATTCGGTTCATTTATGGAACGATTTGGAAAGCCGATTCCATGAATACTTTTCTCTGGTAGTCTAGAACTCAGGATCTCTGATCTGAGCTCTGTCCGCCGTAAATTTGGAGAATCGGTAACTGATTACATTAAAAGATTTAGGGAAATCAGAAATCGATGTTTTAGTGTCACATTACTCGACAATCAACTTGCCGATTTGGCTTTCCAAGGGCTAATTCCACCACTCCGAGAAAAATTTAGAGGACAGGAGTTCACCGATCTAAGTCACCTGCTTCATCGCATGTTGGCTCAAGAAAGCCAATTCCCGGATAATAGGGCATTCAAGGATAGATTCAAAACAAATGGCAATAATAAAGAAAAGGATAAAGCCAAAGTTAATATGGTCGATTATTGCCCCAGCGAATCCTCGGAAGACGATGAAGCAGAGGTGAATATAACCGAATAGATAAAAGGGTTTAAAAAATCTTTAGTCTGTTCCTGGCTTAAGCCAACAAGGAATAAGTCGGAAGTCAAATACGCTTTTGATGTCTCTAAGTGTGATCGTATTTTTGATTTATTATTACAAGAAAAAATAATACGATTGCCCGAAGGACACGTTATACCATCGGCTGATGAGATCAAGAAATGGAGGTATTGCAAGTGGCATAATTCTTTTTCTCATAATACTAACGATTGCAATATTTTTCGTCAGCACATCCAATCAGCCGACCATGCAAGTTGACATTGATCCATTCCGCATAAATATGGTGCAATGTTCGAGCAAGGGGAAAAAGCCGATGCACAGTGAGGAACCAAGAAGGGATTGGCGAGTTGATATTCAGTCAACTTCGGGAGGTAATCAAACATTAAAAATCACGATCGGTTCATTACAAATAGAAGCCGATCATGAGGGCAAAAATTCAAAGACCATTAAACCCAAGGGAGACCCGCAAGTTGGCAGATGGTATAAAGTAGAAAAATCACCGCCAAGAAAGCGAGCGAGAAGGCCGGAGCTGACGTTTTCTCAGTTGATGGAGAAGTATGAAAGAATGAATAATCGGCCGCAATATTCTCCGTGTCGGTCAGATAATCTATATCAAACTGAAAACGTAGAAAGAGCTCATCGGAGGTGCCCCTTTTGGCAATTTTGCTGGGAGAGAGGAGTAGCATTGCCATCTCCATACATGTGCCCAATGGAACACTATACCCAGGATGATTGGCCTAACCGATCAGCCAAGGAAAGGTTTTCTGGACCGATACGAGATCGTCCTAACAAAAGCTACAGAAGACCAGTTCACGAGAGAATCTTTGTGCCAAATTAGATACCGAACCAAGTTAATATGCAAACAAAGTTAGATTCTGCTAATCGGGAAGATTTGGCTGGCAAAATACGTAGCCAATTGAGCCCAAACCAAGGTGGTGTCCACCCGGTCTTAGCCGATCACAGCGCAGACGATTGCAAAGGCTAAGAACTCAGGAAATCAGAGAGGCTAATGCAGAGAAATAGAGGGATCAAACCTTCAATGAACTTCGGCCAATCAAAATTACCAAAAAAGAGTGGAGAAAGAAAGAGCAAGTTGAAGAAGATTTCGATTCAGCTGACGATCTAGATTCTCCCATGATTAGGAATGATACGCCTCCGATGGACATCAATATGGTGTTCACGTTGCCGGCCGAGTTCAAAATCAAAACCGAATCGCCCAAAGATACCTTTGCTCAAACATGTTTAGGTGCCTAAAATGCGATATTTGAAAAACCACGAGATGATCATCGGCATTTGAAGCCATTGTATTTAAAAGGATATATAAACGGCAAGCCGATATCAAGGATGCTGGTGGATGGAGGGGCTACCGTCAATTTGATGCCGTACACCACCTGCAAGAAGTTGGGTAAGTCCGATGAAGATTTGATCAAGACTAATATGGTTATGAATGACTTCACAGGCGATCCCACAGAAGCCAAAGGCGTCATGGTTACGGAGTTAACTGTCGGTAGTAAGACTTTGCCGACCGCATTCTTCGTCATTGATGCCAAAGGCAATTACAGTGTGCTGCTCGGTCGGGATTGGATTCATGTCAATTGCTGCATTCCGTCGACCATGCATTAGGCGCTTGTCCAATGGAATGGAGGCGAAGTTGAAATCGTCTCAGCTGATACATCGTCTCATATCGCTATGGCTAGTTTAGATGCAAATTGGCAACATGAAGAGGCCGAATGTATATCGGGAAAAACGCTGGACGATTGTGACTTTATTTGCTTTGGTAAGATAGGACTTATGCCGATCAGTGTCAAGCTAGGCACGTTCGATCGAGCAAGTGAGGTTTTACGCTGATGGAGTCAAGGGAAACAGTAAAGGCCCTACAAGACAAAATGCAAAGCTATCGGCAAATGACAGATAGCTATGAGGCCATCGAGGATTTCCAAGAAATCGAGAAGTTAGGCCAAGGGTTCACATCTACCGATCTGCTTGAAGAAGTCGATATAGGTAGTGGTGATAGGAAAAGACCAACTTTTATTAGTGCGAAATTAGATACAAAATATAAAGAAAAGTTGGTCAAAATTCTCAAAAATTATAAAGATTGTTTTCCTTGGGAATATCACAAGATGCCTGATTTAAGCCGACAACTGGTCTAACATCGGTTGCCTATTAAACCAGGATATCGGCCGTTTAAGCAGTATCCTAGACGCTTTAATCCGGCCCTGTACAATATTATAAAAGAAGAGATAGAACGATTATTGGAAGCAAAATTCATTAGGCCTTGTCGATACGCAGAGTGGGTTTCCAATATCGTTCCAGTTATGAAGAAAAACGGGAAGCTTAGAGTATGTGTCGACTTTAGAGACTTGAATAAAGCCACACCAAAGGATGAGTATCCGATGCCGATAGTCGATATGCTTATCGACGCTGCATCAGGAAATAAAATCATAAGTTTTTTAGACGGTAATGCCGGGTATAATCAGATATTCATGGAAGAAGCCGATATACCTAAGACTGCCTTCAGGTGTCCTGGTGCAATAGGGTTTTTTGAGTGGACGGTTATGACGTTCGGTTTAAAAAATGTCGGGGCAACTTATTAGCGAGCCATGAATTAGATTTTTCATGACTTAATCGGCCACATTGTTGAAATATACATTGATGAATCATTTCAAATGTGCGTTTGGCGTGTCGGCTAGGCTATTTTTGGGCTTTATGGTCCATGAAAGAGGAATCAAAGTTAATCAAGAAATGGTCAAAGCTATAGCCAAAACAAAGCCACCGACATGTAAAAATGGATTGCAGAAGCTGATTGGTAAGATTAACTATCTCCGATGATTTATTTCAAATCTTTCTGGTCGGATTCGTACGTTCACCCCTTTGTTGAAGTTAAAGGATAATCAAGAATTTGTTTGGGGAGATGACCAGCAAAAGGCTTTTGATGATATCAAGGAATACCTAGCCAATCCTCCGATTCTAACCGCACCACGAAAAGGGATTCCTTTCAAGCTATACATATCGGCTGAAGAAGAAACTATTGGAGCCGTTTTAGCACAGGAAGTCGATAGTAAGGAAAGAGTAATCTTTTATTTAAGTCGACGCCTACTAGATGCTGAGATCAGGTACCCTTTTGTCGAAAAGTTATGCCTATCTCTATATTTTTTCCTGCATGAAGCTAAGGCATTATATTTTAGCATCGACTTGTAAGGTGGTTTGCCAAACCGATGTTATAAAGTATATGCTATCAACTCCGAGTTTGCGAGGTCGACTTGGTAAATGGGCTTATGCATTGATGGAGTTTGACCTATCATATGAATCGGCTAAGGCAGTCAAGAGGCAAGTTGTAGCCGATTTTATCACATGACACGATACCACTGCCAACTTGGTCTCCGTTGCCCCGTGGCAGCTATTTTTTGATGGGTCGGTATGCCGAGAGGGTGATGGTATTGGCATCGTACTCATATCGCCCAAAGGTCACAATTTTGAGTTCGCATTTCAGTTAAATAGCCGATGTTCAAACAACCAAGTAGAGTACGAGGCATTTCTCAAAGGATTACAGTTGTTTGAAAATATCGGAGTGGATATTGTTGAGGCATACAGAGACTCTATGTTAATCGTACAGCAAGTAAAAGGCAAATACCAATGCCGTGATGAAGTGTTACTTAAATATTTAGAACAGTGCTTCGAAACTATCAGCTCATTTACCTCATTTTCTATCGGTCATATCCCTCGAGAATTGAATGATAGAGCCAATGCACTGGCTCAGCAGGCATCAGGGTACAAAGACTTTAGTCGATATCAGATGACTGAACTAGTGGACAAAGCTGTCATGTGTGCCGATGTTATCGACTGGAGAACGCAGATAAGAGATTACCTCATTGACCCAGCTAAGCCAACAGAACGCAAAGTTAGGCAGCAAGCATTGAAGTACGTGGTCTTAAACGATATTTTGTACTATCGGACGTTGGAAGGTTTGCTGCTTTTGGAGCCGAAGAGGCGCAATTGGCAATGGGCGAAGTGCATGAAGGTATCTGCAGATCTCATCAATCGGCTCATAAGATGAAATGGATGCTCAGGCAAACAGAATATTTTTGGCCAACAATGTTAGAAGATTGTTTCCGATATTACAAAGGATGTCAGACTTGTCAAAAATTTGGCAATGTGCAGTTAGCACCAGCATCGGCTTTACATCCGATTATCAAGCCGTGGCCGTTCAGAGGATGGGGGATAGATGTAATCGGCCAAATATTTCCTGCTTCAAGCAAAGGCCATAAGTTTATTTTGTCCGTGACCGATTATTTCTCTAAGTGGGTTGAGGCTATACCGCTCAAAAAGGTTACGAGTGTTGAAGCAATTGGGTTTGTTAATGAACACATTATTCATTGGGTTTGGAATACCACGAACAATCACGACCGATCAAGGTACTGTGTTTGTGTCCAATGAGTTTCAGAATTATGCGAAGAGCCTAGGGATCAAGTTGTTAAATTAATCCTGGTATTATGCTCAGGCTAATGGACAAGCCGAGTCATCTAATAAAACGTTGATTAAGTTAATTAAAAGAAAAATTGATGAAAAACCAAGGAATTGGTAGTCAACGCTATCGGAGTCACTTTGGGCGTATCGGCTAGCTTATCACGGAACAACAAAGCTTCCGCCTTATCAGTTAGTGTATGGCCAAGAAGCCATTTTACATGTGGAGATTAACATTGATTCTATACGAATAACCAGAAAAAATGGTTTGTCGGCTCAAAATTACAACGATATAATGATCGATAACTTGGATGAATTAGCAGAATTACGTTTGTCTACACTGCATCGGCTTAAGAGGAATAAGATAAGAATTGCGAGGGCATATAATAAAAAGGTAGTGCCTAAGTCTTTTGGTGAAGCCGATTTACTTTGGAAAACCATACTACCTGTTGGTTGTAAAGATAACCGATTTGGAAAATGGTTCCCTACATGGGAAGGACCGTATAAGATTAATCGGCTAGTCGATGGAAATTCATACATACTCGAGACGTTAGAAGGAATTGTTTTACCTAAAGCCATTAATGGGAAATAATTGAAGAAATACTATCCTAGCGTCTGAGTTGGAACATAGTCAACTAAGAAAAGTATCATTATGAAAAGCCAAGTTAACTCATTGCGGTTAATCGGCTAAAAGGGAATAAATTACATGACAAGATAAGCACAAAATCGGTTAAACAACCGATTATAACAAAGTTAAAACGTTACACAAGAAGGTGTTCCAAAAGATAAGCATCCGACAGAGTTTTCATCATTACAAAATTTTAACATTAAAGACCAGAGCCAGGGAGTCTTGCACCCAAGGTCGATAGAGCACCCGCGGCTTTGGCAATTACGCCTTGTACTTCATCAATTATGCATTCGTCTTCTTTGGCATCCCCTGGCACCGGTATCACTTTAGCCGATTGTTTTTTCACATTCACCACGGCCATGGCGATGCCAAGTTTTTGTTCCTTGATTGCCGATGAAGTTTTTCTCCATGGTTTGTTGGCTTTCTAGAAGTTGCTTTTTAGTCTTCGCCAACTCTTCCAGGAGAAATTTCTTAGCAGCCTCAAGCTTTGAGAGGGATTCCTTGCTGGTCTTGAGCAACTGAGCATTGGCATCAAATTTGCGTTTGTTCGCCTTGGCATTAGCAACCAGCTCATCCAAAAGCTTCTGATCGGCCTCTTGGGCTTCACGGCGGGCAATTCTTGCTTGGACCGCCTCCACTTGTGATTTCTTCTTGTCTAGGTGGCAGACATTCAAAAGTGCTTCCATCGCCTCTGGGGGCAAATCGGTTTCAACCGCTGCCATGGCATCATGTATCGGTTGGTTATTAGCAAGGATCTCCGATTGTGGCCTCATCACCAAATCAAAAAGCTTGTCGAGGCGTTCTTGCATTCCTGGAGCCGATGTCACCGCGACCGATGCTTCAGGATTTTTTTGATTCTGCATCATAATCATCTGTGGCCATGATCTCTGGATCATCAAGATCGGTTAGCGAGAAGCCCAACAAATTCGTTGGGATGGAGGATTCTGGGAATGCCGCGACTAATGGGGCCGGTGGTGTCAGCTGAGAGGGAGAGAGAGCTCCCAAAGAAGAGCTAAGAAGGTTAGCCAAAATTGCTGCGACCTGCGCTGATGGTGTCGGCTGTATAAGAAGGCAAAGGGTGAGCTAATGTCTTAAGAGCATACGTCATAAAAGCACTTAAATTGATAACTTACCCCAGTAGTAACCGACGCATGTGGCGAGCTCTCGCCATTTTGCTCCTGAGGTTTCGAACCCCTTTTTGCTGGAGCTTTGGTGTACTTGGTTTTCTTCTTTTCTGAAGTAATAATCGGCTGAGATTTAGTTACTAGAAGGGATATAAAGAATGGCAGTCGATCATGGTATACTTACAGGGTTGTTTTTTCTCCATGTCCGGTAGCGACGGACTCTGAATGCCCAGGGTACCTGAAGTATACCCGGTGAGGCCAATCGATTGGTGTGGCCTCTTACCTTGCTGGACGCTGCCTGATTGGCTAGGGATGGGTTTCTTGCCAGCAGCCTTGACCTAAGGTAAACAAAGATCGATCAGTATACTATCTTAAGTATAAGTAAAGATGAACAAGGAATAAAATTGATTAAAAGCCGATACCTCGCAGTAATATCTATAAGGCTTGTATTAGTATATCCCACAGAATTAGTCTCACTTGAATCGCTGTTAGTATCTACTGTCGTCTCAGGAAGATTTGGAAAAAAATCATTAACAATAGCCGATGTTGTCTTCTTGGAGTAAAGCGCTTATGTAATTGCTGACCACCAAGAAGAAAAACGTTCTGCCCGACGCGTATTCAATATAAAGTGTGGCAAGTTTTCAATCTGAAGATCGTTGGCTATTTCAAGGACGATGTTGGCTGCGACTGCGTTGCGAACTCTGGCTCTTGGCTGAAGCCGATCGAGAAGTGGTAAGCTTGTAATAATCTGGCCAAAGCCTAATTGCCTAGCATAAACTGATGGGCAATAAAACTCATATGAAGGCTGAAAAGTCCGATTTCTTATATGAAGGCCAACGTGTAATATGCTAGGCGAAATGAAGAGTTTAAATAAATCCAAAGTCTCTTGTGGCATTAGAGCACTATCGGCATCTAAGTGAAGAAAAGAAGGGCATAAAATATTGGCTGTACTTGTGTAACTGAAGAAATCATTTTGTTTGAACTCATTGCTATCGAGCTGAAAGAAGAACGTTAAGTACTTTTTTGAGCTGACGGGTGTCATTTTTGTCTCGTTCCCAGAGCACATCATGAATCTCTCTCCATAAGATCAGCTGGCTCTAAATTGGGGCACTACACCCTCTGGAGTGTCTTCACGAGGGAATGATGTATCTTCAGATGGGTTCAACTGAAATGATCAGCTAAATAAACAATATATCCAGATCTGGATGAACCATAGCAGTCCTCTAACATTACCAATAGTGAACTTCATGAAACCAGTAAAAAGCCGACATCTTATTATATGCATCATCTGGTAGACTATCCCTAACATCATTTTTCCAAGGGCTAATCGATGACCTTCTACTAGTCACTCTGCTACGGTCTAGTACACTTGTGTTTGCCCCAGAGAGGCACCACAAAATAAAAACTGATCTAACCAGAGATTGAGGAATGCAACGTGTTCTTCATCCGATACACGTCCATGTGCCTTGTTGTTGATAATGTACTTAGCCCATCCCTCACCTTTAGACTTGATAAGCTTGTATCTAGGCTTAGCACTGTAAGCCGATATTTGTTCTCCATCTGGTCTCAGGCAGCACAATTGGGCTACATCCAAAAGAGTTGGGCCGACGAGGTCGGTGCGGAACACAAACGTATTAAAGGTGTCCGACCAGAAATAGCAAGCCGTGGCCACTAAGGGCTCATTGGCCTCTGGATCGGATAAAGAGAGGGGGAGACATTCGGCTATACCCATTTTTTCCCATTCACCCCTCTTCTGGGCTGCTATGCGGATATACCAAGATCTCCATCCCTTAAGCGCTGTCGGCCAAGCTCTGAAGCTCTTACTCCAACCCTCTATACTATATCCAGCAGCCGATAGAGGAAGGCGAGGAATTTCTTCATTTATAACTGAATCGGCATTTATATTTCTTACTGGGCCTAGATAAAATTGGTCAATGCTGTTTGGGATTGGGATGAATACCTGAGAATGATCCATTCAAACGATCTTGACAGGAAGCTGATTGAAGGCAGTAAGCACTGAAGGACTTGATAACTACAGCCGATTGCATATGATTCGAGAGCTTGAGCGCGTGAAGAATGACTTTAGGGGGCGCATATTTGTAGCATGGTGAAAATTTGAAGTGGCGGGAAATGGATCTCAAAAGACACGAACAGTTAAAACACACTACGTACGTGTCAGGAAATTACGGCGCAACTAAACGGTAGTTACTGTATGAGGGTTAGCAGTAAGCCGATGGTTACAATTTTTGAAAGATAACAAGTCATCTCTCAAAAATGGGTGGCATATGTTTGCACCACAATTTGGCAAGTACAGTTAAATCGGCAATCCAAAAATAGCAAGATCCGATTATGATGGCAGATCAGGATATTTGGAAACAGTACAGATCGTTAAGGAAATCACCCTAAAAATAGAGGCCGATACGGATACAACTCCCAAATCGTGTCATACTGGGACTCTATCGGCCGACGGATATAAAAGGGGAACAAGGGCGAGCCGCAGGAAAAAACACACAATCAAATCCATAAATTTACATTATTCTCTTTTTTCCTATCGACCAGGAGTAGTTCTTGTAATTTAGTCTTCTTGTAATTCGATCTTGATCAATAAAGTTGTGCATCGCCGATTGTTGATCTCCATCAATTATGCTCAGGTTCGATTTATTCTGATTTTGCTACGCATAGCCTTCTTCAGAATCGGTCTACCTTTATGCTCCGATTAGTCTTAATTGACTAGTTGCTTACCTTTTTATCTTGATTTAATCAGCTTTGGGCTGATTGAGTCTAAGCCGATTGGTCCTCACGAAATCGGCTTTGAGTGAATTTTATATTTTACCTTGTCGATTACAAGTCAAATCGACTGGCACACTCTAAACCAGGTGTTTGTCTGGTGTGCTACTGTCAGAAACCCTACTTCAAGTTTTTAACGTCAACACACCTCTAATATGTTAAGACATCCTACAATGTTTATAACTTTTTAACTATTCTGGCACCCAATGACCTTTTTTTACAGCAACGCACACAATGACTTGATAAACCAGTTTCAACAAATGCTTATATAAAGCCAAAAATGATCTCTCATAATCTTGCATTGAAGCTGATGCATCAACCTAACATATTCAAAAAGGAAAAGGATTGCCAAAAAAAGAAGAAGATAGATTCCCTATCAGGAAGGGCCACTTGTCAACTGAGTACCATAATATAGCCCTCACTAAAGCAACCTCTGCCTTAATGGTTAGTCAAACAGAGTAGACTATCAAACAAAGAACTCCGAATCACAAACACTGCCCGTTTCCAAAAAAAAATACAGGAAAAGAATAGCTAGTAACTCCAAATATCTAGCAACTCCAACCTTCATATGAACAACGTTATCATTGACTAACAAAACTATGCATTGTAGCTTTTTTTTCTTTTACCTTTACATCATTACAGCACTTGATCTGGGAGTTCTAACATGGTTAAACTATTTTTTTAGATCAAAAGGACATCAAAATAGATGCCCCAGTTCCATTAAAGAGACTGAAGTTATCAGCACAAAACAGTTAAGCCCATACAACAGTGGCAATGTAAAACATCCACAGAGAAACATTTATCACTTAACATTTTGAAAAGCAGCATTACAACTTGCCATCAACTAAATTGCTAACATAAGCTGAGAAAGCCTTCACTTCTTCTTGAGTATGTTCTCCTCCCTGAACAATACTCATCAGGTGATCTTCTTTAGCTACATCAGCCCATAACTCAACAAGAGCGGAGCTCGAAGATTTGACTCCAGTCTTTCGCAAAATTGATCCTGCTTGACCATCATCTCCTCTTTGTAGAGCGGTTTCTAGTCCCTTAAAGAAATGAGCATTCTTCTCCATATTGTTTTGACACTTAGCCAACGCTGGCAATGAAAAATCAGATTATTTCTATTAATCCACAGACTCCAAAGGACAGCAGCACCAATAGTATTCAAAACAGCATTTTTCTTATTACTAGGCCAAAAACGAGCCACAGATTCAAAACTATGACCAATGTCCAAATCAAAAAACTCACCAACCAAATTCCAAATGAATTTAGCTACAACACATTCAAAGAAAAGATGAACCACAGACTCATTCTCATCACAAAAACAGCAAGAGCTCCCTCTATCCATCCCTCTTTTCAACAGATTATCTCTAGTCATTAATTTGTTATAAGAAATAAGCCAAAGAAAGAACTGAATTTTGGGGGAACCATCAAACTCCAAACTGCAGGAATGAAAAATGGTTAAACTATTTGGAGCATTCAAACTAACTTCCTTCGAAACAAGGGAGGAAAAGAGACCGAGGGGGAGGGGGCCGACGGGGTAGAGGGGAGGGCATCACCGAGGGGGAGGGCGCAGGGTCGCACGGAGGAAGCCGCAACCGAGGGGAGACGGGGGATGGCGCAACCGAGGGGGGTGGGTGTGGGATGTAAGTCGCCGAGCAGGGAGGTCAAGGGACCCGAATCCACCGATTCAACCCACTATGTTTACCGCACTAGTCCTGTGATCAACGCTAGTGCACACAGCTCAACATCGGTACATATCACATCATACTCAACGATAATAGAATAATAGTTCATTTATTGATATAGCTAAATGTATGATCTTATGACCAACTTACATTATTAAGCCACGCAGGGCATGACCGAAATATAAGCTAATAATTAAGCAAATGGAAAGTAGAAAACGAGATAGCTCATCGATTCACCACAGTAACCGACAAGGCTCGGACCCTAATGACTCGTGGTCTTCTGGACTTCCTCTTCCAACACAGTGTAGATTCTTCAACTGTTGATTATTGTTGTTTGGCAAGGGTGAGTACTTAAGCACTCAACAAGTCGTGCACAGAATGCAATTCTATGTATCTATATGCAAGGCTTATTCCAATGGATAGGATATCATGGCTATTTTGCAATAAGCAGCATTTATGAACAAGTATAATAAATAGATTGTAAAGACTGCAAAACAAATAGCAGTAATAAATAGATTCAGTATTTCTCAAGTAAACCAGGTTTCCAATCCTAAGTCAAATTCCATCTTCCACATGGCATTCCGCCATCCCAACCAAATTGTCCATTTAATTAAGCTAACCCTTAATCAGAATTCCGAGCATTGCTCAATACCATGAGCACGGCTATCCGAATAGTTTCACACTCTGCAGAGGTTATGCACTTTACCCACGTGATACAACCAAACACCACCAAGGCGAGTGATTATAACAAAGCCTTTACAATGCGCCGCTTAACCTTGCACGACCGCTAAGGTTTCAACACCGTGGACTGTAAACACATCCAGGGCCCCCTCTTGCGCCATGTGAATTACTCCATAACTCGGGAACTCACACCACCACGATAGTACCAAAATTAAGACATTGCAAATTACTCACTAGGTCGCCCATACCAGACATGTGGTTGCATGATTGACTCAGGTCAAAGGTTTGCAAGGTTAAGTCCTTAGAGTGATCAAGGCAAGACATCCACATACCCTCTGCCCATCGGGCCCACCTTGGCCTCCTCGCCCCTTGTCACTTGCCCCAATCTAAATGATTATCACCCAGTTGATTACCAAGCACCACGTGCTATCAACAATTCAACATCATTGCGTGACATGACTCGCCACAACAACTCAATCTCATCGTGTGATCCACATGACACGCAAGTTCATAACATTGTTCCATATTCCATTAATCAAGATTAATTATCAATGATTCTAACACATGTGATGACGTGGCATGGCTAAGCAACTAATACGAACTAACCCTCCAATGTTGATTATAATTACTAACCAACTATATTGAACCAATCTAGGGTGACAATGGATCATGGCATACAATGACAAGGTAGGGTATAGATCAATCTGGTATATTAGCTAAACCCAATCTAATTTGAAACAATTGTATACTTGAAATATATGCAATAGGGTAAAACAAATATAGCAATTTTATAAACATGGGTTCAACATGATCAAAGCACAACTTGCCTTGGAATAGGTCCTGATCTGGTTCTGAACTTGCTCTTGAGTTGTCGGATCTTCCTCCAAGCGCCGCACAATTCAACGCCTCACGCTGCATCAAGGAGAAAAGCAAATAAATACCAAAACAGGGAGAAAATGAACTCCAAAAATCAAATTAAATTCACCATTAAATAGATCTCAATTTTACAAATTTTTAGAAATTTGAATCACTCAAATCCGAGTTACGATGCAAAAGATATAGCCTTTTGAAGTTTGAAATAAATACTGAAATTGCAAAAATCAGAAAATCAGAATTAACAGATTTATTTTTAAATCGAAAACAGATTTATGATGTCAGCGTGACCTCATGATGACGTCATCATCACAGAATTTCCAATTGGATTATTTTTCCAATTGAAAAATGCAATTATGACGCAAGCATGACGTCCGAGACCTCGAGCCAATCACAAGCCGACGCGCGTGTCTCGGCAGATGGATCGAGTCCACGGCGGCAAAGATCGACCACGTGAACTCGGTCCACGACGCCTCGGCTCGCGACTCGACACGCGGCCGCGCCTAATTGGCCCAACCTCGCGCTCGATCGATCCGCAGAAGACGATCGGACGGCCACGATCTAATCGACCACGCCGCCCTCATCCATCGGCCATCGTAAGATCCGACGGCCGAACGTGAGCGACGAGAGACGACAATGGTGCGGCGCGCTTTCACCGAGATGGAGAAGACGACCCACGACGCAGTCATCCGACGGCTCTCGGCGATTTAGACGGCAAGGATCCGACGCGGCACAGATCGACGAACTCGGTCCCGCAGCCCAAGCGACGGAAGACGGCGAATGTAACATCCCAAAAATTTGGCTTAATTAAGTTTTTAGTGCTTAAAAGTGCATTTATGATTTTCTGAAATTTATTTGGATTTTTCTGGATTTATTTGAATTAATTTTAAATTGAGTTTATTGCTTTTTATTCAAATCTATTTAAATCAGGCAAAGTTAAAATAAAGTTTTGCCAAAAATATTTTATTTGAGTTCGTAATGTCTCAAAGTATTTTTGAGATTTTTCTCGATTTTTCCGATACTTTAATTGCCTAAAACAAATTAAATGAATTTCAGAATTATTTTAATTGGAAAACCTGTAAAATCGGATGAATGTGAGTGGGCTTGGCCCATTTTCCGTCGTAAAGCGCCCGAACGGCGTGGCTGCTCGCCCTTTTCTAGAAGTTTTATCCCGCCGTTGGATCCGGATCGGCGGTTGAGCGCAACGCGCATCGGCCGGGGATTTCTTTATCGCTGCCGTCCGATTTGCCACGTGTCGCCGATCCGGTCATCGCCTTCGCGTGTCCGTGTCGGACTACGCCCGTGTCCGCCATGGACTCATGAGCAATCGGCAAGGCGGCGGTCCTAGCGCTATAAAAGGCGCAGCACGGCCGCGCAATACCCTAAGCAATCAAACCCTAGGTTTAGCCCGTAAGAGCGCCGTCGATTCGCCGTGATTTCGCGGAAGTTTGCCGAGCGCCGCGTGTCGAAGAACCGCCGATTCGCCCGTCAAGCCATCGCGGCTCGCGCTTTGACGATCCGCTTCGTGGTTGTTCGTGAGCATCCCGCGCGCTTAGTTTGACGAGCATCGCCAGAGGAGGAACCGCGGGAGGCCGCTGCCGACGAAGAAAAAACGACGCCGCCATCGCTTCAGCTCCTCGGAAGAGAAACCGACCGCGTCATCGTAACCGCGTCGGCAAGACGATCTGCGAGTACCCACCGACCTCGCCGCCGACGCGACCCTAGGGCTCAGGCTTCGCCGACGTGGATTGCGATTCGCCGCCGTGTGTCACCCACGGGATGCCGTGTCGGACCGGCAGCGACGTGGTGCCGGGCGTGGCACGCCGGTAAGCGCTGCGGTCGGGCGCCGAAGTCGCGACCGCGCGGGCGCGCGTGTCGTTGTCCCAAAACCACGTGGACCGGGCGCACCGTGGACCGATGAGGTTCGTGGACTGAGTCCATGGACCGAGGGACACGTGTCAGCACCAGCGCGCCGCCGGGCTGACGTCAGCAGGACGTCATGCTTGCGCTATAAATCGATTTTTTCAAGATAAAAATAAATCATTAAATTCGAATTTCGATTTTCTCGATTTCATGATTTATTTCAAACTTCAAAAGGCTATATCTTTTGCATCGTAACTCGGATTTGAGTGATTCCAGTTTCTAAAAATTTGTAAAATTGAGATCTATTTAATGGTGAATTTAATTGATTTTTGGAATTCATTTGCTCTCTATTTTGGTATTTATTTGCTTTTCTCCTTCGGTACGCGTAGACGTTGAATTGTGCGACGCTTGAGGAAGATCCAAGAACTCAAGAGCAAGTTCCGAACCAGATCAGACCAATTCCAAGGCAAGTTGTGCTTTGATCATGTTGAACCCATGTTTATAAAATTGCTATATTTGTTTTACCCTATTGCATATGTTTCAAATATACAATTGTTTCAAATTAGATTGGGCTTAGCTAATATACCGATTGATCTATACCCTACCTTGTCATTGTATGCCATGATCCATTGTCACCCTAGATTGGTTAATTATAGTTGGTTAATAATTATAATCAACATTGGAGGTTTAGACCGTATTAGTTGCTTAGCCTTGCGACGCCATCACATGTGTCGTAATCATTGATAATTAATCTTGATTAATGGAATATGGAACAATGTTATGAACTTGTGTGTCATGTGGATCACACGATGAGATTGAGTTGTTGTGGCGAGTCATGTCACGCAACGATGTTGAATTGTTGATGGCACGTGGTGCTTGGTAATCAACGGGGTGATGATAATTTAGATTGGGGCAAGTGACAAGGGGCGAGGAGGCCAAGGTGGGCCCGATGGGCAGAGGGTATGTGGATGTCTTGCCTTGATCACACTAAGGACTTAACCTTGCAAGCCTTTGACCTGAGTCAATCATGCAACCACATGTCTGATATGGGCCACCTTAATGAGTAATTTGCAATGTCTTAATTTTGGTACTATCGTGGTCGGTGTGAGTTCCCGAGTTATGGTGTAATTCACATGGCGCAAGAGGGGGCCCCGGATGTGGTAACCATCCCACCAAAGGTTGAAACCTTCGGGTAGTATCGGGTTAAGCCGTGAGCATTGTAAAGGCTTTTTATAATCACTCGCCTTGGTGGTGTTTGGTTGTATCACGGGTAAAGTGCATAACCTCCGCAGAGTATGAAACTATTCGGATAGCCGTGTTTCTGTATTGAGCAATGCTCTGGAATTACAGCTTAAGGGTTAGCTTAATTAATTGGACAACATGGTTGGGATGGCGGAATGCTATATGGAAGATGAAATTTGACTTAGGATTGGAAACTTGGTTTACTTGAGAAATATCAAGTTATTTATTATTGCTATTTGTTTTACATTCTTTACAATCTATTTATTGTATTTGTTCATAAATGTCGCTTATTGCAAAATAGCCATGATAGCCTATCCATTGGAATAAGCCTTACATATAGATACATAGAATTGCATTCATGCACAACTTGTTGAGTGCTTTAAGTACTCACCCTTGCCAAACAACAATAATCAACAGCTTGAGGAATCTACACTGTGTTGGAAGATGAAGTCCAGAAGACACGAGTCATTAGGGTCCGAGCCTTGTCGGTTGCCTGTGGTGAATGATGAGCTATCTACGCTTATTTTCCGCCGCTTAATCATTAGTTATATTTTCGGTCTTGCCTGCGTGGCTTAATAATGTAAGTTGGTCATAAGATCATACATTTAGCTATATCAATAAATGAACTATTATTCTATTATCGCTGTGTATGATGTGATATGTACCAATGTCAAGTCGCGTGTGCACTAGCGTTGATCCCGGACTAGTGCAAGAACACGATGGTTCGAATCGCGATTCGGTCCTTACAAATAATCGACGATTTTCTCGGCAAAAACCCGCGGCTATTCCACGCTTCAACTCCGCGAACTCGCGGCTGCGTTTACTACCGATCTCGCGAAACCTCTCCGACCAAACGATGCGGCGCCGACATAACCTCGGGTGCTACCCTATTTATAGCCTCGGCGTCCCGAGCTCTACACGGCGAAAAGAAACCGACGACGTTACGGCGCGACTACGAGTCCGAACGGAGACGACAAACGATACGACGCTGCGGTCCCGATCCGACGGCCAAGATGCAAGCGCACACGCGGCCTTCCCTGGACCGTTGGATCGCACGTGAACGGTCACCGATCTAGGGTTTTGCCCCGCTGCGATTCGCGGGCTGGTTTGGGCCGCACTGACGCGGGCTTCCAACGCACAGTGTTGGGCTTCGACCCAACACTGTTCATTGATTTTCAAAAGGATTTTCCATTTAAAATAATTTTAGAAATTCATTTTATTTATTTTAAGCGATAAAACTAATAGGAAAAATCCAAGAAAAATCTCAAAATACTTTGAGACATTCTGGACTCAAATAAAATATTTTTGGCAAAACTTTATTTTAACTTTGCACAAATTTAAATAGATTTGAACAAAAGGTCAATATTCTTAATTTAAAATTAATTCAAATAAATCCAGAAAAATCCAAATAAATTCTAGAAAATCATAAATGCACATTTAAGCAATAAAATAATATTTGGCAAATTTTTGAGATGTTACAGAGGCGGGTGCGGGTGCGGGCATGGGCGGAGGCTGCCGAGGCGGAGGGAGGCACACGGGGAGCCGCTAGGGTTTGGAGGCGCACGGGGAGCCGCTAGGGTTTGGAGGCGGGTGAGATTGTGAGACGGGTGAGGCCGAGGGCACTGTGAGATGGATGGGTTTGTAGCCATTGGATCACTTTTGCGCGTGGAAACTGATGTAGACCGCTGGATCACAGACGGTTGTAATATTGAATCGTTTGTGATGCTATTCATCCCAGACGGTTCAAGTTTAGAACCGTCTGTTCAATATTAAAACCTTCTATGATGAGTTTGTTTATAATTTACATTTACAGTTCATAGTTTAGGGTTCGTAATTTACAGTTTATAGGTGGTATCAAGTTAATTTCGTAATTTTTTAATTTTTTCTCAAGTTAATTTTTTACCCAAGTTGATATTTCTTACCCAAGTTGATATTTCTTATGCTAGAATTTCCATCTACTGCCAAATTAACTTTTTTACTCAAGTTAATTTCTTTATACTCAAATTAATTTTTCTACTACCAAGTTAATTTTTCTACTACCAAGTTATAATACATATATCTCATTAATTACATCACATACATCTCATTAATTATAATACATACATGTCATTAATTTTAATTAATAACATCTCATTAATTATAATACATACATATATCTCATGTATTGTAATTAACTATAATACATACATCTCATTAATTATTATTAATTGTAATGCATATATCTCATTAATTATAATACATACATATATCTCATGTATTGTAATTAACTATAATACATACATCTCATTAATTATTATTAATTGTAATGCATATATCTCATTAATTATAATACATCTACACTTAAAATGAGCATGACGACCTCATCATAACTCCACTTACTTATTCTTTTATATAAAAATTAACCCTTCACGATGATCGACACGTGTGTATCTAGCTTCCTCAGGTTGTTCTTCCTAGATCGTGATGCTATTACCGATAGGAGGCAACTCATCAAACTGATTGTATTCTTCCTCATCTACTACATTCTCAACTCCGATAATCCTCCTTTTTCCCTGAAGAACCATGTGACGCTTCTTCTTGACTGGATCGGTTACATAGAAGGCTTCAAAAACTTGGTTAGCGAGTACAAATGGTTCGTCTTGGTATCCAACATGTTCGAGGTCTACAGTAGTGATGTCGTACTTGTCAACCTTCACGTGCTGTAGGTGAACCCAATGACGCCAAAATAAGGGGATCTTGAATAGTATGTAGTCGAGCTCCCAAATTTCCTCAATGAACCCATAGTAGGAGCTCCTCATTGACCCAACATTACTGAGCGCATCTATATGAACACCGCTATTCTAGTTTATTCTCATCATGTCCTGATTTCTCGTATAAAATGTGTAGCCATTTAAGTCGTATTCTTTCTATGGTACAATTGTAAATGTTGGCCCTTTTGCCAACCATGTCAGTGTATCACCTAACGAGCTTCCAGTGATGGATCGTCGCTCCTTGAACCATTGTTGAACTGAAGGTTATGCTGTCTGATGATCCAGGACTCCTTAAAAGATGGATTCTCTTGTCGTAGCTAGTTCTTGTGCTCGTCGATATATGGGATCACTACAGCCATGTGTTGCAAAACTGTGAAATGGGCTTTACCACATGCAGCTGGATTAGGCGTGATTGCTTTTCTTCCGATGGTCCCAATACCCTAGAGCCTACCCTCATGGTGGGATCGAGGCACATCTATCAGTTCGACTTGAGCCATGTAATCCACGTAGAATTCGACGACCTCTTTGGTTGCATAACCTTCGACAACGCTACCCTCAGGTCGAGATCTATTCCGTATGTAGGACTTGAGAATTCCCATGTACCTCTCGAACATATGACAACCTTACGTATTTTGATTTGTAGCTTGGGAACAAAGATTTCTCCGAGTCGTCCATCAAGCCCCGGAATTTTACATACTCCCGCTCATCACGGTTCCCTTCTACATCGCGTAGTATCTGATCTAGATTGTCATCATGAAACCTATCATCATCAAAAACACAGTCGATATCATTCGGAGTATCATTGACTTCGTCGACGATGTTAATACTACTTGCTTCCTGTATAATCTGCTCTTCACTATGATTGGTCCAACATGTATACCCCCTTTTGAAACCCCTTAGAATCAATTGTGCTTCGATCTGCGCTAGGTTTCGAAACACCCTCAGATTCTCACAGTCAATGCATGGACAAGGCATAAATTCCACCTTCTTATTCAACATATCCTCCTCTGCAGCTCTTCTAAAAGCGGAGATGCCATTAATGTACTCAGCGCTCACACGGTTCTCAGCATACATCCAGCTTTGGTCCATCTACGCTACGTATATAACAATAAGTGTTAAATAATAAATTAAATACACTAGGAGTACACATGCACATATTCTTAAATTGGAGCACATATTAACTAGCTAAAATCTTACCCTGAATCATAACCATGCTAGATCTAAAAAACAAACAGATCTACAATACTCTACATATAAGCTACATTTAAACTTACCAATTAACCTATATAGCTCATTACATCACAAAGAACAAATGGATATATATACATATGTAAGCTACATTTAAACTCAGCATCTTTAATTCTCTCTTTACATAGCTAGCTACACCTTGAGTCTAATGCAATTAGAACCAATTATTACTTTAGATCAAAAAGAACAAATGGATCTACACCAAGCTAGATCAAAACCATCTTCAATTCCCTCTTTACCAAGCTAGATATATCTTGAATATAATGCAATTAGAACCAATTATTAACCTAGATCACGTTACCATCTTCAATTCTCTCTTTAAGTTACTAGCTACATCTTTAGTATAATGCAATTAGAACAAATTACTACTTTAGATCACAAAGAACAAATGGATCTACACCAAGTTTGATCTAGAAATAACCATCTTTATTTCCCTCTTTACCAAGCTAGATCTTGAATATAATGCAAATTAGAACTAATTACTAACCTTAGATGACCTAGAACAAATGGATCTATAATCACACTTCCAAATCCAGCGTCTCTTTTCACCAGATCGCCTCTCAATTGCAGCCACCTCAAAACTATCTCAGGAAACCCTAAAAAATAGAGGAGGTCGGGGCTCTCTGTACTTATTTTCAAGAAAAGGTCATCACAGACGGTTTTAGCTAAAAACCGTCTGTAATGTTTTTGCAAAAAATCGTCTGTGATGACTCCTCATCAAATACAATTTTTGAAAACCGTCAGTAACGAGGGGTCTAAATATGAGTCCTTTTGTAGTAGTGTTTTGTGTTTTCTGCACATCATAATCGGTATATTGATAATTAATAATTTTTTAAAACTACAGGTGACGGCTGATATGGCAAGTGTTATGATGGAGAAAAGTGAAACAATCACACTAGATTTATGTACCTCTACCATGCATGTCCTCACCGACCTTCAGGAGAGTACAACTGATAGGTAACTTCTTACGGCTGCTTTTGTGAGTAATTATGATTGCATTTCGGGATTACTAGCAAAGTGTCTATGCATTACAACTGATCTCAAATAAATGATAGCTCAAGTTTTAAATTCACATTATTTGTTTATTCAGAGTTTAGAAATTGTGGTATCATCATCTATTTGAGGTCTAGTAGATATAAGCATTTGTTAAAGTCTTGCGGAGCATGAAAGCACTGACCTTGCTTGTTGAACAATTACCAGTTGAAGAGGACAATCCGGCGTTAAGATATTCCTATGCTGTCGGATTTGGAGATGACGATGAGACCGAATACTAGGGTGCAAACCCAGTCGGTTACCTAAGGGTTATGGCAAACCACGTGGGAACTATCTTTATTTTATGCCGTGGACTTTGTTTTATAATATATTTTGCCTACTGTTTACACCAAAATTTGGCAAGTATAGTCAAATCGGCAATAAAATCAAAGATATGGAAACTAGGAGATAGTTTGGGAAAATTTAAGGATATTTGGTAACAGCAAAAAATCTTTGAGGAAACAACTGTCCGAGATAAGGCCGATACGGATCAGGACTTGAAACGTGTTGTAGTAGGACACGATCGGCCGAAGGGTATAAAAGAAGGGCCAGAGCAAGCTGCAGATGGATCCAACACAATACAATCAACCAGCTTTTACTTTTCTACTTTTTCCTGTCGACTAGGAGTAGTTCTGTAATTTAGATCTCTCTTTGTAATCGATCTTGATCAATAAAGTTGCGCATCGCCGATTGTTGATCTTCGTCAATTACACCCCTGTGTTTGATTTGTTACGATTTTGTTGCGCACGCCTTCTTCGAATCGATCCGTCTTTATCTTCTCGATTAGCTTTAATCGGTTAATTGACTTCCTTGTTACCTTGATCTTGATCGGCTTCAAGTCGATTAAGTCTAAGCCGATTGATCTCCACGATCGGCTTTGTGTGAATTTTATATTTTTACTTTGTTTCTGAGTCAAATCGACCGCACGCTCAACCCTGTTCGCTGCGGTGTCTTCTTGTCGTAAACCCTACATCAAGTTTTTAACGCCAACACACTTGGCACGCGCCCGGTGGGACCATGTCTTCGCCAGAAAGTCGATTCGCCATCCGATCTCAACGTTAGGCCATAATCGCCCCAACAATGGACGATTTGACCGCAGAACAACGCCAAGAGATTAAAGCTCTAAGACGTGTTGGAGGAGATGATGCTAAGCTATTATCGTAAAACTAGACGTGGCGCTACTAAAAATCCGCCTTGCCGACGGCCAACGCTCGAGATGCGGGTGTCACGTAACCGTAAGCCGATATCTACCTGCTCAAGCCGAATTATCGGCTATGATTAATCAGTCTGTGCACCACGCCTTAATAAACCAATCATCGACTCTTGTGACAACGCTTAAGCCGATGATAGAAAATAATGTTAAAACTATAGCCCAGGAGTTAGCCTCGTCAGGTAGTCTGCTTGACCCATTGCAAGCTCTACCGAATTATCCTGTTTTTTCGGTGGCCCAAAATACGCAGAGCACAGCGGCCGATCCTAAACCATCGGCTATGACCTCACCCCCTACCATGATGCCTACTTAGCCGACCATAATATTGCCTAAAGACCCTCGGCCCAGTGGGGTGAGTCATTACCACGCATACACCGACGCCACTAAGTTAGACGCATCAACAAGTCTGCTGTCATCGGCTCCATTCTATGCTTTTTCACAATCGGTTTCATAGCCGATTGGGCCTGAAAGATACCCACACGAACCTACCCTGTTTAGAAATCCAGGTCCGCATAGGGTAGTAACTTATTCAGAGCCTTTCGTCCCAATACCCGAACCTCAAGTCAGGAATAATAGGTATGATCAAAATACTCGTGTGCTGACGACTCAGCATAATTGGCAACCCGAGTTTGCACTCGGGGGGCAGAATGCCAACTATGACCAACATTATCAAGGGCTTGCGGTGCCAATGGCCGATAATGTAAATTGGACCGACCAGATCTCCGCCGTCTTGAGGGACCAATTCGGAATACAGCCGAAAGGGAAGGTTATCGGCTATAGAAAGCCGTATCCTGACTACATAGATCGTATGCCTTACCCCCACAATTTCAGAGTCCTGGATTTTGCAAAATTCTCCGGTGACGACTCAACTACTACTCTAGAACACATCGGACGCTTTATCGCTCAGTGCGGCGAAGCAGCTCAGTCCGATGGACTAAAAATAAGAGTGTTCCCGTTGTCACTGTCCGGGGCAGCCTTTACGTGGTTTACTTGTTTGCCTCCGAATTCGGTTCACTTATGGAACGATTTGGAAAGCCGATTCCACGAATATTTTTTCTCAGGAAGTTTAGAACTAAGGATTTTCGACCTAAGTTACGTTTCGCGAGATTTGGAGAATCGATGGCGATTACATTAAGAGGTTCAGAGAAGTTAGAAACCGATGTTTCAGTGTCACGCTGTCCGACAACCAACTTGCAGATTTGGCTTTTCAAGGATTGATTCCACCACTTAGAGAGAAGTTTGGAGGGCAGGAGTTCAACGATTTAAGCCATCTTCTTCATCGCGTATTGGTTCAGGAAAGCCGATTCCCAGATAATAAAGCGTTTAAAGATAGATTCAAAAATAACGGCAATAAAGAAAAGGATAAAGTTAAAGTCAATATGGTGTATTATTTCCCAAGTGATTCTTCGGAGGATGATGAAGCAGAAATAGATATAGCCGAATGGGTAAAAGGGTCTAAAAAGTCCTTAGTCTGTTCTTGGCTAAAGCCGACTAGAAATAAGCTCTGTTAAGTATCGCTTGATGTTTCCAAATGTGATCATATTTTTGATTTATTATTACAAGAAAAGATAATACGATTGCCTGAGGGACATATTATACCATCAGCTGACGAGATCAAGAAACGCAGGTATTGCAAGTGGCACCACTCTTTTTCTCACAATACTAACGACTGCAATATTTTTTGTCAACAGATCCAATCGGCTATTGAAGATGGTCGGCTAAAATTTGTTTGATGAGTGACCATGCAAGTTGACGCCGATCCGCTCCCAATTAACATGGTTCAATGTTCGGCTAAAGGAAAGGAGCCGATGCATGATGAGCCAAAAAAGGATCGGCAGGTCAATATTCAGTCGAATTCAGACGGCGACCAGACGTTGAAAATTACGATTGGCTCACTACAAATAGAAGCCGATCACGAAGAAAAAAATTCGAGGACCATTAAACCTAAGGGAAATCCTCAGGTGGGTAAATGGTACAAAGCTGAAAAATTGCCATCAAGGCAATCGGCCAAAAGGCCGGGACCAACATTCTCACAATTGATGGAGAAATACAAAAGAATGAGTAGCCGACCACGATATCCTGCTCGCCGATCGGATAATTTATATCACACCAAAAATGTGGAGAGGGCCTATAGAAGATGTCCCTTTTGGCAGTTTTGTTGGGAAAGGGGAGTAGCACTGCCATCTCCGTATATATGTCTGATGGAGCATTACCCCCGAGACGATTGGCCAAGACAATCGGCTAGAGAGAGGTTGGCCGGGCCGATTCGAGATCATGGCCAGAGTTACAGGAGGCCTGTTCGTGAAAGAATATCTGAACCAAACCCGGTACCGGACCAGGTCGAAACACGGAGGCCCAATTCAGACCGTGAAAATTTGGCTGGCCAGATATGAAAGCCAATAGAGCCCAAGCCGAGGTGGTGTCCGTCTGGCCTTAGCCGATCGCAGCGTAGACGGCTTCAGAGGCTAAGAACTCAGGAGATACGTGAAGCCGACGCTGAAAAGCAGAGGGATGAAATTTTCAATAAGCTTCATCCGGTCAAGATTGTCAAGAGAGAGTGGAGAAAAAAGGAGCAAGTCGAGGAAGATTTTGAATCGGCAGACGATCTAGATTCTCCTATGATTAGGGATGATACACCCCCAATGGATATCAATATGGTGTTCACGTTGCCTACCGAATTCAAAATCAAAACTGAATCGGTTAAAGAAACTTTTGCCCAATCATGCTCGGGAGTCCAAAATGCAATCTTCGAGAAGCCAAGAGACGATCATCGGCATCTAAAACCATTATATCTGAAAGGGTATATAAATGGAAAGCCGATATCAAGGATGCTGGTAGACGGTGGAGCCACAGTAAACTTGATGCCCTATACAACTTGCAAGAAACTGGGCAAGTCCGATGAAGACTTGATTAAAACTAACATGGTTCTAAACAACTTCACTGGCGATCCAACTGAAGCCAAAGGCGTCATGGTTACAGAACTGACTGTCGGTAGCAAAACTTTGCCGACCGCATTTTTTGTCATGGACGCCAAAGGCAACTATAGCGTTCTACTTGGGAGAGATTGGATTCACGCCAACTGCTGTATTCCATCGACTATGCATCAAGCGCTTGTCCAATGGAACGGAGAGGAAGTTGAAATTGTCACGGCCGACACATCGGCTCACATTGCCATGGCCAGTTCCGACGTGAATTGGCAACATGAAGAAGCAGGATGTATATCGGGAAAGACACTAGAAGATTGCGATTTCATCTGCGTGAGCAAAACAGGACTTGTGCCGATCAGTGTCAAACTAGGCACGTTTGATCGAGCAAACGAAGTGCTACGCCGATGGGGACAAGAAAAACAGTGAAGGCATTACAAGACAAAATGCAAAGCTATCGGCAAACGACGGATAGCTACGAGGCTATAGAAAACTTTCAAGAGGTTGAAAAGTTGGGTCAAGGTTTTACGTCCACCGATCTGCTTGAAGAAGTTGATATAGGTAGTGGTGATAGAAAAAGACCAACTTTTACTAGCGCGAAATTAGATGTAAAATATAAAGAGAAGTTAATAGAAATTCTTAGAGAATATAAAGATTGCTTTGCTTGGGAGTATCATGAGATGCCTGGTTTAAGCCGACAATTGGTAGAACATCGGCTACCCATTAAACAAGGTTATCGGCCGTTTAAACAGTACCCTAGGCGTTTTAATTCGACTCTGTATAAAATTATAAAAGAGGAAATAGAGCGATTGTTGGAGGCTAAATTTATAAGACCTTGTCGATATGCGAAGTGGGTTTCCAACATTGTTCCAGTCATGAAGAAAAACGGAAAACTTAGAGTATGCGTCGACTTTAGGGATTTGAATAAAGCAACACCAAAAGATGAATACCCTATGCTGATAGCCGATATGCTTATCGATGCTGCATCAGGGAATAAAATCATAAGTTTTCTAGATGGAAACGCCGGATACAATCAGATATTCATGGTAGAAGCCGATATACCAAAGACGACTTTGGATGTCCCGAGCCATAGGTTTATTCGAGTGGACGGTTATGACTTTTGGCTTAAAAATGCTGGGGCAACATATCAACGAGCCATGAACCTGATTTTTCATAACTTAATCGGTCACATCGTTGAAATATATATTGACGATGTCGTAGTAAAATCGGCAGATGATCTGCAGCATTTGGCCGATTTAGAAAAGATTTTCCAGAACATAAGAGCACATGGCTTGAAGATGAATCCTTTCAAATGTGCGTTTGGCGTATATGCTGGGCAATTTTTAGGCTTTATGGTACACGAGAGAGGTATTGAGGTTAATCAAGCAAGAGTAAAAGCCATAGCCAACACCGAGCAGCCGGCATGCAAAAACGAATTACAGAAGTTGATCGGCAAGATTAATTATCTACGGAGGTTTATCTCAAACCTTTCCGGCAGAATTCGAGCTTTTACCCCGCTGTTGAAGTTGAAGGATAATCAAGAATTTGTGTGGGGAGCCGATTATCAAAAGGCTTTTGATGATGTTAAAAAATATTTGTCCAGTCCCCCGGTTTTGGCTACACCACGAAAAGGGGTTCCTTTCAGACTATATGTATCGGCTGAAGAGGAAACTATTGGAGCTGTTCTAGCACAAGAGGTTGATGGTAAGGAAAGAGTTATCTTTTATTTAAGCCGACGACTACTCGATGCAAAAGTCAGGTACCCTTTCGTTGAGAAATTGTGTTTATCTTTATATTTCTCATGCACGAAGTTAAGGCATTATATATTATCATCGGCTTGTAAGGTGATCTGTAAAGCCGATGTTATAAAATATATGTTATTAGCTCCAATCCTACGGGGTCGACTTGGCAAATGGGCTTATGCCTTGGTTGAGTTCGACTTGTCTTATGAATCGGCCAAAGCAGTCAAAGGGCAGGTTCTAGCCGATTTTATAACAGGGCATGACACTACTGCCGACTTAGTATCCGTAGCTCCGTGGCAATTGTTTTTGATGGGTCTGTATGCAGAGAGGGCGATAGAATCAGTATAGTACTCATATCACCTAAAGGGCATAAGTTCGAATTCGCATTTCGGCTGAATAGCCGATGCTCAAACAATCAAGCAGAATATGAAGCATTGCTCAAAGGTTTGCAATTATTAGAAAATATCAGAGTATGTGTGGTTGAGGCGTATGGGGACTCTATGTTAATTGTACAGCAAATAAAAAGAGAATACCAATGCCGAGATGAAGTACTACTGAAATATCTAGAACAATGCTTCGAGATAATCGGCTCATTCACATCATTTTCTATCGGTCATATCCCTCGAGAATTAAACGATAGAGCTAATGCCCTGGCTCAACAGGCATCAGGGTACAAAGACTTTGACCGATATCTGGTAACTGAGCTAATGGATAAAGTCGTCATGTGCGTGGATGTCGCGGATTGGAGAACACAAATAAAGAATTACCTGATCGATCCATCTGAGCCGACCGAACGCAAGATTAGGCAACAAGCTTTGAAGTACATTGTTATGGACGATACGTTGTATTATCGGACGATGGAAGGATTGCTATTAAGATGTCTTGGGGCCGAAGAAGCACGAGTGGCAATGGGTGAAGTACATGAAGGCATTTGCGGTTCCCACCAATCGGCTCATAAGATGAAATGGATGCTCAGACGGACAGGTTATTTTTGGCCGACAATGCTAGAGGATTGTTTTAAGTATTATAAAGGATGTCAGACCTATCAAAAGTTTGGCAACGTACAACTAGCACCAGCATCAGCCTTGTATCCAATTATCAAGCCATGGCCGTTTAGGGGTTGGGGAATAGATGTAATCGGCCAAATATTTCCTACTTCAAGTAAAGGCCACAAATTTATTTTGGCCGCAACCGATTATTTCTCTAAATGGGTTGAAGCTATACCACTCAAGGAAGTGACCAATGTCGAAGCCATCGGTTTTATTAATGAGCACATTGTCCATCGGTTTGGAATACCTCAAACAATTACGACCGATCAAGGTACGGTGTTCATGTCTAATGAGTTTCAGAATTACGCGACAAGTCTGGGGATTAAACTATTGAATTCATCCTCATACTACGCTCAGGCTAACGGACAAGACGTGTCATCCAACAAAACGTTAATCAAGTTGATCAAAAGAAAGATTGATGAAAAACCGAGGAATTGGCACTCAACTCTATCGGAATCGCTTTGGGCGTATCGGCTAGCTTATCACGGAGCAACAAAGCTTTCACCTTACCAGCTGGTGTATGGTCAAGAAGCTGTATTACCCGTTGAAATCAATATTGAATCTATACGAGTGGCCAGACAAAACGGTTTATCGACTCAAGATTATAACAATTTGATGATCGACAATTTGGATGAGTTGGCACAATTACGTTTGTCCACACTTGATCGGCTTAAGAAGAACAAAATCAGGGTTGCAAGGGCGTATAATAAGAAGGTCATGCCTAAGTCTTTCGATCAAGCCGATTTGGTATGGAAAACGATATTGCCTGTTGGTTCGAAAGATAACCGATTCGAAAAATGGTCACCTACGTGGGAAGGACCATACAAAATTAATCGGCTAGTCGGTGGAAATTCATACGTAATAGAGACGTTGGAAGGATATGTTTTGCCTAAAACTATTAACGGGAAATATTTAAAGAGGTATTATCCTAGCGTTTGGGTTGGAGCTTAGCCGACTAAGGATCACGTTCAAAAAGCCAAGTTAACACGGTGTTGTTAATCGGCTAAAAGAGATTGTAGACAAAGAAATTACAGGTAGTAAAATTAAATCGGTTAAACAGCCGATTATAAGCATAGCAAGAGTTACAAATATTTTGAGTATTCCAAAATGACCAGCAAAGTTTTACATTTCAATCTATTACTGAATGCCTGAGCCAGGAAGAGTTGCGCCTAAAGCCGATAGAGCACCTGCGGCCTTTGCGATCACGCTTTGAACTTCTTCAATAATGCGATCATCTTCTTTTGCATTTCCTGGCACTGGTACCACCTTGGCCGACTGTTTCTTCACACTTACCACAGCCATGGCGATGCTTAGTTTCTGGTCCTTTATCTCCGACGTAGTTTTTTCCATGGAGTTCTGGCCTTCTTGGATTTGTTTTTCTATCTTGGCCAATTCCTCCAAAAGGAATTTCTTCGTGTTTTCAAGCTTGGAGAGGGACTCCTTGGTCAACTTCAGCTGCTGCGCATCGGCATCAAATTTGCGTTTCTTTGCCTCCGCGTCTGCGACCAACTCATCTAGAAGCTTTTGATCGGCTTCCTGGGCTTCACGTCGATTAATTCTGGCCTGTGCTTCCTCAACTTCGGATCTTCTCTCGTCCAAGTGGCATACATTTAGGAGGGCTTGCATCGCCTCTGGAAGTAGGTCGGCTTCAACGGCCACCATGGCGTCTCTGATCGGCTGATTGTTCGCCAATATCTCTGATTGCAGCCTCATAACCAGGTCAAAAAGCTTGTTAAGTTTTTCCTGCATACCTGGGGCAGAGGTCACGGCAGCCGACGCTTCCTTCGAGACTTCCAGGATCCTTCTGATCTCTGCGTCATAATCATCCGTAGCCATGATCTCGGGATCATCAAGATCGGCCAAAGAAAAGCCCAGCAGGTTCGTTGGATCAGAGAGCTCTGGCGAAGCGGTGATCAGTGTTGTTGGCGTCGGACGTGGAGGAGATAGTGGTGCATAAGAAATATTGGGGAGATCAGCTAAGATTTTCGCCACTTGAGCTGAGGGCGTCGACTAAAAGAAGTAAAATGCAAGGTAAGCCGATGTGTTGAGGGACAATTCTTAACAAAAGTATAATGACCTACTTTGTCCGTAGCCGACGCATGTGGCGAACTCTCGCCGCTTTGCTTGTGGGGCTTGGGTCCTTTCATTGCAGGAGCCTTGGTGTACTTTGTTTTCTTCTTTTCTGAAAATATAGATCGGCTAAAAGTCAGTTCGGCAAAAGAGAAAATAGTAATAAGTCGATTGTGTTTGTACTTACTTGGTTGTTTTTTCTCAATATCCAATAAGGATGAACTTTGAACCCATAGGGTACCTGAAGTGTACCCAGTAAGACCAGTCAACTGATGTGGCCTTTTGCCTTGGGCACTGCTCGATTGACCAGAGACGGGCTTCTTGCCGACAGCCTTAGCCTGCAAAACGTAGCAAAAGTGATTAGAAAAATGCATCTGGCAAAGGACCGATGTACAAGAGAAGATTATTTCAAGACGATACCTTATCAATATCTACTAGACTTGTGTTTAGTGTAACTCGATGAGCTAGCTTCATTGCTAGAATCGCTGTTAGACACTAAAGATGGCTCTGGCAGATTTGGAAAGAATTCCTTGATTATAAACGACGGAGTCTTCTCCATGTACAAACACTCAGCAATAGCCGACCACCATGTTGTAAAACCTCCTGCCCGACGAGCGTTCAGATGGAAGTGTGGGAGATTGCGAAGTTGAAGCTCATCGGCTAACTCCAAGACTAGCCTCGCTGATGTGGCATTGCGAACCCGGGTTCTAGGTTAAAGCCGATCTAGAAGTGGCAAACTCGGAATCACCTGACCGAAGCCGAGCTGTCTTGCGTAGACTGAAGGATGGTAAAACTCGTATGAAGGTTGGAACGTCCGATTCCTAGTATGGAGGCTGACATGGGAAATGCACGGAGAAATGAAAATTCTATACAAATCCAAAGTCTCCTGAGGCATCAGAGAACTATCGGATTCCAAATGCAGAAATGAAGGCCAAGAAAAATCGGCTGTACCGCTATAACTAAAGAAGTCTTGCTGTTTGAAATCTTCGGTGTCCAATTGCAAAAAGAAAGACAAGAATCTTCTGCAGCTGTCGGGAGAAATCCTTGTCTCATTACTGGAGCACATCATAAACCTCTCACCAAAAGATCGGCATTCTCTAAATTGGATAGGTGCCCCCTCTGGTATGTCATCCCTTGGAAAGGGAGTCTCGTCGGCTGAATCCAAATTAAAGGAAGAAGATGTAGACAGGAGCAGAAGCTGACAAACGGGCCCAAACAGTGGATCGGGACCCACACGACAGAGAGAAGAAGTGAAATCCGAATTTTCACCGTGGCTGAGCTGGGTTAAGGTCATTAAATGTACTTGCTAAGGTGTCCCAAAAATTTTATAAAATTTTATCATGGATGGTCAGATGAGGCTCCCTGTCCTGTTAATTTTTAAAGCCAAGATTTGACGCACAGAATTAGCAAAACTTCTGACAAGGTACTGTTCTCTAATTTTTGCTTTCTGATTCTAATTTTTCTGAGAATTGAAATCTCATCAGAAATTTTTGAAACTTTTTGCAAGAGATACTCATAGACATATTAACCTTCTGTAAAAATTTCATCTTCATATCTTTTATATTTGATTATAAAAATTTTGACATTAGTATTTTTAGATTTGCAGTTTCTCCGTTTTTGAATTTTTAAATATAATAAAATTTATTATTAATGTTTAATATTTTTACTGTATACTAGTATATCTGTACATATGATAATATAAATTTTCTGGGTCGAGATAAGATATAATTATTTTTATTTAATACTGACAATGGCAGTGTTGGTAGTCAATTTCTATTAAATTACCTCTCACTTCACATTAAATATATTGAAATACTTTTAAAATTCATAATTTAGTTTCTGAAGGTTTGTTGAGTTTAAATAAAAAATTTATTCGTTTTTTTGTTATAAGCTTTTAGTCTTCTAGAATTTGGATTGGATGTTCTCGATAGAATAGATCAGGTTGTAGATCAATATCTTCCAAATAACTGAGATCAGTTGGGACACGATGGTACTTCTTGAGTTGATATACATAGAAGACATTATGAACATCCAATAGTTGTGGTGGCAGTTCCAATTTATATGCCATTTCTCCTTTCTTGTCCACAATTTGATAAGGTCCAATGTACCGGGAGGCTAACTTTCCACGGACTTGAAGACGATGAACTCCACGAAGTGGCGAGACTTTTAGGTAAACATTATCACCAACTTCGAACCTAAGATCACGTCGACGATTGTGTATGAGTTTGATATTATATCTATGTTATCACTGTATACACTAGGGTGATTCTGGAGCAATGCAATATATATAGAGAGTCCGAATTTACATATTCGAGTCCCAATAAAGGAGGACTTGGGAAGCACGGTATTTACCCAATCGGAAATTGATAGTACAAGTTACTTTTTGAATAGATGTCATTCTAGATTCTTGCATTTTCACCTAGATACATCTATGAAAGACTGTATTACACTCTCTTCATCATATCTTTGGATTTTGCGTCTGCCTATGATAGTAAATGATATTGAAAATAGCTGAAGGGGAAGGGTATAGGAGGAAAAAATGGTAAAAGTTATCTTATGTTTGTAGAATGATATTTATTTAAGAATAAATTTTGAAAGCTGGAATGACATGTATTTGAGAATGAAGCAGATAATGAAAGCTAGAATGACATGTATTTGAGAACGAAACGAATAGTTACAAGGCTTGTAGAGTAATTTTGCCTTTTTAATATATATAGGTCTCCCGGGCTGTCGCAGCGAGTCTGAATATCAACACCGTCGTGTTGGACACCCCCCATGAGAAAACTCATGCCACCCTTCGTCTCCCAAAAACCCACGTCAGCTTAGGCAACTCTTCCAAACTCACAAGAAGAGAGCTCATTCTCCCTTCGATTCCCGGGAGCCCCAGCTGAGGTCCAGAGATAGAGGGGCCAGGATGTGCGACGAATGCTGCGACAGCTGCGGCGAATGGAGGTACATCCTCGTCTGCGTCGGTGTCATCGCCGGCGTCGTCCTCTTTGTCGTCCTCCTCGCCGCCTTCGGTTTCCTCCGCCACGTCTCCATCACCGTGGAGGACGCCTCGCTGACCAGGTTCGCCCTGGTCACCTCGCCCGTCACCGCGCTCGCCTACAACCTCTCGCTGACTCTGACGGTGCGCAACCCGAACTGGGCGATGAGCATCAAGAACACCAAGCCGTTCGAGGCGGCGTACAAGTTCGACGAGCAGCAGTTCGACCGCGTGCAGATCACCGGCAAGGGCGACAAGCACCCGGCCGGGAAGACCAGGGTGTACCACCTCGATACGAGCTCTAACAACGACTACGTGGCCCTGGGCAACGCCGGAGTCCAGGAGTACAAGAAGGAGAACGCGACGGGGGTGTTCGAGGTGGAGGTGGCGCTGACCGGCGAGGTGAGGTACACGCTGCGCTACACCAAGTGCAAGCTGGAGGCTACCTGCCCGCTCAAGCTGCAGCTCGCGCCGCCGGGGACGTCGGCCGTGGCGTTCCAGAAGGTGAAATGCAAGCTCGCCAAGCCGGAGAAGAACTGCTAGTTGTGGTGCCAAGCCGGTGGTGGTGGCCGTGTTCTTCTTGGTCTGTGATTGTTATTTGTGCGGTGATGATTTGTTTTTTTTTAAGACGAATTGTTCGTTCGACATGGGTGTGCATTTCAGCACTAATTTGTAATGTGTTTGGGGGCTTGCCATTTTCGTTTGGAATGTCAATTGAGATTGGTTTCAAGTCCATCGTGTGTATTTTGTCTCTCGAGGGCATGCATTTTTTATGCTTTCCTAAATATGTTTCAGCAGAAAAAAAAAATAAAATGGACGCTGGAGAAATAGGCGGGTTATAATTTGAGCCGAATGCTCTTCGCAAAATGCTCAAAATTTCCCTTCTGCCTTAATCCAATCCATTGATTTGAGATCAGCCGGCCGCCTAGGCCGTCCCTGCCTGAGGCCGGTAGCGAATGCAGAACTAAGCTGTAGTAAGGCTGGTGGCTCGTACCTGACAGTCCGTGCAGATTGACCCCTAGTGTGTATCCGCCCCTGCCGGCGGTTAAACGCCAGCCAGCCGGGGCACTCGTCTGAGTTCTTTCCTTTGAATGGAGGGCTCCTTGGCAGTGTCAACTGAGTTTTGTTTACTTGTAAACGGGGGCAGGAATTTGTTCAAAAATGCCAGCAACTGGGCAAGAGCGCGGGTGGGCAATGTGCTGGACAAGAAACAACTTGCACTGCATGGCACTTTCGTGGTTTCTTTTGTGTCGAAGGAAGATGCTTGCTTAGCCTACACAAAAGATTCCGAGGGAGGAAAGCTTTAGGGTCCGTTTTGTTCAAGCGCAGAGAGTGGATGGGACGGAATCATCCACTCTGATATGGATAAAGCTATCCAAGTTCATATTTAGTTGGAGGGATAGGAGATGGATGGGATGAGCCGAATTTTTGTTTGGTTAGAAGGATGAGAGTTGGATGGCATGTAGAAGGATAGATGAGTTACAGAGTAAATTTGCCTAGGATAAGAAATTGGATGGCCTCATCCGGCTAATTTGCTTGGCTCTATCCGTCCAGCATTTACGTATAATATTCTCGTTTCTTGGTTACCTCCATCCGCCGGATCCATCGAACCAAACAACAGAATGAGTGCAAAAAGATGGATCATCCCATCTTATCAACCATTTACTCTTGAACCAAATACACCCTTAACCTCGAACCAAACGGACTCTTACTGGGGTGAACAGATACGGCCCGTTTGCAATGTAAATTATTTCCCAGGAGCCCGTTTGCAATGTAAATCTTTTCACATGAACTTTATAAAAATTTCATAGCAAATATTTCGACTCCCACAAAAAACCTGAAAAGCTCGCAGTGCCAAATGACTGTGTAGCTGGATCTTATTTAGCTTCCGCCGTCTATGACTACTAGCATCGTAGCTCTATATAGCCCTTTAATCATTTGGAATAAATCTACTTTACCCTAAAATGATGATGCCCACCTTAGATCAATTACGATACATCAATATAATAGCAAGCGTAAATTAGGGAGAATACATGATATAGGGAGGCAAAACTGTTATCTGTTTATTAGATTTATTCTCTTGTACAAGGGAGTGTCAAATATATAGTATTAGTCAACAAAAGATAGATTCGAATATGCCCACACTGAGATAGAGTCTCAAACCATATTTGGACAACTAGGACTCCAATTCCATCCATATCTCAACACTCCCTCTTGGGCGAATACCGCGTAATGCACATGTATCGTCCAAAACTCCTCCCAAAAACCCAATTAGAAAAAAGTGATGGAGAAAAGAGTACATTGCACTCGCACTCTGTGTTACACTAGTTGCCTCATTAAAAAATTTCATGTGAGAAAACTTAAAAAAAACTCACTAAAGGAAAAAGAGTGCAACTTATAATTTTTTGGATTTGAAGTAGGATCTTCAGGATATGCTAAGGGTCATGGTTTAAGGATTTACTCCCCTTGAACTCTGCATATCTCTAAGTCATCTCATTCTACTGCCACTAACACATTTGTGAAAACTAGATTTTGGCAAAGACTTAATAAATAAATCTGCTAGATTTTCACTTGACTTAGTTTGCAGTATCTTTGCTACCATTCTTTTGGAGTTTGTGAGGATAGAAAAGTTTAGAGGCAGTATGCTTCGTGATATTTCTCTTAACATAACCTATTTGCATTTGTACAACACAAGCAGGATTATTTTCATAAATAATCGTGGGGGTATCGATGGTATTAAGACTACATGACTTCTGGATATGATTAATCACACGCCTCAGCCAAACACACTCACGTGAGGATTCATATAAAGCTATAATCTCTGAGTGGTTGGTAGATGTAGCTACCAAGGTCTGCTTAAAGAACGCTAAGAAATGGCTGAACTACCGCAGAGAAATACAAAACCAATCTGAGATTTGGCACTATGGGGATCAGACAAATAGCCAGCATATGTATATCCCATCATGGTTAATTCTTTGTTCTTCCGGTAAAATAATCCAAGATCTTGAGTACCTTGGAGGTATCTAAGTAAAGTCTTGACACCAGCCCAATGTCTTCTGGTTGGGGTTGCACTATTTCTTGATAGCAAATTTACTGTGAATGTAATATCAGACTTTGTGCAATTCGCAAGATACAAAAATGCTCCAATCATGCTTAAATATGGGACTTCAAGTCCTAAGACTTCCTTATTTTCCATCCTCAGTCTGAAAGGATTTTTATTCATTTCAAGGGATCTCACTACCATGGGGCTTTACAAAAGATGAGATTTATCCATATTAAATCTTTCCAATAGCTTCTTGGTATAGGTATACTAGTGTACAAAAAGTCCTTCTAGGAAATGCACTAGCTGCAGGCCTAAGCAATATTTTGTTTTACCCAAATCTTTCATCTCAAACTCCGTCGTAAAGTAAGAATTTGCTTCCTTTATTGTCGGGACCGGATTTCTGAATCTGAACTCTCTGTGTATAACCTGTGCTAGTCCAAGAAAAGCTAGCACACACAGTGAAAACAGTGATGACAACACATCCATATCACGAAGCATATAATATTAATTAAGCAAAAGAGTATTAGCCTTATAACCAATTATTACAAATGAACAGCCTCATGGCTTGAGATCAATAAGAAACAGCGAAAATGAAATAACAGCAATAAAGTAAGCCCATCCATTTGCCCAACAGGCAATCGACTGAGGTTCACGTCCTAACATTCCGGATCGCCTTCATCATAACCACAAGTTTAACTATAAATACCAATAGTAATTTCACAAAGCATCATTTGACCAAAATGTAAATAGCATAGTAATTGAATTTGATATGACAACTAAAGTAGGTTCTAGCTACCTGATTGGCTCCATCTCCCAAACCATAACCCGAGAGTTCCATTTGCTCACGGATTTCCAAACCACCATTTTTATTTAAAACAAAACCATAAAATCTACAATGTGTAAGCGTACCTCGCCTGCCCTTGACCGTGGGCACGGCTACTTATGTAGTTTTAACTCTGTAGAGTGTACAGCTTTACCCACAAGACATGATCAACTCTTGTTGCCATGCAATTAACACACTTCCTTTGGTGTGTCGGCAGAGAGACCATGACAAGGCCTTTACAATGTACAACCCCACTATTAACCTTGCCCGCTAAGGTTTCACCTCTGATGGGTTCTAGCTGCCTAGTCGGAAGCCCCCTCTTGCGCCTACCATCATCTGGCACTCACCAACTGGCAAAGCTAATAACGAGACGTACAAATTATTTAGCCAGGTCATACCCATATAGACTTGTGGTTGTACAGTAGTGCTTAGTCCATGATAACACATGCTTCGGTCCTTAATTGACTAGGGTGGAACATTCACATTCCAAGGTCGCGTGCTTTCTGCACCCGCCAAACATCCATCCGCCCTGGTCTAAACCATATTTTCCACTTTATTTCATTTAAATAACAGCAGCAACACCAATTGCCATATCTTCACAAATAAGTTTCAACAATGTTTGAAATGATTCCCATAATGGCATAATACCGAAACATTTAAGCTGGACTAAGCAGTTCTATCGTCCCGTGCTAATCTACTGGTTATCACCAAATAAAATATCTAGTATCATCTAGGGTGTCAAAGGTTTGTCATGATAATGTCAATGAGGGTATAACAAAGTTGGCATTTAACTAAACCCTAAAACTATATTTAAAGTACCTTGCATAAAGTAAGCATGCATAATTTAAAACAACATAAGCTTTTCATAAAATCTTGGGATCAATATGTTCAAGGAAGACTTGCCTTCGCTGCCTCCTGCTAGTGATAGCATCTAGGCCCGCTCAATTTTATTATTGTATTTTATTATAGTTTTGGTATTGATGACTAAGTTAATAATACTAAAAAGCTTTGAAGAACATATGCTGGAATCAATGATGGAGCAAGTTGGACGAACAAGATTAAGGTGCTTAGTTTCTAGTTTTTGACTTGGGAGATGATTCAAGTCAAATAGCTAGGATTGTTTTTCTTTTTCGATTGTCTAAAGAGGGACTTTACACAAGCTAGTGAATTGGATCATAAGGCAAAGACAAAACTAGATTTCTCAAGGCAAAAGACACTTTGACATTGACCTTTGAATCATATTTTTAGTATACAACAGACCAAATTTCAGCTATCCATTTCTTTAGTCAGTTGCATACACAGCATATTCTTTTGAAGTCAAAAAGATTCTTTGGTCCAATCTTGAAACTCTTCTGCATCAAAATTCCCATCAGAATACCTGCTCATAGGACCAAGACTCTTGTTTTCATATTCTTTCGTCCTTGGTAAAAACCTCCTTGAAAATCATCTGATAGCCAAGGGATTGCCTATGTATGATGGACCAAATAATTTGGTCCGGCATACATGTAATAGTCACTTCTCTGTGACGGACCAAAATGTTCTCCGTTTTTCATTTACAGTGGACCAAATATTTTGGTCCAGCACTCATTCAGTTCATAATCCTTTGGTCGGACCAAACTTTGAAGTCCTATTTATTGAAACCTTAAATGGATATTCTTTATCATTCAAAAGGATTTTACTTTGACAACGGACCAAACATTCTTGCTTAATATTTTAGTCCGTTGCTAAAGTAAATCGCTTGGATAAAACTTATCTCTGTTGAAAAAGGGTCTTTGGCTACTAATCTTTAAGTCTCCATGTATGATGGACCAAAACATTTGGTCCGACGTACATGTGTCTCTATGCCACACCAAACTCTTCGAAAAGCCCATGTACAACGGACCAAATTTTTGGTCTGACATACATGTATCTTTCTCAGTTGTACGGCGGACCAAACTCTATGTAAAGCCTATGTACTATGGACCAAATTTTTTTGTCTGTCGTAAATATTCAAATTTGGTCCGTCATACACATGTCCGGTATCGCTAGGCACTGTTACTTAGTCCGTTGTACGTGTACTTTTCTGATATTTCTGGCACCTGACACGTCCAACGGCTACTGTAGCAGGTGTAACGGCTATATTCATTCCAAATGGCTATATAAGCATTTCCTGAGCCATCTACTAAACAATAGATGAACTCCTTTACATTTTAGCATTGAAAATAGCTCTCATTCTTAAAAACAGTCTGTGCTTCACCTTCAAACCAAAAATTCTCAAACATCTTTAAGTGTTTTAGCTCCAAGCCAAAGTCTAGCTGTGTGAGTTGCGAAGTGAACCAAGAGACAGAACTTGTGCAAAGTTTATTACTCTTGGGTCTTAGTGATCCTAGACAACTTGGAGAAAGTGAACAGTGCGACCTGTCCAAAGGTGATTGTGGAAGGCCACTGTGATTGTGAGAGGTTTGGAACTCACCTCACTGGAGTAGTGAAAGAGTTACCTGAGTGATCACCGGGGCTACTGCGACTAGCTTTGGAGAAGCAATACATCGAAAGAAGTGCTTCAACGTGGATTAGGAGTACGGTTCTGAACCACGGGATAAATCTCTGTCTCTTTTGTGCTCTATTTCTCTTTATTGCTTTCGCTGTAATCATTGTTTGTTTTTACTTCTGTTCTGTGCTTTTCTCTCATAAAGAACTGTGAATTGTTTTTAAGAAGTTACAACTCGTAAAAGTTGCCTATTCACCCCCCCTCTAGGCCAAATAGATCCTTCAGCTAGTTCTACCTCCGACTGCTGATTCGCTTTAGCTTCGACTGCGTCGTCTACACGCGAAACGAGAGCAAACAAATAAAACAATTTCAAAACAAATTCAAAAATTGAAAAGAATGGTGAATTTAGAAATTTGAATCACTAGAATCAGAGCTCGAACAAAGGAGAACGGGCTCCTGGAAGTTCCTCAGATCAAAAATTCATAAAAATCAGAAAGTCTGACATGTGGCGCTCTCTGATTGGCTGGAATTTTTGAATTTTCGGAAAATTAGAAAAAGAAAAAGAAATGCCGCTGACATGTGGGACCCACCGTCAGAGACTCGGTCCACGGTGAACCGGGAGCACCGAGAGGCTCAAGGGGTGACGCGGCAGACCGACCGACGAGGACGCCACGTGGCGGGCTAGAGCGGCGGCGTGGCGACGCAGCCTTGGCCGACACGGCCGCCACGCAGCGGTGATGCGGCGCGATCAGGAGCCGAGGCGACGCTGACGCGGCGGAAGGCGGGGTGATGCGGCGCTGAGGTGGCGTAGACGCGGGCAGCACGTGGTGCTGAAGAGGTGCCAGTGGGGCACAGGCGGTGCGAAGCGGTGGTGGCGCGGTATCGTCGGAATAGAAGGAGAAGACACGGCCGAGGCGCAAAACGCGATGGAACGTGATCGGATCTGGGGCAAAAGAACGCGGGTGACACGGGGAGTTCGGTAATGCGTGCGACAGCGGCAGAGACTCACCGGCATAGGAGAAGGACGACGGAGAAGCTTCTTGGGACGGTGGAGGAACTTCGGCGAGTGAGATATCCTCGACAGAGGCGTCTCGGGCGGTGAGGTAAGGGGCGGCAGGTGCGGCGAAAGACGGAGAGCGCGGATCTGGCGATGGCCTGTCCTTTTATAGCCTCAAGGGACACGCATCGAATGCGACACGAACGCCGAGTTCGGCCCGAATTCTGCGGCGACTAGGGTTTCAAATCGGGTGTGGCCGTGTTTGGGCGGTTTGGCTGCAAGCGGCGACGGGGCGCTAGGTAGAGGTAGGCGAACGGAGCGGGTCGAGCAGAAGAAAGGAATGGGCCAGGAAGGATTCGGCCCAAGAAGATAAAAAAAAAATTCCGGTTTAAGAAATTTCCAGAAATTCGAATAAAAGCAAATAAATTCAAATAAATAGCAAATAAATTAGGGAAAATCCCAGAAAATTCTCAAAAAGTATTTTCAAGCATTTGGAACCCAAATAAATTGTTTTGAACTTATTTGAACTTAAAATTTTGATTCAAATAATTTGCTTGCACTTGAGAGCTCAAATTTAAATTTTCAAATTTTTTGAAAACTTAGGGAAAAATTTTTAGATGCTAAAATTTGGAATGTTACAAACCTCCCCCTAAAAGAAATTTCGACCTCGAGATTTGGACAGACTAGGAAAAAAAGCTGGGGTACTCTTCTCTAAGATCTTCTTCTCGCTCCCAGGTTGCTTCCTTTTCGAAGTGGTTGCTCCACTGCACCATGCAAAACTTGATCGTCTTATTTCTTGTTCTGTGCTCTGCTTCATCTAGAATTCTGATCGAATACTCTGGGTAGGTAAGATCTTCCTGTAGCTCAACATCCTCAATCTGCATCTACTCTTCTGGTACCCTGAGGCACTTCTTCAGCTGTGACACATGGAACACATTGTGCACATTTGACAACTGCGGTGGTAGCTCCAACTGATAAGCCACTTGTCCACTTCTAGCTAGGATTGGGAACGGTCCAATAAACCTTGGTGCTAACTTTCCACGAACTTGAAATCGATGCATCCCTCTAAGCGGTGAGACTTTCAAGTACACATAGTCACTAGGAGCAAAGGTTAACTCTCTCCGACGATTATCAGCGTAGCTCTTTTTCCTAGACTGCGCTGTTCTCAATCTTTCTTGAATCATTTTTACTTGTTCTTCAGCCTTTTGCAAAATATCAGGGCTAAAGACTTGGCGATCTCCTATTTCATTCCAGCAAAGAGGTGTCCTACACTTTATTCCATACAAGGCTTCAAATGGCGACATCTGTACTTGTTTGATAACTTTTGTTATATAAGAATTCTGCATATGGTAAACTTTGATCCCAACTTGTCACATTGGACAACGCACAAGACCTTAACATATCTTCAAGGATCTGATTCACTCGCTCAGTTTGCTCATCAGTCTGAGGGTGATAAGCTGTGCTGAAATTCAGATTGGTACCCAATGCTTCTTGCAACTTTTGCCAGAACCTTGAAGTGAATTGAGTGCCTCGATCTAAAACAATCCTCTTTGGCACACTATGAAAATACACGATTCTTGACATATACAACTCTGCGAGTTTATCTCCCCAATAGGTTGTTCTCACAGGAATGAAATGTGCAACTTTTGTCAATCAATCCACTACAATCCATATTGAGTCATGACCTAATCTGGTTCTCGGAAGTCCCGTAATAAAATCCATTCCAATTTCTTCCCACTTCCATTCAGGTACCTTTAACGGCTGTAGCAATCCTTCAGGTCTTTGATGTTCAGCTTTAACTTGCTAGCATACATCACACATAGCTATGTACTCTGCAATTTCTTTTCTCATCCTTGGCCAACAATATATACCTCGAAGATCATGATACATCTTAGTATTACCTGGATGAATTGAGTATGCTGACTCATGCGCCTCCTTTAATATCAATTGCTTGATCTCTTTTTGATTTGGCACATAAATACTTTTTCCAAGCCAAACTGTTCCTTCTTCATCTTCCAAAAATCCTGGGGCTTTACCTTCCTTTATTTTATCCTTGATCTTAGCAGCTTCTTTATCTGACTTCTACATCTTTTTAATTTGATCTGTCAAGGTTGGTTGAATCTCCAAAGCAGCAATGGAACCTTCCTCTACTAGCTCCAAATTCAAACGTTGAAATTCCTCATGAAGAGCAGGTTGACCTTCTTGAATCATCAAATTATTCCAGTGGCTCTTCCAGCTTAAGGCATAGGCAACTACATTAGCCTTGCCAGGATGATAATGTATTCTCACATCATAATCCTTGATTAACTCTAACCATCTTCTTTGTCTTAGGTTGAGGTCTGCTTGAGTGAAGATATACTTCAAACTCTTATGATCTGTGAAGATCTCACATCGATTCTCGATTAGATAATGCCTCCACAACTTTAGTGCATGCACAACTGCAGCCATTTCCAAGTCATGGGTTGGATAGTTTTCCTCATGTGGTCGCAATTGCCGTGAGGCGTATGCAACTACTTTGCCTTCTTGAGTCAAGACACATCCAAGTCCCTGTCTTGAAGCATCATAGAAAATCTCAAAATTCTTCCGAATATCTGGTAAAATGAGCATTGGAGCTGTAGTCAGTCTTTTCTTTAATTCCTGAAAACTTTGCTCACAAGATTTAAACCATTCAAACTTCTTTTCCTTCTTCAGCAATTGGGTAAGCAGTCTTGCAATCTTTGAAAATCTTTCTATGAATCTTCGGTAGTATCTCGCTAAACCAAGAAAACTTCTGATATCAGGCACTGACTTAGGTTGCCTCCAATCAAGTACACCTTTCACTTTTTCAGGGTCTGCTGAGACACCTCCAGCAGAGATTATATGCCCCAAGAAAGCAACTTCCTTCAACCAAAACTCACACTTACTGAACTTAGCATACAGCTGATGATTTCTGAGCTTTTCTAACACCATCCTCAAATGACCTTCATGTTCCGCTTCATCTTTGGAATAGATAATAATATCATCTATGAATACCACCACAAACTTGTCTAGGTATTCCATAAATACTTTATTCATCAGGTTCATGAAATAAGCTGGTGCATTGGTCAAACCAAAAGACATAACTGTAAACTCATATAATCCATATCAGGTAGCAAAAGCTGTTTTCGGGATATCTTGTGACCTTATTTTCAACTGATGGTATCCAGATCGAAGATCAATCTTTGAGAAAATACAAGCTCCTTTTAACTGATCAAACAGGTCATCAATCCTGGGCAACGGATACTTGTTCTTAATTGTGACTTCATTCGGGGCTCTGTAGTCCACGCACAAATGCAAACTACTATCCTTCTTCTTTACAAAAAGAACTGGCGCTCCCCAAGGTGACGACCTTGGACGAACGTATCCTTTTTCTTGTAACTCCTCAATCTGTTTCTTCATCTCGGCGAGTTCATTAGCTGGCATACGATAGGGTCTCTTAGAAATAGAAGCCGTACCAGGGACTAGTTCTATGATGAACTCTACATCTCTATCAGGCGGCATACCTGGCATCTTCAGGAAATACATCTGGGTATTCCCACACCACAGGCATACTTTCCAAAGTTGTTTCTTTCAAAATGTTCAAAGTGCACTTCTTACTTGAATACTCATCAGGCATATACTCCACTCGAATTTCTTTTGAATTGGTGAGGGTAATGGCTCTACTGGCACAATCTATTTGACCTTTATATTTGGTTAACCAATCCATCCCTAGGATGACATCTATTCCTTTTGAATCCAAGATGATAAGATTCGCTAGGAATTCTACCCCATTGATTTTTGTGGTTGCACTTGGGCATACTGAACTAGTTCTCAATTCTTTTCCCGGTGATTGAACTATCATAGGGCTCTTAAGGGTAAAGGTTTTCCAACCAAATTGTTCAACAAAATTCTTCGATATAAAATAATGCGATGCTCTAGAATCAAATAATGCCGAGGAAGATATTGAGTTAACAAGGAACTTACCCAAAACCACATCTGGTGCCTCCTAAGCTTCTTCGGCGATCACATGGTTGACACGTCCTCTTCCAAAAGTTGCGGAGCTCTTAGCATCTGAGGTGCTCCACGACCTTGTCCTTGCGTAGGAGTTCTGGCGGAATTGGATCCCAAGTTAAATGACACTAGGGTCACTGGCTGACGCTTCTGAGGACAGTTGCTGGCATAATGTCCCATCTAATGATAGTGAAAACACTGAATTCCTACAGCATTTAAATTCCCTTTCTACGGTTGAGCACTGGCACTATGTTGATGTCCTTGAGCGACTAGGCGTGGTCCAGAATTAGGAGTACGGGGTGCTCCTTGAACAGATATCATGTTGGTCTACTGAGAATGGAAGCGCTGTCGAGAACCACTCGCTCCCTGCTGAGCTTGAAATGCCATCCTTCTCTTGCGAGACTCCCGCTGTAGGCGTTGAGCATCCTCTTGCACTAGTGCCTTGTTCACCATATGTTGAAAGTTTGGAAAATCCAAAGCAACTAACTGCACCTTGATGTCAGAGTCAAGTCCCTTTATGAACCTCCAGATCTTGGCACCTTCAGTAGCCACATCCTCTAGTGCATACCTCGACAATTGGGTGAACCTATTAAGATACTCAGAAATACTCTGGTTTCCCTGATGCAACTTGTAAAATTCTCTTTTCTTCATTTCAATTATGCCGACAGGCACATGAGCAGTACAGAAGGCTTTAGAGAATTCCTCCCAAGTTATAGCTTGAACATTCTGATGGACAGCACAGAAGTTATCCCACCAAGTATGATAGAAGGATAGGTCCCGACCTTTCGATGAGAGGGAATGGTTTCGATTGGAAGGGAGAAGACGTTGGCGATTCGACTACACTGTCCCCAGACGATGCACCTTAGCAATCGTTACACCGACTCCCGAAGTTGTTATTGATCTTGTTGGCTCACGATCAACATGACCACGAAGGCCTTTGTCCCTGCAAGCAATTGAAGAACACGCAAGAACAAGATGAATAAGCAACTGAAATTAGAATTGAAACCACGAGTACAGTCAGAAATCACAAAAGAGGGGTTTCCAAAGACAAGTAATTCAGGCGGTTTAGCCAACATGTGAGATTACAAGAAGTAGCAATGCTATCTTTGATCTAAAAGAAAAACCCCCTCCCTAATGGCAGCGGCTGGCTGTTTATATGGTGGAGGGTACGTCCAGGAACCCTAGGGCACAGGCTAAAGTGGGCTCTCCTTTTTACAAGGCCAAAGGCCCACTTTGACTCGGACTGGAAAAGTGACACCACTTGTTTGACGATTTCTGTCGACTTAGAAGGAGTTTAGATGTGAGTCTAGATCCGTTGGAAGTAGACTTGATAAGCTTTCGGTGAAGTACAAGAATGCTCCAAACGGACTCCGGATGCAGCTGTGGCAGCCAAAACAAGTCAGCCCTATCCTAGAGTCGAATCTGAACCCATCTTATGCATGTCTCTTCTATACTTCAGCTTGCTTGGTTCCTCTCCCTGGTTCCTAAGGCAAAGGACATCATCACAAGAATTAAATAGCATTCCATCCATTAAAATGTTTATATGCAGCCCGAGAAACGCATTCACCTAGTAATTGAGTTGACGTGCGCTAACTCGAGTAATCGGTCCTTGTATTACAGTAGCGGGTTTCGATTGATGTGTAGGTGATGGATTTGCAGGTGTGGCTATATCCATAGAAGTGATGTCCTCATCAAAGTAGCAGCTACTCCTTTTAACTGATGGCTCGCGTAGAGAACCTTTTCACGGTCATCACACTGAGCTAACTGGAGCTTCTTCTCCACATCCCTCAACCAGTCATCTGCCTCCAAGGGTTCACCGCCTCGCAAGGTAGGCGCCTAGTTCTCATAAATTCTCAAGCTTAGACTGGGCAAGACATCGTATCTGCGGTGGGTGGGTGTGGATTGTTTACCATATTCTGAGCAAGGGCCTGCAACAACTGAAGCTGCATTGCTATCATCTGCTGGATATCTGCGACTGGGGGATGGAATGGTGGTGGCGGTGGTGGCACTTGCTGTTCTGGCTGCTCTTGCTGATCTCGCTGATCTTGAACATCATGTTATTCTTGTGGCTCTGCCTGGCCACGTCCACGACCACGACCTCCAAAACGACCTCCTTTGTGACCAGCTCCACGACCTCTTCCTTGACCTTCCATTTGAAGCAACGGCCATGGGTAGGTTAGCAATAGATGAGAGGGAAAGAGCAAAAGATGAGAAGACTAGGGAGGTAGCCATTCCAAGACCAAACAAGCAATAAAACTCCAAACAAAAGGTGGCTGCAACACAATGCTAGGGCAAGTGTACAACACACCCAACAAACAAGCAACATAAATCCTAATACACTTGGCCTATACGTTGCTAAACTAAAAAGGGGTGATATGCTCCAACACTATTGAGCACTATAACCTATCTTATATGGGAGTCTTCTCGGATATACTCTTCGACAGCTTGATCATCGTCTCCCTTGATTTGATTCCTTGCAGAAGACTCGAGGCTTTAAGAAGTTTTAAGAGATAAGATCAAATTAAAAAAAAATTAATAATATTTTAGCAAAGGAAAGGAGTAAGAACCTAAGAATGAGATGAGATGACATAATCTAATTCATAGCAATTCGTTGGTTTGATTTAGAAAATAGTTTTGAAGTTCTTGCTAAGAAGACCATACCAACTAGGGATGCGACCTACAGTCAATATGGCTCTAATACCACCTCTGTCGGGACCGGATTTTTGAATCCGAACCCTCTGTGTATAACCTGTGATAGTCCAGGAAAAGCTAGCACACACAGTGGAAACAGTGATGACAACACATCCATATCACGAAGCATATAATATTAATTAAACAAAAGAGTATTAGCCTTATTGCCAATTATTACAAATGAATAGCCTCATAGCTTGAGTTCAATAAGAAACAGCGAAAATGAAATAACAGTAATAAAGTAAGCCCATCCATTTGCCCAACAGGCAATCGACTTGGGTTCACGTCCTAGCATTTCGGATCGCCTTCATCATAACCACAAGCATAGAACACGTAGTCACCTTCAACTTCTGCGGACTCCTCTGTGGAAAGTTAGGGATGTTGCAAGGGTGAGCGCAAGAATGTACTCCGTAAGTCTTGGAAACATAATGCATGATAACTATATGCAAGGCTAAACAATTGAAGGCATAATATGGATCTTTTAGCATAAAGCAAAGTTTAACTATAAATACCAATAGTAATTTCACAAAGCACCATTTGACCAAAATGTAAATAGCATAGTAATTGAATTTGATATGACAACTAAAGCAGGTTCTAGCTACCTAACTGGCTCCATCTCCCAAACCATAACCCGAGAGTTCCATCTGCTCACGGATTTCCAAACCACCATTTTTATTTAAAACAAAACCATAAAATCTACAATGTGCAAGCGTACCTCGCCTGCCCTTGACCGTGGGCACGGCTACTTATGTAGTTTTAACTCTGCAGAGTGTGTACATCTTTACCCACAAGACATGATCGACTCTTGTTGCCGTGCAATTAACACACTTCCTTTGGTGTGTCGACAGAGAGATCATGACAAGGCCTTTACAATGTACAACCCCACTATTAACCTCGCCCGCTAAGGTTTCACCTCCGATGGGTTCTAGCTGCCCAGTCGGAAGCCCCCTCTTGCGCCTACCATCATCTGGCACTCACCAACTGGCAAAGCTAATAACGAGACGCAAAAAATTATTTAGCCAGGTCATACCCATATAGACTTGAGGTTGTACGGTAGTTCTTGGTCCATGATAACACATGCTTCGGTCCTTAATTGACTAGGGTGGAACATTCACATTCCAAGGTCTCGTGCTTTCTGCACCCGCCAAACATGCCCTGGTCTAAACCATATTTTCCACTTTATTTTATTTAAATAATAGCAGCAACACCAATTGCCGTAACTTCACAAATAAGTTTCAACAATGTTTGAAATGATTCCCATAATGGCATAATACCAAAACGTTTAAGCTGAACTAAGCAGTTCTACCGTCCCATGCTAATCTACTGGTTATCACCAAATAAAATATCTAGTATCATCTAGGGTGTCAAAGGTTTGTCATGATAATGTCAATGAGGGTATAACAAAGATGGCATTTAACTAAACCCTAAAACTATATTTAAAGTACATGGCATAAAGTAAGCATGCACAATTGAAAACAACATAAGCTTTTCATAAAATTTTGGGATCAATATGTTCAAGGAAGACATGCCTTCGCTGCCTCCTGCTAGTTCTACCTCCGACTGCTGATTCGCTTGAGCTTCGACTGCGTTGTCTACACGCGAAACGAGAGCAAACAAATAAAACAAATTGAAAAAAAATTAAAAAAATGGTACTGGAAGATAGATCACGAATTTAGATGAATTTAGAAATTTTAATCACTGGAATCGGAGCTCGAACGAAGGAGAACGGGCTCCTGGAAGTTTCTCGGATCAGAAATTCAGAAAAATCAGAGTGGCTGACACGTGGCACTCTCTGATTGGCTGGAATTTCCGAATTTCTGGAAAATCGGAAAAAGAAAAAGAAATGCCGCTGACATGTGGGACCCACCCGTCAGAGACTCGGTCCACGGTGAACCAGGAGCACCGAGAGGCTCAAGTGGCGACGCGGCAGATGGACCGACGAGGATGCCACGTGGCGGGCTAGGGCAGACATGGCAGCCGACGCGGCGCTGACGCAGCTGCCACGCGGACGAGTGACGCGGCGCGATGCGGGAGCCGAGGCGACGCCGACGCGATGGAAGGCGGGGTGATGCGGCGTTGAGGTGGCGCAGACGCGGGCGACATGTGGCGCTGACGAGGCGCCAGCGGGGCATGGGCGGCGCAAAGCGTCGGTGGCGCGGGCTCGCCGGAGGAGAAGAAGAAGACGCGGTCGAGGCACAAATTGCAATCAAACGCAATCGGATCTGGGGCAAAAGAACGCGGGCGACACAGGGAGTTCGGCGATGCACGCGACGGATGCGGAGGCTCATCGGCGTGGGAGAAGGATGGTGAAGAAGCTTCTCAAGACGGCGGAGGAACTTCGGCGAGCAAGATCTCCTCAACAGAGGCGTCTCGAGCGGCGAGGTAAGGGGCGACAGGTGCGGCGGAAGACGGAGAGCGCGGATCTGGCGATGGCCTGTCCTTTTATAGCCTCGAGGGACGCGCATCGAACGCGGCACGAACACCGAGTTTGGCCCGGTTTCTGCGGCAGCTAGGGTTTCGGCTCAGGCGATGGCGGGCTGGGCCAACTGGCCTGCAAGCGGGCAACGCGGGCCGGGGCGGAGCGGGCTACTCGGAGAAGCAGAGGCAGGCCGAGAAGAGCGGGCTGGGGCAGAAGAAAGGAGTGGGCCGGGAAGGATTCGGCCCAAGAAGATAAAAAAATATTTTTCGGTTTAAGAAATTTCCAAAAAATCGAATAAAAGCAAATAAATTAGGGAAAATGCCAGAAAATTTTCAAAAATATTTTAAGCATTTGGAACCCAGATAAATTATTTTGAACTTATTTCAACTTAAAATTTTGATTCAAATTATTTGATTGCACTTGAGAGATCAAATTTAAATTCTCAAAAATTTTAAAAACTTAGGGAAAATTTTTGAGATGCTAAAATTTGGAATGTTACATTTATCTCTTTCGTGGTTCCAATGATATTCATGTCATCAACATACACTGAGATGATACAGAATCCATTCTGAGATTTCTTTATGAATACACAGACACAATCATCATTATTGGAGTATTCCTTCTTCAGGAGGAACTCACTAAGTCGGTTATACCATATTCTCCCCGACTATTTTAATCTGTATAGCGATCTCTGTGAAAGACCATGTGGAGGTCTACCCATGCTGGTGATGAGTATTTGAATGTATTTGAGTTAGGAATCTGATTTATTTTTAGCAATTGGATTTTTATTGTATATCATTCTGGACATTGCTATGTGATGGGTTTTCTTGTTTTTGATGGTTGCAGGACGACGGTGCTAGGTCATGGTTAGGCAGAGGATGACCGAGACTAGGCAAGGTGCGCCAGGGGTCCAGACGGTCGGGGATCACCGAAAGATAACCGGAGACAGAGTCGCTGCGAACCTAGAAGACAAATGAACGGCCGAGTTGCTAACTTGAAGCTGCTCGGATCAAGGGGAGCCATTGGATTGCAGTTTAGAGGATAGAGTAGTGGTCAAGTTAGTTTGAGTAAATCTCAACCCTTGATGAGGTTTCTTGAGGGCCAAGTAGAACTCATCCAAGGGTGAAGAATGACTCAATCTCAACACTTGATGAGGTTACTTGAGTGCCAAGTAGAACTCATCCAAGGGTGGAGAATGACTCATGAGTAATATAAATAGAGGGGTAGGGGTATCTCTCCCCTCTTGAAGGTTTTGTGTGCTCCTTTGAGATCTGCCCACCTTGTTGTAAGGCTTTGTAAACCTTCCTCCAAAGAAATAAAATATTACTTCCTTACTTTTCTGACTTTAATTTCAGCATTTACATTATGTATTAAATTCAACATTTAAATTCCGCAATTTAAATTCTTGGAATTGACATTCTCACAAGTTGGATTTGCCTCCCCTACTTCTACTTGCTTTTAAATTCCGCAATTTAATTTCTTGCAATTTACATTCTCGCAAGTTCGATTTGTCTCCCCTCCTTCTACTTGCTTGTGCTTCTTGTGCCGATGATGTATGATTGATGGATGAATCTTCTTTAGATCATATCCTCATCATCTAGGCAATCCTTTGCAATAACTCAATCTCTTTGCTTAATCTTTGAGAATTTTTTTGTAGATCGCGTTTGTGGTTTTTGTTTCTTGTGTTCTTGCTTGCTGTGACAAGTGGGAGAATATCCAAGATCATCTTGATCATCACAACCCCACGAGCAAGTTCAAGACCAAGATTTTCTCTGTTTTGCTGCTTTGCGTTTGAGTGTTTCAAGTGAGGTTTTGGTTGGATCCACTGTGTGGGCGAAAAATTTAATTGTGATCATTCACCCCCTCTGATCGTCACTTCGGTCCTTCACTCTGTAGTCTCTGACACTATACATGTTGCGAGTTCCTTTATTGGGATTTGGAGTTTTGACTCATTCAGGGACTTTCATATAAATATCTGTATCTAGTGACCCATATAAATATGTTGTCACTACATCCATCAACTGCATTGATAAGTTTAAGCTAACTACCATTGATATTAAATATCGGAATGTTATTTTACTCATTAGAGGAAAGTAAGTTTAATCGTAATCGATGCCGGGTCTTTGCGTGAACCCTTGTGCTACAAGCCTCGCTTTATATCTCACCATCTGGTTATTTTCATTTTTCTTTCGGATGAAAACCCATTTTAATCCTACAGGGAATACATTAGGAGGTATTCGGTCAATAGGACCAAATACTTTTCTCTTGTTAAGCGAGCACAATTATGCCTCAATTGTTTCTTTCCATTTGACCTAATCTGAGCGCTTCTAGCACTCTGTTATGGACTTTGGTTCTAGAAACAGCTCAAGAGTTTTAGCAATTTTAGAGGCGAAATATATGTTAATAATTGTAGTCTTTCTTTTATACAATTCTCCTGAATCCACATAATTAGTGGATATTTCTTCATTAATTTCTTTCAACTCCTCGTGATTTTCCATAACGATGGAGTCTAGGTGTTCTGACTTCCCAACGTTAGATTGCACGCGTAAATATTCGCTAGGATATCATCTTCAGGATGGCTCACTTTAGAGATGTTACCATCTTTAAGATGGCTCACTTCAGGGATTTTTTTCAAAATCAGGTTGAGCTTCTTCCACTATCACTGGTAGTGTTCTCACTTGATCGGTTCTCTGTTTCTACGGATGTCTTCGCGGAATTTAGGTCTGTGCACCTGGAGGCCTTCCCCACTTTTTATCATCAGGGGCAAGAGTGGGTTCAGTATTCTTCTGGGGTATTTTCACACTTTTAGGTGCATTTACTGTAGGTATATAAGATCTTGTCACTCCCTTATGATTAGTGAAGGCATCTGGCAGGTTATTAGCTATTTGTTACAGATTTATTATCCTCCGAACTTCAAGTTTGGTTTCTTTAGTGCGTGGATCTAAGGACTGAATGCTAGTGACATTCCAATCTATTTCTCGGTATTCTTTAATGACCAGCAAAATTATTAATTATTCTTCTCATCATATTCAACCCAGGATGACCTAGTTGATCATGCCAGATCTTAAAGATTTCTGAATTTTAAAGTATAGTTTTTATCGCAACATAAACTTTAGGTTTTATATATGTATAATATAACCCAAAGGAGAAGGAAGGAAGTTTTTCAACCACATGTTTATTACATCCGTTAAACTTAGTCATGAGTAGGTATTATGTTTCATCTTTATTTTCTGTCTCTATATGGAAACCATTCAGACGGATGTCTTTAAAACTTAATAGAGTACGACTGGACTCAAAATATAATAGGGCATTCTCTATTATTATACAAGTACCTATAGGGAGAACTATGATAGCTCTTTCAGTGCCAACTATAAGAGCATCGCTTCCGACGATAGTCAAAATATTTTTAATTTTCTTAGTCAAAGTTTAGAAATATTTAGTCTCTATAAGAATTGAATTTATGGTGCAACTGCCTACAAGACAGATTTACTCCTCTACCATTGGATTATTCAATTGTTCTATATTAAATAAATGAATTCAATCAAACAATTGTTACATCATGAACATATTGAATATAGAACAAACATAATATAATTAAATAAATATCCTAGGAAATAACACTTTATTGAATTTTAACTAATAATCACTCAATAGGAGCATATACCAATGTTCATTCAGGAACATAAACACTAAACTAATAAATGAGACTCTCAAGGAGACTCAAAAAGGAAAATATGGCATCGACTATCTAAAGAAAAAGGGGCAACAATGAGAGACTATTGCAAATCTCCATATAAATCGTTTATGTCCTGGGAACTTCTAGTATTCTTCTGGAATTCTTTGAGCTTGGTCCCAAGAAGGTCATCTTCATCCATGAGAGAATCCCCATATCTAAGAAGTCCCTTTTTAAACTCTACCATAGGATCAGGGACTTTACCATCATCCTTCTTGATTTCCTTCTCAACAACAGGTTGAGCGATGAAGTGTGCCTCAACCCTATTTCCCTAATTCTTCTGGAATCTCTCGGTAGATTGCATGTAAAGTTCAACCAAATGCTTTGGGGTGCGGCAGGTGACAACCAATGGCCAATGTATCCACACCTAAAGTATGGCTAAGGAGGGTTTGCAACCTTGTTGGCTGAGCTTTGCATCTGGAAGCGTCCTAATTCCTTTCCTTTCACTTTCCACTAGGGTTTGCCTATTCCCTTCTAAGCTCTACTATTCTTTCACTTATTCCATTCGTGTTGTGCTTCTAGCAACAGGATGGATCTTTACTGGTTATATCGTTTCTTCAGGGAATTACATTGTGCTAACAGGTCCTCCATCAAATATTTGACCTTCAGGTCTGCATGGAGATGGTGCCTCAGGAAGTGCAGAGCCACATACTTGGCAGCTTCGGGAAGAGCAGGTGCACCAGCTTCAGGCCTGGAAATAGCAGATCCAAGAGATCGAGCTATTAGGTTAATCTTGGCATCCATTGCTCAGGTGAGGTAATTGCTGCCATTCAGGAAAAGCTTAGTAAACTCCCTCTTGGCGATGCTTGACGTATCCTCTATGCAAGCAATATTGAATTTTACTACTAGTAAAATATTATATTGCATGCATATCATTGAATCAGTAAAATTTGATCTATATCTATTCATTAGATAATTATCTAAAATTTCAAAGAATTTTTCTATAATTTTTATATTTTTCTGCTGATTATAAAGCAATTTTTAGAATGAATAAATAATAGAAAAATAAATTCTAGCATATATAAACATGGAATAATGCCAAGAAAAATAAATCCAGAGATATGGAGCTCCCAATATATTATCTATAATTTTCCAGAATTTTCCTGGCATTTTTCATAATTTTTTGTAAATTATCAAGCAATTTTGAGAATTACCAAATAGTAGAAAAGTAAATTCCAGCACAAATAAATATGGAATAATGACAAGAAAAATAAATCCAAAGATATGGAGCTTCAATATATGCTAACTATAAGATTCAACAAATTTTTGGAAGCCCATATACAGAAAAAATTAATTTCTATGGTTTAATATAATTTTTTAGAATTTATTAAATCTTTTGGTAATTACAAAGAACTTAGGGGATAACGCAAAATTTCCATTTTCTTTGTTTTTTTTCTATTGGAAAAGCTAACGGGCCGTACGGCCTGTAGGCCGCACGAACCATTAAAGCCTGCAGTGGCCCAAGCTGGCCCATTAATTGAGGGCAAGAAGGCGATCGAGGCGCCGCAGCGCGTAAGGCGTCTTCTTAGGGAGACAATGCGGCGTGTAAGATCGAGAATGCCGACTAGAGGGGGTGAATAGGCGGTTTTAAAAATTCTTCTCACTAAATACACACTTTATTTATCTCTATGTCAAAACCTAAACAATAATCAATGCGGAAGCGACAAACTAAGGTTTTGACAAATTAAATCCTAAATCAACTAGGCTTACTAAGTGCACTTGCTAATTATGTCTCTACTAAAGAATATACAATCCTAAAGACAATCAAGCAATTTAATTCTAGGAATGTAAATTGCAACAATGTAAATAGAGAATTGAAAGCAAACATAAGGAGACACACCGATGTTTTACTGTGGTGTTCGGAGACTTGCCGGTCTCCCCTAATCCACGTTGAGGCAAGCCCAAACCACTTTGGACCGGCTCCACGAATTGAGCACCCGCCTCGATTCCACTAGTGGTAGCTCTTTCCCCCTCCGGGTAGGCGAGCTCCGACCTTCACAACTTTGCCGGGCCTTCTCACAATCTCCTTGAGAAGGTCACCGTGCACGACGCCTCCACACGCCGTCTAGGTGTCGGCAAACACCAAGAGTAATAAGCCAAGCCCTCTAGCTTGAACCTCACCAAGTGCAACACATGCACAAGGATGCTCAATCCTTCTCTAGATGCAACACATGCAACTAGATGCTTCTCTCCTTGCTCACAAAGTGCAACACAGGCACAAAGTAGAGGAGAGGCTCACACTAGCTCAAGAGAAAGCAAATCAACACCAAAGAGATTCTACTCAAGAAACTCTAAATCAAATTCATCTCAAATCACTCAAATATGGCTCTATGAGCTCTTGGGGTTTTGCTCTCACAAGAATACCTCAAATGGGTGCTAGAACAGCCACAAAACCCTCCTAGCTCGGCCCCTTTTATAGCCCCTCAAGAAAACTAGCCGTTGGAGGGTGAAATGGGGTAAAATGCAGAAACCGGTGCTACCGCCCTACTAGGGCAGTAGCACCGGCCTTTAGGCCAACGGTCACTTCTGTGCATTAAAAACACCAAAAACTAGTCGTTGCTACAGTACCCCGGTGCTACCGCCCATCTAGGACCGGTAGCACCGGCCATTTCCACCAAAAAACACTTCTCTGGGTTTTACACACCTGCAGGGCGGTGCTACCGCCATGTAGGGCGGTGCTACCACCGCCGAGCCACTAAAATGCTCATAACTTTTTACTCCGAACTCCGATTTAGGTGATTTTTGATTCTATGCGAAGTTTATCATGAGGACTACAATCTCCACCCATTTTCAAGATTTAAGCAACCATAGATATTTTTAAATATCACAAAAATAGAGACTCTAATGTAGTCATTCAAGTCTAAAATCTGATTTCTCGAAATCCCTTACATAGACTTGATTAAGAGCATGACTACAAGCTAGAGGGAATAAAATAAGATCAAATCTTATGCCATTTGGTGATCAACTCATGATCAAAACAATTTGCAAAACATATTTGCAAATAAACCGAGAACCCATGAGATCAATCCTCTAGCCATGTAAGGATCAACACATAATCCCGACACTTTGCAAAACACATTTGCAAATGCCAACACATGCTCTAGGATCAAAACCATAACCTCTAGATTATTTGCAAATAGAAAAATCATAAACTTTACTCAGCCTTGTGATGATCAACACATGATCAAATCACAAGCTAAAACACCGATGCATGAGCTCTCACCTTTTGCAACATATGCAAAACTTAGCTCTATGCAAAAACCATATAAACCAAATTACATGAGCTATCTCCCTTTTGCAACACATGCAATTCCATAGCTCCATGCAAAAACCAAATCGATTAAGATTCAATAAGAAGTAAGCATGAGCTCCCTTATTTGCAACACATGCAAATACTTAGCTCATGCAAGAACCAAATAGAGAGTGAGCTAGAGTGAACCGGATTGAGTTCATCAACACATGATAAAGCTCAAGCTATAATACTTAATCCCTCTTAATAGTACGGCACCTAACTAGCAACCCAGTCTCCCATCCAAACACAGAGACCGGTAAAAGACTAGGAACACATCCTTAGCCCTAGCTAGTTATACCTTTGCCTCTAGCACATCCACTTGGAGCTTTTATGATTTCCATCATCTTTTCTCCAAGTCGGGATCTTTGTCTTATTCATCAACACATGATGAACTCCCCTTGTCTTAGCTTCGGGATCCTCTGTTGATGCTCATCAACACATGATGACGTACTTTTCCCGTTCATCCATCTCAAACTTGCACTTAACCTATTTCAAACTCATTGAAAGTGTTAGTCCAAAACACATGGTTGTCTCAATCATCATTACACTCCATTAACACATAATGGATGCTCCCAAGATCTTTTGATCTTTTCCTTTGATGATTGACCGCAACCCAAAGATAAATGATTGAAAGATTAATTGTGTCTTGAGTATGCTAATGCAACTAATGCTTCATATACACAAGAACTTTTGATTGCCCTAGGATCAACAAAGTGAACCATCAACACATGACTAGTTCTTTGTTGATTGAATGGCAACCGAACACAATTTAAATGTAATTAAATTGTCATGAGTATATATTAACTACACAAGTTTCATATACTCAATTCGATGGAACCTAAAAGTAATGATCCAATTTATATGGAGTGGTGGAAAGGGATCAATACTCTTAAGACCATTAATTATAGACTAAACTCCATTGCATATATATGCATATAAATAATTGGACTTAGAATCAATATGCACATAATCAATTTGAGATTGTTTTGGAGTTTATCCTATATTGCCATGAGTATACTACAACTACACAAGTTAAATATACTCAAGGGATTATTTCAAGATTAAGCATGAATTCCCCCTAAATGTGTGCATTCATGTATACATGGAGTTGAAACATTAATGCATATCTTGAGGTCTAAATAATGGTAGAGTTCATCATTTAACTTGAATTCAAAATATGCATTAAGATATCGTAAAATGAATATGAGTGCATACCTTGGGTTTTCCATTTTCCAATGAGATGAGACTAATCTAAGATATACTCAATAAAAGAGTTAGTCTCATAAAAGATTTGTCATTAATTAACAATTGAGACTAATCAATATTATGATTATCAAAAGAGTTAGTCTCAATATTAGATTTGTCATTAACACCAAAACCAACTTAATGGAGCTTGAACTTTCAGAGCGGCGGCTGGCCATCTCGGGTGCGAGTGCTCGCGGTCAGGGGAGTTACGGGTGCCAACAGCGTAGCTGACAACGCGAGCGATGGCTGGCCAGCTCGGGTGCGGGTGCTCACGGTCAGGGGCGCTGCTTGAGCCAGCGGCACGGCATTGGAACACTTTGCCGGCGCAGAGTGCGGCGGCGTCGTGTGGGTGGTGTTGGGCCGCTCTGCCAGCACGGCGGGAGGCCGTGGGCGCAGTGCCCCTATGGGGCGGTGTCGAGCTACTCTTCTGGGGCGACGTGCGGCCTGGGCGCGGTTGCGGGGCGGCTACGGGCCGACGGCGTGGAGCCCAGAGGCCGGTGCAACATCAGCAGCGTCGGGCTGGCTCAAACGGCCCCCAGCAGGGCGCGGCAGGGGCGACGGCGCTGGTCATGAGCACAAAGGCTCGCTGCGACGGCGCCGGCCATAGGCGCCACTTCCTTCTTCTCCCCAGTATTTTCCTTTGTTTTTTTTGTTTGTTCCATGAATCGGTAACCTGAAGCCCTAATTTGTGATTAGATTAAACAAATAATCCGTAATTAGGGAAAATAATCTGCAGGATTAAAGGACTATTCAGGTGCGATTTACTTACGTAGCTCGAACTTACTTATGGCTTGTAGTAGATTTAATCATGTGTTGCCAATCGAATTCGATGCAGTGTAAATTAATGTAGGCAGATGATCTCAATCGGCTTCGGCGGAGCTTCGTGCTGATAACATGTGTAAAACGATGACGCCCGCCTTGGATCAACCATGATACACCAATATAATAGCAAGCGTAAAACAAAGAGCAAACACAATATAGAGAGGCAAAACCGTTATCCCTTTATTAAATTGATTCTCCTGCACATGGATGCTAAATATATAGTATTAGTCAACGATAGATATATTAGAATTCGCTCACAAGATAAAATCTAACCATATTTAGATAATTACGATTCCGAATCCAACTATATCTCAACACAAAATACCTCCCCCTCACCCTAAACCACTGCTATTTTGTCTCCCATAGCGTCCTGATAAGCATATAGACCTAGTATGGCCTCGATGACTCAGTCACTCAGCTAGGGCATGTATAATAAGATCACATCAGCTGACTCTTAGCCTGTACACATCAGTTTTGATCTATGTGGAGGAGTAATAAAAGAGGAGAGAGAAGAGAGCTAACTCTTATTTAGTAGCCAGCTTTGCACGGAAGCATAGGTAAATCATTTATGTACAAGAGAGAAAAGATAGTTATTGCACAACATCTAAAGATAACCTTTAGAGATAGTTATTGTACAAACTGGTTTTTAGATTACTATTAACCAGTAGTTAGCTTTGCTATTGTACTTTTCCCTTAGGATTTACTAGAAAGACAAATTGTAACAGAGCCCATGCCAGCACATTATTCCTCTCTTTGACCTCACTCACGTTGCCGATTACGGGCTCGGCTCGCCGTCGCCGGTTATTACACGCGGGCCGCGCACGCCGGGCGTTGCTCCCAGATCCACCACTTCGGCGCCCCTTCTCTGCTGAATTTCAGCCTTCTTCTCTCCCCCTCCTCTCATCCATTTCTCTACTCAGGCCGTTCATCCTCTTTTTCTCTCTCCTCTCACCATGGCTCGGTGAGGAGGCAACTCAGATGGGCAGCAGCGGTCGTGGGCGCAGAGGGTGGTGGTGGATGTAGCATCTACGTGTGGAGGCATCCTTGCGAAGACCATCAATGGGAGATGGCCGCGGGCTGCTAGGCTGAACCTGGAGTCTAGCTTGACGGCCATGGCATCAGCTTCTTCGATTTGATGGCATCATGTTGACAGATTGGAAGGAACCGAAGGGAGATTTACTCAGGCCATGGCGCCGACCTCAGTTCACTGGCGAGCATGGCGCACTCCGTTCGTGGCCTGGTGAAAAAAAAAACAGACTCGCAGAAAGGCAAAAAAAGAAACCTTCATTTTCTGGTGCCAAAAAAAAAACTAGCAGAAAGGCCTGGTCATCATCCATCCCAGAAAATAATGCAGTTTCTACTCTATATATTCTCCTATTACATTGGAAAACCGTAATAAGGTCAATTGCTAAGTGGAGGCATGCTCAACCTCTGCATTTTAGATGCAAAGCTTATCATTCACGACTCACGATCACGAGCACTGGTAGTAGGTCGTCTTTACATATTATAAGCACCTGGCTAAAAAATGAAGTTCAGGAATCTGAAGAACAAGCACAACAAGGCGATGCTCCACTGAATATTGACTGAACATATGGCAGCCTCATTGGCTAACTGAATCAAATGCATTCATGTGTAGAATACAAAAATGATACGGCAAAAGATGTAGCCTTTCTGGCAGAAACATCCATCATCACAACAAAGAATGATCGGGTTACTTTCCAATTGAATTAGTGGTCGTGACCTAAAACGAACGTATTACAAATTATACCTCTACAAGCTTAGGGGGAAGGCACTAGTAGCAAGTATACAATACGGTAGATTAAAGTATGATTTGGTCCTCCATTAGGCGCCAATTTGTAGAGTACGATGCCTGATTAACCGTTCTTGGGCAGCTGTACTAGAATCAAAGAGCCACCTGGCAAGGGATTATCTAATCAATCATCAATGATTTCCTGCCCCTCCACCTCACTAACTTCGGTAGCAGCAATTGTAGTGGTATGAACAGTATTGTTGCTACCACGGCAATGCAGTAGTTGCCGCTGAAGGCTCTCAATAAGCTCATCAAGCTGTTGAATATTTTTCTCCTGAGATAATATTATCTGCAGATAGCATGTAAATCTTATATGAGGACAAAGAGGGGATTTCTAGCGATAAAGCTTAGCAAAATCATGCCCTTGCAAAGCAAACATGGGCCGAGAGAGAGAGCATTTCCAACAACAGTCACAAGCTACTGTGGTCAAATCACGCGTTGCTATGAAAACGCAGTTCTTCATTAGTTAACAGTTCTTTTATTACCAAAATATCAGGTTTAACAGATTGAAGAATTCCAAACTTATGATCGTATCTAAGAACCAGTGTTTGAATTAAGAGATAATTGATTATTTGCCACTCCATAGACGGTACTTGTTGATTTGCCACTCTATAGAGTGCAATTCATTATTTGCCAATCTATAGAGTGGGTTCTTCATCTTTTGCCACTTTGGACATTTTTGCCCCTCATCTTCTTCCTCCTCTTTTCATACCACCAACAGCCATGGCGGACGGCCTCCGTCCGCCTAGTCCTTGCACCAGCCTTTATCCGCTACCATCCTCTACTACAGCACCACCTCAGCTCCTCCATGCCAGTGCCGGTGGTGAGGAAGTCGAGCACGCCACTATCCCCTGCCCCGCCCGACGGTGAGGAAGACGAAAACGCCACTACCCACAATCCCAGCCGGCAGTGAGGAAGACGAGCAGATTCGACAGGGACGAGGTTGGATCCGGTGGCAGCGGTGGGGCCGAGGCCGGATCTGATGGATTACGGTGAGGACAGGACCAAATCCAGTGGGTGGAGGCAGGCACGTGGTGAGGCATCGCATCGCTGCTTCCCTTATCATCGTCTATGTCGCCGCTCCTCGCTCGCTGGGCCACTGCTTCCCTGGTTGCCATACCGCCCGCCATCTCTGGTCATTGGTGAGGAAGAGAGAGAGAGCTCGGTGGACAGAGTAGAAGTTTGAGGAGAGAGAGATAGTTAAGAGATTTTTATGTTGAGGGGTGACGCTTGTGATGAGGTAGGAGAGAAGGTGGCAGTGCTAGTAAAGTGGGCTGTCAGCCATGGACGTCGGCCAGAAGAAGGGAGGAAGAGGGGGGGATGAGGAGCAAAAATGTCCAAAGTAACAAAAGATGAAGAACCAACTCTACAGTGGCAAATGATGAATTGCACTCTATAATGTGGCAAATCATCAAGTGGCACTCTATGGAGTGGCAAATCCTCAATTATCCCTTGAATTAATCTTGGTGAGACATATTCTGGCATAATAATTTACTAATTTCATAACTTACGAGAAGGGTCATTTGTTAGAAGTAATTGAGTCCACCAACTGATTCTCCCTACTACATGGTTATTCAAAAGCTAGAACTCCCATAACATGGCCTCCATTGTGAAGGATATTCACATGCTCGGATTTTCATTAGCCAAATGTGAAGCAAGCAAATAAATGAAAACTAGCTGGCCAACTGAAATGCTTCAATGTAGCACCAGATTCCTCACATGATTCCAATGGTGCTCAATATTTCACTAGTCAGGACCTAAATCAAATCAATCTATACATCATAATCAGTCAGAAAATCAATTGAGATCAAGTCAAAATGTTACATCATAATGTAAAAGTTCTTTCAAACAGACTTTCAAAAACCAGGACCTAAATTATTTGGATGTGCTCATCAGTCCACAAATTATTCTACTGGCATTACGTGATTACCAGCACTAATTTCCTCCAAGGAATGTAGGATAAGCTCCAAACTAGCAGAAACATTGAAAAATATTGTACTGGCCAAGCTAAATGTGGGATCTGCACGATAATTGATGAACACTATCCTATTCGTTACATTTATAGATATAGTGGCAAACATACACATATTTTAACCAAACGCATACCTGTGCACTTTAAAATTCCCCAAAAATTCATGGATGTAGGTCATGTTAGAAAATGTGGACATGCAAAAAACACTGCACAAAGATGATCATATGTGCACTGTACAAAAAAGATTATATGTTTTACATGCAGATTTTTTATGTGTACAGTTCACACAAGATCATCTTTATGCTTATTCCTTTGCAAGTGCAAATGCGCCAACATGTTCTACCTCCATGAGTTTTTCTTTTGAGATTTTTGAGTCACGCTTATGAACAAATCAGAATAGGCACAGATACTACTATGTGCAGAAAATCTGCATCCCATTATCAACAGTTTGGAATTACCAGTTGGAACACCTAATTACACCAGTAATTGGAAACAGCAGCCTGGCCTGGTTCCCAAAAATATGTCTGGATCCCAATTTGTTCATAATTCACCTTTGGAACTAACTTTGAACTCAAAAGACGCACATCTTGATTATTAGCCTGTTAAAATTCCACTTTGGCATGGACTAGAAATCTAGAATGGCTGCATGTTTGCTGCACACACAAAATATCAGGAGCCAGATCTCAAAATCGGAAATGCAGGGTCTTTTCATGCTTTGAACATAACAGAGTTTCTTTTTCATGAAAAAGCTCCTATGTCCTATCATCTCACTATCTTGTCAAACTCGGTAATATCCCTAAATCTTGCCACACACTCCTAAGGTTCTTCACCAGTTGGTTTCCCATGAAAACAGGTCAGAAACTCAGTACTTATCTAGTTTACTGTCACTAAACACATCAATTCCATGTATGGAATAATCAGTTTATCTTCTTTAGATCAATGTGTCCTGTTCGTGAAAAAGATCGATCTTTCTTAAAGCGTTCAAAAAAGACTGCCCAGAATTTTGCTGGGGGCCACCATAACCAACTAGAAAATTGTGTTTGCAAACCATCCCAGGAACAGGTTTGCAAACACTTGTACTACTCCTGCTTTATCTAGCTTACTAAAAATCAGAATTCAACCTGTTGCTCCATACTAACTGTATAGATGAGTTCATCAAATATTCCTATCAACAATTCAGAAATCAACTCAGAGCCAGCACACTCCGACTAGTTTCTAATGGCGACTTCGATTCCAATCTCTATCTAACTTTAATTTAGGTCGTACTATATAAGCCAATTGATTTCTTTAAGAGGGGAAAAAGACAACAAACATGACAGATGTTTTCGGTTGCTTCTAGCCAAAGAATGCACCTAACTTGCTGCTAATCTTGGTGGTGCCCACAGAACAACTAAAAGGAAATACAGCTAATCGAACAAGAATTTTTTTTCCCGGTGGGCTCACCTTCTCCTTGACGGCCTCCTCATTGGCGATCACCTGCTGCCGCCGGCGCGCAGCGGCGGGGTCGGCGTCGGCAGCGTTCCCGATCTGCTGCTTCCACTCGAACTGCGACGTGACGACGAGCACGATCAGCAGGAAGACCAGCACCACCGGCCTGAAATTCATCACCGCTTCCCTCACCAATCAATCCAGCGACCCTAAATCGGAACCCCCGGGAGAGCCTGCTCACACTATTGCAGCCAGAAAAGGCGTGCGAGCGAGGAGTCAAGAACTGAAACCATATGGGATCAGCGGGATTGGACTGGGCAAGAACTAGGGAGGATTACCAAGACAGCTCCGGATCTCCGGTGGAGCGGCCGGCGGGAGGTGCAGGTAAGACTGCAGAAGGTGGGAGGGGAGAGCTCCCGAGCGAGAGGGGATGACGGCGGCGTCTTCGGTGGAGGCCGAGGCGCGGCGGTAGGGGAGATTGTCGTGGCCTCGTGGGGGAAGCGAGCGCGTGTACCGCTGGTGGAGAGAGGACGACGAGTTCTTGGAGAGGAAGTGTGCCGTACGACCGTACCGTTGACGAGGAGACGAATGGCGAGAAAGGGAGGTCAGGTGAAGTTATGGTTCCCTCCGTCTCCGTTTAACGCTAACATTAGACAATACTTTTTACGCTAATAAAACTTAGCGTTATAAATGTGACAAGTTTAATAAAAAATTGAGTCTACGACAAATGTTATATAAGAATAAGAAAGTGTAGCAAGTTACACTTATGATAATAAATTAAACACCTAACTAAGAATCTGTAGCACATATAAACTTAGACGTAGCAAAGTTAACTTCAAACCAAACAGAGTGCTAAGTTAATTTCAAACCAAACAAACCCTAAGTCACACGATATTGCTAACTTGAGACACTCCCTCACAAATTTTTTTGGTGAGGACATATCCAAATGTTGTCATATGACGTCCCTCCTTTTCACTCCCCCTTCTCCTCCATTTTCCCACCCTTCCTTCTCCTCTGACACAAAAAAAAAATCAATTCAAAACTTTCAGATGAATTCAATCGAAAAATTTTGGTTCAAAAACTTTTAGAAAACTTTCAGTTCAGAAAACTTTCGATTTAGAAAACTTTCCGTTCGAAATTTTTTGATTCAATTCAAAACTTGCAAATGAATTCGACCGAAAACTTTCGGTTTCAAAAACTCTCGCTTTTAAAACTTTCAATTCAAAAAACTTTTGGTTTGAAAACTGTTGATTCAAACCTTTTGATTCAAAAACTTCCAAAGAGTTAAAAATACTTCATATTCAAAAAAACTTGGATGAAAAATTTAAAAATAAACTTTTTGAGTTTGACGGAAAAGAAATAAGGGAGGATAGGGGATAAAGTGGATGTCGCCGAAGTGTGGCCACAAGATAACGTTTGAGGGGGAAGGGAAGTAGAAGAATGAAGAAGGTGATGTCACATGTCACAACAAGAGATCGTTCTCACAAAAAATTTGATGAATACATCCTTAAATTAGTAATTTTCACAAGTTACATGTTACATTCAGAAAGAACAACTCATGATGCGAGGTTTGGGATGGTGACAAAATTGTCATGATTGCTTTTGACATGGTAGGATCGGGATACTGTAGGAGCACCGTAGGATTATCTTTAATATTATAAAAGAAGGTGGTGATGGTGGTGGTTCATCTGCCATCCCAACACCAACTCCTCTCACAAGGCAATAGATGTCGACATATGGGTATGGTCTACAGGATGTGAAGCAATTGGAGATAACACAGAGTAAAACTTGCTAACCTCCTAACAAACTGTGTAAGGAACATGATGCAAAACTTGCTACCTTCCTAACAAGTTGGCTGATGTTAGTTGTATAGAACAACATATCAAGGATTTATTAAATTTTACAAGCACGTTGTTGATCGAAGAGCAGCATGAATCTTTTACTATTATAAAAGAAGGTAGTGGTGGTGGTTCATCTGCATCCCACAACCAACTCCTCTCACAAAGTAACAGGTGCCAATATGTGGATCCGACCTACAAGCCTATAGGATGGAAAGAATTTGGAGAAAATGCAAAGCCAAACTTACTACTTTCCTAATGAGTTGCCTGATGTTAGTTGTATGGAACAATATATCATCGGTAAATTTCATAAAACCCCAAATTTTACTGTCGTTGTTGCACAAAACCTCAGATATTTTGATTTGTATCACTTAACCCTAGGTATTATAGTCACAATATTTCACAAACCCCAGATATTATGGTCACGACGAAGATTAGCTACTGAAAGTAGTGGCGTGCGAGGTCATCCGTGATGCAGGCTGGAGGCGTCGAGCAGGGAGAATAGCCTGCCGTCGTTGTGTGTGGTCACGATTATTGAGGAGTAATTGTAACGTGGTGGGGTTTTGTGAAATGTTATAGACATAATACCTAGGATTAAGTGACATAAGCTACAATATCTAGTGTTTTGTGCAACAACGATTGCAAAACCTGGGGTTTTATAAAATTTACTCTTAGTAAATTTTATATGTACTTTGTTGATCGAAGACCAGAATGAAGGATAAAAATAGCAAAGTCTCAAATCAAGTGGCGTTTTGCAAAAACAAAAATGAATCCATGCTATTTTCTTCATTGTCATTGAGGACCTATTTTCCTTTGCATTCGCACAAATTCTGTGCGTGCTTCTAAAGCATTATGAAATTCTATGGCCACCTGATTCGTACTATAATATGAATTTATTTTAATTAGCTCCATAAAAACTTAACATGGTGTGTTTACACCAGAGAAAGCGGCCAAAATGAAGATATGTAGGTAAGGTGATGATTCAGAAACTTAATAAATTGCCGAAAAAATTAGCTAATATCATTCTTAGCTCACCTTTTGATTTGCCACCAGGGTATTCATCCTAACTAGGGCAATGAACAGGGGATAAGGATGGAAGTTTTTTTTTTCAAAAAATGATGTTGTAATTAAACTATTCAGTTTAAAAGATAGAATATATTGCAGGAATGAACCACAATACAACTCGATTAAAATCATTTATATTGTCTTCAGTCAGACAAAAAAAAGTGCAACTCCCTCGTTGAGAAAAGTATAACTCAAATACTCAATTCAAATCAATGAGATAGCGGCTTTAATCGAAGTATCAAATATAACGCGGTCCTCACCATGCAACTTCACAAAATACACGCCAACATTGCAGCTAGCACCAGCACCACGGCATCAGCTTAAAATTTGTAACCAACATCAAAAAATTTCTCGTAATCGCACTCTTTATTAACATTATATTAATAAAACATATCTTCACATGGCTTGAACCAACGTACAGTTACTTAGCTAGTGTCTAATACATGAAAGAAAAAAAATTGTGACCACGATGGAATACAAAATTCGATAGGTGTTTCTCTATGAAAAGTTAACTTTAATAGGCGTCGCTCGACCATCGTTGATCTGATACCTTACCAGTTCTTTTTCATCGTAAGTCTGTGGAAATCTCAATCCTGTTGAACACCAAGTGCCAGGGGCCATGTCATCACAGGCCCAACATGCGGAATTGTCAGACAAACGGATCTCCTCCAGGTTCACTGCAACATCCATGACCCTATGTATATATCTCAACAGTCCTTTGTCAGTTCTTTGGAAGCCAATAATGGCAAGTTGAGTCAGATTGCAGTGCTTGAAATCCGCTGCTACCTCCCAAGATACATTCTTTCTCTTCGAAAATGACATCACTGCCCTTTGTTCCTCGTCGTATATCATGTGACATACATGATTCGATACCTGTTATTTAGACAATGGCATGAAATACCTTCTTAGAAGAGATTTGGTATTCAATGTTTTAGGATGGTTCACGACTGAACGAACAGAGTGACAATAGATGAATTCATTCAATTCGTGCTAATTATCAACTCCTGCCAAACTATTACCCCCTCTACTTCACAAAAAAAACATGTTGTTTTGGGATATGTATAGTTAAACTTTTAAAATTTTAGCTATCGATATATTTTTAAATATTTAGATTAGATACATAAAAATCATATGTGTAGATTCATCTAGAAAAGTGCTTTCATAATATTATAAGTGTATTGAGTTCTATAAATATATTGCAATAGAAATTAGTTGTCAAAGTTGCTTTTTGGGGACCATGTCGATGTCCGAAACGACATGCTTTTGTGAATTGGAGGGAGTATTAATTAGCACTTCATTATTTAGAAAAAAATGAGAAAGGAACAAGCGAGAGTATAAGCAAATTGATATCTACTAAAACTCAGGCACCATTTTATACATCATTTCTTTGACTAAAGGTAGTTTTCAGGTATTGTATGGTCTGCTTGTCTGTGCAATCTATTTTAGTTGATTTCAGTGGGTTATATCGCCTACAATGAATGTACTATAATTCTAAAGAAATAAACGAGTGGCTGTGATCCTGGGTCTATGAAATGAAAGGAACACTGCCAGTTTCCCATTAACACAGAAGCCAGAAATGAAGGTTTACACTCAGAACAACAAAAAATGGATGTGCTTTAGAGAGAGCACAACATAAGGGAAGGGAACTAACGAGCCACACCTTACCTTAAAGTGAAGCTCCTTTAGTACTGGTGCAGCTTCAAGCAAGAACATTGTCCAAGACAGGCCACCTTCATCATGGACATTAAGTATCTTTCAAAGCTTAAGTTTGTGGAATACAGGAACTAGTCACTTTGGACCTTCTGGTTCAATCCAAATCTGCACCAATTAGAAGAAGAAAGGCGAATAAATATAGTAACTAAAATGCTACAATTATATACAAAAACTTTATTGATATCCGCTTGCAAGACACTGTTCCAAATGACTTGCATTTTCGCCTTTGAAACCCAAATACAGTTCTGTTATGGTGGTCATAGCGGATCCAGACCTCGGACCACCCAGACCTTGGCCCGAGGACTAGGACCAAAAGCATGTGGAAATTTAGCCCAATAGCAATGGCCCAGCCAAGAAAGAGCCCAACAGTAGTGGGCCGGCCCGAGGCTTGGCCCAGTGTTGGCTCCGCCTCTGGGTGGTCACATCAATGAGGAGCTCACTTAGCTTTAATATCATGTGCTAAGTTCGGCAAGTATTACAAAGCACTAGTGTTTGGAGCATAGTTATCAAAATCACAGTTCATCCGAGTTACGGTGATTCGGGTTCGCAGTTCACCACTTTTTCTTTCAATTTTCACTGTGAACACGAACCCCGCACCCTCAATCGGTTCGGGTTCGATAAATCTTATTCGCGATTCGCAGAGGTTTAGAATGAATCTAGTAACTATGGTTTGAAGGCATGGGGCATAGCCAAAAGATAGTGGATATTCCATTGACGTCCATTCAGAGCAGGTGAGTCAATTGAGCTTTGCAAGCCAGTGGAGATCGACCCTCAAAAAATGACAGTTAACAAGCTTCAGATTTGTGAGCTGCTGATGCTTTATCTCTAAAACTGTTTCACTCCCCAGGTTGCAGCCTTCCAACCTAAGAAACTCTAGTTTCTTGCATGTGCTGAGGATGTTATTGAATCCAGATTCAAAGAGTCTTACGTTGTGCAGCTCCAGGTGTGTGAGGGCACCAAATGCATTGGGACAGCCATCGAGAAGTGAACTGAATCGCTCTGTGTAGGCGCGTATGTCGTCATCAGTGCAGTGATAAACATGCTTCTCCGCTATGATTGCCAGCTCTGCTTTACTTCCCCCTTTCCACTTAGAATGGCATTGTCGACAAGATGACCAATGGACATGTAGTTATCCCTCAAGAAGAACCTAATGTACAGGGTCTGTATGGTGATCTCACCCCTGGATGCCAAGTCACATTGTCGCTGTGATTAGTGCATCATTTGGTCCAGCGTAATTATTGTTCTCAAAATCATTTGGGGTCATGAAGGAACCCCAATGCCTATTTCGAGTTTGGGAAGCAAATTAGGGAGCTGCCTCCACCGTCTCGAGAGGACACCAGCCCTTACGGTCTCGTGTATGTCGAATTCATCAAGGATGGATAAAAGAATATCATCGGGCAATTTGCTGAGCCTATCTTCCTGCTCTCACCACCGAGAAATAGGTTGTGGATTGCCATTCAGAGTGAAGTAAGAGATGCAATCAACGAAACAAACACAAAACCAAACAAAACACCCATCACACCAACAAATATGCCCAAAATTCCGGATTTGTATCCCCTGAAGTACAGTTGTAAAACATACAGAGCACTCTACATGCTTGTCGGGATCTGAATATGTAAATCCAGACTCTCTGTACATACCGCACTAGTCCAGAATCAGACTAGTGCACACAGTGGCAATATAGATATAATATCATCTTCATATATAGTGGAATAATAATGAATGACTAGATTTATTGAATAAATAGATAGTTTGATGACCTTATGGCCGACTTTACAATTATTAGGTCACACAGGGCTTAATCACTAAGGAAACTGCAACGGAACGAAAACTTTAGCGGACAACTCATGGACCTGTCACAGGCAATTGATAAGGCTTGACTTCTAATAACCTACTTCCTCTTGATACTCCTCCAAAGCTAGTGTTGATTCCTCTTCAACTGATTGATTTATTGTTGCTAGGGTGAGTACATAAAGCACTCAAAAAGTTGCATACAGAATGCAAGTCTAATTCAACTATATGCAAGGCTTAATTCAAAAGAATGGTTGATATGGCTATTATGCATTAAAGTAGTATTTGCATTTAAATACAATAATAGATTAAAACCAAAGGTAAAACAAATAACAATAATAAGATTCTCAGATGTTTTTCAAGTTTCATTGGCGCATAGCCTAAGCCACTTTCTTTACTTCCATTAGTACATAGCCTCCATTTCCAAGTTTTAACTTTTATAAAATATAACCTTTGTTTGAAATTCTCGAGCATTGTCCATAACCGAGGATGTGGTTATTCAAATAGGTTGTACACTCTACAAAGATTATACACTTTACCCACAAGAAAGGATCACTCTTATAATGTCAGTCATAATACGTACCCATGGACGTGCAACTAAGAAGATCACAACAAAACATTTCGAAAACTCTATTCGAACATAAACACTCCCAATAAGCTTGGTCTCGGTATTCCACCCCTCATACAGAGCAGAAGAATAGGAGGGACTCATCATTGGACTAGGAACAATCACTGTTCAAGATGTAGAGCCACTACAATATACAACTTCCCCAACCGTGCACATAGTTTGGTTTATCTCCTGAGATATCATATGCCAAGACTCGGTAACTTTTGAGTAAGGTCTGTCCTATTACAGACATGTATTATGATTTAGCTCAGTTCAATGTCTTACAAGGTTAAGTTCTTAATTGACCGAGACAAGACTTCCAATTATTCTTAGTAACCATTATCCATTGATTCACACAGAGTCACTAACCCAATTTCACACAGGCGACAACAGCGACGAACGGCGGTGCAACTCCAACGAACGACCATCTAGCAAATGGCAACATGACTAAGCCTCTAGGATAGCACAGACTGATGTCGAGAACCTTGCAAACACTATGCGCACCAGCACAGGGACCAATGGTCACCACCGGTGTGGATTCGGTGATGGAACTACAGTGGAGAATTCTAGCAAACCGCGAAGCTTCGCTGATAGCTCCTCTTGAACACCGGGCCAAACACCTAGCACGAGCTCGACGAGCTGAAGAAGATGACATGAACGTTGCGGCCAACAGTGACCTCTAGCGACGGTGATGACCATGAAAGACGCAGTGACAACCTCTACGGCGAACACCACCTCCGGTGACGAGAAGGCGCACACCAGATAGAACACAACAAGGCGAACTTAAAGATGTAGACCAAGAAGGCAGGATTTGACAACGGCATAATCCGATGAGAACCTCCGTGCTGACGCTCATGGAAATCCTCAAATTTCGGTGAAACAACCACAGGATTCGGCAGCTAGGATTAGGGCTTTGGACGAGGAGATCAAGGCGATGCTGGTGCTTTCTTTCTAGCGGGCCCGATGTGTGTGTAGCACCCGATACGTGACAGAGTCAACAACATGCATGACACGGACACAGTGTCCAGGTCGAAGACGAAGAACAATGTTTGTCATGTGGGCCCCACATGTTAGCGACACACACCTTGCGAGCTAGCGGGTTGAGCTACGCGCGAAGTTGGGCTACAGACTGGGCTGATTGGGCTAGAACTTGGGCCAACTGTGTTGGGTTTCGGCCCAAATACATTTTTAGTATTTTAATTTTGTTTTTTTAGAAAAATACAAAAATGCAAAAAGAACCCAAATAAAATAGCAAATGCACTCGAAAAATTCCTAGAAAAATACGAAAAATACTTCCAAGCACAAGGAACCCAAATAAAATAATTTTATTAATTATTCAAATGAGTATTAATCATATTAAACCATTTTTGACTTATGAAAGTCCCATATTAAACTTTAATTAACCAAATAAAATGGTAAAAAAATTTAGAGGGCTAAACTACACAAAAAAAACTTTTAAAGAGGCAAAAATTAGGATGTTACAATGCTCCAAGCTGTCTCATGAACCATTAGAAGCTTCAATGGCCCTACAATCCCTCCTACATTCATCCGAAACATCGAGTCCCAATCAAATGTCCTCGGGGAACAAGCCGTCCAAGCCTTTACACTGGCATGATAGAGGTGATAGAAATAATCTTGTAATTAGGAATGTTTTGGTTTTGGAAAGCGTTGATCCGAGTAGTTCTCTGGTTATATCCGAGTTAGCTGTGTCCGATTGGTATGCGGCTCAGTCGTATAAACTTCTATATAAGCAGTATGTGTAATAACAAAGAAAATAATGAGAAGTTGAAGCAATGTAATCATATAAGAGCCTTTGCTCTGTTGGTTTGTGTTGTGCTCTTGAGATTGAAGGTCCAGGGTTCAAGTCTTGAGGCTGCAGTTTTGAGTTGAGTTTTTTGGTTCTTCTTTTTGGTGTTCCAACAATTGGTATCAGAGCCTGAGTTCTTGATCAGAGCTAGATTCTTGATCTGTTGCTCCAGGCGATGGCGAAGGAGAGTTCCGCTGTCTCGCTGCATTATCCGATGCTCAAGAAGAGTAATTATGTAGTATGGGCAAATCAAGATGAATGTGTATACGAGGGCTCAAGGACTGTGGGAAGCGATCGTGGATGGCAACGTCGATGAGCGCAAGGATCAGATGGCTTTAGCAACCATCTGTGGAGGCATCCCCAAGGAAACACTCTTCTTACTGGCCGAAAAGGAGATGGCCAAAGCTGCATGGGAGGCGTTGAAGACGATGCATCTTGGTGCCGATTGTGTCAAGTAAGAGAGTTGAGTCCGAGATGTTGAATAGGTGTGTTTCGTCGTCCTATGTCCGTCAAAGTTGACTCCGAGACGTTGAGAAGATGCGTTCGCCGTCCAAAGTCAAGTCTGTCGTACTCACTGCGGCTGAGGCCCTGTATGAGGATGCTCTTTGCCTTAGCATTCACCTCAACATTAGCCATATTCATGTCACTGACATTTTCATCGGCAAGAACCTCATACGGGAGCTTCACCTTTTGCCATATCAGAAAGCCTTGGGCAGTGATGTATGACTCCATTCTAGGTTTCCAAAATGGATAATCCACTCCAGAGAAAATTGGAGGTTTGGTGGAATACTTGTCCATTGCTATGGCTCTTGAGTTCGATCAAGATCTAGAAAAAGCAAAATTGGCTCTGATACCAATTGAAGGAATGAAAGTGGTGATCAGAGGGGGGTGAATGATCAAAAATAATTTTTCCCAACCCTACTAGACAAGAAGAGACAACCAAGAGCTCCCGGGAGTCAAAAAGAGGTAGAAAAATCACACAACTTGAGATACTCATCTAGGGGTAGTAATACCACAAATCCAAGCCATTAATGCTGAAAAATAAGCACTACCGCTCCCCAAGGGTGCTACAACACTGTGTAAAACCAGGCATATGAACAGTAAAATCAGCACGACCTCAAAAATAAAAATCGATGGATCTTTTGATCGGCTGATCGAAAACTAGCAAAACTTAACGTGCACCTTTCTATGGATGTCAGGAACCTATTTGAACCTTCAATTGCAAGTATTGACATCAAAGTTCTGACCTTTTTTAAGTCTAGTGAAGGTAGTACCAAAACCGGGCAAATACCAAAATATTCCCTCAAAGCTTGCTCGTGGGGATTTGATGATCAAGACAATCCTAGATGGACTCCCACATATCACATCAAGCAAGAAAACCAAAGAACCATCCCTCAAACTCTTTGGATCTTGGTTTCACAAGATATCTCTTTCTTAAGCCAAAAACTGAGTTTTCTTGAGAGGGAGATGAGATGCTGCTTGGTTGATTAGAACAAGACCTTTTCAAGGTATTTCCATCGAAGCCATTCCACCACACAAAAACAACAGGAGAAGAAGGGATTCAAAAATCTCCAAAAACTCGATGTTGTGAGCAAAACTTGAGCAAGAACAAGTTCTAGTGAATCTTGCTGGGTTGGGACATGATCTAAATGAGTTTCGAAACCTCTTACACGTCCTAGATCCACTAGAATCACAGCAAGTAGGAGGGGAAGAAAATCTCAAGTTGCACAAAAAACCCAAGAAAAAATGCAAGCAGTAAAATAAATTTCAAAACTTGGAAGAAATTTTCTTTTGCATTGCTTTGAGAGGAAGGTTTACAAAGCCACACAACCAGGTGGGCAAAGCTCCAATGAGCACAACGAAACCTTAAAATCCTTCTCAAAGACTTGAGGGAAGAGGCATACCCCTACCCCTCTATTTATAGCACCATGGAGTCAATCTCCACCCTTGGATAGCAACCTTCATCTATAAGGAACCTCATGAAGGGTTGGGCTTGACTCACTCACTCATACATGGGCTAACCCGAAACCCACACACATAACAGGTTTTGTAGGCTTTTCAAAGAACACTAACTTGACCACTACTCCATCCGCGAAAACCTTGATCCGACGATCCTCCTTTGCTTGAGCAAGTACAAGTTAGCATCTCCATCCGTCCACTTGTTCTCCATTCGTCCACTTGTCTTCCCTTCTTGTAGTGACTTCTGGCCTCACTCATCTTCAGCCCCGCCTAACCATCTGGACCTTAGTCCTCCTAGCCTAGTCCCGGTCTCCTGTGCTTCTCCATGACATATCTCCAAGTCCTGCAGCCATCATAGACCAGGAAAAACATCACATAGCATTGTCCAAAACAATATGCAATTAATCAACTCATTGCAAAAAATTCATTTTGCAGTAAGGTCGGCACTACCACCAACTAGGGGCCGGTAGTGCCACTTGGCTGATACTACCGCTCCCTAGTAGTTGGTAGTGCCAACTCGCTCAAGAACTAGTGACGACACTCTCTGGAATAAAACTACCACCGTTGGGGGACTGGTAGTACCGCTCGGCTAGTACTACCGCCACCAAAGGCTGGTAGTACCGCACCTCGGTACTACCTCCAGTACATCTGTGTCAGGACCCGAATATGCAAATCCGGACCCTCTGTGTATATCGCACTAGTTCAGGATCACGCTAGTGCACACAGGCTCAACATAGATGAATATCACAATCGTACACAACGGAAACATAATAAAAAACTCTATATATTAATTATAACATGTTGACTGACCTTATAGTTGACTTACATGAATATGCCATGCAAGGCTAAACTAAGAACACTAAACCAAATTACTGCATCGAAATGGGAAACGTAGATGACCCCTCAGTATACCACAGGCAACTGATAAGGCTCGCACCCTAAACATTCGTCTCCACCTGGTACTCCTCCTCCAAAGTTGGTATAGACTCCTCAACTGGTGGTTTGTTGTTGGCAAGGGTGAGTACTTAAAACACTCAACAAGTTGTGCACAAAATGCAATACTAATATAACTATATGTAAGGCTTATTCCAATGGAATGGCTAACATGGTTATTTTACAATAAAGCAACATTCATAAATGAATACAATAAGTAAATTGAAAAGACAGTAAAACAAATAATAACAGTAATATATTTCTAGTATTTCTCAAGTAAACATGGCATCCAGCCCTAAGTCAAATTCTAAGCTTTCCACTGGCATCCTGCCTTCCTATCCAAGTTTTTAGTTTATAAAATCTAACCCTTGACTGTAATCTCCAAGTATTGCTCAAACTGCGAGCACGGCTATCCAAATAGATTTTACACTCTGCAGAGGTTACGCACTTAACTCACAAGATACAATCAACTCACCACGTCTACCGTGACTCGCCATACATGAGTAATGCCATACACTACCCCTTCCCTCAGCGAAGGTGAAGTATAGGACCGACATACCGTTGGACCGACGTGAGACCGAAGTACACCACATCCCCCACCATAACCACACTTCCATGTGATTATCCACCTGAGGTATCATATGTCAAGATACTGGTAATCCTACTTAGTTAGGTCTGTCCTATACCGGACATGTGGTTGCATGTTTAACTCAGATCAAAGACTTGCAAGGTTAAGTCCTTAGGTTGACCAAGGCAAGATTTCTACAAACCCTCTGCCATTCTGGCCCACTTGGCACACTGCCCCTTGCCACTTGCTCCAATCTAAAAAATTACCACCCCAATTGATTACCAAGAACCACGTGCCATCAACAAGTCAACATCATTGCGTGACAACCCCATCACTACAACTCAACATCATTGTGTGACAACACCTAACACCAATTCCATAAACATGTTCCATATTTTATTAATCAAGATTAAGTTGATATTCCAAATATATGAGTTACACGTGGCATGGCTAAGCATACTAAACACGGTCTAACCAACCCATGTTAATTACTAATATTAACCAACTAGTAATGAACCATCCTAGGGTGATAATTAATCATGGTATACAAATGATAAGGTAGGGTATAATTCAATTGGGTAGATTAACTAGATCCCAAACTATTTGAAAGTAATTGTACACATAAAATAACATGCAATAATTTAAATCAATATAGCAATTTTGAAAAACTGGGTTCAACATGATCAAAGTATAACTTGCCTTGGAAAAGTTTTTGCTCTTGCTCTGGACCATGGTCTTGAGTCAACGATTCCTCCTCGGATGCTCCGAGCACTTCAACATCTACACATAACGAGAGAAAACACCAAATAAATAACAAAATAGAGATCAAACAATCTCCAAAAAATAAATAAAATTCACCATTAAATATATCTCAATTTTATAAATTTTTAGAAATTTGAATCGCCTCAATCGGAGCTTGTATGAAGGAGAACGGGCTCTCAAAAGATTCAAAAATCATAAAAATCAGAAAATTAGAAAAACACTATTTTCCTGAATTACTTTTATACTGAAAATCCTCATTAATGATGTCACTGCTGATGCCAACAAATAATTAAATTACTTACAAACCAGTCCACGGATCATATCTGGATCACCGTGAACCCGGTCCACGGTGAAGGTGGCTGACAAATAGGACCCAATGGTTGACATGTGGAGCGTTGACACGTCAACTTCTGGCTAATCGGGCACCGACGCAATGCCACATGGCACCACCTCATGCCACATCAGCACACCGGCTAAGCTTTTCTCCAGCGAGATCATGCGGCGGCGCAACACCAGCGTTAGGGTAGACGACCAAGGAAACGACGAAACATGGCCTCACCGATGACGAAACCTACTGGATATGAAGCGTCTTGACACGACAAGGTCAACAACACACTCGATGACTCTAAAAACCCAACGACGCTGACAAGATGTGAAGAAAATCGCCGTGGCAGCCTCGTGTACTACGGCAAGCTTTTGCGACTAGATCAAGGTGTCTCGGGCGATGAAGCTTCGGCAGTAAGAGTAGTGCGACATGGGGATTCTCAAGAGAAGCATGGATACCTTTACAGCCTCGACAAACACGTGCAACCCGAAGACCTAGGCACACATAGCGGCAGAGCTTGTGTCCGAGACGGAGACGACGACAGCGTGAAGTGGCTGCATCCAAGCCATACACGTGGCACGCATCTGGACATCCACTGCTTTGTAAGACGTGGCGCGATCTGGGCTGTTCACGCTGATCTAATCCGACGGCTAGCAAAAGTGCTAGGGTTTAACTCAAACCCTGATCCATCAACCGTCCGATCATGTGCCAACGGCCACTATCTAAGGTTTCTCGGCAAGTGGGCTAGACCAATGAATAGGCTGGAATTGAGAAGGGTCGGGCCCAACACTATTACCAGATTTAAAAATCTTTTTCCTAATTAAAATAATTTTTGAAAATAGTTTAAGCCAAAATAAATAGTAAAAATATCAGAAAAATTCTGAAAAATATTTTGAGACATTTGAAACTCAAATAAAATATTTTTTAAATAATAAAGGACCTAGATGGTGATCAGAGGGGGTGAATGATCTCAAATAAAACTTTCCCCCACACAAAATAATCCAAACAAGCCCTCAAAGAGAAACACTCAATGGAAGCAAATGAAATGAGCCAGCTGTTCTGTATGGCCGGTGCTACCGCTGGGAGGCCAGTAGCACCGAAGGCCGGTAGTACCGCACCAGGGCTGGTAGCATCGGGCTCAAGAACAGCTGAAGAACCAACACGAATTCCAAAAGCAAATTTCGATGAACCTTTTGATTGGCTGGACAAAACCTCACGAAACTTGGTAGATGTGATCCTAAGGATGTCAGGAACTTATTCCAACCTTCAATTGAAAGGATTGATGCCAAAGTTCTGACTTTTTTACCCTTGAAGGAAGATCACACCAAGTTTGAGCAAAAACCCAAGAACTCGATCTTGGACTTGCTCGTGGGGTTTTGATTATCAAGATGATCTTAGATAGCCTCCCACATGTCATAGCAAGCAAGAACATAAGTTCAAAACCCCTCAAACGCGTTCTTCAAGAATCATCAACTTAAGAACACAAAAACCGGTTTCTTGCAAGAAAGATGCATGGATTGCCCAGATGATTGGGATATGATCTGAAGAAGATTCATCCATTAACCAACATCCTCAACACAAGAAGCAAAAGTATTTAGAAGGAGAGGAGGCAAATCCAAAAGCATGTAGAAAGAGGGGAGGCAAATCCAAATTACATGAATGTAGATTTCAAGAATTTAAGTGCGGAATTTAAATGCTGAATTTAAATGCATAAAGTAAATTCAAGCATAAGAGAAAATGATTTTCATTTCTGGAAGGGAGGTTTACAAACCCTCACAACAAAGTGGGCAAAGCTCAAAGAAGCACAAAACCTCTAAAACCTTCAAGAGGAGGAAGGCCACCCCTCCCCCTCTATTTATACTATTCTTGGGCCACCTACCACCCTTGGATGAGTTCCTCAACCCTAGGGCACTCCATCAAGGGCTAGGATTGACCCACTCACATAGCCATGCAAGGGCTAACCCAAAACCCACCACACAAACCGGGTTTTCTTGAACGGTTTTCAAAGCACACTAACTAGACCCGCTATCCTGTCAACTAGATCGCAATCCGATGGTCCTCCTTGATCCATGCAGCGTCTGGCTAGCATCTCGTCCGTTCCTTGTCATCTAGGCTTGCATCGACTCCGTCTTCGATCATCTTCCAGCAATCCTCGATTGTCTGGACCTCTGACTCTCCTTGCCTAGTCCCGGTCATCCTCCGTCTCACCATGATCAACACCCGATGTCCTGCAACCATAAAAAACAAGGAAACACCCATCACATAACAATGTCCAAAAAGATATGCAATTAAACTCCCAAAATCACAATTTTTGGAATATTTCCGCTCATAAGGGCCAGTGTTACCGCCCCCAGGCCGGTAGCATCGCCCTACAGCCACACCAGAGAAAAGCCACTCTCTGGAATTTACACACCGGGCATTTCGACCGGTGCTACCGCTCGGCCGGTAGCACTAGGCTGCCATGGCCGGTAGCACCGCCCTACACCCCAAAACCAGAATAGATGCTCTCTAGAATTTTCACACCAGTCATTCGGTCCGATGCTACCACTCGGTCGGTACCACTGGGCTAACATGACCGGTAGCACCGGCTTGTCTGATCCACTAAGAACACCCTCTTAGGTTTTTCCACACCGCTCTAGGGTCCGGTGCTACCGCTCGGTCGGTAGCATCATACTACCATGGCCGGTAGCACCGGGAAAAACAGACAGAGCTCAAATTGTTTCAAATTAAAAATCCAGTTCAAATCAAACTCAAACCAGAGCATACCAAGCTCAAATTTAGTCAAATACTCATCACAAACATGGGTAGACCTCCATATGGTCTTTCAAATATTTTCACAATAGGCCATATTAAATAATAATAAATAAATTCAAACAAAATCTAGAAAAGTCAAATAAATTCAGAAAATTCATAAAAACCATATTAAATCTAAATAATAAAAAACTGGAATGTTAAAGTCTGCCAGTGGCTGGTGCTACTGCCGCCACACGGTTGGTAGTACCGCAGGGCTGGCAGTACCACCTCCTAGGGCCGGTAGTGCTGCCTACCTGACAAATACCTCAAATTGCTTCCAAATTCAAATCCGATTCAATTCAAACTCAAACTTGAGTACCACATGCTCAAGCATGATCAATTACTCATCACAAACTTGGGTAGATCTCCACATGGTCTTTCAGTATGAGTTTAAAATACCATTTTGATCCAAGATATGGCAAATGATCCAGTCCAAGAGGTGAAACTCATAAAGTGCAAGAATATGACCAATATAGGTCAATAGTAGTTTTTGGTGAGGAGGTGGAGCTGCGTCGAGGCTGGACCGTGCAAGCGCGCAGTGGAGGTAGCTTCCACGTTGGCGGCGTGGGCCGGCGAGCGTGAGGAGGTGGAGACATTTGGCTAACATGGGCGGTTCCTAGGCCCGGCGAGTGCATGGTGGCGGTTTTGTGGGATGGCGAGTACGCTATGGCGGCGCGTGGCCAGGCGAGTTCACAAAGGTGGTGTCATGGCCGATGAGCACGCTGCCGACGAGTACACGTAGCATCGTCTTCCACTTGATCTGTGGACACCCATGCTGAAGTTATCGCTTTTCTAACCGCCTGTATCTCGTTTTTGTGCAAATCTAGCACATGCGAACGCATTTGCAGATTTAGCCCATTCCCTCACTACGAAAGGCGCGGGAGTGGGTGAGTGCGGGAGCAGGCTCTACCACGCCTGAGGAGCATGGGAGTGAGCGAGCACAAGCTACCATGGCGGAAGGCACGCTGCCATGGTGGGGTAGTGCGGAAGGCGCGTTGCCGCAGTCCTGGGTCTCCGGTGACCTTCCAAAGTAGGAGAGCATGGAAGGTGACATGTGTCACCTTTTGGAGCTTTCGTGATCGAGGATAGAGCTATTTTTAAAATTGCATTTAGAAGGAGGCCAAAGTTAAAAAAAACACACACACACGACTTAAAAAAAGTGATGATTTTGTGCGTGTTTCGTTGCCAGCGTCATGTTACAACGGTGGGATCACATTTAGGCCCACACCAGGCCCATAACGCACCAACTGCAGGTTATAGTATAAGCATGAAAGTGGTCTCGGGCTGTCCACTAGCCCTCTTAGTTTAGCCCACATAAAATAGCAAACGGACACCCACAACCCACTTAATTAATTAAGCGGCGCTTGGCTGCCAGCCCACAAAGCCCACTCACGTCCCGCATCACCGCATCGAGTTCGTCTCCGCATCGAGTTCGTCGCGGGCTACAACGCATTCTTCTCCGGAGCGACCCAGCTCTCCCCCTGTGACCGCCGCCTCAACCTCGCCTTCTCCGCCCAGCTCGCCGTCTTCTGCCCCAAGGTCGACGAGATCTCCCTCCTCACCATCAATACCACCACAGGCTTTGACCCCGTAAGCGATCTCTCTCTTCCCCCGTTTCTCAATCTCCCGCCCTCCCCATCTCTTCTTGGTTTGTTTGGTTTGGTTCTCTCTGTTTGCTCGGTGTAAGTAAGTTCAGTGGATCCAGGGGAGCTTGCAAAGACTGTGCTTGTGGAAATGTGGGAGTAGGTGGAGATCGGTTTAGCTGGTCCCGCTGGTGTTTTCTTGGTTTGATCTGAGTTGGATGTAGCATGGGCAACTGGGATCCTGGTGCTGTTTGTAACATCTCTTGATCCGGTTGGAGCTTGGAGTAAACGCAGCAGCTTGGACCGGGTTGTCCATTGTCATGTGAGCGGTTCGCATAACTTTGTTCTGTGGGCATTACTTGAATTAGCTTCATAGATGTGGATGCTCTTTAGATCTGTTTTTGTATGCAGAGAGTTAGAGAATGTGCTGGGTTAAAATGGCAAGAACAACATGCGTTAGATTATGTTGTTTTCTTCTCGCAAATAAAATGGTGAGAACAGCATGCGTTAGATTATGTTGTTTTCTTCTCGCAAATCAATTTCGTCTCAATATAGTTAGATTGCCATATGTATTAACAGTACTGTGTGGCTACTCTTTAATCAGAGATGATCTTGGTTTGTAGGAAATATCTTTACAGAGTGCATTTGTTCTCTTTGGTGGACCTTGAATAATGCTCACAATTCATGCAACATATAAATGGTTTTAACCATTTAACCTGGTGATCGTATCACACTGTGTTGCGGTAAAGACAATCTTGAAGGAAATACTACATTGAAGGAAATCTTATAATTACTTAGTTTGACACTATCAATTAATCTTGGTTAATGTTGAACCTATGTTTCATTATCTTTTTTCTTTGCTGACTTAAACTTGTCATTTATCAATCTTCCACTTCCAAGTTACTCAAGGGTTGAAACTATTTGGAGCTATTTGTTGTATCTTTTCGTGCAGTTATGGCTTAGACTTTTAGTGCTTGTTTGTATATTTGCATATCAGTAAATAAAATCATTATGGATGATTACCAGCTGTTATACGTGTTTTGACCATTGCTTCTTGTATGCTCAATAATAGACTGTCATGTATTATGGCCGCATAATAACTTAAAATTTATCCTTTTTCTCTTTTGATTTGCAGTTGACATCATCTTAGCAATAGAGTTCAATAAATCAGGACATCATCTTGCCACCGGGGACAGAGGGGGATGAGTTGTTTTGTTTGAAAGGACAGAAGCCAAAGATGATTTTGAATTTTCTGATGTTCAAATTTTACACATTTCTGCCCAAAGACTTTTGAATTACTTCATCTACACAGTCTTTTCTAGCTCTGTATATTTGCTTTCACAAGTAAGATGTACCTGATAATAATGTAGTCTTGTACTTATTCGTGCTATTGATAACTTGAGTATTATTATGTGACTTGTAGGTGCAAGAAAAGAAGGTTAAAAAGGTATCTGAGATGAATTTGCACCCCTCAAATGCTCCTGCAAATGGTAGCCCTGCTGGCAGTAGCGTGTGCTGTTCAAACTCATTTATCCCAAATGGCGGCATTTTAATCCTAATGGACTTCCTTTACTTCACCTGCCTGTTGTAGTTGCACTCAACTCAAATTTTTTAATTATGCATTACAAAAAAAATGTTGTAAATCTGTTGGACACTATTATTGTGCTGATTCCTGTTATTCCTGTTGTCTTATCTGTCTTAATATGTTCTAATTTACTTTTAAAAGAGAATTATAAGATTTTGTGGGTTTTGTAGACGCCGTATTGTCCGCATAAACCTTTCGCGGGCTACCACAATATCCCACATAAATGTTCGCGGTCAATGCGGGCAATGTAAAGCCAACCCACAATGCATCCCACTTGCATATTGACTATAGTATGCAAAGTCCTTCTCAGGGTTTGAGATTTTTAAATCATCACTTTTGTTGCCCAAATATATATATATTTTAAATCTAGCTCTCTTTCGGACGCAATTAAAAAAATAGCATATCTCTATCATTAAAGCGTTAGTAAACAACTCGTGTCAAATGTCATGCTCCCACACTGCGAAAGCACCTACTGAGCTCCTAGAGCTTGTCGTTTGCTGGCGCTTTCGTGGTCGGAGATAAGACTATTTTTATAATTGCGTTTGAAAGGAGGCTAGATTAAAAAAAAAAAAGTCACACGAGAGAAAAGTGATGACTTCCCGTGTTGAATTTTATTAAAAAAAGCAAATATTTAATCTGATCTTTATACCGATACAAGCATAATAACTTGTGACCTCGATGTAGCGATGGGGCCATGGATACAAATTGGGGAAGCCATTGAGGTCACATGAACGAAGAGAGAAGGACGATGCTTCACTTCAGCAATGGTTGCTCCGCAAGGCCACAATTCGCCGACGACATCAAGCTGTCTCTCTAAACAGCGGCGAATTCAGCAGTGGGCTTCATGGGTTGAATCCGGCCGGTATTCTATCGAGATCCAACAGAGCTTGAACTCACTGTGTAGGATTTGGAACATCCACACCACATCGTCAGGGGCGGATCCAAACATATTGGCCAGGTCATATGACCCCGACGAACTTATATATAATCTCTACGTAGCATACTGTATATATAAGATGTTAATTTATAAATTCAAATAAGATTTAACGTCTGATGATCCTAGTGACCCTAGTAGCTTGTTTTTCTAGATGCACGCCGTCCAAAAGAAACAACTGGCCAGATTTTGGCAACGGCACGGCCCTGCCGTGACAATAGCGACGGCAGATGATTTGCTTCCCGCCTCAGACTCTCAGTGACGTCTGCCGCCTCCTTTTCTTTTTGAGGAACGTTTTGGGAACTGAAAAGTAAAGGCACTCGGCCGCATCCATATGAATATATATAATGATCCAACCGACCAAACGAGGCGGCCTCCGACTTCTCCGGCGGCCATGGCCGCTTCCTCTCCTCCTCTCCTCTTCCTCTTCCTCCTAGTCCTCTGCTTCCACCTCGCGACCGCCTCGTCGGCGAAGGCCCTCGCCGACGACCTCCTGGGCGCGGCGCGCGCGCCGGGGCACGCCGCGTGGCTGCGCGGCGTGCGGCGGCGCATCCACCGGCACCCCGAGCTGGCCTTCCAGGAGCACCGCACCAGCGAGCTCGTGCGCGCCGAGCTCGACGCGATCGGTGTCCCGTACACGTGGCCCGTGGCGCGGACGGGCGTCGTGGCCACCATCGGCTCCGGCGGCGAGCCCGTCGTCGCGCTACGGGCGGACATGGACGCGCTCCCCGTGCAGGTCCGTACGTTTCTTGATCCTCTTCTCTCTCTCTAATCCTTCGACGATAAACCGTGCGGTGCCGTTTGGGCGGCCATGGTTTCATCTTGGAGATGATGGGTTTAGGGCATATGGCCATTTGGGCTTTTGCTCTGGAGAAGATTATCTTTGAGGCGCTTTGCGCAAGTAGAAATTTTTTGCTAAACTTTTCGCACTATGCTGGTTGTGGGAATCTCAAAAGTAGAAATCTGTATCAGTTTGATTTAGTTAGTTTGAAAGATGCTGCATCAGTTTTTCTGATTTTAGGGGCTCGATGAATTCTTTGAGTAATCATGTGAGGTTAAGTATAGCTGTATGTCTGTATCAAATATTTTGGGGATTTTGTAGATGCATGTAAGAATCACACCTCTTCCTTTCTCATTGACAAAATGGATGTCAGAAAGACGAAAACTGATTCAAGGAAATTATGGGGAGCAGCTAACAATTAGGGGGACCATGGGTGTTCCATTTAGTTTATCTCTTTTCTGGCTGTTCCAGCTATATATCTATCCTTGGCAAAAGAAAAAGCTATATATCAATCTTTTTTTTCTGTGATGTGTTCTAATATCCCATCACTTAATCTGCATCTAAATTTTATATCTATCTTTTTTTTTCTTATGTGTTCTAATATCCATCACTTAGTCTATATCTAACCTTTTTAGACTTGTATTACGTATCTCACTATTTTATTCAGTTGTGTTGTATCCAAGGTTTCAAATTTCGTTTTCGGATCACATCTCGAGGGTGCCCGAAATCTAAAATTTCATAATTTCGGCCGAAATTCAAAAACCAAATTTCAAATTTGAAATCACCCCCTATGAAATGGTGCCCCGAGGCTAGAAAAAATTTGGAAAAAATATGAAAAAATCATGCAAGCATTTATCTACATTTCTTATTTGTTTGAATGCAAAATACTAAGTATTTGCACATAAAATTCCTAAGTTAGGGTGTAGGTCAAAATACAATTTAAGGCCGAAATACATCAGTTAAGGCCGAAATTCAAGTTAGGGTTTAGATCGAAACACACTATGCTAGGGTTACATAATTTGTACATGAATTTTTTTGAAACCTTTTCACATGTATTCTTCATAAAAGGCATTACAATCCACAAAAAAAAAGGTGCGAAATCCGGTCCAAAAACCTGAAATCTCGGTGAAATTTACTACTGTAGCAACCCTAATTTCAATTTTTCTTATCTCGCCGAGATTTGGAATCTCGGCCCGGCCGAAATCCAAAATTTCGGCCGGGATTTCCGAAATCTCGGCGAGATTTGGAACCTTGGTTGTATCTGTAGATGTAGTTATAACTCCAATAAAGTAGTTGCACCAATCAAGCAGAGCTCTTCCCAACACCATTGTTTTATGTTCCACCGGTAGAAGCATGTGCTTCGCAGGTGGTAGGAATTAGGATTAAGGATCGAAATTCACAACATAGATTAAATCATTGAACAGAGATGCATATAGATTATCACCAATTTTATATGGAGTACATAGTAAATAAGCACTTAAAATTTGTGTTGTATCAAATTATGGGTACAAATATATTTTTGAAGGTTAAATGAATTTATTAGTTAAAAGAACAGCTCGACAATATGTGTTTGCAGATGAAAATGATTTGTTGTGAAAATTCTTTGCAACAAATCATTTCAAATGATTTGTTGTGAAAATGCTTTGCAACAAATCATTTTCATCTGATCAAATGAAATTTCTGTTCATGTCACAATTTTCTCTTTTGCAATTCTCCTTGTTTTATGAAGAATAATTAGTGAAGTGAAAGTATATAAATCTTACTGCCTTGGTGTTACGGATTTATAAGAAGCACCGATTTTTAGAGAGAGAAGAACTGATTACTCAGTAATCTTTGAACAGTTGAATCTGTTAGTGTAACTCAATGAGTATTTTTTTTACATCTTCAGCCACCAAAGTGAGAAGGTGGAACAACTTTCTACTATATTTTTTAAAACTTATTTTGGCTATCACTATGACAAGTGGAGCAAAGTAAGGAATGGGTATTATTAAGCTGGCACCAAATAAAGTTGTTCAGAGTCCAAAGAGAAGTGAGCTTGTGATGCCTCAACCCTTGTGTATGTCAGGAGCGAATCATGCAAATTTTGGCCGTTTGTTCTTCTTCCACAAAGATTCATGGCAGATATTATTCTTTGAAAGTGAATCAACGGTTTGGATGATCAATAGAAGATGCTTAGGCAAGAAAAATATGCTAATACAAAATATGAAACTACTACATTATATAGTACTATATAGATATAGATATCATCAAAACAGATGAACATAATTAAAATCTGGTAGCGGCAGAGTGACATAACTTCACCCATGAACAAACAAAATTCCCCTTTAGGGCAGTTTGAAAAGCACATGGTATATATCAGGTAAACAGAGACAGAAAGAAAAATGAACTTTCTACCATTGGTACCAGTGTATTGAAAACGGTGTTAAGGATCGATTATTCATCCACTAAGTCGGTGACAGCGGTCAAAGCGTCATGACTAGCTAATGCAGAGGCTAGTTAATGGGCTCAAGCGCTTAATCAACCGATTACACTGATTAATCGGATGTTAAGCGTTTAATCGCTCGACAAATACGAGCCTTTAATTGATATAGGGCGGCTCATTTAGCCCATTTAGGCTAAGAGACGTCCTTATTATCAAACTATCAGTGCCTAATTGTCATTCCCGCTGGTGCGATAACTAGTTTAACATTCTCCATCCAAAATCCCAATAAATCCTGTGTCTCTTTGTTTTCTTGATCTCTCTGGCTGCATATTTGGATATGTGAACTGAACATCTGAAGCTTTCCTCTTGAACAAGACCCACGCACCACATGCATTGGCTATTTCCTAATTTCCAGGTATGGATCTAACCTGTTAGTCGATGCTTGCTTTGATGTTCTGATGCAAAATACTTCGTGCAAAAATTGTTTAGGGGAAGAAGAGTTACACTTTATTTTCCCCAAAAGCCAAAATTTAGCATGGATTAGAACTTTATCCATTACCTTATAACTTCAAGTTGTGATTTTGGTGTTGATAAATTTTCATAATCATGGTAGACAAATTGTTTTTTTAAGCAATTTTAATTATCAATAAATATATTATTAAGAACGCATAATCATCTGTTAGATTTCAATTAATCACCCATGAAACGATTAATTGCTTGGCGTTACCCTATCCGTCCAATGACTGCATATTGTTCTTCTCAACACTGATTGGTACTGCTTGCATTGCATCCGTGAGCATTTCATATCTGCCTAGTAATGCAATGGACAAGGTGCAGACCTTCCTGTGCAATATCAACTATATGTTAGATTGACATATGTTCAATATGAAGACATTTGTGCAGCAATCAAGATTACTTGCACCGCGATGGTGTATACATTTAAGTGTCTGCACTATGACAGTTTCATGTGCTTTACTGCTTTCATTATCATTTGCAAAAGTCCTTGCCACTTGTTTGGTCTATTAATCTATTATCATGTTGTCCTTTGGTAGGAATTGGTAGATTGGGAATACAAGAGCCAGGAAGGTGGGAAAATGCATGCTTGTGGACATGATGCTCACACAACAATGCTTCTAGGAGCTGCTAAGCTACTTCAATCTCAGAAGAAGGACCTCAAGGTATTCTGTGACGAGTGTTTGTGAACTTGAAGTTCACTACACCATGCTGAAAAATTCGGGCTGTTTTAGAACATTACCAGAATGCCCTATGCTAACAGTAATCTATGTGCACTGAAATTCCTGGATAGCAATAATGGGATCTTACTACTAATTAGCAGGCTTTAATTTTCATTTTTTTCATCCAAAAAGGATAAGGTATCTGTTTTAAACATACGAGAGTTCAAGGATATCGAACAAGAGATCCTAGCTTTTGTTTGAGAAGAGTGTAAGTATAACAAAGGTGAACATAGTTTTATATAGCAATATGCATGGCACATACCACAACAATCGTATCTTGGGAAGTTTAATATATCTGAAATCATTCTGTATGATCAACTGTCAGATTCTAGTGAGTTCATCAAGCCAGTTCTACATTCCCTATTCATAATTTGTGCGGTTCTTGTTTTAATCATTAGGGCACTGTAAAGCTTGTTTTCCAGCCAGCAGAGGAGGGTAATGCTGGGGCCTATTACGTTTTAGAAGAAGGCGCTCTCGACGACGTGTCAGCCATTTTTGGCTTACATGTTGATCCAGTTCTTCCAGTAGGTGTTGTTTCATCCAGGCCAGGACCTTTTGCTGCGACATCAGGTCGATTCTTAGCAACAGTTACTGGCAAAGGTGGGCATGCTGCAATGCCCCATGATGCCATGGATCCCATTGTAGCTGCATCCACTGCCATCCTCAGTCTTCAGCAAATTGTCGCGCGGGAAATCGATCCCCTCCAGGGTGCAGTATGTGATCTGCTCACAATCCTTCTGTAGTACATTCTTTACAGACTGATCAACTCAAGTGTGTGACAATTGTTGAAAAGACCCTGCCCCTGCCTTTTGAACTTTCAGGTGGTATCCGTCACCTTTGTAAAAGGAGGATCAGCTTACAATGTTATTCCTGAGTCTGTGACCTTTGGTGGCACCTTGAGGAGCATGACAAATGAAGGTTTATCGTATCTGATGAAGAGGATCAAAGAGGTAAACTCCTCCTCTCCAACCTGAACATGATTACAGGACAGTCCAATTGATTTGCATAGTCTCTACTTTGTACTGTCATACATAAAGTGATCAAAACATCATGATGCTTCTTTGGAAGATTGTAGAAGGGCAGGCTGCGGTACATTGCTGCACTGCCTCTGTGGACTTCATGGAGGAGAAGATGAGGCCATATCCGGCTGTCATCAATGATGAAGGGATGTATGCTCATGCCAAGGCAGTGGCCGAGAGCTTGCTCGGGGAAGAGAACGTCACGGTCGCCCCCCAGCTCATGGGTGCAGAGGATTTCGGGTTCTATGTGCAAAGAATGGCAGGTGCCTTCTTTCTTATCGGGGTCGGCAATGAGAGTACCATGGAGACAGTCCATTACACGCACTCCCCCTACTTTGTGATTGACGAGGATGTGCTTCCCATTGGAGCTGCCTTCCATGCTGCTGTGGCAATCGAGTACTTGAACAAACATGAATCAGCATGAAACTGAACCTCGAAATGAGCTTGCTTGCAGTTTGGGGATTCTAGCTAAGCTTCCATGGAGGTAAGCCGAATTCAGAATAGCATTTTGTTTTCTTCTCCTACTGCAATGTGAACAAGTTAATTCAGAATTGTATTTTACTTTCTTTTTCTTTGCTGTAGACTCTTCAAGGATGAAGCATATTGAGATTTGATAAGTGGATGTGGAAGCCCACTCTAGTGTCAGAATAAAACATGCTGTTATTTGTAATGATGGTAAACCTTGCCACAAAGCTGCGAAAATCACGATTTAAAACCTTGGTTTGCTTCCATTGGTTTATCCACCAAATATTCAAATGTGATAAGGTCTAGAAGATACAACTGACAAAAAAGTCGTTGCGTCCACCAAATGGCAACTCTTGCCATCACCGATTGTTTAATTTGTTGCATCGTAACACCCAATTAGAACAATCAAAATAAGGCAGTGGAGATATCATATAGGAAACAAAATGTCCCTTTAATGACATCAAGGTGCATAGATCAGCAGGGAAATGAGACGGCATGGTAAATAAATTTCTATTATCGGTACTATCTGCCCCTATTATCGGTAGTATCTGGGTTGTGATCTGGGAAAATTCACCAACCTATTTTATGTGGAAATGATTCAGATGTTTCTTGCACGTCATCAAGCGTTGGTTGAATGAATCAAATATAATATGCCCAACAATAAGAGAGAAAATGACACTGCAAAATATGTTTTGCATGCAGTATGAACGTATCAGAGATGGATTTGCACACAGTATTAATCTACAGGAACCTTGTATCTCAGCCTAGTCTAGTTAAATTTGGAAACACAAGGGTTATAATTTTTAGTAATTATACTAAAAATTTGATTGACAATGATACCGTGGTCCTTGCTAGAATTGGTAGATTAGGAGTACAGGAGCCAGTAAAATGGCAAGATGCATGCTTGTGGACATGATGCTCATGAGAAACGGATCGGATGAACAATAACCGAAATTATTGATTCCGAAAATAATTAATTTTCCACTAAAAATTCGGATTAAATTCGTAAAAATAGCAATTAAATCATAATAAATTTGGGAATTTTTATAGACAACCGTTTCAGAAACTAAAGCACTAATAAATATTTTTGGATAATATTATATTGTTATTTTTCTTACAGCAATTAATATAGTGCTGAAAATTAAATAGTTTTGGGGGAAATAGAAAAATGGTTCTAAAAATTCTGGGAAAAATATAAAAAATACTTTAGAATATTTTTAACCTAATAAAATTAGTTTCAGAATTTTTAGAGAATTTTGGAATTGCATTTGAATTTTGGATTTCAGGATGAAATGGAATTTCCGGACGCGAATGGAATAAATTCCATTTTTGGATGGAAAGGAATGCCAGGTTAACTAAAATTCCAAACAAAACCAAATCCTTGAATTAATTAATTTAAATTAATTTTTAACAAAAGAACCAAGAATGGGATGTTACAAACCTACCCCCCTTAAACGGAATCTCACCACGAGATTCGATAGAGTGGAAAATATTTGGGAATTCTCGCTCGTAGGTCCTCTTCACTCTCCCAAGTAGCCTCCTCTCGGTTTGGTTGCTCCATTGCACCTTACAAATTTGATACTTCACTGCGAGTTTTGCGAATCGCCTCATCCAAAATCAGATTGGATATTCCTTATAAGAAAGATCCTGCTGTAAATCTAATCGTTCTAAGGACATGTGTTCCTCTCGTACTCAAGACATTTTCTTAGTGAGACACATGAAATACATTATGCACGTCGCTTAGTTGTGATGGTAATTCCAATTGATATGCCACCTCGCCTCTTCTGGCCAAAACTTTGAACGGTCCGATATATCTAGGTGCAAGCTTTCCGCTAACCCGAAATCGTTTGATTCCTTTCATTGGTGAAACTTTCAAATACACGAAGTCGCCCTCGGCAAATTTCAGGTCCCGACGTCGGTTATCAGCGTAGCTTTTCTGTCGGCTTTGAGTAGCTTTTAATTTTTGTTGGATCCATCTCACTTGTTCTTCCGCCTCCTTGAGTACATCTGGTCCAAACACTTTTCCTTCTCCAGTTTCCTTCCAATAAAGTGGTGTTCGACACTTGCGTCCATATAATGCCTCGAAAGGTGACATCTGAATACTTGATTGATATCCATTGTTGTATGAAAACTCTGCATAAGGCAAACTCTTATCCCAACTTGTCTTGTTTGTCAAAGCGCAGGATCTGAGCATATCCTCTAAAACCTGATTTACCCTTTCGGTCTGGCCGTCTGTTTGTGGATGATATGCTGTGCTGAAATTAAGATTCGTACCTAATAAACTATGCAACTTTTGCCAAAACTTTGAGGTGAACTGAGTACCTCTATTCGACACAATTTTCTTGGGTACTCCATGCAAATACACTACCTTTGTCATGTACAACTCTGCCAATTTGTCCCCAGTGTAGGTGGTTTTAACAAGAATGAAATGAGCAGATTTAGTCAGACGATCAACTATAACCCAGATTGAATCATATCCAGATTGAGTCCTTGGTAATCCAGTGATGAAATCCATTCCGACCTCTTCCCATTTCCATTCGGGAATTTTTAACGATTGTAGTAATCCTGTAGGTCTCTGATGCTCAGCTTTCATCCGTTGGCAGATATCGCACAAAGCAACAAACTCTGCAATTTCTCTCTTCATACTGGTCCACCAGTACGATTCTTTCAAATCTAAATACATTTTGGTACTTCCCGGATGAATGGAATAGGCAGTCTCGTGGGCTTCCTTTAAGATCATTTCCTTGATTTCTTTCTTATTGGGTACAAAAATTCTTTTCCCAAACCATAGAGTACCTTTTTCATCTATTGAAAATTCTGGAGCTTTGTCGGGACCCGAATATGCAAATCCGGACCCTCTGTGTATTCAGCACTCGTCCAGGATCACACTAGTGCACACAGTCTCAACATAGATGAAATATCACAATCATACACAGCGGAATAATAAATAAAGACTTCATCTATTAATATAGAACTATTGAACGACCTTAAGGTCAAACTTACACTTGTGAGGCCTTGGTGGCTTCAACTCAAAATAAATAAACAAAGAATGAATGAAGAACGCCGATTTAATCCCATCAATATACCACAGGCAACTGACAAGGTTCAACTCCTAGATATTCGCCTCCTCGTGGAACTTCTCCTCCTTCGAAGTTGTAGTCTTCTCCTCAACTGATGATTTTGTGTTGCAAGGGTGAGTACATAAAGCACTCAACAAGTTGTGCATGTAATGCAATTCTATGTAACTATATGTAGGGCTTATTCCAAAGGAAAAGGCTATTATGGCTATTTTGCAATAAGCAAGATTTATGAACAAATACAATAAATAGATTGTAAAGATCAGAAACAAATAACAAAGAATAGATAGATTCAAAGATTTCAAGTAAACCAAGTTTCCAATCCTATGTCAAGTTCCAACCTTTCATGGCAATCCTGCCATCCCATTCCAAGTTTTCATTTCAAAAGTCTAACCCTTAACTGTAATTCCCGAGCTTTGCTCAATACCGTGAGCACGGCTATTCGAATAGGTTTACACTCTGCAGAGGTTATGCACTTTACCCACACGACGTGATATTCTCTTGGTGCTTGGCCATTAGCACACTTCCTTTGGTGTGCCGGCAGAGAATTCACGACAAAGCCTGTCAGGAACCTCTACCTTAACCAAAGAACCTCTCCGGTGTTGCCTTCGCTATCACTCCTCTCACGCAGCGCCACCAAGTATAGGACGTGCCAACACCGTTGGATGGGTACCAAGCCGCAAAGAGTACGCTCCCGCATGCACACACCCCCGTGTACTGTCACCCTGAGGTATCAGAGGAAAGATATCAGAACCCTAATCAACTAGGTCTGTCCCATTCCAGACGTGTGGTCGCATGATTGACTCAGGTCAAAGACTTTCAAGGTTAAGTCCTTAAGATGATCGAGGCAAGACTTCCACATACCCCTTGCCCATCGGGCCCACCTTGGCATTCTTGCCCCTTGCCACTTGCCCCAATCTAAATCATAACCACCCCAGTTGATACCAAGCACCACGTGCCATCAGCAATTTAACCTCGTTGCGTGACATCCTCTCGCCACCGCAACTCAATCTCATCGTGTGACTACACATGACACACAAGTTCATAACATCGTTCCATATTCCATTAGTCAAGATTATTTATCAAAGACTAAAGTACATGTGATGACATGGCATGGCTAAGCAACTAATATGGTCTAACCATCCCCTGTTGATTATTATTACTAACCAACTATAATGAACCAAACTAGGGTGACAATATATCATGGTATACAAATGGCAAGGTAGGGTATAGATCAATTGGGGTATAATAGCTAAGTCCCAAATTTAATTGAAGGCATTTGTACATGTCAAATAATATGCAATAAAGTAAAACAATATAACAGTTTTTGTAATCGTAGGTTCAACATGATCAAAGCACAACTTGCCTGGCACTTGCAATAAACTGCTCTTTACTCTTTTTAATTGATCTTCGGCTTCCTCAACCTTTGGCTCTTCAATCGAATGCTTCGACTTCCTCGTCCTTCAGCTACTTCGGGTAACTTCTGGACGACACGTCTAACGACAAAGAAGCACAAATACAACAAAAATCAAAAGCAATTCAAATAAACTCCAATTTAATATTAGATTGGTACTGAACGGAAGGGATTGAATTTAGGAACTTAGATTTGATCGAAGATCGGATGAAAGAGAACAGGCTTTGTAAGATTTATCGAGAAGGTTACGACTGATAATTAGGGAAAGACGGAGTATATTCCAGGGGATATCCTTCGAGATTAATTAACTCGATTGGACAGATATTGACATATGGGCTCTTGATCTATAGATCGGGTCCATAAATATATGTTAGTTCATTATGAACTAAACTGATGCTTAATGTTGACTTTTGTTGACTAAACAAATACACAGTCAAACAAAAGAAAGATAGACTAATAGAATAGATATGGCACTAGGATATGACATATGGCCAATGGTCTATCGACCAAGTCCACGAATGAATTCTAGGTTAATGGCAGATTAGATTTTCAGGGATAAGACAAGGACGGATGGAATCGACATTCAGTGCGATCCGATCTGGGGTTCAGTCATACATCAAAGAAGAGACTTGACGATAACAGGGCGATGACGATATGTAGTAAGACAGTACGAATATCTTACTACGGTGGACACAACGAGGAAAACCGCACATCGGGCAACGTGGCTCACGATGAACTCATCCATCGAACCGGTCTTGTTAGGTTTTGGTCTGGCTTTGCAGATGATCGAAAGATAAAGCCAGACTCACAAGGAATGGGGTTAGATCACGATAGGACGATAGAAAGGATAATGACATCGCGCTACGCTCTTGCTGGAATGCGCGTATGCGATGATAGCGGCGAGCAAAGCGTTAACGCGAACGTTAACGAAGAAAGGTTAGCGGCGGGGCGTTAACGGCGGGCGTTATCGGCGGGGCGTTAACGGCGGGCGTTAACGATGAAGGTGAAGCGTTAATAGAACACTTATGAGATTATAAGGTGGCAACCCTCGGTTGAAAGATAGGGCAGCGAGATCATGACATGGCTCTAATTTGGTTTGAGATCTGCGGGGTACACATATCGTGACGCAACGACAAATTGGACCAAGGGTTAAGTCCGGGTTTGAGCGAAACGATTCAAGGATGAATACACTTGGCATAGGGTAGGATGGTAGGGTTGGCTCTGCGATTAAAGGTTACCAAAGATGGCGAACCAAAATGCGCACCGACACGAAGGACTAGACCAAAAGACGTCGGGTAGATTCTAGAACATGGCTTTGACGGCAACCGGGGATCAATGAACTTCAACGGTGGGCAAAACAGGGGATAATGATCTTCTGGACACAATGACATGGCCACAACAAACCAAAATGGTTGGTGGCAAAAGACGACGCGCGGCGGTGGCAAAAAGGCGACGGTAACGAATATTAAAATTTTCGGAGGATGGAACAGCAGAGGGGAAGTGAGCACTACGTAGAACGCGGCGACACGAACTCAACGGTATATCCGGATTTGGAGGCAACCCAACGGACAGATCACAAACTGTCGACGAACGGCTGCCGGAGCCAATAGATGAAACGATCATAACTATTAAAATAATGGATGAAACCTAACCAAAATTTACAGAGAGCTATCTGGGATCATTTGGCACAATATGACGTGAACGGATCTGAGTTTTACCTTCTGGATCAACGGGGAACACGCGACGAAGTTTTCTGCCGTTGGAACGCAGTCTGATAGGGAAGGATTGATTTTTCTGCACAAACCCAGCGGGCCAAACCTTGAGTTAGGGTGAGCACCGTGTAGAGTACATCAAGAGGAGTCTACAGAAAAAATTTCACGGTCAAACTCGCAAAAACCGAGGAGAACAGGCAGCAGCAAGATTTGAGATTAGAACGGTCGTAACTTTTGATTCCGCGGATGGAACTGTACCAAATTTTGTGGAGAGATAAATCTGACAATAAGGCACGAGATGACGCGAGCGGATTTCATAAAAACTCACCCAGCCGGCGAGGAACGCGATGCCAAAACCAGCCGACGAGAGGGGCGCCCGGGAGAGCTCGTCGACGTTGTAGGAGAAAACGGTCGCCGGCGGTGCTCTGTTTGGAATTTTCCAAAACTGATTTACAGAGGTGTTGCAACCTTCATGGGGTCCTCCACAAAAAATTTGAGGATGAACGGAGTTCGAGCGCCCAGTAGAGCTCGCCGAAGTTCTCACCGGAGTTGGGGAAAAAGGCTTGCCGAGGGAGCTCTGTTGCGATTCTTATGTTGATATTTGCGTATGATGTGGGGAATGAGGAGAGGCGTCTAGGGTTCAATTCTCAGCAACAAAGGAGCAATGGATCAACAGGAAAAGCTCGCCGGAGTTAGGAAGAAAATCGGTTGCCGGAGGTGCTCCGGTAGGCATTTGCAAAATCTGATTTTACTGGATGTAGAGGACAGCAAGAGGAAGCTCTGGTAAAAATTTCAGATCAAAATAAGATCGGGAGTGACCAGGAGAGCTCGCCGGAGTTATGACTGAAATTGCCGGAGTTACTGTAGCAATTACTGATTATTTAATCCGAATTATTAAGTATTACCCATAAAATCGAAATAAATATCAAACAACCGTTTAAAAATCCGGGAAAAATCTGGGACGTGACCCACAGCCTTAGTAACACAAATAAAATATTATTACATAAAATAATAATTTTATTAGTGTACAGTAAATACTTTTATATTGTTTTTAATATCTTTTTAATTTGGAAAATACTAAAACAACCCCAAAAATTTTAAGACAATTCAGGGAGTTTAATTAGGACATTTTGAGATCAACTAAAATATTTTGGTACCACCAAATATTTTATTTTTATATCCACATATATTTTTATTTTGTTAAAGCTTTCGGAAAGGCTTTAGAAAATATATAATTTGAAAAATGTAGGAAATTTCGCAGAAATTCTCTTAGGTTTATTTATATTAAATAAGATAGTTTTAGCAAAACCAAATCTTTTATTTTGTCTCCAAACTGTATTTTTAATTGATGAGACTTTTGGAAAGATTTTGAAATCAGGATTTTAACAAATAATGGGAAAATTCACCGAAGTTCCTTGTGATATATTTAAAAAAAAACTAATTCCAACTTAAATAGGGTTTTTATTATTAATTTTTTTAAGGAAATAATTTTAAGTTTTTCTAAAAATAGGCAAAAGTATTATTCTTTTGAACTCGAGAGAAATCCAGAAAATAAAGAGGAGATAAATAAACTTGAGGCAACCGATAAAAATAATGATTTTAAAAAAAATTATCCTATTTTTGAAATGAAAGTTTGGGATGTTACAAACCTCCCCCTTAACAGAATCTCATCCCCGAGATTTAGGCTGGCTATAGAATTGGTTCGGGGAGACTCGACCTTCGAAGCTTTCTGCACTTGCAGACAACTGCACATGACGGCGAGAGCAACTTGCTATTCTACGGTCTTGGTCGAAGATTGAACATCATTTCTGTTGAGTTCGTTCTTGAGAACAGCTCTTGATCTGAGGAACTCAAGCTGATTGATAATTGCTTCACTGCAATTCAAAGTCTTGAACGATTCCTTGATCCTTGCAAATTCACTACCAATGCCCTTCGGAGTAAGGGACATTGACCGAATTGAATATGGCAACTCTTAACATCACGACTGAGTCATGGAATTCTGAAGATTCTGAATTAGTTTTAGCTTATTGGACTTGTCAAAAGCATGGATAAAAAATACCAGCTCTGTTGATCTGTTGGTCTGATACTATCTTTGTCGGTTTGGTTCTCAAGTAGTGACTGGAAATTCTATATCTGGTAGATATTCTTTCCATAACGAATTAATGCTTCAATTATCACCGAAGTAAAGGTACTGATCTTCAATATGCTAAATCAACAAATTTTTTCTCTACATCACATTACTGAGAATTCCGGCTCTATGGCCAACATACACATGAACATTATCTGGTAAAGTGAATGCTCAAGGACATATCAAATCCTTTATTGCCATTAATACTTTTGATTTTAAATTTTGGGTTAGATCGAACAAAACCGAATACTTTCTAATAATGACAAATCTTCTGGCAGACAAGCTTCACGCTAAATGATACTGAATCGAACCACCATTGCAGACAATATCCAGGGAAATATCTGATCCTTCATTTACTATTAATGCTTTTATTTCAAACTTCTCATACCAACATAACATTCATCTCTACTTTATTTCTTTTGCAAGGAAATCTTTACATGAAATTCATTACTAATCTCCTCACTTTACAAATGAGTTATGACACTCGCTCAGGGTGAAATCGTTGATCTGAACTTCCTTGATTGGCGTTGACACTGAGGTTTTGACTGTGGCAGAGTTGAGATTGGCTTGAACCGGCGTGATTGCTTTCTTCTGAGGGCAATTGTTGGCAAAATGTCCAGGCTTGCGGCAGGTATAACAGAGTTTATGGAAATTTTTCTTCCTTGGGCATTCGCTGACTGGGGTAGTGTCTTCGCTCAGACGTCTTTTCTTCAACTGGTTCTCTAGGTAAACTTCTCTTACGGTGTCACCACTCACTCTTGGCGTTATGTACTTAACTGAAGTAACTTCTGGAATAACCACGGTTGCAGAAAATAATTGTCTTCTCTGTGGACATCGGTTAGCATAATGATCTTCCTTCTGACAGTAGTAGCATACACGTTTGCATCGTTGTGCCTTGTTGGGTATAAATGTATGCTCATTATTGTTCTTCTGGTAACTCAGTGCTGATTGCTTCAGAGGGCATTCTCTAGACCAATGACCTTCTTCATCACATAAGAAACATGCTGTTGGCGATTGCCACTTACTACTTTCTTGATGAAGACAGCCAAGATCAGGAGGCTGCATCTTTAGTTTTTTAAGTGGTGTCTCCTGCACAACTGATATTACCCCTCTTTTTGACAATTCTTGAGTAATTGCAGCTCGAAGATTCTTCTGCGATCTTGAGTCACTCAGCGAGAACTATTGGATCCAAGGGACATTGAGCTGGGCAATGATCTCGACCTTCACATAAGTAACATGTGATGTTGTTCATAGGGCACTCTCCGAAAGGATGACTTCCTTCACAACTAGAGCAATTGATCGCATGCTCATCAGCAGTATGGCCTATTTCTCCACAGTGAATGCATGCACGATCTTCTGACTTGTGAGGCTGACAACACTTCAAAGAACAACGTCTAGATCTTGAATCAGATGCAGAGGTAGCATTTTGATCTGAATTTGTCATGATCACACCATCTTCTATCGAAGCAAAGGAATAACGAAAAGCATCAACGAACTCATTCCAGGTGATACTCTGCGGGGCTTCGTGGACATCACAATATTTCTTCCACCATTCCGCAGCAATTCCTTCCAACATATAAGAAGCATACAGGGCCTTCTCATCATTTCTGCACTGAGCAATGAGTAACTTCTCAATGATCTTGAGCCAATCTTCCGCTTCCGAAGGAAGAACATTTCCAAAAAATATAGACGGACGAGTCCTTATAAATTCTGATAACCTTGAGCAGGAATAAGGATCTTGAATGGTAGTTTGAGGCACTACGTTGACATTGGCTTGATTGTTCATATTCTGCATTTGCTTCATCATTGTATGCATCAGTTGAGTCTGAACAGCCAGAAACTCTTTGAAACTCTGCATATTTATCTGTATTGACGGTTGCAAAACTAATCCATCATTGGGGTTCTCACTGAGTTGATTTCCACTTCCACTGACTTCACTGGTTCCACCAGACTGCACCATCTGCTTGGTTGCTTCAAAGGGTTAAGGAAAAGAGAAATAGCATAGATAAGGAGCAGGAATCCTAAGACAGGGGAGATAGGTTTAACCCAACATCTTAAGCAAACAAATATTGATAACTTGGTATGGTTGCTTATATAAGCCTAAGAGCTATGCAACACATACTGCACACTCAGCAATCAAGGAAGAACCAATCAACCTAGCACACAAAACTGCCGTCAACAAGGGCGACATTCTAGCTTAAGAAGACGTGACTCCCACACATGAGTCTCAACTAGCTACTCGAAGCACTGGGTCTTCTAGCTTCAGAAACACTTAGTAGATTTGCTCCTTCCTTGATCTCGACGATTTCTTCTTTCATGATCTTTATCGGGACTCGGATTTGCAAATCCGAAACCCTCTGTGTATACTGCACTAGTCCAGGATCACGCTAGTGCACACAGTGGAAACATAGATGAAATATCATTCCATACAACGAATTAACTAAGAAGAAGCAATTTATTATTAAATAAAGCAAACGACCTTATGGTCAATGTTTACACCATTACGCCTTAAGGGCTTAAGAAACAAATACTACTGCAGCGGAAAAGATAACTTGAGCCATTCGACATGCCACAGGCAATCGTCTGGGGAACGCCTTCCTAATCCACGTAGTCTTCATAGAATTCCTCCTCATGATATTCATTATCTCCTTCAAAGAATCGATCAACAAGGGCATAAAGCCGTGAGTACAAAGGTACTCAGCAAGCCGTAGGGAATTGATGCAATATATTCATGCACGGCTTGACAAGGATGGCTATATAGTTCATTTGCAGAAAGCAATACTTGAATTGAAATACAATAAATAGATTGAAAGCATATTTAAGAAAACATACATAAATGATTGATAGATCAATGATAGACAACAAAACAACAGTGAACTCCCTGTTCACATCGCAACAATTCCACATTCCACATTTTATGAAACACTCTATACCCCGTGTGAAATTCCCGGGCTTGTCCATGACCGCGGACACGGCTATTCGAATAGTTTTACACTCTGCAGAGGTTGTACGACTTTACCCACAAGACATGAACATCTCTTTGTGCAAACGTTACTAACACACTTCCTTTGGTGTGCCACCGAGATATCATGACAAAGCCTTTACAATGCACTGTCTAAACTCGGTACTGCCCGCTAATTTGCCCATTAGGCCCCCTCTTGCGCCTTGCGAATCTACCCGTCCATCCCGGAACCCACACCACCAACTGGCAGTACTCAAGGCTAGACATTGCAAATTAATCAGCTAGGTCTGTCCCATTCCAGACATGCGGTAGTACGGTTAGGCCCAGTTCAATGGCGCACAAGATTAAATCCTTAAACTGTCTCAAGCAAGACATCCACATCCCAATGTGCTAGAAAGCACCCCCTTTACTGCACGATCACTTGCCCGAGGGAAAACAATTCGTTCAACCAAGACCAATGGCAAACCCCGCCATGGTACAATAAATTTTACAACAGTGTCTAACGGCCACGATTCAATATCTCATTAAGTCAAGATTAACATTATTCAACATGTGACATGAATCCCAACGTATATATAAGCATGTCTAAGCATAACTACGATAACCCAGGGTTGGTGTAATAATTATGTCCAACTAATAATGTCCCAACCTAGGTCTAACAATGGATACATGGCATACAACTAATCAAGGTGGCATAATGTCAACTAGGTATACATCTACTCCCATTAAATAAGCATTGATACACAAAATAGCATGCAATTGTAATAAAGTAAATTACTTTTGCAAACATAGGATCAATATGATCAAAGGATTACGACTTGCCTTGCTGAATCTTGGTCTTCGAAGTCTTCGTTCGCTCCCTCGGAATTAGCGTCTACCGGAAAAGAAGCAACGAAACCAAATAAATACAAAACAGAGACTCAAACAAGCTCAAAACTGAAAATAAATGGCTCTGGAAGATAGATCTTGATTTTAGAAAAATTTAGAAACTTGAATCGCCTCAATCGGAGTTCGTATGAGCGAGAACGGGCCTCCGAAAGATTAAATTCAGAGAAAATACAGAAAATCAGAATTTCTGGATTTATTTTTATACTGAAAAAGGATTTATTGCGCAATCGCTGACGTCAGCCGGCTCTCGGTGGACTCGGTCCACGGCGCGGGCTCGGTTCACCGTGCACCCGGCGCACGGCTGACGCAAGCGATGACGCGGCGGCTGACGCAAGCATCAGGGCTGACGGTGGCGGCTGAGGTGGCGCTGACGCGGATTGCCGCGTGTCGCGCATCGGCGACCTGGCCAGATCGGACGGTTGTGAAATATGGCACGGACGGTGAGGGACGTGGCGCTATCTGGCGCGTCGGTTGGCGATCGGACGGCCACGATCCCTCGGCGGAGGACGACGGCGAGACGGCGGCGCGAGGCTTACCGGACTCGGGGAAGAAGACGCGGCGCACGGCGAAGACGCGATGGATCGAACGCGCGTGGGTGCGGATCCAGAAGAGGATGTCGCGGCGAACTCAACGAGACTCGCGGCTGCGGCGGAGAGGCACCGGAGCGGCGAGGCGACGGGGAAAAGCTTCGGTTTTTGGCGGCGGAGCTACGGCGAGGTCTCACGCGAAGACGACGGGCTTCCGAGCGATGGCGAAGAAGCGGCGACGGTGCGCGCGCGAGACGGACCTCAGGCGGGGCGCAGCGCTGCATTTATAGCCCTCGGGAGGCGTGCCCGACCCGGAAACCGAGAGCGGCGACGTGCGGCGCGAGGACTCCAACGGCGGTTAGGGTTTCGGCTGGCGGCGGCGACGTGGCCGTATCTCAACCGTCCACGTGTCGTCCATCCGACGACGGTGGCGCGTCATTGGGTCAAATGGCGGTTCTTGCGCAATGGCGAAGCGGGCGGGAGAGAAACGGGCGGCGGAGATTCGGCCCGAGAGGCTTTTGGAAATTAAAATCATTTTCTGATTTAAGATAAATCCAGAATTTCAAATAAATGCAAATAAATTCAAATAAATAGCAAATAAATTCAGAAAAATCCCCAAAAATACAGAAAAATTCCTTGGAGCACAATGAACCCAACTAAAAATGAAATTCCTGAGTTTGATGAATAGTTTAGTCAAATTAAATCCTTTTATTCATGGAAAATTCAAATTAACCTGGAATTAATTCAAGAAAATGCAAATGGTTTATTTTTGAATTCAAACATTCCAAAACTCAAATTTTGGGATGTTACAAACCTCCCTTAAATGGAATCTCGACCCGAGATTCAGTGGTTAGGGAATAGGTGGGAAACTCGACTTGAGATCCTCTTCTCGCTCCCAAGTTGCTTCCTCTTCGAATGGTGGCTCCACCGACCTTGCAAAACGGATGATCTTGCTCCTCGTGATACGCTCTGCTATATCCAAAATTTTCACCGTTGCTCTTTGTAGGTAAGATCCTCTTGCAAATCAATAGCTTCAATGGCATCTGCTCCTCGCACACGCAGCATTTCTTCAATCGAGATACATGGAACACATCATGGATTCCAAAGAAAAGATCGAGGCAATTCTAACTTGTAGGCAACCTCTCCTCTTCGCTCCAAGATTTTGAATGGTCCCACATATCTAGGGGCAAGCTTTCCTTTTACTTGAAATCTCTTAACTCCTTTGAGAGGGTGACTCGAGATAAACATAATCATTGGGCTCAAACTCAAATCTCTTCGACGATTATCTCAGATAACTCTTTTATCCGCTTTGAGCTATCTTCAACCTGTCTCAATTAATTGGACTTGCTCTTGGCTTCTTGCAATATGGCAGGCCAAACAATTGTCTTTCTCCGACTCCTTCCAGTTGAGAGGGTTCTGCACTTTCTTCCATATAAGGCTTCAAAAGGCGACATTTGCAGACTGGCCTGATAACTATTGTTGTACGAAAACTCGGCATTGGGCAAACACTTGTCCCACTTAGCACCATAAGTTAAAGCACAAGCTCTTAACATATCCTCAAGAATCTGATTCACACGCTCAGTCTGTCCATCGGTTTGAGGGTGATAAGCAGTACTAAATCTGAGATGAGTTCCCATGGCTTCATGCAGACTCTGCAAAAAATGAGAGGTAAATTGACTTCCTCTATCAGACACTATCTTCTTAGGCACTCCGTGAAGGCTGACGATCCTTGACATATATAATTCTGCTAATTTATCTCCTGCATAGGTAGTCTTAACTGGAATAAAGTGAGCTACCTTAGTCAATCGATCCACTATTACCCAGATCGAGTCATAATCTGTTTGGGTCTTAGGAAATCCGGTAATGAAATCCATACCGATGAATAGTTTAGTGAATAGTTTGATGAATAGTTTAGTCAAATTAAATACTTTTATTCATGGAAAATTCAAATTAAGCTGGAATTAATTCAAGAAAAGGCAAATGGTTTATTTTTGAATTCAAACATTCCAAAACTCAAATTTTGGGATGTTACAATCTTCAGGGTTTAGCAACGAGACACCCAGTACTTTCTCCTTAAGTGTGAGACATCGTTAACTACTTAGAACAACGCAGGTAAGATTTTTATTTAAACCAGTGAGGAAAGATGAATAATTTTTTTAGCAAAAGGGGAAAGACTAGAAGAATAAGATAAGTCAAGAACTTATTATTCTTTCAAGTTAAATTTTCACTTTTAGAAAATACATTTGAAGCTCCTAAGGAACGGCCAAACTATCTAGGGTCAAGACATACAGTCAGTATGGCTCTGATACCACCTCTGTCGGGACCCGAATATGCAAATCCGTACCCTCTGTGTATTCAAAGACTAGTTCAGATCACGCTAGTGCACACAGTCTCAACATAGATGAAATATCACAATCATACACAACGGAATAATAAATAAAGACTTCATCTATTAATATAGAACTATTGAACGACCTTAAGGTCAAACTTACACTTGTGAGGCCTTGGTGGCTTCAACTCAAAATAAATAAACAAAGAATGAATGAAGAACGCCGATGAATCCCATCAATATACCACAGGCAACTGACAAGGTTCAACTCCTAGATATTCGCCTCCTCGTGGAACTTCTCCTCCTTCGAAGTTGTAGTCTTCTCCTCAACTGATGATTTTGTGTTGCAAGGGGTGAGTACATAAAGCACTCAACAAGTTGTGCACAGAATGCAATTCTATGTAACTATATGTAGGGCTTATTCCAAAGGAAAAGGCTATTATGGCTATTTTGCAATAAGCAGCATTTATGAACAAATACAATAAATAGATTGTAAAGATCAGAAACAAATAACAAAGAATAGATAGATTCAAGATTTCAAGTAAACCAAGTTTCCAATCCTATGTCAAGTTCCAACCTTTCATGGCAATCCTGCCATCCCATTCCAAGTTTTCATTTCAAAAGTCTAACCCTTAACTGTAATTCCCGAGCTTTGCTCAATACCGTGAGCACGGCTATTCGAATAGGTTTACACTCTGCAGAGGTTATGCACTTTACCCACACGACGTGATATTCTCTTGGTGCCTGGCCATTAGCACACTTCCTTTGGTGTGCCGGCAGAGAATTCACGACAAAGCCTTTCAGGAACCTCTACCTTAACCAAAGAACCTCTCGGGTGTTGCCTTCACTATCACTCCTCTCACGCAGTGCCAGTCGAAGTATAGGACAGGCCAACACCGTTGGATGGGTACCAAGCCGCAAAGACAGTACGCTCCCGCATGCATACACCCCGTGTCTTCGTCACCCTGAGGTATTAGAGGAAAGATATCAGAAACCTAATCAACTTGGTCTGTCCCATTCCAGACGTGTGGTCGCATGATTGACTCAGGTCAAAGACTTGCAAGGTTAAGTTCTTAAGATGATCGAGGCAAGACTTCCACATACCCCTTGCCCATCGGGCCCACCTTGGCATTCTCGCCCCTTGCCACTTGCCCCAATCTAAATCATAACCACCCCAGTTGATACCAAGCACCACGTGCCATCAGCAATTTAACCTCGTTGCGTGACATCCTCTCGCCACCGCAACTCAATCTCATCGTGTGACCACACATGACACACAAGTTCATAACATCGTTCCATATTCCATTAGTCAAGATTATTTATCAAAGACTAAAGTGCATGTGATGATATGGCATGGCTAAGCAACTAATACGGTCTAACCATCCCCTGTTGATTATTATTACTAACCAACTATAATGAATCAATCTAGGGTGACAATATATCATGGTATACAAATGGCAAGGTAGGGTATAGATCAATTGGGGTGTAATAGCTAAGTCCCAAATTTAATTGAAGACATTTGTACATGTCAAATAATATGCAATAAAGTAAAACAATATAGCAGTTTTTGTAATCTTAGGTTCAACATGATCAAAGCACAACTTGCCTGGCACTTGCTATAAACTGCTCTTTACTCTTTTTAATTGATCTTCGGCTTCCTCAACCTTTGGCTCTTCAATCGAATGCTTCGACTTCCTCGTCCTTCAGCTACTTCGGGTAACTTCTGAACGACACGTCTAACGACAAAGAAGCACAAATACAACAAAACTCAAAAGCAATTCAAATAAACTCCAATTTAATATTAGATTGGTACTGAACGGAAGGGATTGAATTTAGGAACTTAGATTTGATCGAAGATCGGATGAAAGAGAACAGGCTTTCAGAAGATTTATCGAGAAGGTTACGACTGATAATTAGGGAAAGACGGAGTATATTCCAGGGGATATCCTTCGAGATTAATTAACTCGATTGGACAGATATTGACATATGGGCTCTTAATCTATAGATCGGGTCCATAAAGATATGTTAGTTCATGATGAACTAAACTGATGCTTAATGTTGACTTTTGTTGACTAAACAAATACACAGTCAAACAAAAGAAAGATAGACTAATAGAATAGATATGGCACCAGGATATGACATATGGCCAATGGTCTGTCGACCAAGTCCACGAATGAATTCTAGGTTAATGGCAGATTAGATTTTCAGGAATAAGACAAGGACGGATGGAATCGACATTCAGTGCGATCCGATCTGGGGTTCAGTCATACATCAAAAAAGAGACTTGACGATAACAGGGCGATGACGATATGTAGTAAGATAGTACAAATATCTTACTACGGTGGACACAACGAGGAAAACCGCAATACTGGCAGCGCGGCTCACGATGAACTCAGTCCATCGAACCGGTCTTAAGTTAGGTTTTGGTCCGGCTTTGCAGATGATCGAAAGATAAAGTCAGACTCACAAGGAATGGGGTTAGATCACGATAGGACGATAGAAAGGATAATGATATCGCGCTACGCTCTTGCTGGAAAGCGCGTATGCGATGATAGCGAGTGAGAGCAAAGCGTTAACGCCGGAACGTTAACGAAGAAAGGTTAGCAGCGGGACGTTAACGACGGAACGTTAACGGCGGGACGTTAACGACGAAACGTTAACGATGAAGGTGAAGCGTTAATAGAACACTTATGAGATTATAAGGTGGCAACCCTCGGATGAAAGATAGGGCAGCGAGATCATGACATGGCTCCAATTTGGTTTGAGATTTGCGGGGTACACATATCGTGACGCAACGACAAATTGGACCAAGGGTTAAGTCCGGGTTTGAGCGAAACGATTCAAGGATGAATACACTTGGCATAGGGTAGGATGGTAGGGTTGGCTCTGCGATTAAAGGTTACCAAAGATGGCGAACCAAAATGCGCACCGACACGAAGGACTAGGCCAAAAGACGTCGGGTAGATTCTAGAACATGGCTTTGACGGCAACCTGGGATCAATGAACTTCAACGGTGGGCAAAACAGGGGATAATGATCTTCTGGACACAATGACATGGCCACGACAAACCAAAATGGTTGGTGGCAAAAGACGACGCGCGGCGGTGGCAAAAAGGCGACGGTAACGAATATTAAAATTTTCGGAGGATGGAACAGCAGAGGGGAAGTGAGCACCACGTAGAACGCGGCGACACGAACTCAACGGTATATCCGGATTTGGAGGCAACCCAACGGATGATCACAAACTGTCGACGAACTACCAGCGGAGCCAATAGATGAAACGATCATAACTATTAAAATAATGGATGAAACCTAACCAAAATTTACAGAGAGCTATCTGGGATCATTTGGCACAATATGACGTGAACGGATCTGTGTTTTACCTTCTGGATCAACGGGGAACACGCGACGAAGTTTTCTGCCGTTGGAACGCAGTCTGATAGTGAAGGATTGATTTTTCTGCACAAACCCAGCGGGCCAAACCTTGAGTTAGGGTGAGCACCGTGTAGAGTGCATCAAGAGGTGTCTACAGAAAAAATTTCACGGTCAAACTCGCAAAAACCGAGGAGAACGGGCAGCAGCAAGATTTGAGATTAGAACGGCCGTAACTTTTGATTCCGCAGATGGAACTGTACCAAATGTTGTGGAGAGATAGATCTGACAATAAGGCACGAGATGACGCGAGCGTATTTCATAAAAACTCACCCAGCCGGCGAGGAACGCGATGCCAAAACCAGCCGACGAGAGGGGCGCCCGGGAGAGCTCGTCGACGTTGTAGGAGAAAACGGTCGCCGGCGGTGCTCTGTTTGGAATTTTCCAAAACTGATTTACAGAGGTGTTTCAACCTTCATGGGGGTCCTCCACAAAACATTTGAGGATGAACGGAGTTCGGGAGCGCCTAGTAGAGCTCGCCGAAGTTCTCACCGGAGTTGGGGAAAAAGGCTTGCCGAGGGAGCTCTGTTGCGATTCTGATGCTGATCTTTGAGTATGATGTGGGGAATGAGGAGAGGCGTCTAGGGTTCAATTCTCAGCAACAAAGGAGCAATGGATCAACGGGAAAAGCTCGCCGGAGTTGGGAAGAAAATCGGTTGCCGGAAGTGCTCCGGTAGGCATTTGCAAAATCTGATTTTACTGGATGTAGAGGACAGCAAGAGGAAGCTTTGGTAAAAATTTCAGATCCAAATAAGATCGGGAATGACCAGGAGAGCTCGCCGGAGTTATGACTGAAATCTGCCGGAGTTACTGTAGCAATTACTGATTATTTAATCCGAATTATTAAGTATCACCCATAAAATCGAAATAAATATCAAACAACCGTTTAAAAATCCTGGAAAAATCTAGGACTTGAACCACAGCCTTATTAACACAAATAAAATATTATTACATAAAATAATAATTTTATTCGTGTACAGTATATACTTTTATATTGTTTTTAATATCTTTTTAATTTGGAAAATGCTAAAACAACCCCAAAAATTCTAAGACAATTCAGGGAGTTTAATTAGGACATTTTGAGATCAACTAAAATATTTTGGTACCACCAAATATTTTATTTTTATATCCACATATATTTTTATTTTGTTAAAGCTTTTGGAAAGGCTTTAGAAAATATATAATTTGACAAATGTAGGAAATTTCGCAGAAATTCCCTTAGGTTTATTTATATTAAATAAGATAGTTTTAGCAAAACCAAATCTTTTATTTTGTCTCCAAACTGTATTTTTAATTGATGAGACTTTTGGAAAGATTTTGAAATCAGGATTTTAACAAATAATGGGAAAATTCACCGAAGTTCCTTGTGATATATTTTTTTTAAAAAAAACTAATTCCTACTTAAATAGGGTTTTTATTATTAATTTTTTTTAAGGAAATTGTTTTAAGTTTTTCTAAAAATAGGCAAAAGTATTATTCTTTTGAACTCGAGAGAAATCCAGAAAATAAAGAGGAGACAAATAAACTTGAGGCAACCGATAAAAATAATAATTTTAAAAAAAATTATCCTATTTTTGAAATGAAATTTTGGGATGTTACAAGCTTTTCCTTTCTTCATCCTCTCAATAATTTCCAAAACTTCTGCATCCTCTTTCTGAGCTTCCCAAATTTGGTCCTCCAATGTTGGTCGTAGTCCATCATATTGATGTATCCTTGCTCCACCATCTCCAGATTCATTTTCTTGAATTCTTCGTACAAAGCTAGCTGGCTTTCCTTAACTAATACATTATTACAATAATTCTTCCTACTCAGGGCATCGGCCACTACATTTGCTTTCCCAGGGTCATAATGGATTCTAACATCATAATCCTTTACCAGCTCCAACCATCTTCTTTGCCTCATATTTAAATCTGGTTGAGTGAATATATACTTTAAGCTCTTATGATCAGTGTATATCTCAGTTCGATTCCCAATGAGGTAATGCCTCCAAATTTTGAGGGCATGTACTACTGCTGCTAACTCCAAATCATGAGTAGGGTAATTTTCCTCGTGAGGGTGTAACTGCCTAGATGCATAGGCCACCACTTTACCTTCTTGCATCAACACACAACCTAAACCTTACTTCGAAGCATCACAATAAACCACAAAGTCCTTTTGTATATCTGGTAACGTCAATACTGGAGCAGAGGTTAGTTTCTTCTTGAGCGCTTGGAAACTATCTTCGCATGACAGGGTCCATTCAAACTTCTTTTCTTTCTTTAATAGTTGTGTAAGTGGTTTCACGATTTTGGAAAAATCTTCTATGAATCTTCTATAATATCCAGCCATACCAAGAAGACTTCTAATTTGAGTTACTGATTTGGGTTGCTTCCAATCAAGTACATCCTTTACTTTACTCGGGTCAACAGCAACTCCTCTAGCTGAAATGACATGGCCCAAGAAAGATACTTCTTTTATCCAAAACTCGCATTTGCTGAACTTGGCATAAAGCTTATGTTCCCTGAGTTTTTCCAAAACCAAACGCAAATGCTTCACATGTTCTCCTTCATCTTTGGAGTATACCAGAATATCATCGATGAAAATAACTACGAATTTGTCTAAAAACACCATGAACACCTTGTTCATTAAATGCATAAAATAGGCTGGTGCATTGATCCCGAACGGTGATTGATTGTTGGCAGGGTGTTGAGTTTGCCCACGACCACTGCCACGACCAATACCGCTGCTACCAGCTCCAACATCACCATGGCCTCTGCTACGAGTATTCACCATCTAGAATTTAGAATGGGAAAATCACAAGGAAAGAGGGAAAAACAATGTTAAGAAAACAGGGAAAATAAGCAATCATCCCACAACATGACAAAGACTAAACCACAGAAAGAAACACCAACTAAAATCTCATATAAAATAAAAGCTTTTGATAAGATGGTGGTATCACAAACGCATAAAGCGCGATACAGTCCATCACACGAATTATTCAACGTTCTAGCGTAAACAACCGCAAGGTTCTACAGACAAAGACTGAAACTAACTACTCCCCTTGCTCTCCTCAAAAACACGAGGGGAGGGATCCTCCTCACTCCTGCTGCAGGAAGGGTCAGCAGCTCGAGAAGGTCCTGGCTCTCCAGAGCAGAGAAAAATCCCCGGGAAATCCCCAAGGACGGCTCGCAGCGCACGGACTTCCGTGCGATCTCACGGAGCAGCGGACCTCTGCGACGCTTGACTCGCGGGGCGTCGGGAGTCAAACCCCGAGGCAGAAGCTCCTCACCAACAGGGACCGGAGGCGGTGCTACCGACTGTACCTCCTGCATAGGGGCCAGTAGTGGAATTGGAACTGCTGCCCGCTGAGTCTCCTTAAGCTAACGGTTTTCCTCCCTTGCTGCAGCTAGCTCCCTGCGCACGTCCTGGAGCTCACAAGAGATGTTAACATAGGCGTCATCCTGCGCCCGGATGAGCGAACCCATGCGCACTATCGTCGGGTCAGTCTCTAACTCCAAGCTCTGGAACTGGCTGTGACTCCTCCCAACCTGGTGTCGGGGAAAGAGCTGGTATGGGGTGTCGTCTAGCTGAACACGATAACTCTCACCGAAGTGGATGAGAGCCTCTCTAGCAGCATCCTGAAGCGCATCTCCAAGCATCAGTCGTTCCGAGGTGAAGTAGTGAGGACGATCTTCTGCCTGTCGTCGACTCCTGGCATAGACAAGCAACCTAACTTTCCATGAATTATAACCAAGGCTGGGCACAGAAGTGCAATGATACTCCGGACGATGAGGAAATCCCAACTCCTGAAGCATCAAAGATAATTCCTCACAGAATCCTCCAGCTGATGCGGCAAAGGTGGTGTAAACCGACATCTACAAATTTTGAAACGGAACAATGCCATTAAACAGATTTCAAACGAAGGATGAGGTAAGGACCAGACGCTAAGACAGAAAAGATAGAAGCAAAAGAACTTAAAATTTTATAAATATATTTTTATAAAAATATTAATCCTTAAGGCTTTGCCCTTCTAACTAGATCACGTTCTACAGTCTTGGCTCTGATACCATTTCTGTCGGAACCCGCAAAAAGGATACGGGCCCCAGCTGTGTTTACCTGTACCAGTCCCTGGATCAATAGCTAGTACACACAGATCATAACAGTATGGACCATAACCATGCGATAAACAAAAATTGAATTCAGAGTACTGGCTGACATGGCCCATTATTAAAAAAGTTGGACCTGTGGGTCATATGACAGCAGAAACATTAAACTGGCAAATAAACTTGACGAAGCGAAGTCCAAAACACCACAGGCAAAGACTGGAGAAAACGCGATCCTAGACGTCTGAATAGTCCTCCTCTTCAAATCCTTCATCACAGATGTCGAACGGTGGGATGCAAGCTCTTGGATAGCTATCTCTGATCTCCTGATCTGCTTTATGGAATAAGCAGCCCCGCAATGAAAAGCGAGGGTGAGTATGCAACATACTCAACAAGTCCGGGAAGAAATGCAGTATGTAGTTTAATTCAAGGGAGGGAATTGGTTAATTTGCCAAAAGCCAATTTTTAAGATTTTATCCCAGAATTTTGAAGAGCGCCAAAGCTATTTTCTTTTAAGAAATAAGAGCTTCAAACTTTTCAGGACACGGCTCCAACCGTGGGAAAAACAAAACATAAACCAACTCACGGCATTTGCCATGGTTTTATTTCAAGAATATTTTTCCATAGCACCAACCGTGGTTTTCCTTTGAAATGTTTTCCTCGTGGCTCCAACCACAGACTTTTATCAAATCAAAACATTCGCGGCTCCAACCGTCTTCATTTTATAAAAAACTGATTTTGAAACCAAATAGGGGAAATCTACCATGTGACAACGCCCTCTGTCTACCCTTGACCGTGGGTACGGCTATTCGAATAGTTTGTTTACTCTGCAGAGTTTGCACGCTTTACCCGCGAGAGATATTTCACTATATTCGGTCATACACTTCCTTTGGTATATAACCCTAAGTGAAAATCACAAGGCCATTTCTCTAGCTACATCTTCACTAAGTCACGCCCGCTGAGGTTTCACCGCCAAATGGCTACAACCATAATGGAATCCCCCTCTTGCGCCTGTAGGACTCCTGTGGCTCCAACCACGCCTACTCCACCGTCTGGCATGCCTTAATTAAGTTTTCACTAGTTACTCGGCCAGGCCCGTCCCATACCGGAACCCGCGGCCGCACTATTATACATTGTTTGACAATCACAAGAGACCGGTCCTTAGGGTGACTAGGGTGGTACATACTCAAACCCGAGTCTCGTGCATTCTGCACCCGCCTTGCAACCTTCCACCCTATTCAATTTTTAAAATACCAAATCTTTTCTTTTATTTTACCAAACTGGCAGCACCAACTGTCCTTTTTAAATAATATTTTCACTCAATCATTTAGAATTCCAAGTAACAAGCCTTCAATTAAACATACAAATAGTATTTAGCATAACTAAGCACTACTGTTATACTAAACAAGGTGTCAAGCCTTTTATAATATAATTAATCATTCTTAGGCAAGCCAAAGAACAGATGGATTAATATGTAGCAAACATACATATTAACAAGGTATTTAACTACAATCTATCATAATATAATATTTTTTTAATCAACATAGCATGCAAGTTTGTAAATCTACAAAGCATTTCAAAACATGGATCAACACGCTTCAAGGAGACTTGCCTTCGTCGACGAAGTGCGCTGCGCTGTTCTGGAGGTCTTCTCCTTCGTCGGCGACGACGACCGCTTCTTCGACTACGCGCAAAACGGTACACGAAATGAATAAAATAAAATAAGTAAAAACTAAAAATTATAATAAAAATACTGGCAGGTAGAGGATGAATTTAGATAAATTTATCAATTTGAAGCACTCTATTCGGAGTTACGACGGAGGAGAAACAATTGTTTGAATTCAAAATTTGACCTTTCGCCGGGCTTAGAGAAGAAATGATTGCTGACAGAGCTCTGGTATGAATTTTAAAAATCTGATTTTACATGACGTAGAGGACACTGATAGGAAGCTCCAGTAAAAATTTGAGGACAAATGAAGGTCGGGAGCAGCCGGGAGAGCTCACCGAAAGTTCGTCGGAGTTCGAAAATAATGGCTTGCACAGGGAGATCTGGTGGATGGATTGGAACAACTTGAAGCTGAAGATATGAGGAATGAGAAGGGTAACTTGGGGGTCAATTTATAGGACAATCAGACCAGCGGATCGTCGGGAAACGCTCGCTGGAGTTATTGCCGAAACAGTAACTGAGATCCCCGGAATTTGAAAAGTTGAAACAGCTGAATAAATGTGGGTCGGGTTGCTTCGGGTACTGTAGCAACGGGTCCACTGTAGCTTGCGGGTGGGAAGAGAAACAGATCAGATGAACAGTAACCGAAATTATTAATTCCGAAAATAATTAATTTTCCACTGAAAATTCGGATTAAATTCGGAAAAATAGCAATTAAATCATAATAAATTTGGGAATTTTTATAGACAACCGTTTCAGAAACTAAGGCACTAATAAATATTTTTGGATAATATTATATTGTTATTTTTCTTACAGCAATTAATATAGTGCTGAAAATTAAATAGTTTTGGGGAAAATAGAAAAATGGTTCTAAAAATTCTGGGAAAAATCTCAAAAATACTTTAGAATATTTGTAACCTAATAAAATTAGTTTCAGAACTTTTAGAGAATTTTGGAATTGCATTTGAATTTTGGATTTCAGGATGAAATGGAATTTTCGGACGCGAATGGAATAAATTCCATTTTTGGATGGAAAGGAATGCCAAGTTAACTAAAATTCCAAAGAAAATCCAAATCCTTGAATTAATTAATTTAAATTAATTTTTAACAAAAGAACCAAGAATGGGATGTTACACCCACTTAACTCAACTCTCCCCCTTGGACGAATAACACAGCCTTCATGTACTCAATAAACTCCTCCAAAAACCCTGTGGAAAAATAGGTGGAGAAATTCGTTCTCATAATTATGTTCCATCTAAAACTCCTTTAAAACCCAATGGGAAAAATTTCAAGAGAAACTTTATGGTGTAAGTTCACATTTAATGTTGCCTCATTAAAAACCTTCAATGAGAAACCATTTATGTAAAACTCATGAAGGAAAAGAGTGCAACATATCCTAGTTCAAGAGTTAACTCCCCCTGAACCTTGCAACTCACGAAACCGTCTCATACCGATCCCCTAGAGACATATTTGAAACGAGGGCGTCGGTAAAGACTTAGTGAATAAATCGGCTAGATTTTCTCATGATTTTGTTTGCAAGACATTTATCTTACGACTCTTTTGAAGTTTGTGAGGATAAAATAGCTTACGAGAAATATGTTTTGTTATATTACTCTTTATATAGCATGTTTGCATCTGAGCAACATAGACAGCATTATCTTCATAGATAATGGTAGGAGATTCCAATGGACTAATACCACATGACCTTTGTATGTGGTTAATCATTCTGCGAAGCCATACACATTCACATGATGCTTCATATAAAGCAATTATTTCAGAATGATTAGTGGAAGTGGCTACTAAAGTCTATTTACAAGACTTCCATGAAATAGTTGTATCACCATAAAGGAAAACAAATCCAGTATATGACTTGGCATTTTGGGGGATCAGACAGATAGCCACCATCTGTGTATCCAATTAAAGTCATATCTTGATTTCTTTGAAACATTAAACAAAGATCTTTTGTCCCATTAAGGTACCTGAGGACTTGTTTAACACCAGCCAAATTCCTGTTTGTTGGTAATGCACTTTATCTAGCCAATAGATTGACTGCAAATGCAATGTCAGGCCTGGTGCAATTTGCAAGATACATTAGTGCTCCAATGGCACTAAGATATGGAACTTCCAGTCCCAATATCTCTTCATCCTCTTCCCTAGGTCTGAATGGGTCTTTATCCACATCAAGGGATCTCACGACCATAGGTATTTTTGTTGGATATGATTTATCCATATTGAATTTCTCCAATATCTTCTGGATATATGCAGACTGGTGCACAAATGTTCCTTCAGGAATATATTCAAGCTGTAAGCCTAAGCAAAATTTGGTCTTACCCAAATCTTTCATCTCAAACTCCGTCACAATATGGTTACTTGCCTCTTCTATGTCCCTTGTGGTTCCAATGATATTTAAATCATCAACATATAATGAGATGCTAAAGAATCCACTTTAGGATTTCTTTATAAACACACATGGACAATCATCATTATTAGAGTATCCTTTCTTCAAAAGAAACTCACTTAGTCGGTTGTACCACATCCTTCCCGACTGCTTTAATCCATATAGCGACTTTTTCAACTTGACGCTATACATGTTGTGATTTGCATTAGGGTTCGAAATTTTAACCCCTTCAGGGACTTCCATGTAAATATCCGAATCTAATTACCCATACAAATATGCGGTCACTACATCCATTAACTACTAGAGATATTAGATATCGGAATGTTATTCCACTCATAACAGGAGAGTATGCCTCATCGTAATCAATGTCGGATCTCTTTGTGAACCCTTGGGCTACAAGCCTCACTTTGTATCTCACCACTTCATTATTTTCATTCCTTTTCCGAATGAAAACCCATTTGTTTCCCACAGGAAACACTTTAGGAAGAGTTGGTGTTACTGGACCAAATACCTCCAATTTATTAAGTGAGAGCAATTCTGCTTCAATTGCTTCCTTCCATTTGACCCAATCTGAGAGCTTCATGCACTCTGCCATGGTCTTTGGTTCTAGATCCAATTGAAGGCTCTCAACAATCTTTGAGGCAAAATGTATGTCAACAATTGTAGTACCTCTTTTATATAATTCTCCTGAATTGACATAGTTCGTGGAAATTTCTTCATTTACATCCTCTAACTCCTTGTGATTTCCCATAACAACGGAGTCTAGGGGTTCCGATGTCCCATCATCTAAATATGTGCGTATTTTGATCCCGGGTTTACCATTCCTTCGATGGTTCTCAACCTCCTGTTGAGTTTCTTTTATTGATTCAAGTACTGTACCTTTACCTTTAGAAGAATTTCGTTTTTGCGGACACCTCCGCGGAACTAAGTCCTTTCTATCTGGAATTCTCCCCCTCTTCTTCTCATTAAGGGCAAGAGTAGCTTTTTGAGGTACCTCTACTCTTTCTGGTACATTGACTGTGGGTATATATGATTTTGTAACACCCTTGTAATCAGTAAATGCATCTGGCAAATTATTTGCAATTTGTTACAAATTTATTATTCTCTGAACCTCCAGTTCAGATTCTTTAGTACGTGGATCTAAGGACTGAATGCTAGTGGCATTTCAATCTATTTCTCGTCATTTTTTGTGGTACTTATCTCCCCCTAATGTCGGGAAATTGTCCTCATCAAAAATACAATCAGCGCACCGAGCTGTAAACAGATCCCCTGTAAATGGCTCAAGGTATTTTATTATTGACGGAGAATTATACCCCACATAGATCCCCAACTTCCTCTGAGGACCCATTGATGTACATTGTGGTGGTGAAATCGGTACGTATACTGCGCAACTAAATTTTCGTAGATGGAAAATACTTTGTTCATTTCCACATACTAATTGCAACGGGAAGCTCGTATGATATGCAGTTGGTCTTATTTGGATTAGTTCTGTGGCGTGCAAGACCGCATGGCCCAAACAACTTGTTGGCAACCTACAATTTTGTAAAAGAGGTCTAGCAATTAGTTTGATCCTCTTTATCAAATATTCTACTAGGCCATTTGGTGTGTAGACATATGCCACAGAATGTTCTACATTAATGCCCAGAGCCATGCAATAGTCATTAAATTCCCTTGAGGAGAACTCTGCGGCATTATCCAATCTAATGGATTTGATCCTGTTTTCAGGAAAATTGGCTCTTAACTTAATTATTTGGGCCATTAATCTAGCAAAGGCATGGTTCTGTGTGCTTAATAAACACACGTGGGACCATTGTAACATCCCAAAATTTACCTATAATCTTATTTTATTGTTATTTGTGCAATTTGTGATTTTTCTGAATTTATTGGATTTTATTTGAATTTATTTTAAATTAAGTATCCCAAAGAATTTATGAAATTTGTCTTGGATTTTTCCTGGTATTTATATTGCCTAAAACTGATTAAAATAATTTTTGTAATTATTTTAAAAGAAAAATCCGAGAAAAACAAAATTAACAGTACTGGGCCGAAGCCCAGCACTGTGCGAGCGTGGCCCAATCGCTCAGCGTCGCCGGCCCGTTAGCCCAGCCTATATCGACAGCCGTTGATCTTCGATCGTGCGGCCTGGATTAGAAGATGAGGTTTCCTATTTGACCTAATGTTGGTGACCGTCGGATTCAGATCGGACGCGTGAGATTGTAGCGTAACGGTTCGGGACTCTTCCAAGATCTTGACCGTCGGACCGTTAAGGGAGGTTAGGATTGCACCGCGTCATCTTGAATCGTGATCATCCGCGGAAGATCGGACGGTTGTCCGTTGTCGTCTCCCATCGGGACTCGGAGTCCGCCGTCGTTACGCCGCCAGACTTCTTCGCCGTGTAGAGCTCGGATGCCTGCGCTATTTAAGTCAGGAGGTCGCCCTAGGGTTCATAATCGAGCGCCTCACCTTTTGGTCCAAGTCTAGGAGCCTGAGACACCGAGGAGAGGCCGCAGGAGCTCGCCAGAGTAGAGATTGGAAGCCGTCGTGGTTTTTGTCCAAGATCGTCGACGATTCACCGTCTTCGCCGCTCTGAGGACCATATCCGAGACCCTTGTCTCGAGACACACCCGTACCGCCAGAAAACATCATTGTTGGATCGTCGGATCGCTTTGCCGCCATCATCGTCTTCAACGCCGGTGAAGATCCCCGCCGCCGCTTTGCCATTTTCATTAGGCGAACCATTGTCCGTTCGATCCGTGGCGAACCACTAGGATTCTGCCACATCGCGATCACCCGTATCCGTCTGATCTGGCCAATCTCGTGGATGCGCGCCGTGTATCGGTCATCGGCACGGGCGGCGCTGCAACCAATCATGTCTCGTCGCGTGTCGGGCACGTGACGCGAGGCGCCGTGGATCACGTCCACAGTGGACTAGAGGACGTCCCGTGGATCGAGTCCATAGACCGTGCCACGTGTCGGCATGCAACTGGTCCAGATCGGTGCTGATGTCATGATGACTCAATAATGCGAATTTTCTTTATAAAAATAATTCGGTTTACTATTTGATTTTCAATTTTCTGATTTTTAGAATTTTTAATCTTCTCCGAGCCCGTTCTCCCTCATACGAGCTCCGATTGAGGTGATTCAAATTTCTAAAAATTTATAAAATTGAGATCTATCTAATGGTGAATTTTATTTGATTTTTGGAGTTCATTTTATCTCTATTTTGGTATTTATTTGGCTTTCTCTTTTGTTTCGCATAGACGTTTAATTGTACGACACGTTAGAGGAAGATCCATCAACTCAAGACCAAGGTCCAAAGTAAGAATAAGGGCTTTTTAAAGACAAGTTGTGCTTTGATCATGTTGAACCCATGTTTATAAAATCGCTATTTTGTTTTACTTTATTGCATACTATTTCATGTATATAATTGTTTCAAAATAAATTGGGATCTAGCTAATCTACCAATTTGATTTATACCCTACCTTGTCATTTGTATGCCATGATCTATTGTCACCCTAGATTGGTTCACTATAGTTGGTTAATACTAAAATCAACATGGGATGGTTAGACCGTGCTAGTTGCTTAGCCATGCCATGTCATCACATGTACTTGAATCATCAATGTTTAATCTTGACTAATGGAATATGGAACAATATTATGAATTTGTGTCATGTGTGGTCACACAATGAGATTGGGTTGTAGTGGCGATGGATGTCATGCAACGATGTTGAATTGTTGGTGGCACGTGGTGCATGGTAATCAACTGGGGTGATAATCATTTAGATTGAGGCAAGTGGCAAGGGACAGTGTGCCAAGGCGGGCCCGATGGGCAGAGATTATGTGGAAGTCTTGCTTCGATCATCTTAAGGACTTAACCTTGCAAGCCTTTGACTTGAGTCAATCATGCAACCACATGTCTGGTATGGGACAGCCTAGCTGATTAATTTGCAATGACTTAGCTTTGGTATTGCTTGTGGTGGTGTGGGTCCGGATTCACAGATAAAACTCACATAGCACAAGAGGGGGGCCCTGTTGTGGTATTCAGTCCCTTCAGTGTTGAAACCTCAGCAGATAGTACTGGGCTAAGGCATAGCATTGTAAAGACTTTGTTATAATCACTCGCATGTGTTGTGTATGGTTGTATCATATGGGTAAAGTGCATAACCTCTGCAGAGTGTAAATCTATTCAGATAGCCGTGCTTGTAGTATTGAGCAATGCTCAGGAATTACAGTCAAGGGTTAGCTTAATTTAATGAAAACTTGGATGGGATGGCAGGATTGCCATAGGGAAGGTTGGAACTTGACTTAGGATTGGAAACTTGGTTTACTTGAGAAATGCTGAATCTATCTATTACTGTTATTTGTTTTACTGTCTTTACAATCTATTTATTGTACTTGTTCATAAATGCTGCTTCATTGCAAAAGAACCATGTTAGCCATTCATTTATAATAAACCTTGCATATAGTTATATAGAATTGCATTCTATGCACAACTTGTTGAGTGCTTTAAATACTCACCCTTACCCATAACAACATCACCAGTTGAGGAGTCTACACCAATGCTGTAGGAGGTGTACCAGGAAGAGACGAATGTTTAGGGTGCAAACCTTGTCAGTTGCCTGTGGTATACTGAGGGGTTTATCTACATTTTCATTCCGCTGCAGTTTAATTTGTTTTTCAACCTTGCGAGGCATAGTCATGTAAGTTGACCATAAGGTCATTCAACTAGTATTATTTAATATATGATGTCTTTCATAATGTTTCCGCTATGTATGTTTGTGATATTCATCTATGTTGAGCCTGTGTGCACTAGCGTGATCCTGGACTAGTGCAATATACACAGAGGGTCTGGATTTGCATATTCGGGTCCCGACAGAGGTGGTATCAGAGCCATACTGACTGTAGGTCTTGGCCCTAGATAGTCTGATCGTCTCTTTAGGACCTTCAAAATTATTCTCTAAAGTAAAAGAATTAACCTGAAAGAATAATATGCTCTTGACTTATCTCATTCTTCTATTCTTTCCCCTTTGCTGAAATTTCCTTCTCTTACCCCTGCTGGATCGAGTTGAAATCTTACCTGAGCTGTCTTGAATAGAAAGCGATGTGCCACACCTTAGGAGGATGCATCGAGTGCTTGCTGTCAGCCCTGAAGATCATGAAGAAAGGAATCATCAAGCTCGAGTTGTGGATTGATGAAGTGTTCCAGAAGCTAGAAGACCCAATGCTCCGAGTAGCCGGTTGAGACTCATGTGTGGGAGTCGCGTCTGCTTAAGATAGGAGTGTCTCATGTGTGGTAGTCGCGTCTGCTTAAGATAGGAGTGTCACCCATTTAAACGATAGTTTTGTGTGTTTAGGTTGAATTGGTTCTTCCTTGATTGCTAAGTGTGCAGTATGTGTTGTATAGCTCTTAGGCTTACGTAAGCAAATATACCAAGTTATTAATATTGATTGCTTAAGTTGTTGGGTTAAACCTATCTCCCCTGCAATAGGATTCCTGCTTCTTACCTATGCTATTCTTCTCTCCCCTAACCCTGTGAACAATCAAGCAGATGGTTCAGACTTGTGGAAATAACAGAGTCTCAGTGAAAACCCCATTGATGGATCAGTTTTTCAACCGTCAATACAGATGGATATGCAGAGTTTTGGAGTATTTCTGACTGCTCAGACTCAGTTGATGTATGCAATGATGAAGAAAATGCAGAATATGACCAATCAAGCTAATGTTAATGCGCCTCAACCTGTTTTCAATGATCTCTGTTCCTACTTAAGGTTATTAGGATTCATAAGGACTTGTCCGTCGATGTTTTCTGGAAATGTTTCACCTTCGGAAGCGGATGATTGGCTTAAGACTATTAAGAGGAAGCTATTCATTGCTCGATGTAAAGGTGACGAAAAGGTCCTGTATGCTTCTTATCTATTGGAAGAAATTGCTACTGAATGGTGGAGGAAATATTGTGCTGTTCATGAAGCCCCGCAGAATATCACTTGGAATGAATTTGTTGTTGCTTTTCGTGATCTCTTTTCTACGTCTGAGTACAGTATGGTCACAATGAAATCAGAGAAGAATGCTACCCCCGCACCTTGTTCGATGTCTAAACGATGTCCCTTGAAGTGCCGTCAATGAAACAAGTTAGAGGATCGAGTGTGCATTCGCTGTGGAGAAATAAGACATACCTGTGATGGGCATGCGATCAATTGCTCCACTTGTTAAGGAAGTCATCCTCTTGAAGAGTGTCCTATGAGCAACATCACATATTACCTTTGTGAAGATCAAGATCATTGCCCAGCTCAATGTCCCTTGGATCCGATAGTTACTACCGTGACCTAGCATCAGCAAAAGAATTTCCTAGTCGCAGTTGCTCAAGAACTGTTAGAAAGAGGTTGAATGTTAGCTGCACAGGTGATGCTGTTTGAAGAGCTAAAGACGCAGCACCTTGATCCTGTCAACTTTCATTAGAAAACCAGTAATTGGCAATCACCAACAGCATGTTTTCTGTGTAATGAAGAAGGACATTGGGCCAAAGAATATCCTCTGAAGCAACCAGCCCTGAATTACAAGGAGGGCAATATTGAGCATACAGTTGCACTCAACAAGGCACAACGATGCAAACGTTTGTGCTACTACTGTCAAGAGGAAGGCCATTTTGTTAAGCAATGCCCACAGAGAGGACACGTGTTTCTTATAACCGTGGTTATACCAGAAGTCACCTCAGTTAAGTACATAACGCCAAGAGTGAGTGGTGAAGTTGCAAGAGAAGTTTGCCCAGAGAACCAGTTGAAGAAAAGGCGTCTGAGTGAAGAAACTACCCCTATCATCAAGTGCTCAAGAAAGAGAGTTTGTCCTAAACTCTGTTATATCTTCTACAAGCTTGGACATTTTGCCAACAATTGCCCTCAGAAGAAAGTAGTCGCACCGATTCAAGTCAATCTCAACTTTGTCCCTGTTGAAACCCCAGCGCCAATGCTAAATCAAGGAAGTCTAGAGCAATGATTTCACTCGGTGCAATGTTGTAAACTTACTTGTAAAGGAAAGTGATTAGTGATGAATTCCATGTAAAGTTTTCCTTGTTTAAAGTAATAAAGTAAAGATGATTGATATACTGGTGTGTGAAATGTTGGGATAAAAGAATTGATGGTAAGGGAAGGATCAGATATTTTCCTGAGTATTCACCTGTGTTGGTGTTTCACTTGAAAGTCATGCGTGTGCAATGATGGTTAGTATAGTGAAACCCAGCGTGAAGCTTGTCAGTTCAGGAGATTGCCGATTGTCAGAAAGTACAATATTGCTTGATCTAACCTAGGGTGTTTGGAAGTTCTGTTGCTTATTAATGGAGTAGTGCTCCAAGTGAATATTGTCGTGTTGGGTACTTAAGACCCTGGACGTTTTCTTGGAATGGATTGCCTGTCCAAACATAAGGCTGTAATGGATTTTGATCGAAGAGTTGTGCCAGTTGAAAGCCCTAATGATGAGAAAGTGGAATTTTAAGCGACCGCGGTCCATGATGGTTAGTTGGTGTTAACAAGTGTGGAAGTTGCCAGATTATAAGATGCGCCAATTGTCAGAGAATACCTGGATGTGTTTCTTGAGGATCTACCTGGTATGCTATCAGATTGAGAGATCAAGTTTGTGATTGAAATAGTGCTTGGAATAACATCAAGAGTGAAGATACTATATCGAATGCTTACAGATGAGTTAGTTGAGATGCAGATATGCATATTAAGGAGTTGCTCAATCAAGGTTTTATTCGACCTAATTCTTCTCCGTGAGAAGTGCCTGTTTTGTTCGTCAGGAAGAAGGACAGAAGTTGAAGGATGTCTATTGGTTATCATGCACTTAATGAAGTGACAAATAAGGATAAGTACCCATTGACCAGGATCAATGATTTGTTTGATCAGTTACAAGGAGCTGAAGTTTTCTCAAAGATAGATCTTTGATCAGGATAACATCAATTGAAGATTCGTGCAAAGAATATTCCAAAGTCAGAGTTTTCTACGTGTTATGGACAATATGAGTTTACAGTTGTGTCTGGTGGAGGCGTACGGTAGGTTGATTGGGGGAATGACGCGGTCGGCGATCGTGCGCCCGGCCGCCCAGTAACGGGAGAGGGAGCAGCAACATATGGTCAAGGTTTCAAATCAAACTTGTAGGTGGCCGAAATCCAACATTTCACCGAGATCTCGGAATTTTGGATAAATTTTGAATGAAATAAAAAAATTCAAATCCGGTTTTTTTTGCACCAAAATTTTCGAGATTTCGCCGAGAATTGCTGAAATCTCGGTGAGAAATGCCAAGATTTCGGTGAAATTGAACCGAGCAAAAAATGGTGCAAAACATATTGAAATTTTTTGCAATGTTTTGTGGATGGTTTTGACATATCAGTAATGTTCCCATAAAAATTTTAGATGATTATCAAGCCTGAGCAAATTTTAAAAATTCGGACAGTGCTATTGTCCTGATAAATGCTGACTAACAAATTTGAACCGAATGAAAAATAAAACAAACCGCGTTAGAAAATTTAAAAAAAAATTGTGCATGGTTTTGACGTATCACTAATGTTCCTATAAATTTTTCAAATGATGATGAAGCTTGAGGAATTTTTAAAAATGTAGACAGTGGTGATGTCCTAATAAAAGCCTTACTGGTAAACTTCAATCGAATGAAAAATGCTTAAAACCATCAACATACATCTTGAACACAAAAGATGCCAATGAGGTAATAAATGAAGAATGAAAATATTATTTGTGATAACTAAATGCAAAATATCCATTAACATCATCTTGAAGAATTCAAATGAAATGAACATAAGGTCATACATGCCACTAAGCCATTAACACATGCTTGCTGCTCATACATGCCACTAAGTCATTAACACGTGCTTGCTGCTCATAGATGCCAATAATACATGCTATTCTGAAATGCCATGTCAATTTTACCCATGATAGTCATAGACTCATAGTCCCCTTTTATATAAGTAACACTTCATTTATGAATTGCTAAAGTTATGCATTGCTACTAGCTAGTTATTGTACATGCTAAATATGAAAAGAGCATACTAGCTAGTTATTGTACATGTAAAGAGCATACATTAATGAACCGAAGCAAAATATGCATCACCCTTCTATGACTATTCATACACTACCCTATTGATAATTGAGTGCAATCTGCACTATATATGTGCATGGTTCATCGATCATTCATTCCATTTACAAAATATATATATATGCATCGATCATTCATGCAATATATATGCATGGTTCATCTGTCAAGATGAAATAATACACCAAATCCGACCTATAACCAACCAAATCCGACACATATACTCATTAATCCGGCCCAAAATATCGAGATTTTGCTGCAAACTACCAAGATTTTGCTGCAAAAATCGAGATTTCATTACCTGTAATCTTGGTCAGAGGGTCGAAATCTCGCTCCAAACTGCCGAGATTTCGGTGTAAATGGCTAAGATTTCCTTTCTTTAGGTCGGATACGACCGAATTTTGGCCAGAGATGGCTGGAGACAGTGAGGGCGGCAGGGAGAGGTCGGGTGGAGTTGGTTCACTGCGAGAGAGGAAAGTGAATGAACTATGTTGGGAGTGAATGATTGAGTCTCCATTAAAATCAGTGTGACTGACGTATATAAATCAAATAACTCAACAATACTATTACTCAGCAGTAGGTCTAGCTTAGTTGGTAAAGTGCAAGGCTTGCAAGTCACAGCCACGACATTTTTTGTGCAAGTTTGTTTGGCATTGTTTTGAGCACGCAAAAATTTTGAAATTTTTTTAGGATAGTCTTGAACCATCCCTAATGTTACCATAAAATTTTTAGATGATAATCAAACCTAACGAATTTCCAAAAAGTGTGACAGTGCTACTTCAGAGTTTTCAAACTTTAGACTGCTTGCTTGTACAGTTTACAATTTTTGATTGAGCAACCAAAACAGGTTTACATTTTTTAAAACTTTTAGAGAAGGGTTTTGAGGAAATTATTAAGCTCTCCTAAAAATTTTAGATCATGATCACACTCGAGAAAATTTATAAAAATCAGACACAGTTAGTGTCTCATTTATGTTCATTATATTTTTGATTTTTTAAAGATAACAAATGAAGTTCAATTCTTTTGAACATTTTTTTGTATGATCGTAGACTTCTAAAGATAGTACTATAATTTTTTCACAACATAGTCATGCTTGTACAATTTTATAAAAATCTTAAAGTGTTTCTACCGAAATTATAAAATGTCTCAAAAAATTGTGTTTTCAACAAATTTTCATCAAATATGACTTTCTTAAGGGTTATTGGGCCAAATCCAGTCTTCAAAACTCAAAATCCGGTCAAATTACCTGAGATTTCAGTGAGATCTGGCAAAATCTCACTAAAATTTCTGAAATTACTATAGCATTTTGATTTTTTTTTTGTTCACTTTTTTTACCCTGCCGAGATTTTGGATCCCGTTCTGGGCCAAAATCCGAAATTTCGCTGAATTTTGGAACCTTGCATAGGGTAGAACTAGAACCAATCTACGGACAAAAATACCACTGCAAAACTTAATTGACAAGCTTGATAAAGACAATAAATCTAGTATCTAAGAACGTTATCATGTTGTATATTCATGGTCGGGTTGCCGACAATTAAACACCCAACTCCTAAAAATATAAAAGTAGAACAAAAGACAAGAGATGTAGTCTCAAACTTTTTCTCGACTTTATTGCTGTTTTCTTGGTAGGCTTATTTGTATGATGTACAATCTCTACCCCTTCTTATATAGGGGAAGGTCAAATGACTTTACGATAGAATAAATTATATAAAGACTAAACTACCCTAACAGGTCTTTTGTCTTTTGGGTCGTCTGTCTCTAATGGGCATCCATTTAGATAAAGTGTCCACACAATCGAAACTTCGTAAACGGACCGATATACAATAGATATATGAGTCGGTTGCCCCTAATGGGCCTTTATTTAGATAAAGTATACACGCAATCAGACCAATGTAAATGAGCCCATATACAACAAAAACACAGGGCACTGTTGTTTTTCATAAAAGTGAATAGGGCTTCAAATTCGGTGACCATAACGGCTGTCCACCCATGTAGCCTATTGAATGTCCATAATCGGCCAATCGACAATGTATGCTTCAAGTTTTGTGATCAGATCTACACTCGCCTAGATCACTTAACTGATGACAGGCAGGACTCACCCTGGAACACCTTCACTCTTGGATATAGTAACCAACTAAGGGCAGCTCCAAGAGCTTCCTTATCCCCATTCCTCATTGCAAAAAATAGGAAACACGAAGCATAGTATCAGAAACCACGCCTCCAACAGATGCCCTATCGTGTTCGCTATTTTTAGGGATAGGAGAGAGAATCCCAAAATCTCAGGATTCTCTCTCCCTTCCTCATTCCATTCTCCATCGTGAAGGAGCCCAACGGCTGATCCCTCCCGCGCCCACTTGGATTCTGGAGGTGGTGAGTGCCCGGTCTGCATCGCTATCGTCCCCATCGTCCTCGTCCCAATCGCCGCTCCGTCCCATGCGTGAAGAGGCCCACGCGACTTCGCCCTCGACCAAGTCTGCATCGCCATCGTCCCCGCCGTCCTCGACCCGGTCGCCGCTTCATCCCGCGCGAGAAGAGGCCCACACGACTTCGCCCTCAACCCGGTCTGCATCACCGTGGTCCTCGTCATCCTCGACCCGATCCGCGTCACCGTCTTCCTCTTCGACCCGATCCACGTCACCGTCTCAAGTTAATTGTTGAACTTAGCATTAACTTTCTTGTTGAACTCAGCATTAGGAGTAATGCTTTTGTGTGTCTGGTCTTCACCAGCTTCTTCTTGTCGGTTTCTTGATAATCATGGATGTTCTTTGATGTTCTTGTCAGTTTCTTGATAATCATGGATGTTCTTATCAGTTTCTTGATAATCATGGATAATCACAGCATATCTAGAATGCCTAATTGTGTCAGTTTCTTGATAATCTTGTCAATTTCACCTGCTAGATACGTTGAAGATGACGCTCAATTGTGTGAACTCTATAGTGTTTTGGTTAGTTAACTTTAGAACTGTTAATGTCTGATCCTATCTTGGCCATGGATACATACAGACCTGAACCTGTTCGCATGGGAGAGCATGTAGATGTTGTACTTCTTCCAAGGAATTGTCTTTGTGAAATCGAATGTATGAGCCTATGAGGTCCTTTTATTGCTCATCTTGGCCCAGTTAAAAGATTAAGTTATGACTTTGATGATTTTGAGGAGGATCGATTTCTCCAAAGGATAGCCAAGTTGTTTCTTGATCTGATTATCTCAAATCAAGCACTGGAGGCAACTGGAAATGATCTGATAGATGCTAGTCCACATGAAAGCTGTGAAACCCCTGTTTCAAAGCCTCTACTTAATGGCATTGCAGACACCTGCCCAGACGTCTTTGCGGCCATCTCTTAAAGTGGTAAAGCTCAGCCCAAGTATTTGTCGAAAGCTCGACTTTGGTTCAGTAAGCCCAAAATCTTTATTTGTTACAGGAAATAAGGAATGAGTATGTTCCTCTTGTTTGACGAGTATTGAGGTGTGTATTTTTGGAACTGCATAATGCATCATGATGATCTACCTTGTGAACATGATTTTAGTGCAGTTGTTGGCTGCCTATCTCACAACAGCATGTCTGAGTTATATATGTCAATATTGGAACTTTGCTAACTCTGAACCTGTAGGGCTGTTAGTGATGTTAAAGAAGTAGCAAGCAGTTTAAGTTATACATGTAGGCTATGTTAGTTTTCCTTTTAGCTAGCCTAGTCTTATTGCCCAAACTTATACTAGTATATGTGCTGTGGTCTCTGACCTAGTGTTTTGTACATCTTAAATATAGTTGTGCTGTCTGCTTGAACTATTGCAGTTAATTCAGTTTTATCAGTAAGAATAGTGATAGTAGTAGCAAGTGTGTGTTTTTTTTCTGAACTCAGGAGTAGCATATGGTAATCGGTGGATTAGTAAGTTTCTTAATGCACTTAACAGGTTACTGACATAAGCCTTGTATCCATTGTAATTATTTTAATGTAGGTCATGCTGCACTCACAGTTCCTGTCGGTGCTAATGCAGATCAATCTTCGGCATCTGATTTTGCTCTGGTTTTACATCATTGTGAAGAGCGATAGCTCCGTTCTTGCCTTAGCTCTGCTCAAATTAGATATCCTATCATTTCTTCTGGCTATAGCTTTTGAGTAAAATTTCTTGTACTACAAATGCTTGGTAAATTATACATCTCACTTAAATTGCCTCGTCAACATGTCACATTTAAATGCAAATACAGCAGTAACATATTTTGGTCATATCGAAATTTTTGGGGCCTTCATATGAGTGGTATTCCGTACAGTGTGCATTAAGGTAGCGCATGTAATTTTATTTTCTGGTTTTAGCTTGATTTGGAAAATAAGTGAGAGGAGTTTCTTCTGGGAGTGATATTAGTTTGCCATGTCTCAATGGATGGAGTTTCTTCTTCTACCTGGGAGTGATATTAGTTTGCCATACCTGAAAATGCAGCCCACCCTCCTTCTTGGGTTATACTCATTATCTTGTTGTGCCCATCAGAATCTTAATATCATACTTGTAAGTGGATCACAGACAGTCTTGGTAAGATAAAAAAATGATTGCATTTGCAGTGAACATTACAGCCTACTTTTCACAGTTTATAGCTGACTTGAAGCCACCTCATAGATATAACTTGTGCATTTGCTTCATTCACTTTTACCATCTGCAAAGAATAAATGTGTCAAACTCAGGGCAGAATTTAGAAGTGTTGAATTATGTGTCAATACTCATTAAGTGTTCTGCTATTATGTGTACATGTAGATGAACAAGGATCAGGAGAAACTCAGTAAATGCTTGGCATGGACAGTAAAACAAATAGAGTGCATCGCATCTGATCTTAACAAAATTGCAAAAGAAAATTTTAGTCCTAACACATGTCAATGTGGCAATGAACTTAATAGCTTTGTGATTGACATCGAAGCTATGGCTCGCAGCCTAGAGTAGGTTGCCATACAGTCACATGAACTGATGCAAAGAGATGAAGTAGAGCTTGCAGAGGATGTAGACCCTGAGTTGTGTCTTCCTTTCGACTACCAAAGCGATGACGAGGGTAAACGTGATGACACTTAGTATTGTGAAGATGAGGGTATCGACATTGATAGTGATAATTCGGGAGTGTTCTAATCCTGTATTAATGTTTTAATGTTAAGACTTGTTCAGATATTGTAATGTTGATGGATGTTGTTAAGACTAGTTAAGCCTTGTTAAGACTTGTTAAGATATTGTAATGTTTTTTTGTTAACTTGAGAAATTTTGTTGTTGGCAGAAGAGAAATTATGGATAGCTTCTATATTAACTTGTTGAGTGAGAGAGGGGATGCATTCAATTGAGATGGTTCTGAACTTTCTCCACAGGAAAGCTCAATTGATTTGCAACCATCTCTAGTGCATACGAATAGTCCCCAAATAAGATCAAACAATAGAAGATCAAAAAATTTCTCTGAGAAGGAAGTCACTTTGTTAGTCTCCACATGGCTTAACGTTAGTATCGATACAATACAGGGGAACCAACAATGTCGTGCCACTTATTGGAGAAGAATACATGACTACTTCCATGAGAACAAGACTTTCACCTCAGATCGTTCACAGACTTCACTTACACATCGATGATCTGTTATTCAATAAGCAGTGAATAAGTTTTGTGGGTGTTATGATCGGATTGAGCGTCGAAATCAAAGTGGGTTAACTGAGCAGGACAAGGTTGGTCCATAATCTATACACCTTTCCTATTTGTAGATAGTTTGCTTAGTTTGCTTATATTGTTGTTTGTGTGTTGGTACAGATTATGCAAGCTAAAACTTTGTATCAGGAGGAAGAAAGGAGACGGTTTGCGTTCTTGCATTGCTGGAATGTTTTGCAACACCATCCTATGTGGTGTGCTCGGTTATCTCAGAAGAAACAAAAGACATCAAGTAGTGGAAGTCCAGGATCTTTCAGTCCTGTTAGCTCCAATGCAATTCATCTTGATGAGGACCATCCTAGTGCAGAAAATGATCACTTAAATATACCAATTGGACATAAGGTGACGAAAGAACGATTACGCCGAGGTAAAGAAGTAGCTCCAACAGTCAATCTTTACATGGAAGCATTAGAAAATTTTAGAAAAGAAAAGAGAGAACTTGAGATTATGAAAGAGAGGAAAAAAGATGAGCGATATGAACGACTGTATGCACAAGAACAAGAGAGGATTGCATAAGAAAAGGTGACGATCGAGCAAGAGAAAGAGAGGTTTGAATTCAAGAAAAATGAACTTGAATTCAAGAAAATGGTCGAGGAGGAGAGAAGTATAAGCATTGATCTAAGTCACTGCACTGAGCCACAAAAACAGTACTGCATGAGCTTGCAGAGCGACATAATAGGTAGAAGATGTAATAGGTCTGGTTGAACCAAGATTGTTTCTTTTCCTTCGAGCCATTCAATTTGTCCCTAAGTCATTAGGTTATGGACTGTTAACTATGAATTGCTATGAGCCTGTGATGTTTTGATAACTACCTCTACTAAATCTGAGAGCCTTATAGTTTCAAATTTTAAATTTTAAATTTTCGTATTTAAAAATAGCCGTTTGAATTTTAAATTCCTGCAAGAATAAATTTTAAATTTTTGTATTTAAAAATAGTTGTTCGAATTTTTCCCGCTAAAAAAATAAACGTTGCTCATATGGTGGTTATGAAATATCATTATAATATAGGATGGAGAAAATAGGGAATGAGATTTGGGGAATGCTGTTGGAGAGAAGAGATATAGCAAAGAAATCTTTTTAGGGAATTCTATATATGGGGATATAAGGATCCAGATTTAAGGAATGTTGTTGGAGATGACCTAACAACCTCTATTTTGGAGTCAACAAAGATATTTTACTAAAATCAATAAATAATCCAAGAAATAGATTCCACGTCACAAGGCAGCGCCACAATAAACTGGTCCTCAAACTGCCATAAGATGATTCACTTATTCAAAATATCCAGCTCCATCTGGACGACTAGCAGATAGGGATGAAAACGGAATAGAAACTTTCCGACCGTTTCAGAGAAAAATAAAAATCGAAGTCTTTTTTCGTAAACGGAAATGAAAATTATCGGTACGAAAACGAAAAAAAATTGGAAAACGGAGAAGGAGGAACCAATTTTGATAAACCAATTCTGATGAAAGCGGAAACGGATTTGAAAATCCGTATAAGCCAAACCGGAATTCCGTATAAGCTAAATCGGAAATTCCCACCAAACTGGCTCGATACTCGAGCAACTCCCTCCATGTAGCAACACAAAAAGTGATCGTCCTGTCTGCAGTATACGAGACGAGACGCCAGTAACAGTTCACAGCGCAAGAAAAGAGGAGAGACTAAAACAAAATCAAAAGCTGCTGCAATTGTGTTGATCTTAACGCTGGTCAGCCACGTACTTGCATTAGTAGTTTGGTGAAAGAATAGACAAAAACAAAGAAGTGCTGTGCAGTGCTATGCTAAGTGCTGGTGGCACCCAGGTTACAAAAACCGCCGAAATTCGGCGAAATCTCGCCGAAATCTCGGATTTCGGACCCCAACGAGTTTGCATAGACCGATCGGATGTAAAAATTCGAAAAAAATTTGAAATTGCCACAGTATATTTCGGATTTTTTATTTTTTCGGCGAGATTTCGGCAAAAACCGCCGAGATTTCGGAATTTTAAACCGGAATTTGAATTTTTTTGGCCGGATCTGACCGGAATTATATCAATAAGTTCTCAGGAAGTGATCTTCAATGATAATGTTTCGAAAAAGTTTATTTTTTAGACTTTTTGGCATTTCGGCAGAAACACTCTCTGAATTTTAAAAAATTGAGAATGCATTTTCATGCTATGAAAAATTTATGGGAGTATCATAAGATATGTAGGATAATACATAAAATTTATGAAAATATTTTAACATCATTTGTTATGTTTTAAAAATAAAAATCAGAAATAGGATAAACATCAGTTCACGCCGGACCACTTGGAAGTGGTCCGGCGCAAAAGCTCGTTCACGCCGGACCACTTCCAAGTGGTCCGGCATGAACTCTCGTTCACGCCGGACCACTTGTAAGTAGTCCGCGTGAATCGACTAATATCGCTAACTAGTCCGGCGTGAACGACTAGTATCGCTAACTAGTCCGCGTAAAGTAAAAACTTACGGACAAAGAATTCAAGTGGTCGTAGAGAATTATGAGAAATTTAATTCTAACTGGTTATAAGACATTTTCGATGAACCTTTTCAAGAAAACATATAGAAGAAACAGGGACGAAATTTGCACATGTAGCAAACTTGACTCCCCCTAAATGTGATATTTTGATAAAACCTTTTCAAAACACAAGTAGGATCAATGTAGGTCATATGAATAAGATTTCAATATACAATAAGATTTCCATATACAATAAGATTAGTAGGTCACGAGTCATAAACTTCTTCATTTAAAGATTCCTATTACAACATATATAACATATAAGTTAGTACATAATTAAAACATCTTTGAATTACACCCTCCATAACTTTGCCATAAGGGAATTTCAGTATATGTGGATGTAGGGATCAGATTTAGGGAACAGCTGCTGGAGATGGCCTAACGAGCTGCCAAACATGACGGATCGAGCATCTCTTTGCCATTTGACTACAATGATCCATATGTCGATCCATACGTGCGGCACTCATCCGCTAATGTCATGTACCTTCACGGTCAGAAACACGATACACAGAGTCTCATTACCAACATTGGAAGTCCGCTGGCTACCACGAGACATGACACAGGAGGAATACAAGCAACAACACGAGAGGAGGTATCACGAGATCATTGTCGACAACGCGGAGGTGGAGTTTGCACCAGGGGCGCTTTACTACTCATAGGTATGTGATGCAAACATACATTCATTTAGTTGTCATATGCAAATATGTGAAGACTTGTTGTGTGTATCGATTTTATTACATTCTTAATAATTGTCATGCCAATATACATTAATTGTTTCGAATTGTGACTCTCAATCTTCGATTTTCAGTCAAAATGCTGCCGAAATTTCATACTTCACGCACGTATACCCGAATTCCCCAATTTTTAAAAATTCCTCGAGCTTCAGTAACTACTGAAAATTTTATGGCAACATTATTCACATGTCAGAATCATGCTATTAAAATTTCAAATATTTATAACATGCTTTGTCCCATTTTTCATTCAGTTCAAAATTGCCGGCGAGCGTTTCATTACGACAGTACCAATGTTTCAATTTTAAAAAAATTTACATGATTCAAAAAAATCTGAAATTTTTATGACAACATTAATAATACGTCAGAACTCTCCAAAAAAAAATTCGAAATTTTTCTCCATCTTTTGAACCAATTTTCGGGCTTGTCAATCTGACCGAAATTTCGCCATTTCTCGGCGAGATCTCGCCAATTCTCGCCGAAATTCGGCATTTCCCGGTAGAAAAAAAACCGGATTCAAAATTTGGATTTGAATTTCCGGACGAGATTTGTCCGAAATTACCGAATTTCGCCGAAATTTCGTTTTCCGGGCATGAACGGTATTTTATCCGAAACCGAAATCCAAAACACTGGGTGGCACAGAAAAACAAAGCCGAGCAGCTCCTATGCTAGCAACAAAACCCGTACTGCTATGGTGCAGTACTCCCTTGTTGATAAATATAAGATTTATAGTTTAAATAGTTTTGTTTAAAAATATTAAGTGTGCATATAATTTTAATAAGTCTTTCCACTTATACATTTATTTATTCTCTCTTAACTATATGCATTTATTCGTTATAACCTACACAAAGTATTATCTCTCATCTTCCAAGACAATTAAGAGGAAATGTCTTTCTCAATTTAATCCTTGTACAAAGTTAAAATACGTCTTAGATTTATCAATAGAGAGAGTACATTAGAAGCTGGCTGTGAGTGAAAAAAAAAATGTAGGAAAAAAAGGACAGCAGGGTACTGACGGAGACACAAATTCCAAAGTCTAATTTCCTTTATCCATTAGTCAAAAGGCCAGTCCAAAGAAAGGCAGCACAGAGCCAAAATAACATTGAGCCAAAACATGACTGCGTCGTCGGAATGTTGTGTGGGAAAAAAAATCACTCTAATATGACTAAATAGGTAATAAATCCTTTGAATTTCTGCACACCTTTATCTAAATTCCAATCATGTTGCACCATAAGACTTTTCCATGCATTAATGTTGTTCCCTTGAGTTCAATTCCCCACGCTTGTTTCTCAAATGAACCAAGTAAAAGCGATGGAACTAATTGATCAGATAGAAGGTAAGATACTTAGGGTAACTACACAATACTAGTCTTTGGTCCACTGTAATATAAAAACTAGAGCATAAGCTAGGGTAACTGTATAATTGAATATATTGTTATAACAAACTAGATCATGTACTATGTTCTTGTGGAATTTTTCACTTTCATTTCCGTATCCACTACGTACTGTTCCGCATCCGTTTTTGTCACTATCTATTTTTATATCTGTTTCCGAGGTTTTCGATCTTGTTTCTATTACCGGTAAAAAATATAGAAACGAAAACAAAATAACCATTTACCAACCATTTCCGTTCCGTTTTCTTCCCTGCTAACAGAGATATAAGTACTAGATATGCAAGTGATAACCGCTGAAAGATATCCATAACCCACTGAGGGAGGTGATCGATCATCCTAGTAAAAAAAAATGATTCGCACAAAGATTGATGCTGGTAAAAGCTTTCAGAGATGTTAGGACTTAGGAGCAAAACTTTTCTGCACCAAGAATACAAATCATCATATCCCACAGTGCAGACAGATTTCGTTAACATTTACAGATATGTAAATGGTACTTCAATACAAACTCCGCCAATGGAGGATGGTACAACTATGGACTTCAATAAATTTACAGTAGCATGTCTTTTGCAACTTGAATTACAGGCTTAACAAAAGACACTAGTCTAAACATAAACCAAGCCTGTCCGAGAGACGGCTGCCCCTTGAGATTAATTACTGTCCTTTCACAATCTCCCGGTAGAATAAATCGATGAAATCATCATTCTGGCAGAAACAAGTCAAAATATAACAGTCAACAATTTGGTATACATGAATGCAGCTAGCAAATAAATAGTGTACAACCAAAAAACAACAAGAAAAGATCCAAATTTCTACAAGCTTGCAAGGGACATTCTTAGTTCTGTTTCACTTGCAATGATGCATGACAATAAAACAATACACTGAACAAATTAGACTCAAATGAGAAATGTTATTAAATCCAATTAAATGAATAATGTGTCAATAAGATATCAACTTCCTGTGATTTGATGCATACATGACAATTCCTCTAACAAGACTCAATCAAAGATAACCTCATTTCGTAACATACATAATTCATCAATCCTATAAAATCAGTCAGAAAATGTGCATGAATGCATACAACAAATTTAACAGTCAAAATTAGGCAGAACAGCATACCTCCACAAGTCTCAGTAATGCATCCCTGACTTTGTCTCTGGACAATAGTGGGCTGTAGACTGGTGCTGATGCAAGTGATGGAGATGGATTTGGTGGTGGAAATGGTTGAAGTAATGGAGTACCATATGGTGGAGAAGGCGAAGCAGCAGGTAATGGAAAGGGCTGAAGCAAAGGAGCACTTTGTGGCTGCTGAATGGTACGAGGATGTTGAAGTGGAGCAGTTGGCACTGTAGAATTACTGCAAGCCATTGTTGTCTGCGAAGACGTCAATGGTGAAAAAAGTGATGGATTCACAAGATTTGTGGACCTCACTAAATCACCAATGCCACCATGAACATCAGGGGGTATCCCAGAAAATGATGGAACTTGTGCAGGAAGCAAATGATGCAAGGCTAGAGGCTGTGATGTAACCACACTTGTTGGTACATGTGAAGATAAAGAAGTAGCCCCAAAAGACTGATTTGGCTGTCCTGCAACTGATTTGCCACCAACGTTCGCATCTGCCTGTTTCAAGAGAAAAACATTAACAACGGAAAAGCAAATCAAAGCTGCTATCTTGAATAAATTACAAAACAATCTTAAATTGCAAAGGTTCTACAATACAATGGAAAATTGGAGAAGAGGGGATTGTAATACAAAGTAAAACTGACGAGAAAAGGCTTAGTTTCCGTACACTGAAGAATGCAGACAAGGGATCCTCTTGGTCTTGTACGTGGGTAGTAATTGTCATGATAATTGATGTTGGCAGTTCTAGAGGACCTTCAACCAAAGCAGGTCCTGATTCCAGTTCTTGAAATTCACTGGAACAGGGTACATAACAGTAAAACTCCGCCACAGAACAAAACAGCTTAAGATATTGCAAGGATACATTTCAATGTTAACACAATAGATTCGTTTGAACAATTACCAGATACCATGTCTTGACATGAAATGAAAGCAGTGACATGAAATTAAAGCAGTAATGTTTAAACTTCTAAGTGAATGAATTATAACACAGCAGTAAGATACAATATTCAAATGAATAAGAACTAGTAGTCATGAGTCATGTTGAAAGTTAAAACAGTTTTATTTTTTAACTTGATTGTTTTCACATGGCATGCTAATTTTAGTACAAAATTGTCATGTCATGTGAAAGGCTACAGCATGCTGTGCGTATCAGTGTGTGCAAGACTACAGAATGCTATCCATTCATGCTGTGTGTATCAGTGTGCAAGTCCATTCACGCTGTGTGTATCAGTGTATGCAAGACTACAGAATGCTATCCATTCACAAAACAGTATATATGCCTTCAGTAACCTGTACTGCAGTTGTTTTCTGAATCTAAAATTCAACAAACCAATCTATCTGAAACCGCAAGTACTAAAATGTGTTCAACTATCAAAAACAAAACTAATCTAATACAAGTATTTTGGACAGGTCCATAACAAAACAGAAGCAATATTTTACATCCTGTCCTACGTATTCGCACAATTTCTACCATCTAGTAAAGCAGCACAATACACAGACATTTCAATTACCTTTTGATGGAGGGAATCTTTAGTTTTGGAGCCACCTTGGAGAATGCGTTCAGTATCCTGCAAAAACGTACAAGAAATGTATAGCTCACTGAAGGTACAAAAAAATTGCACAAGCCTCAACATGCAAAGTTTGTCCCTTAGATCATTTCAGCCTTAAACTCGGCTAAAGTACTAATATGGCGAAAGAAGTAAAGGTTAACTGGTGTGGATCAAACGTGACCCTCAGATTGTTGCATTTATCATCATTATAAATGATTGACATTGGTTTGACACCTCAATTCGACCTCCACAAGTCCACATCATCACTTCTAACCCAATAAGAAGTCCTGGTATCCCAAATTGCCACATCAATCTAGAGGAAACATAAGCTCCACACCTTCACTCTACTGCCAATTTCATAGTTTTGGCTAATTAAGGAGAGTAAATTTAATCAGTACCATCGCAATCGTCATGGACAAGCAAAAAACCATCGCGAAAAAGCCAAGCTTACAAATGCCATCGCAAAAGCGAAAAATATTGGAAACTACCATCATCGTTACTGTTTGTTAGTTTGTGTCATTAACGGTCATATAGGAGAGAATTTTTCCAAAATGACACATTGCCTCTGGTATGTGTTAAGGTCTGCTTCAGCAGAGAGAGGACTGACAATGGGGGTTAATATGGCAAGTGAACCCCGACGATGGAGACAGCGGGTAGCAAGTGAGCCTCGAATTTGTCCCCTCTGGCCTCGGTGACGTCTGCCCCGGTGCACGTGTTAACTTCTCCCTGGCCCCTCGGCGACATCCTCCCATGGCGATCTCCTCCCTCGGTTGCCTCCTCCTACGGCAACATTGTCCCTGGTGCACGCGTCAACCACACCTCACCTCGACCCCTTGGGGACCTTCTCCCATGGTGGCGTCCACTCGGCAACCTCCTCCTATGATGACGTCCTCCCCTCGGCGACCTCATCCTCTCTCTCTTTGCGATTGGGGCTTGAAGGTCAGTTCCCATGGCAATTTGCCTATGCTCCCCCTTCTTTCTTTAGTAGATCTGGCTGTGTGATGATGGATATGTCCCTGAGATTTGTTGATATGTGTTGTTGGAGGTACAAATTGGTGCTAGAAAATTCTTGAAATGTTCATAGAAATGAAAATTGGATCTGTGTGATGTCGGTTCTTCCCTAAGTAGCATTTGAAGTAGATGAAACAGAATCGAAAATTGGATGTTGATTCGTATAAACCATATGCTTGCAGTTTCACACTCAGGCTATGCGGAGAACCTGCGACAGCCAGAAGTTGGTGGTTGCCGGTCGGTCTCTGTGTCAGCAGAGAAAGCATGTGAGAATAGGTGAAAGGCGTGAGGATAGAATGGTCATTTCGCTCCATTGGGATGGAAAATGTGACGTTGATGGAATTTCCAAAGCTTTTTGTGTTTGCGATGGCATTTGTAAGCCTAGCTTCTTCACGAAAATATTTTGTAAGTCCGTGACGATCACAATGGTAGTGAGCAAATTTACTCTTAAAGAGATGTAGTGATCTAAGTGACACATCTTGTAAGTTTGGGAATCTAAATGACACTATTACAAGTTTAAGACCTACAAAGTTAATTTTCAAGTTGAAGGACCTAACTGGTGCTTTGCTGATTTGCTACAAGGTAAGGGCTCCTGGTGCAATTTTCTCAAAAAATATCATCTAAACTTTGATATAACTGTTTTTCACTGTCATGTAGATAGCGAAGAGTTGCACTTTTGCAAGACATAAACAAATATACTCCTGAAAGGGAGCAAATGGGCAAGGGTTACATTTAGATTAATACAGACAATTACATTTAAATCATTAAAAAGTCTTAGTATTCAAAAGTTCCCTAAAAAAAGATGGATACAGATAAGACCTAATTTTATCTCATATAGAGATTTATTTTTGTAGTATTTACTCTATTTAGTTACTGCAGCAGCAGGCATCATTACAGCACCACCACCACATAATCAATACTATAAACTTAGATCTGGTTAAGTTGTTCCAAGTGAAATATAGTTAATAGAATAAGTATTTTAACATAGGTCACACCAACACTTCTACAAGGTGGTGTGTCCCCTGTCCGACTCTCACTGAACACCAACACTACTATGACTTCTTTCATTGACACATCAGAGACATGAATGTACTATCAAATCGACAGTGGCATGTCGAATAGCATGCTAAGAGGGGAAAATTTTTCTGTTCCTCAATCGTATCATCCACAATTTTGATATATCATTGTTAAAAGCATGTAAGTTTAATTTTCCAAATGTAACCCAAGCTTGTAATTGTATAGTAAAAAGCAAGATAAACTGGAAGCATGACATTGCCAACCTATGTCCTATTTGGCATTGCAGTAGCTTTTGCAAAATCACTTCTTTTCTATTTTTGGTCATAACAGTTATTTAAAGCTTGAAAGAATCTTTTTTTCAGTCAAAATAGCAAAATCTAACTGGAATTAGTAAAGATTCCTAATTTCCTATAACTACCTAGATTACATAATGCAGCACAGCAACCGCAAACTGGCCCCTAATCTATTTGGCATGTAAAATTAAACATCACAAGTCAACGTAAAATTACAATAGATGCCAAAAAATATGGGGAAAAAATCATCTGTATAACAATGATGCATATCAGTACTGTCAAACAAAGGACATGTCTCTTCATTTTATCAACAAATTGAAATTGGTGGGAAAAGGGATGACAAGAGTACTATATCATGATCTAAATCTATACACATAACCCAAAAAAAGTGATGCTTTTATATTTAAAATCATTGATGCGGTAATATCTAAAAGCACCAAATATCCTAGTACCTTGATCAGATTGCCTGGGCTTAATCCAAATCATCACAAGTAGTACGATATATGAACCGAACATATATATGACCAGAAACAAGGAGCAGGACCCCAAAGACAGAAAAGAAGCAACCATCACATGAAGATACCTGCTAAAAACATTTGCAACTTCTTCACATTCCTGGGAGTTATAAAACCAAATGCCAATAACTTCTTGTGCAGCATTGCGGTACATTATATAGGGAACTTGAAGCTGGTATTCAAAATCTCCCAGTAAATCTTCAACTAGATTATCTGTTAAAAAGAGGAAGGCAACCAAATACTTAGAAAGCAATACTTGGAACATAAAGATAGCATACGATTGTGGCTTGTAAGGCAAACAAATAAATTTCTCAAAATCCCATTTGAGATCATCAAAACAAAACCAAACTTGCACTGACCTACCAGGTTTGATCTTTAAGCTTATCTTTGCCTCAATAAGCTAGTTTGTAAATTATGACTGTCAAACTATAGCTAGTTTTTAAATTATAATTGTCAAATCATCCATACATACATGGTAACAAATACCATGATATAGAATTCACTCTTCACTTTCAAGACACTATATCATAAGTAACACATGTTACTTGGTATCTAAAACCGAAGAAAGTCAAACTAGAATTTTCCACAGATAAAGTTAATTTCGGTTTCATCAATATAAGCATGCAGATTGTGGAGTACTAAACTGTGAACCTTGATTTGAAAAAAAGAAGAAGCAAAAAGGTCTTTTGGTTTTGTAACATAATGATAGAACGATAGAAAAGGTGAAATAAAATATTACTCCCTCCGATTCCATATATTAGTCGTTTTAGACTTGAGCACAAGAATTAAGTTAGTAGATGAAATGACCTTGCAACACATCAATCATTCCCACATTATCTTCCTTTTGTTTGGAATTAATACTGTGAACTCACTCTATCTCTCTTTCATGGGAAATAGAGACATGGGAAAAGGGTTCATTTACTCATGAAATTAAGGAAAGGTACAACAGGAGAAAAAGAAGCAAAAGTACCTAGGAACTCTGGAACGACTTATATGTAGAGAGAATTTGGAAGGCTAAAACAACCTACATTTGGAATATGACAGAGTATCAATTTACCATCTATTAATTTGCCAAATAAAAATATTGCATGCTCCTTTCTCTTCAAGTTTGTCTAGGAAAAGAAGAAATATGTTTGATCCCTTTGAAAACCTAAAAGTTCATGTAGTTTGTAAAAAGAAGTTTTTTTTCTAAAATTCCAAATATTTCATAATGGAGGGAAACAAGGAGCAGCTAGCATTTTAGTTAGCTATTTTCACTGAATAATAGTTCAGAAACATGCTATCCCAAGTTTGCAACTGTCAGATTGATAACAATCATCATGTGTGACACGTGATAGGAATATTCTCAAGCTGCCAAGCATAAGTTTTACGAAGTTTAAACATGGAAAAGAAAACCTATGAGACCTCACCTATGGACCCTTGCTTGGACCATCTTTTAAATCATGACATGTGGCAAATAGCATTAGATATAAAGAGGCGATTGATTTATTCTGCCATGTCTCATGAGATTGAGGTCCAACCAGGGTCTAAAGGTGAGAAGGTCTCATAGCATTCTCTCTCGTTAAACATAGTCAATTATAAGAACATCGTTAAAGCTTTAAAAAGCCCAAGAAAGTTATGTGCAAAGCTACCTGTATTTCGACGATTCATGACAACAAATTGGAACCTGGGCTGAGCGTTCCTGCAAGAAGTATACACTTCTCATAGCACAATACAATCAGCAAATGCAATTCTTTACTCCTAAACCCAACACATTTGCATTAACTGAAGAATAAGACAGGGCATCTGGATTCACAGAGAAATATGCCAACAAAGCAAGCCAGGATGTGTAAATGTTGAACATTTGGTACCATTGTAGTTGCACAATAGTAATTTCCCCTGTTACAGTTTTCATTCTTTTCTGGCAACTTTTTTAAATTCAAAATTAGCATTACTCCGTAACCAATAAAATACAATGTTGGTCTCTCAAACAAACAATCCCCAGGCATCCAAAAGCAGAACAACCAGTACAACAGCAAACAGCATATGCGCTGCCCTGCATCTAGACAACAGAGAGAAATAATCCACTGCACAATTGCACTAAAGTTGTCATCGAATAGGTCAGACTTATATTTTAGGGGTCCAAATCACCAATCACACATTCATCTTTCTACTCAAATGCCTAACATCTTTAACAGGGTGGGTTATAAGCCAAAGACAAAATCGGCACAATTCAAACGCAACAACGGCATCAAATCCACAGCATTAGGAACGGGGACGAACCTCTTGACGACGAAGAGCGATCCCTCCACGTCCTTACGGCTCTGAAGATTGAAAAAAGAAATCAGGCCAAATCGGCACGGAAGCGAACCCAACCGGATTAGATGCGGGCGGGCACCTAGCACGTACCCACTGGTTGAGTTCGGTGTCGAAGTCGTAGAGCGTGACGTGCGCGGCGGTGATGAGGATGTCCTCGACGGTGGGGTCCAGGCGCTGGAGCACAGTGAGGTTCAGCATCCGCGTGCCCTCCTCGTCCATTGCCAGGTTCGGCGTCACCTTCGCCCTCCCGCCGCCGCCGTGGGCCATGGCCGCGCCGCCGCCGGGGTTGGAGGAGGAGACCCTAACCCTAATGGTAGCCTCCTGGAAGAAAATAAAACGAAGATTTTTATTGCTTTTGTGATACGAGGAGAGAAATTGGAGAGGGGAGGGAATGTTGTTGTCAAAGCCGTATCGGGGTTAGGTTTGGCTGCACGTGACTAAGGATTCAAAAGCCGGCGAGATTTCGAACACCTCGAATTTACTTGAGAACGAGACTTAAAATTTCCGTCGGATAAAAAATATTGAAAATTTTTAAATTACTGCAGTGTTCTAAAAATTTCAAAATCTCGGGGTTTTTTTTAATTTGGCCCAATAACCCTTGAGAAAGTCATCTTCCGTGAAAATTTGTTAAAAAAATCGAATTTTTATGATGTTTTATAATTTTTGTAGAAACATTATCAGATTTTGATAAAATTGTACAAGTTTAATCATACTTTGAACAAATTTTGGTACTATCTTTAGTAGTTTAGGATCATATGAAATTTTTTTCAAATGAATTGAACTTCATTTGTTATCTTTAAAAAATAAAAACAGAATGAATATAATTGAGACTGTAACCATGTCAGAATTTTATAAATTTTCTCGAGTGTGATCATGATCTAAAAATTTTATGAGAGCTTAAGAATTTCCTCATAATCATTCTCTAAAATTTTCACAAAATTTAAAAAAAAATTTGTCTGCTCAATCAAATATATGGATGCATTGAACTTCATTCGTTATCTTTCAAAAATCAAAAACACAACGAACACAAATGGTACAGTACTATTGTAAGAATTTTATAAATTCACAAGGGTATGATCATGATCCAAAATTTTTATGACAGCTTAAGCATCGCCTCAGAACCCTTCTCTAAAATTTTCAAAAATTCTGACCCCTTTTTGGTTGCTCAATAAAATCTATCTATTAATCATCAGGCTTTTATCACGACAGTAACACTATCACAATTTTTTAAACATCCTCAGTCTTGGTGAATGACCATGTGGAGGTCTACCCACGTTTGTGATGAGTATTTGATTGAATTGAAGCTTGGTATGCTCTGATTAGAGTTTGATTTGAAATGGATTTTCAGTTTAAAGCAATTTGAGCTTTGTCTGTCTTCCCCGGTGCTACCGGCCGAGCGGTAGCACCGGACATAGAGTGGTGTAGAGAAATCCGAGAGGGTATTTTTAGGGGAATCAGGTAATTCGGTGTTACCAAACATGTTAGCCCGGTGCTACTGGCCAAGCGGTAGCACCGGACCGAATGGCCGGTGTAAAAATTTCAGAGAGCATCTTTTCTGGTTTGGGTGTAGCGCGGTGCTACCGGCGATAGCAGCCTGGTGCTACCGGCCAAGCAGTACCACCAACCCAATTGACCAGTGTGAAAATTCCAAAGAGTATCTCTTCTAATTTTGGAATGAAGGGCGGTGCTACCGGCTAGGAGGCAGTAGCACTGGCCTTGATGAGCGTGAATGATCCAAAAATTATGATTTTGAGAGTTTAATTGCATATCTTTTTTGACAATGCAATGTGACGGGTTTTTCTTGTTTTTTATGGTTGCATGACGTTGGTGCTTGATCATGGTGAGGAAGAGGATGACCGGGACTAGGCGAGGGTCGTCGAATCACGGTCTAGTTGATAGGATAGCAGATCTAGTTAGTGTGCTTTAAAAACCGTGCAAGAAAACCCGATTTGTTTGGTGGGTTTTGGGTTAGCCCTTACATGGCTGTGTGAGTGGGTCAATCCTAACCCTTGATGGAGTGTTCTAGGGTTGAGGGACTCATCCAAGGGTGGTAGGTGACCCAAGAGTAGTATAAATAGAGGAGGAGGGGTGGCCTTCCTCCTCTGGAAGGTTCTAGAGGTTTTGTGCTCCTTTGAGCTTTGCCCACTTTATTGTGAGGCTTTGTAAACCTCCCTTCCAGAAATACAAATCATTTTCTCTTATGTTTAAATTAATTTTACGCATTTAAATTCCGCACTTAAATTCTTGTAATTTATATTCATGTAATTTGGATTTGCTGCCCTCTTTCTACATGCTTTTGGATTTGCCTCCTCTCCTTCTAAAATGCTTCTTGCTTCTTGTGCCGAGGATGTTGATTGATGGATGAATCTTCTTCAAATCATATCCCAATCATTTAGTCAATCCATAAATCTTTTCTTGCAAGAAACTAGTTTTGTGTTCTTGAGTTGATGATTCTTGAAGATCACGTTTGAGGGGCTTTGAACTTGTGTTCTTGCTTGCTGTGACGTGTGGGAGGTTATCCAAGGTCATCTTGATCATCAAAACCCCACGAGCAAGTCTTAGATCGAGTTCTTGGGTTTTGCTCAAACTTGGTGTGTGCCTCCTTCACGAGTAAAAAGGTTTGAACTTTGACGTCAATCCTTATGATTGAAGGTTGGAATGAGTTCCTGACATCCTTAGGAGTACATCTACCAAGTTTCGTGAGTTTTTGTCTAGCTAATCAAAATATTCCTAAAAATTTGCTTTTGAGTTTTGCTGTTTTCAAACTCTGTTCTTCAGCTGTTCTTGAGCCTGGTGCTACCGCCCATTGTGCGGTACTATCAGCCTTCGGTGCTACCGACCTCCCAGTGGTAGCACCGTCCATCCAGGATAGCTTGCTCATTTCATTTGCTTCCTTTGAGCGTTTTTCCTTGAGGGCTTGTTTGGAGAAAAATTTATTTGAGATCATTCACCCCCCTCTGATCGCTATCTCGGTCCTTCAATTGGTATCAGAGCCGGTTTTGCTCTTTCATAGATTTTGACCTGTCTCAAGAGCCATGGCGATGGACAAGTATTCTACTAAGCCTCCAATTTTCTCTAGAGTTAATTTTCCATTTTGGAAGTCCCAGATGAAATCGTACATCATTGTCTAGGGCTTCCTGATATAGCAGAAGGTGAAATTCCCGTATGAGGTTCCTGCCGATGAAAATATCACGACCAATAATATGGCTGACGTTGAGGCGAACGCGAAGGCAAGGAATATCCTCATACAGGGTCTTAACCGCAATGAGTACGATAGGATTTCTCACCTCCATTATTCTCATCAGATTTGGGTGACCCTCGATGCTTACTATGAGGGCACCACTCAAATCAAAACAGTGAGATAGGACCAATTCAAGTGTGAGTACAACAAGTTTGAACAACACACTGTGAGAGTCTCGATGAGTGCTTTGGTCGTTTTACGAAGATTTTGAGCGACCTTCGAACAGTCGGTTGCATATACCCTGACTCAGATAATGCTCGATATTTCTTGATCGCACTCGATCTTCGAGTTTGGGAGATGAAGGTGACTACCATCAATAACACTACCGACTTGTTGACTCTGACTCTTAACGGGCTTTATTCCCGACTCAAGACTCATGAGATCGATGTCGTCTCTCGCAAGACGAAATCTCAATCGATGGCTTTGGTCACTGATCCCACTGGATCCACTTCAGAATCTTCTACTGGTTTTTCCATCTCCACCCTTTGCTAGGTAAGCGATGACCAACTGAAAAAATTTCTAGAAAATGAGCTTGCTCTTTTGGCTCGCAAATTATCTCATGCATACAAGAGGGTGAGAGAGAGAAAGAGAGGTGGCACGATCACCTGCTTCGAGTGTGGTGGACCTAACCACATTTGAGCGAACTGCCCCAAGCTTAGGAAGGGCAAGAACGACGCCGGCGGTTCAGGCAAGAACGACTATACCAGCAAGAACCGCGACAACAAGAACCCTCCAGCTCGCGACTTGGTGCATGAGAAGAAGTACCACAACTTCTCAGAATAAGAAGCTCTTCTACCGCATCCTCGCCGCACTCGACGATATCAACATCTCCGATACGGAGACCTGAAGCGACGAAGGCGAGGATGATCTGCAAGAGAAGAAAGGCGACGACGACTGCACCGGCATGTGCTTCATGGTAGACGCCAACAGCATCACCGACTCTGAGCTCTACAAAGATACGGATGAGGTACCCTCCTATGATCAACTCAATGAAGCTTTCTGCAAACTAAGGAAATTTCATGATAGAGCTAGAGCTAGGTATTCGAAGCTTGAGAAGAAAGTAGGTACCTTGACTCGGGAGTTAGCTTCTCTTAGATCTTCTCCCTCTCGAGTCACTGATGACTGTTCTTTGTGTGATGCCCTGCTTGTGGAGCTAGAGAATCTAAAAATTATGCATGATAGTGTGTTGTCTGAGCTAGATAGTCTTAGGTTGAAGAATGCTAGCAATAAATCTATTAATGATATGTCTTTAGATGCTAGTTTTCTTCATGCTCACTTTACTCCCTCTTGTGAAAATTACCCTAAATTACTTGCTGAGATTGATGCCATGAGCACTCACCTTAGGAAGCACTTAACTAGAAATGATGAACTTGAAAAGCATACTTCTGAGGACCCAGTCAGCTCATGTGAGGGCTGTAAGCAACTAAAACTTGTCAATGAATCTTTAAAAATCAAGTGTGCTAAACTTGCTAAGGACTTACTAGTTAAGTCACAAAAAGTTGTTTGCGATGTGCTGTAATTGAGGGGGACTTAAATGAAATCCAAGTCGAACTTAGGAAGAAACTTGAGGCCCAGACCCATAGGATTAAAAATGCTCCTTGCATTTCGTGTTAGGCCCTCAAAATTGAGGCAGCTGTGCTGAGAGAGAAAAATGCACGTGTTGATAGTTCTTGTCTTCCTGGTTCTTCTTCCTCCTCTCTTCTATGTTCTTCTTGTGCCTCTTTCTTTCAGGAGTGTGAGTATCTTATAAGTACTCTCGAGAAGTTTGTAGGAAGTAAGAAGAAGTTCAATCTCATTCTAGACCAATCTAAGATTGCCGATTTAATCAGGGTCTAGGATTTGACTACTTGGAGCATGCTCGGGCGCATCCTCCCACCATTGTGCGTGGCTCCAAGAGTGGTGAGTATCACTGTGTTTAGATCTACCGAGATTGTCCATGGGATCTTTGATCAAAAAGTTGCTCCTCCTGCTACTTCTGCCTCTAGTAAGGTGAAGTATACATGCACCTTCTGTCAAAAGGATGGACATTTGGTAGATTTCTGCTTCAGGCACGTCAAGATCATAAGGCGTGAGCGTGTTGCTGCTCTTAGGGGTATTCAGGGTCATCCCAGACTATGAGTGCTTATAAGGCATGCACTGCTGCTAGACAGGTTAGAGACTCGCCTATTCTTGAACAGCGTGTAGGACTCGGTTTTTATGGTGTTCAGTCGAGTTTTAGTCCTGGAGCTGCTCGTGGTCAGTATTTCCGTCGTCCGCTTGATATTCCTCGTTTTTCCCATCGAGGTAGATATCAACGGTGTGAGGTGTTTCCTAGTACGAGATTTGGACAGTCTCACTAGGATGGTCTGGTCTTTGCACGACGGCGAGCCAACCTAGTTTCAGCTTCCAGATTTTCTACTAATGTTGTTCCTGATCTTGTGAGAGTTGAGCGTTAGAGAGACACTAGAGTCTAGTCTTCTTCTTCTATGGCTGGTATTCTGAGGCATCGTGTGGTTCAGTATTGGGTTCCTAGGTCTTCACTTTATCCCAGTACTGAGTCATCTCTCTCTCTTGTGTCTTGATTAGGTTCGTCGGATGGGGAAGGGAGATGTTTCGATTGTTAACTCCGGTTGTTCTCGTCATATGACTGGAGACTAAAGATGGTTCTCTTCCCTAGTTCGAGCTCCCGGTGATGAGTTGGTCACTTTTGGGGACGCTTCTTCAGATAGTCATTGCCAAAGGTACCGTCTGCATTAATGAAAATTTCATTCTTAAGGACATTGCCTTAGTGAGTAAGCTGCAATATAATTTACTTTCTGTTTCTCAGCTTATTGATAACTCTTTCGAGGTAAGTTTTAAGAGTGGTACCTGCAAAATCCTTGATTCATCAGGGGAGTTGGTTTGTGGGATTTTTAGATTTGGGAGAGTCTTTCGTGCTGATTTTTCTATTTCTTCTAGAGACTCTCTTCGTTGCTTGATTATGTCTGAGTCCCGTGATCTCTCCTTCTGGCATAGGAGATTAGGTCACATAAGCTTCGACCATTTGACCAAAGTTAGCAGCCACGATCTCATTCGTGGGTTGCCTAAACTCAAAATGGTCAAAGATTTAGTTTGCTCTCTTTACCGACATGGAAAGATAATTGCTTTCTTATCCTCCAATCACTGTTGTGATGACTGATGCACCAGGACATCTTTTACATATGGGCACTGTTGGTCCAGCTAGATTGCAGTCAGTGGGTGGGAAGTGGTATGTTCTTATCATTGTTGATGATTTTTGAGGTATTCTTGAGTGTTTTTCATGGATTCGAAGGATAAGTCCTTCACCCATTTCAGGGGTTTGGTTCATAGGTTGTCTCTTGAGCTCCTTGGTACCTTATGAGCTATATGCAGTGACAATGGCACGGAGTTCAAGAACTCCTACTTTAAGAGTTTCTATGTGGAGTTTGACTTAGAGCATCAGTTCTCCTCTCCCTACGTTCCTCAGCAAAATGGCGTAGTGTAAAGGAAGAATAGGACCCTGGTTGAGATGGCTAGGATGATGCTAGACAAGTACAATACTCCTAGGAAGGTTTGGGCTGAGGCTATAGCTACTGCTTGTCATGTTTCTAATCGTGTATTCTTGAGAGCACATTTGCATCGCACTTCTTACGAGTTGAGGTATAGGCGAAAGCCTAGTGTTTCTCATTTTCATGTGTTTGGTTGCAAGTGTTTCATCTTGAAGTCTGGTAACCTGGATAAGTTTGAGTCTCGCTCTTCTGATGGTATTTTTCTAGGTTACTCGACTTCTTCTCGTAGCTATAAGGTCTAGAGTTGCGATGCGCATAGGATCATAGAGACCTACGAGGTGACCTTTAATAAGGCTAGTCCAGGAGCTAGACCTGACATTTCAGGCTCTTCTTCCCACTCTGAGACCATCTTTGTAGAGGATGAGGATGATGGAGATGATGGTGTTCCACCTGATCCAGTCCCCTCTACACCTGAGGTGCTCCTCCTGTTTTCATTTCTGCACCTTAGGGAGACTAGCCCATGCCTTCTGACTCTCCTGCAGCTAGTGCCTCTGATCCTACCTTTTCTGTGGATGAGGTAGAGGCCACTTCTGCTTTTGGACCTCCCCGCCATATTAAGAGATGTTATACACCTGATCATATCATTGGTGATCTGTTTGAGTAGGTCACACGCTCAAAATTAGGTTTATCTTCTTTCTGCCTCCACTCAGCATTTGTTGCCTCCTTTGAGCCGAAGGATGTTTCTCATGCATTATCCGATGAGTCATGGATTAATGCTATGCATAAGGAACCTGAGAACTTCGAGAGGAACAAGGTTTGGTAGCTTGTCGAGCCCCCATCTGGTCATAATATTATTAGGACTAAGTGGGTGTTCAAGAACAAGCAGAGTGAGGATGGGGTTGTCATTAGAAACAAGGCTAAGCTAGTTGCATAGGGCCTTAGCTGCAGTGAGTACGACAAGATATCTCACCTACGATCCACTCACCAGATCTGGGTGACCCTCGATGCTTACCATGAGGGCACCACCCAGATCAAGGTGATGAGACATGATCAATTCAAGTGTGACTACAACAAATTTGAACAGCACGCTGGTGAGACCCTTGATGAGTGCTTTAGTCATTTTACAAGGATTTTGAGCGATCTCCATGCGGTTGGTTACACATAACTTGACTCGAAGAACGCTCGACACTTCTTGACCGCACTTGATCTTTGGGTTTGGGAGATGAAGGTGACCACCATCAAAGACACCACAGACTTATCGACCTTAATTCTTGATGGGCTCTATTCCCGACTCAAAACTCATGAGATCGGCGTTGTCTCCCGTAAGACAAAGTCGCAGTCGATAGCCTTGGTCACCGATCCCATTGGATCCTCTTTTGAGAATTTAGTTGGTTTCTCTCTTTCCACTCTTTGCGAGCTAAGCAATGAACAGCTGGAAAATTTTTCCAGAAAGTGAGCTTTCTCTCCTAGCTCACAAATTTTCTCATGCCTACAAGAGGGTGAGGGAGAGGAAGAGAGGTGGCATGATCACCTACTTTGAGTGTGGTGGCCCTATGGCTTATTATGAGGGGGAGCTGGTCTGTATATTATGTATTATATATATTCTTCTTCCAGCATTTCCTTTCTTTTGCTTTTTCTGGGTGTTATTGGGCTTATTTCTAGAGTTGTGAGTTCACTTCACTTAGATTTTTGGTATGCTTTGCATGGACCTCTCATCTTATGCTATTGGTTGCTATCATGCACAATTAGCTGTTCTCTCTTCTCTCTAGATTGAGTTCCCTCACAGTCTTATAAGTCTAGTAGGTGTTGGACCCCTTGGGTAGACAGGGTCTGTGTGCACTCCTTAGCTTGAGATCTAGAGTCAGCTTCCCTATGTCAGTCATTGGGGAAGATGAGAGCGAGTCTAAGCTATAGTGTTCTCTACTATCTTCTTCTCCTCATTCTATGTTTCTGGTTTCAATTGAGTTCATTTGGATCTACCTTGAGCTTAATTTTGCTAATAACTCAACTTGAACAAGATTTGTGCTTAAAATTGATTTACTTATCAAGGGGGAGTTTGGGAATCTGTTCATGCATTGCATATAAAATGCATTTTCTGTTTTATGAGTTTTGTCTATTATACAAATGAGCTTCTGGTTTATGCTATGCACTACATCATATGAAGGAAATCACTACCTTAGATATGTCTAAGTTCATTTATCTTGCTAAGCCTGCTAAAAATTGCAAATAAGTTTTAAAAGAAAAACTTGATGAAACATGTCGCTTTTACTTGCTAAGTTTCTTCTCTAGGTGTATTTGTCATGATTTGTGAAATTTTGGATTTTTCTAGAGTCCTTATAGCAACTTGGGTGAAACTTGTTTGATCCATACTTGAGTCCTTCATTTGCTCATAAATCAAGTGTTAAAATAAAATTTAAGCAAAAATGACTCTATTTGTGCGTATTAGACTTAACACCTTACATTCACAAGATAACCTCCCATTGCACTTGGGATGAACTTGGAATGAATCATGTATGACCAAGACTATTATCTTAAGAGTTCATCTTGAGATGGTCGAATATGGCTTGAGTCAATTGCTTTATAAACAATGCAAACAAAAAACATAAGTGGGTAATGAATGCAAATAATATCAAACATTTGCATCCCGCTATGTCTTTCAAAGTCTTAAAGAAAAATTTGCATTAATTGAACAATGAGCTCAAAGGACCTTGTATGCACTTCTAGATTCCCCAAAGTGTTGAGTAGGTTGGACTCTAGGTTTTCCATTTGATCCTTTGAATAGCTTTGCTTCTAGTTTTGAAACTAATGCTAAGTAGTGCACTTGTCAAATCTTGCTAAAAATGACATATTTAAAGCTTGCTAGCAAAATTTGTTCTTTGCAGTTGGACATGTCTTAGTTTAGTCTAATATGAAATTGACTAGCTTGGTGTCATATCTTGTCATTATAATTAATTGGATAATCTTCAAATCTCTTTAGATGCATTTCATACATCCATGATAGACAAAGGGGGAGAAAATATACAAGTCTTGATGCCTATATTGCCAAAAGGGGGAGAAATTGTAGAAAAGGCATCAATAAAAAAAATGGAATTGTGAACTTTTACTGGATTTTAGAGCTTTTGTGGAAAACTTGCTCTTTTTAAGGAATTGCTCCCGGTGCTACCAGCCATGGTAGCGCGGTGCTACCGGTCGAGCGGTAGCACCGGACCCAGAGTGGTGTGAAAAAACCCGAGATGGTGTTTTTTGGGGATTAGGCAAGCCGGTGCTACCGGCCATGTTAAGCCAGTGCTACCGGGCGAGCGGTAGCACCGGACCGAATGGCCAGCCTGAAAATTCCAGAGAGCATCTTTTCTAGTATGGGTATAGCTTGGTGCTACCGGCCAGGGCAGCCCGGTGCTACCGACCGAGCAGTAGCACCGGCCCAATTGGCCGGTGTGAAATTTCCAGAGGGCATATCTTCTGGTTTTGGGATGAAGGGCGGTGCTACCGGCCAGAGGGCGGTAGCACCGGCCCTGATGAGCGTGAATGATCCAAAAATTATGATTTGAGGAGTTTAATTGTATATCTTTTTGGACATTGCTATGTGATGGGTTTTCCTTATTTTTGATAGTTACAGGACGTCGGTGCTTGATCATGGTGAGGTAGAGGATGACCGGGGCTATGAGAGGGGTGTCGGAGGTCCAGACGATCGAGGATTGCCGGAAGATGATCGGAGACAAAGTCGGTGCAAGCCTAGAAGGCAAGGAATGGACGAGATGCTAGCTAGACGCTGCATGGATCGAGGAGGGCCGTCGAATCATGGTCTAGTTGATAGGATAGCGGGTCTAGTTAATGTGCTTTGAAAACTGTGTAAGAAAACCTGGTTTATTTGGTGGGTTTTGGGTTAGCCCTTGCATGGCTATGTGAGTGGGTCAATCCTAGCCCTTGATGGAGTGCCCTAGGGTTGAGGGACTGATCCAGGTGACACAAGAGTAGTATAAATAGAGGGGGAGGGGTGGCCTTGCTCCTCTTGATGGTTTTAGAGGTTTTGTACTCCTTTGAGCATTGCCCACTTTGTTGTGAGGCTTTGTAAACCCTCTTTTCAGAAATACAAATCATTTTTCTCTTATGCTTGAATTTACTTTATGCATTTAAATTCTGCACTTAAATTCTTGCAATTTACATTCATGTAATTTGGATTTGTCTCCCCTCCTTCTACATTCTTTTGGATTTGCCTCCTCTCCTTCTAATATTCTTTTTGCTTCTTGTGCCGAGGATGTTGATTGATGGATGAATCTTCTTCAGATCATATCTCAATCATCTAGGCAATCCATACATCTTTTCTTGCAAGAAACCGGTTTTGTGTTCTTGAGTTGATGATTCTTGAAGATAATGTTTGAGGGGTTTTGGACTTGTGTTCTTGCTTGCTGTGACGTGTGGGAGGTTATCCAAGGTCATCTTGATTATCAAAACCCCACGAGCAAGTCTTAGATCGACTTCTTGAGTTTTGCTCAAACTTGGTGTGTTCTTCATTCACGGGTAAAAAGGTCGAAACTGTGACGTCAATCCTTGTGATTGAAGGTTGGAATGAGTTCCTGACATCCTTAGGAGTACATCTACCAAGTTTCGTGAGTTTTTGTCCAGTCGATCAAAAGATTCCTAAAAATTTGCTTTTGAGTCGTGCTATTTTCAGACTCTGTTCTTCAATTGTTCTTGAGCCTGGTTCTACCGCCCATTGTGCGGTACTACCGGCCTCCTAGCGATAGTACCGGCCATCCAGAACAGCTTGCTCTTTTTATTTGCTTCCTTTGAGCGTTTGTTTAGGGCTTGTTTGGATTACTTTGTTTGGGGAAAATTTTATTTGGGATCATTCTCCCCCCTCTGATCGCCATCTCGGTCCTTCACTTGATCATCAAATGAAAATTTTATGTGAAAATTAGTGATGTTTTAGCACCATCCACGAAAATTTGTAATGTGGTTTGAATCATTTTTCATTCGGTTGAAATGTGTTGGTCAGCCTTGATTAGTATTGTCCTAATTTTTTAAAATTCCTCAAGCTTGTTCATTATCTGAAAATTTTATGAAAACATTATTGATGCGTTAGAACAATCCATAAAATTTTTCAAAATGTTCTAATGTGGTTTGCATCATTTTTAATTCGATTGAATCTTGTCGGTTAGCTTTTTATCGAACAGTACACTCTTAGAATCTTTAAAAATTACTCATGATTGATAATCTTTTGAAATTTTTATGGTAGCATTAGTGATGATTCAGAACCATCCAAAAAATATTCAACATGATTTGCACTATTTTTCGGTCAGTACAATTTTACCGAAATCTCGTGTAATCTCGGTGAGATTTTGGTATTTCTCGACGACATCTCAGAAATCTTGGTTGAAAAAACCAGATTTGAATTTTGGTTTATGTAACATCCCAAAATTTGTCTTAATTATTATTTTATTATTTTTATGCATTTTATGATTTTCTGGAATTTATTTGGATTTTTTATTTCTAGATTTATCTAAATTTAATTTAAATTAAGTATATTGGTCTTTTCGAGAAAACTAATTAAATATATGCAAAGTCAATATAAAATTTTGCCAAAAATATTTTATTTGAGTTCCAAATGCCTCAAAGTATTTATGAGAATTTTATGGGAATTTTATTGATATTTTCATTGCCTTAAATGAATTAATCTAATTTCGGGAATTAATTTAAATCAAAAAGCTTTGGAAAACCAATGAGCGATCTTGGGCGAGCCCAAGATTTGTCGCGCCTTGAACCAGCGTCGTGGTCCACCAGTAATAAACCCTAACCCTAATCTGGTCAGTCGTGGGATTGAGATCCAACGGCTGTGCCTTCGCCGCGTCGCCCGCATGCTGCAAGCCATCGATCCGCAGCCACGTGTGCGCCTGCGATTGCGCCACGTCGACTTCAACGGATCTCTCCAAATCTGCCGCGCCGCCGTCATCCCGCGATCCTCGGGATCGGTTTCCGTCCCGTGCGCACTAGTCGAGGCCGCTATTTACAGCGCCGCCTCGCGTGTCGGGTAGTCCGAGGCAAGCCGCACCTGCAGCCCTAGCTTTTGTTGCCCGTGCCTCGTCGGTCGCCTGCGCGAGCTCGCCGAAGTTTGCCGACGCATCCGCCGTGGTTTTCGTCCTCTTCTGCCGCCGTCAAGCTGCTGTTCGCCGCTTGGGTTCCAGATCCGGGAACGTCGTGTCACGCCGCGTCGGGGACGCCACTTCTTCTCGTCGGAACTGCTCCGAACGCCGTGCGGGTGGTCGTCTTCCTCCGCTCCGGTGAAGCTGCGCCGCCGCGACGCCATCGTCGGGGTCAAGTGCCGTCAGCCATCCGATCCTCCGTGAATGCACGAGATTGAGCCGCGTGGACGCGATCTGCAGTGAACGGCTCGGGTAAGGTTTCAACCGTTAGATTAGATCCGTCGGTGTAGATCGTGCCGCGTCTCACCGTTCGCCAGCCGTCGGATCTGGATCGGCGTTCGTGATTGCGCCGCGTGTCGGCCATCGGGGGTTCTGGTCTGGCTGGTGTCGCGACCAATCAGGACGCGCCGTGTGGTGGGTGCTGGCACCGAAGCGCCGTGCGCCGAGTCCACCATGGATCAGTGTCGGCCGTGGACCGAGTCCATGCGCCGGAGACGCGTGTCGCGCCGTGGTTGCGTCGCGTGTCAGCACCTATTTGGGCCATGTGTCCGCTGACGTCAGCGTGACGTCATAAATGCTATTTTCCGTATAAAAATAATTCTGTTATTTCGGATTTTCCTTTCTCCTGATTTATCTTTTATTTCAAACTTTGAATAGCTATAACTTTTGCATTCGAGCTCCGATTGAGGTGATTCCAGATTCTAAAAATTTGTAAAATCATGCTCTATTTAATGGGAATTTTATTGGATTTTTTGAGTTGATATTGCTCTCTGTTTTGGCTATTTATTACTTTCTCTTTCATTTCGCGTAGACGTTGAATTGTGCGAATTATTCGAGGAAGATCCGTCGACTCAAGACCAGGGTCCAGAGCAAGAATAAGGGCTTCTCTAAAGCAAGTTATGCTTTGACCATGTTGCACCTGATTTCACAAAATTGCTATTTTGTCTCTTAAATTTATGCATGATATTTTATGTGTATAAATGATTTCAATTAATCTGGGAATTAGATAACATGCCTATTTGAATTGAAACCGCCTTGCCAATTGTATGCCATGATCTTATTGTCACCCTAGGATGGTTAATTAATAGTTGGTTAATATTGATAATCAACATGGGCTAGTTAGACTGTCGTAGATTGCTTAGCCATGCCACGTCATCACATGTGTCCGAATGTTGATACTTAATCTTGACTAATGGAATATGGAATAATGTTTATGAATTGGTGTGTCATGTGTTGTCACACAGTGATATTAAGTTGTCGTGGCGAGGAGGTCACACAACTAGATTGAAATGTTGGTGGCATGTGGTGCTTGGTAATCAACTGGGGTGGTAATGATTTAGATTGGGGCAAGTGGCAAGGGGCAGTGTGCCAAGGTGGGCCAAGATTGGCAGGGGTATGTGGAAGTCTTGCCTTGGTCATTTTAAGGACTTAACCTTGCAAGCCTTTGACCTGAGTCTCTCTTGCAACCACATGTCGGAATGGGACACCTAGCCGATTAATTAGTAATGTTTTATCTTGGTACTACCATTGGCGGTGTGAGTCCGGGTGTGCGGATTAACTCACATGGCACAAGAGGGGCCTGTCGTGGTGGTTTAACCTTGGTGTTGAAACCTCGGTAGTAATCTTGGGTTAAGGCAGAGCTTTGTAAAGGCTTTGTCATAATCTCTCTGCCGACACACCAAAGAAAGTGTGTTAATTGCATGGCACCAACAGTCGATCATGTCGTGTGGGTAAAGTGCATAACCTTTGCAGAGTGTAAAACTATTTGAATAGCCGTGCTCGCGGCATTGAGCAATGCTCGGGAATTACAGTTAAGGGTTAGACTTTTGTAAAATAAAACCTGGGATGAATGGCAGGTTGCCATGGGAGGTGGAACTTGAGTAAGGATTGAAAAACTTGGTTTACTTGAGAAATGCTGAATCTATCTATTCTGTTATTTGTTTTGATCTTTACAATCTATTTATTGTATTTGCTCATAAATCTTTGCTTTGTTGCAAAATAGCCCTGATAGTCTATCCTTTGGAATAAGCCTTACATATAGCTATGTTAGAATTGCATTCTGTGCACAACTTGTTGAGTGCTTTAAGTACTCACCCTTGCCTACAACAACATCACCAGTTGAGGAGTCTGCATCCATGCTGGAGGAGGAGTACCATGAAGAGACGAATGTTTAGGGTGCAAGCCTTGTCAGTTGCCTGCGGTATACTGAAGGGTTGTCTACGTTTTAATTCCGCTGCAGTTTAATTTGTTACTCAGCCTTGCGAGGCATAGTCATGTAAGTAAGTTGACCATAAGGTCATTCAACTAGTATTAATTAATATATGATGTCTTTCATAATGTTTCCGCTGTGTATGATTGTGATATTTACTGATGTTGAGCCTGTGTGCACTAGCGTGATCCTGGACTAGTGCAGTACACACAGAGGGTCCGGATTTGCATATTCGGGTCCTGACATGAGCCAAAGGAATACCCCTTCCACGGGTTGATTTTCGAATTACTCCACCGCTACGAGGAGGAGGAGGCAAATTCTTAGTCCTCGGCATGATGACCGAGATAAAAAGGAATAGATATAATGAGAACAAGGATGAATAGCCCTAGAGTTGGATCACAATGCATTTGTGGCTTAAAAATGCAAAAAATGGGATTTTAGTCTTTGTTGCCTGGTCATACCGCCTGTGGGCGTAGCAAACCATGGTGCGCTACGCCTAAAGGGTTATGACCAACCATACGGTCATTTTTATCCCAACTCCGCAAAATTTTGAGTAGATCGGTCCATTGAATAGCACATATAGACATCAAAAGTTAATTATCTACTCATTTTACCAAAAGATTTCAATTTAGTTCGCATTATTTTGCCACATTATGCATCTAACCCTAAAATTTCAAATATGAACTCTAGGGCATGAAAATGCAAGGAATTTTGATAGAGAATGAGGGGAATTGATACCTTGAGCCAGTAGATCGAGAGAGAACCAGAATATTTGAAAGAAGACACCCCGATCAAGGGATTTGAGGATTTTGGAGAGGAAAGAGTTCTTAAGAGGAGAGAGGTGAAGAGATGAGAGATAGGAAAGGAAGGGGTGCGGGCAAACCAAAAGAAGAGATAATGGTCTGAGGGTTGCCTAGAAATTCGACCATTAACTGCCTTTTAATACCTTTTGTGAGTCTAGATATGACGAGAATCTAGCTTCGAAGCCATTACTCACAATGTGCATTTTAATATGTCAATATAGACCAAGTTTTGAATCGACATGGATTTGTGAAAATCAAGACTTAGTTCAAAAATCTTTTGGGATATTTTTCAATATAAAGAAGATTAGATAGAATATATTGAATCAAGGATAAGGTTTATAGATATTTACCTTTTGAAATGAAGTATTTAAAAATTGACATCTTTAAGGATTTAAAATATGATATTTTTCAAATAGGTTGACGTAATATGGTCTAGAGACTCCTTTTTTAAAAAATGTATTTGCACTTATTTGATATTTTCACATTTTTAGGTATATGATATACATATAAAGGGTATAACATTCCCCCTAAATGTGTTATTCATCAAAAAGAAAATCAAATATGAGCCAAATAACATCCAATAAGAGAACAAATCAATCATGGTGCAAATATTCAAGCCGCATTTGAGATATCTATGACATTTAATTCATTCCTCAATTTACAAAACCTTGCTTCATCTAAGGGTTTGGTGAGAATATCCGCTAATTGATCTTCGGTTCTAATGTGACTAATCACAATATCACTTTTGCTAACATGATCTCTTAAGAAATGATGGCGGATATCTATATGTTTGGTTCTTGAATATTGGACCGGGTTGTTGGCTATTTTAACGGCACTTTCATTATCACACAAAAGAGACACATTTTTGAAATTTATTCCATAATCCATCAAAGTTTGCCTCATCCATAATAATTGAGCACAACAACTACCAACGGAAATGTATTCGACTTCGGCAGTGGATGGGGCTATGGAATTTTGCTTCTTGGAGAACCAGGAAACGAGGGATCTTCCTCGAAATTGGTAACTTCCCGAGGTGATTTTTTCTACCCACTTTACAACTCGCATAATCCGAATTCGAATATCCAACTAAATCAAATTTTGCACCTTTAGGATACCATAACCCTATATTTGAGGAATGTTTTAAATATCTTAGAATTCTCTTGACGGCAACTAGATGACACTCTTTAGGTGAAGCTTGAAAACGAGCACACATGCAAACACTAAATATGATATCGAGCCTAGATGCGGTGAGATAAAGTAAACTACCAATCATAGGATGATAAAGCTTTAAATCTATCGGTTTACCTCCCTCATTTAAATCAAGATGCCCATTGGATGCCACTGGAGTCTTGATAGGCTTCGCATCTTCCATGCCAAACCTTTTGAGTAAATCTTTCACGTACTTGGTTTGACTCACGAAGGTCTCATTTTTTAGTTGCTTGATTTGAAGTCCAAGGAAGAAACTCAATTCTCCAATCATTGACATTTCAAACTCCCTAGACATCATATCACCAAATTCTTTGCAAAAATTCTCGTTAGTAGAACCAAATATAATATCATCAACATAAATTTGACATACAAAGAATTCTCCATCAATTATTTTTGTAAAGAGTATTGTATCAACCTTCCTAATTTTGAAACCTTTTGAAATTAGAAAGTCTCTAAGCCGCTAATACCATGCTCTAGGAGCTTGTTTGAGACCGTATAGCGCCTTAGAGAGTTTTTACTCATGATTTGGATGTTTAGGGTTTTCAAAACCAGGAGGTTGTTCCACAAATACCAACTTGGATATTTGTCCGTTTAAGAATGCACTCTTTACATTCATTTGAAATAATTTGATATCAAATCAAGATGCAAATGGAAGCAAGATTCGAATGGCTTCTAATCTAGCTATGGATGCAAAAGTTTCACCAAAATCCAATCCTTCGATTTGTGTCAACCCTTACGCCACTAATCTAGCCTTATTTCTTACCATGATACCATTTTCGTCTTGCTTGTTTCGAAATACCCATTTAGTACCAATGACGTTGTGATCCTTGGGTCTTTCAACTAGCGTCCATACATCATTTTGAGCGAAGTTGTTGAGCTTTTCATGTATTGAGTTCATCCAAATTGGGTCATCTAGAGCTTCATCTACATGGGTAGGTTCAAAAGAAGACACAAAAGAGTAATGTTCACAAAAAGAAGCGACACGAGATCGAGTTTGAACACCCTTACTAACGTCACCCAAAATTTGATCTATTGGATGATCTTTGGAGAGTCCATGATAAATTCTTTGAGTTAAGAGGTTGAGCTTGTTGATCATTCTCCTTCTCATTCATGTCTATAGATTGAACCTGACTTGGCATTGCCGAAGTAGATGGTTCAACTTGAGTGGATGAAGGTTGATCATTTTTATCCTCCTTTGGTTTGATGTCTCCAAGCATCATGTTCTTCATTGTTCTCTTAGTCCTACTTCACCTACATCATCCAAATTTCCTTGCTCTTCTTGAGAGCCGTCAGTTTCATCAAATTCAACATCGCAAGTTTCTTCAACAAAACCTTTATTTTTGTTAAAAACGAGATATGCTTTACTATTTGAGGAATAGCCAAGCAAGAAACCTTTGTCACAACGACTTTGAAATTTTGAGAGCCAAATAGCCTTTTTCAAAATATAACATTTGCAACCAAAAACTCAAAAATAAGATATGTTCGGTCTTCTCCCAACAAGGAGTTCATAAGAAGTCTTTTTCAATAGTAAATGTAAATAAAGCCTATTTGTTGCATGGCAAGCGGTGTTATTGACTTCCGTCCAAAAACTATCGGAAGTGCCATACTCATCAAGCATAGTTCTTGCCATTTTAATTAGTGTTCAATTTTTCCTTTCTACAACTCCATTTTGCTCCGGAGTGTAGGTGGTGGAAAGCTCATGCTTTATTCCAAGTTCATCACAATAATCTTCAATTCTTGTATTTTTGAACTTGGAACCATTGTCACTACGGATTTTCTTAATTTTGAAATCAAATTCATTTTGAGCCCTTTTTGCAAAACTTTTGAAAATACCGAAGGTTTTGGATTTATCATCCAAAAAGAAAACCCATGTATACCTTGAGAAATCATCAACAATGACTAAACAGTAAGAATTGCCTCCGATGCTCCTATAGGTTGTTGGGCTAAACAAGTCCATATATAAGAGCTCTAATGATCTAGATGTGGACATGATACTCTTTGAAGGATGAGAACTAGCCACTTGCTTGCCAGCTTGACAAACACTACAAAGTCTATTTTTCTCAAACTTCACATCTTTCAAGCCCACAACTAAATCATTTTTAAAAAGCTTTTTGAGTTGGATCATCCCAACATGAGTTAGTCTTCTATGCCATAACTATCCCAAGGATGTTTTTGCAATCAAACATGTTTGAAGACATGACTCATTTGAGGTGAAATCAACTAAATACAAATTTCCAAACCTAAAACCTTTAAACACTAAAGAATTATCATTTTCTTTAGAGATCACAACTCCATTCTTAGAAAACATGCAAGTAAGACCAAGATCACGAATTTGGGCTACGGATAGCAAATTGAAATTCAAAGTTTCAACTAATGAGACATTTGAGATAGCAATTTTACCCAATCCTAATATTTTTCCTTTGCTATTGTCTCCAAATGTGATCTTGTCATGTTGGCCACTCCCCGATTCAAATATGGTGAACATTTTCTAGTCACCGGTCATGTGTTGAGTGCATCCACTATCCAACACCCAATGCCGTCCGCTGGTCTTATAGTTCACATACAAAAGAAAATCAAGCCTTTTTAGGTACCCAAATTTGTTTGGGTCCTTGGAGGTTAGTAACCAAGGCTTTGGGCACCCAAATGGCATTCTTTCTTTGGCCAAGTATAGGAGTGCCAACAAACTTAGCAATAATTTTACCAAAGCTATTTTTCTTAAGTACATAGCAAGAATCATAAATGTTGTTCTTGGGTGCCTTGCCTAAGGGACAATCATTTACTAAATGTCCTACATCATGACATTTATAACAAAGCTTCTCATTTGATTTAACAAACCGAGGAGCTTTGTTACTAATTTTCTTGCTCTTCTTAGGAATGTACCCAAGACCTTCTTTATTGTAAGAACATCTTTGACTAGTTAAAATTTTGTTTAGAGTGTCCTTACCCTTAAAGCATCTGTCTAAGCTTTTACTAAGCTTATCTACTTGCTCTTTAAGCTCATTGTTTTAAACAATTAAATTTTTATGGCAAGAAATTGAGCTAGCACATGAAGTTGAAGGTATATCGATTAAATCATCGCAAGAAGTAGACATGCTAGTTTTTGAAACATAACATGGATCAATTTCTAAGCTAGACAAATCATCAATAATCTTGCAACTAATGCTTACATCATTTTGAGGCTTTGAATGGTCTTTGGCAAGAAGAGTCTCATGAAGCTTCCTTTAGCTCCTCATAAGAATCTTTGAGAGAAAGATATTCTTTTCTCAAAACCTTACGTTTGGACTTCTCCTTGCCTAAGTACTCATTCAAATCCTCAAGAATGTCCATAAGCTCATCATAGGTAGGTTCATCTTCATCATTAGATTTTACCTTAATTTCTCCTCTTGCCATGAGACAAAACATAGTGACGAAGGGCGAAGATGCCTCCTTGATTGCGACTCTAGTGAGACCTTTCTTCTTTGAGGGTGTGTCATCTTCGGAGGAGTCGGAATCCCACTCTTCAATGTGAGCCTCGCCTTTCCCGACCTTGTGAAGCCTTTTGAAAAGCTTCTTCTTCCCTTGGAAGAACTTCTTCTTGGGCGACTTGTTTTTGTCGTCTTTTTTCTTGGGACAATGAGAAGCAATGTGTCCCTTCTCATCACACTAATAGCACCAGATATTTGCATATTGATTGGTGCTTGAGTATTGTCCCTTTTTGAATTTTTGAGGAGCACTTGCGCTTGAGCGCCTCTTCATGAATCTCCTCATTCTACAAGGAGGGTCATTTCCTCCTCGGTGTCTTCATCATCATTGGAGTAGTCAAGCGCCTCATCGCTTGACTCCACCTTCGCCTTGAAGGCGATATTCTTCTTCTTCGAAGAGCTTTGTTCCAAAAGCTCTTTCTTGTCCTTCTTGTAAAGCTCATTTGTAATGAGGTTTCCAAGAAGTCCCGTTGGCGTCATCCTTGGCAAATCCGGTGAGTTGAGAAACAACGTCACCAAAGTCTCATATTTGTCTGGAAGAGCCCTAAGCATCTTACGAACAACATCGAAATCAGTTAGTGACGCCCCAAGGCCCTTGAGCTCATTTACTATGTTATTGAGCCGTGAGTACATCTCATTGATGTTCTCATGGGGTCACATAATAAAACTCTCATATTTGATCCGAAGCATATGCAATTTGGCTTCTTTGACTGAGGATGTCCCCTTATGAATTTCTGAGAGGTTTTTCCAAATCTCATGAGCGGTTTCAAGGTTGCTCACTCGATTGAACTCATCTGTGTTCAAAGCACCAAAAAGAGCGTTCATAGTTTGAGCATTGAGATGAGTGTTTCGCTCTTCTTGTTCTATTGTAAGCATGGGATTAACTCCCGGAGTGAAACCCTCAACTACAATTCTCTATATACTTGTGCTCATGGCCTTTAGATAAATGCCATGCGAATTTTCCAATATGCATAATTTGAGCCATCGAAAAATGTAGCCTTGCCTATTGACACCCCATCACTAGCCATCCTTACTTTCTAGGCGGTAAAGCCCCAAAAGAGAGTCCAAGCTCTGATACCACATGTAGGATCAAGGATAACCGACTAGAGGGGGTGAATAGGAGGTTTCTAAATTTTTCGATTCTAATTTGCAATTATTTAAATCACTAAGCTATAGAAGCAATAATTGCAAATTTACAATTATAATCTCTAGGGATCACCAAACACTTTAGCAATTCAAGTAGAGCAATAAATAATTTTAAGCACAAATAATCTACTCAATTTTGCTAGAAATGAAATTAAGCACAAGAATGTTAAAAGCAAATCACAAGAGATTGAAAGACAAGAATTTTATCCTGTGGTCTCGGAGACTTGCCGGTCTCCCCTAATCAACATTGAGGTGACTTGAACCACTTTAAGCCGGCTCCACCCGCTTGAGCCTTCCTCGATCACTCGTGGTAGCTCTTCACCACTTCGGTTAGGTGAGCTCATTGCCTTCACAATCGATCGAGCATTCTCACAAACTTCTTTGAGAAGATCACCGATGCCACACGCCTCCAAGCCGTCTAGGAGGCGGCAACCTCCAAGAGTAATAGGTGTTGACGCTTGCTTGAGCTCGAATTGAGTGTCTAGAGGCTCAACACTAAATGCACCACTCAATTTTGCTCCTAACTCTCACTAAATGAGAATTTAATGCCCACAAATGAGTAGGAGACTTTCTAGAGCTCAAGGATGATCAATGAGGTTCAAAACATACTCTAGAATGAAGGTGGGGGTATTTATAACCCCTACCAACCAAATATAGCTGTTGGCCAAAAGTTGGCTAAAAAACGTCCTGAGAGGCCGGTCATACCGCCCTTGGGCCAGTATGACCGCCCCTCAGTAGCCAACGGTCGCTATAGTGCATTAAATGCACTGTTAGTGACCATTGGTCACATGGCCGGTATGACCAGAGAGGGTTCGGTCATACCGCTCACCGATATGACCGGAGGGTCTCCGGTCATATCGCCATCCATTGAATCGAAAAACAATGCCTCTAGAAAAAATGCACCGGGAGGGCTTCGATCATACTGGTGGCCGTTATGACCGGAGGGGGCTGGTCATACCGGCCCCTAAAATGCCAGAATCACTCCCTTCTGTTATTTCCACACCGGGTGGTCTCCGGTTATATTGATGGCCGGTATGACTAGAGGGGGCCAGGTCATACCGGCCTACTCCACCCAAAACATGTGATTTCATTTTTTTCTTCTCAAAAGATATTTCTTTTTATGCGAGCCACATAAATGTTTAAATGCATAAGTATTGAGCCTCAAATCATTTTCCGACATCGAACAAATGACAAAGACCCCTCTTAATAGTACGATGCCTATCCTAGCAATCTGATCTTTTTCCTCCAAACATCGAAATCAGAAAAGACTATGAAAGATCCTTAAATTTTATACCTTAGCCATCTTGACATCGACGCTTGCTTTTCTTCTTCATCCATTTTATGCTTTTATACTTGTATGTTCGTCGAATATCGGACCAACTTATTCTCAAGATGCTCAAATTGAAAATGTTAGTCCTTTAATCGCAATTATCATTAATTACCAAAACCAAATTAAATTAGGGGCCTAGATGCTTTCAACCACACCTCCTCCCCCATCACCGCTGCCTTCTCCTCTCCCCGCGCCGCACCCCCTCACCGAGCTCGACTTGCTACTACAGTTCTCCCAGGAGCTCAAGGCTGAGTCCATGGCCCGCACGCCGCCTCCCTCATATTGGCCTCCATTGCCCCTTCCTTTGATAGTGGTAGAGTTACTGATGACGCAGGGCGAGCTCAAGGAGATCAACATCCAGAGGCTAGGCGTTCAGGAGAGGCATGTGCTGCTGCTGCGCATCGCCTGGGTCAGCGACGACCACGGGTGCTTCCTGTGGAGAAGGATTGCTGCATCCTTAGCCAAGATTTCTTCTGGTACGTTCCCATTCGATCCGAGCTGGGTTTTCATGGGCTTCGAGTATGCACGCATTCAGATTAACCGTATTCCTCTTTCTACTATTTCGCAGTACCCCAAAGGCCTCCAGTCCATAGACTTTACAAACAACCAACAGATTACTCCGGTCCAATGGGGTGGTCTAAGTCGAGATGATTCAGAGGAAGAACAGTCAAGACAACCTAGTTTGCAAAAGAGAGGTAACTATCGAACTGATTTCCATGAAATTGAGGTATGCTCTGAATAGATATTGATTATGTGCCCATATTCAGGTTGCATTCTTCCATTCCATTGAGGTTTTGGTCACTAACACGCTTAATTTTCAGCAAATTGGCTGTGGCAACTTCAGTGTTGTGTTCAATGTTCTGAAGAGGACTGATGGCTGCCTGTACGCAGTAAAGCGGATCATCAGGCAATTGCATAATGACAGGGACAAGTAGCTTCATAGCAGTCTCTTACTTTAGTAGTTAGACCATGATCAACTAATGTTTCATGTTGTATCTCTCATTACAGGAGGCAAGCGGTGAAGGAAGTTCAAGCTTTGACAGCCTTGCAAAACTAACTTTAGTTTCTCCATTTTCAGCTATATTTCCTTAGAAGGTTGTAACATCTATGACATGTTATACCAGGCTCTCATGAGAACATAGTTGGATATTTCACCTCTTGGTTTGAGAGTGAGCAACTTTATGTTCAGATGGTCACAAATAACATACTAAAGGTGCATGAACATTGTTTGCGGAACAGTAGTCATTGCTTTGCTACAACCTGCACCAGAGACATATGAATTGTTTGATGATATAATTCTCCTCTAAGACGTATTTCAATGTTTTGTACATTTTGCATTCTCCTAGAAAAAGAAGAAAACTAAAAAAAGGATAATTGTGTAAAGTTGGGCATTTTTGAATGCTAGGATCATATTCAGCTGCAATGCTTAAGTGTGACTGACAAGAATTGAAATGTGATAGGTTACTTCAATGTTTATTGTGTATTGCTGATTGCTGAACTGCTTTTTGTTACTTCTGCAATTCTTCTCTAGCCAATGAGGCTCAGTTTTCCAATGTTGAGGTTGAAAGTTTTATTAAGCTCTTCATTGTTGTCCATCTATCTTTATTCAATACTTCATAAGTATAATGTAAGTATCTGCATCTAGTTCGTGTTATCCCATTATCTTTGTAATATCTTATGGACTGACAAGTTGATCCTCAGGTCGAAGCATTTGGCTCAATGGCAAAGACCTCGCTGTAAGCATATGTTGATGCTGGTTATTTGATAAGAGACCTATCTCTGAACACTTGATACTAGGGTTTACCAGAGAAAATGGAGCAATGCCTATGTTTTGCTATTACAAAGATGTCCTTGTTCTAATATTAAAGCACTTTGGAATTGTGAAAGGTGTCATGGCTCATATAAGGTGTGTTTGGTTGTCTGCACCACCCTAGCCTATCCCGTATGAGCCATCCAGGCTAGCCTTGGCCTGCATGAGTGGATGCAGGTTGAGTTGTTTGGTTGCTTGTTTATGTATCTCATGGGCCTGCATTAGAGAGAAGCCCGATTTTTGTGTTTCCTTCATCCTGCATGAGTGGATGCAATTGCATCCACTTGGCCTGGATGAACAGGAAACCAAACACGTGTCTAACAGATACAGTTGTATCCACTCATGCGATTCAGGCACCCATGCAGGCAACCAAACGCACCCATAGTGAATCCATCGGCACATCCGCTTGGTATGCTATGGATTATAAGTTGTAAACTCTAGTCCTTGATAAGATTAACTGAAGTTTAGCTAATCTTCTCCTTATTGACTAAAAAAATAGTAGCAGTAAAATATGAAGTTTTAGATTTGGGAGACTCACAATGTGATTGAAAAGTGATTTTATTGGAAACATCTTCTTGGTACGCTATGGATTATAAGTTCTTTTGCTTTTTGCTGGTGATTTATGGTCCTCGTGTTTTCTCAAAGAACCATATAACTTCTGATAGTGCAATACTACAACTATTGTTTTGTTTATTTTATTGTTCATTTGGGCCTTGTGTTTGAATTTACTAATTATGTGATTGCTCTGTTGCGAATTTCCATTTTCCCTAACTAACTTTATTCCTTTTGCAGTATCTGGATGAAAATAAGCAACTTATTTTGGCTATCTTGGAAAATCAGAACCTGGGAAAGCTGGCAGAATGTGCTTAGTATGTAACAACTGCAACATTTTTCTGAAGTTTTTACAATTTGATATGATCTATCATTTGGTCAAATGATGAGCCATCCTGCTTTGTGGCACATACATGCATTAGTTGAATTTTCTCATGCGCAAAATGCAATTATCTTGTTATTGATATAAAAGTATGAGTCACTTGGTGTGTAGCTTGGCCAGCTTTGTGTGAAAGATTAGTTATTAAATACTGTTGAGTACTAGTTTTCTAACTTCTTGACACATTATAGAAAAATATTCTTAGGAGAATCAATTGCCATATGCAAATAAATATATATAATAAAGAAGATAAATTATCATGCTACCAAAAGAGGTTATATTGAACACTATGAATCATACATATTACAAATAGAGTGATTGCTCAAGAATTTAGGCTTAGAAACTGATATACTCATCAGAACTACAGACGGTTCTAAACTAGAACTGTCTATGATGTATCTTTTTACAGATGGTTTTTGAACCGTTTGTGATGTGCACTTACATCATTGACACATGGTTACAGACGGTTTTCCGAACCGTCTGTGATGACATTCCAAACCGTCTATGATGTTATAATGTGTAGTAGTGATAGTCTTAGGTTGAAAAATGCTAGCACTGATTCTGTTGATGCTATTCCTGTAAATGCTAGTTTTCTTCATGCTCGCACTAGTGCATCGTGTGAAAATTTCCCTAAATTACTTGCTGAAATTGATGCCATGAGCACTTACCTTAGGAAGCTATCTACTAGAAATAATAAACTTGAATTGCATGCTTCTAAGGACTCAGTCAGCTTATGTGAGGGCTGTAGGTAACTAAATCTTAACAATGAATCCTTAAATATTAAGTGTGCTGAACTTGCTAAGGACTTCTAGTTAAGTCACAAGAAAGTTGCTTGCGATGTGCTGAGATTGAGGGGGACTTGGATGAAATCCAAGTTGAACTTAGGAAGAAGCTAGAGGCCCAGACCCTTAAGATTAGAAATGCCCCCTTGTGTTTCTCGTGAGATCCTCAAGGTTGAGGCAGCCGTGCTGAGGGAGAGAAATGCACGTGCTGTTAGTTCTTCCTTTTCTGACTCTTCTTCTTCCTCTTCCCCTTGTTCTTCCCGTGCCTCTCTCATCCAGGAGTGTGAGTATCTCATGAGCACTATTGAGAAGTTTGTATAAGGCAAGAAGAAGCTCAATCTCATTCTAGACTAGTCTAAGATTAGTTGATTTAATCAAGGTATAGGATTTGACTACTTGGAGCACGCTCAGACCCATCCTCCCACTATTGTGCGGGGCTTGAGGAGTGGAGAGATTGTGGTAGCAACTAGGGTGAGCACCACTGTGTTTAGATCTGCTGTGGTTATCCATGGGATCTCTGATCAGAAGGTTGCTCCTCCTGCTGCTTCTACCTCTAGCAAGATGAAGTATACAAGCACCTTCTGTCAGAAGGATGGATATTTGGTAGATTTCTGCTTTAGGCATGCCAAGATCATTGGGAACGAGCGTGTTGCCACTCTTAGGGGTATTCAGGGTCATCCCTAGACTTTGAGTGCTCTTAAGGCACACACTGCTTCTAGATGAGATAGGGTGTTGCCTATTTTTGGGCAGCGTTCAGGACTTGGATTTCATGTTGTTCATTCAAATTTTCGTCCTGGACCTGTTCTTGGTCAGTCTTTCTACCGTCCTTTTGAAAATACTCTCATTTCTCATCGAGGTAAATATCATTGGCTTCAGGTGTTTCTTGGTAAGAGATTTGGGCAGCCTCACTGGGATGGCCCAGCCTTTGCACGACGACAGGCCAATCCAGCTCCAGCTCCCAGATCTTCTGCTAGAACTACTTCTGGTCTTGTGAGAGTGGAGCGCCATAGAGATGCTTGGGTCCAGTCTTTTTCCTCTGTGGCTGGCACTTCGAGGCGTCGTGTGGTTCAGTATTGGGTTCCTAGATCTTCTCTTTGTCCCAGTACTGAGTCATCTCTCTCTCTTATGTGTTGACCAGTTCCGTAGGATGGGGAAGAGAGAGGTTTGGATTATTTACTCCGGTTGTTCTTGTCATATGACTGGAGACTCAAGATGGTTCTCTTCCCTAGTCCGAGCCCCCGGTGATGAGTTTATCACCTTTGGGGATGCTTCTTCAGTTAGAGTCATTGCCAAAGGTACCATCTGCATTAATGACAATGTTATCCTTAAGGATGTTGGCTTAGTGAGTAAGCTGCAATACAATCTGCTTTCTGTTTCTCAGCTTATCGATTACTCTTTCGAGGTAAGCTTTAAGAGTAGTGCTTGTAGAATCCTCGATTCATTAGGAGAGTTAGTTTGCGAGATTTCTAGATTTGGGAGTCTTTCGTGCTGATTTTTCTACTCCGTCTGGGGACTCTCTTCGCTGTTTGATTGCTTCGAAGTCACATGATCTCATTCATGGTTTTCCTAAATTCAAGATGGTCAAAGACTTAGTTTGCTCTCCTTGCCGACATGGCAAGATGGTTGCTGCTTCTCATCCTCCAGTCATTGTTGTGATGACTGATGCACCAGGACAGCTTTTACATATGGACACTATTGGTCCAGCTCGAGTGCAGTCAGTAGGTGGGAAGTGGTATGTCCTTGTCATTGTCGATGATTTTTTGAGGTATTCTTGGGTGTTTTTCATGGCCTCGAAGGATGAGTCTTTTACCCATTTTAGGGGTTTGGTCAGTAGGATGTCTGTTGAGCTCCCTGGTGCCTTACGAGCTATTCAAAGTGACAATGGCACGGAGTTCAAGAACTCCTACTTTCAGAGTTTCTGTGAGGAGTTAGGTCTAGAGCATCAATTTTCCTCTCTATACGTCCCTCAGCAAAATGGCGTGGTTGAAAAGAAAAACAAGACCTTGGTTGAGATGGCCAGGATGATGCTAGATGAGTATAATACTCCTACGAAGTTTTGGGCTGAGGCTATAGTGACTGCTTGACATGTGTCTAATCGAGTATTCTTGAAAGCACATTTGCACTGCACTTCTTACGAGTTGAGGTATGGGCGAAAGTCCAGTGTTTCTCATTTTCGTGTGTTTGGTTGCAAGTGTTTCATCTTGAAGTCTGGTAACCTGGATAAGTTTGAGTCTCGCTCTTCTGATGGTATTTTTCTGGGTTACTCAACTTCTTATCATAGCTGTAGGGCCTGAAGTTGTGATGCAATTAGGATCACAGACCTATGAGGTGACATTTGATAAGGCTAGCCCAGACATTTCAGGTTCTTCTTCCCTCTCTGAGACCATCCTTGTAGAGGATGAGGATATTGGAGATGATGGTGTTCCACCTGATCCAGTCCCCTCTACACCTAAGGTGCTACTAGTTTCCATTTCTGCACCTCAGGGAGATCAGCCCCTACCTCCAGACTCTCCTTCATCGAGTGGCTCTATTCCTACCTTTTCTGTGCATGAGGTAGAGGCCACTTCTGCTTCTGGACCTCCCCGCCATATTCAGAGACATCATCCACCTGATTAGATTATCGGCGATCTGTTTGAGCGTGTCACACGCTCAAAATCAGGTTTATCCAGTTTTTGTCTTCACTCAGCCTTTGTTGCCTCCTTTGAACCGAAGGATGTTTCTCATGCGTTATCTGAGGAATTATGGATTAATGCTATGCATGAGGAACTTGAAAACTTCGAGAGGAACAAGGTATGGCAGCTTGTCGAGCCCCCATCTGGTCATGATGTCATTTGGACCAAGTGGGTGTTCAAAAACAAGCAGAGTGAGGATAGAGCTGTCATAAGAAACAAGGCTAGGCTAGTTGCACAGGGCTTTTCTCATGTCGAGGGTCTGGACTTCGAGGAGACCTTTGCCCCTATAGCTAGACTAGAGGCTATTAGAATCTTGCTTGCATTTTCGGCATCCAAGGGCTTCAAGCTTTTTCAAATGGATGTCAAGAGTGAATTCCTCAATGGGTATATTGAGGAAGAGGTGTATGTTAGGCAGCCTCTAGGATTCAAGAACCCTAAATACCCAAACCATGTCTTCAAGCTTTCCAAAGCTTTATTTGGACTTAAGCAGACCCCTAGAGCTTGGAATGAGAGGCTTAAGTCATATCTTCTCTGCCATGGTTTTAAGATGGGTATAGTAGACAAGACTTTGTTCATCATACATCAGGATTCTCATTTTCTTCTCGTCCAGATTTATATGGACGATATTATCTATGGTGGCTCTTCGCATTCTCTTGTGTCTCAGTTTTCAGAAGTGATGAGCATAGAGTATGAGATGAGTATGATGGGCGAGTTGAACTACTTCCTCGACTTCTAAATCAAGCAGACTCGGGAGGGCACTTTCTTGCATCAAGGCAAGTACACTCGAGACCTCTTGAGGCGCTTCGACCTGTTTGACAGGAAGCCGGTGATTACTCCTATGGCCACCACTGCTGTCATCGAGCCTGATAAGGATGGTGAGCCAATTGATCAGAAGTAGTTCTAGAGCATGATTGGCTCCCTCTTGTACCTTACTGCTTCGAGGCCGGACATACACTTTGCTGTGTGTCTGTGCACTCGATTTCAGGCTTCTCCTCGCGCCTCTCACCACTAAGCGGTGAAGTGCATCTTCAGGTACCTTTGAGCTACCATTGATTGTGGTATTTGGTACTCTTCTTTTTTTTGTCTGTTAGAGCCTTTTCCGATGGAGACTTTGCTAACTGTAGGATAGATAGGAAGAGCACCTCTAGTTTTTGCCAATTAATTGGCACTTCTCTTGTTTCTTGGTCATCTAAGAAGTAGTCAGGAGTTGCACAGTCCACCGCTGAGGCTGAGTATGTAGCTGCAGCTAGTTGCTATAGTTAGGTGCTCTGGATGAGACCAACCTTGTGGGACTTTGGGTTCAAGATAGAGAGTATTCCACTTTTCTGTGACAACACTTCTGCTATTTGCATCGCTAAGAACCCAATGCAGCACTCCAGGACCAAGCACATTGACATTAGTTATCACTTCCTTAGAGACCATTTGGAGAAGGGGGATATCGCACTTTAGTTTGTAGAGAGTGGCCACCAGATAGCCGATATCTTTACCAAGCCTTTGGATAGATCTAGGTTTATGGCCTTGAAAGGAGAGCTTGGAGTCGTATGCCCTTACGGCTTATCATGAGGGGGAGCTGGGTTTGTATATTATGTATTATATATTTTCTTCTAGCTTTTCTTTTCCTTTGCATCTTCTGGGTGTTTCTGAACCGTAGTGTTATCTACTATCTTTTCTACGCTTTATAGCCACCCAGTTTGCAGTCTCTCGATTTCTTCTCCTCATTTTGTGTTTCTGGTTTCGATTGAGTTCTTTTGGACCTTTCTTGAGCTTAACTTTGCAAATAACTCAACTTAAACCCGATTTACGCTTAAAGTTGATTCACTTATTGGGGGGAGTTTGAGAATCTACTTCATGCATTGCATATAGACTTCATTTTCTATTTTATAAGCTTTGTCTATTATGCAAATGAACTTATATTCATGCTATGCACCCTGCTACTTTTATAAAGAAAAATGCTAGCTTAGATATGTCTAAGTTCAGTTTTATTCATCTTGCTAAGCTTGTTAAAAATTGAAACTTAAAGCTTTAAATGAAAATTTGATGAAACTTGTTGCTTTTACTTGCTATGTTTCCTCTCTAGGTGCATATGCTATTATTTGTGAGATTTTGGATTTCTCTAGAGTCCCTATAGCAAACTTGGGTGAAGCTTGGTAGATCCATACTCGAGTCCTTCATTTGCTCATAGATCTGTGTGCTAAAATGAAAACAAAAATTGACTTTTTTGTGCAATTTGATCTCAACACCTTACATTCACAAGACTGCCTCCTATTGCACTTGGGATGAACTTAGAATGTATTGTGTATGACCAAGACCATCCTCTTAAGAGCTCTTCTTGAGATGGTCGGCTATGGCTTGAGTCAATCACTTGAAAAATGCAAATAAAAAAACATAAGTGGGTAAAGAATGCAAATAATGTTACGCATTTGCACCCCACTATGTCATTTGAGGTCTTAAAGCAAAAGTTTGCATTAGAGATAATTGAGCTCGAAGGACCTAGTATGCACTTCTAACTTTCCCAAAGTGTTGAGTAGGTTGAACTCTAGGTTCTCCATTTGATCCATTGTATGGCTGTGCTTCTAGTTCAGGAACTATGCTTAGTGTTGCACTTGTTGAATCATGCATAAACGACATGGTCTTACTTGTACTTGCTAGCAAAATTGACATTTGCACTTGGACATGTCTTTGTTTAGCATATTCTGAACTTGAGTAGCTTGGTGTCATACTTTGTTCATATGGTCACTTGGATAATCTTCAAAACTCTTTTAGGATGCATTTCATGCATACATGTGTAAAGGGGGAGAATTCGCCATCTTGATGTCTATATTGCCAAAAGGGGGAGAAATTGTAGAAAAGGTATCATTTTAATAAAAAATTTTTGTGCTGCATTTCTGTCTCTTATGATCTTTGCGAAGTCTTGCTAATTTTTAGGATCATAAGTATATTTGAGCTTTTCTTGGAATTTTTAGAGTTTTTATGGAAAACTTGTTCTTTCTATTGGCTTGATCTAAAATCATCCTTGCCAACTTGGTCATGATCTTATTTTCTTTTGCTTTGGATCAGTTTGGCTTTGCATTCAAATTGCTTTCCTTCTCTCTCTAAAACTGAAATTATGCCTTTTGTGTTGTTTGTCAATATACTCATCAAGGGGGAGATTGAAAGACCATGTGGAGGTCTACCCATGTTTTGTGATGAGTATTTGAATAAATTTGAGCTTGGTATGCTCTGGTTTGAGTTTAATTTGAATTGGATTTTCAAATTGAAGCAATTTGAATTGTGTCTATCTCGAGTGGCTCTACCGGCCTTGAGTATCGCCCTGCAGACTTGTGGTCGAATGATTCGAGTAGATTGGTAGTAGCTAAGTATCGAATAGAAATGTTGCTGGGTCGAGCACTTTGCAGTCAGCTCAACTCGAGTCCTTATTATAACCAATTGTTACTCGATATCATTTTATCGACTTGGTGCTATGTTCAATCGAGTTGGACATGAGGTCAGACTTAGTATCGAGTTGAGGTCGATAGATTAGGTATCGAGTTTGACATGTGGTCGATCGCTTTATGCGGTCAAAACGGTGGTCGAGGTTCTACTAGAACGAGGATCCTACTCGATGGTGGCAACTCGATGAAGTTTATACAGTAGTTGGTAGTGTCGACTTGTTCAGCCATGCAATTGGATGATGATTGCATATCTTTGTTGAACAATGCTATGTGATGGGTTTTTCTTGTTTTTAATGTTTGCAGGACGATGGTGCTAGATCATGGTGAGGTAGAGGATGACCGGGACTAGGCGAGGTGCGCCAGAGGTCCAAACGGTCGAGGATCGCCAAAAGATGATCGGAGACGGAGTCGCTGCGAATCTAGAAGACAAGGAATGGTTGAGATACTAGCTAGGAGCTACTCGGATCAAGGAGGGCCGCAGGATCGCGGTCTAGGTGATAGAGTAGTAGGTCTAGTTAGTATGGCTGTATGTGGGAGTCATTCCTAGCCTTTGATGGTGATCCTTTGGGTAGAAGGAACTCATCCTAGGGTGGAGGGTGACTCAAGAATAGTATAAATAGTGGGGGAGAGGTAGCCTTCCTTCTCTTGAAGGTTTTAGAGGTTTTGGCTCCTTTGAGCTTTTTGCTCACTTTGTTGTGAGGCTTTGTAAACCTCCCTTCTAGGAATGCAAATCATTTTCTCTCTTGCTTGAATTTACTTTACACATTTAAATTCAGTAATTAAATTTCGCAATTTACATTCTTGCAATTCGCTTCTTGCACATTTGGATTTGCCCCCCTCCTTCTAAATGCTTGTGGATCTTGTGCTGAGGATGTATGATTGATGGAGGAGTCTTCTTTAGATCATATCCTAATCATCTAGGCAAATCTTGTGTACTTTCTTGTAAGAAACCGATCTTGTATGCCTAAGTGAATCATTTTTCTAGATCGTGTTTGAGGGGTTTTGGATTTGTGTTCTTGCTTGCTGCGATGTGTGGGAGGTTATCCAAGATCATCTTGATTATAAAAACCCCACGAGCAAATCCAAGATCAAGTTCTCAAGTTTTGCTCAAACTTGGTGTGTTTTTCCTTCAAAGTGAAAAAGGTCAAAACTTTGACTTTAATCCTTGCGATTGAAGGTTGGAATAAGGTCCTGACATCCTTAGGATCACATCTACCAAGTTTCGTGAGTTTTTGTCCAGCCGATCAAAAGATCTTTAGATTAACTTTTGAGTTTGTGCTGTTCTTGACTCTGTTCTTCCTACTGTTTTTGAGCCTGGTCATACCGCCCTTCGTGCGGTCATACCGAATTCCAGTGCTACCGGATACAACCCGGTTATACCGAACTTGCAGGAAAACTTCCTCTATTTCATTTGCTCCTTTTGATTGAATTGTCTGTAGACTTGGTTGGATCATTTTGAGTGGGAAAATTTTATTTGTGATCATTCACCCCCCTCTGATCTCCATTTTGATCCTCCAATTGGCACTTTTCTTGTCTCTTGGTCATCTAGGAAGTAGTCCAGAGTTGCACAGTCCACCGCTGAGGTCGAGTATGTTGCAGCTGCTGGTTGCTATAGTTAGGTGCTTTGGATGAGATCGACCTTGCGGGACTTTGGATTAGACCTAGATAGTGTTCCACTTTACTATGACAACACTTCTGTCATTTGCATTGCCAAGAACCCAATGTAGCACTCTAGGACCAAGCATATAGACATTAGATATCACTTCCTTAGAGACCATGTGGAGAAGGGTGATATAGTGCTTCAGTTTGTGAAGAGTTACCACCAGATTGTCGATATCTTTACTAAGCATTTGGATAGCTCTAGGTTTCAAGGCCTTGAAAGGAGAGCTTGGAGTTGTGTGCCCTTACGACATCTCTTGAGGGGGAGCTGGTTTGTATATTTTGTTTTATATATTTTCTTCCAGCATTTTCTTTTTTTTTTGCATCTTCTGGGTGTTTTTGGGCTTTCTCTTAGACTTCTGAGTTCACTTCAACTAGACTTCTGGCATGCTTTGCTTGGACTTCTCACCTTATGCTATAGGTTGCTATCATGCACAATTAGCTATTCTATCTTCTCTCTAGGTTGAGTCCCCTCACAGTCTTATAAGTCTAGCAGGTGTTGGACCATCTGAGTAGACAGGGTTTGTGTGCACTCCCTAGCTTGGGATCTAGAGTCAGATTCTCTATGTTAGTCATTGGGAAAGATGAGAGTGAGTCTGAGCCATAGTGTTCTCTACTGTCTTTTCTATACTCTATGGCCATCCAGTTTTGGAGTTTCTCGACTTCTTCTCCTTATTCTATGTTTCTGGTTTCGATTGAGTTCATTTGGACTTTTTTAAGCTTAATTTTACTAATAACTCAACTTTAACTAGATTTATGCTTAAAATTGATGAACTTGTTGAGGGGGAGTTTGAGAACCTGCTTCATGCATTGCATATAGACTTTATTTTCTGTTTTTATGAGTTTGGTCTAATATGTAAATGAACTGTCTCTCATGCTATGCACCTTGCTACTTTTTTGAAGATCATTGCTAGCTTAGATATGTCCAAATTCATTTTGCTTCGTCATGCTAAGCTTGCTTAAAAAATGAAAATTGAGCTTTATGAAAATTGAGTTTGAGAACCTGTTTCATGCATTGCATATGCCATGATTTGTGAAATCTTGGATCTCAACTAGAGTCCCTAAAGCCACTTGGGTGGAGCTAGTTTGATCGATACTAGAGTCCTTCACATGCTCATAAATTTAAGTGATTAAATGAAATGAAAAATTGACTCTTTTTGTGCAAATTGATCTCAACGCTTTACATTTACAAGACTGCTTCCTATTGTATTTGGGATGAACTTAGAATGTATCATGTATGACCAAGACCATTCTCTTAAAAGTTGTTGTTGAGATGGTCGACTATGGCTTGAGTCAATTACAACTGAAAAATGCAAAAAAAAAACACATAAGTTGGTAAAGAATGCAAATAATGTCAAACATTTGCACCCCACTATGTGCTTTCAAATCTGAAAGCAAAATTTTTGCACTAAAGATGTTTGAGCACGAAGGACCTTGTATGCACATCTAGCTTTCCCAAAGTGTTGAGTAGGTTGAACTCTTTGTTCTCTATTTGATCCATTGTATGGATTTGCTTCTAGTTTGGAACTATGCTAAGTGTTGCACTTGTTAAATCATGTAAAAATGACATAGTCTTATTTATGCTTGCTAGTAAATTTGACATTTGCACTTGGACATGTCTTTGTTTAGTATAATCTGAATTTGAGTAGCTTGGTGTCATAATTTGTCTATATGGTCACTTGGATAATCTTCAAAACTCTTTTTGGATGCATTTCATGCATACATGTGTAAAGGGGGAGAAAATGCCTTCTTGATGCCTATATTGCCAAAAGGTGGAGAAAACGTAGAAAAGGCATTATCAATAGGTAAAAATGGGAATGCATCTTGGTTCTTATGCTAATATTTAAGGACCATAAGCATACTTGAGCTTTTTGTGAGTTATTATTGGATTTTAGAGCTTTTGTGGAAAACTTGCTCTTTCTTTGATTTTGCTCTAAAATCCTTTTTGCCAACTTGGTCATGATCTTATTTTCTCTTTCTTTGGAGAAAGTTTGGCTTTGTATTTAAATTGCTTTCTTCCTTCTTCAAACTCAAATTTATACCTTTTGGGTGTTTGTCAATATACTCATCAAGGGGAAGATTGAAAGACCACGTGGAGGTCTATCCTTGTTGGTGATGAGTTATTGACTATGTTTAAGCATGAGGTGCTCATGTTTGAGTTTTTGAACTCGATTTTGAATTTGAAGAAATTTGAATGTTGTCAGGCCTAGAGCGGCACTATTGGCCTGGTAGGAGCGATACTGTCGGCTAGACAGCACTACCGACCTGGTGTGTGCGGTTTTACTGGCCTTGTGAGGCGGTTGTTATTTTCTAGAGAGAGGTATTTTCTGTGAGATGTGCTGAGCGGCACTACCGGCCACATGAGAGTGGTAGTGCCGACCCTGCAGTAATATCGGCCCTAGTAGGCGGTAGTGTCGACTTCATGAGCGGAGTTGAAATTAAATTGTGATTTTGTAATGTTTATTGCATATCAATTTGGACATTGCTATGTGATGGGTTTTCCTTGTTTTTTGATGGTTGCACGATGACGGTGATAGGTCATGGTGAGGCGAGGGATGATCGGGACTAGGCGAGCATCCCTTCTGGGTTTCTGGGTTTTTAGAGCCGATGAAGATTAGGCCAGAGATTATTGAGTGTCGTCCAGTTGAACATTTGTCTTGGCTTGCTCCTCTTCCAGGAATTTCTTCGTCGACTCTATTTTTGAGCAAGTTAGCTTGGTGGTCTTGTGCTTCTTCATGGTTGTCGGGACCCAAATATGCAAATCTCGACCCTTTGTGTATTCAGCACTAGTCTAGGACACACTAGTGCACACAGGCTCAATATAGATGAATATCACAATCATACTCAACGATATCATAATAAAAACTTCATCAAATTAAGTATAACTTGTTAGACGAACTTATGATCCACCTTACATGAATAAGCCTCGCAGGGCTAAGACTGAAAAATAAATAAATTGCAGCGGAGATAAATTTCTTCGTAGTAACCCCTCAAATTACCACAGGCAACTGACAAGGTTCGCACCCTAGTTGTCCGCTCCTTCCTGAAACTCCTCAAAAGCAGGTGTAGCTTCTTCTTCAACTGATGATGTTTTGTGGCAAGTGTGAGTACAAAAGCACTCAACAAGTTGTGCATAGAATGCAAGTCTAATATACTATATGCATGGCTTATTACAAAGGAATAGCTGACATGGTTCATTTGCATAAAAAACATTTATAAAAGAATAGCATAAATAGATTGAAAGACAGTAAAACAAATAATAACAATATTAGATTTCTTAGTTATATCCCAAATAAATCAACTCATAACCTAAAAAAGTATTTCGACTTCCACAAGCATACAACCTCTATAACCACATTTGTTTTATTAAAGTCTAACCCTTGACTGTTATCACCGAGTAATGCTCAATACTGTGAGCATGGCTATTCGAATAGGTTTGACACTCTACAGAGGTTATACAATTTTTTCCACAAGATACAACCATACACCACGTCCTAGTACTACCCGTTAAGGTTTCAACACTAGTGGGACTGGTTACCACATCCAGGGGCCCCCTCTTCCGCCATATGAGACTACCCATGCGAGGACTGGTTACCACAACCCAGGACTCACACCACCACTAGTAGTACCAAGCCTAGACACAACAATTTAATCAGCTAGGTCTGTCCCATACCAAACTTGTGGTTGTATGAATGACTCGGTTCAAATTCTTGCAAGGTTAACTCCTTAATTGACCAAGGCAAGACTAATAAAAAACTATCATTAACATAAACCATCATACACCATTAAAAAGCAATGCGACCGCCCAAAAATCACATTGGCCCACCACAAATACTTGCTACTTGCCTAAGTCTAAATCATTTTACCACCCCGGTTGTTTTACCAGGCACCACGTGCCATCAACAACAACAACATTGCGTGACAACAACCGACACACAAATTAATAAACAAGTTCCATAATTCATTAAGCAAGATTAACCATTTTCTCGTAAAATGATGACTCGTTGCATGGCTAAGCACACTACTTGCGTTCTAGCTACCCACATTGGCAATTATAGCTAGCAACTAATATGTAACCATTTTAGGGTGACAAATAAAATACGACATACAATATGGCAAGGTGGATATATCACAATTGGATGAATAACTATACCCAATTGAAACATGTAATAATTGAATTAATATGCAATACTTTGAAACAATATAATATTTTAAACATGGGTTCAACATGATCAAAGCACAACTTTTCTTCTAAGAGTTCTGAATCCTGCTCTGGACCTTGTTCTTGTGTTGGCTCCTCAATCACAAACTCGTCGGGCACTTCGACGTCTACGCGAAACGAGCGAGAAAGCAATAAATACCAAAAATAGAGAGCAAAATCAACTCAAAAAATAAGAAAAAATCACCATTAAATAGAGCTTAATTTTGTAAATTTTTAGAAACTAGAATCACCTCATTCGGAGTTCGTATGACCAAAAACGAGCTAGTTAAAGTTTAAAATAAAAGAAAAATCAGAAAATTGGAAAATCCGAATTAACCGAATTACTTTTATACTGGAAAATAGCATTTATGACATCATGCTAACATCAGCACCGAGTATGATTTTGGTTGAATATTTTCTGAGGAAAAACTCAATTTATGACGTCATGCTGACGTCACGGAACACATGGTAGCACCACGGCCCGACACGTGGCTTGGGTCTATGGACTTAGTCCACAGCATGGCTAGGTCTACGGTGGACTCGGCTCATGGCGCCTCAAATGCTATGCCAGACAAACAGCGGCACGCGGTTGGCTATGGCGTCGGTGCGATCTCGCCCATCCGATTCTGATCAGACGGCGAAGGTAGTGGTGCGGCTTGGGACACGCGGCAAATGCAGGCGGCGGCTACACGGCTCAACCATGGGCAGACAATGCGGATTCAATGATGGTGAAGCGACTAGGAGATGATGTCCACGTGGTTACCCTGGCATGCGACATGCGGCTCGATTGGAAGCACCGGATCCGGATCGGACGGCTAGCAACCAAGCGATGCAAGAAGGCGACGTGGTTGGGCCAGCGTGCGGTGCACGATGAACATCTCCTAGTCGCTTCACCATCATTCCTATTCTGTCGACCCGGTCCTTTTCTCTCTCTGGTGTGGCCCGTTTCCTTTTCCCCGCCGCTCGGCCCATCTCCCTCTTGGCCAAGTCCAGCCCATCTCCCTCTCGGCCTAGCTTGCGCGGACCGGTCCGCCTCACGCCTGCGCTTGTTGACGTGTGGGCCCTACTTGTTAGCCTCTGTCGCTCGTCTCCGTGTCACGCCGCCGAACTCCGTGCAACCGCTGGTGTGATTTTTGGGCCGTTGCCGCCATATTCGCACTGGAGACCTCGGCGTCCACACCTATTTAAAGCTCGCCACCCTTTTCCCCTCTCCCGTTCCACCGTTTCTCGCTCGAAGCCGTCGCCCCGAAGTCTTCTTTGCGCCGCCGTGCCTGAGAGTTTTTCCGCCGTCGCTCGCCACCTCCGGTGATTCTCCGCCACCATCTCCTGCACCACCGACCTGCCTGTGTCGCCCTCTCCCTTTTGCCCTACGCCCTGCCCCCGATCCATTGTGTTTTGTCGTGTGGCTACGTCATCTTCTCCGCCTTTGGCGCCTTGCCGCACCGCTCCGCTTCGCTCCACCGAGCCGCGCTGGCATCGCGTCAGCGCCATGCGTCATCTACGTCCGTGCCACCTCAGCGCCGTGTCGGTTTGCCTTCCGCCCGGTCAGCACTGCGTCGGCCATGCCGTGTCAGTCGTGCGCTGGCTGCCACGTGTTGTGCCACGTGTGCCCTAGCCCCGCGTGGAAGCCGTGTCAGTGCTGTGTGGCACGCTACCTCAGCAAGTCCATCGCGTCATCTTAAGCCACCTCGGTGCACCCGGTTCACCGTGAACAAAGCCACTGATGCGTGGGCCCCACGTGTCAGCAGCATTTCTTTTTATTTTTCTAATTTTCTAAAAAATCAAGAAATTCCAACCAATCGCAGTCTGCCACGTGTCAGACTTTTTGATATTTCTGAATTTCTGATCTGAGGAACTTCTAGGAGCCCATTCTCCTTCGTTCGAGCTCCGATTCTAGTGATTCAAATTTCTAAATTCATCTAAATTCATGATCTATCTTTTAGTACCATTCTTTTCAATTTTTGAATTTTTTTGAATTTGTTTTATTTACTTGCGCTTGTTTCGCGTGTAGACGACGGAGTCGAAGCTCAAGCAAATCAGCAGTCGGAGGTAGAACTAGCAAGAGGTAGCGAAGGCAAATCTTCCTTGAACATATTGATCCCAAATTTTATGACAAGCTTATGTTGTTTTAAATTATGCATGCTTACTTTTATGCAATGTACTTTAAATATAGTTTTAGGGTATAGTTAAATACCAGAATTTGTTATACCCTCGTTGACATTAATCATGACAAACCTTTGTCACCCTAGATGATACTAGATATTTTATTTAGAGATAACTAGTAGATTAGCATGGGACGTTAGAACTTCTTAGTCCAGCTTAAACGTTTCGGTATTATGCCATTATGGGAATCACTTCAAGCATTGTTGAAACTTGTTTGTGAAGTCACAGCAATTGGTGTTGCTGCTGTTATTTAAATGAAATAAAGTGGAAAATATGGTTTAGACCAGGGCGGATGGATGTTTGATGGGTGCAGAAGCACGAGACCTTGGTATGTGAATGTTCCTCCCGAGTCAATTAAGGACCGAAGCATGTGTTATCATGGACCAAGCACTACCGTACAACCACAAGTCTATATGGGTACGACCTGGCTATATAATTTGTGCATCTCGTTATTAGCTTCGCGAGTTGGTGAGTGCCAGGTGATGGCAGGCGCAAGAGGGGGCTTCTGACTGGGCAGTTAGAACCCATCGGCGGTGAAACCTTAGCGGGCGAGGTTAATAGTGGGGTTGTACATTGTAAAGGCCTTGTCATGATCTCTCTGCCGACACACCAAAGGAAGTGTGTTAATTGCATGGCAACAAGAGTCGATCATGTCTTGTGGGTAAAGTTGTACACACTGTGCAGAGTTAAAACTACTTAAGTAGCCATGCCCACGGTCAAGGGCAGACGAGGTATGCTTGCACATTGTAGATTTCATGGTTGTTTTAAAGGAAAATGATGGTTTGGAAATCCGTGAGCAGATGGAACTCTCGGATTATGGTTTGGTAGATGGAGCCAGTCAGGTAGATAGAACCTATTATAGTTGACATCAAATTCAATTTATATATATGCTATTACATTTTGGTCAAATGATGCTTATGAAATTACTATTGGTATTTACAGTGAAACATTGCTTATGCTAAAAGAGCCATATTATGTCTTCAATTGTTTAGCCTTGCATATAGTTATCATGCATTATGTTTCAAGACTTGCGGAGTATATTCTGTGCTCACCCTTGCAACATCCCCAACTTTCCACAGAGGAGTCCACAGAAGTTGAAGGTGACTACGAGTTCTATGCTTGTGGTTATGATGAAGGCGATCCGGATTACTAGGACGTGAACCGCAATCGATTGCCTGTTGGGCAAATGGATGGGCTTAATTTGCTGCTATTCATTTCGTTTCCGCAGTTGCTTTTTTTTGAACTCAAGCCATGAGGCTGCTTATTTGTAATAATTGTCCATAAGGTTAATACCCTTTTGCTTAATTAATACTATATGCTTCGTGATATGGATGTGTTGTCATCACTGTTTCCACTGTGTGTGCTAGCTTTTCCTGGACTAGCACAGGTTATATAGAGAGGGTTCGGATTTGGAAATCTGGTCCCGACAATCGATGAAGCTCATGGCAGCGGCGATGGCATGGCGGCACTAGGCCAATGGAGATGAGGATGACGATGTGGCCGATAGTGTTTTGGGGCTTCTCCGGCGATGGCTCTTGGCTGAATCGACGTGTCTCGCCGTGACGAACACGCGGGCACCAACGGCGACAACGGAGATGGCTCGACGGTGGCGAAAACGACGGAGAAACATGGCGGCTTGCTTTGGATCTACGGCGAGCTCGCGCGGGCGGACGACGATGTCTCGGCGTGCGTGAGTTGACCAAAAGAGGCGGCGCAGGGTGAGAAATCCAAGGGTGGCGGCGGCGCTTTAAATAGCAGCCTCAGCTTCCGCATATTTCGCGAAGACCGAGGTTCGCTAGGATACGGCGATGGAATCCAGCGAGGACACGAAAAGGGTGACGTGGCGGCATCGTAAGCGTCCACGCGACGACAATCCGATCGCTCACACGCGTAAGCGACGCGGCGCAAAGGCAGCCGATGTATCAAGATCCAACGGTGAGGGTGAGATGCGGCTAGGGTTTGGGGCTTGGCGGGATTGTGTGGGCTAGCGGCGCGGGTAGAAATGGGCTGGGCTACTGGGCTCTACCTAGAACTATTCATCAGCATTTTAAACCATTTCTGAATAAAATAAATGCCAAAAAATAGTATAAGCCAAATAAAATAGCAAAAATATAAGAAAAATTCTAGAAAAATTTGAGAAAATATTTTAAGGCATTTAGAACTCAGATAAAATATTTGTAGAAAAATTTTATTTAAGCTTTTCACATTTTCCACATAACTTTATAAATAAGCCATAAACCAATAAATACAAATTAATTCAAATAAATTCCAGAACATTCATAAAAAGGTAAAATGCATATTAAATCCAATAAAAGCAAAAATTGGGATGTTACAATGGTCTTGTCATATTTAGCCTTCTAAGCCTTTGCACCGTCCACCAGCTGATTTAGGTGCTCTTGGTCTTGGCGCTGTGGTACCCGACGCTCCATCCTAGCCATAGCCGTGCGTAGTGACTCTTTTTTGTCATCGATGAAGCAGATGTCGAGCAGTGCAGCATTGGATTCTTTAGGGAGGTCAGCCTTCACAGCAGCCATCGCATCGCGAATTGGATGTGAAGCAAGTTGAAGAAGTGCTTATTTTTTGCTTCATCCCTAGAGCTGATGTTACTTGAGCCGATACATCCTTTGAAACCAAGATGATTTTCTCGATTACATTGGGAACCCTCTCTACAACCTCATCCTTGTCCTCAAGGTCTGACAAGTCAAAACCCAGTAGATGAGTGAGGGAAGAAGACGGCTTGCCATCAGGTGGAGCAGTAGTAAAAATAGCTTCACCCAAAATGGTCTGAGTCTCCGACGTCAGCTGGGTCGATGGAGGGGGCAGATCAGTTTCCACATCAGGCGTGAAAGTAGGTGGGGAGAGTACATGCTATAAGGTGTCAAAGAAAACTTGTTAGAAAGTCAATTATTTAATGATCAGTCAGATTGAGAATCAGCTCAAAATGTGTTTTACCTGGTCTGCGACCGAACCTTGTGGTGAGTTCTCAGTCAATGCTTCTTGGGGAAGACCCTTAGAAGTGGCTTTCTTGCTAGGGCATCCTCGTTTATTCTCTGTTGAGGCATCGGCTCGAGATGGTTAGAGCACAAGGAAAATAAGGCAAAATTTAAAGTTTAGTTGATGGAAGTGGACTTACATGGTTGTTGCCTCTCCAAGTCAGAGAGGAAAGGTGACTGGACTTTCAACGTAGCCGATGAATAGCTGGCGGTAGCAACTCCCACATTAGGGCAAGGCTTTTGCCCGATTGGCCTATGCTCGAAGAGCTGTCAACTACTTTCTTCCCAGTTTTGTTTCAGTAAAATATAAAGCAAAAGCCGATTAGCAAGATTGAAGAGCAGTTGAAATTACAAGCAAAATAACTACTTTAGCTGATTCCTCACTGGCTATATCAATATAACTCAAAGTTAGTGTAGCCCGATGAACTAGCGTCACTGCTAGAGCTTGAGCTACTACTAGCAGAGTCAGTTTGGATTGTCAGCTCAGGTGGGAGATCTGGGAAGAAGTCAGAGACGACCACCGATAAAGGGCGCTCCTCTGGGTACAACAAAGTGGAGATAGCTGACCACCAGTCTAGAAATATGCCCGTTGTTCGATTGTGCAACAGGAAGCGAGGCAAGTCTTGGACTTGAAGGTCGTCGGATGCATGAAGAACAATTGCAGCCCCTGAGGCACGTCACACCTAATCCCTTGGGTGTAGCCGATCGAGGAAGCGGAAGCTTGGAGGGATCTGTTCGAAACCCAACTGCCTTGCATAGACCGTCGAATGGTAAAACTCATAGGACAGCCGGAACATCCGTCCTTTAGAATGTAAGCCGACAAAAAGTACACTCTTTGAGATGAAAATCTTGTATAGATATTTAGTGTCTCTTGAGGCATATCATCGCTATCAGTCGTTAAGTCCAGAAAAGATGGGCAAGGATAACCATCGGCTATTCTGTATCGAAAAAATTCGTTCTGAGGGAAGTCTTCATTGCTCAGTCGGAAAAAGAAAGATAAATATTTTCTTGCTACAGCTAGGGTAATCTTGTTGTCAAAGGAGCAAAGGATGAGTCTCTCCCCAAAGGATCTGCATTCTCTGAATTCCCTATTTTGGTATTCTGCAACTTCTTTGTGAGGAAAAGGGGTCATCACAGTTGTGTCAATATCAAATAGTTGGCTAAAAACAAAATATACCCAAATTTAGATGAACCAAAGGGGACCACACACATTGTCGACTGAATAAGAACCTGCTCTAGTGAAAAGCCAACTACGGATAATATGCATCATGTGAAAGATAGCTCCCAAAAACATTTTCCCCATTGCTAGCCGATGACCCTCTACTAGCTTCTTGGCTAAGACTTGATAGACTTGAGTTGGGCCTAGAGATACGCCATAGAAAACATATCAGTTAAGTTACATGTTCAGAAAGGCAACATGTTCCTGATCTGATACTGAGCGATTCCACTATTCTCACTTAGGTACTGGCTCCAACCTTCTCCCTTAGTAGAAACCAATTTGTATTGGGGCTTGGGGCTAAAAGCCGATATCTGATCTCCATCCGATCTCAAGCAGCAAAGCTGTGCCACATCTAAATGGGTTGGGCCCATAGGACATGTCTTGAACATGAAGGCGTTCAGGGTGTCCGATCATAAATAACATGCCATGGCTACCAAGGGCTCATTGGCTTCTAGGTTGGCTAGAGAAAAGGGAAGGCATTCCGCTATGCCCATATGTCCCCACAAAGGCATTTTCTCTGTCGCTACCCGATTATACCAATCCCGCCAACCTTTCAGTGCCATCGGCCAAACACTGAAGCTTTTGCTCCATCCATTAATATTGTACTCAGGAGCATGAAGAGGAAGTCTAGGCATATCATGTTCTACGATGGCCGACGGATCTAGGTTACCTAACAAACCTTGATAGTATTGATCTTCAAGATCGGGCATAGGGATGAATACCTATTTGGGATCCATTGTTCATGAACCGATGAGGATGAACGCTGACATATGCTGAAGTTGAAGAAAATGTGATTGAAGCAGATGATGTGGGAGTGGTGAACAAGAAGGCATGAAAATGATAGGGGTAAAGTGCGATATTTATAGAGGGTAAAACCAATGGCATTTGGCGGGTAATTTTGATGAAATTTCAAGGGTAAATATCATGAGAAATTGCACGTTATTTACGGCGTGGGAAATGGACAAGTTATCGAGAATAGTGGCGAGAAGAGCGTGAAAAGGGAAATTCATGGTAAACCGATTATGATAATTTTTGGCATATTCCTATCATCTCCCAAAAAATAGAGGGCATATGTTGACACTAGAATTTGGCAGAAGTGGCCGATCTAGAAAGGTAGAATTCAAGTATGGATAAAGGACCCTAACTAATATCGGCTCAAAGTGGAATTTGTCTTCTGTAAGTTGCGGCCGATACAAATCATGGATTTTAAGGAATCGGAGAAGGACACGATCGACCTAGGCACAATAAAAAGGGGGTGAGCCAGATCAAGGATCATTAGCCAATCATTAAACTATTCACATATACTTTTATTTACTTTCTGTCAACTAGAAGTAGCCTTTTAGATCTCTTTGTAATTTGTTTTGATCAATAAAGTTGTGTATTGCCGTTTTGATCATCATCGACTTACGCCAGTTATCCAAGGTTTGTTTTTGTATCGATCTTGTTGCGCATCACCTTTTTCTAGAAAAAAACAAATCGCTATCGTCTAATCGGCTATAATGGCTATTTAGATTTTTTCTTACCGATTGTAGGATCAAATCGGCTAGCATGTGCTGAACCCTTTGAACCCAGTGTTTTCGTGTGTTGAAGCCGATTGGCTCTTTTTCGGTGCCAACAAAACTGCATAGGAACCTTATCCGAGAATTTATTTTTTCAAAGACTAGCCGATGTCATGTTCTTGCTATGGATAAAATAATATTACACAGTACATTAGGCTATTGTCATTGCCCTTAGCTTGCGTCATGCTCTCAGTTCCGTCGTAGTGACTAGTCGAGCTCTGTCTTGGCACACACCATGCCTCTACTATCAAGCTTTGCTAAGGGAGGCTGTTGGTATTTTTAGTACTTCCTCCGTCCAAGTTTATGATGTGTATTTTTTTGTGGCACATAGACCAAGAAGATATTGAAAATGACTAGATTACCCCTAATTATTATCACTAAGCACTATATTCAATTCATGTAAGTAGAGAATATAAAGTAAATCTGGACATTTATTAGGGGTACAAAGAGAGCATCACACTAATTTTGCATTGGAATATGAAAATACGCCCCATATTTATATTTATGGACACGATCATTAAAAAGATATGCCCTATAAATTTGGACAGGGGGTAGTTAATTTGTTAATTATGGAGCAATTTATTGTTTTTTGTTAAAACATTTTAGGGGTGAAGAGGAATTTGAGGAGAGCTAGGGGGATGTTGGAAAAGTGAAGAACACATCATTCTTGTTCTTTTAAATGAGTACAAAGATAGTCTAGAGTGGCTTAAGGGGCCAACCCATAAACCTATTTTTAGTTGGTCAGCCAATAAACCTCATAGGCACAACAAGTCAACAATGTTGTAAAATGATGATGACTACCGTAGATCAAACACAACGCACAGATCGAATAGTAAGAACAATCACATGGAACACATACGGTATAGGGAGGCAAAAACTCTTCTCTCTTTATTGGATTGATTCTCTTGTACAGAGGAGTGCCGTATTTATGGTACAAGACCATTAGACATAGATTCAGATTCGTCCACAACGAGATAGAGTCCAAATTCATTTAAACAACTAGGACTTAGAGTCCAACTATATCTCAACACTCCCTATTAGGCGAATACCGCGTAATGCATATGTCTCATCAAAAACGCCTTCCAAAAACCCAATGGGAAAAAAGGATGAAGGAAAGAGTACATTGCACTCGCACATTGTGTTATACTAGTTGCCTAATTAAAAATCTTCATGTGAGAAAACTTCAGGAAAACTCACAAAGGGAAAAAGAGTGCAACATAAATCTCCTGGATTAAAGTGGTATGTTCATGATTATGCTAAGGGTTATAGTTTAGGGATTTACTCCCCCTAACTCTGCATATCTCTAAGTTGTCTCATTCCAATGCCACAAACACATCTTTGGAAACTAGATGTTGGCAAAGATTTGGATAATAAATTTGCTAGATTTTCACATGACTTAGTTTGCAAGATATTTACCTCACTGTTCTTAGGAGTTCGTGAGGATAGAAAAGTTCAGGGGCAATATGCTTCGTGATATTGCTCTTTACATAACCCAATTGAATTTCTGTAACACAAGCAGCATTATCTTCATAGATAATTATGGGGTATCAATGGTGTTAATGCCACATGACTTCTAGATATGGCTAATCACATGTCTCAGCCAAACATATTCACGTTAGGCTTCATATAATGCTATAATCTCTGAGTGGTTGGTAAAAGTAGCTACCAAGGTTTGCTTAAAGGATTGTGTCGACTTTTGTAGTCGGCAATAAATTTATGGGGCAGGCGCTAGATCTCAAACTCGAAGGTCACACAAGAAAGGGGTTAGACAGGTTCAGGCTCTCGCGGAGGAGATAATACCCTAATCCTGTGTGCTGGGATTATATGGATCTCTTGGATCTAAGATCGCTCAAAGCGCAACGTGCTCTGGGCGAAAAGCAATGTGTGTGTGTTGATGCGATTGCTCGATTCCTATGTTGTTGCCCACCCTCTCCCTTATATAGCGGGGGTGGGGCGGCTTACAGAGTCCCGATCGGTTAGGAGATTTCGATCGGTTACTAGATCTAGTCAGTTACATGATAGAGTTTACATCTTTATCTACCCTATTAGTGACTCGGATTACAACCATATCTTTTATATCTAAATACGTATTCAATTGTCTATAGGATGTGCCCCCTTCCATACGTCAGCAAGGCTTGGTGTGGGGTTCATTCTTTGGGCCTTTTATTTGGGCCTGTCGTCTCCTTAAGTGACGCTGAGCCTGTCATGAAGGTACCTGGTTCCATATATTCCACAGTAGCCCCCGAGTGATTCATGATCCAATTGCTACATTTTTATCCGGGCCTTGATTCTGGATCAACGTCTCTAGCTTCCAGCGTAAACCTTCGACTGATTTCTCTTTTGATTTGAGTGCTTTTCTTTGCAGCAAGGGGATTATGAAGGACTCGAATATAACCCCTGTTTTTTATTATAATCTTCTGTCTCGCAGGTTTATTGTGGGTGACTTCATGAATTTGTCCCATATTTCAGATATGGATTAGATACCTCTTCCCGCTCGAAGCGAAACCTTAATTCTCTTCGTGGATCAATACTGGGTGGTCTTCAAGACTGTTTTGGTTTTCTGTGTCAACCCCTTCTCCGAAAACCCCTTTGGCTTCTAAAACTACATTAACTTCATCTTCTCGGCTTCTGATGTTTTCATATCTTCGCATTTACTTCAACCTCATCGCATTGGCTATAAAAGGTGAACCAGCGCTTGTAGAATGCATTCCTTCGCACTTAGTTCTCCATCTCCTTGCTCTGAGCTCCACCCTTTTCTCCGAGGGACCTCCATGGCCGGCCAAGACTACGATCTTGCTAAAGAATGGGCGCTTTTTGACCTCACCATGGCGGAGTGGGCGGAGGATAAGGCCGCCGTCCTCGACCGCGTCGCCGTCGACACCTTCCTAGAGATCTTCCCCATCCTTTACAAGGCTAGGGAGGCTCTTGTGGAGGCGCTTGGCCGCGTGCGCCGGGGAGAAGTTTAGGGCCCTGTAAATATAATACTTTCCTAGGCATAATGCCTGGTGAACTTTGTATATATAATAAAGTAGTACCTTTTCCAAGCATTTTTCCATGATTGTCGTTTTGACGTAGCTTGAACCCAACTTGGGGCATGTCGAAGCTTGCATGGTTCCTTGGTCGAGCGATATTCGCACCCAACCTCGTAGGATACACCTTAGGTCCAACTTGGGACATATTAGGATTTGCGCGGCTCTTGGCCGAGTGATACCCATATCCGACTGTTGTAGGATATAGCTTAGGCTCGGCTTAGAGCGTATCAGGATTTTTTTGGCTCGTGGCTGAGTGATACCCATATCCGACTGCTGTAGGATATAGCTTAGGCTCGGCTTGGAGCGTATCATACTTATGTGGCTCTTGGCCAAGTGATACCTATATCCGACTGTTGTAGGATATAGCTTAGGCTCAACTTGGAGCGTATCAAGGTTTTCTTGGCTCGTGGCCGAATGATGCCCATGCTCGACTGATGTAGGATATGGCTCTGGTCCAACTTGGGACACATCGAGGTTTATCCAAACGGTATTCGTACTCACTTATTACGATGCACAGCTTTTCGACCCTCATGGGGCATACCATTGGATTCGTGCCCGTTTAGGCTCAACCTGTGATATATGATTCCGTAATGCGGTAACCACCTAGCGACCCAGCGTGGGGCATATCACAAGAAGATATATTTTTTATACAAATCGGAGGATATCCACGTCCCGCTTAGCATGGTAAGTGATTAAACATCCCATCGTGGGGCAACGTGTCCCCATTATGACTTGATCAAACCGCGACTGTCTCGATATGTCAGGACGCCCGGCTAGCAAATCATTACGAGGCATAGAGTAGGGCTAGGGGTTCCGCAATCTTTTTCCCGCCGTTTTCGCGAAAACCTGATTTTCCCCCCTTTAAGACTGAGCCGATGGTTCATTTTTCCCATCGCTTACTCCTGCCTCTTCTGCTTCCTTTGTCTCTCCGCCTTCTCCACCGCTAGGGTTAACTGCTGCTGCGCCCACATTTTTGCGCCGCCATTGATCTCTCCTCCGAAGATGTCTTGTCATCCTTCCAAGGTCTCCTCCTCGCAGCCTTTGCCCCAGGATTGGATGACCTCGATCACGACAGAGGAGAAACTGCAGTCCATGGTGAATGACGGGGTTCTCCCAGACTTGGCTTTGATCTCCGCTCGGGCGGCTGCAGGTGAATCCATCCCCACTCCTCGTCCTGAAGAAGTCATGGTATTTGAGTCTTTCTTCCAGCGTGGGCTGGGTCTTCCGGCCTGCGCTTTTCTCCGCGGCCTTCTCTTCTTCTATGGCATCGAGTTAGTGAACTTGAATCCCAACTCTATATTGGTAATCTCTATCTTTATTCACCTTTGCGAAGTTTTCTTGGGCATCCGTCCTCATTTTGATCTTTTCCGCTATTTTTACCTTCTGAATCCCTATCCCTCAAAGAGTGACCCCAAGGTAATTGGGGGAGCCGGATTCCAAATTTGGGAGGGGCTAAAGAAATCATACTTTGCTATTCTTTTCAAGTCTTCGAATAAAGGCTGGCAACAGGAGTGGTTTTATTGTGCCAATCCTGATCCAGCTCTCCCTTCTTTCATTGGGCGTCGGCCGAAGGTGTCCCTCTCTTGGTCTTTTGTCGGTGATGCCTGCAACATGGATCAAGTGCAAGACCTCTTGGTGCTCATCGGCAAATTAAAAGAAGGGGGCCTCGCAGGTTGGTCGGCCCTTCGCCGTTGCTTGCGGATTCATTACGGAGGAGCGCGACCATCCGGGGTATCGATTTGAGGAAGGGCGATCCGACCCGGGAATTGTCCGATTTAATAACGAAAGAGCAAATTTTTGCTCGAGTAGGCGATTTTTTTATCCTGAGCGTCGAGATGCCCACCAGATGCCCCAAGGCCTTCTCTGCATCGAATCCTCCTCCTGAGGTGAGAAAGTTTTGCCGATAAATTTTTACATCCGTCTCTTGAATGACTTTTGACTTTTAATCTTCCTTTCCAGGATCGAGTGGCCTTCTTTAGCGACGCGTCTCTTCCGAAAATGCCCACTCGTATAGGCGATTCCCCGAAGCGGCCAGCGAGCTCTCCTGCGGGAGATCCCGCCGCCAAGAAGGGAAAGAAAATGATGGACAAGGACCCTGCGAAGCTCCGGCGCCTGACTGGTGGTCCCAAGATCCAGGAACCGTCAGCACGAGCCCTGGTGCCTTCGGCTCCCCTTTCCAACGAGCCCACTACCCGGACGAGTCCAACTCCGAAGGACTCTGGCGGTCGAGAGGAGCCCAGCGTACCAGTCGGTGGCGTCCCGAGTGGTTCCTTCGGGAGCGGCTCGGCCACTCGGAAGAAGCCCCCGATGAGGATGAAGAAGTCTGACAGGTTTGTTACTCTATCGACTCTTATTTGACGCATTTCGCCGGCTTGTTTACTGACAGATCTTCTCGTAGGAATCCTTCGCTCGATGCTCCCGTCGAGACACCGTCTAGGGCTCCTTAAGGGGCTAGGCTCGTGGAGGTTCAAGTCTCGGTTGAGGGGCTTACCGGGACACAGAGCGCCCGAGCCTCGGCCGCCACGACGCCTCGTGCTTGATATTAGGCTCTACTGCTCAGGAGCCCATCCCCTGCCCGTCCCCCGAAGTTGAAGAGATCTCCTGGGTTCCACCGACTCCTGCTCGCCCCCAGCTCATAATGCAAGCTGCGTGGGTTGATGAGGAGGACGGCTTGAAGCTCCTAGACGACTCGGAGGAGGAGAGGGAGAGGAATGACTTTTACAGTCATGCCACTAATTGTGCACGCCTAGCCCGGGTAAAATTTTCTCTATTCTCGCCATCTTCTTGCTTACATCAGTCAGCACGTAGTCACCTCTCCCTGTGATGATTACAGAAATTAGGGGAGCGCTCCGAAAAGAAGTCCGAGTACCTCCAGAAGATGCTTCCGGAGGTCCGGACGCGCCAGGAATATTTGGCCGAACTGGAGCAGATCAAGGCTGGACATGCAGCCGAGCTGCGAGCTCTTCGGTCGGAGGTCCAGGCGATGCGGGCTGAGAAGGAGACTCTTCGGCAAGAGAAGATAGATGTCGTCGGTTCCCTTCGAGGTAAATATTTCCCGGACCATCTCATGCTTTCATTTAATCGTCTGGTTTTTTGATCTTCTTATCTTCGTGTCAGCTCGGGACTCTGCTAATGTAAAGCTCCAGGGGCAACTTAAAGCTTCGGAAAAGGAGCTAGAAGGTACGGTCGGCAACTTGGCCCTCCCATGTCTTCATTGCTTTCTTGGTACTTCGTAATACTCTGTCTTGCAGATTATAAAGTAAAAACTCAGGCACAATACGCCGTCTTTAACGAGAAGGTTGAAACCCTTGAGACGTCTTGCGCTAAGCTTTGTGAAGCCTCCGAGCCGTTGTTGAGCTTGCTTCATCTCGGAGGCGAGAAGCCACTCGGCAGGGACCAGGTCATCTCTCGACTGGAGGAAGCCCCCGAGGCACTCAAGAGACTCTTGAGGGAACGACGACCAATGGTGCTAGCCAGGCTTTGGCGATCACCAAGTCGCTTTATCCCCGAGTGGATCTCGAAGCCGTTAAGGAAGGCTACGCCTGCAATGTAGAAGAAGATCAGGTGGCCGAGCTCTGGGAGGAAGTCAAGGATGCCTCCACAGCCATTGTAGAAACTCTGGAGCTGTAAACAAGATATATGAAAATTTCTCTTTGTTCTCGCATTTTGTCTTTCAAGTATACTGCTTTGTCCGAGTGGTTTTGACATGTCGTTGTCCGACTAGTTCAGCTCCCAGGCTCTGAGGCGTGGTTCATGACGCATGTCTCAGAGTCTTAACATCGTAGGAGCAAAGCACTCGGACGCATAAATCACGAGAAGTTTGAATGAAAATAACTTTAAGAGCGAACATTTATTCATGAAGAAACAATTGAATTACAAAATTCAAGTGAAAAAATGACGTAGTTATTCTATGTTCCAAGTGTTGCTGACTGTCATGCCATCTTCACGCTTGAGCTTATAAGCTCCAGGGCATATCACCTCATCGATGACGTAAGGGCCTTCCTAGCTTGGGGAGAACTTATGTTCGTACTTCTGATTCTTTCTAAGGACCAGATCTCCTTTAGAGAACGCGTGGCTCCTCACATTGCGTCCGTGATAGCGACGTAAGCCCTGAAGATATTTTGCCGACTGAATTGTTGCGATGTCTCTGGCTTCTTCCAGTTGGTAGAGGTCTTCTTGCCGGCTCTCTTCCGAAGCGACTTCTTCAAAGCTCTGAATCCGTGGGGATCCGAATTCTAACTCGGTGGGGAGGACTGCCTCTGAGCCATACACCAGGAAGAAAGGTGACTGCCCGATTGCTCTGCTGGGGGTGGTTCGCAGCCCCCAGAGTACCGAAGGCAATTCTTTAACCCACCGAGTGGCGTATGGTTTGAGACGATCGAAAATCCTTGCCTTTAGGCCTTGCAAAACCATGCCGTTGGCTCGCTCAACCTGCCCATTACTTCGGGGGTGTGCTACTGATACGAAGCAGATCTTTATGCCGAGTTCACCGCACCAGTCTTGAAATATGCCACCTCTGAATTGGGTGCCATTATCCGTGATGATTCGGTTTGGTACGCCGAATCTAACCACGATTTTATGGAAGAATTCTTTGGCCTTTGCGGCTGTGATTGTGGCAACTGGCTTGGCCTCAATCCATTTGGTGAATTTGTCGACGGTTATGAAGAGATGAGTATAACTGCCTTGGGCCTTCTTCAAAGGTCCCACCATGTCCAGCCCCCAGACCGCAAACGCCCAGGTGATTGGGATGGTTTGTAGCTCTTGTGCGGTTTGTTCATCTGTCGCGCAAAGAACTGGCATCCTTCGCATGTCCGGACGATGTCCTCCGCATCAGTGACGGTAGTCGGCCAGAAAAATCCCTGACGATAAGCCTTACCAACTAGGGTTGATGGCGTCGAGTGATTCCTGCAGACTCCCGAGTGGATCTCCTTGAGGAGATCTCTTCCTTCTTGTTCTGATATGCACCGTCGTAGTACACCAGAGGAGCTCTGGCGATAGAGTTCTTCCCTGATCACTACATAGCTCTTGCTTCGACGCATTATTCATTCGGCTTGCACGCGGTTTTCGGGTAGTTCGACCTTCAAAATAGTCGGATATGGAGCCGTCCAGCAGGGTAATGACTAGGACTTGACTTCAGCGTTTTTCTCCACAAGGCGTCGCTTTTGACCGAGTGCTAATCATGGGCTTACGAATTTCTTCAACGAATACTCCCACGGGCACTGTAGACCGACAGGATCCCATTTTCACCAGCTCGTCGGCCGCTTCATTGTCCCGACGTAGCACATGAACGAGTTCTAGGCCATCGAAGTTGCCTTCCAGCTTGCGTACCTCCTGGCAGTAGGCAGCCATGTTGTCTTCGATGCAGGACCATTCTTTTTGCACTTGATTGACCACGAGCATTGAATCTCCGCAGATCGCCAAACGTCGAATACCGAGCGATATGGCGATACGGAGCCCATGGATGAGTGCCTCGTACTCGGCAGCGTTGTTCGATGCGGTAAAAAGTATCTGCAGAACGTACCTCAATCTTTTTCCACTTGGTGATATGAGCACAATTCCAGCCCCCACGTCGCTGAGCATGAGGGAACCGTCGAAGTACATCGTCCAATACTCGAGTTCCTTGATGACCGCCGGATTTTAAAGTTCCGTTCACTCGGTAGTGAAGTCGGCGAGCGCTTGAGACTTGATGGCTGTGCGAGGCTTGAAAAGGATATCAAAAGCTCCAAGCTCGACTGCCAATTTTGCAATTCTCCCAGTGGCCTCCTGGTTGTGAAGAATATCTCCTATTGGGAAGGAGGTGACCAACGAAACAGTATGCTCTTGGAAGTAGTGCTTGAGCTTGCGAGATGTAAGAAGTACGGCATATAATAATTTCTGTACTTGCGGATACCGCACCTTAGATTCACTCAGGACCTCGCTGACGAAGTAGACCGGGTGTTGGATCTTCTGCACGTGGCCTGACTCCTCCCTTTTTACGATGACCACAGCGCTGACTACATGAGTCATTGCCGCGATGTAAAGTAGCAGAGGTTCCTCTGGCATCGGTGAAACCAAGACCGGGGGCGTTGTTAAGAAGGTCTTGTGTCTTCAAGCGCTTCTTTGTCCTCGCGTCCATTGGAACTTGTCCTGCTTCTTGAGGAGTTTAAAGAATGGCATACCTCGCATACCCAGTCAGGAAATAAACCTGCTGAGTGCGGCCATGCATCCTGTAAGCTTCTGGACGTCCTTCTGGCAAGTCGGTGCTTCCATATTTGATATGGCCCTGATCTTCTCTGGGTTGGCCTCAATGCCTCATTGGGATACGATAAACCCGAGCATTTTTCCCGACGATACTCCGAAAACACACTTCTCGGTATTAAGCTTCATGCTGAAAGCCCTCAGACTCTCGAACGTCTCGGTCAGGTCAGCGATAAGGTCCTTCCTTTCCCAAGTCTTCACCACGACATCGTCCACGTATGCCTCCACATTGCGTCCGAGCTGGGCGTGAAAACACCACTGTATTGCGTGCTGAAACGTAGCTCCAACATTTTTGAACCCGAACGCCATCGTGGTATAGCAAAAGGCTCCGAAAGGCGTGATGAATGAAGTCTTGATATGATCTTCCGCCTTTAGGCGAATCTGATGGTACCCTGAGTAGGCATCGAGAAAACTCAGAATTTCGCATCCGGCGGTCGAGTCAACCACCTGATCAATTTGAGGTATCTCAAAGGGATCCTTCGGATATGACTTGTTGAGATCAGTATAATCAACGCACATGCGCCAAGTTTTATTCTTCTTTTGAACTAGTACAGGGTTTGTCAACCAATCGGGATGATACACTTCTTTGATAAAACCTGCAGTTAAAAGCTTGGTGATCTCCTGCTTGATGGCGTTCCGGCGATCCGGAGCGAACCACTGGAGTCTTTGCTTGATAGGTTTTGCCTTTTCATCGACGTGTAAGGAATGCTCGATCACCTCCCTAGGAACACCCGGCATGTCGGATGGTTTCCAGGCAAAGATGTCCTTGCTAGCCTGGAGAAAGGTGACGAGCACGCCTTCCTATTTATCCTTGAGCCCTAACCCGATCAGAGTCGTTTTGGACGAGTCGGATGGGTCGAGAATGATTCTCTTGGTTCCTTCGCCAGGCTTCATCCCTGACGTGGCCTGCTTCTTGGACGGGACATCGCCTTCTTCTTGCAACGTGGCAGCCTCTATTTGGATTTTCTTCCCTTCGGCGGTTGCCTCCTGCAGCTCAGCAAGTTCACAATTCTCTCGGTAGCATTCCAGAGACCGCTTGATGTCGCTGCGAACCGTGATGACGCTTCTGGGTCTCGGCATCTTCATCATCAAGTAGGTGTAGTGCGGGACGGCCATGAATCTAGCCAGACCGGGCCTTCCCAAGATAGCGTGGTACGCTGTCTCGAAATCGGCCACTTCGAAACTTACATACTCGGTCCGATAGTTGTCTTTGGTACCGAAAGTAACGGGCAAAGAAATCTACCCGAGTGGAAACGAAGACGCCCCAGGGATCACCCCATGGAACGGCTGAGTGCTCGGCCTTAGCTCGGAGCGAGGAATGTTCATATCGTCGAAGGTCTTGGCGAATAAGACGTTGAGTCCGCTCCCTCCATCGATCAATACCTTCTTGAGCTTTACATTGCGAATGACAGGGTCGAGCACTAGAGGGTACTTACCCAAATGCAGAACCCAGTTGGGGTGATCTGAGCGATCGAAGGTGATCGGGACCTCAGACCACTTAAGATACTGGGGGTCACTGGTTCCACCGCATTGATCTCCCGAGCGGTGAGCTTTTGCTTCCGCTTGGACTCGTATCCGGTGGAGCCTCCGTAGATGTAGTTCAGCTCTTGCTCGGGCTCTTGGTAGTCGTCCTTGTCTGGAAGGTCTTTCTTCTTGGCTACCTCATCCTTCGCTGGGGCCGGCTGCTTGTTGCTTTCCCGCGCAAAACGCTTCAGGGTGAAGCAGTCCTTGGCGGCATGTTTTCCCTTGGGGTGGAAGGGACAGATTGCATCCATAACAGAATTATAATCGGGCGCCTCCCTCCTCATGGCTTGGGTCTGGTTGCGTTCTGTTACCTCAACTAGCTCCTCACCTTTCCGCTTCTTGTCTTTGTGCTTGGAGGGCTAGGTCTTGTCGCCTTTACTCTTCTGTTGTGGGCGATCTTCTTGGCACTCGGCCAGGGCGTCGGAGGCCGTGGCATAGCTGTAGGCCAATGCAAACATCTCCTTCACAGAGGCCGGGGGTTTCCTGGACATTTTCTTAATTAGATCAGGATCACTTACCCCCTCGAAAGGTGCCACCACCACGAGATCGACACGTCCCGATGGTGTTCTTCTTCTGCATAAAACGCCGGATGAAATCTCTCAGCGTCTCGTCCTTCTACTGGTGGAGCTGGTATAGGTCCCACGGAGTGCCAGGCCTCTCGTAGGTTCCCTGGAAGTTCGCAATGAATTGATCGCAAAGATCGCTCCAGGAGTCCACTGAGTTCGCAGGAAGTCCTGTGAGCCATGCTTGAGTCGAGGGGGTGAGATTGACTGACAGATAATTCACCATGACATTCTGATTGCCCCCGGCCGCTTTGACCGCCAGGGCATAGACCTGCAGCCAAGCTTCCGGATCTCGCTCCCCATCAAACTTGACGATGCCCTTGGGATTGAATCCCTCGGGCCATACCACTCGGCGTAGCCGAGGAGTGAATGCTCGGATCCCGTCAATGGATCTCTCATCATGATGAGGGGGAGACCGGCGTGGCGATCCTCTGGCTCGGCGATTATCGTCAACGCGTCGGGGTGGAGTTCGGCGCGGTGAGTCCACGACTTGGTAATCATCGTCGTTCTGACCCCTGCGATGATGGTCTCTATGGTCGTCGTAGTCATCGTACCTTCGATCACTTCGTCGTTCGTGACCGGTGCCGAAGTGCTCGTAGTCATCGTGACGCCCGCGTCGTTCTTCCTCGTCCCGCTCTTGCCGTCTGGCGGTGATGTCTTGGCGGAGGTCGCGGTTGAGAATTCGGCGAGCGTCTTCGACTGGTGGTGTGAGGCGCCTATTGCCTGATTCCGACTGGTTGCAGTCTGACTGCTAGCGACACGAATGGCCGCGTGGGAGCGTGAATGCGCTTCCCCTACCGGTTTCTCCTGATTCTGCTGAATTGCTGCCGCCGTCACCATAGCCTTGATCTGGGCCACGATCGGGGCTGCCGGGCTGTCAGACGCAATCATTGGATCCAGTGTATCAAGAAGCGTTTTGGAGGCGACGACGTTCTGTAGCGGTGTATGGAAGACAGCTTGGTCTCCCAACCTGGGCTGCAGGATGTCCTCGCGAACATGGCAGCCGCGCAATCGAAGCGATCGCGTCTGTACCTCCTTTCCCTTGCAGAGTAGACAATCTTCCTCCGCAGCCTCCTGAACCTCTTGCTAGCGTTGGAGATCGGTCTTCTGTTCTTCTATCGTGAAGATGCCACGTAGATCGCAGCAAATTCCTATGATGCCGACTGGTTTACTAGCCGAGTCAGAGCGACATACCTGAGATGGATCAGCTTGACCACTACCAGATTGGATCTGGTTTAGGTCTAGGCGAACGAGTTCTCCGTGTGCATCTGCAACGAAGTGCAGGCTTCCGAAGCGAAAAGCCTTGCCAGAGACAAAGGTGGTGGCGATTCCGCCGATAGCTGCCATCGAGTTTGTAGGAAAAGATTTTAGCGCTTCCCCTACCTGGCGCGCCAACTGTCGACTTTTGTAGTCGGCAATAAATTTATGGGGCAGGCGCTAGATCTCAAACTCGAAGGTCACACAAGACAAGGGGTTAGACAGGTTCAGGCTCTCGGTGGAGGAGATAATACCCAAATCCTGTGTGCTGGGATTATATGGGTCTCTTGGATCTAAGATCGCTCAAAGCGCGACGTACTCTGGGCGAAAAGCAATGTGTGTGTGTTGAGGCAATTGCTCGATGCCTATGTTGTTGCTCGCCCTCTCCCTTATATAGCGGGGGTGCGGCGGCTTATAGAGTCCCGATCGGTTAGGAGATTCCGATCGGTTACTAGATTCTAGTCGGTTACAGAATAGAGTTTACATCTTCATCTACCCTATTACCGACTCGGATTACAACCCTATCTTTTATATCTAAATACTTATTCAACTGTCTATAGGATGTGCGTCCTTCCATACGTCAGCAAGGATTGGTGCGGGGTTAATTCTTTGGGCCTTCTATTTGGGCCTGTTGTCTCCTTAAGTGACGCTGGGCCTGTCATGAAGGTACCTGGTTCCATATATTCCACAGATTGCTAAGAAATGACACTACCACCCCAGAGAAATACAAATCCAGAGTGAGATTTGGCACTGTGGGGATCAGATAGATAGCCAACATTAGCATATCACACCATTGTCAAGTCTTGGTCCTTCTGGTAAAACAAGCCAAGATCTTGAGTACCTTGGAGGTATCTGAGCAAAGTCTTAACACCAGCCCAATGTCTTCTAGTTAAAGCTACATTGTGTCTAGCTAGAAAATATAATGCAAATGAAATATCAGGCCCTTATGCAATTCGCAAGTGTGGAATATAAGAACCCAAGTGTCTTCATAACCGGCCCAGAAGTGCCTGAGGAAGAGACAGCCCAGTGGAAGGCCCAGAGGATAAGCTCCGCGCCAAGCCTTGCTACCGTGCGCAAGGGGATACATCCTAGAGACAGTTGAACATATATTTAGATATAAGAGATATGATTGTAATCCGAGTTGTTAGCAGGATAAGATAAAGATGTAAACTCTATCTTGTAACCGACTAGAATACAATAACCGATCGAAATCCCTTAACCGATCGGGACTCTGTAAATCGCCCCACCCCCATTATATAAGGGAGAGGGCGAGCAACAACAGAGAGACGAGCAATCTTAGATCCAAGAGATCCAAATAATCCCAGCACACAGGACTAGGGTATTACCTCCTTCGTTGAGGGCCTGAACCTGTCTAAACCTTTGTCTTGTGTGACCATCGAGTTTGAGATCTAGCGCCTACCCCATAAATTCATTGCCGACCACAAAAGTTAATAGTTGGTGCGCCAGGTAGGGGGAGCACTATAATCTTTTCCTACAAACTCGATGGCAGCAATCAGCGGAATCATGACCACCTTCATCTCCGGCCAGGCTTTTCGCTTTGGAAGCCTGGACTTTGTCGCAGATGCATTCAGAGAACTTGTTCGCCTAGACCTAAACCAGATCCAATCTGGTAAAGATCAGGCTAACCCATCTCAGGTATGCCACTCTAACTCGGCCAGCAAACCAGTTGGTGTCGTGAGGAATTGCTACAATCTTCACGGCATCTTCGCAATAGAAGAGCAAAAGACCGATCTCCAATGCCAGCAAGAGATTCAAGAAGCTGCAGAGGAAGATCGCCTTCCTCGTAAGGGTAAGGAGGCACAAGTGCGATCGCTTCGATCTCGCGGCCGCAATGTCCACGAGGACATCCTACAATCCAGATTGGGAGACCAAGCTGTCTTCCACACACCGCTGCAGAACATCATCGCCTCCAAGACGTTTCTCGACACGCTGGACCCGATGATTGCATCTGATAGCCCGGCAGCCCCAATCGTGGCCCAGATCAAGGCCATGGTGACGGCGGCGGCAATTCAGCAGAATCAGGAAAAGCTGGTAGGAGAAGCACACTCGCGCTCCCATGTGGCTACTCGCGTCGCTAGCGGTCGATTGCTACCGATCGAATCTGGCGATCGGCGCCCACAACGATCGAGGCGTCGCCGAATCTCAACCGCGACCTCCGCCAAGATATCACCGTCATACGGCAAGAGCGGGATGAGGAAGAACGACGCTGGCGCCACGATGACCATGAACGTTTCGGTACCGGCCACCATCGACGAAGTGATCAATGGTACGATGACTACAACGACCATAGAGACCATCATCGTCGGGGTCGGAACGACAACGGCGATCGCCGAGTCATGGGCTCGCCGCGCCAAACACTACCTTGATGCGTTGATGACAATCGCCGAGCCAGAGGCTCGCCACGACGGACTCCCCCTCATCATGATGACAGATCCATCGACGGAATCCGAGCGTTCACTTCTCGGTTACGCCGAGTAGTATGGCCCGAAGGTTTCAACCCCAAGGGCATCGTTAAGTTTGACGGGGATTGAGATTCGAAAGCTTGGCTGCAGGTCTATGCCCTGGCAGTTAAAGCGGCTGGAGGCAATCAAAACGTGATGGAAAATTATCTGCCAGTTAATCTCACCCCTTCAACTCAATCATGGCTCACAAGACTTCCTGCGAACTCGGTGGACTCCTGGAAAGATCTTTGCGATCAATTTATCACGAACTTTCTGGGAACCTACGAGAGGCCTGGCACCCCATGGGACCTATATCAGCTCACCAGAAGAAAGATGAGACGCTGAGAGATTTCATCCGACATTTCATGCAGAAGAAAAAGACCATCAGGGATGTATCTGATTTAGTGGTGGTAGCGACCTTTCGAGAAAGGGTGGCGATCTGATCGATCAAGAAAATGTCGAGAAACCACCGCCTCAGTAAAGGAGATGTTTGCATTGGCGACCGCTATGCCATGGCCTCGAGGCATACGGCCGGCGCCAAGAAGATCGCCCATAACAGAAGAACAAAGCGACAAAGGTGAGTCCTCGGCACAAAGACAAAAAGCGGAAGGCGAGGAGCTAGTTGCGGTAGCGAGACACAACCGGCCCGAGCCACATGGAGGCGCTCGATTACGATACTATCATGGATGCGATCATCCTTTCCACCTAAGGAAAGCACGCCGCCAAAGACGCTTTACCTAAAGCGTTTTGCGTGAAAGCAACAAGCAACCGGCTCCAACAAAGGATGAGGCGCCAGAAGAAAGACCCTCCGGCGAGGGCGATTACCAGAGCCCGAGCACGAGTGAACTACATATCGGGGCTCCACGGATACGAGTCAAGCGGAAGCAAAGCTTACCGCTCGGAGATCAATGCGGTGGGACAGCAACCCCAAATATCTAAAGTGGTCTAAAGTCCCGATCACCTTCGACCGCTCGGATCACCCCAACAGAGTTCTATATCCGGGTAAGTACCCTCTAGTGCTCGACCCTGTTATTCGCAATGTAAAGCTCATGAAGGTCTTGATTGATGGAGGGAGTGGACTCAACGTCTTGTTCGCTAAAACATTCGACGACATGAACGTCCCCCGCTCTGAGCTAAGGCCGAGCTCACAGCCATTCCACGGGGTGATCCCTGGGGCGTCTTCATTTCTTCTCGGGCAGATTGATTTGCCCGTCACCTTCGGTACCAAAAACAACTATCGGACCGAGTATATAAATTTCGAGGTAGCGGATTTCGAGATAGCGTATCACACTATCTTGGGAAGGCCTGGTCTGGCTCGATTCATGGCCGTCTCGCACTACACCTATTTGGTGATGAAGATGCTAGGACCCAAAAGCGTCATCACGGTTTGCAGTGACATCAAGCGATCTTTGGAATGCGACCGAGAGAACTATGAACTTGCCAAGCTGCAGGAGGCAACCGCCAACTAGAAGAATATCCAGGCAGAGGCTGCCGTGTTGCAGGAAGAAGGCGACATCCCATCCAAGATGCAGGCCACGTCAGGGATAAAGCCTGGCGAAGGAACCAAGAGAATTATTCTCGACTCATCTGACCCATCCAAAACGACTCTGATCAGGATAGGGCTCGACGATAAATAGGAAGGCATGCTCGTCACCTTCCTCCAGGCTAACAAGGACATCTTTGCCTGGAAACTATCCGACATGCCGGGTGTTCCTAGGGAGGTGATCGACCATTCTTTACACGTCGATGAAAAAGCAAAGCCAATCAAGCAAAGGCTCTGGCGGTTCGCTCCAGATCGTCGGAATGCCATCAAGCAGGAGATCACTAAGCTATTAGCTGCAGGTTTTATCAAAGAAGTGTATCATCCCGACTAGTTGGCGAACCCTGTACTAGTTCAAAAGAAGAATAAAACTTGGCGCATGTGCGTTGATTATACTGATCTCAACAAGGCATGTCCGAAGGATCCCTTCAGGCTACCTCGAATTGATCAGGTGGTTGATTCAACCGCCGGGTGCGAGATCCTGAGTTTCCTCGATGCCTACTCAGGGTACCACCAGATTCGCCTAAAGGCGGAAGATCATATCAAGACTACATTCATCACGCCCTTTGGAGCCTTTTGCTATACCACGATGGCGTTCGGGTTGAAAAATGCTGGTGCAACGTATCAACGTGCAATACAGCGGTATTTTCACCCCTTCGAGGCGCAATGTGGAGGCATATGTCGACGATGTCGTGGTAAAGACTCGGGAGAGGAAGGACCTTATCGCCAACCTAACCGAGACGTTCGAAAGTCTAAGGACTTTCAGCATGAAACTTAATCCCGAGAAGTGTGTTTTCGGAGTATCTTCGGGAAAACTGCTTGGGTTTATGGTATCCCAATGAGGCATTGAGGCCAACCCAGAAAAGATCAAGGCCATATCAAATATGGAACCACCGACTTGCCAAAAGGACGTCTAGAAGCTTACAGGGTGCATGGACGCACTTAGCAGGTTTATTTCCCGACTAGGTATGCGAGGTATGCCACTCTTTAAACTCCTCAAGAAGCAAGACAAGTTCCAATGGACGCCTGAGGCACAGCAAGCGTTTGAAGATTTGAAGACCTTCTTAACGACACCCCCGGTCTTGGTTTCACCGATACCAGAAGAACCTCTGTTACTTTACATCGCGGCAACGACTCGCGTAGTCAGCGCCGCAATCATCGTAGAAAGGGAGGAGCCGAGCCACATGCAGAAGATCCAACACCCGGTCTATTTCATCAGTGAGGTCCTGAGTGAATCTAAGGTGCGGTATCCACAAGTGCAAAAATTATTATACGTCGTACTTCTTACATCTCGCAAACTCAAACACTACTTCTAAGAGCATACTGTTTCGGTGGTCACTTCCTTCCCAATAGGAGATATACTTCACAACCAGGAGGCCACTGGGAGAATTGCAAAGTGGGCAGTCGAGCTTGGAGCTTTTGACATCTTATTCAAGCCTGCTTGACCATCAAGCCTCAGCGCTTCGCCAATTTCTTGCCAGTGGACGAACTACAAAACCGTGATCGCCAAGGAACTCAGTATTGGACGATGTACTTGATGGTTCCTTCATGCTCGTGGCGCGAGGCTGGTATAGTGCTCATATCACCAAGTGGAGAACGGTTGAGGTACGTTCTTCAAATACTTTTTCCCGCGTCGAACAACATCGCCGAGTACGAGGCACTCATCCATGGGCTCCGTATCGCCATATCACTCGGTATCCGACGTTTGACGGTTCGCGGAGATTCAATGCTCGTGGTCAATCAGGTGCAAAAAGAATGGTCCTACATCGAAGACAACATGGCTGCCTATTGCCAGGAGGTACGCAAGCTAGAAGGCAACTTTGACGGCTTGGAACTTGTTCATGTGCTCCGTCGGGACAATGAAGCGGCCGACGAGCTAGCAAAAATGGGATCCGGCTGGACCACAGTGCCCGTCATCCGCCATGGACTTCAACCGCTCTTCCGTCGTTACCGAGGTGGTCCAATCTTGGGGCAAAGGCAGCGAGGAGGTGTCTTTGGAAGAATGAGAAGACATTTTTGGAAGAAAGATCAACAGCGACGCAAAAATGCGAGCGCAGCAGCAGTTAACCCTAGCGGTGGAGAAGTCAGAGAGACAAGGGAGCAGAAGGGCTAGGAGTATGCACTGGGGAAAATGAACCATCTATCAATACACGGCTTAGTCTTAAAAGGGGGAAAAATCAAGTTTTCGTCGAGTCGGCGGGAAAAAGATTGCAGAACACCTAACCCTGCCCTATGCTTCGTAATGATTCGCTAGCACGTCGTCCGGACATACGGAGGCAGTCATGGATTGACCAAGTCATATTTGGGACACGTTGCCCTACACGATGGGATGTTTAACCACTTATCGAACTAAGCGGGACGTGGGTATCCTCCAGTTTGGATTAAAAATATCTTCTTGTGATATACCTGTCGGGACCCGAATATGCAAATTCGGACCCTCTGTGTATTCAGCACTAGTCCAGGATCACGCTAGTGCACACAGTCTCAACATAGATGAAATATCACAATCATACACAGCGGAATAATAAATAAAGACTTCATCTATTAATATAGAACTATTGAACGACCTTAAGGTCAAACTTACACTTGTGAGGCCTTGGTGGCTTCAACTCAAAATAAATAAACAACAGCGGAATGAAGAACGTCGACGAATCCCATCAATATACCACAGGCAACTGACAAGGTTCAACTCCTAGATAATCGCCTCCTCGTGGAACTTCTCCGCCTTCGAAGTTGTGGTCTTCTCCTCAACTGATGATTTTGTGTTGCAAGGGGTGAGTACATAAAGCACTCAACAAGTTGTGCACAGAATGCAATTCTATGTAACTATATGTAGGGCTTATTCCAAAGGAAAAGGCTATTATGGCTATTTTGCAATAAGCAGCATTTATGAATAAATACAATAAATAGATTGTAAAGACTGTAAAACAAATAACAGCAATAGATAGATTCAGCATTTCTGAAGTAAACCAAGTTTCCAATCCTATGTCAAGTTCCAACCTTTCATGGCAATCCTGCCATCCCATTCCAAGTTTTCATTTCAAAAGTCTAACCCTTAATCGTAATTCCGAGCTTTGCTCAATCTAGTGAACACGGCTATTCGAATAGGTTTACACTCTGCGGAGGTTATGCACTTTACCCACGGACGTGATATTCTCTTTGTGCCTGGCCATCGGCACACTTCCTTTGGTGTCTGGCGAGAGAATTCACGACAAAGCCTTTCAGAACCTCTACCTTAACCAAAGAACCTCTCGGTGTTGCCTTCGCTATCACTCCTCTCACGCGATGCCGGTAGAAGTATAGGACGAGGCCAACACCGTTGGATGGGTACCAAGCCGCGACGCAGTGCGCTCCCCTGCAATACACTTCCGTGTCTTGTCGCCCGAGAGTATCGGAGGAAGATATCGAACCCTAATCAACTAGGTGCATCCCATATCGGACATGTGGTCGCATGATTGACTCGGTCAAAGGCTTGCAAGGTTAAGTCCTTAAGATGATCGAGGCAAGACTTCCACATACCCCGCCCATCGGGCCCACCTTAGCATTCTAGCCCCTTGCCACTTGCCCCAATCTAAATCATAACCACCCGGTTGATTACCAAGCACCACGTGCCATCAGCAATTTAACCTCGTTGCGTGACATCCTCTCGCCACCGCAACTCAATCTCATCGTGTGACCACACATGACACACAAGTTCATAACATCGTTCCATATTCCATTAGTCAAGATTATTTATCAAAGACTAAAGTACATGTGATGGCGTGGCATGACTAAGCAACTAATACGGTTTAACCATCCCATGTTGATTATTATTACTAACCAACTATAATGAACCAATCTAGGGTGACAATATATCATGGTATACAAATGGTAAGGTAGGGTATAGAGCAATTGGGTATAATAGCTAAGTCCCAAATTTAATTGAAGACATTTGTACATGTCAAATAATATGCAATAAAGTAAAACAATATAGCAGTTTTTGTAATCGTAGGTTCAACATGATCAAAGCACAACTTGCTTGGCACTTGCTATAAACTGCTCTTTACTCTTTTTAATTGATCTTCGGCTTCATCAACATTTGGCTCTTCAATCGAATGCTTGACTTCCTCGTCCTTGACTACTTGGGTAACCGAATGACATGTCTAACGACAAAGAAGCACAAATACAACAAAACTCAAAAGCAATTCAAATAAACTCCAATTTAATATTAGATTGGTGCTGAGCGGAAGGATTGAATTTAGGAACTTAGATTTGATCGAAGATCGGATGAAAGAAACGAGCTTTGAAAGATTTATCGAGAAGGTTCTGATGATAATTAGGAAAGCGGAGTATATTCCAAGGATATCCTTGAGATTAATTAACTCGATTGGATGAGATATTGACATATGGGCTCTTGATCTATAGATCGGGTCCATAAAGATATGTTAGTTCATGATGAACTAAGCGATGCTCAATGTTGACTTTTGTTGACTAAACAAATACAGATCAAACAAAGAAAGATAAACTAATAGAATAGATATGGCACGAGGATATGACATATGGCCAATGGTCTATCGACCAAGTCCACGAATGAATGCAGGTTAATGGCGATTAGATTTTGAGGATAAGACAAGGGCGGATGGAATCGACATTGATGCGATCCGATCGGGGTTGATCATACATCAAAGAAGAGACTTGGCGATAACGAGCGATGGCGATATGTAGTAAGGCGGTACAAATATCTTACTATAGTGGACACAGCGTGGAAAACCGCAATACCGGCGTACGCTCACGATGAACTTAGTCCATCGAACCGGTCTTAAGTTAGGTTTTGGTCGGCTGCGGATGATAGAAAGATAAAGCGGACTCACAAGAAATGGGGTTAGATCACGATAGGGCGATAGAAAGGATAATGACATCGCGCTACGCTCTTGCTGGAATGCGCATATGCGATGATAGCGGCGAGAGAAAAGCGTTAACGGCGGGCGTTAGCGAAGAAGCGTTAGCGGCGGGCGTTAGCGATTGAGCGTTAGCGGCGGGATGTTAACGATGGAGCGTTAGCGGCGGAGCGTTAACAATGGAGCGTTAACGGCGGGGCGTTAGCGATGAAGGTGGCGTTAACGAACACTTATGAGATTATAAGGTGGCAACCCTCGGTTGAAAGATAGGGCGGCGAGGTCATGACATGGCTCAAATTTGGTTTGAGATCTGCGGGTACACATATCACGGCCTTAGCGACAAATTGGACCAAGGGTTAAGTCGGGTTTGGCGAAGCGATTCAAGGATGAATACACTTGGCATAGGGTAGGATGGTAGGGTTAGCTCTGCGATTAAAGGTTACCAAAGATGGCGAACCGGAATGCGCACGACCACGAAGGACTAGGCCAAAGGGCGTTGGGTAGATTCTAGAACATGGCTTTGGCGGCCACCGGGATCAATGAACTTCAGCGGTGGGCAAAACAGGGGATAATGATTTTACGGACACAAAGACATGGCCACGACAAACCAAAATGGTTGGCGGCACAAGGCGGCAGCGCGGTGGCAAAAAGCGACGATAACGAATATTAAAATTTTCGGTGGATGGAACAGAAGAGGGGAAGTGAGCACCACGTAGAACGGCGACACGAACTCAGCGGTATATCCGGTTGGAAGCAACCCAGCGGACGGATCACAAACTGCCGATGAGCGGTGCTAAAGCTAATAGATCAAGCGGTCATAACTATTAAAATAATGGATTAAACCTAACCAAATTTTACAGAGAGCTATCTGGGATCATTTGGCACGATATGGCGTGAGCGGATCTGAGTTTCACCTTACGGATCAGCGGGAATGCGCGTGAAGTTTTACGCCATAAGTCGTGAGTCGATCGGGAAGATTGAATTTTCTGCACAAATCCTGTGGGCCAAACCTTGAGTTAGGGTGAGCACCATGTAGAGGACATCAAGAGGAGTCTACAGAAAACATTTCACGGTAAAACTCGCAAAAACGAAGGAGAACGGGCAGCAGCAAGATTTGAGATTAGAACTGCCGTAACTTTTGATTCCACGGATGGAACTGCACCAAATTTGGTGGAGAGATAGATCTGACTATATGGCACGAGATGACGTGGTTGGATCTCATAAAAACTCACCCAGAAGGCGAGGAACGCGATGCCAAGATCGGCCGGCGATGGCGGCGCACCGGAAGAGCTCGTCGATGTTGTAGGAGAAAAAGGGTCGCCGGCGGTGCTCTGTTTGGAATCATACAAAACTGATTCACAGGGTGTTGCAACCTTCATGGGGTGCTCCACAAAAATTTGAGGATGAGCGGAGTTGGGGCGCCTGTAGAGCTCGCGAAGTTCTTACGGAGTTAGGGAAAAAGGCTTGCCGAGGGATCTCCATTGCGATTCGGATGCTGATCTTTTAGTATGATGTGGGGAATGAGGAGAGGCGTCTAGGGTTCAATTTTCAACTACAAATGAGCAATGGATCAACGGAAAAAGCTCGCCGGAGTTGGGGAAGAAATCGCTGGCCGGAGGTGCTCCGGTTGGAATTTCGAAAATCTGATTTTACTGGATGTAGAGGACAGCAAGAGGAAGCTCTGGTGAAAATTTTAGATCAAAATAAGATCGGAAGTGACCAGGAGAGCTCGCCGAAGTTATGCCTGAAAATTTGCCGGAATTACTGTAGCAGTTACTGATTATTTAATCCGAATTATTAAGTATCACCCATAAAATCGAAATAAATATAAAAAAACCGTTTAAAAATCAGAGAAAAATCTGGAACGTGACCCACAGCCTTAGTAACACAAATAAAATATTATTACATAAAATAATAATTTTATTCGTGTACAGTAAATACTTTTATATTGTTTTTAATATCTTTTTAATTTGGAAAATAATAAAACAACCCCAAAAATTCTAAGAAAATTCAGGGAGTTTAATTAGGGTATTTTGAGATCAAATAAAATATTTTAGTACCACCAAATATTTTATTTTTGTACCCACATATATTTTTATTTTGTTAAAGCTTTCGGAAAGGCTTTAGAAAATATATAATTTGACAAATGTAGGAAATTTCGCAGAAATTCCCTTAGGTTTATTTATATTAAATAAGATAGTTTTAGCAAAACCAAATCTTTTATTTTGTCTCCAAACTATATTTTAATTGATGAGACTTTTAGAAAGATTTTGAAATCAGTATTTTAACAAATAATGGAAAAATTCACCGAAGTTCCTTGTGATATATATATATATATTTTTAAACTAATTCCAACCTAAATAGGGTTTTTATTTTTTTTAAGGAAATAGTTTTAAGTTTTTCTAAAAATTGGCAAAAGTATTTTTCCTTTGAACTCGAGAGAAATCCAGAAAATTAAGAGGAAACAAATAAACTTGAGACAACCGATAAAAATAATAATTTTAAAAAAAATTATCCTATTTTTAAAATGAAATTTTGGGATGTTACAATACCCCATGTTGGGTCGCTAGTTGGTTACCGCATGGCGGAATCATATATCATGGGTTGAGCCTGATAAGGCACGGTTCCAATGGTATACCCCAAGATGGGTCGAAAAGCTGTGCATCGTAATAAACGAGTACGGATACCATTCAGATAAACCTTGATACGTCCCAAGATGGATCAGAGCTATATCCTACACCAGTCGGATATAGGTATCACTCGGCCATGAGCCAAGAAAATCTTGATACGCTCCAAGTCGAGCCTAAGCTATATCCTACAGCAGTCGGATATGGGTATCACTCGGCCAAGAGCCACGTAAGTATGATACGCTCCAAGTCGAGCCTAAGCTATATCCTACAACAGTCGGATATGGGTATCACTCAGCCAATAGCCAGGTAAATATGATACGCTCCAAGTCGAGCCTAAGCTATATCCTACATCAGTCGGATATGGGTATCACTCGGCCAAGAGCCACGTGAATATGATATGTCCCGAGTTGGACCAGAATATATCCTACGATAGTCCGATATGGATATCACCCAACCAAAGAGCCATGCAAGCTTTGATATATCCCAAGTTGGGTCTAGGCTATGTCTAACAACAGTCATAGATATCAATCGGAAGGTATTTCTTTATTATATAAATTCCTCAGGCACTATGCCTGGGAAAAGACTCTCTTACATTTACAGGAGTATTATACTTCTCCGCGGTGCACACGACCAAGCGCCTCCACGAGAGCTTCCCTAGCCCTATAAAAGACGGGGACGATTTCGAGGAAGGCGTCAACGGTGGCACGGTCGCGGGCAACGGCCTCTTCTTCAACCCATTCGGCCACGGCGGCGTCGAATAGCGCCCACTCTTCGGCAAGTTCTAGATCCTGGCCGTCCATGAAATCCCTCAGGAAGAAGGTGGAGTTTGGCGCAGGAAAATGGAGGACTAAGCGTGAGAGAATAAGTTCTAAAAGCACCGGTTCGCCTTTTATTGCTGATACGGTAAGGTTGAAGTAAATGCGAAGATGTAAAGACATTAGAAGCCGAGGAGACTTGGACTTAAGATTGTTTCAGAAGCCAAAGAGGTTCTCGGAAAATGAATTGGTACAGGAAGTCAAGAACAGCTTCGAAGACTGTCCGGTATTGATATTTGAAGGGGAAAGATATTAGGGTTTCGTCTCAAGCGGGAAGAAATATCTAATCTTCATATGAGATATGGGTCAGATCCACGAAGCTACCCATAATAAACCTATCAGATGGGAGATTATAATCAGTTGGAGCAAAAAATCAAGGGTTATATTCGAGTCCTTCATAATCCCCTTGCTGCAAGGAGAAGCATTCAAATCAAAGAAGAAACCAGTCAGAGGTTCATGCTGGAAGCTGAGAACGTTGATTCAAAGTTGACACCCAGATAAAGATATAGCAATCGGATCATGAATCACTCAGGGGCTACTGTGGAATATAAGAACCCAGGTGTCTTCATAACCGGGCCAGAAGTGCTTGAGGAAGAGACAGGGCCCAGTGGAAGGCCCAAAGGATAAGCTCCGCGCCAAGCCTTACTGCCGTGCGCAAGGGGATACATCCTAGAGACAGTTGAACATATATTTAGATATAAGAGATATGATTGTAATCCGAGTTGTTAGCAGGATAAAGATGTAAACTCTATCTTGTAACCGACTAGAATCCAATAACCGATCGGAATCCCTTAACCGATCGGGACTCTGTAAATTGCCCCACCCCCATTATATAAGGGAGAGGGCGGGTAACAACAGAGATACAAGCAATCTTAGATCCAAGAGATCCAAATAATCCCAGCACACAGGACTAAGGTATTACCTCCTCCGTCGAGGGCCTGAACCTGTCTAAACCTTTGTCTTGTGTGACCTTCGAGTTTGAGATCTAGCGCCTGCCCCATAAATTCAATGCCAACCACAAAAGTCAACAGCAAGATACATAAGTTCTCCAATGACGCTTAAGTATGGAACTTTAGGTCCTGAGACTTTCTCATTTTCCATCCTTGGTCTAAAAGGGTCGTTATCCACTTCAATGCTGATATTACTACCACGGATGAGATTTATCCATATTAAATTTTTGAATACCTTCTTGGTATAGGTAGACTGGTATACAAAAATCCCTTCTAGGAAATACTTTAGCTACAAGACTAAGCAATATTTGGTTTTACCCAAATCTTTCATCTCAAACTCCATCATAAAAGGTAAGAACTTGCTTCCTTTATCTCCTCTAAGGTTTTGATGATATTCAAATCATTGACATAGACTAAGACGATACACAATCCATTTTAGGATTTCTTTATAAACACATGAGGACAATCATCATTATTGGAGTATCCCTTCTTCAGGAGAAATTCACTAAGTCGCGTGTACCACATTCTGCCCAACTATTTTAATCCATATAGTAATATCTGTAGTTTGATGCTATATATGTTGCAATTACCTTTATTAGGATCCAGAATTTTGACTCCTTTAGAGACTATCATATAAATATCTCTATCCAGTGACCAATATAAATATATGATCACTGCATCCATCAACTGCAATGATAAGTTTAAGCTACCTACCATTGATATCAAGTATCGAAACATTATTCCACTCATTACTGGAGAGTAAGTTCCATTGTAATTGATTCCGTTTCTATGTTTGAACCCTTGTGCTACAAGTCTTATTTTATATAACACCACCTGGTTATTTTCATTTCTCTTGCAGGTGAAAATGCATTTTGATCCTATAGGAACAATTTAGGAGGTGTTTGGTTAATGTAACATCCCAAAATTTTTCATAATAATGTTTAATTATTTAATTATGATTTTATAATATTTTCCCTAAATTTTCTATATTTTAAAAAGGTTTTTTGTAACGACCCCCATTTTCACATAAATGCAAAAATGGAAATCTAATGCGCATACAATACTAGTCCCATGATCAGTGGCTAGTACGCACATTTTCAACAATTGGAATCACATCCATATATCATTTTATTCAAGCGGAAGCTATTTGTATAATATATTCTTACAACTCAGAGTAGATAAATATAGCAACAGAAGAGGCAAAGTCTTGTAGTGTGCCATCCAATCCCTCAGGCAACTGACAATGCATAATCCCTAGAAAGGTCGCTTTATTTAAAATCCCGCATCCTGCGACGAAAAGAGATCTTTCGAATCTTCGCTATCTTTTTCCACCTAAAACAACATATACGCAAGGGTGAGTACTTTACGTACTCCGCAAGACTTTAGCAAATCCTATAATATATGTAGGCCATTTCAAAGGAAAGGCTTCTACGGTTAATTTGCATAAAGCGAAATTGAATTTATAAATCAAGTTGTCATTTGCAAACGGAATTTAATAAAGCAAGTTTGACTGATAAGAAATAAGTAAAGCATAAGTAATACTCCACGACCCTTGCGAGCATTGAATAATTCAATGATCCAATCCTGCCATATCATTCCCTTGCCAACACGTGGCATAACCATAATCTTTGCCAAAACAAGGCACATTAGATGGAAACCATTCCATTTTGAAAATAGTAAAACAATTAGCTATGTGATGACGTTACCAAGTGGCTTTTGACCGTAGGCGCGGCTAATTAATTAGATTTACTCTGCAGAGCCGTACAGCTTTACCCACAAGACATGATTGACTCTTTGTGCAATCGATAATTAGCACACTTCCTTTGGTGTGCCGCAGAGAGTCATGACGTAACTGTTACATTACATAGACCTAGCTTTGCACCAGCCCAGTAACGTGAAACCCTTGTTATGGAAGAAGAAACATGACAGTGTATCCCTGTCATTTAAAGTGGTAATACAAGCAATAATTCTCTGCGATAGAAGCAGTAAATCCCTGCGATAAGGGTTTCTTCCCATACCAAGGCGTACACCGTTATATCGATATGCATTTACCCACAACGAAGTGTGGAAGCCCCTCATAAGCAAACCTAGAAAGGATTGCTCATACTATCTCCCACCTACCAATGTGCAAAGCCAGACCTAAGCAACTTAAAAGGTTAAGGCTACCCCATCCCAGCACTTGTGGTTGCACGGAATTCTTGGCTTATAAACAACCCATAGCTATGTCCTTAATCCGACACGGGCAATACTCCTCCTTATACTACGTACAAGTCTAACCCTTGCACAACCAGTTATTGCCAATAATTGCCCGCATCTAAACCATAGTTTTATTTTGAGGTTTTTAGTCAAAATACCAACAATTAACATCATGTCATAACCAACCATTTTCAATTCTCAAGAATCAATTTTGATCTGATCATATTCAACGTTGCTTCTAAAGCATGGCTAAGCATGGTTAATATTCGCATATACCCAAGTTAACATTATGGATTGTCTAATCCATTTATGTGGTTATCAAGGTTCACATGTCTATACTTATCAAGGAAGTTTCATGAGACAACAGATTCCATATTTTTACCTATTTGGAAGCTCTTGGTTTTAGATCACATCCTATTTGCATAAATCATTATTTGTTCAATATTTTTACCTAGCCGAACATTATTCCACCATCATGCTGAAAATAAATATTTTTAATAAACTTCCAAAAATTCTTTCCTTATCAATTTCATTATTATTGCATAGTTACTAATAATGTTAGACTTCAATAGAAAAGACATAAAACAACTGGTTACCCAAATATTTTTATACAAATGGGTGCATAGCAGAATAAGGATCAAGATAAAATTGGTTCCAAATAAATTTAACTTTGTTTGCAAAGTTTCTATATTTAATCTACTTTTATATCTACTACTCATCTTTGTATTAAAATATTTTTCTTAAATAGCTTTTCAAAATATTTCTGCATATTTTGGAAGCTCTTGGTTTTAGATGAATTTATAAATTGGTTTCATCTCATTTGGATTTTAAATGCGAAAGATATTCAAGTTTGAATGTGGTTCGGTTTGGAAAATCCAGGAAAATAAGGAATACGCTTTCAATGCTTCGAAAGCGGCTTTTCATTTTTCACGGTTTTATTTAAATATCAGCCAACTGACATGTGGGGCCTACGGGTCAGCGAGAGGAAGTGGCTGAGGCGCGCTGGCTGACAGGTGGGGTCCTCGCGTCATACACCCGAGAAAAGGGGCACACCTCCGCGGCTCGTCGCCGGCGAAGCAGTTCAGGGAGGTTCGGCTGTCGGTGCAGGGAGCTTCAGGGAGGTGAGGCGCATCCGGGGGAGGTGCCGATTCGGCCAGAGGCGAGCCGAGGCAAGCTGCCACTGAGGACCTACGGCGGCAGAGAGGAGGTCTCGCCGGAGAAGATGAACAGAAACTTTACAGATTGAATCGGTAGCACATTAGGCACTAATGGGTGCTAGAGGTTCCATTTCACCAGATATTCTAAGTGAAAGCGGATGAGGAGCCGTGCCACCGTCGACCGGCCGTGGAGAAGAAGGGTGATCGGTGGCGGCAAGTTCTTACATGGAGTACTCCGAATGTTTTTGAGGGGTTTTGATCCTAGAGGATTGATGATGCTACGGCTTGAAGGAATTGGCAAATGGTTTAATGTATCGGCTTGATTTGAGTTCGACCCGATCCTAGGGTTCTTCGGCCATGGCAGAGATGAGGGAAATTGGCGATGGTTCAGTGGATGCGAGTAGAAGAAAAGAGAGGGAAAGTGATGCGTGGCTTCCTGCGAACCCAGGACGGGTTTTATAGCTAACGATTTGCTGCAGTGGAGCTCGAATAGCAGGTGTGAACTCTACGGAAAATTGCGGCGGCTGAACAGAAGAAGGCATGGGCGAGCTGCGGGAAATCCAGAGGGGATGGCGGCGTGGCAAGGAGAGGACGATGACGTGGTCTCGGGCGGGGCGAATCATAGTGAATGGCGGTTACAAAGGACGGCGCGAGTTGGTTCTCTGCTTCGGGGTGCCGAGGAAGACGAAGGTTGAGGCTTAGGCTGGCAGGTGGGCTGAACAGGGAAATGGGTCCCACTTGGCAGTGAACGGCGATGTGACCTTAAGCAATTTTTCAGTGATCAGAGCGAGGAAGTTCATTGAATAAGTTATCTCTCTTATCTGAAAATTAATGATTAATTTATTGAGTGTTTCGGATATAGCTTAGAACCTACCATAAAAATTTCAGACCTATTGGAATTATGTATAATTTATAGAAATTCTGACAATCCACTGTGCACAAAATTATGTTTTTGGTTTCATATTTATCAGAAGACATATATTTTATCAAAATTTTTTGAAACTTTTTAAAGATATTCCCCTTGGCAATATAAGTCTTAAGTAAAAATGTAGATTTAATATATTTCCAATTTTATTTATAAACATTCTGACAATCTGATTCTTATATTTTCAACAATCCTGTTTTTGAATTTTTATAAATATCAAACCTAAATATTATCTCCTAATATTTTTACTGAAGATGAATCTATCCAGTTAGAAGATAATATAAATATTTTCACATCGAAATTATGAACATTCAATTTCTGACATTTTTACTATTACTAGTCTTGCTTCATTAAATTACCTTTCTTTTCATGATTTAATATTTTTCCATGACTTTAAAATTATATTTTGTGTTTTGGATAGCTCCACGAATTTTTATAGAAATTTTTCTTATTTGTTTTTACCAATATTTTCTTATTACTTAAGTAATGGTTGATTGTTTAGAAAAAAGAATTTTCCTATTAAGCAATAATCAAAACAAGTCAAGAAAACTCATAGAAAATTCAGAAAAACCCAGGGAAATACAAATTAAAACTTCTTCAAATATACTATTTAATTTATTATTATTACTCATTTTTCGGGATGTTACACTTAGCTTAGCACATACTTAGTTGGCCTCACATGACATGGAATGAAGAGGCACTAGTGAGTCATTAAAGAAGAAAATGAATACAGGAAAGAAGAACACAGAGAGGAAGCTCACAGAACAAGAGATGGTGTCATGGAGGAAGCTCGGGCATGCATAGCCGGTGGCAACCATTCAGTAGGGGAACCAAGAAATCAACTTGAGGTTTCTATTTCGTAATTTGTGGCTGCGAATGGGAGCTGGCTGGGTGAGGCATGCTCACTGGCTTTTATAGCCCAGTAAGGCTGTGGAGAAGCTAGATGACGGGTGGGCCCGGGCATTGTTCATTGAAGTGACAAAACAAACCTCATCTCCTCCTTATCGCCAGCAGATCTGGATTGCATTCAATGAACTGGATAGCAATCATGGTGATAATTTAATGAGGAATTTATTGCATCTAAATAGATAGGTTTTAAGGTACTGACAAATTTTTAAAATTATCTCATGCTTTTAGAATTTATAAAAATTCGAACAGTGCACTGTGCACACATTTCAGTTTTCTGTAATTAATTTATCTGGGGATTCATACCTTATTAAATATATTTTAAAAAACATTTAGCTTCATTATAGCTTTATTAGTCTCCTGTCAAATTTTAAGCTTCAAATTATTTATATTTTATTTACTAAAATTATGACATTGGAATTACCAGATTTTCAGCTTTTCAGCTTTCGAATTTTTAAAATTACAAATTTAATTATTATTTCCTGATATTTTTACTGTTTATATTTTGATCCAGAATTATGATAATATAAAAAAATTCAAGTCTAATTAATGCATAATTATTTTTATTTAAATCTGACAAATTCACTATTGCTAGTCAATGATTCATTAATTGCACTCTTAATTGCTTTGATGTGACATGTAACTTCCTAAAATATCTTGGTATGACCCTTAAATGCCAAAATTAATTTCTGAATAATTTTATATGTTTAAATAATTTTTTTTTATTTTTTGTTATAATCGTTTTACTCTTTTCTTTATCTATTACCATGATTATATGAAAAAACTTTTCCTTTGTAACAAAAATCAAGGAAATTCAAGAAAATAAAAATAAATTCATAAAAATCCATAAAAATCATCAATAAATATATTTTAATGTTGAACTTTATTTGCTTGTTGTACTTTAAGTTTTGTATTGTAGAGAAAATGAAATTAGTACAATTAAAGATTCTCTTTAGAACCAAAATTCAATAAAACTTTAGATTAGTTGGAATTTCAATGTAAATTTTTATTTCCAACTTAATTTGATATTTTGTTTGATTTGAAGTTTTATTTTGCAACTCATACTTTTATCATGGTTGGATTTCAAGATATTGAAATAGAAGATAATATTTTAATTCATTCTTGCTATTCTAATTAAAATTATATTCAATTTCATTTTCTAAATTTTTATATTTATATTTTTATTATTTAGAATTTTTGGGATGTTACAGATCTACCCCCCTTACAGAAATCTCGTCCTCGAGATTTGTAAGGACTAGATGGGTTTAGGGAATTATTCCTTGGAGGTGATCTTGTCGTTCTCATCACTTCATCTTCTGCGTAGCTGCTTCATTGGATCTTCTGTTTGCGATTCCGAAGTGATGTGCTAGGAATAGAAAAGACTTCTATTTAGGTTTCGCATATGCAGATGAGAGCTATTAGCACTTCTTATATATATCTTTTGATTGAATAACCAATTTTTAGATTATTAGCAAGGTTAAGCTATTTTTAAGGATAGGTATGGAATATGATAGAAAAGAAGAGATGAATAGAAACTAGAATTATTTGAGAAGAACTGAGTGTTGACATCAAGGAGGGTATTTAAATGTAAAGGCTAATTTGGTTAACTCAACAAGGGTTGATGATTTTAGTTGCGAATATATTTGGTTCGGGCTGACTTTCACAAGCATAAGTGGTAGCTAAAGCCAAGGTGTTTGATTTTTCATTGATTAGGGAATAAATGGAGGATTTATCGGGTAATGGTTAAAGGTGAAAATGGAAAGTTTAAGACTTGCCCTTTTACCGAATATTTGGAAGGATCAAGATAAGATATATTTTGATGAGAGTTCAATTATAAGGCAACATTTCGCTTATCAAAACATTACTTTTATGAATAGTTTCTGAATGAATTTTCGGTTAACTTCAAGTAGGTCTAAAGAGACAAGATGATTTCAAGTTAATCTTATTTCAGGTAGAAACTGTATTCATAAGGGATGTATCTGGCATTGCGTTAGGTATGCTATGATTGATGTCTTGAGTTGGAGTAGATGCAGAGTCAGGGGCTTGTTGGCCTTCAAATTCTTGAGGTCGTCTTTGCGGTTGATGTACAACTTTATGTTGTTGAGCATAAGGTTGATTTCGCTTCTTCTTTGGGCACTTGTAGGAGTAGTGTCCATATTTACCACAGCAGAAACAGATAATATTGGCTTTTTGATTTTGAGCATTTGACAATTGTTCATTAGTGTTATTGGAGGGACGAGCAGATGGTGATTGAGTTTGGGATTGGAGATGAGCAGAATTCTCCTTGGGGCAAGTGTCGTTGTTCAAGCGCCTCTTCTTTATCTGACTTTTCAGGAAATTTGCTTTAGATTTTATTTCTTCTATTCTTGGAGTTATAATCTTGATTGCGGTGATTTCTGGCACGACTATGGTGTTAGGAGATGTTTGTTCTCTTTGAGGGCACTGACTAGCAATATGGCCCTTCTTATGATAGATGTAGCACTTTTGTTTCTTTCGTGACACTTTGTTGGGAACAATTGCATGTTTCAAGATGTTCTTCTTCTGAAGCTTAACTTGCTGACGATTAGGGCATTCCCTTGCCCAATGACCTTCTTCATCACACAAGAAGCATGCTGTTGGCGATGGCCAATTACTGCTTTCTTGATGATGATTGACAAGGTTGACATGCTGCTTCTTCAATTCTTCTAGTGACATTTCTTGTGCAACTCCTCTTCTATTTGCCAATTCTTGAGCAACTAAGGCTCGGAGTTTATCTTGCTGATGCTGAACTATGGCGGTGACCAGAGGATCAAGGGGGCATTGAGATGGGCAATGATCTTGACTTTCGCAAAGGTAACAGGTGATATTATTCAGGGACATTCTCTGGGAGAAAGATTTCCTTCACAACTGGAGCAATTGATTGCATGCTCATCAGCAGTATGTCCTATTTCTCCACAACGAATACAAGCATGATCTTCAGATTGGTTGGGTTGACAACATTTCAAGGAACAACGTTTAGGTATCGAATAAGTTGTAGGAGCAGGTTTCTGATTTGAACCATTTTCTCTTGTGGTGAGGATTGAGCCAAGATTGGATATGTTTTGCGCTAGCTGATGGGAATTTGATTGGACTAGGGTAGGATTATCATTTGGAGGTCAAAAACTTTGTTTAACTTCACTTTCAAGGATTTTGCCGAGGGATCTTGTCACAGGCATCTTGCAACAATGATTATAAGGTTATTGGGATGAGATTCTGCTAGGTTATAAGACATTGTTTCATTCTTTAAAAGTTTAATTTATATTATTATTATCATTTTCAAGGATTAACCCATCGTGAATTTCAACCGAGAGGTTTTTCATTCGCGAGGGTAATCCGAACAATAATATAAAGCAATTTAAGTATCGAAAGTTCAAAAGAACAACAATTACCAAACTGATTAATATATATTTAATCTAGTTTCATATACTCTAGGAAGTTATAGGCTAATTAAATATTGTTCTTAATTAGGGAAAGGTTTCTAGTCTTGTTTAAAGTTTCCATTCCAACTCTGAGGTATGGGATTCTATTCCTTCTGGCCCATAATTGCTATACACGACCCATGACAGACAGGTCGGTGGAGAGTTCCTTGCGGCAGCTGGTTGGAAATGTGGTAAGTACTTCTGACGATTACTTGTTTGTTGACGTCTTGGTCCAGTTGCTGAGGAAGGATCTTGAAGTCTTGTGCGAGCTTTGAATGCATGAACATAAGTGTTCATGTTAATTCCATAAGCTTTACACACTCGACATAGAGGCTTGCGTCCAGTCTCTTGGATAGCGTTGAATCTTGGTATCGTCATGGTGCTTTGCGTAGTGACATCGAACTTGATTTCATAATTGAGTGATGACATGCTTCTAACTTTATAACTAGTTCAATGGCCTAATCGGGTTTGCCTGGTATCATAAACAGGTGCATACTTTCCATGTTCAAGGCTAATATTTTTTTATAAGGAAAGAGGTTAGTATGATAATTTAGATAAAAATGGGAGGAAGAGAGTTATCATAATATTACTTGTGCAATATCTAATATTTTTGGAAGGCTCATGCTTCTAAAATAACATTTTATGTTTTAATGGCTTCATAGCTATAGGCTCCATATTGTTTTGGGTCATCTCATCGTAATTCTTTAACCTATTGGTTAAGTGTTACGAGAGCATCCCATAATAATACACACAAAACCTCTAATTAATCAAAAGGTAACACACTTTTTATTTTATTATATATATAGGAGTTATGCATCTCCTTGCATTACAACAAAAGTTTTCACTAATACTTCTTATTACTATATGATCATATCTTCTATTCTAGTAACGAAGGGTTTGGCTGGAGGTTCTATGGTAAGAGTATTTCTCAAAGTAGTAGAGGTAGATTTGCGGTGTTAGTTTACTAAAGAATCTTGAAAGGAAAAGGTGTTGGTATTCTTTGGATTAGTTCTTTGGGTATAGATGAAACGAGGATAGTTGGCAATGATAGACAGCAATGTCTGTCAGACGGACTTGGAGGAATTTGGTTGGTGTCGCAATTCGTTGATCATGGCAACTTGTGGCAGCATTTCTTTGGCAATACTCTGTCGAGAGAGAGGAAGGAAGAAAGGTGGTTATAGCTGTGACTTGGATGGATCAAGCTCAACTGGTAGAGAGTAAGGGGATGATAGAAAAGAGAGCTGTGTTATGAATCCTGATGAGACAGAATTTGCAAGGAGGGCTAGAAATTTTAAAAAGGATTTGTAGCTTAGAATTTCTACAGAAGAAAGGATAAGCTTGATAGAAAGTTTATAAAAGAATGGAAACTCTTTGTGAAAATTTTCTATCTAACCTACATGTTAGGATTTCCATATTTATATATATTTAGGAGCAATTTATCATAAAACTTTAACCTAAAGGTTAAGTTTATACGTAAATCGTCTAGACAAAGAAAACAAAATCTAATTGCAAATAGCAAGGTATAAACATTACATAAAAAATGCTTCATATAGCTAAAGTAGAATGATACTACTATGCATAAGGATTCCTATCTTACGGGGAATCTAATCTATTATTTTACATTTTTCTGTTGGGTGATGTCGACTCTTCATGAAGTACGATCTTCATACTTTACTTCTGTCTTGCCGATTGTAGCAAGGCGTTATGTCCATCTTGATGTCGGTGTAGACATTGTAGTCTTCTTTGGCTCGGTATGAAGGATGGTAGCGACATATCTTCGATGTCATCGAAATCAAATGACGAAGATGAATTTTAGGCGAGGACTACTTTTAAGGAAAGAGGAGTTTGATATAAAACAAAATTAGAGTGGGGTAAGAACAAGATCTTAAGAAAGAGGAAAGAATAGCAAAAACTACATTTTGCAAATATAGTAACTTTTTGCAAAAAAAATTTGAGAGTGGCCTAATCTTATTTCTAACGACCATTCTATCTAGGGTTTATCCTACGGTCAGTATGGCTTTGATACCAACTGTAACGACCCCTATTTTCACATAAATGCAAAAATGGAAATCTAATGCGCATACAGTACTAGTCCCATGATCAGTGGCAAGTACGCACACTCATGCGGAAGCTATTTGTACAATATATTCTTACAACTCAGAGTAGATAAATATAGCAACAGAAGAAGCAAAGTCTTGTAGTGTGCCCATCCAATCCCTCAGGCAACTGACAAGGCATAATCCCTAGAAAGGTCGCTTTATTGAAAATCCCGCATCCTGCGACGAAAAGAGATCTTTCGAATCTTCGCTATCTTTTTCCACCTAAAACAACATATAAGCAAGGGTGAGTACTTTACATACTCCGCAAGACTTTAGCAAATCCTATAATATATGCAGGCCATTTCAAAGGAAAGGCTTCTACGGTTAATTTGCTTGAAGCGAAATTGAATTTATAAATCAAGTTGTCATTTGCAAACGGAATTTAATAAAGCAAGTTTGACTGATAAGAAATAAGTAAAGCATAAGTAATACTCACAGCCCTTCGCGAGCATTGAATAATTCAATGATCCAATCCTGCCATATCATTCCCTTGCCAACACGTGGCATAACCATAATCTTTGCCAAAACAAGGCACATTAGATGGAAACCATTCCATTTTGAAAATAGTAAACATTTAGCTATGTGATGACGTTACCAAGTGCCTTTGACTGTAGGCACGCCTAATTAATTAGATTTGCTCTGCAGAGGTGTACAGCTTTACCCACAAGACATGATTGACTCTTTGTGCAATCGATAATTAGCACACTTCCTTTGGTGTGCCGCAGAGAGTCATGACGTAACTGTTACATTACATAGACCTAGCTTTGCACCAGCCCAGTGACGTGAAACCCTTGTTATGGAAGAAGAAATATGACAGTGTATCCCTGTCATTTAAAGTGGTAATACAAGCAGTAATTCCCTGCGATAGAACCAGTAAATCCCTGCGATAAGGGTTTCTTCCCATACCAAGGTGTACACCGTTATATCGATATGCATTTACCCACAACGAAGTGTGGAAGCCCCTCATAAGCAAACCTAGAAAGGATTGCTCATACTATCTCCCGCCTACCAATGTGCAAAGTCAGACCTAAGCAACTTAATAGGTTAAGGCTGCCCCATCCCAGCACTTGTGGTTGCACGAAATTCTTGGCTTGAAAACAACCCATAGCTCGGTCCTTAATCCGACACGGGCAATACTCCTCCCTATACTACGTACAAGTCTAACCCTTGCACAACCGGCTATTGCCAATAGTTGCCCGCATCTAAACCTTAGTTTTATTTTGGAGTTTTTAGTCAAAACACCAACAATTAACATCATGTCATAACCAACCATTTTCAATTCTCAAGAATCAATTTTGATCTGATCATATTCAACGTTGGTTCTAAAGCATGGCTAAGCATGGTTAATATTCGCATATACCCAAGTTGACATTATGGATTGTCTAATCCATTTATATGGTTATCAAGGTTCACATGTCTATACTTATCAAGGAAGTTTCATGAGACAACAGGTATATCTACCAATACCACAAAATAGCATATTTACAGAAAATAAACGCATGCATGAAACATTTTGATATGACAATGAAAATTAAATACTGGGATCAATATGATCAAAGAGGGTGCTTGCCTTGCTTAATCGTTGTTTACGACGAAGTCGCGGTAGAAGCTTGTGTTGTCGACAACGGAATTAATGACATCGGGTTCTACACGCCGTTCAATGGAAATATAGCGAAACAACAATTTCAATAAGGGCAAAAAGAAGACAGACAGTAAATCAAATAAAACATACTATAAGAAACAGACGTATATTCTTTTATAGATTATTTATTTTTGTTTTATGAATTCAAGAGGCTAAAATTATGTATTCTTGTATATTTAATCTTGAATTATAGATGCTAAAATTATTTAAAGTAGAAAGATTTGTCTTATGATTATATCGTAAAATAGTATGTTGTTAATAGGATTCAGATGCAAAGCAATGTATTTAAAGACTTTTGAATTAAACATTTATCACTAAATTTCTGGCTGCCATTTTATCAGGCATAACACATTAAGTTATCTGCCCCATTTCCGTGAACTAATTGTTAGATGCAAGCATGGTCCCATATGAACACATACTTATATATATACATATATACCTATTATGCTCTTCATACTAAATCACATCCTATTTGCATAAATCATTATTTGTTCAATATTTTTACCTAGCCTAACATTATTCCACCATCATGCTGAAAATAAATATGTTTAATAAACTTCCAAAAATTCTTTCCTTATCAATTTAGTTATTATTGCATAGTTACTAATAATGTTAGACTTCAATAGAAAAGACATAAAACAACTGGTTACCCAAATATTTTTATAGAAATTGGTGCATAGCAGAATAAGGATCATGATAAAATTGGTTCCAAATAAATTTAACTTTGTTTGCAAAGTTTCTATATTTAATCTAATTTTATATCTACTATTCATCTTTGTATTAAAATATTTTTCCAGAATAGATTTTCAAAATATTTCTGCATATTTTGGAAGCTCTTGATTTTAGATGAATTTAGAAATTGGTTTCATCTCATTTGGATTTCAAATGCGAAAGATATTCAAGTTTGAATGTGGTTCGGTTTGGAAAATCCAGGGAAACAAGGAATACGCTTTCAATGCTTTGAAAGCGGCTTTTCATTTTTCGCGGTTTTATATAAATCTCAGCCAACTGACATGTGGGGCTTATGTGTAAGCGAGAGGAAGTGGCTGAGGCGCACTGGCTGACAGGTGGGGCCCTCGCGTCATACACCCGAGAACAGGGGCTCACCTCAGCGGCTCGTCGCCGGCGAAGCAATTCGGGGGAGGTTCGGCCGGCGGCATAGGGAGCTTCAGGGAGGTGAGGAGCATCAGGGGGAGGTTCCGGTTCAGCCAGAGGCAAGCCGAGGCAAGCTGCCACTGAGGACCTGCGGCGGCAGAGAGGAGGTCTCGCCGGAGAAGATGAACAGAAGCTTCACAGATTGAATCGGTAGCACATTAGGCACTAATGGGTGCTAGAGGTTCCATTTCACCTGATATTCGAAGTGAAAGCGGGCTGAGGAGCTGTGCCACCGTCGACCGGCCGTGGAGAAGAAGGGTGATCGGTGGCGGCAAGTTCTTACATGGAGTACTCCGAATGTTTTTGAGGGGTTTTGATCCTAGAGGCTTGATGATGCTACGGCTTGAAGGAATTGGCAAATGGTTGAATGTATCGGCTTTATTTGAGTTCGACCCGATCCTAGGGTTCTTCGGCCAAGGCAGAGATGAGGGAAATTGGCGATGGTTCAGTGGATGCGAGTAGAAGAAAAGAGAGGGAAAGTGATGCGCGGCTTCTTGCGACCCAGGACGGGTTTTATAGCTGACGATTTACTACAGTGGAGCTCGAACAGAAGGTGTGAACTCTACGGCAAATTGCGGCAGCTGAACAGAAGAAGGCATGGGCGAGCTGCGGGAAATCCGGAGGGGATGGCGGTGTGGCAAGGAGAGGACAATGACGTGGTCTCGGGCGGCGTGAATCACAGTGAATGGCGGTTACAAAGGACGGCGTGAGTTGGTTCTCTACTTCGGGCCTTCGCCGTGCTGAGGAAGACGAAGGTTGAGGCTTACGCAGCCAGGTGGGCCGAACAGGGAAATGGGTCCCACTTGACAGTGAACGGCGAGGTGACCTTAAGCAATTTTCAGTGATCACAGCGAGGATAATTCATTGAATCAGTCATCTCTCTTGTTGCAAAATTAATGAGGAATTTAGTAAGTGTACTAGAGATAGTTTAGAACCTACCATAAAAATTTATACCTATTGGACTTATGTATAATTTATAGAAATTCTGACAAGCCACTGTGCACAAAATTGTGTTTTCTATTTTATATTTATCAGAAGACTTATATTTTATCAAAACTTTTTGAAACTATTTATAGAAGTTCCTATTGGCAATATAAGTCTTCATTAAAACTTTGGATTTAATATATTTTATATTTTATTTGTAAAAATTCTGACAATTTGATTCTTATATTTTCAGCAATTCTGTTTTTGAATTTTTATAAATATCAAACTGAAATATTATCTGCTAATATTTTTACTGAAGATGAATCTATCCAGGGAGAAGATAATATAAATATTTTCACATCAAAATTATGAACATTTAATTTCTGACATTTTTACTATTACTAGTCTTGCTTCATTAAATTACCTTTCTTTTCATGATTTAATATTTTTTCATGAATTTAAAATTATATTTTGTGTTTTGGATAGCTCCACGTATTTTTACAGAAATTTTTCTTATTTTTTCGTTTTACAAATCTTTTCTTATTACTTAAGTAATGGTTGATTGTTTAGAAAAAGGAATTTTCCTTTTAAGCAATAATCAAAAGAAGTCAAGAAAACTCATAGAAAATTCAGAAAAACCCAGGGAAATAAAAATTAAAAATTCTTCAAATATATTATTTAATTTATTATTATTACTCATTTTTCGGGATGTTACACTTAGCTTAACACATACTTAGTTGGCCTCACATGACATGGAATGAAGAGGCACTAGTGAGTCATTAAAGAAGGAAATGAATACAGGAAAAGAAGAACACAGAGAGAAAGCTCACAGAACAAAGAGATGGTGTCATGGAGGAAGCTCGGGCATGCATAGCTGTAACATCCCAAAATGTGGCCTATAATTTCACTTATGTGCATTTTGGTGATTTTCTGAATTTATTGGATTTTCCAGAAATTATTTGACTTTATTTTAATTAAGTATATTGAACCTTTGGTGAAAACTATTTATATATAGATAAAAATAATATGAAGTTTTGTCAAAAATATTTTATTTGAGTTCAGAATGTTTCAAAGTATTTATGAGAATTTTCTTGGATTTTTCCTGATATTTTAATTGCCTTAAATGAATTAATCTAATTTTGGGAATTATTTTAAGTCGAAAAGCATTAGAAAAATCGGCGTGAATAGTCTCGGGCGAGCCCAAGATCGCGCGTCTTGTGACCCACCACATGGCGCGGCTCACTCGACCAGCGTCGCTACCAAGACGCGATCTTCATCTTGTGGTCTTCATCAAGCCACGTCGCCGGTGCTGCGTCGGCCGTTGGATCGCAGACGGACGCGTGTGATTTAAAGACGGGATCAGAAACCCCAACACCTGCGAGCCGTTGGATCAAGATCGTGTGGAAGAAATCGGATCGTGTTTTTTTGGAAAGGTTGGATCTCATCCGTTGTTTTTGGAAAGAACGGATCGGATCGTATCGCTTCGGATCTAATCGTGGCCGTTGATCGCAAATCGAACGGCTCTCGGTTGTCGTCTCCGATTCGGTTTCCTAATCTGCCGTCGCTTGCCATCGCCGCCACGTGATTTAGGGTTTCCTTCCCTGCGCGCATTCCGAGGGTATAAAAGCCGCCGCCCGCACCCCGAGGATTGCCATCCCAGAGCGCATCCGCCAGTGCTAGCCTTCGCCGTTGAGTCGCCGATGTAGCCTCGCAGGAGCTCGCCGGAGTTTGCTCTTCGCCGCGGCGGTTTTCTTCGGGTTCCGCTGTTGTCAAGCCGCCGTCCGTTGCAAGGGTTCCAGATCCGAGTTCCTCGCATCGTGCCGCGTCGAGTCTGCTGCTTCTTCTCGCCGGAGTCGCGCCGAAACACCGTTCGGGTGGTCATCTTCCTCCGCTCCGGTGCAAGCCGCCGCCGTGTCTCGGAGCTTCGCACAGTCGTTGGATCTTCGCCGAACCGTCCAGATCGCGCCGCGTTATCCTCATCAGCAGTGAACCTCTCCGGTAAGATGGACCGTTAGATCTAAGATGAGCGGTCAGGATAGAGCCACGTTGGAGTAGATCGATAGTCGTCGGATCGTCACCCGGATGCGCGCCGCGTGTCGAGCATCGGCACGGGCGGCGTCGCAGCCGATCGGGGTCGCCATGGCGGGGCGGGCGCGAGGCGCCGCCAGGGCGCATCCACGGTGAACGAGGCGGTTCCGTGGATCGGGTCCATCGCCGAAATGACGTGGCAGCCTTTGATTGGTCCGGGCGTATGACGTCGACATTGCGCAATAAAAATCTTTTCATGAGAAAATAATTCGGAAAATCGAAAATTCTATTTTCTGTATTTTCAGTATTTATTCAAACTTCAAAAGGCTATATCTTTTGCATTTTAACTCGGATTTGAGTGATTCAAATTTTTGAAAATTTGTACAATCAAGATCTATTTATTGGTGAATTTTATTTTATTTTTGGAGTTTGGTTGCTCTCTTTTTTGGTGTTTATTTGCTATTTTGGCATCGTTTCACGTAGACGTTGAACTGCTCGGTGATCCGGAGGAAGATTCATCGCTTCAAGACCCAAGCTCAGAGCAAGACCAGCACCTACTCCAAGGCAAGTTGTGCTTTGATCATGTTGCACCCAATTTCACCAAATTGCTATTTTGTCTTTTAAATTATGCATGATATTTTATGTGTATAAATGATTTCAATTAATTTGGGAATTAGATGATATGCCTAATTGAATTAAATCACACCTTGTCAATTTTATGCCATGATCTAATTGTCACCCTAGGATGTTGAATTATAGTTGGTTAATATTAATAATCAACATGGAACTAGTTAGACCGTCGTAGATTACTTAGCCATGCCACGTCATCACATGTGTCCGAATGTTGTCACTTAATCTTGACTAATGGAATATGGAACAATGTTTAAGAATTTGTGTGACATGTGTTGTCACACAGTTCTATCAAGTTGTCGTGGCGAGGAGGTCACACAACTAGATTGAAATGTGGGGGGGCACGTGGTGCTTGGTAATCAACTGGGGTGGTAATGATTTAGATTGGGGCAAGTGGCAAGGGGCAGTGTGCCAAGGTGGGCCAGGATTGGCAGAGGTATGTGGAAGTCTTGCCTTAATCACTTTAAGGACTTAACCTTGCAAGCCTTTGACCTGAGTCTCTCTTGCAACCACATGTCTGGAATGGGACAGCCTAGCTGAATAATTTGTGAAGACTAGATTTTGGTACTGTCGTGGTGAACAGTGAGTCCCGGGTTTACGATTTAACTCACATGACGCAAGAGGGGGGCCCTGTTGTGGTGGTTTAACCCTTCAGTGTTGAAACCTTAGCGAACAGTACTTGGTCTAGGTGTAGCATTGTAAAGGCTTTGTTATGATCACTCGCCTTGGTGGTGTTTGGTTGTATCGTGTGGGTAAAGTGCATAACCTCTGCAGAGTGTACAATCTATTCGAATAGCCGTGCCTACGGTATTGGGCAATGCTCGGAATTACAGTTAAGGGTTAGACTTTTGTTAAACAAAAACTTGTTGGGATGGCAGGGTGCCATGGGAGGTGGAAATTGATTTAGGATTGGAAATTTGGTTTACTTCATAAATGCTGAATCTATTAATTACTGTTATTGTTTTACTGCTTTTCAATCTATTTACTGTATTCTTGTTAAATGCCGCTCTACTGCAAAATAGCCATATTAGCAATTCTTTGGATTAAGCCAAGCATATAGAATATTAGACTTGCATTGCTGTGCACAACTTGTTGATTGCTTTATGTACTCACCCCAACAACAACAACAACTTCAGAAGAGGAAGAATCTACGCCCTTCGTGGAGGAGGATTATATGGATGCGAATGCTTAGGGTCCGAGCCTCATCAGTTGCCTGCGGTGAACTGGGGAGCTGCTACGCTTATTTATTTTTTCCGCTACTGCTTATTTGATATTTCTTTTATAAGCCCTGTGTGGCAATAATCATGTAAGACAACAGTTACTATTAATTATTAAAGTTATGCTATATTCCGCTGTGTATGACTATGATAGCATCTATGTTGAGCCTGTGTGCACTAGCGTGATCCTGGACTAGTGCGGTATACACAGAGGGTCCGGATTTGCAAATTCGGGTCCCGACAGAGGTGGTATTAGAGCCATACTGACTATAGATCTTGGCCCTAGGTATTTGGTATCTCTTAGGAGTGTCCAAAATTATTTTCTAAAGAAAAAGGTAAAATTGACTAATAAGAAACTCTTGGCTTATCTCATCCCTCTACTCTCATCCCTCTAAAATTGACTAAATTACCTTCTTTTCGTTGCCGTTTCGAGTGGAGATCTTATTCAAAATTTTGTTTTGAATAGATGCCGATCTTCCAGTCCTTCGAGTCAAGACAGGGTGGCTATGCCATGGAGCTGTGGAGAGTTTTTCAAGTAATTGGAGGCTTCGATCGTCCGCTCTACCGAGGAAGCAACTGAACGCCAACGGTGTGCATCGGGGTTCTTACGCAGTGACCATCTTCGCCGAGAGTGCGACGAGACCACCGACCGATCCACATCACCACCCGGAGGTTCACGCCGAGGCGGAATTCGTGAGGCTGCGGACTTGCTCACGACGGATCCGCCACGACTCGCCTCGAGCTTCACGACACCGTGTTTGGCTTCACCCGACAAAGGCGCGTGCAAGCGTCGACGGATCGTGGAGGGGAGTGTGCTCTCGCGGTACACCTTCTTGAGTTCGCCATCGCCTAGGAAGAGCACACGAGGGACACCGCCAGAGCCGAGACGCAGTCTGAGACACCGAGGGTGTCCGAGCGAGCTTCGTAAAACCCATGACGCAGAAGATGAGTCATCGGCGAGCTGGAGGAGGCCTTGCAGGTGGCCGAGGAGCTAGCGGACCAGGTCGTCCAGGAGCCAGATGGAGTCGCCGAAGAAGAAGAAGAAGAGGAAGACCCAGAGGAGCGTGAGTGGGAGCCAGAGGAGCCAGTAGAGGGTGGCTGGATGAGTGAGAGTCGGTTTTAGAGTTGTGTCGAGACTCGAGTGTTGAGTCGCGTCTCTAAGTTAGTCTTTACCTTTTAGTAGACGTTAAGGTTGCAAGTTTAGTTTGGTTCTTAATTGTTTGCTGAATGTGCAGTATGCGTTGCAAAGCCCTTAGGCATTGTAAGCAGCCATACTAAGTATCAATAAAGATTATTTAATTTGGGTTTAACCTGTTTCCCCCGCCTTAGAAATTCTTGCATCTTATCTATGCTACATCTATCTTTCCTAACCCAAGAAGCAATCAAGCAGATAGTGAACACTCGCAGCAACAATGGGGCTTCAGGAAGTGGTCTGCGCTCAGGCAACAATCCCAATGAAGAAGCACCATCGCAGCAAGCACCGCCAGTGGATATGCAGAACTTGGGAGCTTTTCTCGCTGCGCAAACTCAGTTGATGCGGACTATGATGCAAACAGATGACCAATATGGTCAGAGTCAACAACCCCGCTGCTCAGAACAACAATGGCGGGCCTCGTCCTTACTCCAAGTTGTCGGACTTCATGAGGACCCGACTGCCAACATTCTCAGGAAATATCAATCCCTTGGAAGCGGATGATTGGCTGAGAACTATTGAGAGGAAATTGTACATCACTCAATGTGAAGGCCATGAGAAGGTTCTTTACGCATCCCATCGCCTAGAGGAACAAATTGCGAAATGGTGGGAGAACTATTGTGCTGCTCATGAAGCACCCATGGAAATCACAAGGGAAGAGTTTGCAACGGCCTTCCGCCAGTACCATGTACCGGAAGGGATGATGGACCTGAAAAAGGAAGAGTTCAGGGCGCTTAAGCAAGGAGGCCAACCGGTGGTTGATTACTTGAACAAATTCACGCAGTTAGCTCGCTATGCTTCTGAGGACGTAGTGATGGACAAGGCCAGGCAGTCCCGCTTCATGAAAGGACTAAACTCAGAGCTGCAAGTGGGGCTGATTACCCACACTTTTCCAGATTTCCAAGAATTGGTAAACAAGGCTTTGATTCTGGAGGATAAGCGCAAGGAGCTTGGGGAAAATCGCAAGCGCTTGATGACTAACCCAGGTGGATGCCCTAACCACCTGCGAATGAGGATGACACCGCAACAGTTTGCTAGGTTCCAACCGCAAGATGTTAACAAACCAGCAACACCTGCGCCGCGACCACCAGGACAAAGTTATGAGACGCCGGCCCAAGGTAACAATGCTCAAGGAGGAATCGCGATCGGCACCGCCGTAAGGTGCTATATTACAATGAGTGGGGCATTATGCTAATAGATGTCCCGAAAAGGAGGTATCACGCCAAAGCGCTTTCAACCTTGGAACGACACCGCTAAGGCACCGATGACAGAGCGAATCGAGGCCGCCGACAGGCGGAGCGATGCCTCAAGCTACTATTCGAGGCGAGTCAACCACATCACCGCCGATGGAGCCCAGGAAGCATCAGACGTCGTACTGGGTAAGTTTTTGGTAAAATCAGTACCTGCAATAGTATTGTTTGATTCAGGAGCTTCGCATTCCTTTATCTCTCGAGCTTTTGCATCCAAAATGGTTTGAGCATGAAAATCTTAAGTGTGTGATGCTAGTCCAAGCCCGTGATCCGAGTTAAGATCTAACCTTGGGTGTTTGGGGGTGAAGCTAATAATTAATGGGGTAGAGTTCCTAGCGAACTTGATTATTCTAGATGCCCAAGCTTTAGATGTCATTCTGGGAATGGACTGGTTAACCAAGCATAAGACAGTTTTGGATTGTGGTCGAAGGGTTGTATCCATTGAGAGCCCTAGAGGAGAGAAAGTGAAATTTCAAGCGACAGTAGATCGCGGTGGTCAATTAATGGTTAATAGCATGAGAACCGTCGTCATAGAGGATGTGCCAGTAGTCAGGGAATATCCAGACGTATTTCCAGAAGATCTGCTGGGAATGCCGCCAGACCGTGACATCGAGTTCGTCATTGAGTTAGCACTGGGAACCGCACCAATAGCAAAAAGACCTTATCGGATGCCTACCGATGAGTTGGTGGAGATGAAGAAACAGATCGACGAGTTATTAGAGAAAGGTTTTATAAGACCAAGTTCATAGCCATGGGGAGCACCAGTTTTGTTTGTCAGGAAAAAGGATGGAAGCCTTAGAATGTGTATTGATTACCGTGCACTTAATGAAGTGACGGTTAAGAATAAGTATCCATTGCCAAGGATTGATGATATGTTCGACCAGTTGAGAGGAGCTGGAGTTTTCTCCAAGATAGACCTTCGTTCAGGATATCATCAGCTAAAGATTCGAACGGAAGATGTTCCGAAGACCGCATTCTCTTCAAGATATGGACATTATGAGTTCACGGTCATGTCTTTTGGATTGACCAATGTGCCGGCATATTTCATGAACTTGATGAATAAGATTTTCTTGGAATACTTTGACAAGTTTGTTGTTGTGTTCATAGATGATTTTTTGGTGTATTCAAAGACCGAAGCAGAGCATGCAAATCATCTGAGGCTAGTGTTGGAAAAGCTACGTGAGCAACAGCTGTATGCTAAATTCAGTAAGTGCGACTTTTGGAAGGAAAAGGTGGAATTTCTCGGTCATGTTATGACTGCAGAAGGAGTTGCCGTCGACCCAAGCAAAGTGGAGGCAGTGTTGCATTGGGAACAACCAAAGTCTGTCACTCAAGTCCGAAGTTTTCTGGGAATGGCAGGATATTATCACCGGTTCATAGAAGGATTTTCGACGATTATGAGACCTCTTACGCAGTTGTTGAAAAAGGAAAAGAAATTTTCATGGACGCCAGATTGTGATAAGGGTTTTGAGGAATTAAAGAAGCGTTTGACAATAGCCCCAGTGTTGGTTTTGCCTAATGTTGTAATACTTCGATATATATCGTGATGTGTCAAGACAGGTCTTGGATGCATATTGATGCAAGAGGGTAAAGTGGTCGATATGCGTCAAAGGCGCTTAAGACCGCATGAAGGAAATTATCCTACGCATGACTTGGAATTGGCCGTGGTGCATGCCTTGAAATTGTGGCGTCATTATCTCATTGGAAATAGATGTGAGATATATACGGACCACAAGAGTTTGAAATATATCTTCACCCAGTCGGATCTTAACATGAGACAAAGGAGGTGGTTGGAACTGATCAAGGATTATAACATGGGAATCCACTACCATCCCGGAAAGGCTAATGTAGTGGCTGATGCCTTGAGTCGTAAAAGCCACATTGCAAATATGATGGTACAAGAAGATCAATCGGAGTTGTGTAAAGAGTTTCAGAAGTTAAAACTGGAAATGGTTCCAGAAGGATTCATAGCTGCATTGGAAGTAAAGCCGACGCTTGAAGGTCAGATTCGGGAAGGGCAAAAGGATGATGAGAAAATCAACCAAATCAAGGATAAAAAGGATGAAGGATTAGCAAAGGACTTTACTGTGGATGACCAAGGTACCATGTGGTTCAAGGGTCGCATTTGTGTGCCAAACAGACCACAACTTAAGCAATTGATTTTAGAAGAGGCTCATGATTCCAAGTATTCAATTCATCCAGGAAGCACTAAGATGTACCAGGACTGAAAGGAGAGGTTTTGGTGGGCGAATATGAAGCGTGAAGTCGCCGAGCACGTTGCCTTGTGCGATGTATGCCAGAGAGTTAAGGCAATACACCAGAGACCAGCAGGTTTGCTACAACCGCTAAAAGTCCCAGAATGGAAGTGGGAAGAAATCGGTATGGATTTCATCACTGGATTGCCAAGAACTCAAAATGGGTATGATTCTATATGGGTCATTGTGGATCGATTGACCAAAGTTGCTCACTTCATCCCGGTTAAGACAACTTACTCAGGAGACCGGTTAGCGAAATTATACATAGCCGTAATCGTGTGTTTGCATGGTGTGCCTAAGAAAATAGTGTCGATAGAGGTACTCACCACCTCGAGATTTTGGGATAAATTGCATGAAGCCATGGGAACGCGCTTGAACTTCAAAGACAAAGATATCATCCGCAGAACCGATGGTCGATGTAAAGAGTAAATCAGATTTTGGAAGATATGTTAAGAGCTTGCGCTTTAGCCTACACCACTTCATGGGACAAATGCTTACCGTATGCGAGTTCAAATATAACAACAGCTTACTGAGCTAGTTTGCGATGTCGCCATTTGAGGCTTTATATGGTCATGCCTCGTGCACTTAATCGAATTGGAATGAGACAGAGAGCGTATGATATTTGGCCCTGATATTCTCAAGGAAGCTGAAGAGCAAGTTGATATGATAAGAGAGAGGTTGAAAATCGTGCAGTCAAGGCAAAAGAGTTACGCTGATAATCGACGTCGTGATCTAAGTTTCGAGCCTGACGATTTCGTGTATCTTAGAGTTACCCCTCTGAAAGGAGTTAAGAAGTTTCACGCTAAAGGAAAGCTTGCCCCAAGATACGTTGGACTGTTCAAAATTTTGAGCCGTCGAGGGGAGGTTGCTTATCAGTTGGAATTGCCGCAGTTGCTGGCAGGCGTGCATGATGTGTTCCATGTGTCACAACTCAAGAAGTGTCTTGGTGCCAAAGAGAGCGACGCCTATGGAAGAGATTGAGTTGCGTATGATTTGACCTACAAGGAACAAACCAATGAAAATTTTGGATGTCATGGACTGCAGAACTAGGAACAAGTCAGTTCGTTTTTGCAGAGTTCAGTGGAGCAACCATTTTGAGAATGAGGCAACCTGGGAGCGTGAAGAGGACCTGAAGATAGAATTTCCAAACCTATTCCCTAGTCAGCCTTGAATCTCGGGGTCGAGATTCTGTTAAGGGGGGGAGGTTTGTAACATCTCAAAATATGGCCTATAATTTCACTTATGTGCATTTTGGTGATTTTCTGAATTTATTTGATTTTCCAGAAATTATTTGAATTTATTTTAATTAAGTATATTGAACCTTTGGTGAAAACTAATTATATATAGATAAAAATAATATGAAGTTTTGTCAAAAATATTTTATTTGAGTTCAGAATGTTTCAAAGTATTTATGAGAATTTTCTTGGATTTTTCCTGATATTTTAATTGCCTTAAATGAATTAATCTAATTTCGGAATTATTTTAAATCAGCGTTAGAAAATCAACGTGAATGCGATCGGGCCGAGCCCAAGATCGTGTGTCAGCGCTGCCCACCATTTGTCGCGCCTCGCCACCGCAGCATCGCCGTCTTTGAAGACGCCACCGTCAGATCTTCATCTTGTGGTCTTCATCAAGCCACGCCGCCGGTCGGCGTCGGCCGCTGGATCGCAGAGGGGCGCGTGTGATTTAAAGACGAGATCGAAACCACGACACCGCGAGCCGTTGGATCAAGATCGTGTGGAAGAAATCGGATCGTGTTTTTTTTGGAAAGGTTGGATCTCATCCGTTGTTTTTGGAAAGAACGGATCGGATCGTATCGCTTCGGATCTAATCGTGGCCGTTGATCGCAAATCGGACGGCTCTCGGTTGTCGTCTCCGATTCGGTTTCCGAATCCGCTGCCACTTGCCGTCGCCTCCGCGTGATTTAGGGTTTCCTTCCCTGCGCGCATGCCGAGGCTATAAAAGCCGCCGCCCGCACCCCGAGGATTGCCATCCCAGAGTGCATCCGCCAGTGCTAGCCTTCGCCGTTGAGTCGCCGCTGTAGCCTCGCAGGAGCTCGCCGGAGTTTGCTCTTTGCCGCCGCGGTTTTCTTCGGGTTCCGCTGTCGTCAAGCCGCCGTCCGTTGCAAGGGTTCCAGATCCGAGTTCCTCGTGTCGTGCCGCGTCGAGTCTGCTACTTCTTCTCGCCGGAGTCGCGCCGAAACGCCGTTCGGGTGGTCGTCTTCCTCCGCTCCGGTGCAAGCCACCGCCGTGTCTCGGAGCTTCACACAGCCGTTGGATCTTCGCCGAACCGTCCAGATCACGCCGCGTCATCCTCATCAGCAGTGAACCTCTCTGGTAAGATGGACTGTTAGATCTAAGATGAGCGGTCAGGATAGAGCCACGTTGGAGTAGATCGATAGTCGTCGGATCATCACCCGGATGCGCGCCGCGTGTCGAGCATCGGCACGGGCGGCGTCGCAGCCGATCCGGTCCCAGCGTGGCGGCGCGGGGCGCGAGGCGCCAGGGGCGGGTCCACGGTGAACTGAGGCGGTTCCGTGGACGGGTCCATGCGCCGAGCCGACGTGGCTGTGCTCGATTGGTCCAGGCGGGGCGACGCCGATTGCGCAATAAAAATCTTTTTCAGTAGAAAAATAATTCTGGAAAATCGGAAATTCTATTTTCTATATTTTTAGTATTTATTCAAACTTCAAAAGGCTATATCTTTTGCATTTTAACTCGGATTTGAGTGATTCAAATTTTTGAAAATTTGTAAAATCAAGATTTATTTATTGGTGAATTTTATTTTATTTTTGGAGTTTGGTTTCTCTCTTTTTTGATGTTTATTTGCTATTTTGGCATCGTTTCACGTAGACGTTGAACTGCTCGGTGATCCGGAGGAAGATTCATCGCTTCAAGACCCAAGCTCAGAGCAAGACCAGCACCTACTCCAAGGCAAGTTGTGCTTTGATCATGTTGCACCCAATTTCACCAAATTGCTATTTTGTCTTTTAAATTATGCATGATGTTTTATATGTATAAATGATTTCAATTAATTTGGGAATTAGATGATATGCCTAATTGAATTAAATCACACCTTGTCAATTTTATGCCATGATCTAATTGTCACCCTAGGATGTGGAATTATAGTTGGTTAATATTAATAATCAACATGGGACTAGTTAGACCGTCGTAGATTACTTAGCCATGCCACGTCATCACATGTGTCCGAATGTTGTCACTTAATCTTGACTAATGTAATATGGAACAATGTTTAAGAATTTGTGTGTCATGTGTTGTCACACAGTGCTATCAAGTTGTCGTGGCGAGGAGGTCACACAACTAGATTGAAATGTGGGGGGGCACGTGGTGCTTGGTAATCAACTGTGGTGGTAATGATTTAGATTGGGGCAAGTGGCAAGGGGCAGTGTGCCAAGGTGGGCCAGGATTGGCAGAGGTATGTGGAAGTCTTGCCTTAATCACTTTAAGGACTTAACCTTGCAAGCCTTTGACCTGAGTCTCTCTTGCAACAACATGTCTGGAATGGGACAGCCTAGCTGAATAATTTGTGAAGCCTAGATTTTGGTACTGTCGTGGTGAACAAAGAGTCCCGGTTTACGGTTTAACTCACATGGCGCAAGAGGGGGCCTGTTGTGGTGGTTTAACCCTTCAGTGTTGAAACCTTAGCGAACAGTACTGGGTCTAGGTGTAGCATTGTAAAGGCTTTGTTATGATCACTCGCCTTGGTGATGTTTGGTTGTATCGTGTGGGTAAAGTGCATAACCTCTGCAGAGTGTACAATCTATTCAATAGCCGTGCCTACTGTATTAGGCAATGCTCTGGAATTACATTAAGGGTTAGACTTTTGTTAAACAAAAACTTGTTGGGATGGCAGGGTGCCATGGGAGGTGGAAATTGATTTAGGATTGGAAATTTGGTTTACTTCATAAATGCTGAATTTATTAATTACTGTTATTGTTTTACTGCTTTTCAATCTATTTACTGTATTCTTGTTAAATGCCGCTCTACTGCAAAATAGCCATATTAGCAATTCCTTTGGATTAAGCCAAGTATATAGAATATTAGACTTGCACTGCTGTGTACAACTTGTTGAGTGCTTTATGTACTCACCCCAACAACAACAACAACTTCAGAAGAGGAAGAATCTACGCCCTTCGTGGAGGAGGATTATATGGATGCGAATGCTTAGGGTCCGAACCTCATCAGTTGCCTGCGTTGAACTGGGGAGCTGCTACGCTTATTTATTTTTTCCGTTGCTGCTTATTTGCTATTTCTTTTATAAGCCCTGTGTGGCAATAATCATGTAAGACAACAGTTACTATTAATTATTAAAGTTATGATATATTCCGCTGTGTATGACTATGATAGCATCTATGTTGAGCCTGTGTGCACTAGCGTGATCCTGGACTAGTGCGGTATACACAGTGGGTCCGGATTTGCAAATTCGGGTCCCGACAATAGCCGGTGGCAACCATTCATTAGGGGAACCAAGAAAGCAACTTGAGGTTTCTATTTGGTAATTTGTCGCTGCGAATAGGAGCTGGCTGGGTGAGGCATGCTCACTGGCTTTTATAGCCCAGCAAGGCTGTGGAGAAGCTAGATGACGGGTGGGCCGGGGCATTGTTCATTGAAGTGACACAAAACAAACCTCATCTCCTCCTTATCGCCAGCAGATCTGGATTGCATTCAATGAATTGGATAGCAATCATGGTGATAATTTACTTATAAATTTATTACGTGTATTAAAGATAGGTTTTAAGGTACTGACAAATTTTTAGAATTATCTCATGCTTGTAGAATTTATAAAAATTCGAACAGTGCACTGTGCACGGATTTTAGTAGGTTACCTATATATTTATTAGTCTCTTGTAAAATTTTCATATTCAAATTATTTATATTTTATTTACTAAAATTCTGACATTGCAATTACCAGATTTTTAGCTTTTCAGTTTTTGAATTTTTAAAATTATCAAATATAATTATTATTTCCTGATATTTTTAATGTTAATAGGATGATCCCGAATGATGATAATATAAGAAAATTAAAGTCTAATTATTGCATAATTATGTTTATTTAAATCTAAAAAATTCACTGTTCCTCGTCAAGGATTCATTAATTGCACTCTTAATTGCTTTGATGTGACATGTAACTTCCTAAAATATCTTGGTATGACCCTTAACTGCCAAAATTAATTTCTAAATAATTTTATATGTTTAAATAAATTATTGTTTATTTTTTGTTATAAATTTTTTACTCTTTTCTTTATCTATTACCATGATTATATGAAAAGACTTTCCCTTTGTAACAAAAATCAAGGAAATTCAAGAAAATAAAAATAAATTCAGAAAAATCCATAAAAATCATCAATAAATATATTTTAATGTTGAACTTTATTTGCTTGTTGTACTTTAAGTTTTGTATTGTAGAGAAAATGAAATTAGTACAATTAAAGATTCTCTTAAGAACCAAAATTCAATAAAACTTTAGATTAGTTGGAATTTTAATGCAAATTTTTATTTCCAACTTAATTTTATATTTTGTTTGATTTGAAGTTTTATTTTGCAACTCATACTTTTATCATGGTTGGATTTCAAGATATTGAAATAGAAGGTAAAATTTTAATTCAATATTGAAATAGAAGATAATATTTTAATTCATTCTTGATATTCTAATTAAAATTCTATTCAATTTCATTTTCTAAATTTTTATATTTATATTTTTATTATTTAGAATTTTTGGGATGTTACATTTTTCCTATTTTCTAATTTATAAAATACTTTATTTGGGAAAAATTAAAACCCAAATATTGCTGAAATAATTTTAGTAAGCTCCAAATATGTCTGGGTATTTTTGAGAATTATAAGAGTTGGCACTTTGGTTCTACATCAGTGAAGATGCTTGAGCTAGGAGCGAATCGTGGAGCTACGTCGCAAGTGACGGTGAAATGTCGTGTCAATCACATCACCGTCGATGGAGCTCAAGATGTGTGAGATGTTGTTTTGGGTAAATTCTTGGTTAACTCAGTACCTACATGTCGGGACCCGAATTTGCAAATCCGGACCCTCTGTGTATACCGCACTAGTCCAGGATCACGCTAGTGCACACAGGCTCAACATAGATGCTATCATAGTCACACACAGCGAAATATAGCATAAACTTCATTAATTAATAATAACTGTTGTCTTACATGAATAATGCCTCACAGGGCTTAAAAAGAGTATCAATGAGAAGCAGTGGAAATAGAATAAACGCAGTGGCGCTCCAGCCGCCACAGCAACCGACGAGGCTCGGACCTAAGCATTCGTGATCCAAATAATCCTCATCCATGATCGGCGAGATTCTTCCTCTTCAAGTTGTTGTTGATGGGGTGAGTACATAAAGCACTCAACAAGTTGTGCAAAATAATGCAAGTTTAATATTCTATATGTTTGGCTTAATCCAAAGGAATGGCTAGTAAGGGTATTTTTGCAATAAAGCAAAGATTTAACAAGAATACAATAAATAGATTGGAAAGCAAGAAACAAATACAGAATTAATAAATTCAGATTTCAAATACACCAAGTTTCCAATCCTAAATTAATTTTCCACTTTCCATGGCACCTTGCCATCCCAACAAGTTTTTGTTTAACAAAAGTCTAACCCTTAACTGTAATTCCGAGCATTGCCCAATACCGTGAGCACGGCTATTCAATAGATTGTACACTCGCAGAGGTTATGCACTTTACCCACACGATACAACCAAACACCACCAAGGCGAGTGATCATAACAAAGCCTTTACAATGCTACACCTAGACCCAAGATCGCTCGCTAAGGTTTCAACATCAAGGGTTAAACCACCACAACAGGCCCCCTCTTGCGCCATGTGAGTTAAACCTGAACCCGGACTCACTATTCACCACGACAAGATCAAATCTAGGTTTCACAAATTATTCACTAGGTCTGTCCCATTCCGCATATGTGGTTGCAAGAGAGACTCAGTCAAAGGCTTGCAAGGTTAAGTCCTTAAGGTGATTAAGGCAAGACTTCCACATACCCCGCCAAACTCGCCCACCTTGGCACACCGCCTGCCACTTGCCTCAATCTAAAATCATTACCACCCCGCTGATTACCAAGCACCACATGCCATCAACATTTCAATCCCGATGTGTGACCTCCTCGCCACGACAACTTGATATCATTGTGTGACAACACATGACACACCAATTCATAAACATTGTTCCATATTCCATTAGTCAAGATTAAGTATCGACATTCGGACACATGTGATGACGTGGCATGGCTAAGCAATCTATGACGATCTAACTAGCCCATGTTGATTATCAACTATAATTCCACATCCTAGGGTGACAAATAGATCATGGCATATAATTGACAAGGTATGGTTTAATTCAAATAGGCATATTATCTAATTCCCAGATTAATTGAAATCATTTATACACATAAAATATCATGCATAAAGTTTAAAAGACAAAATAGTAATTTGGTGAAAATTAGGTGCAACATGATCAAAGCACAACTTGCCTTGGAGTAGGTGCTGGTCTTGATCTGAGCTTGGGTCTTGGAGCGACGAATCTTCTTCCGGATCACCGAGCGGTTCAACGCCTACGCTAAACGATGCCAAAATAGCAAATAAACACCAAACCAGAGAGCAACCAAACTCCAAAAATAAAATAAAATTCACCAATAAATAGATCTTGATTTTACAAATTTTTAGAAATTTGAAACACTCAAATCGAGTTAAAATGCAAAAGATATAGCCTTTGAAGTTTGAATAACATCAAAATACGAAAATAGAATTTCGATTTTTCCAATTATTTTTCTATTGGAAAGATTTTATTGCGCAACGCCGACGCCAGCCGACTCGACCAATCAGCGCCGACACGCCACTGGTCCATGGACTCGGTCCACGGAATCGCCTCGTCCACCGTGGGCGTGCCCACGGCGCCGCGCACCACGCGCCCAACACGCGGCGCAGCGATCGATTGGTCGCGACGCCGCCGTGCCGATGCTCGACACGCGGCGCGCGATCTCGCGACGATCCGATCGCTAACGCCCATCGCACACGCGCGCGATCTCACCCGAACAACCCCGATCCAACGGTCACGCTTACCCGAGCCGCTTTATCGCAGACGGCGACGTGGCTCGATCCGATGGTCCGCCGAGATCCGACGGCCGCGGCTTCAGCTGCACGCGATGTCGCGGCGGCGCTGAAGTTCCCGGAGACGAGGACGACGACGACCAGACGGCGCTCGCTCCCGCCGGCGACGAAGAGGTAGTCGCCCGGTGCGGCTCGACGTGGCGAACCCGAATCGAACCCACACGCCGAACGGCGGCTTGACGACGGCGAACGGCGAAAACGAGCGGCGGCACTAGAAAACTACGGCGAGCTCGGGGCTAAACGGCGGTGACTCAACGGCGAAGGCTAGCATCGCGATGCGCTCGGGATGAGGAACCTCGGTGTGCGGGCTGCGGCTTTATAGCCTCGGCATGCGCGCTAAAACGGCAACCCTAAATCACGCGGCGGCGGCGCAAGCGCGCGACGGATTCGAAAACCGAATCGGAGACGAAGGTCGATACCGTCCGACGGTAACGAGCGCCGTGATTAGATCCGGCGATACGATCCGATCCGCTTCTTTCCAAAATCAACGGCGAGATCTAAACTTACCAAAACAACGCGAAACGATCCCGACCGCCGATCTCAATCCAACGGCCAAGGCGCTAGGGTTCGCGAAGGAGACACCGTCCGATCTTCATCCAACGGCCACGCCGCGAGGCGGCAAAGCGGGTTAGCCGATCGGGCCGCACGTCGATGGTCAAGACACGACAAGATCGGGCTTCGCCCAAGATCGCTTCACTCGATTTTCAAAAGCTTTTGATTTAAAATAATTCCCAAATTAGATTAATCTACTTTAAGCAATTAAAATATCGGAAAAATCCTTAAAATTCTCATAAATACTTTGAGACATTCTCGAGCACAAATAAAATATTTTTGGTAAAACTTTATATTAACTTTATCTATATATATTTAGTTTTCACAAAAGGTTCAATATACTTAATTAAATTCAATTCAATTAATTTCTGGAAAAAATCCAATAAATTCGTAAAATCACCAAAAAGCATATGAGCGAAATTATAAGCCAAATTTTTGGGATGTTACAAACCTCCCCTTAATGTAATCTCGACCAGAGATTCAAGGTCGACTAGGAATAGGTTTGGAAATTCGACTTCAGATCCTCTTCACGCCCCCGTGTTGCCTCATTCTCGAATGGTTGCTCCATCAACTCGCAAAACGAATCGACTTGTTCCCGGTTCTCATGGTCCATAACATCCAAAATTTTCATTGGATGTTCTTTGTAGGTCAAATCCTTCGCAACTCAATCTCTTCCATAAGGCGTCGCTCACTGCACCCAAGACACTTCTTGAGTTGTGACACATGGAACACATCATGCACGCCGCCAAGAATCGCGGCAATTCCAATCGATAAGCAACCTCCTCGACGGCTCAAAATTTTGAACGGTCCAACATATCTTGGGGCAAGCTTTCCTTTAGCGTGGAACCTTTAACTCCTTTTAGAGGGGTAACCCTAAGATACACGAAATCATCGGTTCGAAACTCAAATCACGGCGTCGATTATCCGCATAACTTTTTGTCTTGATCGCGCGATTTTCAACTGTCTCTTATCATGGCAACTTGCTCTTCACTTCCTTGAGAATATTAGGGCCAAATATCATACGCCCCTGCCTCATTCCAATTCAATGGGCACGACAGCACGACCATATAAAGCCTCAAATGGCGACATCCGCAAACTAGCTCGTAATCGTTGTTATAATCGAACTCGCATATGGCAAACATTTATCCCATGATGTAGTGTAGGCTAAAGCGCAAGCTCTTAACATATCTTCTAAAATTGATTTACTCTTTCTGTCGACCATCGATGCTCATGGATGATATGTCAGTACTAAAGTTCAAACGCTGCTCCCATGGCTTCATGCAATTTATCCCAAAATCTCGAGGTGAACTGAGTACCTCTATCGACACTATTTTCTTTGGTACACCATGCAAACACACGATTCGGCTATGTATAGTTCTCGCTAACCGTCTCTGAGTAAGTGGTCTTGACTGAATGAAGTGAGCAACTTTGGTCAATCGATCCACGATAACCCATATAGAATCATACCCATTTTGAGTTCTTGGTAATCCAAAGGACGAAATCCATACCGATTTCTTCCCACTTCCATTCTCGGGACTTTTAGCGGTTGTAGCAAACCTGCTGGTCTCGATGTATTGCCTTAACTCTCCGCATACATCGCACAAGGCAACGTGCTCGCGACTTCGCGCTTCATATTCGCCACCAAAACCTCTCCTTTAAGTCCCGTACATCTTAGCGCTCTGGATGAATTGAATACTTGGAATCATGAGCCTCTTCCAAAATCAATCGCTAAGTTCTAGTCTGCTTTTACACAAATGCGACCCTTGAACCACATGGTACCTTGGTCGCCCACGGAAAGTCCTTTGCTAATCCTTCATCCTTTTAGCCTTGATTCGGTTGACTTTCTCATCATCTTTTGTCCTTCCCGAATTTGATCTTCGAGCATTGGCTTCACTTCCAAAGCAGCTAGGAATCCTTCTAAAACTACTTCCAATTTTAAATTTTGCAATTCTCTGCATACTTCATCGTCCTTCCCGCACCATCATATTCGCCACGTAGCTCTTGCGACTTAAGGCATCGGCTACCACATTTGCTTTTCCCGGATGGTAATGAATTCCCATGTTATAATCCTTGATTAATTCCAACCATCTCCTTTGCCTCATATTGAGATCGATTGAGTGAAAATATATTTCAAACTCTTATGGTCCGTATATATCTCACATCTATTTCCAATGAGATAATGACGCCACAATTTCAAGGCATGCACCACGGCAACCAATTCCAAGTCATGTAGGATAATTTCCTTCATGCGGTCTTAATCGCTTTGACGATATGCGACCACTTTACCCTCTTGCATCAATACGCATCCAAGACCTGCCTTGACGCATCACAAGATATATCAAGTCGTTCAACATTAGGCAAAACCAACATCGGGCTGTTGTTAAACGCTTTAATTCTCAAAACTCTTATCACAATCAAGGCCCATGAAAATTTCTTTTCCTTTTCAATAATCGAGTAAGAGGTCTAGCAATCGTCGAAAATCCTTCTATGAACCGCGATAATATCCTCGCCATTCCTAGAAAACTTGACTTGAGTGATGACTTTGGTTGCTCCTAATGCAACATCGCTTCCACTTTGCTTGGGTCGACAAAGAACTCCTTCGCAATCATGACATGACCGAGAAATTCCACCTTTCCTTCCAAAAGTCGATTTATCGAATTTAGCATACAAACTGTTGCTCACGCAGCTTTTCCAACACTAGCCTCGGATGATTTGCGTGCTTTGCTTCGGTCTTCGAATATACCAAAATATCATCTATGAACACAACAACAAACTTGTCCAAGTATTCCATGAAAATCTTATTCATCAAGTTCATGAAATAGGTCATGCGCATTGGTCAATCCAAAAGACATGACCGTGAACTCATAATGTCCGTATCTTGAAGAAAATGCGGTTTTGGAACATCTTCCGTCCAATCTTTAGTTGATGATATCCGAACGAAGGTCTATCTTGAGAAAACTCAGCTCCTCTCAACCGGTCGAATGATCATCAATCCTTGGCAACGGATACTTATTCTTAATCGTCACTTCATTAAGTGCACGGTAATCAATACACATTCTAAGGCTTCCATCCTTTTCCCGACAAACAAAATCGGCGCCCCCATGGCGGCGAACTTGGTCTTATAAAACCTTTCTAATAACTCGCCGATCGCTTCTTCATCTCTACTAACTCATCGGTAGGCATCCGTAAGGTCTTTTGCTATTGGTGCTGTACTGTACTAACTCAATGACAAACTCGATGTCACGGTCTCGCGGCATTCCCGCGATCCTCCGAAATACATCCGATATTCTTTGACCACCGCACGCCCTCAATGCCGACGGCTTTCATGCTATTAACCATTAATTGACCTTGCGAACCGATGTCGCCGAATTCCACCTTTTCTCCTCGTAGGGCTCTCAATGGATACAACCCTTCACCACAATCCAATACCGCCTTATGCTTGGTTAACCAATCCATACCAAGGATAACATCTAAAACTTGGGCATCTAGAATAATTAAGTTCGCTAGGAACTCTACCCGTTAATTATCGCTTTACCCCCAAACATCCAATATTAGATCTTAACTCAGATCCTGGGGCTTGAACTAGCATCACACACTTGAGATTTTTCATGCTTAAACCATTTTTAGATGCAAAAGCTCGAGAGACAAATGAATATGAAGCTCCTGAATCAAATAATACTGTTGCAGGTACTGAGTTTACCAAAAACTTACCCAGTACGACGTCTGATGCTTCCTGGGCTCCATCGGCGGTGATGTGGTTGACTCGCCTCGAATAGTAGCTTGAGGCGCCACTCCCGCCCGCCCAGCTCGATTCGCCTCCCGTCATCGGTGCCTTAGCGTGTCGCTCCTAGGTTGAAACGCATCGGCGTGATTCCTCCTTTCGGGACATCTATTAGCATAATGCCCCACCATTGCAATCGTAGCACCTTCGGCGGTACCGATCACGACTTCTTGAGCATTGTTACCTTGGGCGGCCTCGATAACCTTGTCCCGATGGTCGCGGTGCGGTGTTGTTGGCTTGTTAACGACTTGTGGTTGGAACCTAGCAAACCGCTATGGGTCATCCTCATTCGTAGGTGGTTAGGCGCCCACCGGTTAGTCATCAAGCGCTTGCGATTTTCCCAAGCTCCTTGCGCTTATCCTCCGTAATCAAAGCCTTGTTTACCAATTCTTGGAAATCGGAAAAGTGTGGGTAATCACCCACTTGCAGCTCGAGTTTAGTCCTTTCATGAAGCGGACCGCTTAGCCTTGTCCGTCGCTACATCTTCGTGAGCATAGCGTGCTAATCGTGTGAATTTGTTCAAGTAATCACCACCGTTGGCCTCCTTGCTTAAGCGCCTCAATTCTTCCTTTTCAGTCCATCATTCCTCCGTACGTGGTAATCGCGAAAGGCCGCTATAACTCTTCCCACGTGATTTCCATGGGTGCCTCATGAGTAGCACAAGAGTTCTCCCACCATTCTCGCAATTGCTCCTCTAGCCGATGGGATGCGTAAAGAACCCTCTCATGCCCTTCACATTGTGTGATGTACAACTTCCTCTCAATGGTTCTCACCAATCATCCGCTTCCAAGGGGTTGACGTTGTTCGAGAATGTTGGCGGTCGGGTCCTCATAAAGTCCGACAACTTGGAATAAGGACGAGGTCCGCCATTATTAACTGAAAGCAATGGGTTGTTGATCGCAGCCATATTGGTCATCTCGCGATCATTGTCTCGCATCAACCGAGTTCGCGCAGCGAGAAAAGCTCCCAAGTTCTCGCATATCCATCGGCGGTGCTTGCCGCGGTGGTACTCCTTCATTGGGATTGTTGCTCGAGCGTAGACCACTTCCCAAGCCCCATTGTTGCTGCGGTGTTCACCATCCGCTTGATTGCTTCTTGGGTTAGGAAAGATAGATGTAGCATAGATAAGATGCAAGAATTTCTAAGGCGGGGAAACAGTTAAACCCAACTTAAATAATCTTTATTGATACTTGGTATGGTTGCTTACAATGCCTAAGGGCTTTGCAACACATACCGCACACTCAAAGAAACAATTAAGAACCAACTAAACATGCAACCTTAACGCCTACTAAAAGGTAAAGGCTAACTTAAAGATGCGACTCAACACTCGAGTCTCAACACAACTCTAAGATCGACTCTCACTCATCCAACCACCCCGGCCGAGACGATCCGGCATACACCGGTGGGTGGGCCGGCATGGGTGCGAACCTATCCCGTGACCCTCTGCTGCTCCTCGTGCTCCCACTCACGCTCTTCCGGTCTTCTTCTTCTTCTTCTTGGCGACCTCATCCGGCCTGGACGACTTGGTCCGCTATTTCTCGGCACCGCAAGGCCTCCTCCACCGCCGATGACTCGGCCGCCGCGTCGCTGGTCTTTGAAGCTCCCGCTCGCCACTCTCAACGCCTCACACGCTGTCTCCGCTTGCGCAGTGTCCTCAAGTGATCCTCCCGGCGGTGGTGAACTCAAAGAAGGTGTACTGCGAGAGCACACTCTCCTTCCACGATCCGTCGACGCCGCACGCCGCACCGTCGGGTGAAGTCGAAATACGGTGTTGCGGCTCGAGGCGTAGTCGTGGCGCATCCGTCGAGAGCAAGTCTAGCGACCTCCCGAACTCCACTCGTAAGTGAACCTCCAGGCGGTGATGTGGATCGGTCTGGTGGTCTCGCCGCACTCTCGAGCGAAGATGATCACTGCGTAAGAACCCCGATGCACACCGCTGACGCCCAGCTTGCTTCTTCAGAAAGCGGACGATCAAAGCCTCCAATCACTTGAAGAACTCTCCACGCTCCATGGCATAGCCACCCCGCTTGACTCAAGGATCGAAGATCGGCATCTATTCAAAACAAAATTTTGAATAAGATCTCCACTCAAACGGCAACGAAAAAGAAGGTAATTTAGCAAGGATGAGAGTAGAGGATGAGATAAGCCAAGAGTTTCATATTAGTCAATTTTATGCTTTCTTTAGAAAATAATTTTGACACTCCTAAGAGATACCAACTACCTAGGCCAAGACCTATAGTCAAGATGGCTCGATACCACCTCTGTCGGGACCCGAATTTGCAAATCCGACCCTCCGTGTATACCGCACTAGTCCAGATCACGCTAGTGCACACAGCTCAACATAGATGCTATCATAGTCACACACAATAAATATAGCATAAACTTCATTAATTAATAATAACTGTTGTCTTACATGAATAATGCCTCACAGGGCTTAAAAAGAGTATCAATGAGAAGCAATGAAATAGAATAAACGCAGTGGCGCTCCATTCACCACAGCAACCGACGAGGCTCGGACCCTAAGCATTCGTGATCCAAATAATCCTCATCCATGATCGGCGAGATTCTTCCTCTTCGAAGTTGTTGTTGATGGGGTGAGTACATAAAGCACTCAACAAGTTGTGCAAAATAATGCAAGTCTAATATTCTATATGTTTGGCTTAATCCAAAGGAATGGCTAGTAAGGGTATTTTTGCAATAAAGCAACATTTAACAAGAATACAATAAATAGATTGGAAAGCAAGAAACAAATACAAGAATTAATAAATTCAAGATTTCAAATACACCAAGTTTCCAATCCTAAATTAATTTTCCACTTTCCATGGCACCTTGCCATCCCAACAAGTTTTTGTTTAACAAAAGTCTAACCCTTAACTCAGTAATTCCTAGCATTGCCCAATACCGTGAGCACGGCTATTCAATAGATTGTACACTCTGCAGAGGTTATGCACTTTACCCACACGATACAACCAAACACCACCAAGGCGAGTGATCATAACAAAGCCTTTACAATGCTACACCTAGACCCAAGATCGCCGCTAAGGTTTCAACATCAAGGGTTAAACCACCACAACAGGCCCCTCTTGCGCCATGTGAGTTAAACCGTAACCCGGACTCACTATTCACCACGACAAGATCAAATCTAGGTTTCACAAATTATTCACTAGGTCTGTCCCATTCCGCACATGTGGTTGCAAGAGAGACTCAGTCAAAGGCTTGCAAGGTTAAGTCCTTAAGGTGATTAAGGCAAGACTTCCACATACCCCGCCAAACTCGCCCACCTTGGCACACCGCCTTGCCACTTGCCTCAATCTAAAATCATTACCACCCCGCTTGATTACCAAGCACCACATGCCATCAACATTTCAATCCCGATGTGTGACCTCCTCGCCACGACAACTTGATATCATTGTGTGACAACACATGACACACCAATTCATAAACATTGTTCCATATTCCATTAGTCAAGATTAAGTATCGACATTCTGACACATGTGATGACGTGGCATGGCTAAGCAATCTATGACGATCTAACTAGCCCATGTTGATTATCAACTATAATTCCACATCCTAGGGTGACAAATAGATCATGGCATATAATTGACAAGGTATGGTTTAATTCAAATAGGCATATTATCTAATTCCCATTAATTGAAATCATTTATACACATAAAATATCATGCATAAAGTTTAAAAGACAAAATAGTAATTTGGTGAAAATTAGGTGCAACATGATCAAAGCACAACTTGCCTTGGAGTAGGTGCTGGTCTTGATCTGAGCTTGGGTCTTGGAGCGACGAATCTTCTTCCTGATCACCGAGCGGTTCAACGCCTACGCTAAACGATGCCAAAATAGCAAATAAACACCAAACCAGAGAGCAACCAAACTCCAAAAATAAAATAAAATTCACCAATAAATAGATCTTGATTTTACAAATTTTTAGAAATTTGAAACACTCAAACCGAGTTAAAATGCAAAAGATATAGCCTTTTGAAGTTTGAATAACATCAAAATACGAAAATAGAATTTCGATTTTTCAATTATTTTTCTATTGAAAAGATTTTATTGCGCAACGCCGACGCCACCGACTCGACCAATCAGCGCCGACACGTCGCTCGTCCATGGACTCGGTCCACGGAACCGCCTCGTCCACCGTGGGCGCGCCCACGGCGCCGCGCACCACGCGCCCGACACGCGACGCCGCGATCGATTGGCGCGACGCCGCCGCGCCGATGCTCGACACGCGCGCGCGATCGCGCGACGATCCGACGGCTAACGCTCTCGCGACACGCGGCGCGATCTCACCCGAACAACCCCGATCCAACGGTCACGCTTACCCGAGCCGCTTTATCGCAGACGGCGACGTGGCTCGATCCGATGGTCCGCCGAGATCCGACGGCCGCGCGGTTCAAGCACGGCGATGTCGCGGCGGCGCTGAGTTCCGGAGACGAGGACGACGACGACCGAGACGGCGCTCGCTCTCGCCGGCGACGAAGAGGTAGTCGCCCGGCGCGGCTCGACGTGGCGAACCCGAGATCGAACCCACACGCCGAACGGCGGCTTGACGACGGCGAACAGCGAGAAACGAGCGGCGGCGCTAGAAAACTACGGCGAGCTCTCGGGGCTAAACGGCGGTGACTCAACGGCGAAGGCTAGCATCGCGGATGCGCTGCGATGAGGAACCTCGGTGTGCGGGCTGCGGCTTTATAGCCTCGGCATGCGCGCTAAAACGGCAACCCTAAATCACGCGGCGGCGGCGGCAGCGCGACGGATTCGAAAACCGAATCGAGACGAAGGTCGATACCGTCCGACGGTAACGAGCGCCGTGATTAGATCCGGCGATACGATCCGATCCGCTCTTTCCAAAATCAACGGCGAGATCTAAACTTACCAAAACAACGCGAAACGATCCCGACCGCCGATCTCAATCCAACGGCCAAGGCGCTAGGGTTTCGCGAAAGGAGACAAACCGTCCGATCTTCATCCAACGGCCACGCGCGAGGCGGCAAATGGCAGCCGATCGGGCCGCACGTCGATGGGCGCTGACGCGACAAGATCGGGCTTCGCCCAAGATCGCTTCACTCGATTTTCAAAAGCTTTTGATTTAAAATAATTCCAAATTAGATTAATCTACTTTAAGCAATTAAAATATCGTGAAAAATCCTAAAATTCTCATAAATACTTTGAGACATTCGAGCACAAATAAAATATTTTTGGTAAAACTTTATATTAACTTTATCTATATATATTTAGTTTTCACAAAAGGTTCAATATACTTAATTAAATTCAATTCAATTAATTTCGGAAAAAATCCAATAAATTCGTAAAATCACCAAAAGCATATGAGCGAAATTATAAGCCAAATTTTTGGGATGTTACAAACCTCCCCTTAATGAATCTCAACCCGAGATTCAAGGTCGACTAGGAATAGGTTTGAAATTTCGACTTCAGATCCTCTTCACGCTCCCGTGTTGCCTCATTCTCGGAATGGTTGCTCCATCAACTCGCAAAACGAATCGACTTGTTCCTGGTTCTGCGGTCCATAACATCCAAAATTTTCATTGGATGTTCTTTGTAGGTCAAATCCTTCGCAACTCAATCTCTTCCATAGGCGTCGCTCACTGCACCCAAAGACACTTCTTGAGTTGTGACACATGGAACACATCATGCACGCCGCCAAAGAATCGCGGCAATTCCAATCGATAAGCAACCTCCTCGACGGCTCAAAATTTTGAACGGTCCAACATATCTTGGGGCAAGCTTTCCTTTAGCGTGGAACCTTTAACTCCTTTTAGAGGGGTAACCTAAGATACACGAAATCATCGGTTCAAACTCAAATCACGCGTCGATTATCGCATAACTTTTTGTCTTGATCGCGCGATTTTCAACTTGTCTCTTATCATGGCAACTTGCTCTTCACTTTCCTTGAGAATATTAGGGCCAAATATCATACGCCTCCTGTCTCATTCCAATTCGGTGGGTACGACAGCACGACCATATAAAGCTTCAAATGGCGACATCCGCAAACTAGCTCGTAATCGTTGTTATAATCAACTCGCATATGGCAAACATTTATCCCATGATGTGGTGTAGGCTAAAGCACAAGCTCTTAACATATCTTCTAAAATCGATTTACTCTTTCTGTTTGACCATCGATCTGCGGATGATATGTCTGTACTAAAGTTCAAACGCGCTCCCATGGCTTCATGCAATTTATCCCAAAATCTCGAGGTGAACGAGTACCTCTATCGACACTATTTTCTTTGGTACACCATGCAAACACACGATTCGGCTATGTATAGTTACGCTAACCGGTCTCCGAGTAAGTGGTCTTGATCGGAATGAAGTGAGCAACTTTGGTCAATCGATCCACGATAACCCATATAGAATCATACCCATTTTGAGTTCTTGGCAATCCAAAGGACGAAATCCATACCGATTTCTTCCCACTTCCATTCTGGGACTTTTAGCGGTTGTAGCAAACCTGCTGGTCTCGATGTATTGCCTTAACTCTCGCATACATCGCACAAGGCAACGTGCTCGCGACTTCGCGCTTCATATTCGCCACCAAAACCTCTCCTTTAAGTCCCGGTACATCTTAGCGCTTCTGGATGAATTGAATACTTGGAATCATGAGCCTCTTCCAAAATCAACTGCTTAAGTTCTAGTCTGCTTGCACACAAATGCGACCCTTGAACCACATGGTACCTTGGTCGTCCACGGTAAAGTCCTTTGCTAATCCTTCATCCTTTTTAGCCTTGATTCGGTTGACTTTCTCATCATCTTTTTGTCCTTCCCGAATTTGATCTTCGAGCATTGGCTTCACTTCCAAAGCAGCTAGGAATCCTTCTAAAACTACTTCCAATTTTAAATTTTGCAATTCTCGCATACGATTCATTGTCCTTCCCGCACCATCATATTCGCCACGTAGCTCTTGCGACTTAAGGCATCGGCTACCACATTTGCTTTTCCTGATGGTAATGAATTCCCATGTTATAATCCTTGATTAATTCCAACCATCTCCTTTGCCTCATATTGAGATCTGATTGAGTGAAAATATATTTCAAACTCTTATGGTCCGTATATATCTCACATCTATTTCCAATGAGATAATGACGCCACAATTTCAAGGCATGCACCACGGCAGCCAATTCCAAGTCATGCGTAGGATAATTTCCTTCATGCGGTCTTAACTGCCTTGACGCATATGCGACCACTTTACCCTCTTGCATCAATACGCATCCAAGACCCTGTCTTGACGCATCACAGTATATATCGAGTTGCTTACAACATTAGGCAAAACCAACACCGGGCTGTTGTTAAACGCTTTTTAATTCCTCAAAACTCTTATCACAATCAAGGCCCATGAAAATTTCTTTTCCTTTTTCAATAACTGAGTAAGAGGTCTAGCAATCGTCGAAAATCCTTCTATGAACCGGCGATAATATCCTGCCATTCCCAGAAAACTTCGGACTTGAGTGACAGACTTTGGTTGCTCCCAATGCAACACTGCCTCCACTTTGCTTGGGTCGACAGCAACTCCTTCTGCAGTCATGACATGACCGAGAAATTCCACCTTTTCCTTCCAAAAGTCGCATTTACTGAATTTAGCATACAGCTGTTGCTCACGCAGCTTTTCCAACACTAGCCTCAGATGATTTGCGTGCTTTGCTTCGGTCTTCGAATATACCAAAATATCATCTATGAACACAACAACAAACTTGTCCAAGTATTCCATGAAAATCTTATTCATCAAGTTCATGAAATAGGCTGGCGCATTGGTCAATCCAAAAGACATGACCGTGAACTCATAATGTCCGTATCTTGAAGAAAATGCGGTTTTTGGAACATCTTCCGTCCGAATCTTTAGTTGATGATATCCGGAACGAAGGTCTATCTTGGAGAAAACTCCAGCTCCTCTCAACTGGTCGAATAGATCATCAATCCTTGGCAACGGATACTTATTCTTAATCGTCACTTCATTAAGTGCACGGTAATCAATACACATTCTAAGGCTTCCATCCTTTTTCCTGACAAACAAAACTGGCGCTCCCCATGGCGACGAACTTGGTCTTATAAAACCTTTCTCTAATAACTCGTCGATCTGTTTCTTCATCTCTACTAACTCATCGGTAGGCATCCGGTAAGGTCTTTTTGCTATTGGTGCTGTACTGTACTAACTCAATGACAAACTCGATGTCACGGTCCAGCGGCATTCTGGCGGATCCTCCGAAATACATCCGATATTCTTTGACCACCGCACGCCCTCAATCCGACGGCTTTCATGCTATTAACCATTAATTGACCCTTGCGAACCGATGTCGCTCGGAATTCCACCTTTTCTCCTGTAGGGCTCTCAATGGATACAACCCTTCGACCACAATCCAATACCGTCTTATGCTTGGTTAACCAATCCATACCAAGGATAACATCTAAAACTTGGGCATCTAGAATAATTAAGTTCGCTAGGAACTCTACCCGTTAATTATCAGCTTTACCCCCAAACATCCAATATTAGATCTTAACTCAGATCCTGGGGCTTGAACTAGCATCACACACTTGAGATTTTTCATGCTTAAACCATTTTTAGATGCAAAAGCTCGAGAGACAAATGAATATGAAGCTCTGAATCAAATAATCTGCAGGTGCAGTCGAGTTTACAAAAACTTACCCGATCTGACGTCGATGCTTCACAGGCTCCATCGGCGGTGATGTGGTTGACTCGCCTCGAATAGTAGCTTGAGGCGCCACTCCTGCTGTCCGGCTCCTCGATTCGCTCCGTCGCCGGTGCCTTAGCAGTGTCGTTCCTAGGTTGAAACGCATTGGCGTGATTCCTCCTTTCGGGGACATCTATTAGCATAATGCCCTGACTCATTGCAATCTATAGCACCTTCTCGGCGGTGATCACGCACTCCCCTTGAGCATTGTTACCTTGGGCGGCGTCGATAACCTTGTCACGATGGTCGCGGTGCGGTGTTCTTGGCTTGTTAACGACTTGTGGTTGGAACCTAGCAAACCGCTGCGGGTCATCCTCATTCGTAGGTGGTTAGGCGCCCACCGGTTAGTCATCAAGCGTTTGCGATTTTCCCCAAGCTCCTTGCGCTTATCCTCCGTAATCAAAGCCTTGTTTACCAATTCTTGGAAATCGGAAAAGTGTGGGTAATCACCCACTTGCGCCTCGAGTTTAGTCCTTTCATGAAGCGGACTGTTTAGCCTTGTCCGTCGCTACATCTTCGAGAGCATAGCGTGCTAATCGTGTGAATTTGTTCAAGTAATCGCCACCGTTGGCCTCCTTGCTTAAGCGCCTGAATTCTTCCTTTTCGTGTCCATCATTCCCTCCGTGCGTGGTATCGCGAAAGGCCGTTGCGAACTCTTCCCACGTGATTTCCATGGGTGCCTCATGAGTAGCACATGAGTTCTCCCACCATTCTGCAAATTGCTCCTCTAGGCGATGGGATGCGTAAAGAACCCTCTCATGCCCTTCACATTGTGTGATGTACAACTTCCTCTCAATGGTTCTTAGCCAATCATCCGCTTCCAAGGGGTTGACGCGTTGCGAGAATGTTGGCGGTCGGGTCCTCATAAAGTCCGACAACTTGGAATAAGGACGAGGTCCGCCATTATTAACTGAGCAATGGGTTGTTGATCGCAGCCATATTGGTCATCTGCTGCATCATTATGATCAACCGAGTTCAAGCGAGAAAAGCTCCCAAGTTACGCATATCCACCGGCGGTGCTTGCTGCGGTGGTACTCCTTCATTGGGATTGTTGCTGAGCGTAGACCACTTCCGAAGCCCCATTGTTGCTTTGCGGTGTTCACCATCCGCTTGATTGCTTCTTGGGTTAGGAAAGATAGATGTAGCATAGATAAGATGCAAGAATTTCTAAGGCGGGGGAAACAGGTTAAACCCAACTTAAATAATCTTTATTGATACTTGGTATGGTTGCTTACAATGCCTAAGGGCTTTGCAACACATACTGCACACTCAGCAAACAATTAAGAACCAAACTAAACATGCAACCTTAACGTCTACTAAAAGGTAAAGGCTAACTTAAAGATGCGACTCAACACTCGAGTCTCAACACAACTCTAAGACTGACTCTCACTCATCCAGCCACCCCGGTGAGACCGATCCGTGCATACACGGTGGGTGGGCCGGCATGGGTGCGAACCTATCCCGTGACCCTCTGCTGGCTCCTCGGGCTCCCACTCACGCTCTTCCGGTCTTCTTCTTCTTCTTCTTGGCGACCTCATCCGGCTCTGGACGACTTGGTCCGCTATTTCCTCGGCTACCGCAAGGCCTCCTCCACCTTCCGATGACTCGCATTTCTGCTGCGTCGCGGGTCTTTTGAAGCTCCCGCTCGCCACTCTCAACGCCTCACACGCTGCTCTCCGCCTTGCGCAGTGTCCCTCAAGTGATCCTCCGGCGGTGGTGAACTCAAGAAGGTGTCTGCGAGAGCACACTCTCCTTCCACGATCCGTCGACGCCGCACGCCGCACCGTCGGGTGAAGTCGAATACTGTGTTCTGCGGCTCGTAGGCGTAGTCGTGGCGGATCCGTCGTAGAGCAAGTCTAGCGACCTCTGAACTCCACCTCGTAAGTGAACCTGCAGGCGGTGATGTGGATCGGTGCGGTGGTCTCGCCGCACTCTCGGCGAAGATGATCGACTTGCGAAGAACCCCGATGCACACCGCTGACGTTCGATTGCTTCTTCGGTAAAGCGGACGATCAAAGCCTCCAATCACTTGAAGAACTCTCCACGGCTCCATGGCATAGCCACCTCCGCCTTGACTCGAAGGATCGAAGATCGGCATCTATTCAAAACAAAATTTTGAATAAGATCTCCACTCAAACGGCAACGAAAAAGAAGGTAATTTAGCAAGGATGAGAGTAGAGGATGAGATAAGCCAAGAGTTTCATATTAGTCAATTTTATCGCTTTCTTTAGAAAATAATTTTGGACACTCCTAAGAGATACCAACTACCTAGGGCCAAGACCTATAGTCAAGATGGCTCGATACCACCTCTGTCGGGACCCGAATTTGCAAATCCGACCCTCTGTGTATACCGCACTAGTCGGGATCACGCTAGTGCACACAGCTCAACATAGATGCTATCATAGTCACACATAGCGAAATATAGCATAAACTTCATTAATTAATAATAACTGTTGTCTTACATGAATAATGCCTCACGGGCTTAAAAGAGTATCAATGAGAAGCGTGAAATAGAATAAACGCAGTGGCGCTCGATTCGCCACGAACCGACGAGGCTCGGACCTAAGCATTCGCATCCAAATAATCCTCATCCATGATCAGCGTAGATTCTTCCTCTTACGAAGTTGTTGTTGATGGGGTGAGTACATAAAGCACTCAACAAGTTGTGCAAAATAATGCAAGTCTAATATTCTATATGTTTGGCTTAATCCAAAGGAATGGCTAGTAAGGGTATTTTTGCAATAAAGCGATTTAACAAGAATACAATAAATAGATTGGAAAGCGATAAAACAAATACAATAATTAATAAATTCAGATTTCAAATACACCAAGTTTCCAATCCTAAATTAATTTTCCACTTTCCATGGCACCTTGCCATCCCAACAAGTTTTTGTTTAACAAAAGTCTAACCCTTAACTGTAATTCCGAGCATTGCCCAATACCGTGAGCACGGCTATTCGAATAGATTGTACACTCTGCAGAGGTTATGCACTTTACCCACACGATACAACCAAACACCACCAAGGCGAGTGATCATAACAAAGCCTTTACAATGCTACACCTAGACCCGATCTTCGCTCGCTAAGGTTTCAACATCAAGGGTTAAACCACCACAACAGGCCCCTCTTGCGCCATGTGAGTTAAACCGTAACCGGGACTCACTATTCACCACGACAAGATCAAATCTAGGTTTCACAAATTATTCAACTAGGCTGTCCCATTCCGCACATGTGGTTGCAAGAGAGACTCAGTCAAAGGCTTGCAAGGTTAAGTCCTTAAGGTGATTAAGGCAAGACTTCCACATACCCACCAAACTGGCCCACCTTGGCACACCGCCCCTTGCCACTTGCCTCAATCTAAAATCATTACCACCCCAGCTTGATTACCAAGCACCACATGCCATCAACATTTCAATCCCGATGTGTGACCTCCTCGCCACGACAACTTGATATCATTGTGTGACAACACATGACACACCAATTCATAAACATTGTTCCATATTCCATTAGTCAAGATTAAGTATCGACATTCGGACACATGTGATGACGTGGCATGGCTAAGCAATCTATGACGATCTAACTAGCCCATGTTGATTATCAACTATAATTCCACATCCTAGGGTGACAAATAGATCATGGCATATAATTGACAAGGTATGGTTTAATTCAAATAGGCATATTATCTAATTCCCAGATTAATTGAAATCATTTATACACATAAAATATCATGCATAAAGTTTAAAAGACAAAATAGTAATTTGGTGAAAATTAGGTGCAACATGATCAAAGCACAACTTGCCTTGGAGTAGGTGCTGGTCTTGATCTGAGCTTGGGTCTTGGGCGACGAATCTTCTTCCGGATCACCGAGCAGTTCAACGTCTACGCGAAACGATGCCAAAATAGCAAATAAACACCAAACCAGAGAGCAACCAAACTCCAAAAATAAAATAAAATTCACCAATAAATAGATCTTGATTTTACAAATTTTTAGAAATTTGAAACACTCAAATCCGAGTTAAAATGCAAAAGATATAGCCTTTTGAAGTTTGAATAAATCAAAATACGAAAATAGAATTTCTGATTTTTCCGAATTATTTTTCTATTGGAAAAGATTTTATTGCGCAACGCTGACGTCAGCCCTGACTCGGACCAATCAGGCGCTGACACGTCGCCTGGTCCATGGACTCGGTCCACGGAACCGCCTCTGGTCCACCGTGGACGCGGCCCACGGCGCCTCGCACCACGCGCCCGACACGCGGCGCGCATCGATTGGCTGCGACGCCGCCCGTGCCGATGCTCGACACGCGGCGCGCATCTGCGCGACGATCTGACGGCTAACGCTCTACTGCACACGCGGCGCGATCTCACCCGAACAACCCTGATCCAACGGTCACGCTTACCCGAGCCGTTTATCGCAGACGGCGGCGTGGCTCGATCTGGATGGTCCGCCGAGATCCGACGGCCGTGCGGCTCCGGCACGGCGATGTCGCGGCGGCGCCGAGTTCCCGAGACGAGGACGACGACGACCAGACGGCGTTCGCTCTGCCGGCGACGAAGAGGTAGTGCTCGGTGCGGCTCGACGTGGCGAACCCGAGCTCGAACCCACACGTCGAACGGCGGCTTGACGACGGCGGAATAGCGAAAACGAGCGGCGGCGCTAAAAACTACGGCGAGCTCTCGGGGCTAAACGGCGGTGACTCAACGCGAAGGCTAGCATCGGCGGATGCGCTGCGGGATGAGGAACCTCGGTGTGCGGGCTGCGGCTTTTATAGCCTCGGCATGCGCGCTAAAACGGCAACCCTAAATCACGCGCGGCGGCAAGCAGCGGCGACGATTCGAAACCGAATCGGAGATTTAAGGACGATACCGTCCGATTTGTAACGAGCGGCGAGATTAGATCCGGCGATACGATCCGATCCGCTCTTTCCAAAATCAACGGCGAGATCTAAACTTACCAAAACAACGCGAACGATCCCGACCGCCGATCTCAATCCAACGGCCAAGGCGCTAGGGTTTCGCGAAGGAGACGGCCGTCCGTTCTTCATCCAACGGCCACGCGCGGCGGCAGCGGCAGCCGATCGGGCCGCACGTCGATGGGCGCTACGCGACGATCTTGGGCTTCGCCCGAGATCGCTCACTCGATTTTCAAAAGCTTTTGATTTAAAATAATTCCGAAATTAGATTAATCTACTTTAAGCAATTAAAATATCGGAAAATCCGAGAAAATTCTCATAAATACTTTGAGACATTCTGAGCACAAATAAAATATTTTTGGTAAAACTTTATATTAACTTTATCTATATATATTTAGTTTTCACAAAAGGTTCAATATACTTAATTAAATTCAATTCAATTAATTTCTGGAAAAAAATCCAATAAATTCAGAAAATCACCAAAAAGCATATGAGCGAAATTATAAGCCAAATTTTTGGGATGTTACACTACAATAGTTTTATTTGATTCTGGAGCTTTGCATTTGTTTGTTTCTCGAGTTTTTGCTGTTGAAAATGGTTTGAATGTTATGAATCTTAAGTGTATGTTATTAGTCCAATCCTCTGGATCAGAACTCAGATCTAATCTAGGTTATTTGCTTATTGATAGGATCAAGTTTTTTTGCAAAATCTCATCATATTGGATACCAGACTCTAGATGTTATCCTTAGAATGGATTAGTTGTCCAAGCATAAGGCTATTTTGGATTATGATCGAAGAGTAGTGTCAGTGGAGAGCCCGAAAGGTGAAAAGATGGACTTTCAAGCGACTGTAGTTCGAGATGATCCGTTAATGGTTAGCAGTGTTAAAGCTATTAGTTTGGAAGATGTACTAGTGGTCAGAGAGTACCCAAATATTTTTCCTGAGGATCTACCTGGAATGCCACCAGATCGAGATATTGAGTTAGCACCTGGTACAAGCCTAATAGCAAAGAAACCATATAGAATGCCTACCGATGAGTTGGTGGAAATGAAGAAGCAGATTGGAGAGCTACTAGAAAAAGCTTTCATGATACCTAGTTCTTCACTGTGGGGACCACCATTTCTGTTTGTCAGAAAGAAAGATGGAAATATGCAAATGTGCATTGATTACCTTTCGCTTAATGAAGTGAAGATCAAGAATAATTGTCCGTTGCCCAAGATTGATGACTTGCTTGATCAATTAAGAGGAGCAGGAGTTTTCTCCAAGATTGATCTTCAGCCAAGATATCATCAATTGAAGATTAGAGCAAAGGATGTCATCAGACCACGTTTTCAACGCGGTATGGACATTATGAGTTTACAGTTATGCTATTTGGATTGACTAATGCCTTTGCTTATTTTATGAATAGGATGAATAAGGTTTTCATGGAATATTTGGACAATTCATTGTCATGTTCATAGATGATATTCTTGTCTACTCCAAGTTAGAAGAAGAGCATGCAGAGAATTTGAGATTGGTTTTTGAAAATATTTGAGAGCAACAGTTGTATGCTAAGTTCAGCAAGTGTGACTTTTGAAAAAGGGAAGTTGAATTTCTTGGACATGTAATGATTGCGAAAGGAGTTGCCATTGAACTAAGCAAAGTTGAAGCTATGCTGCATTGGGAACAACCGAAGTCAGTTACCTAGATTCATAGCTTTCTAGGAATCACAGGATTTTATCGATGATTTATCGAAGTATTTTTTACAATTGCAAAGCTGCTTACTCAATAATTGAAGAAAGAAAAAAAGTTTACTTGGTCTCTGGAATGTGAGAAAAGTTTTCAGGAATTGAAGAAGCATTTGACGTTAGCACCAGTATTAGTGTTGCCAGATATTCAAAGTAGATTTGATGTCTATAACGCTACTTCGCAACATGGACTTGGTTGTATGTTGATGCAGAAAGGCAAGGTCATTGCATATGCTTCGAGACAATTGAGACCGCATGAGGAGAATTATCCGACTCATGATTTAGAGTTAGCTGTCATAGTGCATGCTTTGAAGTTGTGGCTTCATTATCTCATCAAAAATCGTTGTGAGATATATACGGATCACAAGATTTTGAAATATATCTTTACCTAATTTAGAGGATCAGATTTGTGAATGTTAGAAAGATTATGCCAAGATCAAAAGAATTATGTCTAAAACGGAGGAAGGTCAAGCTAAAAAAATTTCTTTGGATGATCAAGGTAGTTTATGGTTTAAGAGTCGAATCTTGAGGAGGCTCATGATTCAAACTATTCGATTCATCCAAGAAGTGCTAAGATGTATCAGAATCTTAAAGAGAGGTTTTGGTGGCCTAGCATGGAGCGTGAAGTTGCTGAACATGTTGCTTTGTGTGATGTGTGTCAATGAGTAAAGGCAATGCATCAATGGCCAGCTGGTTTGTTACAGCCATTGAAGATTCCTAAGTAGAAGTGAGAGAAAATCGGTATGGATTTTATTACTGGTTTGCCTAGAACTCTGAGTGGATGTGATGCTATTTGGTCATAGTTGACCGTTTAACAAAAGTTGTCGATTTTGTATCAGTCAAGACTATTTATATTGGAGATCATTTGGCAGAGTTGTATATGTCAAGAATTGTCTGTTTGCATGGAATGCCAAAGAAGATAGTGTCAGATAGAGGTTCACAATTTACCTTGAGATTCTATAATAAGTTGCATGAAGCAATGGGAACTCGTTTGAATTTTAGTACTACATATCATCCACAGACAGATGGTAAGACTGAAAGAGTTAATCAGATTTTGGAGGATATGTTGAGAGCTTGTGCTCTATCTTATGTTACTACTTGGGATAAAAGTTTACCATATATATAATTCAGTTACAACAATAGTTATCAGGCAAGTTTACAGATGTCACAGTTTGAAACATTATATAGTCATTCCTATCGTACTCTATTGAATTGGAATGAGACAGGAGAGTGTCTTGTCTTTGGACCTGATATTCTCAAAGAATTAGAAGAGCAGGTTGCTACAATCAGAGAAAGGTTGAAGGTAGCCTAGTCAAGGCAGAAGAGCTATGCTAATAATCGACGAAGAGAGTTGAGTTTTGAACCTAAAGATTTTGTGTATCTTAGAGTTGCCCCTCCTAAAGGAGTCAGAAGATTTCATGCTACAGGAAAGCTTGCCCCAAGATTTGTTATCCATTCAAAATATTGTAGCATAGAGGAAAAGTTGCTTATCTATTAGAGTTGCCATAGTCGTTGGCAGGTGTGTATGATGTGTTTCATGTCTCTTAGTTTAAAATTTGTCTTCGAGTGCCAATAGAGCAGACACTGTTGGAGTCGATTGATTTGAAAGAGGTTTTGACTTACAAGGAGCAACATATTAAGGATTTGGATGTTGCTGATCATAAGAAAAGGAGCAAGTCAGTTCGTTTCTGCAGGGTGCAATGGATTAATCATTTAGAGAGTGAAGCAACGTGGGAGCTTGAGGAAGATCTGAAGTTCAAGTTTCCTAACCTGTTTCTATAGTAAGCCCTGAATCTCGAAGTCGAGATTCTGTTAAGGGAGGTTTATAACATCCCAAAATTTTGTATAATAATATTTAATTATTTAATTCTGATTTTATGAGATTTTCCCTAAATGTTATGGATTTTAAAAATAGTTTTTCCTATTTTCAGATTTATAAAATAATTTATTTGTGAAAAAAGTTAAATTCAAATATTTCTAAAATAATTTTAGTAAGGTCCAAAAATCGCATGGCATTGTTGAGAAATTTACCCAAAATTTTGAACCTTGTTTGCTATTTTCTAAAAGCCTTTTTATTTTTCAGCAATTATTTCAAAAATTAAAAAATATGTCCCATGACCAGCTGGACCGGGTCCCACTTGTCATGTCTTTCTTCAAGCTCCAGGAGGCAAGTCACATGTGTCTCTCTCCTCCTATGGAGTGATTTCGGAACTAAAAAAGATCACATTTTTTTCTCCGGATTTATTTTCAATTCGTAGGTAATATTATCCTCATCTAATCCCCAAATTGTTTTCAGCCTAATCCCTTCCTTTTCACGTGATATTCATGTTCTTTCAGATTTGGATGTTTTTGTTTCCGAGTTGGTTTATGTCTCCCCGAAGCCCCCCAGCATATTTAAGGTGAGCACCAGAACTATCTCTTCTTGCTCAATCCGTTCCTCTACTCATTCCACGATTTCATGCCTTAGTTTGCCCTGAACACCGCAAAGTCCTGAATCCATCCCCGACATTGCCTAACGTGCCCTTACGACCTTCCTGACACCTTGGAGCTTCTCTCCCGAACCATTCGTGTCTAAACGTGTGCCCGCTCATCGCGAAGATAACACCTCAAACAATTTGGAGATCGCTGCATCATGTGTGAAAATTTTTGCAATTTTATATGGTATGTTCATCATCATTCGCATCATTGCACCACTGCTGTGGCCGGAGCCCATGCTTCCTTGCCTTTCATGCGTGCCCTTAGTGCTTTGCCCCTGTGTGTGCTGTTGTTCCTGTGCGCATGTCTTGCTTCAGTTTGGGTAGTGTCCAGAAGCAAGAAGAAAAGAGGGAAAAAATTAGAAAAGAAAGAAAAGAAAAATCAAAATTCAAATTCAGATTACTGACGTCAGCATGATGCAGTAATTTGGATTTTCTTTAGAAAAATAATTCCAAGAATTTCATTAAATCCTCTTTCTCATTTTCTTTGAATTTAATTTTTCAAGAGTTTGTTCTCCTTCATACAAATTCAGATTGAGACGATTCAAATTTGTAAATTCATGTAAATTCAAGCTCTCTATTTTGGTTAATTTTATTTGATTTTTTTATTTTATTTTGTCTCTATTTTGAATTTATTTTGCTTATCGATATTTGTTTCATTAGACGTTGAAATGTCAAGAGTGTATGAGGGTGAAGAGTTGACTCAAGCTTAAGGTCTAGATCAAGATCAATAGTTGTTTCAAGGAAAGTTCTATTTTGATCATGTTGAACCCAGTTTTACAAATGCTATATTGTTTTAATCTACTGCATGTTATTTTAAGCTTAGATATGTTTTCAATTAATTTGGGAAATTAGCTATTCAACCCAATTGGATTATACCTACCTAGTCATTTGTTATGCCATGATTATTTGTCATCCTAGGATGGATAATTATTAGTTGGTTGCTAATAGATGACAACGTGGATTGATTAGATCATGTGTAGTTTGCTTAGCTATGCCACGTATAACTGATATATTTTGGATGTGCAATTTCAATTTGACTAATGGAATATAGAAAATGTTTATGGAAATGGTTTGTCATGTGTTTTCACATAATGATGTTGAGCTGTTGATAGCTTGTGTTGCACAATAATCAACTAGAGTGGTAAATGATTTAGATTGGGGCAAGTGACAACAAGCTGTGAGCCAAAGTGGGTCTGTATCACATTTGGGTTGATGTTAATTGGAAGTCTTGCCTTAGTCAATTAAGGACTTAACCTTGTAAGCTATTGAATTGGGCTAATGATACAACCACATGTCTGTTATGAGCAAACCTAACTCAGTAAGTTAATGAGTCTTGACATATGATACCTTAGGAGGATAACCAAACTATGTGTGCAGTTGGGGAGGGTGTGTGTGCAATGGCCTCACATCTTGAACAGTGATTGTTCTTAATCGAATGATGAGTCCCTCTTATTCTTATCCTCTCTATGTGGGGAGGATGATGAGACTATGCTTGTCGAGAGTGTCTATGTTCGGATAGAGTTTTCGAAAGATTTTGTTATGATATGCTTAGTCGTATGTCGATGGGTACGTGTAATGGCTGATATTATAAGATTGATCATATCTTATGGGTAAAGTGTATAACCTCTGTAGATTATCAATATATTTAGATTTCCATATCCCCGGTTATAAAATTATAATTGGAAAGGGAGGCTGTGTGCCGATGGAAGTTATGAAATTTGGTTTAGGCTGTGTGCTGATGGAAGTTATGGAATTTAGTCGTGCAGTATATACAAAGGGTCAAGCTTTGCATATTCGGGTCCCGACATTCAACAAGGCCGAATACTTTTCTTTTATTAAGTGGGCCCAATTCTGCCTCAATTGCTTTTTTCCATTTAACCCAATCTGAGCACTTCTAGAACTCTGCTATGAACTTTGGTTCTCTATGCAGTTGAAGAGTTTTAATAATTTTTAAGGAAAAATATATGTTAACAATTGTAGTCTTTCTTTTATACAACTCTCCCGAATCCATATAATTGGTGGAAATATCTTCATTAATTTCTTTCAGCTCCTAGTGATTTCCCATAACGATGGAGTCTATGTGTTTCGACTTCCCAACATCAAATTGTGCGTGAATATTTGATGGGTTATCATCTTCAGGATGGCTCACTTGTGGGATGCATTTACCATCTTCAAGATAGCTCACTTTTGGGATTTTCGCAATATTAGGTTGAGCTTCTTCCACTATCTTGGATAGTACTCATTTGTTTTGTTCTCTATTTTTGCGGACATCTTTGCGGAATTTAGTCTCGTGTACCTGGAGGCCTCCCACTCTTCTCATCATGAGGGGTAAGAGTGGATTCAATATCCTTCTTGGGTAAACCCACTCTTTCGGGTGGGTTTATTGCATGTATAAGAGATCTTGTCACTTCCTTATGATCAATGAAGGTATCTGGTATATCATTAGCTATTTATTGTAAATTTATTATCCTTCAAACTTCAAGTTCGGATTGTTTAGTGCGTGGGTCTAAGGATTGAATGCCAGTAACATTCCAATCTATTTCCTAACATTCTTTGGTGTGGTACTTCTCTCCCATAATACCGGGAAATTATCCTCATCAAATATACAATTAGCGTACCGAGCCGTATACAGATCCCCTCTCATAGGCTATAGGTATTTAATAATTGATGGAGATTCATAGCATATATAGATCCTCAACTTTTAGTGAGGGCCTATGGTTGTACGCTTTTATGGTGAGATTGGCACGTATACAGCGCAACCAAATTTTTGCATATGGGAAATACTTGGTTCATTTACACGCACTATCTGCAAGAGGAAAATTTCATGGTATGTAGTTTGACTGAGTTGAATACTGCTTGGCCTCAATAGTTGGTGGATAACCTACAATTCAGCAAGAGTGTCCAAGGAATAAGTTTTATTCTTTTAATTAATGACCGTACAAGGCTATTTTGTGTGTGGACATGAGGTACTAAATGCTCTGCGTTAATACCTAGAGCCATACAATAATCATTAAATACCTTTGAGGTGAACTCACCAACATTGTCCATTCGAATAGACTTGATCCTTTCTTCTAGAAAGGAGGCTCTTAATTTAATAATTTAGGCAATTAATTTAGCAAAAGCATGGTTCTGAGTAGGTAAGAGCATCTATTAGTAACATAAAGTATCTAAAGAGACCTTACAGAGGCTGGATAGGTCCACAAATATCACCTTGAATTCTCTCCAAAAAATTTAGTGATTTTCCCTAACATTTAGATAAGAGGGTCTATTTATGAGCTTTATTTTAGCACAGGTAGGGTATAAGAAGTCTTCAGGTCTAAAGAAGTCTACAGTTTAATTTTATGCTGTGGCTAGCAGAATTATTTCTCATCATGTTCAACCTAGGATGACCCGTCGATCATGCTAGACCTTAAATATTTCTAGGTTTTTCAGTATAGTTTTCATTGCAAAATAAACTTCAGGTTTTATATATAGTATAACCTAGAGGAGAAGGAAGAAAGTTTTTCAATCACATGTTATTGCACCCATTAGATTTAGTCATGAGTAGGTATTCTATACCATCTTCACTTTCTGTCTCCATATAAAAACCATACAGATGGATGTCTTTTAAAAAATATAGTATAGCTAGACTCAGGGTATAATAGAGCATTTTCTATTATTATATGAGTACCCATAGAGAGAATTATGATGGCTCTTTCAGTGCCAACTATGAGGGAGTCACTTTTGGCCATAGTCATAATATTTCTAGTTTTCTTAGTCAAAGTCTAAAAAATATTTAGTCTCCCTAAGAATTGTATTTGTGGTGCAACTGTTTGCTAGACAGAGTTTCTCCTTTGCTATTGGATTATATGATGTTCAATATTAAAGGAATAATTTAACAATCAAACAATTGTTATATCAGGAACATATAAAAATATAGAACAAGCATATCACATTTAAACAAATATCATGGGAAATAGCAATTTATTTAGCTTTAAATGATAATCAATCAACAGGAGTTTAAACCAATGTTTATTCAGGAATTAGGACTAAACTGATAGGGAGGCTCATAACTTCAAAAGAAATATGTGACATCAACTAGCAAATCGAAGGAATATTTAGGAGACTAATTCAAGTCTCCATATAAGTCGTGAGTGTCATTTTGAGACTTCTCGAGCTTAGTAGGATCAAGAACCATATCATCACACATATCTGTATTCGTTTTCGATCCGATACCATCCGATAAATATCCGAGCCAACAGAATCCATATTAAAAAATTGTCTAGATTAGTAGGAAACTATTCAATTCATTTTCATTCCTAGACACATGTCTCCTGCCACACCCGGAGAACGCAGGAGGTAGCTGGCGCTAAGGCAATGTGGGAGACCGCGGAAGCGTGTGGGCGAGAGCGAGAGCGTGTGGGCAGTGGGAATGTGCGGTGAGCGCAGGAGGATGTGCTGCCACACTCGGGTAGCATGAAAAGCATCCTCCCATGCTCCCCGAGTGCGGCAGCACATTCTCGCGCACTCCTCAACACGGTAGTATGTCCTCTCACGCTCACTCATGATGCCACAGCGTTGGCCACCTACTGTGCTCTCAGGTGTAGCAAGGGACAGATGTTACCTGCTGCGTCTTTTACAATAGGGAGGTGTCTATTTTTATAGATGGATATACGGAGGTTAGATTTGCAATAAAATAAGATTAACAGGACTTTGATAAGTGATGAACTCATGGTAGCGCTGGTGTATAGGGGTGTAATCGGGCCAGATAGTTACTGACCGACCGACCGGATACGTTTAGATTGGATTCGGCTAGTTGAGTCGGATATTTATCGGATTCCGATTCGGTTTCGAATATTTTGATTCGGATTCGGGAGAGTACTATCCGTCAGCTCGGGATTTTTCAAGAGAATTCTCGGATATTTCCACAAAAATCTTATCAGATATCCGAATTTCATGACTACCTCTGGACTCTAGAATCTGGCCAAACACATTAGTCTGAATAGAGGCTTCCCCAAATCCCAACCCATCAATGGACGCCACGGATGCCACGAAGCTCTCCGTCTACGGCGCAGAACTCGCGGCGCTTCTCGACTGTTGTGGCATCGACATCAGCGATTGTGACAGGCTCCTCATCGGACACGACGCCCGCCCTCTTGCCCCTTCTCCCTCCCTCCATGATGACAACCCTGCCCCCTCCATCTCCATTGGTGACCATGCCTCGATCGCCCACCCTTCCTACCCCTCCAATCCCCTTGGCCACTTCCATCCCTACTCCCACGATCCCTCAGGCCTCAGCCACTCTAGTACCACACCTTCACGGCGGAGTCGCCTATGCCGTTGCTGTCACTTCAATCGGCAAAGGGTTAAAGCATTGGAGAACATAAGGCGATGGATGGGATGGTGGAGGGGTTCGGGCTGCGGAGGGTAGAGCCAGTGGTGGTCTTAACCGCAGGTCAAGCAAACGAGATAGAGGAGATGTATGCCGGGATGCTAAGGAGACTGGAGGGGCTTGCTCGGCAGGTGGAGGAGAGCAATGAGCGTGTGCTCGATCAGGTGGTGATTCGATTCTGAGTTATGTTCTTGTTGTGTTTCTGTTGAATGGAGGTATTTTCCTTGCGTCTATGGACAAATGAATTGCTTTTGTATCAATTATTAGGCTAGCATGAAACAACATTTATGATATGCTAGGGAGGCAATATTATGTGCAAATTTGGAGAAGTCACTAAGTCAGAATCCAAGGAATTATCTAGCATTTTAGTGGCATTTAGGAGAGAACTTAGGTTCTATGCTGCGTATGGCCAAATGAGGGGGAAAAATACATGCAGAAATTATGTTTCCAATCAAGTTTACACTTCCAGACCATATATACATTTATGATTCATATAAATGGAGTATAGAGATGGGCACTAAATGATTGTTATCTCACAAAGTCGAGGGAACATGTTCTAGGTGAAGGGAATGTACCATCATCACCGTAGAATGTATTGTACCCCTATATATTGCCTACTACCTGTTGATGCTATATACACGCAATAAAAGTTTATCATAAACTCACAGATCTATCATATATTTTCTTCACAGAGTATTCTAAGATTATCGAATCACAAAAGAACCAAGGTATTATGAAATAAGTTTAAACTAATGGTACTAACTAAACGAAGGTTTTGGTTTAGGGTTTTCTACCACTAAAGAGAAAAGTGGGAATTCCTAGGGTTTTGATCTAAGATTAGAGTATCCTCCCCTTACTAAGAATCACTTGCATGCAGTTGATAGATTGATCTACTAACTTATAAATAGTCCGCCTAAGCTCTTGTTACGAGGAAGGCTAATCACTATATAGTGTCAATATATAGTATATAAAGCATCGTTAAAATCATAATTCAAATATATTAAAGCATCACAATATTTGGTTTTTACAATGGTTTGTTTACAAATACAGTTTGACTACATCTCATTCACTTTGATTTTGCACCGACTACAGTAGAAGGTGTCGAAGTAGGCATGTCACGGGTTGATATCGAAGGAATGAGGGCGATGAGGTTACTCGTGGAACTCGCTGTTTGGATTGATGACCTCATCATGAATGAATCCGGTGATCTATTCTTGAATTGCTATAATTTCTGTCAGTAATAACTTATTGGTTCTCAGCTTGGTGCGCTGTTATTAAAGAAAAGAGAAAGTTAATTAATGATGATATATGTTTAATGAAAGAAAAGCAGGCATCAAATGTGTAATTATGTAGCATGGCTTCGTTATAGCCGATAGTCTCCATGACAATTGAATGTATATTTGTACATACATAGTATGCACATAAATTGTTTCCCGGGTCTTGCCTCATGCATGGAAAGTCGGTTATTATTTCAAAATGTTTCCTTTAGGGGCGTACCGAACACTTTTCTTGCAGTATCGTGCAAATGCCTTGTGAATGATTTTGAATAGTAATTAAACTTAAATGCAATCGAATGGAATATTGCTAGAGCAATAACGCAACGATCGAGTTTACCTGTTCAACATGTCCCAAAAGTCTTGATATAGATTAGTTGGTTTTCTCCTAGAGTCCAAGACAAAAATCCTGCTAGCATCTAACTGGATGACGAGGACCCAGTGAAACCTGCACATATATGGCAACATAGTCAATTACTCCCACATAGTACGTGTCCCAAAACTACGAAATGTGCTTGTGTGAATGAAGCTAGATTGCTAGTACGAAGTGATTTCTCGACTAGTGTCCCTTTTCCCTGTAGTCTCCCCTCATGCCAAGATATAGGCACACCAATCGGTTTGAGATCCATATAATCGACGTAGAACTCAATGACCTCCTTGGTTCCTCAACCATCGGCAATGCATCCTTCCGATCGATGTCGGTTATGAACATATTTCTTTATAACCCCCATGAACCTCTCGAAAGGGTACATCTGATGTAGAAAAATGGGACCAAGAATCCGTATCTCTTTCACAATGTGAACAATGAGATGGACCATAATATCAAAAAAAGATGGAGGGAAACACATCTCAAGCCTGCATAGAGTGTGGACCACGTCTTCCTGCAGCTTATCTAGTTTTAACAGATCGATGGCCTTATGTGAAATCGCGTTGAAGAATGAACACAACTTTATAATTGGGTCTCGGATTTTCTCTAGCAGAACACCCCTAATTGCAATTGGAAGCATCTTTGTCATCATCACGTGGCAATCGTGAGACTTCATGCCAATTAATTTTAAGTCTTTTTGAGACTAGTCTCTTTATGTTGGCAGAGTAACCAGACGGAACTTTGATTCCGTGCAAGCATTCGCATACATTAATTTTTTTCTTTCTTGCTCAGAGTGTAGCAGGCTGCAAGAAGGTACTTTTTGCTTGTATCCCTATCTTCATGATGCAGCTCCTTCCTAAGTTTCATATCTTCAAGGTCTATTCGTGCTTGGAGGGTATCTTTTGTTTTGCCAGGTATATCCAGTAAGATACCAAGCAAGCTGTCACACACGTTCTTCTCTATGTGCATGACGTTGATTGCGTGTCGAACTTTCAAGTGCTGACAATAAGTTAGGACCCAAAATACTGATCTCTTTTTCCACAAAGGAGCCTTATCACGGGAACTCGGGATAGATGTATTGTTGGCTCCCTTTCCGTGAAATTTTAAGATCCTTTACGGTCGCAAATATCTATTTCCCAGTGTGATTCTTCGGAGCTAAGGCAGTCTCCTTTGTCCCATAAAAGCTCTCTTATTATTGCGGTATGGGTGATCCTTGCGGAGGAACCTACGGTGCCACATGTAAGCCATTTTCCGACAGTTCTTCAGCCACTGGCTAGCTGTATCATCCAAACACTGGATGCATCAGTTGAAGCCTTTGTCGTCTGGCCCGACAGGTTACCAAGGGCAGGGTAATCATTGATGGTTACAAACAATAATGCGCGTAGGATAAAGTTCTCTTGTATACTCATCCCATACCCGTACTCCATTGTTCCACAATATTAGAAGATCTTAAACCAATGGTTTAAGGTACACATCGATATAGTTGCCAGGTTGCCTGGGCCCTTGGATCAGTAGTGGCATCATAATGTATTTTCGCTTCATACAAAGCCAAGGAGGAAGGTTGTAGATACATAGAGTCACCGGTCAAGTGCTATGACGACTACTCATGTTGCCGAAAGGATTCATCCCATCCGTACTCAAACCGAACCTTATATTCCTCATATCATATGCAAAGTGCTTCTTATATTTTCTGTCGATGTTCCTTCATTGCATAGAATCAGTAGGGTGTTTGAGCATTCCATCCTTTTTACGCTCTTCGGCGTGCCATCGTAGCAATTGGGCATGCCTTTTATTCACAAACAATCGCTTTAGACAGGGGATTATAGGAAAATACCACACCACCTTACGGGGAATCTCTTCTTCTTACGCTTCACCCCGACATCATCGTTATCGATGTCATCATCGTTGCTCTTATACCGCTTTGCTTTGTAAATAGCACATGCATCCATGTCTATAAACTCATTGCAATACAATATGCAATCGTTTGGACATGCGTGTATTCTTTGTACTTCCAATCCCAACTGGCAGACAACCTGCTTGGCCTGGTATGTAGTTGCAGGCAACACGTTACCCTGTGGAATCAAGTCCCCCAAGAGACATAACAGCTCAGTGAAGCTCTTACCAGACCAACCATTGCTTGCCTTCAACTGCAGTAGTGTAAGCACGGTGTCGACTTTTGTGGTCGGCAATGAATTTATGGGGCAGGCGTTAGATCTAAAACTCGAAGGTCACACAAGACAAAGGTTTAGATAGGTTCAGGCCGTTGACGGAGGAGGTAATACCCTAGTCCTGTGTGCTGGAATTATTTGGATCTCTTGGATCTAAGATTGCTCTTTTCCCTATTGTTGCCCGCCCTCTCACTTATATAATGGGGGTGGGGCGGTTTACAGAGTCTCGATCGGTTAAGGATTCCGATCGGTTATTAGATTCTAATCGGTTACAGGATATAGTTTACATCTTTATCTTATCCTGCTAACAACTCAAATTACAATCATATCTCTTATATCTAAATATTTGTTCAACTGTCTCTAGGATATATCCTGTAAGGACTCGAATCCACTTATTCGAACCCACTGTGTTTACCGCACTAGTCCCAGGATCAACGCTAGTGCACACAGCTCAACATCGGTACATATCATATCATACTCAACGATAATAGAATAATACTCCATTTATTGATATAGCTAAGTGTATGATCTTATGACCGACTTACATTATTAAGCCACGCAGGGCAAGACTGGAAATATAAGCTAAGAATTAAGCAGCGGAAAGTAGAAAACGTAGATAGCTCATCAGTTCACCACAGGCAACCGACAAGGCTCGGACCCTAATGACTCGCGTCCTCTTGGAACTCCTCCTCCAACACAGGTCTAGATTCTTCAACTGTTGATTATTGTTGTTGGCAAGGGTGAGTACTTAAAGCACTCGACAAGTTGTGCACAGAATGCAATTCTATGTAACTATATGTAAGGCTTATTCCAATGGATAGGTTATCATGGCTATTTTACAATAAGCAGCATTTATGAACAAATACAATAAATAGATTGTAAAGACTGTAAACAAATAAAAATAAATAGATTCAGCATTTCTGAAGTAAACCAAGTTTCCAATTCTAAGTCAAATTCCATCTTCCACATGGCATTCCGCCATCCCAACCAAGTTGTCCATTTAATTAAGCTAACCCTTAATCGTAATTCCGAGCATTGCTCAATACCTCAAGCACGGATATCCGAATAGTTTCACACTCTACAGAGGTTATGCACTTTACCCACGCGATACAACCATACACCACAAAGGCGAGTGATTATAACAAAGCCTTTACAATGCGCTGGCTTAACCCGGTACCACCCGCTAAGGTTTCAACACTGGTGGGACTGGTTACCACATCCAGGGCCCCTCTCTTGCGCCATGTGAATAACTCCATAACTCGGGAACTCACACCGACCAAGATAGTATCAAAGCTAAGACATTGCAAATTAATCAGCTAGGCTGGCCCATACCAGACATGTGGTTGCATGATTGACTCAGGTCAAAGGCTTGCAAGGTTAAGTCCTTAGAGTGATCAAGGCAAGACATCCACATACCGTCTGCCCATCGGGCCCACCTTGGCATACTCGCCCCTTGTCACTTGCCCCAATCTATGTGAATATCACCCAAGTTGATTACCAAGCACCACGTGCCATCAACAATTCAACATCGTTGCGTGACATGACTCGCCACAACAACTCAATCTCGTCGTGTGATCCCACATGACACACAAGTTCATAACATCGTTCCATATTCCATTAGTCAAGATTAATTATCAATGATTCAATCACATGTGATGACGCGGCATGGCTAAGCAACTAATACGGTCTAACCACCCCATGTTGATTATCATTACTAACCAACTATAATGAACCAATCTAGGGTGACAATAGATTATGGCATACAATGACAAAGTAGGGTATATATCAAATTGGTATAATAGCTAAGTCCCAATTTAATTTGAAACAATTGTATACTTGAAATAATATGCAATATGGTAAAACAAATATAGCAATTTTATAAACATGGGTTCAACATGATCAAAGCACAACTTGCCTTGGAATAGGTCCTGATCTTGATCTGGAGCTTGCTCTTGAGTTGTTGGATCTTCCTCTGAAGCGTCGCACAATTCAACGTCTACGTGTACCGAAGGAGAAAAGAAAATAAATACCAAAACAGAGAGCAAATGAAATCAAAAAATCAATTAAAATTCACCGTTAAATAGATCTCAATTTTTCAAATTTTTAGAAATTTGAATCACTCAAATCCGAGTTAAGACGCAAAAGTTATAGCCTTTGGAAGTTTGAATAAATACTGAAATTACAGAAATTAGAAAATCAGAATTAACCGAATTAATTTTAGATTGAAAAACCAATTTATGATGTCAGCGTGACGTCAGCCCTGACCCGAACCAATCAGATGCTGCCACGTGCCCCTCGGTCCATGGACGACGTCCACGAGCTTCATTGGTCCACGGTGCACCCGGTCCATGCTGGTCTGGGCCACCGACACGCGGGTCCCACGCCTCGGCTGACTCAGTGCCACGGCGACGTCCACGCAACACACCACGCAACGCGCCACACCAGCGATCGAGTCCACGCGGCCGACACATGGCGACAGAGCATATAGCCACGTCGACGGCGATGGCGCAGGGCCCTAGGGTCGTCGGCGGCGAGGACGGAGGGTACCTACAGACGCGTCTTGCCGGTGCGGATTTGATGACACGATCGGTTTCTTCTCTGGTGCACTGGAACGACGGCGGCGAGGTTCTATTCTTTGGCGGCGAAGTCCTCCCCGCGGATCTCCCTCTCCGACGAGCTTCCGGCCAAAACGGTGCGCGCACGGGCTTCCTCTTGGTGAGACGAATCCGACGGCCTCGGTCCCGTGCCTCGGCCTCCACGGAAGACGGCGAAATCGACGAAGAACGGCGGCGGCGGTGCTCGGTGAGAAACCCTCGCTTGCGGCAATTGGCTTCGAAATTGACAACGAAAACTTGGGGCTTTGGTTGCTTGAGCCCTGGCGATGCCGGCGCGCTCCTTATATAGCACCGGGAGTCCCTCCTTTGCCCGCTTCCACGCGGTGTCCATGGCGGACACGGAGAGGATTCCTGCACGGACACGCGAAGAAGACGACCAGATCGTCGACACGCGGCAGATCCAACGGCGACGATAAAACGAAGTCTCGAACCGGTACGCTTCATCCTTGATCATCCGATCTGGATCCAACGGCAGGGATTAGACCTTCTAGAAAATGGGCTGAACGGGCCGCGCTACTCCGGGCCACACACGAACAGCATATGAGCCAAGCCCAATACTGTTCATACGCTTTTTAAAAGGATTTTCCATTTAAAATAATTACTGAAATTTATTTTATTTGTTTTAGGCAATAAAATAATCAGGAAAATTCCAAGAAAATTCTCAAAAATACTTTGAGATATTTGGAACTCAGATAAAATATTTTTGGAAAAACTTTATTTCAACTTTGCACAAATTTAAATAGTTTTCAATAAAAGGCCAAAACACTTAATTTGCAATTAATTCAAATAAATCCAGAAAAATCCAAATAAATTCTAGAAAAATCATAAAATGCACAAATGATAATAAAATAATATTTAGGCGAATTTTGGGATGTTACAAACCTCCCCCCTTAACAGAATCTCGACCCCGAGATTCAGGGCTAACTAGAGAATAGGTTTGGAAACTCTGACTTCAAATCTTCTTCACGCTCCCAGGTTGCTTCACTTTCAGAATGATTACTCCACTGAACTCTGGAAAAGCGAAAAGACTTGCTTCTAGTTCTGCGCTCCATAACCTCCAAAATTACATTGTTTGCTCCTTGTAAGTCGGTCTTCCTGTGACTCTATTAAATCCCAGCGGGGTTTGTTCTGCTGGCACTCTGAGACATTTCTTAAGTTGTGACACATGAAACACGTCATGCACTCCTGCCAAAGACTGAGGCAATTCCAACTGATAGGCCACCTCTCCTCGACGGCTTAAAATTTTGAACGGACCAACATATCTTGGTGCAAGCTTCCCTTTAACGTGAAACCTTTTAACACCCTTAAGAGGGGTAACCCTGAGATACACATAATCCTCTAGCTTGAAACTCAAATCTCGGCGTCGGTTATCGGCGTAGCTCTTTTGCCTTGACTGCGCTATCTTCAACCTCTCTCTGATCATCGCAACTTGATTTTCTGCTTCCTTGAGAATATCTGATCCAATCACCAAACGCTCTCCCGTTTCATTCCAATTTAATGGAGTACGACAAGCACGTCCGTACAACGCCTCAAACGGTGACATCTGCAAGCTAGCTTGATAGCTATTATTGTAACTAAATTCTGCATACGGCAAACATTTGTCCCAAGATGTAGCATAAGCTAAAGCACAAGCTCTCAACATATCCTCTAAAATCGATTTACTCTTTCGATCGACCATCCATCTGCGGATGATATCTTTATCTTGAAATTCAAAGAGTTCCATTGCTTCTTGCAACTTGTTCCGAATCTTGAGGTAAATTGGGTACCTCTGTCGACACAATTTTCTGGGCACCCCATGCAAACATACAATCCTTGACATATCTGACTCTGCTAAGCGATCTCTGAGTAGGTGGTCTTCACCGGATAAAATGAGCGACCTTGGTCAAGCGATCCACAATAACCCAAATAGAATCGTAACCTCTCCGAGTCTTGGGTAAACGGTGATAAAATCCATACCAATTTCCTCCCACTTCCATTCAGAATTTTCAACGGTGTAACAAACGGTGGTCTTTGATGCATGGCTTTTACTCTCTGACATACATCGCATAGAGCAACATGCTCAGCCACCTCACGCTTCATATTAGGCCACCAAAATCTCTCTCTCAAATCTTGATACATTTTGGCACTTCCCGAATGAATTGAGTACTTAGAATCGTGAGCTTCTTCAAGAATCAGTTGCTTCAGCTCCTTTTTATCCGGTACACAAATTCAGCCTTTGAAGAACATGGTTCCCTGCTCATCTAGAGTGAAATTCACTGCTAGGCCTTCGTCTTTCTTGGACTTGATCTTAGTGACTTTCTCATCATCTTTCTGGCCTTCTCTGATCTGATCCTCCAGTGTTGGTTTTACTTCCAGTGCAGCTACAATTCCTTGCGGAACGACTTCCAGCTTTAACTTCTGAAATTCCTTGCATAGCTCTAGATGATCCTCCATTGACAGCATATTTGCACTATGACTCTTTCGACTTAGAGCGTCGGCTACCACATTAGCTTTTCCGGGGTGATAATGAATTCCCACATTGTAATCCTTGATTAACTCCAGCCACCTTCGTTGTCTCATATTAAGATCTGCTTGAGTGAAAATGTATTTCAGGCTCTTATGATCACTATATATCTCACATCTATTTCCTATGAGATAATGACGCCATATCTTCAAAGCATGCACTATGGCAGCTAATTCCAAATCATGCGTCGGATAATTTGCTTCATGCGGTCTTAATTGCCTCGACGCATAAGCAACAACCTTACCATTCTGCATTAACACGCACCCCAGGCCTTGCTTTGAGGCATCGCAATAAATATCAAATCCATTACGCACATCAGCGTTACTAAAATGAAATTTGTCGTCAAATGCTTCTTCAGTTCCATAAAACTTTTCTCGCACTCTGGCGTCCATGCAAACTTCTTTTCTTTCTTCAACAAGCTGCGTCGGGTTTAGCAATCGTCGAGAATCCTCTATGAACCAACGGTAGTATCCGCCATTCCCGAAAACTACGGATCGAGTAATGGACTTGGTTGCTCCCAATGTAACACTGCGTCCACTTTGCTTGGGTCATTGCAACTCCTTTAGTAGTCATTACATGACCAAGAAATTCAACTTTCTCCTTCCAAAATCACACTTGCTGAACTTAGCATACAACCGTTGTTCTCACCTCTCTAAAACCATCCTCAAATGTTCGCATGCTCTTCCTCTGTCTTGAGAATACTAAGATATAAATGCATAAAGACCACAACAAACTTATCCAAATACTCCATGAAAACCTTATTCGTCATGTTCATGAAATAGGCGGGGCATTCGTCAATCAAATGACATTCTTGTGAACTCATAATGTCCATATCGCGTAAAAACGCAGTCTTAGGCACATCCTCCGCTCGGATCTTCAATCGATGGTATCTGAGCGAAGATCTATTTTGGAGAAAACTCCGGCTCCTCTTAGCGATCAAATAAATCGTCGATCTGGGCAATGGATACTTATTCTTGATCGTTACCTCATTAAGTGCACGATAATCGATGCACATCCTAAGACTTCCATCCTTCTTACGAACAAACAAAACCGGTGCTCCCCACGGTGATGAACTTGGTCTAATGAAACCTTTCTCCTGCGGTTCCTCAATCGCTTTTCATTTCCACTAACTCATCTGTAGGCATCCGATAAGGTCTCTTTGATATCGGTCTTTGTCCCACGGTGCTAACTCGATAACAAACTCGATATCGCGATGCGGTGGCAACCACGGTAAATCCTCGAAAACACATCCGGGTATTCTCGACTCTTGGCACATCCTCTATCTTTGATGGCATGCTGCTGTTGACCACTAATTGCCCATCACGAATCTGCGATCGCTTGAAATTCTACCTTCTTGCCACTAGGGCCTTCCAGTCACGATCCTTCGGCCACAATCCAAAACGACTTTATGTTTTGACACCAATCCATTCCTGGATAACATCTAGGATTGTGCATCTAACAAGATAAGATTAAGCTAGAAATTCTATCCCATCCATGAGCAACTTAACTCCCAAGCACTCGAGGCTAGATCTAAGCTCGGATCACGGGGCTTGGACTAATACTTACACACTTAAGATTCACCACTTTAAACCCATTCTTGGTTGCAAAACTTTGAGAAACAAATGAATGCGAAGCTCTAGAATCAAACAAAGCAGAAGCGGTCGAGTTAACGAAACTTACCCGATCGACGTCCGTAGCCTCTTGAGCTCCATCTGCGGTGATGTGGTTGATCCTACCACGCGCTGTTGATTGGGGTTGCTCGGCTTGACCGGGCGCACGATTTCCTCCTGAAGTCGGTGCCTTGGCAGGTGTTGTTCCCAAATTAAAACGAACTGGTGTGATGCCTCCTCTCTGTGGACACCTATTAGAGAAGTGCCCTAGCTCATTGCATGTATAGCATCTCTTGTTTGCAGACTGCTGATTTCCTCCTGGTGCATTACTGCCCTGTGTTGGCGTCTGAAAGTTCTGATTAGCAGGGCGAGGTGCAGGGGTTGGTGCCTTATTTATGGCTGGCGGTTGGAATCTGGCAAACTGCTGTGGTGACATTCTCAGGCGCAGGTGGTTGGGACGTCCACCCTGATTAGTCATCAAGCGCTTACGATTTTCACCCAACTTCTTGCGCTTATCCTCCAAAATCAAAGCCTTATTAACTAGCTCCTGAAAATCTGGAAAAGTGTGGGTGATCAGTCCCACTGCAGCCTCAATTGATCCCTTCATGAAACAGATCGCCTAGCTTTATCTGTCGCTACATCTTCAGGGGCATAGCGAGCTAACTTGGTAAACTTATTCAGATACTCGGCCACTGGCTGGCCTCCTTGTTTCAGAGCCCTGAACTCCTCTTTCATGAGATCCATCATTCCCTCTGGAACATGGTATTGGCGGAAGGCAGTAGTAAACTCATCCCAGGTGATCTCCTGTGGGGCTTCATGTGCAGCACAATAGTTTTCCCACCATTCCGCGGCGGTTCCTTCCAATTGGTGAGAGGCGTAGAGCACCTTCTCATTGCCCTCGCATTGAGCGATATGCAACTTCTTCTCAATAGTCCTTAGCCAGTCATCGGCTTCCAAAGGATTAACATTCCCAGCAAAGGTTGGCGGCCGAGTCCTCATGAAATCTGACAGCTTGGAGAAAGACCGAGGCCCACCATTGTTGTTCTGGTTCACTTGGTTGTTGCTAGTTGCTGTTACGTTGGTCATCTGTTGCATTTGTTGCATCATGGTCTGCATTAATTGAGTTTGTGTAGCGAGAAACGCTCCCAGATTCTGCATATCTACTGGCGGTGGTGGTTGAGGGTTGCCTCCATCATTGGGGTTGTCATTCTAGCGCAGTCCACTTCCCGAAGCACCGTTGGTTCCACGAGTGTTCACCATCTGCTGATTACCTCTTGGGTTAGGAAAGGTAGAAGTAGCATAGATAAGATGCAAGAATCCCTAGGGCGGGGAAGATAAGTTTAACCCAACTAAAATAATTCTTTATTTATTCTTGGTATGGCTGCTTATAAAAGCCTACAAGCTTTGCAACACATACTGCACACTCAGCATTACAAAGAAGCAAACTAAACATGAAACCTTAACGTCTACTAAAAGGTAAAGACTAATCTTAAGGACGCGACTCAACACTCGAGTCTCAACACAACTCCAAGACTGACTCTCACTCATCCAGCCACCCTGGCTGAGACTGATCCGGTGCATACACCGGCGGGTGGGCTGGCATAGGAGCGAACCTATCCTTATGACCTACTGCTGGCTCCTCAGCAACAACAGGGTCCGCACTCTCCTCTGGCTCCCACTCTCGCTCCTCTGGATCCTCCTCGGACTCCTCAGCTGGCTCCTGAGCTCCTCGGGTCACGTGCTCCAACTCGTCCTCAACCCCCTCCAGGGCCTCTCCTAGCTCGGTGATCATTCCGATAGCTGCAGCACGGGTCTCCTCAAGCTCCTGCTCCGTCACTCTGAGTGCCTCATACACTGTCTCCAGCTCCTGAGTGGTCTTTCTCATATGCTCCTCCTGGGCAAGGGCGAACTCCGCAAGGTGTACCGCAGTGACACACTCGTCCTCTACGATTCGTCGGTGTCGGCATGCTTGCACATCAGGGTGAAGTCGAAACACTGAGTCGTGAAGCTCGTCGGCGTAGTCGCGGCAGACACGGCGAAAAGAAAGTCGGGCAACCTCCTGAATCGCAACCTCGTACGAGAATCTTCTGGCGGAGATGTTGATTGGCCTGCTAGCTTCCTCGTTCTCCCGAGCGTAGATGATCAGCTTGCATACAAATCCTCGGTGAACACCATCAACGGTCCAGCTGCCTCCTCGGTAAAGCGGATGATAAAAGCCTCCAAGCGTCTGAAGAACTCTCCAAAGCTCCATGGCGTAGCCACCTGCTGACTCCTCAAAGGTCGGAACGATCGGCATCTGCTTCACAAGAACTTTGAATAAGTTCTCCACCCGAAACGGCAAGTAAACGGTAAATTCAGCAAATGCGAGAAGTAGAGAATGAGAAGAGTCGAGAGTGTTTTGTTAGTCAAATTTAAATTTTCCTTTAGAAAATAGTTTTGGACACAACCTGGACACCTCCATGCTATCTAGGGCCAAGACATACAGTCAGTATGCTCTGATATCACCTCTGTAAGGACCCGAATCCACTGATTCGAACCCACTGTGTTTACCGCACTAGTCCCAGGATCAACACTAGTGCACACAGCTCAACATCGGTATATATCATATCATACTCAACGATAATAGAATAATACTCCATTTATTGATATAGCTAAGTGTATGATCTTATGACCGACTTACATTATTAAGCCACGCAGGGCAAGACTGGAAATATAAGCTAAGAATTAAGCAGCGGAAAGTAGAAAACGTAGATAGCTCATCAGTTCACCATAGGCAACCGACAAGGCTCGGGCCCTAATGACTCGCGTCCTCTTGGAACTCCTCCTCCAACACAGGTGTAGATTCTTCAACTGTTGATTATTGTTGTTGGCAAGGGTGAGTACTTAAAGCACTCGACAAGTTGTGCACAGAATGCAATTCTATGTAACTATATGTAAGGCTTATCCCAATGGATAGGTTATCATGGCTATTTTGCAATAAGCAGCATTTATGAACAAATACAATAAATAGATTGTAAAAACTGTAAAACAAATAACAATAAATAGATTCAGCATTTCTGAAGTAAACCAAGTTTTCAATTCTAAGTCAAATTCCATCTTCCACATGGCATTCCGCCATCCCAACCAAGTTGTCCATTTAATTAAGCTAACCCTTAACTGTAATTCCTGAGAATTGCTCAATACCGCAAGCACGGCTATCCGAATAGTTTCACACTCTGCAGAGGTTATGCACTTTACCCACGCGATACAACCATACACCACAAAGGCGAGTGATTATAACAAAGCCATTACAATGCGCTGGCTTAACCCGGTACCACCCGCTAAGGTTTCAACACTGGTGGGACTGGTTACCACATCCATGACCCCCCTCTTGCGCCATGTGAATTACTCCATAACTCGGGAACTCACACCGACCAAGATAGTACCAAAGCTAAGACATTGCAAATTAATCAGCTAGGCTGGCCCATACCAGACATGTGGTTGCATGATTGACTCAGGTCAAAGGCTTGCAAGGTTAAGTCCTTAGAGTGATCAAGGCAAGACATCCACATACCGTCTGCCCATCGGGCCCACCTTGGCATACTCGCCCCTTGTCACTTGCCCCAATCTATGTGAATATCACCCAAGTTGATTACCAAGCACCACGTGCCATCAACAATTCAACATCATTGCGTGACATGACTCGCCACAACAACTCAATCTCGTCGTGTGATCCCACATGACACACAAGTTCATAACATCATTCCATATTCCATTAGTCAAGATTAATTATCAATGATTCAATCACATGTGATGACGCGGCATGGCTAAGCAACTAATACGGTCTAACCACCCCATGTTGATTATCATTACTAACCAACTATAATGAACCAATCTAGGGTGACAATAGATTATGGCATACAATGACAAGGTAGGGTATAGATCAAATTGGTATAATAGCTAAGTTCCAATTTAATTTGAAACAATTGTATACTTGAAATAATATGCAATATGGTAAAACAAATATAGCAATTATATAAACATGGGTTCAACATGATCAAAGCACAACTTGCCTTGGAATAGGTCCTGATCTTGATCTGGAGCTTGCTCTTGAGTTGTTGGATCTTCCTCTGAAGCGTCGCACAATTCAACGTCTACGCATACCGAAGGAGAAAAGCAAATAAATACCAAAACAGAGAGCAAATGAACTCCAAAAATCAATTAAAATTTACCATTAGATAGATCTCAATTTTAAAATTTTTTAGAAATTTGAATTATTCAAATCCGAGTTAAGATGCAAAAGTTATAGCCTTTGGACGTTTGAATAAATACTGAAATTACAGAAATTAGAAAATCAGAATTAAACGAATTAATTTTAGATTGAAAAACTAATATGGCGTCAGTGTGACGTCAGCCCTGACCCGAACCAATCAGATGCTGCCACGTGCCCCTCGATCCATGTACGACATCAACGAGCTTCATCGGTCCACGGTGCACCCGGTCCATGCGGGTCTGGGCCACCAACACACGGGTCCCACGCCTCGGCTGACTCGGTGCCACGGCGACGTCCACGCAACACGCCACGCAACGCGCCACACCAGCGATCGAGTCCACGCGTCCGACACATGGCGACACAGCATCTAGCCACGTCGACGGCAATGGCGCAGGGCCCTAGGGTCGTCGGCGGCGAGGACGGAGGGTACCTACAGACGCGTCTTGCCGGCGTGGATCTGATGACGCGATCAGTTTCTCCTCCGGTGCACTGGAACGACGGCGGCGAGGTTTTATTCTTCGGCAGCGAAGTCCTCCCCGCGGATCTCCCTCTCCGATGAGCTTCTGGCCAAAACGGTGCGCGCACGGGCTTCCTCTTGACGAGACGAATCCGACGGCCTCGGTCCCGTGCCTCGGCCTCCACGGAAGACGGCGAAATCGACGAAGAACGGCGGCGTCGGTGCTCGGTGAGAAACCCTCGCTTGCGGCAATTAGCTCCGAAATTGACAACGAAAACATGGGGCTTTGGTTTCTTGAGCCCTGGCGATGTGTCGGGACCCGAATCTGCAAATCCGGACCCTCTGTGTATTCTGTGCTAGTCCAGAATCACGCTAGCACACACAGTCTTTACAGGGTTGCACATCACAGACATTCGTAGCAATATAAGAATAAATAGTGCAAACATGTATATAAACCGAGTTGTACGACCTTATGGTCTCCTTACATAAAAAAACAGCCACGTAGGGCTTACAGTATTCAGAGTAAAAGAAAAACAGCGGAACATAAATAAATATCGTGGAAGCCTCCATCTGTCCACAGGCATCCGACTGGGCTTGCCCCCTAGTTGCTCGGGTCCTCAATGTACTCCTCCTCCCAGGCTGGTGTAGACTCCTCCACTGATGTTGGGGTTGATAAGCAAGGTGGGATGAGTACACAAGGCACTCAACAAGTAATGCACAGAATGCGGCACTAGTACTACATGCAAAGCTTATTCCAAAGGATTGGCTTAAATGGTTCTCTTGCATCAAACAGCATTTTTAAACCAGTATCTTATTTAGTTTAAAGCAGTGGAAAAGTTATAAGTAATACTATTTTCTTCAAATGGTTTTTCTTCGAAGATTCTCGGCACACAGTCTTAACAGTTCATTTTCAATACTGGCACACAGCCACCCTTTCCACATTTTGTTTATGAAGATCTACCCCTTGACTGTAATCCCCGAGCAATGCTCAATACCGTGAGCACGGCTATTCGAATAGTTTTGACACTCTGCAGAGGTTGTACACTTTACCCACAAGATACAGCCACTCACCACACAGGTGATTGTCCGTAACAAAGCTTTTCAGGAACCTCTACCTTAACCAAAGAACCTCTCCGGTATTACCCTCACTATCACTTCCCTCACACAGAGCCGAAGTATAGGACAGGTCAATCACCGTTGGATGGGCACCAAGCCGTAGCAGTGCACGCTCCCCGCACGTATACACCCCGTGCCGTCACCCCGAGGTATCGGAGGAAGATATCGAACCCTAATCAACTAGGTATGTCCCATATCAGACATGTGGTTGTACGGGTGACTCAGATCAAAGGCTTGCAAGGTGAAGTCCTTAACTGACCAAGGCAAGACTTCCAACACTCAACAGTGGCACACAGCCCATTGTGGTACACAAACTCACAACACTCATCAACCCAATGCCACACAGGCCCACCAGGCACATAGCCTCTTGCCACTTGCCCCAGTTTAACTCATTTCCCACCCAGTTGATTATTGTGTAACACATGCCAGCAATAACTCCACATCGGTATGGAACCACACTGGTCTCCATACTTCAATCTCATCATGTGGCAACATCACACCACTTTCAAAATACATTCAATATTCCATTAGTCAATATTGTAGCATTTTTCTGAAAGGTCATTCATGACTCGTTGCAAGGCTAAGCATCTACTCACGGTCTAGCCTCCCGTGTTGGCATCATATTATTATCCAACCAGTACAAACAAACTTAGGGTAACAATGATTTAGGGCATACAATTAATAATTTCAAGGTGGCATAACAGAATGGGTTGATTAACTACGTTATCCCAATTTAAATTAGCTTCATTTTAAATAAATGAGCATGCATAATTTCAAAGCATAAATTACATTTTAAAAAGCTGGGATCAAAATGATCAAAGCATCACTTGCCTTGGAAGAGTTGCTGGTCGTGTTCCGAAGCTTGGTCTTGAGCGACGAAATCTTCCTCGAAACTTTCCGGCAAATTTGCGTCTACGCGTATAAACAAAATATGAAATAAATAGCTAATACAGAGGACTATATGACCTCAAAAATTCAAATGAAATTCATCATTAAATAGATCACATTTTTATGACTTTTTATAAATTTTAATCACCCAAATCCGAGTTAAAATGCAAAAGTTATAGTCATTTGAAGTTTGAATAAAATCTGAAAATACAGAAATTAAGAAATCCGATTTTTCCAAATTATTTTTATACTGAAAATTCGCATTTATGACGTCAGCATCGCATCATGATGACGTCAGCACATAAATGAATTTTTGCCGAAATATTTTTATATATAAAAAATATTTATGACGTCAGCATGACACGTGGTAGCCTCTGGTGCCGCCACGTCGCCTCGGTCTATGGGCTTGGTTCACGGCTCGGCTCTGGTCTACCGTGGACTTGGTTCACCAAAACAGCGCATCCACGCGGCAAGATCCGAGCCGTTCGTTGAATCAACGGCCAGATTTCCTCATGCGCGCGCGGCGCTGCGAGATCGTCGCGACACGCGTCGCGCATCCGGCGGTCATCCACGCATCCAACGCGGCGACGCCTCGGACTCCACGCCTCCCGCGTCGCACATCCAACGGCGCACCCAAAATTAACGGCTAGATCACGCGCACGTTCGGCGGCGTCTCGGTTTACGCGCGGCCACGTGGCAGGATCGCAACGGTGCGCTCAAAACCGACGGCTGGATCTGGTCTCTGCCCTGGTCAAAACGACCACGCGTCAGCACGCGATTCGGCAAAGGAGCGGCGCAATCACCGCCGCACGTTCAAATCTGAACGGCGCGGATTCTTAAGGCAAAACTGGATCTAATCTCCACCGTTGAGATTTAATCCAACGGAGCATGGTATCCGAGTTGTTTCTTCGTGCATGGCGCAGCGTGGCTCAATCCTCGCGTTCACTAACGATCCAACGGCTAAGACAAAAATATAGCGCAGAAAAATAGATCTAATCCAAGCCGTCCACTCTAGATCTAACGATCAAGATTCAACTAACGTGTAAACCTAAGAGTTAATCGGTGTCCATAAGCGATCTAACGACTCGGATCTAATCTAGGTGAAAGCAGAGAAGGCGGCGTGGGCGTCTCGAAAGCGTCGCGATCGGTCGAGCGGTCGGCGAGGTTGGCGAGGTCGGCGACGGCGCGAAGAGAAGGTCGCGAGGCGGGAAGATGGCGCGACCAGCGGCGCTCTGAGCTTCTCGGCGAAGGGGTGGTCCACTCGATGCGGCTTGCCCGATGAACTTCGGGAAGGGGTCGAACACGGCGGAGCTGCTTTCGGACGGCAGCGGGAGGAAGCAAAAAACAGCGGCGAGGGAAGGCAACTACGGCGAGCAACAGCGGGAGCTAGAGGTGGTCTCGGCGTGCGTGCAAGGAGTCAAAAAATGCGACGTTAATCCCTTTGCAGAACGCACTCACCAAGACGGCTTAAAGGGCCTCGATGTGCGCGAAACTGCCGGCGGAAATCACGGCCATCAAAGCCCACGCCTCTCCGGTGATCTCGCGGGGATGAAGCGACGTGGCCCTATCCCGCCGTTCGTGCGGCGATGATCCGGCGCACGCGAGCGGCGTGTGGCACACTCTCGCGACGTTCGATCGAGGATCGGACGGCTCGGGCAAGCGCGCTAGGGTTTCTTGCGGCGGTGGGCGGGCTAAGCACGATCTTTGGGCGGCCCAAGATACTATTCATATAATTTTTAAATCATTTCTTATTAAAAACAATTCTAAAAAATTCAATTAAATCATTTGGGGCTTTTAAAATAGTAGAAAAATTCTAGAAAAATTCCAGAAAATACTTTGAGCTATTTAGGACTCAAATAAAATATTTTCAATAAAACTTTGCAAAAACTTTTCCATTATTTAATTGTTTTCAAGGAAGGCCATATTTGAATAAATCCAAATAAATTTCAATAAATTCCCAAAAATTCTCAAAAAACAAAAATACTCCAAAATTTAAATTAGAGCAAAATTAGGGTATTACATACCTCCCCCTTAACAGAATCTCGTCCCCGAGATTCAGGGCTGTCTACAGAAATAGGTTAGGAAACTCCTTCAGATCTTCTTCACATTCCCACGTGGCTTCACTTTCCGAATGGTTGCTCCACTGAACTCTGCAGAAACGCGTTGACTTGTTCCTTGTCTCTCTGTCCATTATATCCAGAATCTTCATTGGATGTTCTTTGTAAGTCAGATCTTCTTGCAGCTCGATTGCCTCTAACGGTGTTTGCTCTTCCAGTACTCGAAGACACTTCTTCAGCTGTGATACATGAAATACATCATGCACTCCTGCCAAAGACTGCGGTAACTCCAACTGATATACAACTTCACCTCTGCGGCTCAAGATCTTGAACGGCCCAACATATCTGGGTGCGAGCTTCCCTTTTGCGTGGAACCTTCGACTCCTTTGAGAGGTGTGACTCTAAGATACACAAAATCTTGGGTTCAAAGCTCAATTCCTGCGACGGTTGTCGGCATAACTCTTACGCCTTGATTGAGCAATCTTGATCTTTCCCTGATCGAGCGTCTGTTCTTACGCCTTTTGAAGAATGTCGGTCCAAAAACATGTCGTTCGCTGTCTCATTCCAATTCAATGGTGTTCGACAAGATCGACCATCTGAGCGTCAAATGGAGACATCGTAAACTCGCTTTGATAATCAAGTTGTATGGCGAACTCAGCATAAGGTAAACACTTGTCCCATGAAGTAGAATATGCTAAGGCACAAGCTCTCGATATCTTCCAATATTTAGTTAACCCTCTCGGTTTGACCATCCATGCATGGATGGTAGGTCATCTTGAAGTTCAAGCGAGTCCCCATTGCCTCATGTAGCTTACCCCAAAATGCTGAGGTAAATTGGGTACCTCTGTCGACACTATCTTCTTGGTACTCCATGCAAGCAGACAATTCTTGCCATATAAAGTTACGCCAACCGGTCTCGGAATAAGTGGTCTTCTGGGGTATGAAATGTGCCACTTTGGTTAAGCGATCTACTATGACCCATATGGAATCATATCCACCTTGGGTTACAGGCAACCCGTTATGAAATCCATACCAATTTCTTCCCATTTCTATTCAGGTATCTTTAGGGGTTGTAATAGTCCTGTGGGTCTCTGATGCATAGCTTTGACTCTTTGGCATATGTCACATAATGCAACATATTCGGCGACTTCTCGTTTCATGCTTGGCCACCAAAATCTTTCCTTTAAATCTTGATACATTTTCGCACTTCCTGGATGAATTGAGTACTTGGAGTCATGGGCCTCCTCCAAAATTAGCTGCTTCAACTCCTTTTTGTTTGGCACACAAATGCGTCCTCTAAACCACATAGTATTCTTCTCATCGATTTGAAATCCTTTGCCTTGCCTCGCATCCATCTTGTCCTTAATTCTCTTGATTTTGTCGTCATTTTTACGCCTTCCCCGATCGATCTTCCAGGTAGGTTTTACTTCAAGGTTGCTACAAATCATTCGGTACCATTTCGGTTCTAATTTAAAATCCTTACACACTGCTTGACTTGCTTCCAACAGCATGTTTACACTGTGGTTCTTTCTGCTCAAGGCATCTGCCACCACGTTGGCTTTACCAGGATGGTAGTGAATTCCCACGTTATAATCCTTGATTAACTCTAACCATCTTCTTTGCCTCATATTTAGGTCAGCTTGCGTGAAGATATACTTAAGACTTTTATGATCAGTATACACTTCACATCTATTTCGATGAGATGATGGCGCCATATTTTTAGGGCATGCACTACTGACTAATTCCAAATCATGAGTCGGATAGTTCTCTTCATGTGGTCTCAATTGCCTCGATGCATAGGCAATTACCTTCTGATACGCATCAACACGCATCCCAGCCCCTGACGCGATGCATCACAATAGATGTCGAAGCCTTGATGAACGTCAGGTAAAACTAAGACAAGTGCCGATGTTAATCTTTTCTTCAACTCCTGAAAACTCTTCTCACACTCCGGTGTCCATAAGAATTTTTTTCCTTTTTCAACAATTGCGTAAGAGGTCTCGCAATCGTAGAGAATCCTTCGATGAATCGACGGTAACATCCCGCCATTCCAAGGAAACTACGGATTTGGGTTTACCGTCTTCGGTTGCTCCCAATGCAAAACCGTTTCCACTTTCTTTGGATCTACCGCAACTCCTTCTGCTATCATTATGTGTCCAAGAAATTCAACCTTATTCTTCCAGAAGTCACATTTACTAAATTTTGCAAACAACTGTTGTTCCCTCAATTTCTCAAGGACTAGCCTCAAATGTTCGGCGTGCTCTTCTCTTGTCTTGGAATAGACAAGAATATCATCTATGAACACGACAATGAACTTATCCAAATATTCCATAAAAACCTTATTCATTAAGTTCATGAAATATGCTGGTGCATTTGTCAAGCCAAAAGACATCACTGTAAACTCATAGTGTCCATATCTTGACGAAAATGCAGTCTTCGGAATATCCTCTGATCGAATCTTCAATTGATGGTATCCTGATCGGAGATCAATTTTGGAGAAGACTCCTGCTCCCCGCAACTGATCAAAAAGATCGTCGATCCTAGGTAGCGGATACTTATTCTTTATCATCACATCATTAAGTGCACGATAGTCTATACACATCCTAAAACTCCCGTCCTTCTTCTTGACGAACAAGACAGGTGCTCCCCATGGCGATGAACTAGGTCTTATAAATCCTTTTTCCAGCAGCTCTTCAATCTGCTTCTTCATTTCCACCAATTCCTCTGTGGACATCCTGTAAGGTCTCTTAGCTATTGGAGCTGTCCCTGGAACAAGCTCTATCACGAACTCGATATCTCTATCTGGCGGCATTCCGGGTAAATCCTGTGGGAAAACATCCGGATATTCATTGACTATGGAAACTTCCTCCAAGCTGTCAATCTTCATGCTGTTGACCATTAATTGTCCATCTCGTACTGATTTTGCTTCAAATTCAATCTTCTTTCCATCCGGGCTCTCGACCGATATGACTCTTTTCCGCATCCGGCCTTCGCCTTGTGTTTAGTTAACCAATCCATTCCCGGATAACATCCGGGTTTGGGTATTAAGGGCGATTAAGTTAGCTAGGAACTCAACTCCATTAATTATTAGTCTTACCTAGAACATCCTACTTTAGATCGAAGTTACGATCCGAGGATTGAACTATAAGCACACATTTAAGATTCACCATATCCAAATCACTTTGAACAGGAAAATCTCGGGAAATAAAAGAATGCGAAGCTCGGAATCGAATAAAGCGATGGTGATGCGAGTTTACTAGGAACTTACCCGATTACAACGTCGCGGCGTTACGGACTTCATCCGTTGTAATGTGGTTGACTCGGCCTCGTGCAGTTCCTTAGGATGGAGTTGCTGCTGTTGATGCCCCGCGGTTCACGATTGGTGCGGGAGTCCTTGCCGGTGTGTTCCCCGGGTTAAAGCGGACCGGGTGACACCTCCCTTCTTAGGCGATTATTGGCAAAATGCCCGATTCATTGCAATGATAGCAACGTCTTCCCGCCGCTCGAGAGGTTCCTCGATGCATACCCTACGATTACGCCGATCGAGCATTCGACCCATCGGGCGATTTGCCGGCAGTGGTGCCTTGTCATTGCCTCCGGGCTGGTACCGGATGAATTGTTGGGGTGCCGTCCTCTGCCTCTGCTGGCCTTGACGGCCTCCTTGATGCGCCATTCTGCGCTTTCTGTTGTCATCCAACTCTCGGCGCTTGTCCTCCAAGATAAGAGCTTTGTTAACTAGCTCTTAGAAGTCAGGGAATGTGTGGGTGATAAGTCCCACCTGCAACCCTGCATTCAATCCCTTCATGAAGCGGGATTGTCTGGCCTTATCCGTAGCCACGTCCTCGGTCGTAGCGTGCGGTTGTGTGAACTTATTCGTGTCGGCCACCGATGGCCGCCCTGCTTGAGGCTCCGAAATTCCTCCTTTTTAAGATCCATGATACCCTCGGGTACAAGGTACTGGCGGAAGGCTGAGGTGAATTCCTCCCACGTGATACTCTGTGGGTCCTCATGAAATTGCGCAAGTTTTCCCACCATTATGCGGCGGTTCCTTCAAGTTGATGAGAGGCATAGAGTACCCTCTCATGTCCCATACACCGGGTAATGTGCGACTTCCTTTCGATTGTCCTTAGCCAATCGTCGCCTCCAGTGGATTGGCGTTGCACGAGAAGGTAGGTGGGCGAGTTCGCATAAACTCGGACAACCTTGAGTAGGGTGTGGTCCATGGTTACCCCGGGTTGAACATTCGCAGCGACTTGATTGGATATCTGCTTTGCATGGTCCGAACCATCGTGTTCATGAGTTGAGTCCGGCGATCGGAAGGCTCCCGTGTTACGCATATCGACTTGCGGCGGTTGAGGATTGGTTCCTCATTACAGTTGTCGGCTGATTAGCTCCGCTTACTGGCTCCAACATTTCCACGAGTCCTCACCATCATTTGCAAACTTCCAAGGTTAAGAAAAGAAGAAAGCATAGACAAGTAAAAGAACTTATGTGGGGGAAACAAGTGTAACTTAAATTATTTAGCCACTTTATTGATATAATATAAAGCAGTATGGTTGCTCACAAGTGCCTAAGGGCAATGCAACACATACGAGACACTCACAACCAAAAGCAAGTAAGCAAACATAGGACTCTATGACGACTCACACCTAATGGTGACTCGGAAGCAAAAGACGCGACTCAACATTCGAGTCTCGACACTATACTCTACTAGACTCGATCACTCATCGAGCCAACCCGGCTGCGGCTTCCCCGGAGCATACACCGATGGGTGCTCTGGCATCGGGGTGGCGGTCCCGATGACCTCTCGCGGTGGTGCAAATGACCCCATCGACTCTGCTTTGGTCCCGTGTGCTGCTCTGCTGGGTGCCTCTGCTCTGCTCCTCCGGATCTGGTTCATATAACTCCAGGACTAGCTCAGGCTCGGGTTCATACAAAGCCATCTCCAACTCCTGGATCTTCTGCATGGAGTGAGCTAAGCCCTCCCGCAATTGGATCCTCGCCTCCGTGACTTCGTCGCGGGTCCTCTGTAGCTCCTGGACTGTCTCGTCCAAGGTGTCCTCCTGGGCGATGACATACCTCGCCAGGTGGGTGATCGTGGCGTCCTCCTCCACGAGCTCCATCCTGTCAAAACGATTGTCTCGACGCGAATGGTGACGAAAGACGGTGCCCTCCAACTCTGTGGAGTAAGTGCGGACAATCTGCCGCATCGCCTGACGTGCTATCTCCTGAATCCCGGCCTCAAAAGAAGACCTCCTGACCATAATGTAGATAGGACAGCTCGCCCTCATCCTCTCCCGAGCATACACTGTGACCTTGACATCCCGGCGATGTCAAGTCTGCCTGCACTCACCGTAGTCCCTCGATAAAGTGGTGCATCAAAACCTCAGAGCAACTGCATCAAACGCCATAACTCCGCGGCGTATCCTCCGGTACGCTCTTTGTAGGTGTGGATCATCCTCATCTGCCAAAAAAAAACCTTGTTTAAATTAAACAGAAAATAATCATAAAAATTCAGCATAGGTATGAACACAAGGGAGAAGAGATAAGTCAAGATTTCATTGATATTCTTGCTCAAGTTGATTAGGTTTTTAGAAAATAGTTTTACCCTCCTAGGTACAACCAAACTAGGGTCAAGTCCAACAGTCAACCTGCTCTGATACCACCTCTGTCGGGACCCGAATTTGCAAATCCATACCCTCTGTGTATTCTGTGCTAGTCCAGGATCACGCTAGCACACACAGTCTTTACAGGGTTGCACATCACAGACATTCGTAGCGATATAAGAATAAATAGTGCAAACATGTATATAAACCGAGTTGTACGACCTTATGGTCTCCTTACATAAAAAAACAGCCACGCAGGCTTACAGATTCGTGAGTAAAAGAAAAGCAGTGAACATAAATAAATATCGTGGAAGCCTCCATCTCATCCACGAGCATCCGACCGAGCTTGCCCCTAGTTGCTCGGGTCCTCAATGTACTCCTCCTCCCGGTGGTGTAGACTCCTCCACTGATGTTGGGGTTGATAAGCAAGGTGGGATGAGTACACAAGGCACTCAACAAGTAATGCACAGAATGCGGCACTAGTACTATATGCAAAGCTTATTCCAAAGGATTGGCTTAAATGGTTCTCTTGCATCAAACAACATTTTTAAACCAGTATCTTATTTAGTTTAAAGCAGTGGAACAGTTATAAGTAATACTATTTTCTTCAAATGGTTTTTCTTCGAAGATTCTCGGCACCTGACCTTAATAGTTCATTTTCAATCGGCACACACCACCCTTTCCACATTTTGTTTATGAAGATCTACCCTTGATGTAATCCCGAGCAATGCTCAATACCGTGAGCACGGCTATTCGAATAGTTTTGACACTCTGCAGAGGTTGTACACTTTACCCACAAGATACAGCCACTCACCACACAGGTGATTGTCCGTAACAAAGCTTTTCAGGAACCTCTACCTTAACCAAAGAACCTCTCCAGTATTACCCTCACTATCACTTCCCTCACACAGAGCCAAAGTATAGGACAGGTCAATCACCGTTGGATGGGCACCAAGCCGTAGCACAGGTACGCTCCCCCGCACAGATACACCCCCGTGCACTGTCACCCCGAGGTATCAGAGGAAAGATATCAGAACCCTAATCAACTAGGTCTGTCCCATATCAGACATGTGGTTGTACGGGTGACTCAGATCAAAGGCTTGCAAGGTGAAGTCCTTAACTGACCAAGGCAAGACTTCCAACACTCAACAGTGGCACACAGCCCATTGTGGTACACAAACTCACAACACTCATCAACCCAATGCCACACAGGGCCCACTGTGCACACTGACCTCTTGCCACTTGCCCGATCTAAATTATTTCCCACCCAGGTTGATTATTGTGTAACACATGCCAATAATAACTCCACATCGGTATGGAACCACACTGGTCTCCATACTTCAATCTCATCATGTGGCAACATCACACCACTTTCAAAATACATTCAATATTCCATTAGTCAATATTGTAGCATTTTTCTGAAAGATCATTCATGACTCGTTGCAAGGCTAAGCATCTACTCACGGTCTAGCCTCCCGTGTTGGCATCATATTATTATCCAACCAGTACAAACAAACTTAGGGTGACAATGATTTAGGGCATACAATTAATAATTTCAAGGTGGCATAACAGAATGGGTTGATTAACTACGTTATCCCAATTTAAATTAGCTTCATTTTAAATAAATGAGCATGCATAATTTCAAAGCATAAATTACATTTTAAAAAGCTGGGATCAAAATGATCAAAGCATCACTTGCCTTGAAAGAGTTGCTGGTCGTGTTCCGAAGCTTGGTCTTGAGCGACGAAATCTTCCTCGAAACTTTCCGGCAAATTTGCGTCTACGCGTATAAACAAAATATGCAATAAATAGCTAATACAGAGAACTAGATGACGTCAAAAATTCAAATGAAATTCATCATTAAATAGATCACATTTTTATGACTTTTTACAAATTTGAATCACCCAAATCCGAGTTAAAATGCAAAAGTTATAGTCATTTGAAGTTTGAATAAAATCTGAAAATACAGAAATTAAGAAATCCGATTTTTCCAAATTATTTTTATACTGAAAATTCGCATTTATGACGTCAACATCGCATCATGATGACGTCAGCACAGACATGAATTTCGGCCGAAATATTTTTATATATAAAAAATATTTATGACGTCAGCATGACACGTGGCAGCCTCTGGTGCCGCCACGTCGCCACGGTCTATGGGCTTGGTTCACGGCTCGGCTCTGGTCTACCGTGGACTTGGTTCACCAAAACAGCGCATCCACACAGCAAGATCCGAGCCGTTCGTTGAATCAACGGCCAGATTTCCTCACGTGCACCGCAGCGCACCGAGATGCGTGCGACACGCGTCGCGCATCCGATGGTCAGTCACGCATCCAACGCGGCGACGCCTCGGACTCCACGCCTCCACGCGTCGCACATCCAACGGCGCACCCGAAATTAACGGCTGGATCACGCGCACGTTCGGCGACGTCTCGGTTTCTGCGCCACGCGTGGCGGGATCGCAACGGTGCGCTCGAAACCGACGGCGGATCGGTCTGCCCGGTCAAAGCGACCCGCACGTCAACACGCGATTCGGCAAAGGCGCGCACAATCACCGCCGCGCGCTCAAATCTGAGCGGTAGCGGATTCTTAAACAAAATCGGATCTAATCTCCACCGTTGAGATTTAATCCAACGGAGCATGGTATCCGAGTTGTTTACTGTGCATGGCGCAACGTGGCTCAATCCTATGCGTTCACTAACGATCCAACGGCTAAGACAAAAACATAGCGCAGAAAAATAGATCTAATCGAAGTCGTTCACTCTAGATCTTAAAATTCGTAGGAGCGAAGCACTCAGACGCATAATTTTCGAGAAGATTATACGAGAACAACTTTAAGAGTGAACATTCATTCATAAAGAAGCAATTGAATTACAGAGTTCAAGTGAAAAAACGACGTAGATATTCTATGTTCCAGGTGTTGTTGACAATTGTGTCGTTTTCACGCTTGAGCATATAAGCCCTAGGATTTATCACCTCATCGATGATGTAAGGGCCCTCCCAGCTTGGGGAGAGCTTATGATCGCATTTATGATTCTTTCTGAGAACCAGATCTCCTTTGGAGAATGCGCGGCTCCTTACATTGCGACCGTGATAGCGACGTAAGCACTGAAGGTACTTTGCTGACTAAATTGTTGCAACGTCCCTGGCTTCTTCCAGTCGGTCGAGGTTTTCTAGCCGGCTTTCTTCCGAAGCGACCTCCTCATAGCTTCGAACCTGCGAGGATCCGAATTCTAATTTGGTGGGGAGGACCGCCTCTGAGCCATACACCAGGAAGAAAGGTGACTGCCCAGTTGCTCTGCTGGGGGTGGTTCGCAGCCCCCAGAGTACTAAAGGCAATTCTTTGACCCACCGAGTGGCGTATGGTTTGAGACGATAAAAAATCCTTGCCTTTAGGCCTTGTAGCACCATGCCGTTGGCTCGTTCGACCTGCCCATTACTTCGGGGGTGTGCTACTGATACGAAGCAAATTTTTATGCCGAGTTCACCGCACCAGCCTTGAAATATGCCACCTCTGAATTGGGTGCCGTTATCCGTGATGATTCGGTTTGGTACGCCGAATCTAACCACGATTTCAAAGAAGAATTCTTTGGCCTTTGCAGCTGTGATTGTGGTGACTGGATTGGCCTCAATCCATTTGGTGAATTTATCGACGACCACAAAGAGATGAGTATAACCACCTTGAGCCTTCTTCAAAGGTCCTACCATGTCAAGCACCCAGACCGCAAATGGCCAGGTGATTGGGATGGTCTGTAGTTCCTGTGCCGGTTTGTTCACCTGTCGCGCAAAGAATTGACATCCTTCGCATGTTCGGACGATGTCCTCTGCATCAGTGACAGCAGTCAGCCAGAAAAATCCCTGACGATAAGCCTTGCCAACTAGGGTTGTTGATGCCGCGTGATTCTCACAAATTCCCGAGTGGATTTTTATTTGATAAGATCTCTTCCTTCTTGTTCTGATATGTATCGTCGTAGTACACCAGAGGAGCTCTTGTGATAGAGTTCTTCCCTGATTACCACATAGCTCTTGCTTCGATGCATTATTCGTTCGGCCTGCATACGGTCTTTGGGTAGCTCATCCTTCGTCAAATAGTCCAGATACGGAGCTGTCCAATCGGGGGTAATGATCAGGACTTCTGCCCCTACATTCTTCTCCACTGGATGTCCAACTTTGGCCGAGTGCTTATTGTGGGCTTATGAATTTCTTCGACGAATACTCCCACAGGCACTGTGGTCCAGCTGGATACCATTTTTGCTAGCTCGTCGGCTGCTTCATTGTCCCGGCGGAGCACATGAACAAGTTCCAAGCCGTCAAAGTTGCCTTCTAGCTTGCGTACCTCCTGGCAATAGGCAGCCATGTTGTCTTCGATGCAGGACCATTCTTTTTGCACCTGATTGACAACGAGCATTGAATCTCTGCGAACCGTCAAACGTCGAATGTCGAGTGATATGGCGATACGGAGCCCATAGATGAGTGCCTCGTACTCGACGGCGTTGTTCGACGCGGGAAAAAGTATTTGAAGAACGTACCTCAACCGTTCTCCACTTGGTGATATGAGCACTATACCAGCCCCCGCGCCGCTGAGCATGAGGGAACCATCGAAGTACATCGTCCAATACTCGAGTTCCTTGACGACCGCCTGGTTTTAAAGTTCTGTCCACTCGGCGGTAAAGTCGGCGAGCGCTTGAGACTTGATGGTTGTGCGAGGCTTGAATAGGATATCAAAAGCTCCAAGCTCGACTGCTGTAACATCCCAAAATTTGGCCTATAATTTCACTTATGTGCATTTTGGTGATTTTCTGAATTTATTGGATTGTCCGGAAATTATTTGAATTTATTTTAATTAAGTATATTGAACCTTTGGTGAAAACTAATTATATATAGATAAAAATAATATGAAGTTTTGTCAAAAATATTTTATTTGAGTTCAGAATGTTTCAAAGTATTTATGAGAATTTTCTTGGATTTTTCCTGATATTTTAATTGCCTTAAATGAATTAATCTAATTTCGAGAATTATTTTAAATCAAAAGTTAGAAAAATCGGTATGAGCGATCTTGGGCGAGCCCAAGATCTTGTGTCGTCTTGTGACCCTCATTATGCGGCTGCTTTCACCGCGTCCGCCACCAAGACGCCAATCGTCAGATCTTCATCTTGTGGTCTTCATCAAGCCACGTCGCCGGTGCTGCGTCGGCCGTTGGATCGCAGAGGGACGCGTGTGATTTAAAGACGAGATCAGAAACCCTAACACCTGCGAGCCGTTGGATCAAGATCGTGTGGAAGAAATCGGATCGTGTTTTTTTTGGAAAGGTTGGATCTCATCCGTTGTTTTTGGAAAGAACAGATCGGATCGTATCGCTTCGGATCTAATCGTGGCCGTTGATCGCAAATCGAACGGCTCTCGGTTGTCTTCTCTGATTCGGTTTCCGAATCCGCCGCCGCTTGCGGTCGCCGCCGCGTGATTTAGGGTTTCCTTCCCTGCGCGCATGCCGAGGCTATAAAAGCCGCCGCCCGCACCCCGAGGATTGCCATCCCAGAGCGCACCCGCCAGTGCTAGCCTTCGCCGTTGAGTCGCCGCTGTAGCCTCGCAGGAGCTCGCCGGAGTTTGCTCTTCGCCGCCGCGGATTTCTTCGGGTTCCGCTGTCGTCAAGCCGCCGTCCATCGCAAGGGTTCGGATCAAGTTCCTCGCGTCGTGCCGCGTCGAGTCTGCTGCTTCTTCTCGCCAGAGTCGCGCCGAAGCGCCGTTCGGGTCGACGTCTTCCTCAGCTGCGGTGCAAGCCCGCCGCCGTGTCTCGGAGCTTCGCACAGCCGTTGGATCTTCGCCGAACCGTCCAGATCGCGCTGCGTCATCCTCATCAGCAGTGAACCTCTCCGGTGAGATGGACCATTAGATCTAAGATGAGCGGTCAGGATAGTGCCACGTTGGAGTAGATCGATAGTCGTCGGATCGTCACCCGGATGCGCGTCGCGTGTCGAGCATCGGCACGGGCGGCGTCGCAGCCAGTCCGGGGTCGCAGCTTGGTGGGCGCGGGGCGCGAGACGCTGTGGGCCGCGTCCATGGTGAACCAGAGGAGGTTCCGTGGACCGGGTCCATCGCCGAGCTGACGTGGCAGCGCCTGATTGGTCTGGGCCAGAGCTGACGTCAGCATTGCGCAATAAAAATCTTTTTCAGTAGAAAAATAATTCTGGAAAATCGGAAATTCTATTTTCTGTTTTTTCAGTATTTATTCAAACTTCAAAAGGCTATATCTTTTGCATTTTAACTCGGATTTGAGTGATTCAAATTTCTAAAAATTTGTAAAATCAAGATATATTTATTGGTGAATTTTAATTTATTTTTGGAGTTTGGTTGCTCTCTATTTTGATGTTTATTTGCTATTTTGGCATCGTTTCGCGTAGACGTTGAACTGCTCGGTGATCCGGAGGAAGATTCATCGCTTCAAGACCCAAGCTCAGAGCAAGACCAGCACCTACTCCAAGGCAAGTTGTGCTTTGATCATGTTGCACCCAATTTCACCAAATTGCTATTTTGTCTTTTAAATTATGCATGATATTTTATGTTTATAAATGATTTCAATTAATTTGGGAATTAGATGATATGCCTAATTGAATTAAATCACACCTTGTCAATTTTATGCCATGATCTAATTGTCACCCTAGGATGTGGAATTATAGTTGGTTAATATTAATAATCAACATGGGACTAGTTAGACCGTCGTAGATTACTTAGCCATGCCACGTCATCACATGTGTCCGAATGTTGTCACTTAATCTTAACTAATGGAATATGGAACAATGTTTAAGAATTTGTGTGCCATGTGTTGTTACACAGTGCTATCAAGTTGTCGTGGCGAGGAGGTCACACAACTAGATTGAAATGTGGGGGGGCACGTGGTGCTTGGTAATCAACTGGGGTGGTAATGATTTAGATTAGGGCAAGTGGCAAGGGGCAGTGTGCCAAGGTGGGCCAGGATTGGCAGGGGTATGTGGAAGTCTTGCCTTAATCACTTTAAGGACTTAACCTTGCAAGCCTTTGACCTGAGTCTCTCTTGCAACCACATGTCTGGAATGGGACAGCCTAGCTGAATAATTTGTGAAGCCTAGATTTTGGTACTGCTGTGTGGTGAGCAGTGAGTCCGGTTTCTGATTTAACTCACATGGCGCAAGAGGGGCCTGTTGTGGTGGTTTAACCCTTGATGTTGAAACCTTAGCGAGCGATCTTGGGTCTAGGTGTAGCATTGTAAAGGCTTTGTTATGATCACTCGCCTTAGTGGTGTTTGGTTGTATCGTGTGGGTAAAGTGCATAACCTCTGCAGAGTGTACAATCTATTGAATGTACCGTGCTACGGTATTGGGCAATGCTCGGGAATTATAGTTAAGGGTTAGACTTTTGTTAAACAAAAACTTGTTGGGATGGCGAGTGCCATGGGAGGTGGAAATTGATTTAGGATTGGAAATTTGGTTTACTTCATAAATCTGAATCTATTAATTCTTGTTATTGTTTTATCTTTTCAATCTATTTCTTTGTATTCTTGTTAAATGCCGCTCTCTTGCCAAAATAGCCATATTAGCCATTCCTTTGGATTAAGCCAAGCATACAGAATATTAGACTTGCATTGCTGTGCACAACTTGTTGAGTGCTTTATGTACTCACCCCAACAACAACAACTTCAGAAGAGGAAGAATCTACGCCCTTCGTGGAGGAGGATTATATGGATGCGAATGCTTAGGTCCGAGCCTCATCGGTTACTGCAGTGAATCGAGGAGTGCTACGCTTATTTATTTTTCCGCTTTGCTTATTTGCTATTTCTTTTATAAGCCCTGTGTGGCAATAATCATGTAAGACAACGATTACTATTAATTATTAAAGTTATGCTATATTCATTGTGTATGACTATGATAGCATCTATGTTGAGCCTGTGTGCACTAGCGTGATCCTGGACTAGTGCGGTATACACAGAGGGTCCGGATTTGCAAATTCGGGTCCCGACAACTGTCCACTTTGCAATTCTCCCAGTGGCCTCCTGGTTGTGAAGTATATCTCCTATTGGGAAGGAAGTGACCACCGAAACAGTATGCTCTTGGAAGTAGTGCTTGAGTTTACGAGATGTAAGAAGTACGGCGTATAATAATTTTTGCACTTGTGGATACCGCACCTTAGATTCACTCAGGACATTGCTAATGAAATAGACCGGGTGTTGGATCTTCTGCACGTGACCCGGCTCCTCCTTTTCTACGATGATTGCAGCGCTGACTACGCAAGTCGTTGCCGCGATGTAAAGTAACAGAGGTTCCCCTAGCATCGGTGAAACAAGACCGGGGGTGTCGTTAAGAAGGTCTTCAAATCTTCAAATGCTTGCTGTGCCTCAGGCGTTCATTGGAACTTGTCCTGCTTCTTGAGGAGTTTAAAGAATGGAATACCTCGCATATCCAGTCGAGAAATAAACCTGCTGAGTGCGGCCATGCACCCTGTAAGCTTCTGGACGTATTTTTGGCAAGTCGACGGTTCCATATTTGATATGGCCTTGATCTTTTCTGGGTTGGCCTCAATGCCTCGTTGGGATACGATAAACCCGAGCAGTTTTGAAAACACACTTCTCGGGATTAAGCTTCATACTGAAAGTCCTTAGACTTTCGAACGTCTCGATTAGGTCGACGATAAGGTCCCTCCTCTCCCGAGTCTTTACCACGACATCGTCCACATATGCCTCCACATTGCGTTCGAGTTGGACGTGAAAACACCGCTGTATTGCGCGTTGATACGTTGCACCAGCATTTTTCAACCCGAACGCCGTCGTGGTATAGCAAAAGGCCCCAAAGGGCGTGATGAATGAAGTCTTGATATGATCTTCCACCTTTAGGCGAATCTGGTGGTACCCTGAGTAGGCATCGAGGAAACTCAGGATCTCGCACCCGGCGGTTGAATCAACCACCTAATCAATTCGAGGTAGCCCGAATGGATCCTTCGAACATGCCTTGTTGAGATCAGTATAGTCAACGCACATGTGCCAAGTTTTATTCTTCTTTTGAACTTGTACAGGGTTCGCCAATCAGTCGGGATGATACACTTCTTTGATAAAACCTGCAGCTAATAGCTTGGTGATCTCCTGCTTGATGGCGTTCCGACCGGCATTGATCTCCCGAGCGGTAAGCTTTTGCTTCCGCTTGGACTCGTATCCGGTGGAGCCCCCGTATATGTAGTTCAGCTCGTGCTCAGGTTCTCGGTAATCGTCCTCGTCGGGAGGTTCTTTCTTCTTGGCAGCCTCATCCTTCGCTGGAGCCAGTTGCTTGTTGCTCTCACGCGCAAAACGCTTAGGGTTGAAAGGACAGATCGCATCCATGACAGTATTGTAATCGGGCGCCTCCCTCCGTGTGGCTCGGGGCCTGTTGCGTTCTGCTACCACAACTAGCTCCTTGCCTTTCCGTTTTTTGTCTTTGTATTTGGAGGACTCGGCCTAGTCGCCTTTGTTCTTCTGTTGCGGGCGATCTTCTTGGCTCGGCTAGGGCGTCTGAGGCCGTGGCATAGCGGTCGGCCAATGCAAACATCTCCTTTACAGAGGCCGGTGGTTTCCTGGACATTTTCTTGATCAGATCAGGATCGTTGACCCCTTTCTGAAAGGCTGCTACCACCACTGCATCAGATACATCCCTGATGGTGTTTTTCTTCTACATGAAACGACGGATGAAATCTCCTTTACAGAGGCCGCCGGGCTATCAGATGCAATCATCGGGTCCAGCGTGTCGAGAAGCGTCTTGGAGGCGACGACGTTCTGCAGCGGTGTATGGAAGACCACTTGGTCTCCCAATTTTGATTGTAGGATGTCCTCGTGGACATTGCGGTCGCGAGATCGAAGCGATCGTGCCTGTGCCTTCTTAGCCTTACGAAGAAGGCGATCTTCCTCCGCGGCTTCTTGAATCTCTTGTTGACGTTGGAGATCGGTCTTTTGCTCTTCTATTGCGAAGATGCCACGAAGATTGTAGCAATTCCTCGCGACGTCAACTGGTTCGCTGACCGAGTCGGAGTGGCACACCTGAGATGGGTCGGTCAGATCTTTACCAGATTGGATCTGGTTTAGGTCTAGGCAAACAAGTTCTCCGAGTGCATCTGCGATGAAGTCCAGGCTTCCAAAGCAGAAAGCCTGGCCGGAGATGAAGGTGGTGATGATTCCGCTGATTGCTGCAATCTAGTTTGTAGGAAAAGATTATAGCGCTTCCCCTACCTAGCGCGCCAACTGTCGACTTGTGTGGTCGGCAATGAATTTATGGGGCAGGCGCTAGATCTAAAACTTGAAGGTCACACAAGACAAAGGTTTAGATAGGTTCAGGCCCTCGACGGAGGAGGTAATACCCTAGTCCTGTGTGCTGGGATTATTTGGATCTCTTGGATCTAAGATTGCTCGTTTCCCTGTTGTTGCCCGCCCTCTCCCTTATATAATGGGGGTGGGGCGGTTTACAGAGTCCCGATCGGTTAAGGGATTCCGATCGGTTATTGGATTCTAATCGGTTACAGGATAGAGTTTACATCTTTATCTTATCCTGCTAACAACTCGAATTACAATCATATCTCTTATATCTAAATATTTGTTCAATTGTCTCTAGGATATATCCCCTTGCGCACGGCAGCAAGGCTTGGCGCGGAGCATATCCTTTGGGCCTTCCACTCGGCCCTGTCTCTCCCTCAGGCACTTCTGGGCCGATTATGAAGACACCTGGGTTCTTATATTCCCTGCAGCCTTTTTTGTGCTCCTCCTTGCAGCCCGGGTACAATGGTGTTGTGGAGTCCTCTACCATACACTAAAACTTTTAAAACACTCTTTCACACGTGAAGTCCCCCTCCCCATCACACAACATTTGATCTAGATCATCTTCGTGGCTATCAACGAACGTATCTTCGACTAACGTCATATCGTTGTCTCCATCATCTTCATCAATGTGTTGTCCTTCATGTATAATCTCATCTTCACCGTGCTCGGTCCAACAAGTATAGCCAGCCTTGAAACCCCTTCGAAGCAAGTGTGCACGTATCGACTCTATAGTAGTAAACAACTTTTCATTTTTGCAATCAACGCATGGACAACACATATAGTCTGCCAACTTGTTCGATTTGTGTGCCGCAGCCGCGTTCAGAAAATAAGTCACACCATTAAAGAACTCTGGGCCGCAACGGTCCATGTCATACATCCACCTTCGGTCCATCTACAATTAATTATATCAAACTAAATTTCAGTAAATCAAAAAACGATCACAAAATAATTTATTCTTTACATTAGTCAAACAGTGCTAATTAATTAAATCAATAAACATCACATAAGCATATAATTGCAAACAACAATATAATTGTAAATGATTAGATTTAAAAATCCATCTACCAATTTTGTTTATATTAAAATACATCAACCTTTTTTTATTATTTAAATATCCATCTAGCAATTTTTTATTATTTAAATGATTTATTCATTTCATTTGTTATGTAGTGCTAATAAATTAAATTAACATACATCAAATAAGCATATAATTGAAAATAAGGATATATTTGTAAATAATTAGATTTAAAAATGTATCTTTCAATTTTCATTATTGGAAAATCCATCTACAATTTTCATTATTTAAATATTCATCTAGCATTTTTCACTATTTAAAATTCATCTAGCAATTTTCACAATTTAAAATTCCATATGACAATGTTTTATTTTTTTAAAATAATTATAATTAGATATAATGGTCCATCTAGCAATGTTCATTATTAAAAATCCACTAAATCACTGAAACGAATAAGAATTGTAATTTATTCACTAAATTAGCTATATCTTAATTTTAGCTCTACCGACCTAAAATGTTCACACTATACAATCACCTATATAAGGATACTTATCACTGCTAGTTTAGTATGTAGAGCAATCTATAAAGTAAAATCTAACTACAAATATAATTAGATCAAGTTAGTAACGTTGGAGAGAAATACGAGATGAATTTTGGAACAATTTTTCAGCAGCAAGTCGCCAAAATCATTCCCACTGAGCAAAGACAGAGCTCCTCTCTGTTATGCTCGATCGGGGAGGGGACGCCCACCTATATAAAGATACTTATCACTGCCGGTTCTGCACAGAATCGGCAGTGATAAGCTCAGATTGCGCGGGAAAATAATTATCATTGCCAGTTCTGGTGAAAAACCGGCAGTGAAATTCCGATATCACTATCGGGTGGTAACCGAACCGGCAGTGATGTATCATTACCGGTTTTTGATATAAACCGGCAGTGATATCTGGTTATCACTGCCGGTCAGTTTCAGGAACCGGCAGTGATAAGTTCTTCCTCCGACCGGACTCTTGAACCAGTAGTGATATGTTATCACTGCCGGCTCTAACCCAACCGGCAGTGATATGCCGGCAAGGATTGCCTGTTCTGTAGTAGTGAACTATTTGGATGATAGAGAAAAAAAATTACTTGGTTATTTTTTATCAATCCACCAAATGAATTACTCTCTCCATTCCACAACATTTATCTATTTTTTTCCGGAATTATCATTTCACAATATTTGTCCATGGATGGAATCACGAGTGTAGTTGTTGCTGTTTTTTTTTCATCCTTTACCTCTACTATTAATGATGTATAGGATGTTGAGTGATTGTGACATGTCACTTATGCTTGGTCAAATTTCATTAACTATTAGTATTTAGATTTTGTGAATCCCTGGTTTGTGCCAATAGAGTGGTTGGACAACTATTCTTCTTTTTTTTGCGAGGAAAAGATAGCTATATTAATTACTCAGAAGCAAGATCAATAAAATGCTTGACACAAAGAGGAAAAAGTGATCTCCACACCGCTGAGAAAAATGGAGGAAAATGTTAAAAATGTGGAGAGAATACAGTTTTTTTAAGGGGAAGCTGCAAGTTTTCATTAATCAACAGGGAGGGAAATACAATCCTTGTGCATAGCCGCAACAAGGAAATGAGGATACAGATGGCATGCTCTTGCGCATTACTCCAAGAAAGCATGTCTCACACATGTTCTTAGAACAACAATATAATGTTCAGTAGATACATCGCTCAATTCATCAGTTCCTAGGGAACAGCTGGATGTGATAACCCTGTGGGAACACAATTTCCGAAATGCGGAACACGTCACCTCCTTTGATTTCCTTCCATCTATATATTCAGAAAATTAGATAACAATGCATTGCACATGATATGTACAACAAGCAGTCAAGCACATGAATGTGCTATGTTGGTATAATGTATACGGAATGTATATAGAATGCTCATGTGAGCTACAGACATGCACTCCTTGAACCTCCTTCACCAATGTGGCTTGTCTGTCAACTATTGATGTGTAATTTTGTATGCATCTCGTATGTGATTTATTAATATGCATAGACACTCGCAAAAATGCATATCCATGGTATAGATATATTGACTCAACAAATACCTGTACTTAGTCACCAGTGTGTGGAGGAACAGTGCAATTTGAAACTTGGCGAACTCTGCACCGATGCAAACCCTTATGCCATCTCCAAATGGTATGAAATTCTTCTGCAACGAACTCCCGTTGGCCGCCTACAATTTTTGTTTCTCCATTTATACACTGAACCCAAATTGACCGCATTATAAAGGAATGCTAGGTTCATGGTTAACTTCATCTATTCATATATGTTTCTTTGAGAGTCTAAATGATAACATATTTCCATGTATAAAAAGTTAGGGTAATGTGCAGAATTTTTCATTCTTTTAACCCCCTCGACACACTTTTTTTTACAAATATAGCCCCCTTCGAAATAAATTCACAAAAATGGTCCCCTTCTCGACCATGGAAGACGCGGCAGGCAACATGTATCACCTGTTGTGCTCCCGTACCGCTGTAGCATGTCCCATCACGTCAGCGGCACTTCTAGGCTCGACAGGTCACCTGCCATGTCGCACGAGCTTGACAACAAAGACCTGCCGAGCTACTCAATCTCGATAGGCAAGTACTAAGGTACGTACCACATATCAGAAGTGGCTTAATTAGCCACTTAATTAAGCAAAGTCACTTAATTAATGACTTAATTAAGTGATTGAATGATTAAAGTGATTAATTAAGTGACTAATCAAGATGCTTAGTTGGTGAACTTGGCGAGGTATGGTTCCCAGTAGGAAATCTTGCCGCGCTCTTAAAGCACGGCAGGTGACATATGTTACTTGTGCCTTTCGCTGTTGAGGAGGGTGCTATTTTTGCAAATTTATTCGAGAGACGGTAGATTAAAAAAAATTATTTTAGGGAGCTAAAGAAGGCTTCTAATGTGGATAGTAACTAAGCGGTGTGTCGAAGTTTACTCTCTAGCTAGTTAGCATCTACATATATATATATATGAAATCAGCTTGTTGACTTCCATGTAAATTATCATATAGTTCAGCAATTCCATTTTACGATCCGTATAAACTTGTGTATTGCATAGTTTTGTGTTGCCTTTGTGTTGCCATGAAGTCGGAGGTTGTGAACCTTTGTGTTCATTCACATCTACGTGTGATGTGATCGTTAGGCTCGTTTACATAAAAAGTTAGTAATGTTTGTGAATTTCCTATCAATATAGTACTATCGAACTATTACATGATAATATTATCCCTTTATTTATAGCCAACCAATATTATCCCATTTTGGGTCCTATTTATCTAATTAATGACACTATAGGGAAATTAACATAATTTAATTAATACAGTAGTTGATTTAAGCACTTTTTCACTAACCTGCCACCTCCATGGATTAAAGGAGAGTGGATCTTTGAACAATTTAGGATTCAGATGAACTGCCATGGGGCTGATCATGACCATCCATCCAGCAGGAATTGTGTACCCTGCATCATAAGTAAATTTACTAGTAAGGCAAAAACTGCTCTGAAAGTTATTGAAAACTATTTTTTGTCATGAAATGTTTACTATGTATGTATATAGGCTAGATTGCCTAAGGATGGATATACCATTCACTTGAACATCCTTCAAAGCTTTTCTGAAAATTCCAGGGGCGATGCTACTCACACGTGTTATCTCATTCATAACCTTATACAGAACAATATCAGCTGAGTTAAAAGGGTCAATATGTACAAAGAATTTAGTTAAATAGCACCCAATATGAAGGTTTCCTTTTTGAAATTTAGCACCTAATATGAAAGTTGAAACCAGAGAACTTGTATGCTGGTGCTGACAGTGAGATTCTGACAAGAGAAACCAGAGTGTGGATCACCCCGCAGAAAAGCAATTCCGAATTGGCATCAATCTTTTGAGAATTTCGATTACTACTCCATTCTAGTGGTTTGCTTTATGAGACTAGCTATGTTGTGCTTCATTTAGAGTTTTCTGGCCTTTTGAATATGCATATACCAAAACATTTTTCTAAATCCATAGTCCAAACTATTGGATTTTAATTTGAGAATACACTATAATAAATCGACATCAATTTAATTGAAAGTTCCCAGTTCCAAATTTACAATTGATGGATTGTAAATGATCAGAAAACATTAAGACTCGGAAGTTAGCATATGCCTAAATGGCTAAACATACGAGAGTTTGCACCTAGCCTACCAACATTTAAGTCCTAGACTGGGCGTTGATATGCGCTGAATTTAGGAGTACACACACATGCTTATTCATTGGTAAAGCACGTGCGCGCGCTCTGTGAGGTACTAACTACTAAGTGCCTTCAATAAATTTTCAATGTGTGTAAAGGACGCGCATGTGGTCGGGTGTGTGGGTGATGTGAGTGTGGTGTGTGTTGAGTGTGTATATGCATTGTACTATCTCTCATAAAAAGAAAACATTAAGCACCATATAGCACGTAATTATGCTGATATTAGTAGAATACATCAGCAACTGAATTACCATAGTAGTGAATTTCATGGATTTGTACTCCTCCCATGTGATCGCAGAATTCGTATCTTCTCGTTTCTTCAGGATTGCTTCATGCTCCTCCTGTAACGTGAACCACTTCCTTAGATGTTTACTACAGAACCATATTGGGTACATATATGTACAGAATGTAGATTGGTCCTAACTAAAATTGCTATTCTAGCTATTTCACAAATTTAAATATTTGCACTTACAGAGAAAAAAGTAATTGATAAGTAGACGAAAAATATTTTAGATTCAAATGTATAGTAAAAATCAGTAGAAGTATTTAATTACTTAACGTAAAAAACTAACCGTGAGTGCTTCCACTACATTTGGGTTGTGCGTGAGGAACTTCATAGCTATGGTGAGGGATGACGATATCGTTGCAAAGCTACCGAACAAGAGTCCAGCAATTACATCTATCATGAAATTCTCATCTATTAATGCATTTCCACTCCGTAGTTCTTCCACGACAACATCTAAAAAGTCTCAGTATCGTCTTTCTGGTGAGCTGAGCCTTTCTTTCAGCAAATCTTTTAGCACCTTCTGCACGTTTTTCCTTCCCTGAAAATAATCATTAAAGGAGAAAATCAATATAATCCATCCCAGGAAGTATACAAGATAATTCTTATGTTGATATGTTTCTATGGAGCGTGCGCACATGTATGAATGCATGCCAGCGCTGATACTAAAAGGATGAACCTACCAAGGATTAAAATCTTGGCGAAATTTTGTGAGATCTCGGATTTTGGCCGCGGACGGGATCCAAAATCCCGGCCGGGTAAAAAAACTTGAAAAAAAAATTAAATTGCTACAGTATCTCAGAAATTTCGATGAGATTTCGCCAAATCTCGGGTTTCTTGACCGGTTTTTGACTTTTTATAGCCACATTTGGTCCAATAACCATTAAGAAAGTCATCTTCCATGAAAATTTGTTGAAAACCGAAATTTTGAGATATTTTAAAATTTTAGTAGAAATATTTTCAAATTTTTGTAAAATTGTACAAGCTTGATCATGATCTGGAAAAACTATGGTACTATATTTAGTAGTGTAGTATCATACAGAAAATGTTTCAGAATAATTGAACTTCATTTTTTATCTTTAAAAAATCAAAAATAGAATGAACATAATTGGGACAGTAATATTGTAAGAATTTTATAAATTTTCTCGAGTGTGATCATGATCTAACATTTTTATGAGTACTTAATAATTAACTCAGTACCATTATATAAAATTTACAAAATTTTCAAACTTTTTTTGTTTGCTCAATCAAATCTATTTCAGCATTGAACTTCATTTGTTATATTTCAAAAATCAAAAACAGAAAGAACATAAATGGTATAGTGCCTTTGTAAGAATTTTATAAATTCACTGGAGTGTGATAATGATTTAAAATTTTTATGAGATCTTAATAATTACTTTATAACCATTTTGTAAAATTTTAAAAAAAATTAAAACTTGTTTAGTTGCTAAATAAAATCTATGTATTGATCATCAGGCTTTTATCACGACGTAGCACTGTCAGAATTTTTGAAACGTCTTGAAGATTGATAATTATCTGAAAAATTTTATATAAACATTAATTATACATCAGACCATTCTAAAAGTTTTTCAAAATTTTCTAACGTGGTCTGAACCATTTTTCATTTGGTTGAAGTTTACCGGTAAGGTTTTTATCAGGACAGTAGCACTGTCCCAATTTTTAAAACTTCATGATGTTTGATAATCATCTGAAAATTTTATGGAAACATTAATGATGCATCATAACCATGCAAAACAATTTTCAAAATGTTCTAACATGGTTTGTTCTATTTTTCATTCGGTTCAAACTTGTCGGTCTGCGTTTTATCAGGACAGTAGCAATATTCAATTTTTTAAAAATTCCTAATACTTTATAATAATCTGAAATTTTTGTGAGAACATCACTGATATGTTAGGAACCTCCAAAATTTTAAAAAAAATTGACATCGTTTGAGACTTTTTCGCTGGTGCAAATTCACCGAAATCTCGCCAAGATTTTGGGAATTCCGGCTAAAATTTTGTTTTTTCCGGTAGAAATAAAATCGGATTTGAATTTTTGTTTTTGAATTTCATCCAAGATTTACCCGAAATTCTGATATCTCGGCGAGATATCAGATTTCGGTCACCGGCGAAATTTCATCTGAAAATGAAATTTGAATGCTTGGAACCTACCCATCTAGAATTATTTGGACTGAAATATACCTGCATGCATTGATAAAATGTTGTCCCAGGAACGTAAAGTGGAAAGGAGACCAGGCCTTGGAAGAACCCTTCGAAGTTCTTTCTCAATTGCCTTGACTTTGTTGGTTCAAATCCAATAAGCTTCTTGGCAATTAAATCAAAAATCATCTGTAGGGAACAAATATAAGAAAACACAATTTGCACTGATATTTGTTTTGTCAATAATTCAATATGCTTATTTCTGCATGTCATATTGCAGATATATAGCATGCATACACTACCTATATACCTACAAACAACTGTTGATATTTAAGGTACCTTATTTGCTTTATATATTTAGAAAATCCCACAATAATCCTTAAATAAAAAATCAAAATTCCTAGAAATTCTCTCATTAATCAATGGAAAAAAAGAAGATCTACACCACTTATTTTGTCGGTGGAGCCAGATTAGAATGGTGTAGATTAATCACATACACAAATTACAATTGTAACAATTTAATAAAAAATACATCTATTTCTTTCAAAGGTATTAGAGTTATATAACAAATACAACATGCTTCAATATCTAGCCGTGCAGTGTGTGAGTAATTGCGCTAGTTTACATGTATAGTGCTGGTGATGCAGTGCTCATGTGCAGTCTCACATATCCAATGTATATCATATTTGTCAACAGGGACAAAATCTAGCTAGTGAGAAAATTTTGAAATTATAAGTAGTACAAATGTCTTGGATCTCTATACCTATTCTTTGGTGTACTTTTCAATTGATTTGAGAAAAATATCCTTTAATTTGTTGATGCATGGAAAGTACTCCATAGAAAATAAACTTTCAGGAGATTTAAACCTCTGTTAAAGGTTACTCATATCTTTTTTATATGTTTCGGACGTCATTCCATGAGAGGTCCCAAGGGAAATTCTGTTTCAGTTTAAAACTTTGGTAGAAATTTTATTTTGAGAAATCAGCTTGGTAGAATTTCAATATCAACATGCAGAAATAAGTTTGGTAGCTAGCAGAGCACTATTTCAACAAATTTCAAATTCCGTACTTACATTCGCCACAGCATCCTTCACATCGATGCTAGGTTCAGTAGACCATGTTCTAAGGCTTTCTATCACGGCGTTCTCCATGTCATGAATGAGTACTTCCTTTAGGTTTTGCAGGCCGAACTGCTTAGAGGCGAAGCTCCGGACGTACTTGTGAACGGAGCCATCGTATGCGGCGGTGCTTTTCTTCCCCAAGATGCTGCTCGCCGTATCAGGGTACCAGCTCCGAAACAGCTTGCCTTCTTGCTGAAGTATGAAGCGGTTGACGTCCATGTCCATGGAAACAACCACAGGCATTCCCACCAGGCTAGTCTTGAAAAGAGGACCATACCTATGTAAGAGTGAGAGACAAGATAGATTGTTAAGTACGAAAACTCCTCGTCTCAACAACCAAGCGCGCATGTTGGGTTGGAGGGATTATATATGGTTTTTCGTGAGTGAGTTAACTATTTTCTTATATTGAGTAGAATGCTGTGCGCCAATAAATTTCCCAAAATTAAATGTATTTTTTTTCGCGGAACTTAAATGAATTTGGTTTGGCAAAGACAATATAACACGCCCATATATATACCTATAGGGGAAGAAAATCGAGCTCTCTACCTTTTGAACCTTAGTTTGTAGAAGTTTGGAATATCGATAGAAGGACTTGTCTTGAAGAATTGGAAAGTCTCGCCAACAATTGGTAAACCCATGGAGCCAGGAGGAAGCCTCCCATTGCATGTGGGGTTCATCCACTTGTAAATCCAATGAAGTAGCCATCCTAGAACTAGTGTAGCTACGCCAAATAGAACGGAGCATGGCAATTGCAGCTTCATCTCAGTCAGTTTGATGATCAAAATACTTCAGCTAGCTTTGGCAAGTAGTGCTACAAGATACGTACGTATCGTCGATGCAAATTAAATGCATATATGCATCAATGCATGGTAGACCATCATTTATAGAGGCAAATGTTTGGACCAAATTTGCGGATCAAGATTCCAGTTTGCATCCTCCGAGGCATCTCCGTAGGGATGCAACAGGGCGGCGAAGAGCATCGGATGCAACAGGGCGGCTAAGAGCAGGGATGACCGATTTAGTGATATATATAAGTAGACAAATAATGCATAAGTTATATAGTGTTGGAAATATACACAATATTTTTATTCCAGATTTTATTTCGAGCCAAATATAACAAAAGACTAGAGATGCACAAATCAACAGACAACACATTGTACTTCTGAATATGCTCAAGAATTGAAAAATAACAGAGTCGTAGGTCACAAGAACGACTTATAGTTGAGATTGACAAAGAATGGGAAGCAATGCAGACGTGGTTGTGGAAGTAGTCGACGTAAAGGAAGAAGTAGAGTGGTTGCGCTGTGCTGCCCAGAAACCTTATCGCCGCCCCGTGCAGGTGAACTCTGCGGCAATAGCTTGAAGATACCGCTCAACCTCCTTCACGGTACACGTCGAGAAAGAAGGCCAGTGAGGTTCAGTTGCTCAAGACCACAATATAGCAATCCAGAGGGGAGAAAGAATAGAGTAGGAATTCATTGTGTTCTGACCTAAATGTCTCCGATCTTTATATAGATGTGCATCAGTTAGTGTTGATATTATATCTATTTATTGACTAGTAATGTACGGTATTATGTGAATTAAATCGAATTCAAATGGATGTTTAAATCATATTTAAATAGAATGAATAGAGTGATAATTGCATGATTCAGCAAAAATAAAAGGTGGAATAATGTGCCAGGAGACACTCTACGATGTGGCGTGGTCGATTGTCGCAAGTCGCAAGCACACGATTTTTCATGTAAAAATACGAGAATACGCACGCGTGCATGTGCACGTATGTGTTTAGCCAAAGTCCACCCATGCCATCCTTATACCATGTGTTACATTATTTAAAGAGTGGCAAGGACTTCACTTTATAAATTGCCTTCCCTCTATTTGACTAGGAAGTATGGTACTAAACTATGCATGCTTTGGATTTTTAAAGAAAATGGGCCTCCCATGGGTTAATTTCTAACAAACCCCCACCAATTCCAAAGCAAACAACAGAAAAGATGTCAAAGATCCATGTACTTGTTATTAATATACTAGTCTTTTGGTGTAAGTCCCATACGGGTTGAACTTGCACCTAGATTAGCAAGATTCATTCTCTCACAGTTGATGAATGGACTAAGGCCCAATTAGGGACAACTTCTGATTATGCAGATTATGGATTATAGCTAGCTGTCTGGAGAAGTGGTTGTCTAAAGAATCTGCTGGCTGGAGAAGTAGATAGTTCGACAGTCCATTCGAGAATTCGAGAATCTGATGGGCTGGCGGCGGAGGCTGAGCAGCGGGCTGAGGAACTCGGGTAGAAGAGCCGGCGGAGGAGCGGCTCGGCGGGTGAAGGAGCTGTTCGGCCAGTGGAGCTCGACGGGCGGAGGGGCTCGGCGGGCGATGGAGCGGCTCGGCAAGCGGCGGGCGAAGGAGCCAGTGGGCGGAGGGTCTCGACGGGCGGAGGACCCATCTCGGCTGGAGATCGGATGGAGGACCCGTGGCGATGGCCGGAGGGGTGACGAGCTCGACCAGTGGAGCTCAACGGGCGGAGGAGTCAGAGGGCGGAGGGGCTCGGAGGGTGAAGGAGCAGCTCGACGAGCGACGGGCGGAGGAGCCGGTGGGTGGAGGGAATCAGCGGGTGGAGTCGTCGTCGGGTGGAGGTGCTCGACGGGTGGAGGACCCATGGCGGTTGAAACTCGGATGGAGGACCCGTGGCGGCGGCCGGAGGGGTGATGAGCTCGGGCGCACACTGGCCTCCTCGCATGAGCGCATGAAGCGCTGATTCTCCATGCGAATCGGGGAGTGGAGCGCGTATGATTTTATGTTATAAGGCTGATTCTGATTTTCGGAGAAGCAGTCTAGAATCCTACCGTTCAGCAAACAATCTTCTTTTATTTTAAGCAGAAGCTATAAATAAGCTAAAACGAACGGGGCCTAAGCCTTTAATTCACAACTTTTTCTTTTTCTGCAATGGTATATTGACTTTTATCAAACACCTCAAGTTCGTAAAAAATTGAACCTTGGCCATATAAATTTTGAAGTAGTTTAAAGCTTCATCTTTTGTTTTCAGTAAATACACATAACAATAGCGCATTGCATCATCTATAAGAGTTAAAAAATATCTTTTGCCTCCTTTTTGTCAACAATGCATTCTCTCACATAGGTCGGAATGGACAAGATCTAATGGTGCTAAGTTATTTTTTTCCTCTAATCCCTTAAAGGGTTTTCGAGGGTGTTTTGGTTGCACACAAGATAGGCACATCGATCTGTCCATAATATCACATTTTGGAATTAATTCTAATCTAGACATTCGAGCAATACTATCAAAACCAGTATGATAGAAGCGATAATGCCAAACGTTGGCCTCATATTTTTCAAACTAGTTGCAATATTTAGATTACAACAAGACTCTAGAGTACTTAGGCGGAATAAGCCTCGACTCTCATAGCCTTCACAAACAAAGTTCTTAAACTAAGACATTACAACTTTATATAACTACCCTGCATAGGGGAGAACCACTAATAAGGTTTTTTTTATTGTTAGCGCTTGCTACACATTCTTCAAGTGGACAATCCTCCCTGAAGTAAGACTCAGATCCATGTGCCAACACCAAGAACAGAAGTATGTGACTCACTCGTTCCCCATTAGGACGGAGGAAGTCCTGGATGCCTGGTAAGAAGAAAACAAAGAAACACTAGAACACACATGAATATTAGCACCAGTATTAACCCACCAACTAGTGGATTGACATGCTGAAAAATAACAAGAGAATTACCATACCCTCCTGAAGTCGAGGCCTCGCCTATATGGTCACGTTGGTATTTTTCTTGCCCAGCTCAGGTCTTTGTGGTAGCGGCAGTCTTTTGCCATATGGTTGTCCTTGCCACACACGAAACATATGATGTTCTTCATATCAGCTAGCTTTGGCAAGTACTATAAGATACATATGGTCTATGCAAATTAAATGCATGGTAGACCATCATTTATAGCGGCAAATGTTGGGACCAAGTTTGCGGATCAAGATTCCAGTTTGTTGACCAACATATACATAATATATACCATTTGCAGGTTGCAGTTCTATGCGTGTATTTGTAGTTTACGCAAGGAATGAATCATTTCTCCCAAAGTCAATTGCTTATTAGATGGGAATGGTCAGTATGGTGTAACTGTTACACATCTTAAGTTCTATTAATTGATCTGAAGTATCATCTTTCGATGACCGGACAATTGGGAGGTGTTCAAAATATACAATAATATATATAGCTCCAAATTTTACCACGGTATAGAGAGGATCGATCCATGTTGACCTCGTCCCGTTGGCAAACTTGTTTGCATTTGCAGCTGCCGCTATAGCCGCCCACAACTTCTCTTGGTCAAGTCAATTCCCAGCAAAAGAAGGAAAGTTGTCACTACTTGCAACCTCCGAGGCATCTCGATCCGTAGGGATGCAACAGGGCGGCTAAGAGCTGGCATGACAGATTTAGTGATATATATATATATATATATATATATATATATATATATATATATATATATATATATATATATATATATAAGTAGACAAATAATGAGTGTCGGAAATATGCGCAATATTTTATTATCGGTTTTATTTTGAGGCAAAAAAAAACCAAAAGACTAGAGATGCACAAATCAATAGGCAACACATTGTACTTCTGAATATACTCAAGAATTGAAAAATAACAAAGTTGATCGGTCACAAGAACGACTTACAATTGGGATTGATGAAGAATAAGAAGTAGTGCAGACGTGGTTGTGGAAGTAGTCGATGTAAAGGAAGAAGCAGAGCGGTCGCGCTGATGTACTGCCCAAAAAACTTATCGCCGCCCCGTGCAGGTGATCTCTGCGGCAATAGCTTGAAGATACAGCTCAACCTCCTTCATGGTGCACGCCAAGGAGGAAGGCCGGTGAGGTTCAATTGCTCAAGACCAGAATACAGCAATCCAGAGGGGAGAAAGAATAAAGCAGGAATTCATTGTGTTATGACCTAAACGTCTTCGATCTTTATATAGACGTGCATCAGTTAGTGTCGATATTATATCTATTTATTCACTAGTAATGTACGGTATTATGTCAATAAATCGAATTCAAATGGGTGTTTAAATCATATTTAAATAGAATGAATAGAGCGATAATTGCATGATTCAGCAAAATAAAAGGTGGAATAATGTGCCAGGAGATGCTCTACAACGTGGCATGGTCGATCGTCGCAAGTCACAAGCACACGATTTTTCACGCAAAAATACGAGAATACGCGCGCGTGCATGCATACGTATGTGTTTAAGTAAGACTCATATGCACAAATCAATATGCAACACCTTGTACTTCTGAATATGCTCAAGAATTGAAAAATAACAGAGCTGATCGATCACACCAACGACTTATAGTTGGGATTGACCAAGATCAGGAAGCAGCGTAGATGCAGTTGTGGAAGTAGTCAATGTGGAGGATGAAGCAGAGCGGTCACGATGATGTGTTGCCTAGAAACCTTATCGCTGCCCCGTGCAAGTGATCCCTACAGCAATAGCACAGAGATACCTCTCACCCTCCTTCATCATGTATGCCGAGGAGGAAGGCTAGCGAAGTTTAGCTGCTCAACAGCATAGTGTGCTCTGGCCTAGACACCTCTAGGTCTTTATATAGACATGCGTTAGTTACTCACTAGTATCTAACCACATTATGTCTATTTATTCACTAGTAACTGACAGTATTATGTCAATTAAACCTAATTCAAATGGACAATTAAATTGCATTTAAATAGAATGAATAGAGTGATAATTGCATGATTCAACAAAAATAAAAGTTGGAATAATGTGCTAGGAGACTCTCTACGACATGGCGTGGTCGCTCGTCGCAAGTCACACAAATTTTCACACGAAAATATGCAAATACATGCATGCGGCACGTGTATGTCTAACCATAGTCCACCCATGCCATCCTCATGACATGTGCTACATTATTCAAGGAGTGGCAAGTACTCCATCTTATAAATTGCCTTCCCTGGTATTAAACCATGCATGCTTTGGATTTTTTAAAGGACATGGGCCTCCCATGGACTAATTTCTAACATATAGTACAAATAATGCTGACAAAATATATATGAGATAAAAATACCGTGTCTCGACACATGTATGTATACTGAGTGACTTGTATTTTGGTGCATATTTGGTGTATCGCCACTACGCCAAAACCTGCAATAGGTGACGGTCTATTTGTGGCGGTTTTTTTCGAACCGCCACAAAGATAATTATCAGTGGCGATTCTATTTTAAAAATGGCGGGAAAAATATCAGTGGCGGTTCGAGGATACAACCGCCACTGATAACAAATAAATTATCAGTGGCGGTTGGAGGCTAGAACCGTCACTGATAACTAGGTTATCAGTGGCGGTGCTATCCTCCAACCGCCATCGATTCTATTGATTATCATGGCGGTTCTATCCTCGAACCGCCACGGTTCGAGGATAGAACCGCCACAGATAATGTTATCGATGGCGGTTCTAGTTAAAACCGCCATCGATAATATTGCCTATAAATAGGTGGTCGAGATCGCCTTGGTCTTCTTCCTCCCGAGAGCAAACCAAAACTTCTAAATTTCAGATTTCGCTTTCTCAATTCTTGTGCTTGTACTTCCTCTAGTTGTTCCTTGGTGAGTTATTTTTCTCCTCTCTTGATTTGTGTTAATCTTGTTGCAATTTAATTTTTAAACCAAGTTTAATTAGGGTTTATATGTAGATGAGATGAAAAATTTAGATTTTGTTTATTTTTATTTAGCTACCATTTTGTAGTTGATGAATTTATTTCCTAGCTAGGTTCATTAGATGATGTTGTGTTCCTTTTATAGATGATGAATTATGATTAAGCGTATATTTAATATTAATTGCATTTTAAGTTAATTTGATACATGATGAATTTATTATCTAGCTCCTTTAGATGATAAGTAATTAGATTGGTTTTTTAATTACTATTAATTGGGTTCCATTAGTGTACGGACATATACATCTTGCATATATATGAATTTATTATCTAGCTCCTTTAGATGATAAGTAATTAGATTAGTTTTTTAATTACTATTAATTTGGTTCCATTAGTGTACGAACATATACATCTTGCATATAATAAATTTATTTAATTAAGATTATTGGGTATTAATATAAATGAAATTTTAGTTAATTTGGTAGGTGGGTGCTCATCATTTTAGATGATGAATTTATTATCTAGCTTCTTTACAGAAAAGTATTCAGATTAGTTTTTTAATTACTATTAATTTGGTTCCATTAGTGTGGACATATATTAAATTTATTTAATTAGGATTATTGGATATTAATATACATGAAATTTTAGCTAATTTGGTATGTGGATGCTCATCATTTTTAGATGATGAATTTATTATCTAGCTCATTTAGATGATAAGTAATTAGATTAGTTTTTAATCAATTTTTATATGTTAATTAATTTTAGATGGACCGAGATGGATGTACAATGCGAACTGTTACAAATAGAGATTACATCGACGGGTATCTACTTTTTAAGAGTCATTGAGGAGAACAAGTTGCACAAGAAGACGGAGTACATACATTGTCCATGCATTGATTGCAAGAATGAGAAAATGTTTTGGACAAAGAGCACATCCACTTGCACTTGATTCGAAGGGGTTTTGTACTTGGCTATACACGTTGGACAAGTCACGGTGAAGAGGAAAACATACGTGAAGGTGATAACGTATTGGATGATGGAGAAGGCATTATGGCAGCGGACATCAGTTATGGATCTGATGAGGATAGGTTGGACATTGATGACGATAATAATCTTGCTCAGATGTTGCGCGATGCAGAAGGGAACTACACTAGTCATAGAGAGTTTAATCAATTCAAGGGTTTGTTGGACGACTCGGACACACCTTTGTTCCCGGGTTGCAAGGAGGAATACACAAAGTTGCACACCGTGCTTTCACTTCTAAAATTGAAGGCAAGGAATGGTTGGTCCGATAAAAATTTCATGGCGCTATTACATCTCTTAGCGGACATGCTTCCAGATGGAAACGTATTGCCGATAACCACTTATTTAGCTAAGAAGGTTGTATGTTCATTGGGATTGGAAGTAGAAAGAATACATGCATGTCCAAACAATTGTATACTCTATCGCAAAGAGTATACAGACATGCATGTATGTCCGGTGTGCAAATCATCGCGATACAAGCGTAAAGGCCATGACAGCGAGAGCACCGTGGTGAAGAAAGGAGCTCCCGCTAAAGTGGTGTGGTATTTACCGGTAATACCTCGGTTGAAGCGTTTATTTGGAAACAAAAAGCATGCCCAATTGATGCGATGGCACTCAGAAGAGCGTAAAAGGGATGGAAAGCTGAGACACCGTGCTGATTCTGCCCAGTGGAGAACCATCGATAGGCTCTTTAGGAAGGACTTCGGGAATGAACCGAGGAATATAAGGTTTGGATTGAGTACGGATGGAATGAATCCTTTCGGTAACATGAGTAGTATTCATAGCACTTGGCCCGTGACTCTGTATCTGCAACCTTCCTCCTTGGTTGTGTATGAAACGAAAGTACATTATGATGTCATTTGCTTATCCAAGGGCCGAGACAACTTGCAATGATATTGATGTATACCTACAACCATTGGTGGAAGATCTTGTGATACTGTGGAACGAAGGTGTACAGGTATGGGATGAGTACAAGCGAGAGTACTTCACCCTACGCGCATTGTTGTTTTGCACCATCAATGATTTCCCTACCCTTGGTAACCTATCCGGTCGTACTATAAAAGGGGCCAAAGCATGCCCCCATTGCATGGATGAAACCGCAAGTGTGTGGCTCAATAACTCGAGGAAAACTGTGTACATGCATCACCGCAGGTTCCTTCGCAGGAATCACCCCTACCGCAATATGAAGAAATAATTCGACGGGACAAAAGAGGATGGTATAGCTCCAAGGCCTCCTCGTGGGGAAGAGGTATATGATATGGTTAAGGATATTAATGTTGTACTTGGAAAGGGAGAGAGTAATAATAAATCGAGGTCTCGATCGAGAAGATCACGTGGAAGAAGAGATCGATATTTTGGAACTTGCCCTATTGGAAGGACTTAGAAGTTCGACATCGCATAGATGTCATGTATGTAGAGAAAATGTATGTGATACTTGATTGGTATTTTGTGAATATTCCTAGCAAAACTAAGGACTGATCAAGGCACGAAGGGACTGGAAGATATGAAAATCGAGCTAAGCTACATCCTCGAGAAAACGGAAAGGCCGACTTTACCTTCCCCACTTGCTACACTCTATCCAAGAAAGAGAGAATGACCTCTGCAAATGCTTGCATGGTGTGAAAGTTCCATCCGTTACTCATAAGCATCAAGAAACCGGTGTCGATGAAAGATTTGAAGTTAATCGCATGAAGTCTCATGATTGTCATGTGATGATGACACAAATGCTTCCTATTGCAATTAGAGGTATTTTGCCCGAAAAGGTCCGAGAGGCAATCATGAGGTTGTGTTTCTTCTTCAACACGATTTCACGAAGGTCATTGATCCCATCGGACTTTCTCGAATCGAGAATAATGTGGTGAAGACACTATGCCGACTAGAGATGTATTTCCCTCCATCATTTTTCGATATAATGGTTCATCTCATTGTTCACCCTGTGAATGAGATAAATGTATGTGGCCCCGTATTCTGCATCGGATGTACCCGCTCGAAAGGTACATGGGTATCTGAAAGAAGTATGTACGCAATCGATCTCGTACGGAGGGCTGCATTGTGGAAGGTTATGCAACCGAGGAGGTTATCGACTTTTGCGTGGATTACATGGAGGGGTGGAACCGTAGGAGTGCTCAGATCTCGCCATGAGGGTAGGCTAGCTGGGAAAGGGATGATTGGAAGGAAATCAACAAATTCTTACGATCATGGATTGTTCGAAAAAGCTCATTTCACGCCTTGCAACAATCGGTTGAGGTGTCCTCGTATATGGACATGCACAAGGATAAGCTACGAGAGGAAAATCGTGGACGATCGAGGCTTGGGTAACAAAAGAGCATAACCGCTTGTTCAATCATTGGTTCAAAGAGCATATGACTGGAAAGAAACGAGTGTTATGTTGAGGTGGTTGGCAAAAGGGCCATCGGTACAATCTTGACATGGCAAGGATCGACATAAATGGATATACCTTTTACACGAGATCTCGTGGATAGCAAAAGCACTTACCAAAATAGTGGTGTCCGCATAGATGCCTATGACAACACAGGCAGTAAGAAGACTAGCTTCTATGGGTTCATAGAAGAGATTTGGGAGCTCGACTATTATATTTTTAAGATCCCGATGTTTCGGTGTCGTTGGGTACAACTCCCAAAGGGTGTCAAGGTGGACAAGTACGGCTTCACTACTTTGGACATCGAACATGTCGGATACAGAGACGAACCATTCGTACTTACGAAGCAAGTAGCACAAGTCTTCTATGTAATCGACCCGGCAGATAAGAAGCGCCATGTAGTTCTTCAGGGAAAAAGAAGGATCATCGGAGTTGAGAATGTCGTGGATGAGGATGAGTACAACCAGTTTGACGAGTTGCCTCCTTTCGTAGATGGCAACATCAGGCTCGAGAAAGAAACCACTCAGGAAGCTATCTATCATCGCGACGATCATGAAGAAGGGCAAATTGTGAAAGAAAATAATTAGCTATATACGAGTAATGGCAATGTGATGTAAACAATATGCATTTGTATGGAGTAATGGAAATATGGTGTTATGCATTTGTGTGGAGTAATGGAAATGTGGGTCATTAATATATTTGGATTACATAGGGTATAGTACTATATTAGAATTATATATGGTCATTACTGTATTAGGATTATAGGGTCATTAATATATTAGGATTATAAAAGGTCATTAATATATTAGGATTATAAATGGTAATTACTATATTAGGATTATATAGGGTATATAATATTTATTAGGATTATGTAAGGTCATTACTATATTAGGATTATATAGGGTTATTAATATATTAGTATTATATAGGGTATATTACTATATTAGGATTATGTATGGATTAATATATTAGGATAATTATATCAGTGGCGGTTCTTCACAAGAACCGCCACTGATACACTTATCTGTGGCGGTTCGTATAAATAACCGCCACTAATACAAATTATCTGTGGCGGTTCTTTATACGAACCGCCACAGATAAGTGTATCAGTGGCGGTTCTTGTGAAGAACCGCCACTAATAAAAATTATCTGCGGCGGTTCTTTATACGAACCGCCACAGATAAGTGTATCAGTGGCGGTTCTTGTGAAGAACCGCCATCGATAAAGTTATCTGTGGCGATTCGATAAAGAACCGCCACTGATAATATACTCCATATATATGTAAAATGGATACACTTCTTCTGAGTGCCCTAAACCTTTAAACTCCCGCCGCTTCTGACGCGCATAAACTCCTAAACCCCCGCGCATACGCCACGCCGCCGCCGCGCCCACGCCCGACGCTGCCCCGACGACGCCGCCCTCCCCGACGACGCCGTCCCGACGACGCCGCCCCAGCGCGCGCCGTCACCACATCGCGCTGCGCCCTCGACCGACGCGCCCGATGCCGCCCGACGCCGCCGACGCCGCTCGACGCCGCCCGACGCGCGTGAGCTCTGTTCTACATGTTCTACATATGCTTTTCTCGTGAATACTTTATCAAACAAAATATCTAATCTAATAGGTCAAGTTACACACTAGCAAAAAATGTAGCAAATAATGACATGAAGAATTAAATGTCGACGATGTGATAGTAGATGTGCTGGAGAAATATGAATGGTTGTTATGGTTCTCTAGATATTTTGCTTACAATATTCCTTAGGAATAGACATATACACAAGGCTACTAGCATAAGCAAAAGAACATGCAGACGTGAACTTGTGACATGCTACACTTGTATTCACATGTGCACAAGCAATATAGGCATAGATAGGTACATACAAATACAACCATGCATGTGAGGCCACAATTAGGAATCCTTACCTGCTCAAAACATGCATTTCGGATGCGGGCAAAATCACGAGCTTCTCCCCTTGATTCTGAGTACATATTTGCTGGTGGGTTGCACACAAAGATATATATTGATCAATCTATAATTCGAACAGAGCCTAGAAAAAAGGAACATGAAGGTGCAGTACATTCATCTAGTTTAGATTTTTTGAAATTCCTGGTAGAGCAATTAGCTACAGGGCATGAAGGAGAAGGACAATGAGAATATATATGCACATATTTGCTTTATTCTGTAAACGGAACATAAATCTCTACAAAATTGCAAAGTACAAAAAGTGGTATTTGAGCTTGCATTAACTAATTAGAGATCAAAGCAATCACATGTGTCTCCATTGGCATCAGTCTAAGTATTAGAGGACATGTGAGCTAAGAAATGAACCAAAGCATATCTAACTTCAAGTACATAGTAGATTCTAACTTAGTTGAGCTAAAGACATCGAGGTTCGATCTTGAGTTACGTACTATTTTCGCCATCGTCTTACGGGTACAATGATTCACTTGCCAGTCTTATGGATACAATGATTCACTTGTCATGTGGAATGGGCTTTGCACATATAGATAATCTTAAACATCGAGAACTCCATGTGATCTCGTGGCAGCCACCTACATTTCTTGTATTGTGTACTAGTCATACGCTTTGATATTGTGTACCTGCATTTCTTGTATTGTGTACCTGCATTTCCATGTGATCTGCTATGCGCTTCATGATTATGCTTTTGCCTCGTGACATATAAGATTTAGTTATTAAAGAGCTAGAGCAAAAAGTTGTTGTTTGTTTTTTTACTTAATAAATCAATTATTTTTTTCACAAAATTGTGCACTCATGTTCTCCTCACTTCCATCTAAATGTGATCGAACTCTGAGCCTCATCTGATGGCTCATTTGGAGAGTTAGTATGTTAGCAACCACAGATGAGTTTTGATTAGATACATCCCTTCGAGCAGTTGCAACGTTTTCAAGCTTTGCAAGGTACATAGGCAGACCTGGTTTTGTAGAGCTTTGTTTGCCATTTGACTTTCTTCCGCATTGCTCTGGTACCTCTCAACTAAGCTTTGCATATTTCTTGCATTTTGTGAACAAAAGGAAAGCATCGCACAATTGTTGCGGTCACACTTACAAATTTTCTGATACTCTGATCAATAGTCCTGGCATACATAGTAGTACACATTGTGTTCATCACAAAATGCATATAAGATGGATATGCAGGAAACAATTGGTTGATTTAAAACATGTTACCAGTTTGTATATACAGGATGTAGCAGTGAAGTCCCCGCTTAATTTTCTGCACACGTGGCAAACAATCTCCTCCCATTTCCATCCTGCAAGCAAAACTAAAAATTTGGGAATATTTCTTTACAAGGGAAGAAAAAGAAAACAAACTAGGAGATATATTCTAGACTCTAGCACACGGATGAACGATGGAATGATGCAAACTTCATTTCTAGTTTTCAGAGTTAAACTTCCACACTTAACCCAAATGACCGCCAAATTCTAATGGTTCCATACTTTACCTCTTTCAGTTCGCACATCCAAGGCTGATATGGAGGAGCAATCCACCCCGAGCCCGAGCCCTAGCCCTAGCAGGTTCCTCAACCTCCACCCAACCACCGATGTTGCCGCCGATGATGACATACCCATGGCAAGACCTCGTGGCCGAGGAAGAAATAAGAAGCCCGAAGGCCGGTATACCATCTCGGAGGTCTCAAAAGCTGGAGCCCCTATTGCACCGCCAAAGTTCGTAGCAAAGTACAGAACAACCTGCGGGTATATCGCAAGGGAGAGAGTGCCAATCACCTTTTTGGATTGGCACAAAGTGCCCGATACCATCAAAACGGATCTATGGACGGAGCTCAAACAAACATTTGAATCCCCCGAAGAAGATGAACACCGCGTGCGTCGGGATGCGTTGATGACCATGGATGCGGCATGGAGGAACTTCAAGGCCAAATGAATACTACTTATGTGAAGAAAACCGATCGGCCATCGGGACTACCCAAACTTAGAACCATATTGGGATGATTTCGTGTCGATGAAGCAAAGTGAAGCGAGAAAGAAGTCCAATGAGGACCACATAAACATCGGAAGAAGGAACATCCATCCACACGCACTTGGTACGGGTGGGTACGCCGTAAAATCCTCAATGGGAGAGGCAGGAAGCAGAATCACTACAGTCGACTGGTACAAGTCAATTGGCCGGACTACCAGACCGAGTCAAGCACTACGTGCTAGCGAGGGCAAGTGTCACGTCTGGTGGGTGCTTATCCTTCAGAAATAGCGATGACGAAGCAATGTCGCAAAGGGTCCAGGAGCTGTACGTCGAGTCTTCCCAAGGAACATTCCAACCAGATAGGGAGAACGACGAACTAACACGTGCCCTGGGAAACAAGGAGCATCCTGGACGGACACGAGGTGTCGGGGTTAAGGTTCCGTGGAAGACAGGATTCCCAGAGCACCTTCACACTTACAAGAGTCGAAAGAGAGCTAGAGAAGCGTTTGCCGAAATAGAAATGATGAAGGAAAAGATGCTTCGAGAATTACAAGGCACAATAGAACAACAAGTACAACAAGCCATGAGCCAGTCGCAAGCCGAGAACATTGTTACGACCAGCCCTCCGAATCGTCGCAGCAGTTGCGCATCCGCCCCACTTGTAGAACAGGACATGGGTCATTATCCTGTGGACGACATACATGACCCCACACCGTGCCAGCTTACTTTGCCCGTCATGAACATATTCATTCAGGCTGGTACAGGCATAGCGTACCCATGCCAAGAAGGAGGTGTATTGCACAACTCTGCGATAGCACCGGATATGCAAAGGTCCGTGGACACGGTTAATCCCCGCCACCAACCTCGGGCTAGAAATGCCCCCGAACGACGAGGTTACAACTCTAGGAAGTGCCGTCCACTCATTCATCCAGTGGCGCAAACGTGACATCACCTTGGACCATCATGAAGTGCCTGCTCCTCCTGAGGTGAACTCGCCACCCTCTCTTGAGGTGACCTGCGGCCTCTCTCAGAGTGAACTCCGCCGCCTCTCCTGCGGTGAATCTGCCCTGCACCTACAAGAAACCTCGCATACCGCCACCAACACATCAACAGACAAAAGTTAGTGCGACAACTTCGCTGACCGACTTAAAACCCTCCTCTCAAGGCATGGCGTAATAGACAAGCCATATCACGAGGTCGCGGCCAAACAGAGTATAATGTTGTGTGCGAGAAAAGTAAGGATAAAGCGGTCTCCAAAGGACAAGTCAAGAAAGATCAAATACGAATTGGGGAAGCCGTTTGTCACCCCTTCGAAGCTTGATAGTCTAACAGTGCAGCTAAGGCGATTACATGAATGATATATGGAGCGATCGAACCAACATGTACTCCCGAAGGTGATCACTGCCATTTTCAGAGAGGAACATTTCCACCATGAGGGGACTGGCTGCTTCATGATAGAATTCAGCGAGTTGCACAACATGTACTATCAAGATGCCCTCGACGTGTCTCTTATGAGATGCTGGTCACTGTAAGTGCCCAATATAAAAATCATTGTCTACATTCATGTAATACCGATAAATGTGATGTCTAAATCATTTGTTATGTAGATACGAGTTGATCGAACTAAAAGAACCAAAGGGCGGCATGCGTTCTCGATCCAGGAACGGTTTGCCAGCCGGAAATCAAAAGAGTATCAAAGGAGGTCGAGGACTATGTATATAACGCTCTCATCAAACTCCAAGACAAGGAGTTCATACTTTTACCATACAATTTCAAGTAAGTGGCTCACTAGCTAGTTCAACTACTTGTTGATCTCGTTCTTTACTCAGGTTAGGACTAATGACTACGGCATCATACATGTGTATGTAGTTTCCACTGGATTCTCGTAGTAATAACTCCAGATAAAAGCAAGATGCTGATCTTGGACTCGCGGGACAAAGATCCAAAAGACTACAAAGATATGACAAGTCTAGTGAATAGGGCCTTCAAAGCATATTGTAAAAAGTGCTCGAGACACCGTCCTTTCCATAAATCACTGACAATCCGTACTAAATTTCCGGTACGCACAAAAACAATTTTCCTATATCGCACCTCGTAGTCAATAACTCCTTCAATGTCGTATAAGTTTATTCAATTTTTTGCAGTGCCACAAGCAACCGCCAGGAACAAATTTATGTGGGTACTTCGTGTGCCAATACATGCGCGAAATCTTAGGCTCTACAATAGTAAACAATGATGTAGAGCTTTGTCACGCTAACATCACACATTGATTTGCACATCTCATTCTCTATATAAGCTCTTAAGACAGACTTTTTCTATCTATAGCGTTTGAAGTTGCCTACGGGAGGACTGCTTCCAAATGAAATCCAAGGCATTCAGGACAGCTCGCCTACTTCATCATGAAGGAAGTACTCAACAAGAACGGCGAGTTTCATGACCCGGATAATAACGATGAAGTCTTCCATACTCATCCGCCACCTCCCGAGGCCCCTACCAACAAAGTGAAGACTCGTAGGCTTATAGTTCACAAAACTAGTTAATTTTTTTCTTACGGTGGTGTAAATTGATGTTTCATTGAATGTCAAGTTTAGTATTGGATGGCATGGCTTGCACATGTTCTAATTTCTGTCATTTGATTTAAGAAGTTGTGATTGATCTGCGCTTGTGTTGTTGCCCTTCTCCCGTGCGTGTGTGTGTTGATGGGTGGTGTGTGTGTGTGCGTGCGCTCTAGACGAGGAGCGCTCCCTCTATTGCTTTTCTCCGTGCCCTTTCATGATGGCTAGTAGAGCTTTTTATAGACGTGGGTGATGGATGAATACGGAAAGAGCTCAGCCCCAAAACTACACCATTACAGCAGGTTTATTTGATTGCTTGATTTAGTTGCCGAAGTTTCCTTTTGCATCTTTACCGTCCATTCATAAGAGATTTGATTACATGGTCCTTATATTTTTAGATGATGTGTTTTACTCTAATGTATGATAGTAAATGCCATTAAAAATAGCTAAATGGAGATTATAGAAGGAAAAATAGTAAAAGTAGGATCAAAATTGTAGAATGATATGTATTTAGGAATAAAAATTGAAAAATAGAATGTCACATATTAAAAATAGAGGAGTATAAACTAGCTAATGCATGTACAACATCTGGAGGATGCCACGGCATTCACATGGAATAAGACGGCAATGGATCGGCTAGATTTGTGATACAACAAAAGTGATCTATTTAGCTTTCCATAGTATGATATATAATGACTTCATTTACATACTCTGAGAAATATTGATGCAAATATGATCGAATCGGAGAAGGGAGCAGTCCAATGAGGCATGCCCTACACCATCACCATGATCGAGCGCCTCATGCATGAGACACTTTAATTGTACATTGTAATTGTGTATATTGTAATTGTGTATATGCAAAATCTATGATTGTAATTGTGATTGATGTATTATATGTAATTGTGATTGATGTATTATATTGTAGTTGTGTATATGCAAAATTGTTTGATTGTTGTACATTGTAATTGTGTATATGCAAAATTGCAATTGTGATTGATGTATTATATTGTAGTTGTGTATATGCGAAATCTATGATTGTTGTACATTGTAACTGTGTATATGCAAAATCTATGATTGATGTATTATATGTTTCAGAGGGCATGGCTAGCAGCACCTGAGGCTAGCCCAAAATGCAGTTTTTTATTTTTTCGGTCAGGTACTATCTGTGGCGGTTGGTGGATAGAACCGCCATAGATAATATAGTTATCTGTGGCGGTTGGTGTATAGAACCGCCACAGATAATATCGTTATCTGTGGCGGTTGGTGGAAGAACCGCCACGTATAATATTGTTATCTCGTGGCGGTTGTAGAAAGAACCGCCACGATAGTGTAGTTATCTGTGGCGGTTGGTGGATAGAACCGCCACGTATAGTATTGTTATCTGTGGCGGTTAGTGTGTAGAATCGCCACGATAACACTTATCTGTGGCGGTTAGAAAACCGCCATCGATAATCCTCGATTATCGATGGCACTATATCTGTGGCGGTTCAATAACCGCCACTGATGGCAGTTATGAACCGCCACTGATGACCTTTTCCAGTGTAGTGCGCCAGCATTTGCATCGATCCCCATCCTCATATTGTGTTATAGGGACAAATTATTTTGATACCCATTCCTAAAATTCCTCATATTAGTGGGGAGTAGGTCCACTGTCATCTTGATAACTTTTTCATGGGTAAACAATGGAGCATTCAGTACCACATAAAAGGTCATCTCTGACGCATCATCTCAGACAGTTTTGACGTTTATGTGAAAATCCATCTGTGAATGCCTAGGGAAAATTAAACTGAAACTATCACAAACAATTAGTTTTAAGCAACCGTCTGTGATAACCATGGATTGTCCATAGCTTATGATGTGTCAACTTATTACAGATAGGTTCTTTCAAAGAAGTCGCCTGTGATATTTCACGGATTGTTGAGAAAACAAACAGCCTGTGATAGTAAACTTATCACAGACGGTTTTATGCTGAAACTGCCTGTAATAACTTAAGCAGTTCGAAATTGGAAATCACGCCGGTCGCTTCGAGAAATTTATATGCCCTTCCTCTCCCCCATTGCCTCTTCATCTTCTTCTCAACGTCGCATAGATCCACTATCGATCAGGAATCGCATCCATTGCTATCTTCGTCTTCTTCTCAAGCTTCTTCGTCATTTCCTTGTCATTTCATTGCTCCAATTAATTCACTCCTCTTCTTCACTTTCTATTCTAGTCATTCATAGTTTTTTTATGATCTGTTGATATGCCTCGGCTTTTGTGTAATGGAGGGATTCACAGTTCTTTAGCACTTGTTGTATCTTAGTGGAAGCTTTGCTTATTGTGTCATAAGATCTATGTATGTACATTTGGTCATAATATCTATACACATTCTAAACTCTATTATTTTTTATTTTATTGTAACTAGCTTATCATATACTAGTAGTATTTTGTAATTGTCATGTTATGTTGGAGTGGACGTAATCGAAAATGACTTTCTTCTGAATCTATGTAATAGACTCAATTATGTAGTTTTTTTAAGTTTGTTCATGTAGCCATGGATAAAACCTTGTTAGTCCTTACTATTTTTTAAATATGTTTAGTAGATGGCTAGATCGCCATCCAATAAATTTGTACTTACGATGTTGAGGTGCACCGATAAAATGCTAGATAACCAGTATGGTCCTATACTGTTTTGCTGATTTCTGAGGCTAACCATAGAATAGAAAAATTCATGTAAAAAATATTACATATCATAGACGATTTTTACCTCAATAATCATATGTGATATTCACTGTCACAAACGTATGTGATGATCAAATATCACATACTATTGACATATTCTAACCATTTGTAATGACAAACAGATAACTATATATATTTAACTTCTCACCTGGTTGATTCAAATACTCACACTTAGCATCTCTCCATCCAAATCTAGGGTTTCCTCAATGCACTGTTGCCATCCTCTCTGTGTTGTTGTCGCCCTCATCAGCTGTGTTGTCGCCTTCATCACCGCACCATTGCCGTTCCCTTCCTCCCTACATCACTCTATCACCCTCGGCACCACGCCATCACCGTCTCCTTCCTCTCTGCATTGCTCCATCGCCCTCGACACCGCGCCATCCCTGTCATCGCCACACCACCATATATTATTTATCATTATTACATATGGTTTCTTATGTACTAACCATCTGTGATATGTAACTATCACAAACGGTTTTTTACCGTCCACGATGTGTAACTATCACATACAGTTTCTAAACCATCTGTGATGACCACTGGTCATCACTAACTCTTTTTTCGTAGACGGTTCCCAAACTATTTGTGCTGACTATTTTTAACCATCTATGTTTTTTGTGTGGTAGTGATTTAAACTATCTTTGTACAAGGAAGTGAAAATAAAAAGAAACCAGTAACCGATTTTTCTAATTTGCAGCTGTCAAAGGAAACTTATCCTGCTGATGCTCGCTTCCAAAATCTGATTTAGCCAATGTTTTAAATCACGATTTTCGTAGCTTCGCGGCAAGGTCCCAAAAAAGCTACAACAGCTATCATGAAAGCTAGCATTCATCACATTTTTAGTATTAAAAAATTAAATACATATATAACATATTCTGCTATTTCCCTCTTCATACCATCCCACCAAAAGTTTCCTTTTAAGTCTCTATACATCTTTGTACTACCTAGGTGTATAGTGTATAGCGTATCGTGGGTTCTTTGAGGATTGTCATTCTTATTTCTAGATCATTTGGGACACATATGGGTTATGTAGTCTGAGACTCCTAGTCTCATTCAATTTAAATTCCAAAGGTTGGCCTGATTTAATTCTTTTGATTTCCACAAAGATGAAGGTATCGGTGGGTTGCCTTTCTTTAATCTGATCAAGGAGGGTTGATTGGATAGATATAGCTGCCAAAATGTTGTTAGGAGATGACAGATTGAAGTTGATTTCCATTTTGGCCAGATCTTGAATTAGCTCGAGAATGAAGTTATCGACAGATAGGCGGTTACATTGGGTTTTACAGCTTAGGGCGTCTGCTAGCACATTAGCTTTTTCTGGGTGGTAGTTGATTCAGATGTCATAGTCCTTAAGGAGTTCAAGACATCTTCTCTGTCGCATGTTCAGTTCTTTTTGGGTGAAGATATATTTGCGGCTCTGATGATCACTATACAAGATACACTTCGCCCCATACAAATATTGTCTCCAGATTTTTAGGGCGAATACCACTGCTCCTAATTCCAGATCATGGGTAGGATAATTAACGTCATGTGGTCATAATTGCCTAGAAGCATAGGCAATCACTTTCTATGTTGCATTAGTACAAATCCCAAGCCTGATTTAGAGGCGTCGCAATACACTACATATTCAACACCTTCTTTAGGTATGGATAGTACTAGAGAAGAGGTTAATAGGTGTTTAAGCTGCTAGAAGTTTTCTTCACATTTCTCGGTCCAAATGTATTTGTGGTCTTTTCATAAGATTTTGGTAAGTGATAATGATATACGGGAGAATCCTTTAATAAATCTATGATAATATTCGGCTAATCTAAGAAAGCTTCAGATTTTCATTGGCTTAGATGTGCTTCAATGATTTGATGGTTTTTATTTTAGTTGGGTCCACTTCTATCCCTTTCCCTGAAATAATGTGTCCAAGCAAGGACACCTGATTAAGCCAGAATTCACATTTACTAAATTTGGCATATAATCGATTATACCTTAAGATTTGTAGGGCAGTTCTCAAATGTTCCTTTTGCTCGTCTTCACTCCTGGAGTATATCAGGATGTCGTCTATAAAGACAACTATAAATTGATCCAGGTATTTCATAAAGATTTTATTTATTAGATTCATGAATACTGCAGGTGCATTGGTTAAGCGAAACGGAACAACAGTGTATTCATGTTGCCCATATCTAGATATGAAAGTTGTTTTCACTATACCTTCTGCTCAGGTTTTGATTTAATGATAGCTAGATCAGAGATCGATTTTTGAAAAGACACATGCTCCCTTGAGTTGGTCGAATAGATCATCTATCCGATGTAATGGGTATTTGTTCTTGATTGTGACATTATTGAGTTCTCTATAGTCGGTGCATAGTTGAATTTCACCATTCTTTTTGCTTACAAATAGAATTGGTACTCCTCACAGAGACACTTTCTCTAATGAATCCTTTTCTTCTAATTCTTCTAATTGCCTTTTGAGTTCAATGAGTCTTGGGGATTCATTTGATATGACCATTTTGATTTGGGAGTGGCTCCAGAGATAAGATCTATGAAGAATTCTAATTCCCTGTCAGGTGGCATACCTAGAAGTTCTTCAGGGAAAACATTTGGAAATTCGTGAACTACTGGTATGGCACTCACCTCTTGTGTGGAAAGGTGAGTAATTCTAGGGTAGGGATGATTTTGTTTCGTCCTAGTTCCCTGGAAGGTGTGCAGGCTCCATCGGACATCCTTATAGATGCCACCTTTAACTCACAATCTACGTTGACCCCATTAGCAGCTAACCAGTTTATTCCTAGTATCACTTCCAATGCTGATAAATTTATTACATGCAAGTTGGATAGGAATGGAATGTCTTGGATATTGATCCTTTGGTTTCTTCTGATTGAAGTTACCAAAATTAATCCCACAAGTGTGCTTACTCCTATGGGTTTTGTCAACGACACACATTCCAATTTGTTTTTAATCACGAAGTCCTTGGAGATAAATTAATGCATGGAACCGGGATCAAACAAAATGGTACCAATGGATGGAGGAATGGGAAGCGTACTCGTGACGACATCGGTTGCTCCTTCCAATTGCTCCATCGAGACACAATTCAGGCGTGCAGATCCCACAGTCGATGCTCCCCAATTGGATTCTTTGGAGGATGTGGCAATAGGATCTCTGTGACCACTACCCGCTGTTAGTATATGACTTTGCAGTCTCCCTAGAATGTTCTATCCAGCTTGACCGCTGGGTGTGGGCAATTGATCCTCTTGTGTCCCTCTTGTCCATAGTTATAGCATACAGTGGGAGGCTGGGGACAATTACTGGCATAGTGGGGGCCTCCACATTTGAAACATTTAGGGTGGGTCTTGGTGGTGGAACACTTGGACACTTAAATGGTGCAGTTACCCAAGGTCGAGATACATGATTTATATTAGGCATAGATGGTCTAAAAGGTCGTGGATGGTTAGGAGTAGATGACCTAGCGTCAAATCCTGCCTTCTTTATTCTCTCCTCATTTAGCCGAGCTAGTTCATTTCCTAGGTTGATGGCCGAGTTTGATAGATCCTAGAATTCAATAATCATATGGGTGGATAGGTGCATTCTAAGGTAGGGATTCATCCCTTTCTTGAAACGGTATATCTTTTTGGCATCAGTATCTATCTTCTCAAGGGCATAATGAGATAATTCGTTAAATTTATGGAGGTATTCCGCTACCTTTTTGTTCCCCTGAGTTAAATCCCAAAATTCCTGCCTTTTGATGTCCATCTCACCTCGAGGGGCATGTGTGCTACGGAACTGTGAGGTGAACTCTATCTAGGAAATGAGTTGATCTCTTGTACGTGTACGGCAGTAGTTCATCCACCATGTTGTGGCTAAACCACTCAACTGGTATGCAGGATACTGTACTTTCTCCTCCTCAGAATAGCCCATAGTATTTAGCTTCTTTTCTATTTCTTAAAGCCAATCGTCTACTTCAAGTGGCTCTGTAGCTCTGGCAAAAGTGGGTGGACATGTTTGTAGGAGTTCTCCTAGAGTGACCATGGCTCTAGATTGACGTTGGGTTCTGGGAACTAAGGGTGTGTTTGGTAGGGCTCCATCTCCACTAGATCCGTGGATCTGGTGGAGCTGGTTATTCCTAGCTCCACCAGATCCATGGAGCTGGAGCTGTGAGTATATTAGGAGTGTTTAGATGGATCATCTTGTTTACATTTTAAACCAAAAATATAAACTTAATTCACTTTATTTTAGCCTACAAGTTTTAGATCTAAGATGAAGCTGGGATCTGGAGCTCTACCAAACAGGCCCTAAGTTAGTGATCAAAGCTTCCATGACCTGATTTTGGCTCTCTTGGGCTTCTTTCCGAGAGTTTTCTAGATACCTTAGAACTCTTTCTAATTGATCTGGGTTCTCTGAGGTTCTAGCTGTGCTGGTATTACCTCCTTGCGGCGTTTGGGGTCTTGCTTCGGTAAGGTTAGGTTGGTTGAGATCCTGGAGAGGTGTGGCTTGCTGCTCAACAGCATTTGGTGGCTTGCTGGGGGATCCTAACCTAAGGATCAGATCTTGCTCAATGATTTCAGGGTCTGACATCTTGCAAGGGAATCCATTGGGGCATAATTTAGTTAATATTATGTTTTATTATATGATTTTCTATGTGTACCTTTTTTAATTTATTTTGAGTGATCTTCCTCATTTACGATAGGATTATTGTTCATAATCGGATTCACCTCTTTGTTAGCTATATTTTAACAGAGATGGCGTTGGACTGCCATTAACATCAGCACTTTGTTGATGGGGTGAGAAATATTTTGTTCACTGGAGGGATTACATTTCTGCTAAAAGTTTTAGCTTCAGAAAAGGGAAGTAGAATAGTTTGCGTTGCTCTCTTTCGTCACTCTATTATAGAATCAACATAATACTAGCTACTTAATGATCACAGGATAAAATATAATACAATGAACAAAAAAGAAATTAAAAAGAACAAAAAAGAAACTTGGGTGTACGGGAAGCCAAGGGCCCCTTGAGACGACACGCTCGAGCCACGCTTGGATCCACGTGTCCAACTACGCCACAAACCATGCGTCCGGGAACATTTCCTAACCTTAAGCCCTATTTATATTTGTTATACTTAGCTATTCACACACACACAAATATATATCACATTTTACAATATGAACTATACACTACATCTGGTCTCTAAAACAAGCAAGATCACAATTGATTGATTAATGGAACTTATCTAATATATTCTCATATGAAGGAATATTAATTATGATTGCAATGCAATAGTTAGAAATGCAGTCATTAATAATTAGGTCTCATAGCATGGAAATGAATTTTTAATAATATATATTTTAAAAAATTACATAAAAATATGTCATTTAATTTTTTTATAGAACTACTCTACTACCGCCAAATGGAATGGTGATAGAGCTACTAAAAGCATGGCCAGCAGCACGCTGTCGGCCATAACAGCCTCATTTCACATCTACCAGCCAAGAGAAAGAAAGAGAGAGGGGAAAGAAGAAAAAGGGAGAAAGAGGAGGGCAGGGAGGAGGAGGAGGAAGAGGAAGGGGGTGGAGAGAAGTAGAAGGAGGTGGAGGAAGGGAAGGAGAAGGAGGAAAAGAAGTCGTCGGCTACATCGCAGGTATAATTTTTGCTTTTATCAATTTTTGCTTTAGCTGTATAGAGTAGCAATAGTTACGTAGTTATGTAGGTATTTTAAGATTTGTAGTAGTATTTGCAATGTGTAGAATGGATCGGATTGGGAATGAAAAATTGTGAAAAGTATGTGCGGTAGTATATAGTGTAGAGTAGATAAGATGTTATGTTGTGCGCGTAATAACAATTTGATGGCCACCTGCTCAACAGTGCATATGGACCTAGGTGTATTCATGTCAGAGTACTTCTCAAAGGAAGCAGTGATGGCAACTTGGAATGGAGAAATGTATGAGTTTCGTGTGGTTGGTTCGTTCAAGGAGCATCACAGTTGGGAGGACACAAGGTGGTCCGGACATGGGGAGACTGAAGGGCATTGGGCGTTGGCAAACAAGGCGTATCAGGAACGACATTAACAAAGCTGAATGTGGGCGTTGAGTCAAGAATTGTTCATTTTGCAAGGAGATGGACCACAATTACAAGAATTCCCCAACGGTGCAAAAACCGTGATTGTTGTATGCCTTCCATGTGTAAAACTGTTGTATGGAACCTGGCTGTTGTATGCATTTTATTGTTTCGAACTAAGTTATTGCATTTCTACGTCAACTTATTGTGTTCATTTGAGAGCATACGCAAACACCCATTTCTCAGAGTGAGGTGAGAACACATTGTCCATTGCTTTGTCATCCTGATTTGACAACACGCCGCCCAAGCTTTGTCAAACGAAATTGACATCACACTATCCATTGCTTTTTTAGCCTGGTTTAACGACACGTTACCCCCGCTTTCTCAATGTGAAGTGAGAACACACTGCCCATCACTTTGTCAGACCAAAGTGATGACACGGTACCCCCCACTCTATCAGCCCTACATCGGCTACACACTGCGTATAAAACCACCGGCCATCTAGGCAGCACTTCTTCACTAGCCCAACCTCTACCACAGACATTCCATCTGTGCCAGTACCACACCCAACACTCCCCTACAACATCGGGGTTGCCGATGCTAGCTACGTGGAGCTTGTTCGGAAGTGAACGAGGAACCTTGAGAAGGTAGCATCCTACCCTGATAGTTCTTGCAAGGATACACGTGTGCCCTCGGAGTTTCCTTGGCCAAACTACGATTGCGATCTTCTGTCATGGATCATGCAGTCCGAGCATTTAGACACCACCGGCCACACTTTCTATAGGTGCAGCGAGCTCCTCATAAGTTAGCGACAAGCAGTTACATTTCATAATGCATGTTGTGTTCCCCTGACCTATAACTGTAATACCTCGGAACAGAATTATATTTTTGTATTATTGCAGAAAATAATTGAGAGGGGAATTCTCCATGGACTGGGCCAGAAGATCTTGGGCTTGGTGGGGAGGGGCTTAGCCAACCTGAAAGACCATGTGGAGGTCTACCCAAGTGTGTGATGAGTAATTGACTGTATCCAAGCTTTTGGTGCTCAAGGTTGAGTTTGATTTGAGTCTGTCCTGGTCAAAGACCAGTGGTCGAACCTCGAGTGGTCTAAACTTTGGCTGGTCGAAGACCAGTGGTTGGACCTCGAGTGGTCCGGACTTTGGCTGGTCGAAGAACAGTGGTCGAGTGACTCGAGTAGAGTGAGGATTGAGAAGTATCGAGTATGGATGTTACCAGGTCGAGCAGCGGGTTAGTTCGATTACTGCCAAGTTCTGGTTTGGTTGAGTAATGCCCCGTTGGCTTGTAGTCGAGTGACTCGAGTAGAGTGAGAATCGATAAGTATCGAGTAGGATTACTCGATGCTCGATATCAACTCATCGACTCAATTTTGAGCAAAGTGGGCAATGCTATGTTATGTGTTTCCTTGTTTTTGATGGTTGTAGGACGACGGTACTAAGTCATGGTGAGACGAAGGATGACCGGGACTTGGCGAGGTGCGTCGGAGGTCCAGACGGTCGAGGATCACCGGAAGATGATCGGAGACAGAGTAGCTGTGAACCTAGAAGACAAGGAATGTTTGAGATGCTAGCTAGGAGCTACTCGGATCAAAGAGGGCCATCGGATCGCGGTCTAGGTGATAGAGTAGCGGGTCTACTTAGCATGCCATGAAAACCTGGTGTGCTTGTTGGGTTCAGGTTAGCCCAAGTAAGGTTGTGTGTGGGAGTCATCCTAACCCTTGATGGTGATCCTTAGGGCAGAAGGATCTCATCCAAGGGTGGAGGGTGACTCGAGGGTAATATAAATAGAGGGGGATGGGTGGCCTTCCTCCTCTTAAAAGTTTTAGAGATTTTGTCTCTTTTGAGCTTTTTGCCCACTTTGTTGTGAGGCTTTGTAAATATTTCTTCCAGAAATACAAAACACTTTATATCATGCTTGAATTTACATTACGCATTAAATTCATCAACTTACTTTCAAGCATTTAAATTCCGCACTTACATTCTTGCAATCTTTTATACACAATTTGAATTTGCCTCCCCTCCTTGTACTTGCTATTGCCTCTTATTTCGAAGGATCGTTGCGCTTTTGTTGCAAGAAACCGATCTTGTGTTCTTGAGTAATTCAATCTTGTAGATCGTGTTTGCAGAGATTTTGACTTGAGTTCTTGATTACTGTGACAAGTGGGAAGTTGTCCAAGATCATCTTGATCATCAAAACCCCATGAGCAAGTCCAAGATCTAGTTATTGTGTTTCGTCTGAACTTGGTGTGTTTTTCCTTCCCAGGCAAAAAGGTCAGAACTTTGACGCCAATCTTTGTGATTGAAGGTTGGAATAAGTTCTTGATATCCTTAAGATCACATCTAACAATTTTCATAAGTTTTTGTCCAGTAGATCAAAAGATTCCTCAAGATTTGCTTTTGAGTCGTGATGTTTTCAGACTCTGTTCTTGCTACTGTTCTTGAGTCTGGTACTATCGTTTCCCCTACGGTAGCTCCGCCCATACAGAGCAGTTACTCCTTCCCATTTGCTCCTTTTGATTGATTTGTTTGTGGGCTTGGTTGAATCATTTTTTAGTTGGGGAAATTTCAGATTTTGGATCATTCACCCCCCTCTGTTCGCTATTTCGGTCTCCAATTGGTATCAGAGTCCGGTTTTGCTTTTCCATAGATCTTGACCGGTCTCAAGAGCCATGGTGACTCACAAGTATTTCACCAAGCTAGAGAAGGGCAAAAATGACTCTGGCGGTTCGAAAAAAAATTCGACTACACCGAGAAGAAGTACCACAACTCCTCGAAAAACAAGAAGCTCTTCCATCGTGTCCTCGCCGCACTCGATGATATCAACCTCTCCAACACAGAGACTTGGAGCGATGAGGGCGAGGATGATCCGCAAGATAAGAAAGGCGGCGATGACTTTACCGGGATGTGCTTAATGGCAGAAGCCAACGGCATCAGCGACTCTGAGGTCTATAGCGATTTGGACGAGGTACCCTCCTATGACCAGCTCAATGAAGCTTTCTGTAAATTAGGAAAATTTCATGCTAAGGCTAGAGCTAGGTGTATGGAGCTAGAGAAGAAAGTAGGTACCTTGGCTCGGGAGTTAGTTTCGCTTAGAGCTTCTCCCTCCCGAGTCTCTGATGACTGTATTCTTTGCGATGCTTTGCTTGTGGAGCTTGAGAACCTAAGGACTATGCATGATATGTGGTTTCTGAGCTTGAGAATCTCAGGTCGAAGAATGCTAGCACTAGTTCTGTTGATGCTATTCCTGTCGATGCTAGTTTTCTTCATGCTCACACTAGTGCATCGTGTGAAAACTGCCCTAAATTGATTGCTGAAATTAATGCCATGAGCACTCACCTTAGGAAACTTTCTTCTAGAAATGATGAACTTGAATTACATGCTTCTAAGGACCCAGTCGGCTCATGTGAGGGCTACAAGCAACTAAACTTGACAATGAATGCTTAAATGTTAAGTGTGCTAAAATTGCTAATGACTTACTAGATAAGTCACAAGAAAGTTGCTTGCGATGTCCTGAGATTGAGGGGGACTTAAATAAAATCCAAGTCAAACTTAGGAAGAAGTTAGAAGACCAAGCCCTTAGGATTAGAAATTCTCCTTGCGTTTCTTGTGAGGATCTCAAGACTGAGGCAGCCGTGCTGAGGGAGAAAAATGCACATGCTGAGAATTCTTCTCTTTCTGGTTCATCTTCTTCCTCTCTTCCCTATTCTTCCTGTGCCTCTTTCTTCCGGGAGTGTGAGTATCTCATGAGCACTCTCGAGAGGTTTGTAGGAGGTAAGGATAAGCTCAATCTCATTCTAGACCAATCCAAGATTAGTCGATTCAATCAGGGTCTAGGATTTGACTACTTAGAGCATGCTCGGACGCATCCCCCCACCATTGTGCGTGGCTCCAGGAGTGGTGAGATCGTGGTAGCTCCCAGGGTGAGTACCACTGTGTTTAGATCTGTGGGGATTGTCCTTGGGATCTCTGATCAGAAGGTTGCTCCTCCTACTACTTCAGCCTCTATCAAGGCGAAGTATATTTGGACCTTCTGTTAGAAGGATGGATATTTGGTAGATTTCTGCTTTAGGCAAGCCAAAATCACTCGGCGTGAGCATGTTGCTGCTCTTAGGGGTATTCAGGGTCATCCCCAGATCCTGAGTGCTCCTAAGGCATGCACTGCTACTAGACAGGTTAGAGAGTTGCTTGTTTTTGGGTAGCGTCCAGGACTTGATTTTCGTGTTGTTTCTTCGAGTTTTAGTCCTGGAGCTATTCGTGGTTAGTCTACCCGCCATTCTTATGATATTCCTCATTTGTCCCATCGAGGTAGATATCAGTGGCGTGAAGTGTTCTCTGGTAGGAGATCTAGGCAGCCTTACTGGGATGGTCCGGCCTTTACATCACGACGGGCCAACCCAGTTCCAGCTCCCAGATCATCTACTAGAGTTGCTACTGATCTTGTGAGATTTGAGCATCATAGAGACACTCGAGTTCAGTCTTCTTCTGTGGCTGGTACTCTGAGGCGTCGTGTGGTTCAATATGATTCTGAGGTCTTTACTCTATCCCAGTACTGAGTCATCTCTCTCTCTTTTGGCTTGATCAGGATTGTCAGATGGGGAAGGGAGAGGTTTGGATTGTTGACTCTGGTTGTTCTCGTCATATGACCGGAGATTCTCGTTGGTTCTCTTCCCTAGTCCAAGCCCCTGGTGATGAGTTGATCACTTTTAGGGATGCTTCTTCAGGTAGAGTCATTGCCAAAGGTACCATCTGCATTAATAACAATTTTATTCTTAAGGATGTTGCCTTAGTGAGGAAGCTGCAATACAATCTGCATTCTGTTTCTCAGCTTATCGATGACTCTTTCGAGGTAAGCTTCAAGAGTAGTGTCTATAGGATCCTCAATTCATCAGGAGAGTTAGTTTGCAGGATTTCTAGATTTGGGAGAGTCTTTCGTGCTGATTTTTCTGCTTTGTCTGGAGACTCTCTTTGCTGTTTGATTGCTTTGGAGTCCCGTGATCTCTCCTTCTAGCATAGGAGATTAGGTCACATTGGCTTTGACCATTTGACAAGAGTTAGCAATCATGATCTCATTCGTGGTTTGACTAAACTCAAGATGGTCAAAGACTTAGTTTGCTCTCCTTGCCGATATGGCAAGATGATTTTTGCTTCTTATCCTCCAATCATTGTTGTGATGACTAATGCATTAGGACAGCTTTTACATATGGACACTATTGGTCTAGCTCGAGTGCAGTCATCGAGTGGGAAGTGGTATGTCCTTGTCATTGGCGATGATTTCTCGAGGTATTCTTGGGTGTTTTTCATGGCCTCGAAGGATGAGTCCTTTACTCATTTCAGGGGTTTGGTCAGTAGGTTGTCTATCGAGCTCCTAGGTGCGTTACGAGCTATTCGCAGTGACAATGACACGGAGTTCAAGAATTCTTACTTTGAGAGTTTCTATGTGGAGTCTGGTTTATAGCATCAGTTTTCCTCTCCCTACGTCCCTCAGCAAAATGGCATAGTGGAAAGGAAGAATAGGACCTTGGTTGAGATGGCCAAGACGATGCTAAACAAGTACAACACTGCAAGGAACTTTTAGGCTGAGGCTATAGCTACTATTTGTCATGTGTCTAATTGAGTATTCTTAAGAGCACATTTGCACCGCACTTCTTTCGAGTTGAGGTATGGGCGAAAGCCCAGTGTTTCTCATTTTCGTGTGTTTGGTTGCAAGTGTTTCATTTTGATGTCTGGTAACCTAGATAAGTTTGAGTCTCGTTCTTCTAATGGTATTTTTATGGGTTACTAGACTTCTTCTCATAGCTATAGGGTCTAGAGTTGCGATGCGCATAGGATCATAGAGAACTACGAGGTGACCTTCTTTGCTCTCCGAGACCATCTTTGTAGAGGATGAGGATGATGGAGATGATGGTGTTCCAACTGATCCAGTCCCCTCTACACCTGAGGTGACTCCTGTTTCCATTTATGCACCTCAGGGTGACCAGCCTTTGCCTTCTGATTCTCATGCAGCTAGTGGCTCTGATCCTACCTCTTTTAGGCATGAGGTAGAGACCACTTCTGCTTCTGGACCTCCCCACCATATTTATAGACATCATCCACCTGATCAGATCATTGGCGATCTGTTTGAGCGTGTCACTCGCTTAAAATCAGGTTTATCCAGTTTCTGCCTCCACACGCCTTTGTTGCCTCGTTTGAGCTGAAGGATGTTTTTCATGCATTATCCGTTGAGTCATGGATTAATGCTATGCATGAGGAACTTGAAAACTTCGAGAGGAACAAAGTTTGGCAGCTTGTCGAGCTCCCATCTGGTCATAATGTCATTGGGACCAAATGGGTGTTCAAGAACAAGCAAAGTGAGGATGGGGTTGTCGTAAGAAACAAGGCTAGGCTAGTTGCACAGGGTTTTTCTCAAATCAAGGGTCTTGACTTCAAGGAAACCTTTGCCCCTGTAGCTAGACTAGAGGCTATTAGGTTCCTGCTTGCATTCTCTACATCCAAGGGCTTCAAACTTTATCAAATGAATATCAAGAGTGCATTCCTCAATGGATATATTGAGGAAGAGGTCTATGTAAGGCAGCCTCCAGGATTCAAGAACCCCAAATACCCAAACCATGTCTTCAAGCTTGCCAAAGCTTTATATGGACTTAAGTAGGCCCCTAGAGCTTGGTATGAAAGGCTTAAGTCCTATCTTCTCTGCCATGGTTTCAAAATAGGTATAGTAGACAAGACTCTGTTTATCAGACACCAAGATTCTCATTTCCTCATCGTCCAGATTTATGTGGACGATATTATCTTTGGTGGCTCTTCGCATTCTCTTGTGTCTCAGTTCTCAGAAGTGATGAGCATAGAGTTTGAAATGAGTATGATGGGCGAGTTGAGCTACTTCCTCGGCTTCCAAATCAAGCAAACTCATGAGGGCACTTTCTTGCATCACAGCAAGTACACCTGAGACCTCCTGAGGAGCTTTGACATGTCTGACGGGAAGCTGGTGATGACTCCTATGGCCACCACTGTTGTCCTTGAGCCTGACAAGGATGGTGAGCCTGTTGATCAAAAGGAGTTTAGAAGCATGATCAGCTCCCTCCTGTACCTTACTACTTCAAGGCCGGACATACACTTTGTTGTATGTCTGTGCGCTCGATTTCAAGCTTCTCCTCGCGCCTCTCATCACCAAGCGATGAAGCGCATCTTCAGGTACCTTCGAGCTACCATTGATTATGGTATTTGGTACTCCTATCCCTTTGAGCTTTTTCCGATGCAGACTTTGCTGGCTGTAGGATAGATGGAAGAGCAGCTCTGGCACTTGCCAATTCATTGGCACTTCTCTTATTTCTTGGTCATCTAGGAAGCAGTCCGGAGTTGCACAGTCTACCGCTGAGGCCAAAAATGTTGCTGTAATCAGATTCTCTAAATGAGATCGACCTTGCGGGAATTTGGGTTAGAGATAGAGAGTGTGCCACTTTTCTGTGACAACACTTCTGCTATTTGCATTGCGAAGAACCCAGTGCAGCATTCCCGGACCAAGCACATTGATATTAGATATCACTTCCTTAGAGACCATGTGGAGAAGGGGGATATCGTGCTCCAGTTTGTAGAGAGCGACCATCAGATTGCCGATATCTTTACCAAGCCTTTGGATAGCTCTAGATTTGTTGCGTTGAGGAGTGAGCTTGGAGTCGTGTGTCCTTACGGCATCCCTTGAGGGGGATCTGGTTTGTATATTATGTATTATATTTGTTTTCTTCCAGCATTTCCCTTCTTTTGCATCTTCTAGGTGTTTTTGGGTTTTCTTCTAGAATTCTGAGTTCGCTTCTCTTAGATTTCTGGCATGCTTTGCATGGACCTCTCATCTCTTCTCTAGAGTCAGCTTCCTTATGTCAGTCATTTCGGAAGATGAGAGCGATTCTAAGTCGTAGTGTTCTCTATCATCTTTTCTATGCTCTATAGCCACCCAATTTGCAGTTTCTTGACTTCTTCTCCTCATTCTGTGTTTCTGGTTTCAATTGAGTTCTTTTGGACCCTCTTCGAGCTTAATTCTGCTAATAACTCATCTTAAACCAGATTTATACTTAAAATTGATTTACTTGTTGATGGGGAGTTTGAGAATCTGCTTCATGCATTGCATATAGACTTCTTTTTCTATTTTATGAGCTTTGTCTATTATGCAAATGAGCTTCTATTCATGCTATGTACCCTACTACTTTTATGAAGAAAAATGCTAGCTTAGATATGTCCAAGTTCATTTTAATTCATCTTGCTAAGCTTCTTAAAATTTGAAAAATAAATCTTTAAATGAAAACTTGATGAAACTTGTTGCTTTTACTTGCTATGTTTTCTCTCTAGGTGCATATGCCATTATTTGTGAAATTTTGGATTTCTACTAGAGTCCCTATAGCAACTTGGGTGAAGCTAGGTAGATCCATACTCGAGTCCTTCACATACTCATAAATCTATGTGCTAAAAATGAAAAAAATGACTCTTTTTGTGCAAATTGATCTCAACAACTTACATTCACAGGACTGCCTCCCATTGCACTTGGGACAAACTTGGAATGTATTGTACATGACCAAGACCATTCTCTTAAGAGTTCTTTTTGAGATGGTCGACTATGGCATGAGTCAATACACTTGAAAAATGCAAACAAAAAAGGCATAAGTGGGTAAAGAATGCAAATAATGTCAACCATTTGCACCCCACTATGTCATTTGAGATCTTAAAAAAATTGCATTAAAAGATGAATGAGCTCGAAAGACCTTGTATGCACAAATAGCTTTCCCAAAGTGTTGAGTAGATTGAACTCTAGGTCTTCTATTTTATCCTTCGAATGGCTTTACTTCTAGTCTGGAAATTGTGCTAAGCGTTGCACTTGTTAAATCATGCAAAAATGACATAGTCCTCTTTGTGCTGGCTAGCAAAGGTATTACAATTTGCACTTGGACATGTCCTAATTTAGCATAATCTTAACTTGGTGTCATACTTTGTCTATGTGGTCACTTGGATAATTCTCAAAGCTCTTTTAGGATGCATTTCATGCATGCATTTTCAAAAGGGGGAGAAATAGAAGGAAATATCATCTTGATGTCTATATTGCCAAAAGGGGGAGAAAATGTAGAAAAGGCATCATTTTTCTTGGGTCTTATGATTTTGGTGAAAACTTGCTAATCTTAATAATCATAAGCTTTTGTGAGCTTCTATTGGATGTTTAGAGCTTTTGTGGAAACTTGTTCTTTCTTGGTTTTTCCTCTAAAATCCTTCCTGTTAACTTGGTCAATTTCTTATTTTCTTTCTTTCTGGATCAAGTTTGGCTTTTCATCCTAACTGATTCATTCTCTTCTCCTCTCAAACTCAAAATTTTTATTCCTTTTGGGTGCTTGTCAATATACTCATCAAGAGGGAGATTGAAAGACCTTGTGGAGATCTACCCAAGTGTGTGATGAGTAATTGAGTGTATTCGAGCTTTTGGTGCTCAAGGTTGAGTTTGATTTGAGTCTGTCCTGGTCGAAGACCAGTGGTCGAACCTCGAGTGGTCTAGACTTTGGCTGGTTGAAGACCTGTGGTCAGACCTCGAGTGGTCTGGACTTTGGCTGGTCGAACACCAGTAGTCGGACCTCGAGTGATCTAGACTTTGGCTAGTCGAAGACCAGTGGTTGAGTGACTCGAGTAGAGTGAGGATTGAGAAGTATCGAGTATGGATGCTGCTAGGTCGAGTGGCGGGTTAGTTCGATTACTGCCATGTTCTAGTTTGGTCGAGTAACTCAAGTAGAGTGAGAAACGATAAGTATCGAGTAGGATTACTCGATGCTCGATATCGACTCATCGACTCGATTTTGAGCAAAGTGGGCAAAGCTATGTGATGTGTTTCCTTGTTTTTGATGGTTGCAGGATGATGGTGCTAGGTCATGGTGAGACGAAGGATGATCAGGATTAGGCGAGGTGCGTCGAAGGTCCAGACGGTCAAGGATTGCCGGAAGATGATCGAAGACGGAGTCGTTGTGAACCTAGAAGACAAGGTATGTTTGAGATGCTAGCTAGGAGATACTTGGATCAAGGAGGGTTGTCGAATCGCATTCTAGGTGATAGAACAGTGGTATAGTTAGCATGCCTTGAAAACCAGGTGTGCTTGTTGGGTTTCGGGTTAGCCCATGTAAGGCTGTGTGTGGGAGTCATCCTAACCCTTGATGGTGGTCCTTAGGGCAGAAGGATCTCATCCAAGGGTAGAGGGTGACTCGAGGGTAGTATAAATAGAGGGGAGGGGTGGCCTTCCTCCTCTTGAAGGTTTTAGAGGTTTTTGCTCCTTTGAGCTTTTTGCCCACTTTGTTGTGAGGCTTTGTAAACCTTTCTTCCAGAAATACAAAACACTTTATATCATGCTTGAATTTACATTACGCATTAAACTCAGCAACTTACATTCAAGCATTTAAATTCCGTACTTACATTCTTGCAATCTCTTATACGCAATTTGGATTTGCCTCCCCTCCTACTTGGTATTGCCTCTTATTTCGAAGGATCGTTGCGCTTTTATTGCAAGAAACCGATCTTGTGTTCTTGAGTGATTCATTCTTGTAGATCGTGTTTGCGGAGATTTTGACTTCAGTTCTTGCTTACCGTGACAAGTGGGAAGTTGTCCAAGACCATCTTGATCGTCAAAACCGCATAAGCAAGTCCAAGATCTAATTATTATGTTTTGTCTGAACTTGGTGTGTTTTTCCTTCCCAGGCAAAAAGGTTAGAACTTTGATGCCAATCTTTGCGATTAAAGGTTGGAATAATTTCGTGACATCCTTAAGATCACATCTACCAAGTTTCATAAGTTTTTGTCCAGCCGATCAAAAGATTCCTTAAGATTTGCTTTTGAGTCGTGCTATTTTTAGACTCTGTTCTTGTTGCTGTTTTTGAATCTGGTACTACCGTTCCCCTGTGGTAGCACCACCCATACAGAGCAGTTACTCCTTCCCATTTGCTCCTTTTGATTGATTTGTTTGTGGGCTTGGTTGAATCATTTTGGAGTAGGGGAAATTTCAGATTTGGGATCATTCATGATGAGACCATGCCGGCCCAGCAAGCCATGCTTCTATCTCAAGCCAAGACAAGGGCCCAACAACTTCTGATGCTCCAATCCCAGCCCAAGATCAAGCCCAATTCATTTACGAGTCCAGTTCGGCCCCCAGGAGCAGTCCAACTAAAAATGACCATATCTAGGCCACACGATGTCCTTTTGAGGAGTTCTTAGACTCTATGGAGAAGCCCATGACAAGAGCTTTCCAACGGAAGTAGTTTCATGTCCAAACTCCTTCTAGATCGTCAGGAATCATCAAAACAATATGACGAATAGAATCTACCGAGAGCTGCGACATCTCTACTTGAGCCCAAAGGCCTTGTACGACCTAGGGTTTCAAGGCCACCCTCTTGGCCGCCTCCCTTGCCCTATTCCTCATATATATTCAGTACCCGTCGCTAGAATAGAAGGGTTTTGCTTAGATTACAACTAGACACTTTGTCAGTTTTTCGCCGTTCATCGGTTTGTGGAACCCCAACTCGTGTGCTTAATATTATTCGCAATTTCAGATTGCATCTTCTACGTTCTTGCTTGTGTTCTCGATTCGCATGCAGAGATAAACCTTCTTGGCGAGGTAAACCGTGTTTGTGCGTGTAACATCCCAAAAATTTGGCTTAATTAAGTTTTTATTGCTTAAATGTGCATTTATGATTTTCTGGAATTTATTTGGATTTTTCTGGATTTATTTGAATTAAATTTTAAATCAAGTTTATTGCCTTTTATTCAGATCTATTTAAGTCTGTGCAAAGTCCAAATAAAGTTTTGCCAAAAATAATTTATTTGAGTCCAGAATGTCTCAAAGTATTTTTGAGATTTTTCTTGGATTTTTCCTAATAGTTTTATCATTTAAAATAAATAAAATGAATTTCTGGAATTATTTTAAATAAGAAAGCTTTAAAAAGTCTGGTGAACAGTGTTGGGCCGGCCCATTCTGCGCGGCCCAGTCAGAGCAACCCTAACCCTAATGCGGTCAACCGTTGGATCGAGATCCAACGGCTGAGCTTTCGCCGCGTGGCCGAGTGTTCGGAGCCGTAGGATGCGTGCCACGTGGACGCGCTAGATGTGTCCGCGTCACCTCTCCGTGTCGCCGCCGGAGTCCGCCGCCGCCACGGAGTCATCCTCGAGTCTGCGCTGCGCACGCCTCCGCGTGCGGCTATTTAAGGCGCCGCCAAGGCGTTGAAACCTCACCGCGCCGCACCTGCCGCTCGCGCTTCCGCAGACGCCGAGACGCCTCCGCCGCCGCGGCGAAGCTCGCCGAGTCGCCAAGCCTCCGCCGCGGTTTTCGTCTGCTTTCCGCCGTCGTTTCGCCGTCCGAATCGTGCGGTCCCGGATCGAGATCCCGCACCTCATCGCGTAGGACCCGTGAAGCGAGAGCGCCGTTCGTCGCCGAACGCCGTCACCGAGGTTCGCCTCAAGCCCGGCGAAGAAACACCGCCGCGCCACCATCGGCGCTGGGAAAGCTCTCACCGCTCGACCAGTAGCGGAGGGTAAGATTCGCCGCGCGTCTCGTGGCGTGGCGAGCAATGTGGACCATCGGATCCGACGGAGGGTTCGGATCGAGCCGCGCATGCGAACCAATCGAGCCGGCCGCGTTTGGACGTGGGTACCGAGGCAGCATGGACCGGTGCATCGTGGACTCGCTGGCCGCCAGGACCGGTCCATACGCCCGAGACGCGTGTCAAGCCCTGATTGGTTGGCGCTCGGGCTGACGTCACGCTGACGTTATGCTTGCGTCATAATTGCATTTTTCAATTGGAAAAATAATCCGATTGGAAATTCTGTGATGATGACGTCATCATGAGGTCACGCTGACGTCATAAATCGATTTTTCAGTTTAAAAGTAAATCTGTTAAATTCGAATTTCTAATTTCTGTATTTTCAGTATTTATTTCAAACTTCAAAAGGCTATATCTTTTGCATCTTAACTCGGATTTGAGTGATTCCAATTTCTAAAAATTTGTAAAATTGAGATCTATTTAATGGTGAATTTTATTTGATTTTTGGAGTTCAATTGCTCTCTGTTTTAGTATTTATTTGCTTTTCATCTTCGGTACGCGTAGACGTTGAATTGTGCGACACTTCGGAGGAAGATCCAGCAACTCAAGAGCAAGTTCCAGAACCAGATTAGGACCTATTCCAAGGCAAGTTGTGCTTTGATCATGTTGAACCCATGTTTATAAAATTGCTATGTTTGTTTTACCCTATTGCATATACTTCAAATATACAATTGTTTCAAATTAGATTGGGCTTAGCTAATATACCAGATTGATCTATACCCTACCTTGTTATTGTATGCCATGATCCATTGTCACCCTAGATTGGTTAAATATAGTTGGTTAATAATTATAATCAACATTGGAGGCTTAGTTCGTATTAGTTGCTTAGCCGTGCCACGTCATCACATGTGTCAGAATCATTGATAATTAATCTTGATTAATGGAATATGGAACAATGTTATGAACTTGTGTGTCATGTGGGATCACACGATGAGATTGAGTTGTTGTGACGAGTCATGTCATGCAACGATGTTGAATTGTTGATGGCACGTGGTGCTTGGTAATCAACTGGGTGATAATAACTTAGATTGGGGCAAGTGACAAGGGGCGAGTATGCCAAGGTGGGCCCGATGGGCAGAGGGTATGTGGATGTCTTGCCTTGATCACACTAAGGACTTAACCTTGCAAGCCTTTGACCTGAGTCAATCATGCAACCACATGTCTGGTATGGGCCAGCCTAGCTGATTAATTTGCAATGTCTTAACTTTGGTACTATCTTGGTCGGTGTGAGTTCCCGAGTTATGGAGTAATTCACATGGCGCAAGAGGGGGGCCCTGGTTGTGGTTTTCGCACCCACCGTTGTTGAAACCTTAGCGGTAGTACCGATTAAGCCAGAGCATTGTAAAGGCTTTGTCATGATCTCTTCGCCGACACACCAAAGGAAGTGTGTTAATTGCATGGCACCAAAAGACGATCATGTCACGTGGGTAAAGTGCATAATCTCTGCAGAGTGTGAAACTATTCGGATAGCCGTGCTCGCGGTATTGAGCAATGCTCGGGAATTACAGTTAAGGGTTAGCTTAATTAAATGGACAATTTGGTTGGGATGGCAGAATGCCATATGGAAGATGGAATTTGACTTAGGATTGGAAACTTGGTTTACTTGAGAAATACTAAATTTATTTATTATTGCTATTTGTTTTACAGTCTTTACAATCTATTTATTATGCTTGTTCATAAATGCTGCTTATTGCAAAATAGCCATGATAGCCTATCATTGGAATAAGCCTTACATATAGATACATAGAATTGCATTCTGTGCACGACTTGTTGAGTGCTTTAAGTGCTCACCCTTGCCAAACAACAATAATCAACGGTTGAAGAATCTACACCTGTGTTGAAAGATGAAGTCCAGGAAGACACGAGTCATTAGGGTCCGAACCTTGTCGGTTGCCTGTGGTGAACTGATGAGCTATCTACGTTTTCTACTTTCCGCTGCTTAATCATTAGTTATATTTTCAGTCTTGCCCTTCGTGGCTCAATAATGTAAGTTGGTCATAAGATCATACATTTAGCTATATCAATAAATGAACTATTATTCTATTATCGTTGTGTATGATGTGATATGTACCAATGTTAAGCTGTGTGCACTAGCGTTGATCCTGGGACTAGTGCGGTAAAACACAGTGGGTTCGAATCAGTGGATTCGGGTCCTCACAGTGCGTGGTTGATAACCAAAGGAGCCGTGGTGTAGCGATTGCAGGGTTCGAAACAGTTCTGATTGGAAGCCGGATCGTCAACATCGAGTTCTCCACTAATCGACTTACTACTACCTGTCGGAAGATCGGGCCACTGTCCCCATCAATTCATCCCCCCCTCTGATCGCCATTTCGGTCCTCCACAACTGTAACATCCCAAAATTTGGCCTGTAGTTTCACTTATGTGCATTTTAGTGATTTTCTGAAATTATTGGATTTTCTTGAATTTAATTGAATTTATTTTAATTAAGTATATTGAACCTTTGGTGGAAACTAATTATATATAGATAAGACTAATATGAAGTTTTGCCAAAAATATTTTATTTGAACTCAAAATGTCTCGAAGTATTTATGAGAATTTTCTTGGATTTTTCCTGATATTTTAATTACCTTAAATGAATTAATGTAATTTTAGGAATTATTTTAAATCAAAAAGCTTTTGAAAAATCGGTGAACGATCGGGCGAAGCCCAAAGATCGCGCGACGCGGCTGCGTTGTGCGGCCCGCCACCAGCCGCACCGCTGCGTGCGGACCGTTGGATTGGATCGTGCGGTCCTCTTTCCTCGGCGAAACCCTAGCGCGTGAGCCGTTGGATCGAGATCAAGAGGTCGGGATCGCTTCGCGTTGTTTTGGAAAGTTTTGATCGCATCCGTTGATTTTGGAAAGGGCGGATCGGATCGTATCGCCCGGGAATCAATCGTGGCCGTTCATCTTGGATCGGAAGGTCGTCGGTCGTCGTCTCCGATTCGGTTTCCGAGTTCGCCGCCGCGAGCCGTCTCCGTCGCGGAGTGCTTAGGGTTTCCTTCCCTGCGCGCATGCCGAGGCTATAAAAGCCGCAGCCCGCACTCCGATGTTCCTCGTCCCCTTGCGCAACCAAGAGCACTAGCCTCTTCGCTTGTTTCGCAGTCGCCGCCGGGAGCTCGCCGTAGTTGCGTAAGCACCGCCGCTAGCTTTCTCGCCTTCTCCGCCATCGTCAAGCCGCCGTTCGCAGCACGGTTCCAGATTCAGACTCGTCGCGTCGAGTCGCACCGAAGATGCTACTTCTTCTCGCCGGAGTCGCGCCGAAACGCCGTTCGGGTGGTCTTCTTCCTCCGCTCCGTGCGAGCCGCGCCGTCGCCATCTTCGCCTCGGAGCTCGACAACCGCTGGATCTTCCGGACGCCTCGATCGTGCCGTGTCGCTTCGTCTACAGTGAACAGCTCGGGTAAGCGTGGACCATTGGATCAGGTCTGTTCGGTTCAGATCACGCCGCGTGTGCGTTAAGCAGAGCCGCCGTCGGATCGTCGCCGGATGCGCACCGCGGTCGAGCATTGCACGCGCGCGCCGCAGCCAGAGATGCGTGCGCGCGTGTCGCGCGGGCGCGAGGCGCCATGAGCCGCGGCCCACGGTGGACTGCAGGCGCCTGCGGACCGGTGCATGCGCCCAGTGCGTGTCGGCGCTGATTGGCTCGAGCCGTGGCTGACGCGTCGATCTTGCGCAATAAAAATCTTTTTCAATAGAAAAATATTTCGGGAAAAATCGGAAATTCTATTTTCTGTAATTAAGTATTTATTCAAACTTCAAAAGGCTATATCTTTTGCATTTTAACTCAGAATTGAGTGATTCAAATTTCTAAAAAATTTTAAAATCAAGTTCTATTTATTGGTGAATTTTAAAACTCTCTGTTTTGGTGTTTATTTGCTATTTTGGCATCGTTTCGCATAGATGTTGAACTGCTCGGTGATCCGGAGGAACACTCATCGCTTCAAGACCCAGGCTCAGAGCAAGACCAGCACCTACTCCAAGGCAAGTTGTGCTTTGATCATGTTGCACCCAATTTCACCAAATTGCTATTTTGTCTTTTAAATTATGCTTGATATTTTATGTGTATAAATGTTTCAATTAATCTGGGAATTAGATGATATGCCTAATTGAATTAAATCACACCTTGTCAATTTTATGCCATGATCTAATTGTTACCCTAGGATGTGGAATTATAGTTGGTTAATATTAATAATCAACATGGGACTAGTTAGACCGTCGTAGATTGCTTAGCCATGCCACGTCATCACATGTGTTCGAATGTTGTCACTTAATCTTGACTAATGGAATATGGAACAATGTTTAAGAATTTTTGTGTCATGTGTTGTCACACAGTGCTATCAAGTTGTCGTGGCAAGGAGGTCACACAACTAGATTGAAATGTTGGTGGCACGTGGTGCTTGGTAATCAACTGGGGTGGTAATGATTTAGATTGGGGCAAGTGGCAAGGGGCAGTGTGCCAAGGTGGGCCAGGATTGGCAGGGGTATGTGGAAGTCTTGCCTTAATCACTTTAAGGACTTAACCTTGCAAGCCTTTGACCTGAGTCTCTCTTGCAACCACATGTCCGAATGGGACAGCCTAGTGAATAATTTGTGAAGCCTAGATTTTAGTAATGTCGTGGTGAATAGTGAGTCCGGGTTTACGCTTAACTCACATGGCGCAAGAGGGGGGCCCTGTTGTGGTGGTTTAACCCTTCAGTGTTGAAACCTTAGCGAACAGTACTGGGTCTAGGTGTAGCATTGTAAAGGCTTTGTCATGATCACTCGCCTTGGTGGTGTTTGGTTGTATCGTGTGGGTAAAGTGCATAACCTCTGCAGAGTGTACAATCTATTCGAATAGCCGTGCTCACGGTATTGGGCATTGCTCAGGAATTACAGTTAAGGATTAGACCTTTGTTAAACAAAAACTTGTTGGGATGGCAGGGTGCCATGGGAGGTGGAAATTGATTTAGGATTGGAAACTTGGTTTACTTCATAAATGATGAATCTATTAATTACTGTTATTTGTTTTACTGCTTTTCAATCTATTTACCGTATTCTTGTTAAATGCCGCTCTACTTCAAAATAGCCCTATTAGCCATTCCTTTGGATTAAGCAAGCATATAGAATATTAGACTTGCATTGCTGTGCACAACTTGTTGAGTGCTTTATGTACTCACCCCAACAACAACAACTTCAGAAGAGGAAGAATCTACGCCTTTCGTGGAGGAGGATTATATGGATGCGAATGCTTAGGGTCCGAGCCTCATCAGTTGCCTGCGGTGAACTGGGGAGCTGCTACGCTTATTTATTTTTTTCCTGCTACTGCTTATTTGCTATTTCTTTTATAAGCCCTGTGTGGCAATAATCATGTAAGACAATAGTTACTATTAATTATTAAAGTTATGCTATATTCCGTTGTGTATGACTATGATAGCATCTATGTTGAGCCTGTGTGCACTAGCGTGATCCTGGACTAGTGCGGTATACACAGAGGGTCCGGATTTGCAAATTCGGGTCCCGACAAAGGTGGTATCAGAGCCATACTGACTATAGGTCTTGGCCCTAGGTAGTTGGTATCTCTTAGGAGTGTCCAAAATTATTTTCTAAAGAAAAAGGTAAAATTGACTAATAAGAAACTCTTCGCTTATCTCATCCCTCTACTCTCATCCTTGCTAAATTACCTTCTTTTCGTTGCCGTTTCGAGTGGAGATCTTATTCAAAATTTTGTTTTGAATAGATGCCGATCTTCCAGTCCTTCGAGTCGAGGCAGGGTGGCTATGCCATGGAGCTGTGGAGAGTTCTTCAAGTAATTGGAGGCTTCGATCGTCCGCTCTACCAAGGAAGCAATTGGAACGTCAACGGTGTGCATCGGGGGTTCTTCTGCAAGCTGACCATCTTCTCTCGAGAGTGCGACGAGACCACCAGACCGATCCACATCACCACTCGGAGGTTCACGTACGAGGCGGGAATTCAGGAGGCTGCCAGACTTGCTCTACGACGGATCTGCCACGACTACGCCTACGAGCTTCGCGACACCGTGTTTCGGCTTCCCCCGCCTAAGTATTAATAAAGATTATTTAAGTTGGGTTTAACCTGTTTCCCCCGCCTTAGAAATTCTTGCATCTTATCTATGCTACATCTATCTTTCCTAACCCAAGAAGCAATCAAGCAGATGGTGAACACTCGCAGCAACAATGGAGCTTCAGGAAGTGGTCTGCGCTCAGGCAACAATCCCAATGAAGGAGCACCACCACAGCAAGCACCGCCAGTGGATATGCAGAACTTGGGAGCTTTTCTCGCTGCACAAACTTAGTTGATGCAGACTATGATGCAGCAGATGACCAATATGGCTGCAGTCAACAACCCCGCTGCTCAGAACAACAATGGCGGGCCTCGCCCTTACTCCAAGTTGTCGGACTTCATGAGGACCCGACTGCCAACATTATGAGGAAATGTCAATCCCTTGGAAGCGGATGATTGGCTGAGAACCATTGAGAGGAAATTGTACATCACTAAATGTGAAGGCCAAGAGAAGGTTCTTTACGCATCTCATCAGCTAGAGGGAACAGCTGCAGAATGGTGGGAGAACTATTGTGCTGCTCATGAAGCACCCATGGAAATCACATAGGAAGAGTTTGCAACGGCCTTCCGCCAGTACCATGTACCGGAAGGGATGATGGACCTGAAAAAGGAAGAGTTCAGGGCGCTTAAGCAAGGAGGCCAACCGGTGGCCGATTACTTGAACAAATTCACGCAGTTAGCTCGCTATGCTTCTGAGGACGTAGCGACGGATAAGGCCAGGCAGTCCCGCTTCATGAAAGGACTAAACTCAGGGCTGCAGGTGGGGCTAATTACCCACACTTTTCCGGATTTTCAAGAATTGGTAAACAAGGCTTTGATCCTGGAGGATAAGCGCAAAGAACTGGGGGAAAATCGCAAGCGCTTGATGACCAACCAAGGTGGACGCCCTAACCACCTGCGAATGAGGATGACCCCACAACAGTTTTCCAGGTTCCAACCGCAAGCTGTTGGTAAACCAACAACACCTGCGCCGCGACCACCAGGACAGAGTTATCAGACGCTGGTTCTGGGTAACAATGCTTAAGGAGGAGTGCGTGATCGATCGCGTAAGGTGCTACTGCTTGCAATGAGTCAGGCATTATGCTAATAGATGTCCCTGTAAAGAAGGTATCACGCCAGTATGTTTCAACCTTGGAACGACGCCTGCTAAGGCACCGATGACAGGAGCGAATCGAGGAGCTGGACAGGCAGGAGCGATGCCTCAAGCTACTATTCGAGGTAGAGTCAACCACATCATCGTCGATGGAGCCCAGGAAGCATCAAACGTCAGATCGGGTAAGTTTTGGTAAACTCAAGACTGCAATAATATTATTTGATTCAGAGCTTAGATTCATTTGTCTCTCGAGCTTTTGCATCCAAAATGGTTTGAGCATGAAAAATCTTAAGTGTGTGATTCTAGTCCAAGCCCGTGATCTGAGTTAAGATCTAACCTTGAGTGTTTGGGGGTGAAGCTAATAATTAATGGGGTAGAGTTCCTAGCGAACTTGATTATTCTAGATGCCCAAGCTTTAGATGTCATTCGGGAATGGACCGTTAACCAAGCATAAGACAGCTTTTGGATTGTGGTCGAAGGGTTGTATCCATTGAGAGCCCTAGAGGAGAGAAAGTGAAATTTCAAGCGGCAATGCTTCGTGGTGGTCAATTAATGGTTAATAGCATGAGAACCGTCGTCATAGAGGATGTGCCATGAGTCGTGGAATATCCAGACGTATTTCGGAAGATCTACCGAATGCCGCGAGGCCGTGACATCGAGTTCGCATTGAGTTAGCACCGAACCGCACCAATAGCAAAAGACCTTATCGGATGCCTACCGATGAGTTGGTGGAGATGAAGAAACAGATCGACGAGTTATTAGAGAAAGGTTTTATAAGACCAAGTTCGCCGCCATGGGGAGCGCCGCTTTGTTTGTCGTGAAAAAGGATGGAAGCCTTAGAATGTGTATTGATTACCGTGCACTTAATGAAGTGACGGTTAAGAATAAGTATCCGCTGCCAAGGATTGATGATCCGTTCGACCAGCTTGAGAAGAGCTGAGTTTTCTCCAAGATAGACCTTCGCTCGTGATATCATCACTAAAGATTCGAACGGAAGATGTTCAAGACCGCATTCTCTTCAAGATATGGACATTATGAGTTCACGGTCATGTCTTTTGGATTGACCAATGCGCCGGCATATTTCATGAACTTGATGAATAAGATTTTCATGGAATACTTGGACAAGTTTGTTGTTGTGTTCATAGATGATATTTTGGTGTATTCAAAGACCGAAGCAGAGCATGCAAATCATCTGAGGCTAGTGTTGGAAAAGCTGCGTGAGCAACAGCTGTACGCTAAATTCAGTAAGTGTGACTTTTGGAAGGAAAAGGAGGAATTTCTCGTCATGTTATGACTGCAGAAGGAGTTGCCATCGATCCAAGCAAAGTGGAGGCAGTGCTGCATTGGGAGCAACTAAAGTCTGTCACTCAAGTCCGAAGTTTTCTGGGAATGGCAAGATATTATCGCCGGTTCATAGAAGGATTTTCAAAAATTGCGAGACCTCTTACGCAGTAATTGAAAAAGGAAAAGAAATTTTCATGGACGCCAGATTGTGATAAGAGTTTTGAGGAATTAAAGAAGCGTTTGACAACAGCCCCAGTGTTGGTTTTGCCTAATGTTCAGAATAGCTTCGATATATACTATGATGCGTCAAGACAGGGTCTTGGATGCGTATTGATGCAAGAGGGTAAAGTGGTCGCATATGCGTCAAGGCAGTTAAGACCGCATGAAGGAAATTATCCTACGCATGACTTGGAATTGGCTGCCGTGGTGCATGCCTTGAAATTGTGGCGTCATTATCTCATTGGAAATAGATGTGAGATATATACGGACCATAAGAGTTTGAAATATATTTTCACCCAATCAGATCTCAATATGAGGCAAAGGAGATGGTTGGAATTAATCAAGGATTATAACACAGGAATTCATTACCATCCGGAAAAGCAAATGTGGTAGCCGATGCCTTAAGTCGCAAGAGCTACGTGGCGAATATGATGGTGCAGAAGGACAATGAATCAGGCAGAATTGCAAAATTTAAAACCGAAGTAGTTTCGTATGATTCTTAGCTGCTTTGGAAGTGAAGCCAACGCTCGAAGATCAAATTCGAGAAGGACAAAAAGATGATGAGAAAGTCAACCGAATCAAGGCTAAAAAGGATGAAGGATTAGCAAAGGACTTTACCGTGGATGACCAAGGTACCATGTGGTTCAAGGGTCGCATTTGTGTGCCAAATGCACGTAACTTAAGCGATTGATTTTGGAAGAGGCTCATGATTCCAAGTATTCAATTCATCCAGGAAGCGCTAAGATGTACCAGGACATAAAGGAGAGGTTTTGGTGGCCGAATATGAAGCGTGAAGTCGCCGAGCACGTTGCCTTGTGCGATGTATGCCAGAGAGTTAAGGCAATACACCAGAGACCAGCAGGTTTGCTACAACCACTAAAAGTCCCAGAATGGAAGTGGGAAGAAATCGGTATGGATTTCATCACCGGTTTGCCAAGAACCCAAAGTGGGTATGATTCTATATGGGTCATTGTGGATCGATTGACCAAAGTTGCTCACTTCATTCCAGTTAAGACAACGTACTCAGGAGACCGATTAGCAGAATTATACATGGCCATAATTGTGTGTTTGCATGGTGTGCCTAGGAAAATAGTGTTAGACAGAGGTACTCAGTTCACCTCGAGATTTTGGGATAAATTGCACGAAGCTATGGGAACGCGATTGAACTTTAGTACAGCATATCACCCATAGACCGATGGTCGATGTAAAGAGTAAATCGATTTTGGAAGATATGTTGAGGGCTTGCGCTTTAGCCTACACTACTTCATGGGACAAATGTTTATCAGATGCGAGTTCAGCTATAACAACATTACTGGCTAGCTTGCGATGTCGCCATTTGAAGCTTTATATGGTCGTATTTGTCGTACTTCATCGAATTGGAATGAGACAGGAAAGCGTATGATATTTGACCCTAATGTTCTCAAGGAAGCTGAAGAGCAAGTTGCCATGATAAGAGAGAGGTTGAAAATCGCGCAGTCAAGACAAAAGAGTTATGCTGATAATCGACGCCGTGACTTGAGTTTCGAGCCAGACGATTTTGTGTATCTTAGAGTTACCCCTCTGAAAGGAGTTAAAAGGTTTCAGGCAAAAGGAAAGCTTGCTCCAAGATATGTTGGACCATTCAAGATTTTGAGCCGTCGAGGAGAGGTTGCTTATCAGTTAGAGTTGACACAGTCTTTGGCAGGTGTGCATGACGTGTTCCATGTGTCGCAGCTCAAGAAGTGTCTTCGGGTACCAACAGAGCAGACACCAGTAGAAAAGATTGAATTGCGTAAAGATCGACCTACAAGGAGCAACCAATCAAAATCTCGGATGTTATGGATCGCAAGACCGTGACCAAGTCGATTAAGCTTTGCGAGTTCATGGGAGCAACCATTCCGAGAATGAGGCAACCTGGGAGCGTGAAGAGGATCTGAAGTCAGAATTCCCAAACCTATTCCCTAGTCAGCCTTGAATCTCGGGGTCAAGATTCTGTTAAGGGGGGAAGGTTTGTAACATCCCAAAATTTGGCCTATAGTTTCACTTATGTGCATTTTAGTGATTTTCTGAAATTATTGGATTTTCTAGAATTTAATTGAATTTATTTTAATTAAGTATATTGAACCTTTGGTGAAAACTAATTATATATAGATAAGACTAATATGAAGTTTTGCCAAAAATATTTTATTTGAATTCAAAATGTCTCGAAGTATTTACGAGAATTTTCTTGGATTTTTCCTGATATTTTAATTACCTTAAATGAATTAATCTAATTTCGGGAATTATTTTAAATCAAAAAGCTTTTGAAAAATCGGTGAACAAGATCGGGCGAAGCACAAGATCAGTGCGCACGTGGCTCGCCACAGTGTGGCCCGCCACCGCCGCCGCGCCGCGCGCATGCGACCGTTGGATCGGATTGTGCGGTCCTCTTTCCTCGGCGACACCCTAGCGCATGAGCCGTTGGATCGAGATCAAGCGGTCGGGATCGCTTCGCGTTGTTTTGGAAAGTTTTGATTGCATCCGTTGATTTTGGAAAGGGCAGATCGGATCGTATCGCCCGGGAATCAATCGTGGCCGTTCATCTTGGATCGGACGGTCGTCGGTCGTTGTCTCCGATTCGGTTTCCGAGTTCGTCGTCGCGAGCCGTCTCCGTCGCAGATTGCTTAGGGTTTCCTTCCCTGTGCGCATGCCGAGGCTATAAAAGCCGCAGCCCACACTCCGATGTTCCTCGTCCCCTTGTGCAGCCAATAGCACTAGCCTCTTCTCTTGTTTCGCAGCCATCGTCGCTCGGGAGCACGCCGTAGTTGCGCAAGCACCGCCGCTAGCTTTCTCGCCTTCTCCGCCACCGTCAAGCCGCCGTTCGCAGCACCGGTTCCAGATTCAGACTCATTGCGTCGAGCCGCACCGAAGCTGCTACTTCTTCTCGCCGGAGTCACGCCAAAACGCCGTTCAAGTGGTCTTCTTCCTCCGCTCCAGTGCCAATCCGCCGCCGTGCTGCCATCTTTGTCTCGGAGCTCGGACAGCCGTTGGATCTTCCGGGGACGTCTCAGATCGTGCTGCGTCACTTTGTCTACAGTGAACAGCTCGGGTAAGCGTGGACCGTTGGATCAGGTCTGTTCGGTTGAGATCACGCCGCGTGTGCGTTAGAGCAGTAGCCGTCGGATCATCGCTCGGATGCGCACCGCGTGTGGAGCATCGGCACGGGCGGCGTTGCAGCCGGTAGATGCGCGCCGCGTGTCGGGCGCGGGGCGCGAGGCGCCATGAGCCGCGTCCACGGTGGACCGTGAGGCGCCTCGTGGACCGGTCTGCATGCGCCAGTACGTGTCACCGATTGGCTCGGACTAGGGCTGACGTCAGCGTTGCGCAATAAAAATCTTTTTCAATAGAAAAATATTTCGGGAAAAATCGGAAATTCTATTTTCTGTAATTCAGTATTTATTCAAACTTCAAAAGGCTATATCTTTTGCATTTTAACTCGGAATTGAGTGATTCAAATTTCTAAAAATTTGTAAAATCAAGATCTATTTATTGGCTAATTTTATTTTATTTTTGGAGTTTGTTTGCTCTCTGTTTGGTGTTTATTTGCTATTTTGGCATCGTTTCGCGTAGACGTTGAACTGCTCGGTGATCCGGAGGAAGATTCATCACTTCAAGACCCAAGCTCAGAGCAAGACTAGCACCTACTCCAAGGCAAGTTGTGCTTTGATCATGTTGCACCCAATTTCACCAAATTGCTATTTTGTCTTTTAAATTATGCATGATATTTTATGTGTATAAATGATTTCAATTAATCTGGAAATTAGATGATATGCCTAATTGAATTAAATCACACCTTGTCAATTTTATGCCATGATCTAATTGTCACCCTAGGATGTGGAATTATAGTTGGTTAATATTAATAATCAACATGGGACTAGTTAGACCGTCGTAGATTGCTTCGCCATGCCACGTCATCACATGTGTCCGAATGTTTTTACTTAATCTTGACTAATGGAATATGGAACAATGTTTAAGAATTTGTGTGTCATGTGTTGTCACACAGTGCTATAAAGTTGTCGTGGCAAGGAGGTCACACAACTAGATTGAAATGTTGGTGGCACGTGGTGCTTGGTAATCAACTGGGGTGGTAATGATTTAGATTGGGGCAAGTGGCAAGGGGCAGTGTGACAAGGTGGGCCAGGATTGGCAGGGGTATGTGGAAGTCTTGCCTTAATCACTTTAAGTACTTAACCTTGCAAGCTTTTGACCTGAATCTCTCTTGCAACCACATGTCTGGAATGGGACAGCCTAGCTGAATAATTTGTGAAGCCTAGATTTTGGTATTGTCGTGGTGAATAGTGAGTCCTGGGTTTACGGTTTAACTCACATGGCGCAAGAGGGGGGCCCTGTTGTGGTGGTTTAACCCTTCAGTGTTGAAACCTTAGCGAGCAGTACTGGGTCTAGGTGTAGCATTGTAAAGGTTTTGTTATGATCACTCGCCTTGGTGGTGTTTGGTTGTATCGTGTGGGTAAAGTGCGTAACCTCTGCAGAGTGTACAATCTATTCGAATAGCCGTGCTCACGGTATTGGGCAATGCTCGGGAATTACAGTTAAGGGTTAGGCCTTTGTTAAACAAAAACTTGTTGGGATGGCAGGGTGCCATGGGAGGTGGAAATTGATTTAGGATTGGAAACTTGGTTTACTTCATAAATGTTGAATCTTTTAATTACTGTTATTTGTTTTACTGCTTTTCAATCTATTTACTGTATTCTTGTTAAATGCCGCTCTACTTCAAAATAGCCCTATTAGCCATTCCTTTGGATTAAGCAAGCATATAGAATATTAGACTTGCATTGCTATGCACAACTTGTTGAGTGCTTTATGTACTCACCCCAACAACAACAACTTCAGAAGAGGAAGAATCTACGCCTTTCATGGAGGAGGATTATATGGATGCGAATGCTTAGGGTCCGAGCCTCATCGCTTACTGCAGAACCGGGAGCTGCTACGCTTATTTATTTTTTTCCCGCTGCTGCTTATTTGCTATTTCTTTTATAAGCCCTGTGTGGCAATAATCATGTAAGACAATAGTTACTATTAATTATTAAAATTATGTTATATTCCGCTGTGTATGACTATGATAGCATCTATGTTGAGCCTGTGTGCACTAGCGTGATCCTGGACTAGTGCGGTATACACAGAGGGTCCGGATTTGCAAATTCGGGTCCCGACAACAACCCTAGTTCCCTCCCTCATCTAGCTGCTCCTCGTCCCCCGTTAGCCAGCCGCCTCCCCTCTCCTCTTTCCTTGCAGTAGCCCCTTCCTCTCCCCATAGCAGCACCCTCCCCTGTTCTTCCCCCTCCCTAGCTGCCCCTTCCTCCTCCCTTGGGCTAGCCACAGCCTTCCACGTGCATCTATTGTTGCCGCACGTGCTAGTGTCAAGGATCGCGGGAGTTCTAGGGCAGGTCGTGCGGAGGAGTGAAGAACGCTTGATCTGAGGGGAAACACCGACATCACCCTTCCATCGAGTCTTCAGGTGAAGGTATGTATAATCCTTAGACTGAAATTGGAGGTGCCGGTGCTGATTTAGGATGGGATTTGGGTGGTCTCCCTGCTGGATGTGGTTGTAGTGATCTCCAAGATGTGTTTGGTGTGAATTCAGAATTCGGGTAGCTCCGGATCAGATCTTCAGATCATGTTTTGGGGCCTTAGGGTCAGTTCCAGAAGGGTTGGATGTTGTAAAAAATGTAGATTGTTGTCTTAAGTTTTATTAGGGATCAAAAATACGAAATTTGGTTAAGCGGTTTAAAAGTTATGACCTGTTGAAGCCGACTGTGTAGAATCTATTTACTGCTGGATGCAGTTTTGGTAATTTGCAGATTAGAGCAATCTAGAGGCCGAATTAAATTATTTTAATAACTAGAGATATCTAGGATTTTTCCTGTAGATTTCAAAAATATCATCATTTGCTTAATTTGGAGTTGTATAAAAATAGTTATAAAATGCTGAATTCTGTTGTCAAGTGTGGCAACAGTTTGATTTTCAGGGCAGGAAACGAAAGGCTAGATGGTTTAATTGTAAAAGTTGGTTAACTAAAAATTTGTGGGTATTCCTCGATAGTTTTCATTAATTTCTTGGTTTCCTAAGTTTGGGATCCTTAGATAGAATTTATGGTATTTTGACCGCCGGGACAACAAGGGGTTGTCTGTCCGGTGAGTGAGAAAAGTTGAAAATCAGGTGGCGCGTAGGTGTGAGGTCGTTATGTTGTTGTATATATTGTTGCTGCATGATTTCTTGAGAGGAATATATATATGAGGTGTGACTTCGGGAGTGGCTTCGACCTCACGTCACTCCGCTTCACGTGGTAAAGAGGTAAGTACATTGTATAACAATGATGAGATGACATGAATCGATATTTAAATGGCTAATTGACAACTTGGTGTCCTATATGTATGTTATCCATTATTATTATTGTTTATGCTCATGACATGTTGTGTTTATGTTAATGATGGAAAGAATGAAACTTGATATAATTCATGTCATTTGCATATGTGCATTCATGATAGAATAGGTGTCCCGTGTGGACCTCTATGTCCCACTTGTGGTGGGCACGCAAGTCCTACTGTGGTGGGCCTCTCCATGGGATGTGGATGGGAGTAAGACCTACTTCGTAGGCCCCTCCACTGGGATGGAAGGGAATGAGAGTGTGACATCGACGGGTGTGCACTCAACTATACTGGTATAAGCAAAGAGAAAAAGAGATGCATTTGAGAATGGAAGCATATTGCATTGCATTGCTAATGGTGATGATGACCAATGTGATAATGGGTTAGGTCATTGAATCATGGACTCATCCAAAGATGGTAAAAGAGTGGAATTTGACAAATGGATATGTTATTACTGTTTTATGTACTTACTGATTTTAATTAAGAAAGGTGGTTATGTTATTGTTTTTAAATGAGTTAAATGGTTATGGTATTGTTCTATGATATACTTTGTTGAGTCTTGGACTCACTCTTGATTTCTATAAATATTTTAGGTGATGATTGAAGGTGACATATATGGGAAGGGATTAGCGTAATTGTGTCACTTGTCACACCGTCTTCACCATTATCTAGTTTAGTGTTTACCCATGAATAAGATAGCGCTTAACTTTATTTAGATGATGGAATCACATAGTTGCATTACGGGAAATGTGAACCTAGTTGGTTATAATTGATTAATAGAGAAGTATGGATTGTTAATCTGTTGTTTAATTAATATTGTCCTTTGTATCCAAGCTCGAAAGGTTGGGTGTGCTTGTGCGTGTGGTTCCAAGTCTTCTTTTTATTATTGATGGTATAGAATTGGTATTACTTGTTTAGGTAGCATACTGAAATTATTCTCTAAAATGCTTATCTAGTGTTATTTTCAGTGTCATGTAACTTGAGATTGTTTGTAGCTTCTAGTTATATCTATAAACTATCCTTTAGTGGTTGTTTAGCGATTAAATGTTTAATAATTTGTTGCTGAAATTTATGTGTAAAATGGTTAAGGCTTAGCAATATAGTATGATGTTGTGACATTCAGGGCACGTGGGGTGTTGGGTTGTTACACTAACTTTATCCACGCATAATCCCAGCAAGAGACCAGCTGCTACTTCTTCCAATGGATCGATGGGCCAGACAAGTACGACAGGGTGTTCTACGAATAACCACACTTCCTGCACCACCCTGCAGTGCCCGAGCGATACAAACGTTGGAAGCTTGAGCCTCAGACTGCGGAAGACAAACCAAAGCCACCGTGCCCCCTCCCTGACGAAGCGCACTTCTGGAAGGCCCAGGATAAGCTTCAAGCACATCAGAAGAAGATGAAGGAGAAAGCCGAAGCAGCATACGCACGCGCGTGGGAGGAGCCTAAGATCGCGCTAGAAGACTATTACTGAGTGGATGTCTACAGGAGTAACTGGAAGAAAGCCAAGGCCCTAAGCCTCACGCAATCAAAGGGGAAGGCACCGATGGATCCTTCCATATAGGGTCTACGACAATAAGCATGAATTTTTTCTAATTCCAAAAGGAGTGCATGTACCTTAGCTGTAGTTTTCATTCATGGTTCATCCGTGTTGTCACGCCATGTCTCTTTCGTCATTTTGTATGTCAAGCTATGTCATTTTCTCTGTCATGCTATATCCACGATATCGTTTTCTATGTCATGTTATTACTATACTTTTTCTGAATTACTGTTTGTTCGTCATTTCTTTTATACTTGTTACCGATGTCATCAACATTTTCATTTCTCATTTCCCACTGGTTTCACCGCATCGAAGCGATGTCCTCCTCTAATACATTGTATGTCAATATTCTCATACAAATTACAATTTGAAAAAAAACAAACACTCTTCCTCCATTTTAAATGGGACAGTAGTATAATTTGTACAAATAATATGGAAGCAATTCTGAGTAGACAAATTTGCACAAATTATTTGCAGTAAAAAAATTGACAAAAACACATGTCGCCATTTCAATTGGTGACAGGGTTGTCTCAAAATGGAATGGAGATAGGAACCTGCCCTACCGGTGATATGTAGGTATTTCTGTCAATTTTTGTTCTGGTGTATTATTTCTATAATTTTTTGAAAAATATATTATTAAAAAAATCGCATGGAAATAATCATACAATAATATCTTCCTTAGTATCTTAGTATATAATATCTATAACATGTCCCGATACATACAACAAATAAATACAAATACCCATCCAACCCTACTCCTCTGGTGCCTCTTCGGGATCCTTCCCCCCCTCCTAGTCCTGAATACCCCGGCTCGAACCCTGACCTAAGTACCCTAAGGAAGAGGTCAAGTATGAGGCCACAGCGCTAGGTCTTGGGTGTACCTCTATGCGGGCAGTGCGAAACGAAGCCCGCCTACTGGGATCTGTCGAGGGAAAGAAACACCTGTCTCAGGAACAAAGGTGTAGTAGTGAGTAGTAGGTAGTGAGGCTATAGGTGGTGGGTGAGTAGCTGGTGGGGGTACTTTGGGAGGTGTGGAGACAGTAGTGGATGGCACTGTAGAGGTGTCTGGGCTTGGAGGTGTAAGATACTAGAGTGCTGTCTCCAGGAGGTTTAGCTCCATCTCGACAGCATTAAGCTGATATCGCCAATAAATGGAGTGGCCCTCAGATCTATCTAAGGCCTCGCTCATGCCCTCGCAGAACATGGTATCAGCTATCATCATGTAGCGGTTTGAGACCATTATAGCTGATGCTCTTGATGTCTCATTAGTGTTAATTATGATAGGGTAAATAGGTGGTGGGTGACTAGGGGCTCGTGGAGTAAAAGCAGGTAAATGCCTAAAAGAAGTACTACTCAAGTGTCTCCTAAAGTGGGTCCTAAGAGCCATCATCGCCTTCCTGACGACATCCTAAAGAGGTAAGAAGTAATCGGTGCTATGCCATAGTGTCGTATGCTCGACATAGTAATTAGTCTATAATGGTATACCCATAGCAACTATTGTAGGATCAAGGATAACTGACTAGATGGGGTGAATAGTAGGTTTTTAAAATTCTTTTGGCTCTAATACAATAATTGAGCAAGTAAGGCCATTGAAGTGAATTTAATCAATCGAAACCTAAATTGTATTGGTTTCACTAAAGGCATCGACAAACTAAGTATAAGCAAGAATAGCAATCCTAGGGAGACAATTAATCACAATGATCACTAGGAATGTAAATTGCACAAATTTAAGTCGATAATAAGCAAACCACAATAATAACAAAAGAACTTTTTCCCGTGGTCTCAGAGACTTGCCGATCTCCCCTAATCCATGTTGAGGAAGCTTGGATGAATCAAGTTGGCTCCTTGCACAATTGAACCTCCCACGATTACTAGTGGTAGCTCTTTTCCGCTCCAGGTAGGTGAGCTCCAACCTTCACACGATACTGGGTCTCTTCACAATCTCCTTTGAAGAGATCACCGGTTCTCCCACATCCAAGCCATCTAGGAGGCGGCAACCTCCAAGAAAATAGAGTGATAACACTTGCTTTAGGATGATCAAGTGTCTTAATGGCTCAAACTTGAATTTTAGACTTGAATGCTCTCAACCACTCTCAAATGTGAAATTTAATGCACTAGAGTGGTGAGAGAGTTGCAAGGGCTAAAAAGATGTACAATGAGGTTTCTAACCTTGCCCTTGGTGCAGGTGAGGGGGTATTTATAGCCCTCACCAACTTATCTAATCGTTAGGGGCGAAACCCATAAAAATTCAGCAAAACTGGCACTACCAGCATGTAAAATGCAGTAGTGTCGGCCCCTATGGTAATGGTCGATTTTGGCAGTTAATGCAGTAGGAAATAGCTATTACTACAGTACCTCGGCACTACCGACATGTAAATTGTGATAGTGCCGACATTTGATCACAAAAGTCCTCAAGAAATGTATACTCTGTGAAATAACTACCGGCACACAAATAGCGGTACTACAGGACAACGGTAGTACCAGACTTTTAATGGCGGTAGTGCCAGCTTTGAAATCTCAGAGAAAAATTCACAAAGAGCACTCTCTATAAAATATATACTGGAGTTATGTTTCGGTACTACTGATCTTCGGTAGTACCATTTTTTCTGTGTCAGTAGCTCCGACCTAACAATTTACTCAAAAGATGCACTTCTGTGAAATAACTATCGCTATCACCAACTCGGTACTATGTATTGTAGTAGTGCTGGCCCGGAGAGACATGAAATATATAGTAAAAGGCAATCTCTAGAATAAAGCTACAGACACTAGAAGTTGTTACTACCACCCTTGCGGTAGTACCGGCCATACAACAATGATAGTGCTGGCAATCCTGAACATGCTCTGAACTTTGCAGAGATGCATTTCTATATGCAAATATTGGTTGATGTGAATTAGAATTTGAGCCATGAGACCTTTAAGCAAACTCAAGCTACTAGACATCAATCCCTCTTGATAGTACGTCACCTATTCTAGCAACTCGATCTTTTTTCCAAACTCCGAGATCGGTAAAAGCTATGAAAAGATCCTTAAATTTGTATACCTTGGCCTCAAGCTTGAATCCATGATAGACTCTTGTTCATGTTTTCATGTTTCCATGTCCAATGATGGGGAGCAACCTTCTCTCATACACTTAAAAGAAATTGTTTGTCCTTTAATCTTGATTGTTATTAATTACCAAAACCAAAATGAAATTTGGGGGTCTATATGCTTCAATCTTCCCCTTTTTGGCAATTGATGACAACCTCAGCAACAACAAAGAAATGAAGTTTGTTTTTGAGTATACACCAAGTCAAAAACAAGTTGCATACTCTAGGATTTTGCTTTAGATGGCATTTCACTTCTTAAGAAGAGAGTGCTCTAATTTTGAAATTAAAATGTCATCAAAAGCCACAATGTATAGTTGAAACTCCCCCTATATATGTGCATAAAGATAATGAGATAAATTCATGCACACTTGATAATTTTTTGGAACTTTTGGCAGAGTTTCCACTATATATTCGATCCAAGGAAGCATGATATAATAAATGAATATTGACAAATGGTAAAATAATATGCATGCTCAACATTACACAAGATCCAATAACCAAATAAGAAAGTTAATAATAAAGCATTTATCATCCATTACAAGCATCCAACATAACCATAAGATTCAAACACACCCAAAGAGGTTCAATTAGCTTACAATTATATAAATAGAGACTTAAACATAAGATAATCCTCTAAACCACCATAGCACTTCTCCCCCTTTGGCATCAAATACCAAAAACGAGGAGTCTTTAATGACTAACTAAGTGGATGCAGAAGCACAAGGGCCACGCCCAAAACGACGAAAGGTAAATGATGCATTCAAGTCACCCAATCGTTGAGAAATGGATGTGTTGTGAACATCCATACGCCCACTGACCGCCTCCACCATCTGACGAGTCTAAGCTTTATAATCATCCACTCGAGCAAACTGGCTCATCATGTCAAAGCGAAGGCTAGCAAGACTCACTAGAATAGAATCTTGTGGCACCTCTTGATCATGCACTTCTTCTTTTTGTTGTGCCATGTGTTGAAGGACTTGTGGCATCGCCTCACGAAGCTTGTAGGGCTTATGGACTGATCTAAGGGGCCCATTATACCATGTCTTCCTCCTAATGTGGGCCATAATATAAGGAGCAAAGCAGAAGAGGCCATCTCTCTTATCATAAAGTCTACCACATCAAACTTCTATCTCTCCATAACCTTGCTGATTATATTCCAAGCATAGCCATGAATATCATCGAAATTATCATTCTTTGGATGAATGGTAACTCAAATGATCTTATTAATTAGGCTAGGTTGTGGAAGGAGTCCTGCCAACTTCCCTGATCTTCTCCTTCTGGATGTTGGATCATAAAAATTGAGCTGTTGTGCCAGACCAACCACCCTGTCACTGTGAATCTATGGAAATATGCTGTGGTAGACACCCAAAGCACTCTCAAGCTCTTCCTTGGTGGCTGCGAATCTCTGAGATCCGGTCATCCAAGTGACAGAGTCATGGGTGTCTTGGATGAACAATGTGGCATAGAACTAGCGGATCATGTCCTCCACAAAGTATCCATGAGAACTTAGGAGCTAAAACAGTCCCGCTTCTTGGAACCGCTTGATGTAGGGTTGTGTCCCGATCTTTCGATGAGAGCGATAACTATCGATTTGGTGGAACCGACTTTGACGTCCACATTAAACAAATTTGGTTTCGGAATTAGAGTCCATGCCCAATTAGGTTTTTGTAGAGATCGTTCCTAGGTTTTAGAAAAGTGCAAAAACACTAGAATCCGAGCTCAAATGCGAAAATTATGAAAAGAATAATGTACTGGACAGATTGAAATAAAAGTTACGCGAAGGAAAAACGATCAGCAACTAAAACAAGGACTCTAATGGATCAAAACCTAACAAAACTCACTAAAATACCAGATTGAATCTAAAGGTTGAATTTTTGTGGATTAATTTCCAATTTAGGATAGAAAAAAAAAACTAATCTACGGTACTGAATCTCTTACCGAGCAACTTGGCGCTCTGATACCACCTGTAGGGTTGTGTCCCGATCTTTCGTTGAGAGCGATAACTATAGATTTGGTGGAATTGACTTTGATGATCCGACTACAACGTACGACGACGATGCGCCTTAGCAAACGCTAAACCAACTCCGGAGGGTTATTGATCTTGCCGTGGGTACGATCAACCTGAACACGAGGTTCAATTCCTGCAAGCAACCGAAGAACAAGCAAGAACAATAGTAAAAGCAATCTGAAATTGCAAATATGAATGAAGGCAAAACAGGGTGGGGTTCTATTGAAGGTCTCTATAAGGTGGCTGTCCAGCACAACTCGAAGACTCAAAAGTTTGCACTTGGCTAAACTAATCAAACAAAAACCCAAGTGTCTAAAGAGGCGGCTACTGAATATATGAGAGAGAGGGACGTGAGAGGGTCGTCCTAGGGTTGTGTGCAGCAAGGGGGGTGCACACAACATGGGCTTGGGCCCCAACACACTTACAAGGCCCGAAACAGCCCAAAATAGTATTATAGTACATTGTTTTAATGATTTTGGCTGATCTACATTGAATATGGGCCTGGGATTAGATCCATTGGAAAGATCTCATTGTAAGCTTTCAAATCAAGTCCAAGATCACCCAAATTGGAGTCCGTATGCAAAATTTATTCATATTTGAAGTCGGTGCTGTCCTAGGAGGCTGAATTGAATTCCAGAACGTGATGGATTTGAAATCTTTCTTCTTGGCCCATGGATGACGTGTTGGAGTTAGTCCAACCAAGTTTGATTGTATCCGTAGTAGTGATGTCCTCATCAAGCTGAAACAGTCCCGCTCCTTGGAACATCTCAGGAAATCCAACAAAGAAAGGTGAAGGACCAGCATGGCGATCAGAGGAGGTGAATGATCACAAATTAAAACTTTCCCCTCAAGGAACAAACCAAGAACCTCACTTCATCAAAGAGAAGCGGAGAAACTACAATTCAAGAATTTCTTAGCCAGGGTGGCCCTACCGCAGATGAGCCACGGTACTACCAGATAAATAGTACCCCTGCACTATAGGGTATTGCAGTAGTAGTGCCGCGCTACAGTAAATCAGCACAGTGAATAGTAATCAGCACGACTTCAAAAATGAAAATCGATGAATCTTTTGATTGGTTGATCCAAACCCTGTGAAACTTTGTAGACACCTTCCTATGGATGTCGAGGACCTATTCCAACCTTGAATCACAAGGATTGATGTCAAAGTTCTGACCTTTTTCCACTTGAAGGAAGAATGCACAAGAACGGGTTCAAGAACAAAATGTGAGCCCTAAGCTTGCTCGTAGGTTCTTGATGATCCTAGATGGTTTCCCACTTTTCATAGCAAGATAGAACACCAGAGAAGAATCTCGAAAACATGATCTTCCAAGAATGATTCTGTTAAGAACAAATGATCGGTTTCTTGCAAAGAACACACAAGATTTGCCTAGATGATTGGGATATGATCTGAAGAAGATTCATATATCAATTATACATCCTCAGCATAAGAAGCACAAGCAAGTAGGACAGGAGGCAAATCTAACTTGCGGGAATGTAAATTGCAAGAATGTAAGTGCGGAATTTAAATGTTGAATTTAAGACATATTGTAAATGCGAAAAATAAATTCAGACTTGAGGAAATAAATATTTCATTCCTGGAAGGGAGGTTTACAAAGCCTTACAACAAAGTGGGCAAATCTCAAAGGAGCTCAAAAACCTCAAAACCTTCAAAGAAGGGAAGAAGGGAGAGCTACCCCTACCCCTCTATTTATACTACTCTTGAATCATTCTCCACCCTTAGATGAGTTCCTTCAACCCTAAGGAACACCATCAAGGGCTAGGATTGACTCACTCACTCATACATGGGCTAACCATAAACCCACAAATATAACGGGTTTTGCATGCTTCTCAAAGAATACTAACAAGACCTGTTATTCTATCTTCTAGACCACGATCCTACGGCCCTCCTTGATTCGAGCAGCTTCAAGTTAGCATCTCATCCATTCCTTGTCTTCTAGGTTTGCAGCGACTCCGTCTCCGATCATCCTTTAGCGATCTTTGACCGTGTGGACCTCTGGCACACCTCGCCTAGTACCGGTCATCATCCGCCTCACCATGATCTAGCACTGTCGTCCTACAACCATCAAAAACAAGGAAAACCCATCACATAGTGTTGGGACCCGAATATGCAAATCCGGACCCTCTATGTATACTGCACTAGTCCAGGATCACGCTAGTGCACACAGGCTCTACATAGATGAATATCACAATCATACACATCGAAAACATAATAAAAGGCTTCATTTAAATATTAAATTGTTGACTGACCTTACGGTCAAACTTACATGATTCTACCTCACAAGGCTACACTCTGAATAACAAGTTAAACTGCAGCGAAATGAAAACGTAGACAACCCCCTCAGTATACCATAGGCAACTGACAAGGCTCACCCCTAAATATTCGTCTCCTCCTAGAACACCTCCTCCAAAGTTGGTGTAGACTCCTCACTGGTAATGTTCTTGTTGGCAAGGGTGAGTACTTAAAGCACTCAATAAGTTGTGCACAGAATGCAATTCTATCATAACTATATGCAAGGCTTATTCCAAAGGAAAAACTAACATGTTTATTTTGCAGTAAAGCAGCATTTAAAGTTGAATACAATATCTAGATTGAAAGACAGTAAAACAAATAATAGTAAATAATAACTTTTAGCATTTTCCAAGTAAACAAGTTATCCAACCTAAGTCAAGTTCCAAATTCCAATAACAGCATCTAGCATTCCTATCCAGGTTTTCATTTAATAAAATCTAACCCTTGACTGTAATCTCCGAGCATTGCTCAATACCGCGAGCACGGCTATCCGAATAGATTTTACACTCTACAGAGGTTATGCACTTTACCCACATGATACAACCATACACCACAAAGGTGAGTGATCATAACAGAACCTTTCAGAAACCTTTATCTCAACACTGAACCTCCCGTAAGCCGTACACTAACCCTTCCCTCAGCGAAGGTGAAGGTTACGACCAACATACCGTTATATTGATGTGTGACGCCACATCCTCCGCTGTAACCACACTTCCATGTAAGCACGCTTCTGTGTGATTATCCACCTGAGGTATCTCATGTCAAGATATCGGTAATCCTACTTAGTTAAGTCTGTCCCATTCCAGACAATGTGGTTGCATGATTGACTCAGTTCAAAGGCTCGCAAGGTTAAGTCCTTAGGACGACTAGGGCAAGACTTTCACAAACCCTCAGCCATTCCTGACCCACCTTGGCACACTGCCGCTTGCCACTTGCCCCAATCTAAATTATTTACCACCTCAGTTGATTACCATGCACCACGTGCCATCAACAAGTCAACATCGTTTTGTGACATACGTCACTACAACTCAACATCATTGTGTGACAGCACCCAACACACCTTTCATAAACATGTTCCATATTCCATTAGTCAAGATTCACTTTTGATATTGCAAAAGACATGTGATATACGTGTCATGGCTAAGCAAACTAATCACAGCCTAACCAACCCATGTTGATTACTAATATTAACAAACTAATAATGAACCATCCTAGGGTGACAATAGATCATGGCATACAATGACAAGGTATAGGGTATAATTCAATTGGACTGATTAACTAAACTCCAATCTAATTTGAAACAGTTGTACTCATAAAATAACAAGCACTAATGTAAAACAACAAAGCAATTTTGTAAACTGGGCTCAACACGATCAAACACAACTTGCCTTAGAAAAGCCCTTATTCTTGCTCTGGACCTTGGCCTTGGTTCAGCGAATCTTACTTGGACGCTTCGAGCACTTCGACATCTACGCGTAACGAGAGAGAACACCAAATAAACACCAAAATAGAGATAAAAAAAATCTCTAAAAATCAAATATAATTCACCATTAAATAGATCCCAATTTTAATTTTTTTTAGAAATTTGAATCACCTCAATCGGAGCTCGTATGAGGGAGAACGGGCTTGTGGAAGATTCAGAAATCATAAAAACCTGAAAATTGGAAAAATACCAGATTAATTTATTTATTTTTATACTGAAAATCTCTTTAATGCGTCACTCATGACGTTAGCATGATAGGGCCAATTAGAAACTGCCACGTGCCCTCGGTGTATACACTCGGTCCACGAACCTCCTCTGGTTCACCGTGGACCCGGTGTACACAAGGCACGTACAGCTTACAGGCGGACCCCGACTCTGCTGTCGTGGCATAGCGACAAGCTAGCCAGCTGGACTGCCACACAAGCGAATGCATCAGCAACCAAATCGTTGTGGCCGCCACATGGACATACACATCACTCGCCGAGCCCGCCACCTCAGCCGACAATGCACGAGGACTAAAGGTCACCGGCGGCGACCATGGCCGATACCATCAGAAAGAGCGTGACACTGCGAATCTAACAGTGATACCGATCCCTTACCTAACGCCCTAGTTCGCTGACGGTGACGAGACGAGCGGCGGCGGCATTGGCCTCAATGATGAAGACAAACTCCGGTGTCTCCCCTTTCAATATGACGCGCGTACCCAGAATATCGTCCAACGAAGATCTCACTGATGCACTCAATGGCTTGGATCAACCCTTCTTCGTGACAAATCGACGCAACAACCCCTTCGGTGACTCTCGAGAAGAAGCTTCAATTCCGGTGAAGCGGCGGCGAAATCCGAACAATCTCTTAGGGCTTTTGTTCTACGGTTCAATACGGTCCCAATGCGCGCCTTATATAGCCGTAGCGTCCATGAACCGCATGGCAAGGTCCCCGAGTCCATGGCGGCTATGGCTTTTCTACTGAGAGACCTAATCCAAGAAGATGACTGAGGCATCAACATGCGTCCTGATCTACGATTCTCATCGCTTCCAACGTGGTGCATAGGCATTCTTTAGATGTCGATCTAATGGCCAAACAACTTCCAAGGCTTCCGGCTTGAAGATGGCCACTTGATCCGCATCCAACGGCTGGTAACGTCTTCAACAGAACAGCCACTGGGTCGTCGCCAGTAGTGGGCCGCCCAGAGCACAATACAGGTTGTGGCTCATGTACTGTTAATTGATTTTTCTCCCGGATTTTTCAATAAAAATAATTCTAATATTTATACTAATTAGTTTTAGGCTTTAGAAATATCAGGAAAAGTCCAAGAGAAATCTCAAATATACTTTGTGACATTTTTAACTCAAATCAAATATTTTTAGCCAAATTTTATATTAATTTTATCTATAAATAATTAGTTTTTCTCAAAAAGCTAATATACTTAAATTGAAATAAATTCAGAAAAATCATAAAATGTACAAATAGCACAATAAATTAATAAAGAACAAAAATTGGGATGTTACACATAGCAATGTCCAAATTGATATGCAATAAACATCATAAAATCACAATTTAATTTCAACTTCAGTCATGAAGTTGGCTCTACCGCCTACTAGGGCGAGTAGTACCGCAGGCCGGCACTACTGCTCCCCAGTGGCCGGTAGTGGCGCTTAGCACATCTTAGAGAAAACCATGGTACTGGTAAATAACTACAGCCTCAGAGGACTGGTTCTATCGCCGTGTCAGCACTACCGCTCACACCAGGGCGGTAGTGCCGTCTGGTCGGCAGTACCGCTCCTACCAGGCCAGTAGTGCCGCTTTAGGCCTAACAACACTCAAATTGCTTAAAATTCAAAATAGAGTTCAAAACAAACTCAAACATGAGTACCTCATGCTTAAACACAGTCAATAGCTCATCACTAACAAGTATAGACCTCCACATGGTCTTTCAATCTCCCCCTTGATGAATATATTGACAAACACCCAAAAGGCATAAATTTGAGTTTGAAGAAGAAGGAAGAAAGCAATTTGATTGCAAAGCCTCACTTGGTCTAGAGCAAGAGGAAACAAGATCATGACCAAGTTGGCAAGGAGGATTTTAGAGCAAGCCAATAGAAAGAATAAGTTTTCCACAAAAACTCCAGAAATCCACTAAAAACTCACAAAAGCTCAAATATATTTATGATCCTAAGAATTAGCAAGTTTTTACCATGATCATAAGAACCAAGATACATTCATATTTTTTATCTTTTTAGTGATGTCTTTTCTACAATTTCTCCCCCTTTTGGTAATATAGGCATCAAGAAGGCATTTTCATCATTTTCTCCCCATTTTTGACTATGCATGAATGAAATGCATCCTAAAAGAGCTTTGAGAATTATCCAAGTGACCACATATACAAAGTATGAACAAAACTACTCAAGTTTAGATTATGCTAAACTAAGACATGTCCAAGAGCAAATGTCAATGTTGCTAGCAAGCACAAATAAGACTATGTTATTTTTGCATGATTTAACAAGTGCAACACTTAGCATAGTTTCCAAACTAGAAGTAAAACCATACAATAGATCAAATGGAGAACCTAGAGTTCAACCTACTCAACACTTTGGGAAAGCTAGATGTGCATACAAGGTCCTTCGAGCTCAATCATCTTTAATGCAAAAATAAAACTTGCTTTAAGACTTCAAATTACATTGTGGGGTGCAAATGCTTAACATTATTTGCATTCTTTACCCACTTATGTTTTTTATTTGCATTTTTCAAGTGTAATTGACTCAAGCCATAGTCTACCATCTAAAGAAGAACTCTTAAGAGGATGGTCTTAGTCATACACGATATGTTCCAAGTTCATCCCAATTGCAATGGGAAGTAGTCTCATAAATGTACAATGTTGAGATCAATTTGCACAAAGGAGTCAATTTTTTTTCATTTTACCATTTAGATTTATGAGCATGTGAAGGACTCTAGTATAGATCTACCTAGCTTCACCCAAGTTACTTAGGGACTCTAGTAGAAACCCAAAATTTCACAAATAATGGCATATGCACCTAGAGAAGACACATAGCAAATAAAAGCAACATGTTTCATCAAGTTTTCATTTAAAGCTTTAATTTTCAATTTTTAACAAGCTTAGCAAGATGAATCAAAATGAACTTGGACATATCTAAGCAAGCATTTGTCTTCATAAAAGTAGCATGGTACATAGCATGAATAATAGCTCATTTGCATAATAGACAAAGCTCATAAAAACAGAAAATGAAGTCTACATGCAATGCATGAAACAGATTCTCAAAACTCCCCCTCAATAGGTGAATCAATTTTAAGCATAAATCTGGTTCAAGTTGGGTTATTAGCAGAATTAAGCTCAAAGAAGGTCCAAATAAACTCAATCGAAACCAGAAACACAGAAAGATGAGAAGAAGTTAAGAAATTGCAAACTGGGTGACTATAGAGCATAGAAAAGATTGTAGAGAACACTATGGCTCAGACTTGCTCTCATCTTCCCCAATGACTGACATATGGAAGCTGACTCTAGATCTCAAGCTAAGGGGTGCACACAGACCCTGTGACCCTATCTACCCAGAGGGCCCCAGCACCTGCTAGACTTATAAGACTGTGAGGGAACTCAACCTAGAGAGAAGAGAGAATAGCTAATTGTGCATGATAGCAACCTATAGCATAAGATGAGAGGTCCATGCAAAGAATGCCTGAAGTCAAAGTGAAGTGAAATCATAACTCTAGAAATAAGCCCGAAAACACCTAGAAGATGCAAAATAATAGAAATGCTGGAAGAAAACAAATATAATACATAGTATACAAACCAGCTCCCCCTCAAGAGATGTCGTAAGGGCACACAACTCTAAGCTCTCCTCTCGAGGCACAAACATAGAGTTATTCAAAGGCTTCGTAAAGATATCAGCAAGCTAGTGGTCACTCTCCACAAACTGAAGCACTATATCCCCTTCTCCACATGGTCTCTAAGGAAGTGATATCTAATATCTATGTGCTAGATCCTAGAGTGCTGCATTGGGTTCTTGGCAATGCAAATGGCAGAAGTGTTGTCACAGAAAAGTGGAACACTATCTATATCTAACCAAAGTTCCGCAAAGTCGATCTCATCCAAAGCACCTGACTACAACAACTAGCGGCTGCAACATACTCGACCTCAGTGATGGAATGTGCAACTCCGAACTACTTCCTAGATGACCAAGAGATAAGAGAAATGCCAATGAATTGGCATGTGCCAGAAGTGCTCTTCCTATCTATCCTATAGCCAGCAAATTCTGCATCCGAAATTGCTCTAAGGGAAAGACAAGAAGAGAAAGAGTACTAAATACAATAATCAATAGTAGCTCGAAGGTACCTAAAGATGCGCTTCACTGCTTGGTGGTGAGAGGCGCGAGGAGAAGCCTGAAATCGAGCGCACAAACACACAACAAAATATATGTCCGGCCTCGAAGCGGTGAGGTACAGGAGGGAGCTGATCATTCTCCGAAACTTCTTTTGATCAGCTGGCTCACCATCCTCATCAGGCTTGAGGACAGCAGTGGTGGCCATAGGAGTCATCACCGGCTTCGCGTCAGACATGTCGAATCACCTCAGGAGGTCTCGAGTGTACTTGCCTTGATTCAAGAAGGTGCCTTCCCGAGTCTGCCTGATCTGGAAGCCAAGAAAGTAGCTCAACTCGCCCATCATGCTCATCTCGAACTCTATGCTCATCACATCTGAAAACTAAGACACAAGAGAATGCGAAGAGCCACCAAAGATAATATCGTCCACATAAATTTGAACGAGGATAAAATGGGAATTCTAGTGTCTGATGAATAGAGTCTTATCTACTATACTCATTTTAAAACCATGACTGAGATGGTGGGACTTAAGCCTTTCATACCTAGCTCTAGGGACCTGCTTAAGTCCATATAAAACTTTGGAAAGCTTAAAGACATGGTTTGGGTATTTGGGATTCTCGAATCCTAGAGGCTGCCTAACATACACCTCTTCCTCAATATACCTATTGAGGAATGCACTCTTGACATCTATTTGATAAAGCTTGAAGCCCTTATGCTGAAAATGCGAGTAGGATCCTAATAGCCTCTAGTCTAGCTACAAGGGCAAAATCTCCTCAAAGTCAGGACCCTCGACATGAGAAAAGCCCTGTGCAACTAGCCTTGTCTTGTTCGTAATGACAACCCCATACTCACTCTGCTTGTTCTTGAACACCCACTTGGTCCCAATGACATTATGATCAGATGGGGCTCGACAAGCTGCCATACCTTGTTCCTCTCGAAGTTCTCAAGTTCCTCATGCATAGCATTAATTCATTACTCATCGGATAATGCAAGAAAAACATCCTTCGGCTCAAAGGAGTCAACAAAGGCTGAGTGGAGGTAAAAACTGGACAAACCTGATTTTGGGCATGTGACCTGCTCAAATAGATCGCCAATGATCTGATCAGGTGGATTAGATTGAATTGATTCTTTCATGATTGCTGAGTGTGCAGTATGTGTTGCATAGTTCTTAGGCTTTTGTAAGCAATCATACCAAGATATTAATATTGATTGCTTAAGTTGTTCTGGTAGTCATCAAGACAGTGTACAACATCTTCTGTGTCTGCAGATATCGCAACTTGGCGTCGTGCAAGACTTCACTTATGTAATAGATGGGCTTCCGGATTTTAGTCTTTTTATCGGGGCAGTCCCGTTCGACCACCAGAACCGTGCTTACTACTTGAGGGGTGGCTGCATGTAACATCCCAAAATTTGCCTTAATTATTATTTTATTGTTTTTATGCATTTATTATTTTCTGGAATTTATATAGATTTTTTTCTGGATTTATCTAAATTTATTTTAAATTAAGTATATTGGCCTTTTCGAGAAAACTAATTAAATATATGCAAAGTCAATATAAAGTTTTGCGAAAAATATTTTATTTGAGTTCCGAATGCCTCAAAGTATTTATGAGAATTTTATGGGAATTTTACTGATATTTTCATTGCCTTAAATGAATTAATCTAATTTTGGGAATTAATTTAAATAAAAAAGCTTTGGAAAACCCGTGAATAGTCTCGGGCCAAAGCCCGAAGATCGTGAGCGCTTAGGCCCAGCGTCTTGTGCCCACCAAATGGCCGAAACCCTAACCCTAATCCGATCAGCCGTGGGATTGAGATCCAACGGCTGTGCCTTCGCCGCGTCGCCCGCATGCTGCAAGCCGTCGATCCGCAACAACGTGTGCGCCTGCGATTGCGCCACGTCGACTTCGTCGGATCTCTCCGAATCCGCCGCGTCGCCGTCATACCGCGATCCTCGGGATCGGTTTCCGTCCCGTGCGAGCTCGTCAAGGCCGCTATTTAAAGCGCCACCTCGCGTGTCGGGTAGCCCGAGGCAAGCCGCACCTGCAGCCCTAGCTCTTGTCGCCCGCGCGAGCTCGCCGAAGTTTGCCGACGCATCCGTCGTGGTTTTCGTCCTCTTCCGCCTTCGTCAAGCCGCCGTTCGCCGCTTGGGTTCCAGATCCAGGAACGTCGCGCTGCGTCGGGAACGCCACTTCTTCTCGTCGGAACTGCTCCGAACGCCGTGCAGGTGGTCGTCTTCCTCCGCTCCGGTGAAGCTGCGCCGCCGCGACGCCATCTCGGGGTCAAGTGCCGTCAGCCGTATGATCCTCCGTGAACGCACGAGATTGAGCCGCGTGGACGTGATCTGCAGTGAACGGCTCGGTTAAGGTTTCAACCGTTAGATTAGATCCGTCGGTGTAGATCGTGCCGCGTCTCACCCCTTCGCCAGCCGTCGGATCTGGATCGGCGTTTGTGATTGCGCCGCGTGTCGACCATCGGTGGTTCTGGTTTGGCCGGTCTCGCGACCAATGAGGACGCACCGCATGGTGGGCGCTGGCACCAAAGCGCCGTGCGCCGAGTCCACCGTGGATCAGCGTCGGCCGTGGACCAAGTCCATGCACCGGAGACGTGTGTCGCGCCGTGGTTGCGCCTTGTGTCAGCACCTGTTTGGGCCACGTGTCCTCTGACATCAGCGTGACGTCATAAATGCTATTTTCCGTATAAAAATAATTCTGTTAATTCAGATTTTCCTTTTTCCAGATTTATCTTTTTTCAAAATTAGAATAGCTATAAATTTTGCATTCGAGCTCCGATTGAGGTGATTCCAGATTCTAAAAATTTGTAAAATCATGCTCTATTTAATGGTGGATTTTATTGGATTTTTGGAGTTGATATTGCTCTCTGTTTTGGCTTTTTATTGCTTTCTCTTTCATTTCGCGTAGACGTCGAATTGTGCGAATTATCCGAGGAAGATCCATCGACTCAAGACCAGGATCCAGAGCAAGAATAAGGGCTTCTCTAAGGCAAGTTGTGCTTTGACCATGTTGCACCTGATTTTACAAAATTTCTATTTTGTCTCTTAAATTTATGCATGATATTTTATGTGCATAAATGATTTCAATTAATCTGGGAATTAGATAACATGCCTATTTGAATTGAAACCGTCTTTCCAATTGTATGCCATGATCTTATTGTCACCCTAAGATGGTTAATTAATAGTTGGTTAATATTGATAATCAACATGGGCTAGTTAGACCGCCGTAGATTGCTTAGCCATGCCACGTCATCACATATGCCCGAATGTTGATACTTAATCTTGACTAATGGAATATGGAATAATGTTTATGAATTGGTGTGTCATGTGTTGTCACATAGTGATATTAAGTTGTCGTGGCGAGGAGGTCACACAACTAGATTGAAATGTTGGTGGCATGTGGTGCTTGGTAATCAACTGGGGTGGTAATAATTTAGATTGGGGCAAGTGGCAAGGGGCAGTGTGCCAAGGTGGGCCAGGATTGGCAGGGGTATGTGGAAGTCTTGCCTTGGTCATTTTAAGGACTTAACCTTGCAAGTCTTTGACCTGAGTCTCTCTTGCAACCACATGTCTAGAATGGGATAGCCTAACTGATTAATTAGTAATGTTTTATCTTGGTACTACCATTGGCGGTGTGAGTCCTGGGTGTACGGATTAACTCACATGGCGCAAGAGGGGGGCCCTGTCGTGGTGGTTTAACCCTTCAGTGTTGAAACCTCAGCGGGTAGTACTGGGTTAAGGCAGAGCTTTGTAAAGGCTTTGTCATGATCTCTCTGCTGACACACCAAAGGAAGTGTGTTAATTGCATGGCACCAAGAGTCGATCATGTCGTGTAGGTAAAGTGCATACCCTCTGCATAGTGTAAAACTATTCGAATAGCCGTGCTCGCGGTATTGAGCAATGCTCGGGAATTACAGTTAAGGGTTAGACTTTTGTAAAATAAAACCTGGGATGAATGGCAGGTTGCCATGGGAGGTGGAACTTGAGTAAGGATTGAAAAACTTGGTTTACTTGAGAAATGTTGAATCTATCTATTCTCATTATTTGTTTCTGATCTTTACAATCTATTTATTGTATTTGCTCATAAATGCTGCTTTGTTGCAAAATAGCCCTGATAGTCTATCCTTTGGAATAAGCCTTACATATAGCTATGTTAGAATTGAATTCTGTGCACAACTTGTTGAGTGCTTTAAGTACTCACCCTTGCCTACAACAACATCACTAGTTGAGGAGTCTGCATCCATGCTGGAGGAGGAGTACCATGAAGAGACGAATGTTTAGGGTGCAAGCCTTGTTAGTTGCCTGTGGTATACTAAAGGGTTGTCTACGTTTTCATTCTGCTGCAGTTTAATTTGTTACTCAGCCTTGCGAGGCATAATCATGTAAGTTGACCATAAGGTCATTCAACTAGTATTAATTAATATATGATGTCTTTCATAATGTTTCCGCTGTGTATGATTGTGATATTTACTGATGTTGAGCCTGTGTGCACTAGCGTGATCCTGGACTAGTGCAGTACACACAAAGGGTCCGGATTTGCATATTCAGGTCCCGACACTGCAACATACAAAAAGATCTCTTCTTTTTCATTAGGTGAGGTCAAGACAGATGGAGATGATAAATACCTTTTCAGATCTCGAAAAGCATTTTCTGCCTCCTTGGTCCACTCGAAGTTGTCCTATTTCTTGAGCAACTTGAAGAAAGGTAGTCCTCACTCTCCCATCCGAGATATGAATCAGCTTAGGGCGGCGATACAGCCCGTAAGCTTTTGTACTTCCCTTAATATCCGTGGAGAACGCATCTGACCGATGGCCTCAATTTTGCACGGGTTGGCCTCAACACCTCGACTGGACACCAGGAACCCAAGGAGCTTGCCGGACGGGTTGCCGAACGTGCACTTCTTAGGATTAAGCATCATCCGATACTTTCTGAGGTTATCGAACGTTTCCTCGAGGTCACTGATGAAGGTGTTTCTTGCTTTCGACTTGACCACGATATTATCAACATATGCTTCGACATTACGCCTAATTTGGGACTTCAAACAATTTTGAATACAGCGTTGATCGTAGCACCAGCACATTTTAAACCAAAAGGCATTTTAATGTAGCAAAATACACCAATGGGAGTAGTAAAAGCCATTTTTTCCTCATCCTCTATGCTCATACTAATCTAGTGATACCCCGAATAGGCATCTAGAACTGTAAGATCAAGGATAACTGACTAGAGGGGGGTGAATAGGAGGTTTCTAAATTTTTTGAAACTATTTTGCAATTAAGAAATACACTAAGATATAGAAGCAATAATTGCAAATTCACACCTATAATCTCTAGCAATTACTTAAAAATACTTTGTCAATTCAAGTATAGCAAAAACACTTCTAAGCATAAAGTCTACTCAAATTTTTGCTATCAATGAAATATATCACAAGAATGAAAAATACAAATCACAAGAAAATAGGAGACAAGAATTTTAACCCGTGGTCTCGGAGACTTGCCGGTCTCCCCTACTCCACGTTGAGGTGACTTGAACCACATCAAGCCAGCTCCACTCGCTTGAGCCTTCCTCAATCACTAGGGTAGTTCTTAATTCCCCGCTCCAGGTAGGCGAACTGTGGCCTTCACAGCTTGCCGGGGCTTCTCACAATCTTCGTTGAGAAGCTCACCGTGCACAATCGCCTCCAAACTGTCTAGGAGGCAGCAACCTTCAAGAGTAATAAACCTTGACGCTTTCTTGAGGTCAAATATTAGTGTCTAAAGGCTCAAACGCTAAATGCAACACTCAACCTTGCACCTCACACTCACAAAAGGGAATTAAATGCACAAAAGAGTGGAGAGCACTTGCTAGAGCTCAAATATCATCAATGAGGACCAAGAGAGGCTCTAGAATGCAGGTGGGGATGTATTTATAGCCCCCACCAAATTTTCTAGCCGTTGGAGCTCGAAATGGGCAGAAATCAGTTTTTGCGGTGCTACCGCCCATGTAGGAACGAAAGCATCGGGCTCCATTTCAACAGTTAGAACAGTGCATTAAATGCACTTGCCAGAGACCGTTACATAGGGTTCGCTGCTACCGCCAAACTAGGGCCGGTAGCACTGGGCCCTTTTTATTTTTGCTTCGTCATATTTTGACTTCTCTGGAATTTAGGCACTGGGCTGAGGGCCAGTGCTACCGCTCGCCCGGTAGCACCGCGCTACCATAGGCGGTAGCACCGGGCAATCAAAATGCCCCAAAACACACCATTCTGTGATTTTCACACCGGGTTATATGACCGGTGCTACCGCAGGTTCGGTAGCACCGAGATACCATGGGTGGTAGCACCGGGCTACCAGATAGCTCAAAAAGACCTTCTTTAGAATTTTCACACCGCCCTACTGGGCCGGTGCTACTGCGCACCCGGTAGCACCATGTTACCATGGGCGGTAGCACCGGGTTTCCAGAGAATTTGATATATTTAAAATGGTTTTCAATTTTGGAACATGTATATCATAATGCATGTGCTTGAATGTATAATTTGAGCCTTTAAACCCTAAATGACATCAAGACAAATATCAAGATCCCTCTTTATAGTATGGCCCTAATTCTAGCAACCCGATCTTTTCTGCAGACTCCAAGATCGATAAAAAGTAAGAGAAAGGTCCTTATATTTATACCTTTTTACGTTCTTGACGTATTGATCTTCCCTTTGCACCTTTCTTGGTATTTCCATGGTCACCAAGCCTGGGATTTACCTACTTTCAATGTTCTCAAGGAAAGTATTAGTCCTTTGACCAAAGTTGTCATTAATTATCAAAACCAAAACAACATGGGTGCCTAGATGCTTTCAATCTCCCCCTTTTTGGTAATTGATGACAACCTCAAGATGATAATTGAATTGAAATTGATTTTGAGTGAACAATAGATACAATATGTTGTTTTTCTTCAAGAGTTTGAATGTTAATAAGATTTTGCTTCTTGAAACAACAAGCTATTCAATCAAGATATTTAGAGCGAAAACTCCCCCTAGAGAAGTGCATATTTAGTAGAAAGTGGATATTTGCACATGAAAAAGAAAGTTGAAAATTTTGACAGAGTTTCCTTTAAAAAAATTTAATCCGTGGACGAACAAGTAATAATATGATATTTAAGTTTGCAAGAAGCATGAGAAATTTAAAACAACCACAAGTACCACAAGTATTTAACCATCCACGACATATACAACCACAAGTATTTTAAAAGAAACGTCCACAACATATCAAAATACCAAAGCAATCACCAGCACAAACAACCACAAATCTAATTAGCTAATCTCTAGTAGTTTCTCTTCACTCTTCCATAATTTCTTCACTTCTACTCTCCTCCGTTGGCATCAAATACCAAAAACAAAGAAGATCTTCGATGAGCTCAAGAAGATGGAGGAGCAGGAGGTGGAGTAGACGGAGGAGCACGAGATCCAGAGCGCTGATAAAAGACGGGCGCTGTCTTAGAGCGAAGCTACTGAAAAGATGAACGGAGCTCGGAGATAGATGAATCAATGGAATCCATTAGATCAAAAAGGTTAATTGGATTAAGTCAGGAAACGTACATTGACAAGATATTGAAAAGGTTCAATATGCATGAATCCAAGAGAGGTTTCATGCCAATGTCACATGGCATTAGTCTCTACAAGAATAAATGTCCTTCGACATCTGATGAGCGAGACAGGATGAGCAAGATTCCATATGCTTCTGCTATTGGGTCTATTATGTATGCCATGATCTGTACACGCCCAGATGTCTCATATGCTCTAAGTGTCACAAGCAGATACCAAGCGGATCCTGGTGATGGTCATTGGATAGCCGTGAAAAATATCCTGAAGTACTTGAGAAGAACTAAGTGTATGTTCCTTGTTTTTGGAGGTGAGGAAGATCTGGTTGCAAAGGGTTACACCGATGCAAGCTTCCAAACTGACAAAGATGATTTTCGATCGCAATCCGGGTTTGTGTTTACACTTAATGGAGGAGCAGTAAGCTGGAAGAGTTCCAAGCAAAACACGGTGGCCGACTCTACGACAGAAGCGGAGTACATTGCGGCTTCGGAGGCCGCAAAAGAAGCTATGTGGATTAAGAAGTTTATCACAGAGCTTGGTGTGGTCGCTAGTGCCTCTAGTCCAATGGACATCTATTGTGATAATAGTGGTGCCATTGCACAAGCAAAAGAGCCTAGATCACATCAGAAGTCTAAACACATACTCCGGCGCTTTCACCTTATTCGCGAGATTGTGGATAGAGGTGACGTGAGAATATGCAAAGTACATACGGAAGCCAATGTGGCCGATCCGTTGACAAAGCCACTGCCACAGCCTAAGCATGAGTTGTAGTGTTGCTTTCGTTTAACTCGTTTTTGCAGGGAATTATGTGAAATAGTATGGCCTATGTGTATGTGATGCATGTAATTTCCACATGGCCTGTGTGCCGTGTCAAGCCATAAGGCTATTTAAATTGTCAATTCGGTTAATGAGACTTGCTGAGGGAAGGAGATGTATCATTTTACCTGGACGCTTGACTGGAGCGGCTGGATCATAGAACTCAAGCTCCCTGGCGAGGGAAAGAACTCTGTCATTATGTATACTTGGATATCCATTATAGTAAATCCCCCATGACTCCTCTATTTCACTCTTAGTAACTGTATGCACTGTGGCATCTATCATCCAGGTGATAGACTCAAAGGTCTCAGAAATGTGAAGAGTAGCATAGAATTGTCTAATCAGATCTTCATTATAATCACACTTCTTACTCACAAAATCTGACAGGCCAGCCCCATGAAATAACTCTGGAACTCCCACAAACAAAGGAATCTTTCTTATATGGTCCCAGTTGACCCATTTATGATCAGCAAATTCCTTTTTCTTGTAAATCTCATAATATACCTTTTGTTGAAACAAAGTTCTGAACCTATCTTCAGAGGCACTTCTAGGTAACATATATTGATTTGCTTCTCGGAGAGAGATGAAGGTTTCACCTTTGATTTTGCTCAAATCAATTGATGGATCAAAGTTGTCGAGGTTCTCTTGATCATCCCCTGATCATGCATCCCTATCTTCATCATTATCAACATCCATGTACTCATCATCATTGGTTTTCTCACTGCTAGATTCTGGTTCAACTTGTTTTCCTTTGGATTGCTTCGAGCTACCACTGATGTCTCGCTTACTCTTTTGTCTGACTTCGCGAAGTCTTGAGGCAATGGGAATATCATCCTCACTGTCTGAAGCTTGAGGAGGAGGAGGGCGACCTCTATTTGCCACAATTTTCTTGTAAGAGCCAGTGCCTCGGGTTTTAGGCATGATTACTGAATATAAAGGAGGAAATCAAGGAGTAAGATCAAGGTTATATGCCCTAGAGATAGAGAATCTTGTGAAAAATAGTATTTGTGAACAAATTGACTGCAATCCCGGTGCTACCGCCCATGCTAGTTCGGTAGCACAGAGCTTGCTGCAGTGCTACCATGCATATTGGATCGGTAGCATCGGACATAGGGCGGTGCTACCGCACAGAGACTGGTAGCACCGATCAATTTGAGATTGAAACCTAATTTTGACAAAACTTGTGGTTTTGAGTGATTTGATTCAAGAGAATTAATCTAATGACATAGAGAATCTTCATTATACTCATTACAACCACAAATTTTAACAAAATTACCACAAATTTTGCTACATTTCACAAGAACCCTAAAGATATGAAAAGGAATCTAGGGCATGCCAAAAGAAAGGATTTTTTATGATAAAAAGCGAAGAGATGAGTTACCTGAGGGGGAGAGGAACTCAAGGAATTGATTAGCAAGAAGAAGATTTTGAATTTCTTGAGAATTTTTTAGTGGAGAACAAAAGGGGAATGAGGAGGAAAGAGAAAGCGTCGGTGCGGTATGAAGGTAGAAGAGAGAGCAGTTGCACCGCATGAGACTTAACCCCCAAACCCGATAAATCCGGTGCTACCGCCTCCAGGCCGGTAGTACCGGTCTCCGGTGCTACCGCCCATGTGTGGGCGGTGCTACCGGACTAAGCAGCCCGAAATAAATAAATAAATAAATAAAATCATCGAGAAGATCCAAATAAGTTGAAATAGCTCAAAAAAAATTTTATTGAAAACATATATTGGCATCCCAACCTTAAGATTAATTCAAAATTGGGTAGTTTCAGGGATTTTGACTTAGTATGATTTAGAATTACTCTTTTGAAGCATAGAGCATTAATTTTAAAATTTTCACACATATATTTTTTTTAAAAAAACAATGTAGAAAACATAAGATGGGAAAAATACTCCCCCTTAATGTGTGCTATATCTAAGGAATTAAAAAACATTAAATAAGATCCAAAAGGACATCCAATAAAAATCAACCATGATACGAATATTTAAGCCACATTTGAGATATCTATGACATTTAATTCATTCCTCAATTTACAAAAATGAGCTTCATCTAAAGGCTTGGTTAGAATATCCGCTAATTGATCTTCGGTTCTAATGTGACTAATCACAATGTCTCCTTTGCTAACATGATCTCTCAAGAAATGATGACGAATTTCTATATGTTTAGTTCTTGAGTGTTGGACCAGGTTGTTGGCTATTTTAATGGCACTTTCATTATCACATAATAGATGCACATTTTTAAAATTTATTCCATAATCCATTAAGGTTTGCCTGATCCACAATAATTGAGCACAACAACTACCGGCAGAAATGTATTCGGCTTCGGCGGTGGATAGAGCTACAGAATTTTGTTTCTTGAAAAACCAAGAAATGAGGGATCTACCTAGAAATTGGCAATTCCCGGATGTGCTTTTTGTATCCACTTTGCAACCCTCATAATCCGAGTCTGAATATCCAATTAAATCGAATTTAGCACCTTTAGGATACCATAACCCTATATTTGAGGAATGCTTTAAATATCTTAGAATTCTCTTAACAGCTACTAAATGACATTCTTTAGGAGAAGCTTGAAAACGAGTACACATGCAAACACTAAACATGATATCAGGCCTAGATGCGATGAGATAAAGTAAACTACCAATCATAGAACGATAAAGCTTTAAGTCTACCGGTTTACCTCCCTCATTTAGATCAAGATGCCCGTTGGAAGCCATTGGAGTCTTGATAGGCTTTGAGTCTTCTATGCCAAACCTCTTGAGCAAATCTTTCACATATTTGGTTTGACTCACGAATGTCCCATTTTTTAGTTGATTGATTTGAAGCCCAAGGAAGAAGCTTAATTCTCCAATCATTGACATCTCAAATTCTCTAGACATCATATTGCCAAATTCTTTACAAAAGTCTTCGTTAGTAGAACCAAATATAATATCATCAACATAGATTTGGCATACAAAGAATTCTTTATCAATTATTTTTGTAAAGAGTGTTGTATCAACCTTCCCAAATTTGAAGCCTTTTGAAAGTAGAAAGTCTCTAAGCCGCTCATATCATGCTCTAGGAGCTTGTTTGAGACCATATAGCACCTTAGAGAGTTTGTAAACATGGTTTGGATATTTAGGGCTTTCAAAACCGGGGGTTGTTCAACAAATGTCAATTCAGATATTTCTCTGTTTAGAAATGCACTCTTTACATCCATTTGAAATAATTTAATATCAAAACAAGATGCAAAAGCAAGTAAGATTCTAATAGCTTCTAGTCTAGCTACAGGTGCAAAGGTTTCACCAAAATCCAAACCTTTGACTTGAGTAAATCCTTGAGCCACTAACCGAGCCTTATTTCTTACCACAGTACCGTTTTCATCTTGTTTGTTCCGAAACACCCATTTTGTGCCTATCACATTGTATTCTTTGGGTCTTTCCACTAAGGTCCAAACATCATTCCTGGCGAAGTTGTTGAGCTCTTCATGCATTGAGTTTATCCAATCTGGGTCATCTAGAGCTTCATCTACCTGAGTAGGTTCAAAAGAAGACACAAAAGAGTAGTGTTCACAAAAAGAAGCGACATGGGATCGAGTTTGAACACCCTTACTAACGTCACCCAATATTTGATCTATTGGATGATCTTTGGAGAGTCCATGATGAATTCTTTGAGGTAGAGTGTGAGTTTGTTGATCACTCTCCTTCTCATCCACGTCAATGGGTTGAACTTGACTTGGCGTTGCAGAAGTAGAAGGTTCAACTTTAGTGGATGAAAGTTGATCATGTATATCTTCCTTTGGTTTTATGTCTCCAAACGTCATGTTCTTCATTGCTTCTCTTAGTCCTTCATCACCTACATCATCCAAATTTTCTTGCTCTTCTTGAGAGCCATTAGTTTCATCAAATTCAACGTCGCAAGTTTCTTCAACAAAACCATTATTTTTGTTAAATACACGATATGCTTTGCTTTTTGAGGACTTTGGAATTTTGAAAGTAAGAAACCTTCATCACAACGACTTTGGAATTTTGAAAGTCGAACACCCTTTTTCAAGATATAGCATTTGCAACCGAAAACTCGAAAATAATAAATGTTTGGTTTTCTTCCAACAAGGAGCTCATAAGAGGTCTTTTTCAAAAGACGGTGCAAATAAAGCCTATTTGTTGCATGGCAAGCAGTATTAATGGCTTCCACCCAAAAACTATTGGAAGTGCCATACTCATCAAGCATAGTTCTTGCCATTTCAATTAATGTTTTATTTTTCCGTTCCACCACTCCATTTTCCTCCGGAGTGTAGGTGACGGAAAGCTCGTGCTTTATTCCAAGTTCATCACAATAATCTTCAATTCTTGTATTTTTGAACTCAGAACCGTTGTCACTACGAATTTTCTTAATTTTGAAATCAAATTCATTTTGAGCCCTTTTTGCAAAGTTTTTAAAGATACCGGAGGTTTCGGATTTGTCATCTAGAAAGAAAACCCAAGTATACCTTGAATAATCATCAACAACAACTAAGCAATAAGAATTGCCTCCGATGCTCTTATAGGTTGTTGGGCCGAACAAATCCATATGTAAGAGTCTAATGGTCTAGATGTGGACATGATGCTTTTTGAAGGATGAGAACTAGCAACTTGCTTGCAGGCTTGACAAGCACTACAAAGTCTATTTTTCTCAAACTTCACATCCTTCAAGCTCACAACTAAATCATTTTTAAAAAGTTTTTTGAGTTGAATCATCCCAACATGAGCTAGTCTTCTATGCCATAGCCATCCTAAAGATGTTTTTGCAATCAAACAAGTTTGGAGACATGACTCATTTGAGGTGAAATCAACTAAATACAAATTTCCAAACATAAAACCTTTAAATACTAAAGAATTATCATTTTCATTAGAGATCACCACTCCATTCTTAGAAAACATGCAAGTAAGTCCAAGATCACAAATTTGTGCTACAAATAGCAAATTGAAATTCAAAGTTTCAACTAATGAGACGTTTGAGATAGAAAGATCATTTGATAGCAATTTTACCCAATCCTAATACCTTTCCTTTACTATTGTCTCCGAAAGTGATCTTATCATGTTGTCCATTTCCCGATTCAAATGTAGTGAACATTTTTCGATCACCGGTCATATGTTGAGTGCATCCACTATCCAACACCCAATGCCGTCCGCCGGTCTTGTAATTCACCTACAAAGAAAATCAAGCCCTTTTAGGTACCCAAATTTGTTTGGGTCCTTGGAGGTTAGTAACCAAGGCTTTGGGCACCCAAATAGCATTCTTTCTATGGCCAATTATAGGAGTGCCAACAAATTTAGCAATAATTTTACCAAAACTATCTTTCTTAAGCACATAGCAAGAATCATAAATGTTATTTTTAGTCGTTTTACCTATAAGGCAATCATTCGATAGATGACCTACTTCATGACATTTATAACAAAACTTCCCATTTGATTTTACGAATCGAGGAGCTTTGTTATTGATCTTTTTCCCTTCTTAGGAACATATCCTAGTCCTTCTTTATTGTAGGAGAATCTTTGATCATTTAAGATTTTATTAAGAGTATATTTACCCTTAAAGCATCTATCAATACTTTTGCTAAGTTTGTTCACTTGTTCTTTAAGTTCATTTTTTTCTACCACTAGGTTTTCATGGCATAAAGTAGAGCTAGAGCATGAAATTGATGGCATATCAAATAAATCATCACAAGAGGTAGATATGCTAGTTTTTGATATACAACATGAATCGATTTCTAAACGAGATACATCATCAATAATCTTGCAACTAATGCCTATATCATTTTGAGACCTTGAATGGTCCTTAGCAAGAAGAGTCTCATGAGCATCCTTTAGCTCCTCATAAGAGTCTTTGAGGGAAATGTATTCTTTTCTCAAAGCTTTATGTTTGGACTTTTCTTTGCCGAGATACTCATTCAAGTCCTCATGCATATCCATTAATTCATCATAGGAAGGTTCATCATCATCATTTGATTTTACCTTAAAATCTCCTTTTGCCATGAGACACAAAGGGGTGACAAAAGGTGATGAAGCCTCCTCGATAGCAATGCCGGCAAGACCCTTCTTCTTTGAAGGTGTATCATCCTCGGAAGAGTTAGAGTCCGAATATTCTTCTTCGGAATTCCACTCCCCAATGTGAGCCTCGCCTTTCCCGTCTTTATTCAACCTCTTGAAGAGCTTCTTCTTTCCATGAAAGAACTTCTTCTTCAAGGGCGACTTGTTCTTGTCATCCCTTTTCTTGGGACATTTGGAGGCAATGTCCCTTCTCATCACACTCATAGCACCAGATATTTTCATATCGGTTTGTGCTAGAGTATTGTCCCTTCTTGAATTTTTGAGGAGCACTTGTGCTTGAGCGCCTCTTCATGAATCTCCTTATTCTTCTTACGAGGGCCATTTCCTCCTCGATGTCTTCATCATCATCGGAGTCATCAAGCGCCTCATCGCTTGACTCCGCTTTCGCCTTAAAGGCGATGTTCTTCTTCTTCGAAGATCTTTACTCCAAAAGCTCTTCCTTATCCTTCTTGTAAAGCTCATTGGTTATAAGATTTCCAAGGAGTCCCGTTGGCATCATTCTTGGCAACTCCGGTGAGTTGAGAAACAACGTCACCAAGGTCTCATATTTTTTCGGAAGAGCCCTAAGCATCTTACGAACAATATCAAAATCGGTTAGTGATGCTCCAAGGCCCTTGAGCTCATTTACTATGTTGTTCAACCGTGAATACATCTCATTGATGTCTTCATGGGGCAACATAATAAAACTCTCATATTTGATCCGAAGCATATGCAATTTGGCTTCTTTGATCGAGGATGTCCCCTCATGAATTTCCGAGAGGGTTGTCCAAATCTCATGAGCAGTTTTAAGATTCTCACTCGATTGAACTCATCCGCGTTTAAAGCACCAAAAAGAGCATTCATAGCTTGAGCATTGAGATGAGTGTTTCGCTTCTCTTGTTCTATTGTGAGTGTGGGATTGACTCCCGGAGTGAAACCCTCAACTACAATTCTCCATATACTTGAGCTCATGACCTTAAGATAAACGGTCATGCGAATTTTCCAATAGGCATAATTCGTGCCATCGAAAAATGGCGCCTTGCCTATTGACACCCCATCGCTAGCCATCCTTATTCTCTAGGCAGTGAAGCCCCAAAAGAGAGTCCAAGCTCTGATACCACTTGTAGGATCAAGGATAACTGACTAGAGGGGTGTGAATAGGAGGTTTATAAATTTTTCGAAACTATTTCGCAATTAAGAAATACACTAAGATATAGAAGCAATAATTGCAAATTCACACCTATAGTCTCTAGCAATTACTTAAAAATACTTTGTCAATTCAAGTATAGCAAAAACACTTCTAAGCACAAAGTCTACTCAAATTTTTGCTATCAATGAAATATATCACAAGAATGAAAAATACAAATCACAAGAAAATAGGAGACAAAAATTTTAACCCGTGGTCTCGGAGACTTGCCGGTCTCCCCTACTCCAAGTTATGGTGACTTGAACCACGTCAAGCCGGCTGCACTCGCTTAAGCCTTCCTCAATCACTAAGGTAGTTCTTCCCCGCTCCGGGTAGGCGAACTCCGGCCTTCACAGCTTGCCGGGGCTTCTCACAATCTTCGTTGAGAAGCTCACCGTGCACGATCGCCTCCAAGCCGTCTAGGAGGCGGCAACCTCCAAGAGTAATAAACCTTGACACTTGCTTGAGGTCAAATATTAGTGTCTAAAGGCTCAAACGCTAAATGCACACCTCACACTCACAAAAGGGAATTGAATGCACAAAAGAGTGGGGAGCACTTGCTAGAGCTCAAATATCATCAATGAGGACCAAGAGAGGCTCTAGAATGCAGGTGGGGATGTATTTATAGCCTCCACCAAATTTTTTAGCCGTTGGAGCTCGAAATTGGCAAAAATCAGTTTTTCCGGTGCTACCGCCCATGTAGGAGCGGTAGCACCGGGCTCCATTTCAACGGTTAGAATAGTGCATTAAATGCACTTGCCAGAGATCGTTACATAGGGTCCGGTGCTACCGCTCAACTAGGGCCGGTAGCACCGGGCCCTTTTTATTTTTGCTTCGTCATATTTTGACTTCTCTGGAATTTAGTCACTGGGCTGAGGGCCGGTGCTACCACTCGTCTGGTAGCACCGCGCTACCATGGACGGTAGCACCGGGCTATCAAAATGCCCCAAAACACACCCTTCTGTGATTTTCACACCGGGTTATATGACCGGTGCTACCGCAGGTCCGGTAGCACCGGGAAACCATGGGCGGTAGCACCGGGCTACCAGATAGATCAAAAAGAGCTTCTTTAGAATTTTCACACCGCCCTACTGAGCTGGTGCTACCGCACACTGTAACATTCCAAAAATTTTCTTTAATATTATTCTATTTTGTTATTTGTGCATTTTATGATTTTTTGAAATTTATTGGATTTTTCTGGATTTATTTGAATTAACTTTAAATTAAGTATATTGGTCTTTTATTTAAAACTATTTAAATTTATTCAAAGTTAAAATAAAGTTTTGCCAAAAATATTTTATTTGAGTTTAAAATGTCTCAAAGTATTTTAGAGAATTTTCTTGGATTTTTCCTGATATTTTTCTTGTCTAAAACAAATCAAATGAATTTCTGTAATTATTTTAAATCAAAAACCCGTTTAAATCGAGTGAACAGTACTGGGCTGGAGCCCAATAGTGTGCACGTGGAGCCCATCTCTATGCGGCCCAATGCCTTGCGCCGCTGGCCCGTTCTGCCTGGTTTCTAGAAGACGCATTGCCAGCCGTTGGATTAGATTGGATGGTTGGGATTTGAGGATGAGTTTGGAAACCCTACCGACCGTGGGCCGTTGGATCATGATCTAGCAGTGAGGGTTGGCCGTGTTGGTTTAGGGAAGGTAAGATCGTGCCCGTTGGTTTTGGAAAGAGTGGATCAGATCGTATCGGCTTGGGAGTCATCGCGACCGTTGATCCTTGATCGGACGGCTGTCCGTTGTCGTCTCTGATCGGGACTCAGAGTCCGTCACCGATACGCCACCACCGCCGCGTGAATTAGGTTTTTGTTTTGAGTGCGCTCGCCAAAGCTATAAAATGGGAGGTTAGCCTCCCGAGGTTCTTCCTTCCGTCGCGCATCTGTAACCCTAGCCGCAATCGTCTGTGTTGCCGTTGTTTTAGCGCAAAAGCTTACCGTAGTTTTAGTTGCGCCGCCGTTTGTTTTTGCGCTCTTGTGTCGCCGTCGAGCCACCTTCCGTTGTGTGGGTTCCGGATCGGAGTTCGTCGGGCTGCGCCGAGTCGGATTCGTGGAGCTTCGTCGTCGGAACATCGCCAGAGCACCGTTGGGATCGTAGTCGTCTTCAAGTCCGGCGAAGAAGAGCCGCCGTGCCGTCATCGCTGCACCCGTGAGGTATCGACCGTTGGATCATCTCTGAACTACTAGGATTGAGCCACGTGCGCACTTTAGTAGCTCGCTGTGTGGATTGTCAGATTAGATCGGACGATCTGGATCGCGTCGCGTCTCGGACCAATACCATTGTGACGCGTGTCAGGTTCAACAGCCGAAGTGTCGTGCACCGAGTCCGCCGTGGTCCAGCACCACGCCGTGGACCAAGTCTATAGACCGTGACACGTGGCGCATCGTGATTGGTTCCAGATCTCTGCTTACGTCATAATTGCGTTTTTCGTTGGGAAATAATCCAATTGGAAATTCTGTGATGCTGACATCATCATGAGGTCACGCTGACATCACAAATACGGTTTTTTAGTATAAAAATAATTCGGGAAAATAGGATTTTCTAATTTCTGTATTTTCAGTATTTATTCAAACTTCAAAAGGCTATAACTTTTGCATTTTAACTCGGATTTGAGTGATTCAAATTTCTAAAAAATTGTAAAATTTAGATATATTTAATGGTGAATTTTATTTTATTTTTGGAGTTCATTTTATCTCTATTTTGGTATTTATTTGCTTTTCTCCTTCGGTACGCGTAGACGTTGAATTGTGCGACACTTCGGAGGAAGATCCGTCAACTCAAGATCAAGTTCCAGAACAGGACTAGAACCTATTCCAAGGCAAGTTGTGCTTTGATCATGTTGAACCCATGTTTATACAAGTGCTATATTGTTTTACTCTATTGCATAGTATTTCAAGTATACAATTGTTTCAATTTAAATTGGGATCTAGTTAATCTACCAATTTGGTCTATATACCCTATGTTGTCATTTGTATGCCATGATCTAATTGTCACCCTAGGATGGTTAACTAATAGTTGGTTAATACTGATAATCAACATGGGCTGGTTAGACCGTTGTAGTTTGTTTAGCCGTGCCACGTCATCATATGTACATGAATCATCAATGATTAATCTTGACTAATGGAATATGGAACAATGATGTGAACTTGTGTGTCATGTGAAGTCACACAATGAGATTGAATTGTAGTGGCGAGTCATGTCACGCAACGATGTTGATTTGTTGATGGCACGTGGTGCTTGGTAATCAACTTGGGTGATAATCACTTAGATTGGGGCAAATGGCAAGGGGCGAGTATGCCAAGGTGGGCCCGATGGGTAGAGGGTATGTGGATATCTTACCCTGATCACTCTAAGGACTTAACCTTGCAAGCCTTTGACCTGAGTCAATCATGCACCCACATGTCTGGAATGGGACAGCCTAGCTGATTAATTTGTAAAGTCTAGATTTCGGTACTGTCGTGGTGATTAGTGAGTTCCAAGATTTGGGTAGACTCACATGGCGCAAGAGGGGGGCCCTGGATGTGGTAACCAGTCCCACCAGTGTTGTAACCTTAGCGAGCAGTACTGGGTCTAGATGGAGCATTGTAAAGGCTTTGTTATAATCACTCGCCTTTGTGGTGTATGGTTGTATCGTGTGGGTAAAGTGCATAACCTCTGCAGAGTGTAAAACTGTTCGAATAGCCGTGCTCACAGAATTGAGCAATGCTCGGGAATTACAGTTAAGGGTTAGTTTAATTAAATGGAAAACTTGGTTGGGATGGCAGGATGCCATATGAAAGGTTGAAACTTGACTTAGGATTGGAAACTTGGTTTACTTGAGAAATACTGGATCTATTTATTACTACTATTTGTTTTACAGTCTTTATAATCTATTTATTGTATTTGTTTGTAAATGTTGCTTATTGCAAAATAGCCATAATAGCCTTTTCCTTTGGAATAAGCCTTGCATATAGTTACATAGAATTGCATTCTGTGCGCAACTTGTTGAGTGCTTTGTGTACTCACCCCACAACAACAATAATCAATAGTTCAAGAGTCTACACCTTTGTTGGAGGAGGAGTTCCAGGAGGACACGAGTCATTAGGGTCCGAGCCTTGTCAGTTGCCTGTGGTGAACTGATTCTACTTTCCGCTGCTTATTTCTTAGTTTATATTTCAAGTCTTGCCCTACGTGGCTTAATAATGTAAGTTGGTCATAAGATCATACACTTAGCTATATCAATAAATGGAGTTTTATTTTATTATCGTTGAGTACGATGTGATATGTACCAATGTTGAGCTGTGTGCACTAGCATTGATCCTGGGACTAGTGCGGCAAAAGCAGTGGGTTCGAATCAGTGGATTCGGGTCCTTACACGCACCCGGTAGCACCATGCTGCCATGGGCGGTAGCACTGGATTTCCAGAGAATTTGATATATTTAAATGGTTTTCAATTTTGGAACATGTATATCATAATGCATGTGCTTGAATGTATAATTTGATCCTTTAAACCCTAAATGACATCAAGACAAACATCAAGATCCCTCTTTATAGTACGGCCCTAATTCTAGCAACCCGATCTTTTCTCCAGACTCCAAGATCGATAAAAAGCTAGAGAAAGGTCCTTATATTTATACCTTTTTACGTTCTTGACGTATTGATCTTTCCTTTGCACCTTTCTTGGTATTTTCATGGTCACCAAGCCTGGGATTTACCTGCTTTCAAATTTCTCAAGGAAAGTATTAGTCCTTTGATCAAAGTTGTCATTAATTAGCAAAACTAAAACAACATGGGTGCCTAGATGCTTTCACCTGCAGTCAAGTCTAGAATCTAGTCGATGCGGGGAAGAGGGAAAGGGTCCTTAGGACAAGCCTTATTAAGGTCAGTGTAGTCGAGCACATCCTCCACTTGCCGTTGGGTTTCTTAACAAGGACCGGGTTTGCCAACCACGTTGGGTGATGGACCTCCCGAATGAAGCCGGCCTTCAGGAGTTTGCCGACCTCCTCTTCTATGGCATGTTTCCTATCTTCTGCAAATCTTCGTTGCTTCTGCACCACTGGTTTGGTGCTTGGCTCCACAACTAGTCGATGCTCGATCACCTCTCTAGGGACGCCGGGCATGTTAGATGGTTGCCATGCAAACACATCGCGGTTTGCCCGAAGAAAAGTAATGAGCTCGAGTTCCTATTTTCAATCAAGGTTAGCGCCTACCTTGATCATCTTGGAGGGTTCTGATGGATCGATTGGCACCGTCTTCATGCCTCCGTCTGTCTTCTCACCCTTTTTGCCATCATCGACTAAATCTTCCGCAGCTCTATTGGACGTAGAGGCTTCGTTAACGCCTTTGGATTTCTGGCGATTAGCCTTCTCACCACCGGTGCTGGCTGACAATTCACAGAGATCACTACAAGAATCAGGCAAAAATTCGTGGGTTTTTTAAATTCGTGGGCCCAAAAAAAAACTCACGAATTTATTTATTTAAATTCGTCGGTTTGAATAAAGCATGCGTTTTAATTAAATTAAGTGGGCCAAAATAAAACCCACGAATTTAAACATTTAAATTGTGGGCCAAAATGAAACCCACGATTTAAATATTTAAATTAAATGGGCCAAAATTACCCATTTAATTTAAATATTTAAATTGTGGGCCAAACAATACCCACAATTTAAACTTTAAATTGTGGGCCAAAATTACCCACAATTTAAATATTTAAATTGTGGGCCAAACAATACCCACAATTTAAACTTTTAAATTCGTGGGCCCGCATACCTACAATTTAATCGGGAAAAAAACCCTCCGGCGCCAAGACGCACGCCAAAAGCTAAAAATCCCCTTGCGCCGCCGCCGCCGCGCCCGCCCGCCCGCCCATACATGCTGCGCCCGTCGGCCCGCCCAACCCTCCGCCGTCGGCCCGCCCTGCCCTCCGCTGCCGTAGTCTCTGGCTCTTTGCCGCCTGCTCGCTTCGCCCGCTTTCGGCCGCCCGCATCGCCCGCTCGGCTGCCCTTTCGCCCGCTCAGCGCCGGCCCTTCGCCCGCCCGCTCGGCCGCTTCCTTCCGCCATTCGCCCGCCCGCCCGCTCGGCTGCCTGCTCGGCCGCCGAGACCAGCCGGCCGTGCGCCCCGCGCCGCCCGATGCGGTCGACCCACGTCTGCGCGCCGCCCGCCCGCCGCTTCTTCGCCCGAGCCGCCGCCGCCAGCCCGCCGACCTCCGCCGCGCGCGCGCCCGATGAACCGCCCGGCGCGCGCCCCCGCCTCGGCCTCGGCGAGCCACCGAGCCGCCGCCAGCGCCTTGCCCGGCGGTCATCCACCCGTCTTTGCGCCCGCCCGCTTGCTGCCGGCCGGCCCCGCCCGTCGTCGCCCGCCCGGCCCATGTCGCCGCCCGCCGCTTCTTTGCTCGCCGCCCCACCACCACGCCGCCCGCCCTCCGCCGCCGCCGCCGCCCGGCCCGCCCGGCCTTGCCGCCGCCGCCGCCGCCCGACGACCACCGGCCTTGCTTGCCCGCCGCCGCCGCCCGGCCCGCCCGCCACGCGCCCGCTGCCTTGCCCTACGCCGTGCCACCGCCCGCTCGGCCGCCCGAGACGCCGCCTCGCCCGCTGACGACCGCGCCCCACCCCGACCGCTTGTCCGCCCGCGCGCCATCGCCTCCACCCGCCCGCTTTGTCGCCCGCGGCGCTATCGCCGCCGCCGGCGCCACCCGCCCTCCCGGACCCTCCGCGCCCCACCGCGTTGGAGAAGGTATATTCGTCTCTTTTATATTCGTTTAAAGTTATTTCATCTCATTTTATATTCACGATATGATATATATTTTTTATTTTCTACGCTGCCGTTGTATGTAACGTTAGAGTTTAGGGTTTGTGTCAAACAATAGAGAGCATAAGCGTCACCGTTGGGAACGGCGCATCTCACATTTGCTTGTGAGGTGCGCGGTTCGAATTGTCCAATTTTGGACGGCCGAGAATGTTGGTTGTTGCATAGGGCTGTGGCGTGCGGCGATCGAGCGTGATTTCGCCACATAACCTGTTGTTCTCCGGCGCTTTTGATCAGCGTGCGTTTGGAGAACAATGGGTTATCTTTGCGAAATTTCGTTCGATTCAGAGCGCACGTCACAGTCGCATCAATAGCCTCCATTCTTGGGTGGGTTTAGGACAAATCTTTCCTAATAGGTTGTCTTTGTCACCTAAGCCACGGTCAATGCGTTGACATTGTTTCATTTGTTTAGCTTTGATAATGGGTGACGATCGAAGGGCGATGTATGACGGATGGAGGAGTGATGGGGGCACTCAAGGAATGGGGCGGATCACGGATGCTTTCTTGAAGCAAGCATTATTTGGAGGAGTGAATATGTATTGCCGTGTACCCTCTGCGAGAATAACAGCTACTACAATGAGGATATAGTGCGATATCACATTTGCAAAAACGGGTTCATGCCTAACTATTTGGTGTGGCACCGTCATGGAGAGGCCGCAGGCGTGCTATCGAGACGAGAAGAGATCTTTGGACCATGTGGAGGATCACGACCGGATGGAAGACATCTTTGGATGATCTTGGCGGGGGATGAATTTAACTCCGGGAGGGTCACAATGGAGGAGGTTAAGGAATTCTATAGGCTACTTGACGCCTCGGACGAGAAGCTGCATGACTTGACCAATGTGACCGTCCTGCAAGCGGTTACACGGCTTATGTCGATGAAGTCGAAGTTCAACTTTTCGAACAAATGCTTCAACGCTTTGCTTGAACTAATGAATGATGTCCTTCCGCCTAACCACAATATGCTAAAGGATTTGTACCAATCGAAAAAGTTGATGGCGGCCTCGGGATGAATTACGGAAGATTGATGTGTGCGAGAATAATTGCATGCTCGTTCGGAAGGATCATGACAACGATACCCATTGTATGCATTGCGGTAAGTGCGATTCGTTGAGGTGGTAGATGAGGAAGGGTATCGGTGACTACAAAGGTCGCGACTAAACGACTTGGTACATGCCGATCACGGATAGGCTTAAACGGTGTACATGTCAAAAGAAACAATAAACATATGAGGTGGCACAAAGAAGGTAAACGTGAGGACCAAGACCGGATATGATGGTCCATCCGTCGATGGCGAGGCATGGCGGGCATTAGACCGATTCGATCCTGCATTTGCAAGCGACCCTAGGAGTGTCCGTCTTGGTTTGTCCACGGACGGTTTCACACCTTCGGACAAGCGCTAGCCCCTACTCTTGTTGGCGGTCTTCATCATGCCATACAATCTTCCACCGAGATTTGCTTGAAAGAGGGTTCATATTCCTTGCTCTTGTCATTCCAGTCCTAAGCATCCAGGAAGAATCTCAATGTGTTCATGCGGCCCTTAATTGATGAGTCAAGAAGTTGTGGCGAGGAAAAGGCATCGACAGCGTTGGTGGCGAGAGTTTACCTTACGAGCCGCATACATGGTCGGTCCATGATTTGTTGGCATATGGCATTTGGGCTGGTGGTGTGTTCATGGTCGCTGTGTTGTCCAATTTGTATGGTGACTGATGCATTCAGCTCACGCACGGTAAAAGATCACATTCTTCGATTGCCACCGACGATGGCTTCCGGCGAGGCACCCTTTTAGGAACGACGCCAAAGCATTTCGAAAAGAACAGAAAGTTAAAAAGGGCCCCGAAGCGACTCACAGGAGAGGAGATAGCTGAGTGGCATAGTCGGCTTGTACGATCTACTGAAGTGGGTTTCACTGGCTATGGAAAGGAGCACAACTGGACTCATATTTCTTTTCTTTGGGAGCGCCTTACGCGAAAGCTTTGATTCTGCCGCATAACATAGATTTGATGCACCAAGAGCGCAATGTGGCAGAAAGCATCATAAGCATGGTGTTTGATGTAACCGACAAAACAAAGGATAACGTGAGTGCTAGGAAAGACATGGGTGATCATTGTGCTAGGCCGTGGCTCGAGGTTAAAGTTGGTTTAAATGGGAATGAGAGCCGGCCACGAGATCCATACTGTGTGAAGCCAGAAGACCGTAAACAGATTTTGAGGTGGTAGAAACTCTAAAGTTTCCGACCGCTATGCATCTAACATAAAGCGGCTGTGAATGTCAAGACCGTAAGCTAAGCGGGCTAAAGAGTCATGATTACCATATTATCATGGAAAGACTTGTTCCGTAATGTTTCGTGGCTATTTTGATAATGAGTTGTGGAGGATGTTGGCGAGCTCGATTACTTCTATAGGCGGATATCGGTAAGGAAATCTCTAAGGCGTTGATCACGAAGTTAGAGAAGGGAATTCCATTGCTTGTATGCAAGTTGGAAAAACTTTCCCACTGGTTTTATGAATGTGATGCAACACTGCTGGTGCATCTACCTTGGGAAGCGAAGGTTGGAGGTCTGCATAGTTCGGATGGATGTATAGTCGGGAAAGGGAGTTGAAAAAGCTTAGAGCTACGATGCGCAACAAGGCAAGGGTAGAGGGTGTATCGCAGAGGCTTATGCAAGTAAAGAGATCACAAACTTCTCAACAAAGTATTTCGCACGCAAGCACAACGTGAATGTCCATAAGAATCGGTGCTGTGCAGCGGAAGAAGAACCGTTGAGCGAACTTAAGCTTTTTCAATGCAAGGGTCAACTTTGTTGGGTCGTACTTGCACACCATGTTGAGTATGAGGAGTGGAACATGGCCATGCTTTACATGTTCACTAACATGGTAGAAGTTGAAAAATATTTTGAGTAAGTGACTTTCAATTATGTTTTGAACATTTCAATGTAGTGTCCTTTTAACCCGAGAATAAATGGCGCAGAGTATTTGACAAAGAAAATTGGAAGTCAACTCGACAACCCACAACTAAGCAATTGGATAACCTACGTCGTGATGGGTTGAAAGGCGCCCAAGCTTCGTGCAATGGTTCCACGACATGTAATTTGACTATTTATTCATTTTCTAAAATGAATTGTTGTAGTAACTTAATATTAGACTAACAATGATGAATGTTGCTATATAGTGTATGCGTGATGCCTCCGTCCATGAGGATCTCCGACAGCTCTCGCATGGTGATGTGGCGGCAAGGAGCTATAGTCATTTGTGATGTGAGCGGGTTCCGTTTTGAGCAGTGAAATTAGAAGCTAGCCGTCCACTTGCGGCCACAAACAAGCAGAGTAGTCACAACGTCATCCGATTCCAAATGCGATATATTAGACTACTACGGTGTTGTACAAAACATAATTGAGTATACCTTTGGGGTGGCAAAGATCGAAGGTCGTGTTTTTGATTGCCATTGGTTCGATCCACACAGCGGCACACGTGTCGATGACTTTGGGATGGTGGAGGTGAAGCACGATTCGCGGCCGAGGACCATATCAATAACATCGTGCTTGCACATCGAGTTGAGCAGTGTACTACGAGCTATCCTCACCGTAGCTTGAAGGCTTGGTGGGTTGTATTTAAAGTTAACCACAAGTATACCCTCCGGGATGTTTCGTATGTGGCAAATAACGTAGAGGATGATGTGGGTGATGTATATCAAGAAGAAGCTATAGGGATTCTTTCCTTGTCTCCGACGGGCGAGGACTCGATCAATTACCTACCGATGCCACGGACATAATAACAGATGAACCCGGCCCGTCACGGAAACGCCCTCGAAGTCGATGGGATTGCACATCTTCAAGCACGTCTCAATGAAATCTGAGTCGCGAAGCGCATTCCGCCGCGACGACTTTTGATATGTATATTTTGTAAGATTATTGTTGCCTCGTTCATTTTACAAGTCATTGTTGTCTCCTTCATTTTTACATGTTATAGTTGTCTCATTCTTTTTGCAAGTTATTGAAAATTATTTGTAAACTGCATACTAACTCTTGTCAAATTTGAGCAGATGAGTATGTTCGGGCATCGAGTTGACAAGCTTAAAGGCAAGTTCGTGGTCGTCCTCCGTAAGGTCGAGGAGCAAGGGTTACGATGGTCGAGGACTCGGCGGCGGCAGCGCCATATTCTTTGGGCGGCGCAGATTAGACAATGCGCGGGAGCGGCTCGAGGTGCTTCGATGGCGAGCACGAGAACAGGCGCGAGCGACCACCGAGGGCGAGGCGGTAGGGGTTGCGAGAGGAGGCGGTTGGGATGTGAGCATGGCGACATGGCGAGGCGGACGACGAGGAGGTCGTTGGGGTGGTGGCGATGGGACAACAGATCTGATCTGACGAGCCGAGGAAGCGTGGCGCAGATGTAGAGTTGGAGGCGACCTTAGAGCCGATTGAAGAGGGCGGGTCTTCTTGGTACCATCGGTATATGTGTAGTATTGGATTATCTTTTAATCTCCATATTTACATTGTAATGTCTATGAACTAATTATTTGCATTTCAGTTTCAGAAAACCGTCTCGGTTCGTCAGAGATGCAACCCGGCCGATAGGAGGTTGATAGAGTACACGGAGCGTAATGATTATATCTTCTCTTTTAGCATTAGCTAGGTGACAACTTATTGTTTTGATGCATCTTTGTCTTGTATTTTGTTGTAGGCCTTTGGAAAGAGCCGGGTTGGGTACTGGACGGGCCACATTACAAAGGTTAACGCCGTCTTTGGGAGCCCTTGGCGGTACTACTACCCCGGCATGGTTGAGTCGGTGGGAAAGATTCGCGACCCTGGCCGGAAGCATTGGGCGTTGAAGGAGAACGTGGAAGGAGGCGAAGACAACCAAACATGTCGAGTGCGCATGTGGGCTGGCTTCAGGTGAGTTTGCGTTATGTATTTACTCTATTTGAGTATTGCTTTAAATGTAAGTACAATTTGTGATGTGTGATTATATGCGGAGAGGTTCCGCCTGAGAGCGAAGGCGATTACAACGCTTTGAAGAAGGCCAAAAGTGTCTTCAACAGGCGGCACAAAGGTTGTCGGAGATTCATTCAACAATGCACGATTCAAGCTGTCATCAATTTTACAAGAGGGTGAAAAAGGTGAACATGAGAAGAGGACCGAGGCGAGGAGGATACACCGACGGAACAAGAGTATCTCCATAGCTCGGTCGATTGGATAATGAAGGACATGGAGGCTTGGAGGTGGATGTGCCGGTACTGGGGGTCGGAGGATTTTCAAGAAAAATCAAATAGAAATCGAGGGAGCAGAAGAAGTAGATTGGGGAAGCACAAATCGGGTGTGACGGACACATTGGCCTAGAGCAACGCATGGTAAATATCGGTATTATAATTGTTAGTGAATTTGTCACTATGTTTACAACTTTTCATCGTAGGAGGTGAAAGTGGGAGTACTCCCACTTTTGTGGAAGTTTACATCCGGGGGCACCAAGGCGAGGATCCACAGAACCCGGATGTGTTGTGCGACGACGGGGCTAGTGAGAGGATGGTAAGTATAAATGACACAATATGTTTTGTGCAAATTTACATCCAGGAGCACCAAAATCTTTGTTTTGTAGGCGTCATATGCGGAACAAATGACACAACGTCATGGGGCGGAGGTTGATTGGAGGGCCGCACCGGTCGATGTGGAGCGTTGTACCACGCCGGAGGGCCTAAAGCATGGGAGGTTCGTTAATAAAACTGATTTTATTTGTTTCGCTCTACTAAGGGAAAAAATTGCATGGTCACATTTCATTATATATCGTTTGTAGGTGGGCCATGGGGATGGAGTTGTGGAATGCAATCGTCCTCCACGAGGCTCGGTTTCCTCACGAAGTGCTCGCTCGTCGAGGTCCGCACGGGAAGCACAAGCGCACGAGGAGGCTCGTGAAGCGCGAGAGGAGGCTCGTCAAGCACGAGAAGAGTCTCGTCAAGCACGAGGAAGCTCGCGAGGCCGAGAAGACTCGTAATACATGAAAATGTATCTGCGGTACAATCTCAACTTTGAACAAAGCGCTCAAGTTTACATTTGTGATTGAAACCTAACAAACAATCTATATCAACAATCTGTCACAATCTCTTGGACCTAACGTGCGGTGTTTAGCCCTCTGTTCAGCAGTAAAGATACTTGAGTTCATTACTCTTTAATTCACTTAGCTCGTAAAATCACGAATTCACAAACTGGACTATTATGTCATAGGGCTCCCACCCACCTCCCTTCTACATGTTTTCTCCGCACATGCAGCCACCACCACAAGGAGAAGCATCACAGGGTGCTCAGCCTCCCCCGGCGTCCTTCATAAACCCTACTGGGATGCAGGCACCACCCCTAGGAGATGCACCTCAGGTTATATGATATTCTCATGCATTCTTTATTTTCAAAAAACTCTATTATGTGTACTTCATATCACAAACTATGATCCACAGAGCTCCCACCTCCTCCTCCTTTCTACATGTTCAATCCACAGTGCGACCACCTTCTACAGAGAGGCACCACAGTAAAGACGGATCGGTTCAATTCGTTATTTAAAATTTGAATGAATGATTTATATGTGGCATGATGTACTGTCTATGCCTTACAGGCTCCCGGCCTCCAAACCCGTTCTACATGTACCCACCACCTATGCCAAGCCAAGGAATGCCTATGTACTTCAACCCGTGGGCCTGCAGCCACCTCGACGACACCACATGTATGGATGTCGAAAATATTATAAGTTTGCGACACGAGCTAAGTTTGTCAATTCTTGTACAAATTGCCGTTTTGGATGTGTGATTGATTATCTAAGGATCTGCTAGAATGTCTCATACGGTTTGAGAGATTGGTATATATATTATAATCGCAAATGTTTCTTTGTCTGTTTGAGTGGATGTCCTATTTACTAGAGAGGTCATGCGAAATTTTGTACATTTCAATGACTTAGTTTTAAGCCGGTTTGAAAGAGTTGAAAGGTTGGTTTCAGTCTTTTAGTAGAGGTAGTAGGTTTGGTGTCTCATTTGTTAATTTTTCGTTAGCTTGAACTTTGTTGTGGAGTTTGATTACTTGGTGAGCTACCTACCCCATCCCTTCCTTTCTCTTGCTCAAATTTAGAAACATATGCTTCCGTAGGAACTTTAGTTCATTCTTTGAATATGAGATTACATATGCTTCATTGAATATGAGATTACGTGTGCGTGGATGGACATATACTTAGTAGGAAATCTAGTTCATTCTTTTAGTATATATCAATCTTAGTAATCTGTTGCAAAAGTGATAATTTTTGTTGAAATGCACAACTGAGTCGATTTTAGGATATTTAGGCAACTCTTTCTTAAACCTTGCACAAATCATCTCAATGTTCATACTTGGAAAGGTTAACTTGTGTGCTTATGAAAGTTCATTCTTGTGCTCATGTATATAAGTGATGGTTTACCAAATTATGAACCCATTCGTGCTATTTGATTTTTCTTTCATCAATAACTTTTTGATTTCGAACCTTATATTGTGCTGACTTCTTGGAATTGAAAAGTTATCTTAAGACAACTTGTTCAATTGTGAACTTATGTTTTAAATGCTTCATATGGCATCCTTGTAGAATGTTGTTTGCCCATGTACAATCGATTGTTTATCCTTGTAGAATGCTTTATATTTGTACTTTGTATATTGAACTATTAAAATGACTACCAAAACTCTTATTGCTTCTTTGAACTATTTTCACTGTTTGTTATCTTTTGAATACTCGGTGATGCAATTGGGGTCTTTGGAAGTTGAATTAAATAATTGTAGTTGTAATCTTGGCCTTATGTTAATACTAGAGAGTATTACTTTGATACTTCATTGAATATGAGATTGATGTTCATATGATTATTGCAGCATATCTTGACTAGCTCGTACGTGTAGTTCTTATATATAATACCTATTCTTGTTTAGCTTGACTGTCATATTGATATTCTCATATTGTGTCTTGGTTGAATAGTACTATTGATATTCTCATATTGACATTCATGTGAATCGACATAATGTTACTTGTAGCACAACCTAAGTTAATCTTGAACTTGCGGGTTTCTAGGTCACGCCCTCGGCCAAAGACGTTCTAACGCGACATCATAGAAGACATCTTCAACGGCCCGACGGTGGTGGTAGCGCCACAACTCCAACAACCCCGAGGCATGAATTCCATTGTGAGCTCGATTGGTGTATAATCGTTGTATTTTATAACTTGTTGTGATGGATCGTTGTGATCGACTTATTGTGATGGACTTATTTTAATGGATGTGGATTGTATCTATTGTGGTTGTAATGTGTTGTACGTCATTGCATAGTTTACAAATTGCCGTTGGATGTGTGATTGGATTATCTAAGGATCTGCTAGAATGTCTCCTTCGGTTTGAGAGATTGATATATATATTATAGCGCAAATGTTTTTTTGTCTCTGAGTGGATGTCCTATTTACAAGAGAGGTCATGCGAAATTTTGTACATTCGGAGACTTAGTTTTAAGCCGGTTTGAAGAGTTAAAGGTTGGTTTCAGTATTTTAGTCTTGTAATAGGTTTAGTGTCTCGTTTGTTAATTATTCGTTCGCTTCAACTTCATTGTGGAGTTTGTCTTTTGTGTTCTGATTTACGATCGATTTGAACAAAATAGATGATCTTATTTATTCTTAAACAGCAATTTTTAGTTTCAATTTTCTTTTGCCTTTTCTTTTCTTCTTTAGATGTTATATGTATTGAGTGCGATACATATATATATAAAAATACATACATTTGGATATATATACATATATGTATTGAGTGCGATACATACATATATATATATATATATATATATATATCATTTGGATATATATACATTTTTTTGTAAAATGATGATTAAATTAAGTAAATTGAAAAAACCCACGAATTTAATCGATTAAATCGTGAAATTGAAAAAACCCACGAATTTAATCGATTAAATCGTGGGTTTTTTCATTTACAATTTAATCGATTAAATTCGTGGGTTTTTCAACCACAATTTAATCGATTAAATTCGTGGGTTTTAAACCCACGAATTTAACTCGAAACAATTAAATTCGTGGGCTTAGTAGAAACCCACGAATTTAACTTAAATTCGTGGGTACCCACGAATTTAATTAATTAATTTCGTCGAGTTAAATTCGTGAACTAAATTCGACGGTTTGCTCACGAATTTAAGTTAAATTCGTGGGTTTTAGCTTAAATTCGTGGGTTTTTGGCCCACGAATTTTTCCCTGATTCTTGTAGTGGATGCTCGGCCATCTCTAGGCTCTTCTTGTCACACCTGACTTCAGCGCACTGGTCTCCCTTAATTGTGAGGACTCCGTTCAGCGCGGGGATCTTAACGATTTGATACGCATAGTGCACCACAGCCATGAATTTAGCAAGCATGGGGCGGCCTAGGATCGCGTTGTAAGCAGTCTCAAAATTTGCCACATCGAAGAGGATCCTTTCGGTGCCGAAATTGTTTGGTGTGCCGAACATGACTGGCAGCTCGATCTGGCCAAGTGGCATAGAAGATGATCGTGGAGTTATGCCGTGGAATGGCTCTACTCCCTCCCTGATTTATGTCCGAGGTATCCCCATGTTATCGAGGGTCTTGGCGAAGATGAGATTTAGCAAACTACCTCCATCAATCAAGGTCCGAGCAAACTTAATATTGATAATGGTAGGCTCGACCACTACGAGGTATCGACCCGGATGCGGGACCACGGCGGGATGGTCCGATCGGTCGAAGGCAATTGGTACCTCTGACCACTTGAGGAGTCTGGGGAGGACAGGTTGACTTCCCTTTCGACTGCCTTGTATTGTCTCTTGGACTCATACGTGGCAGATCCTCCAAAGATATGTGCCAGCTTATGTTTGGCCCTACGGTATTCGGGCTTGTCATCCTTGGACCTCTCCTTGGCTTGTTCGACTCCACGCTCACTGAGTGCAGCCTTGAGCTTTTCCTGGATCTTTTTGTTGATTACCTGGCACTCGTCAAAGTCATGCTTGTCTGTTCGATAGATTGGGCAGTATTTTCCTCCACCACGACTTCGGCCTTTGCTGTCGCCTGTGTTGCGTGCCTTGCCCCTTGCAACCGCGGCCACGGTGGGATCACCTTTGCGCTTTTCCCCGCGGTTCTTATTTCATTTTGCTCCTTGCTTGGACGACTCGGGTTTGTCATCGGTTGCTCCAGGGCTGTCCACGTGGTCACGGGCTTCGGCACATCTGGCGTACTTGTTCGCCAGCTCAAAGAGTTCCATAGGAGTTTGGATCTTCCGAGTGGCTAACTTCCCCTTCAATTCCTTATCTCTGACACCGTTTTCAAAGGCTATGATGACGACCTCGTCTGAGATGTCAGAAATTGAGTTTCGCTTATCACTGAAGTGTCGAATGAAGCCGCGCAACGACTCACCCGACTTCTGCACCACCCGATGCAAGTCGCTGCGAGTTCCGGGGTGTTCGTAGGTTCCTTGGAAATTTACCACGAACTAGGCCAGCAACTCCGCCCATGAGGATATCGAGTGATATGGAAGGTTTAACAACCAAGACCTGGCCACACAATCGAGGGTGGTGAGTAAGTAGTTGGCCATCACCTTTTCGTTGCCACCAGCTACTCTCATGACCGTAGTGTAGATCTGCAGCCATTCGACCGGGTTTATTTTGCCCGAATACTTCTCGATGGGGCCTGGTTTGAATTTATCTGACCACCTGACGGTACGTAACTCAGGGGTGAAGGCTTTACATCCTTTACCATTGTCCTCGAAGGTCATCGGCCATGGACCTTGCCGGGGTGAAACCTTCGCAGAGCAGGAGAACGGCCCCTTAAGGGCGGAGACTCACCTCATCGTATCCAGCATGCAGGTAATTGGCCCCTCGAGGATGGGGACGTGTGTTTCTGTCACTCACGGTCCTCCCGTTTATGTTCCTCCCTCCGATCTCAAATGACGTCACATAGGTCTCGTCGATCATGCGTAATTAGATTCCGAAGATCTTCGGGGCATCCTCGGCGGAGGTTGGAGTGTGTTTCCTTGGAAGTTCTCTGGTTAGAGCTGGCCGCTATCGACTCGATTACTCGATGGCGAGTTGGCAGCCCTGACCATTGGCTCATCGGCCCCTGCTGGCTGGGACACATTAGCCTCGAGTTGGCGGCTCGAGAGGTCTGTGCTTGAGCTGCATCAAGCATTGTTTTCATCTGGTCGAACACCGGAGTCATCGGGCTACCTAGATCCATCGATGGAAGGGATTTTAAAAGCACATGAGCACACTGGACGTTGGCTTCAGGAGTACTGAAGACGCCGCTGTTGTGACTCTGATGAGACGCTGTCGGCGAAATGAAGTTACGCTTTCCGTTTTGGCCGTGCGGTCTGGGGACTTGTTGCCTCTGAAGCTCTGGCGCCTGCAGACGAGGTGTCGTGGGATCACCGAGGGCAAGATGTCTTGACAGAATAGCCACGATCCCCGTTGTGGCCGCAACTGCCAAATCACGCCAATGTACAGCAGTATCGGGCACTGCAGCAGCTACTCGGGCTGCTTCTTTCATTGCCGCAAGGTTTTGAGGCTTGTGCAGAGGGATCAGGGGCCCCTTGCGTCCAGAGATGTCTGTTCCTGGGTTCTTATTCTTGGAACCCTCGGCAGTAGCACCGTTGTCACCCCCAGTCACGAACACGCACCGATCTATCTGGCATTGCTTTCGTCTTCGCTTTCTGTATCAAAGCACGTTAAGATGTTGGGCTCCATTGGATCGAAGTCGAGGAGGCCTACTTCTCGGCGTAGATCCCATGAGGGGGACTCGATGAAGCCAATGTGCATGAGGTCTCCGTTCACCCCCATCGATAGAGCATCGCTCCGAAGGCGATCTCATCTCCGCTTGGAGGCGCTTAATCCATGGTGGCGATCGAGAGATCATCAGAGAATTCGTTATGGGCACGCTCTGAAGACATGCTTGATCTGCAAGAAAACAGCTGAAGGCCCCTACCTGGTGTGCCAACTATCGAAGGTTAGGAGTCGACAATAAGATTTATACTTCGGGTACCTTTGAGTGAGCAGAGTCAAACATGAAATCAGTGACACCAGATGTAGATAGGATCGGGCCCCCAGGCAGAGTAACACCCTACGTCCTGTATGAGAGACTTCAGTATATCATATATGAAGTACAAAGAGGAATTGTATAGCCCTGATTACAAGATGGGATGCCCTACACTAGGCTAAGACTAGAGGTTGACGAGATGTGGCACGTCGGCTCCTAGGCTCTCCTTGTCAAAAGCTTCTTGCTTGATGGCTAATTGCTTCTGAATCGCTCCCTCTTTAAGGGTCTCTCCCTTAGGCCTTATATAGTCGTGATGATCCTACCTCGGGTCGAATCGTAGCCGTCTTGGATGCCGAATCATAGTCGATGAGGAGTCTATCGCTGCGTGATCTGCATGGCATATCTAAACTGCCATCTATACCAGGCGTACTCGAGTTAGTTTCCACGCTAGGGAAAAATGATCGAGGCCTTCCTAATATGGAGTTATCCTTTCCGTGTATATCCTATCCCTTAGAATAGGGCCCGTGATATCCGGAATCTCTACATGTCGTTAGGACATTCTTCACATATCCTCTGTGGACACATATCCCATGTTTAGATATTCGACAACCCTATACCATATCTAGAAATTGTTCTTTGAAGTGTTGTCAACCAAACAAGTCAGAAGATCGTGCATGATTCACTGTGGAGAAATAGGACATACCACTGATGAGCATATGATCAATTGCTCCAACTGTGAATGAAGTCATACTCTTGGAGAGTGTCCTATGATGTTACTTTTGTGAAGGTCAAGATCATTGTCCAGTTCAATGTCCCCTAGAACCGATAGTTACCGCTGCAATTCAGTGTCAGTAAGAGAATCTATGAGCTGTAGTTTCTCAAGAGCTCTCAAAAGGATGTGGAATACCAGTTGTATATACTAAGTTGTTTGAAGAGCTAAAGACACAGCACCTTGATCCTGCCAGCCTTAATCAGGAAAGCAGTAAGTGGCCATCACCAACAATATGTTTCTTGTGTGATAAAGAAGGTCATTGGGCTAGAGAATGCCCTATGAAACAACCAACCCTGACGCAACAAGAAGGCAACAATGCACAAGTAGCTGCACCCAACAAGGCACAATGAGGGACACGTGTATGCTACAACAGTCGCGAGAAGGCCATTATGCTAATCGATGCCCACACAGAAGACGAGTATCCTCTGCAACTGCGGTCATACCGAAAGTCACCTTAATTAAGTACATAACACCAAAAGTGAATGGTAAAGTTGCAAGAGCAGTATGCCCAGAGAATCAAATGAAGAAGAGGCGTTTGAACAAAGACACTACCTTGGTCAACAATGCTCAAGGAGGAAGTTTGCCCCCTAAAATCTTCTATACCTATCATAAGCTAGGGCATTTTGCCAACAACTACCCTCAGAAGAAAGCGATCATGCCGGTTCACTTCAATCTCAAATCCACCCCTGCCAAAGCCTTAGCACCGACGCTAAATCAAGGAAGTCTGGAACAGTGATTTTACTCTGTGCAATGTCATAATTCTACTTGTAAAAGAAAGTGATTAGTGATGAATTCTATGTAAAGATTTCCTTGTTTAAAGAAATAGAGATGGTTGATATGCTGGTATGTGAAGTTTTGGAATAAAGATATTAATGGTAAATGAAGGGTCAGATGTTTCCCTGAGGATTTACCTGTGTTGATGGTTCACCTTAAAATGATGCGTGTGCAATGATGGTCAGTTCAGTGGTATCCAGCATGAAGCTTGCCAGCCTAGAAGATTTGCTGTTGTCAGAAAGTACTAGATATTGCTTGATCTAACCTAGGATGTTTGGAAGTTCAGTTGATTATTGTTGGAGTAGAGTTCCAAGCGAATCATATTGTGTTGGGTATTCAGACCCAAGATGTTATCCTTGGAATGGATTGGTTGTCCAAATATAAGGCTGTTTTGGATTGTGGTCGAAGAGTAGTGTTAGTTGAAGCCCTAATGGCGAGAAAGTGGAATTTCAAGCGATTGCAGTTTATGATGGTCAGTTGATGATTAATAGTGTTAAAACTATTAGTATGGAGGAAGAACCAGTTGTTAGGAAGTACCCGGATGTTTTTCCTGAGGATTTGCCTGGTATGCCACCAGACCGAGACATTGAGTTTGTTATGGAGTTAGTGCCTAGTATATCGCCAATAGCAAAAAGACCATATCGAATGCCTACGAAAGAGCTAGTTGAAATAAAGAAGCAGATCGAGGAGTTGCTAAACATAGGTTTCGTGAGACCTAGTTTGTCTTCATAGGGAGCTCCTATCCTGTTTGTCAAAAAGAAGGATAGAAGCTTAACAATAAGTATATGCTACCCAAGATCGAATATTTGTTTTGTCAGATAAGAGGAGCTGGAGTTTTCTCCAAGATAGATCTTCGATCAGGATATCATCAGTTAAAGATTCGTGCGGAGGATGTTCATAAGACTGCATTCTCTATGCAATTTGGACATTATGAGTTCACGGTCATGTCTTTTGGATTGACCAATGCTACTGCCTATTTCATGAGCACGATGAATAAGGTTTTCATGGAATATTTGGACAAGTTTTCTGTTGTGTTCATTGATGACATTCAAGCTTACGCCGAGATTGAAGAAGAGCCTACAGAACATTCGAGATTAGTCCTTGAAAAGCTACGTGAGCAACAACTATATGCTAAGTTTAGCAAGTGTGATTTTTAAAAAGAGAAAGTTGAATTCTTTGAACATATGATGACTGCCAAAGGAGTTGTTGTTGATCCAAGTATAGTGAAAGCAGTGTTGTGTTGAGAACAACCAAAGTCTGTTACCTAGATTCGTAGTCTTTCTGCGAATGGCGAGATATTACTGTCAGTTTATAGAAGGATTTTTTATGATTGCAAGACCGCTTACGCAGTTGTTGATAAAGGCAAAGAAGTTTGCATGGACGCTAGAGTGCGAAAAGAGTTTTCTAGAATTGAAGAAGCGCTTGACGACGACACCAGTGTTAGTGTTGCCAGATATTCAGAACAGTTTTGATATTTTTTGTGATGCTTCCAGAAAAGGTCTTGGATGTGTATTGATGCAGAATGGCAAGGTTGTTGTATATGCGTCAAGGCAATAGAGGCCACATGAAGAGGATTATCTAGTGCATGATTTGGAAATGGCTGCCGTAGTGCATGCTTTGAAGTTGTGGCATCATTATCTCATTGGAAATAGAGGTGAAATGTATAAAGACCACAAGAGTTTGAAGTATATCTTTACTCGGTCGGATCTCAACATGAGATAAAGGAGATGGCTGGAGTTGATAAAAGATTATAATATTGGAATCCACTACCATCCTGGTAAGGTTAATGTGGTAGCCGATGCCTTGAGCCATAAAAGCCACAGTGCTAATATGCTAGTGTAAATGATCAGCCAGAGTTATGCAAGGAATTTTAGAAGTTGTTTCACAAGTATTTCTAGCTACTTTGGAAGTAAGGCCGACGTTAGAAGATCATATCAGGAGATGGTCAAAAGGGTGATGAAAAGATGAACAGAATCAAGTCTAAGAAGGATGAAGGCATAGCCAAAGATTTTACTTTGATGGTCAAGGTATTATGTGGTTTAAAGGTCAAATTTGTATACCTACCAAGAAGGAGCTTAAGCAGTTGATTATGGATGAAGCTCATGATTCAAAGTATTCTAATTATCCAGGAAGTGCCAAGATGTACCAAGATCTTAAGGAAAAGTATTGGTGGCCTAAGATGGAGTATGAAGTTGCTGAATATGTTGTTTTATGTGGTAAGTGTCATAGAGTAAAGGAAATGCATCAGATACCTGTTGGTACGTTTCAGTCGTTGAAGATTTCTGAGTGGAAGTAGGAGGCAAACTGGTAATAAAATCTATAGCGTTGAGGATTTGCCTAGAACCTAGAAGGTTATGATTCTATATGGGTTATTGTTGATCGATTGACCAAAAGTTGCTCACTTCATACCAGTTAAGACGACCTACTCAGGAGATCACTTGGCAGAATTGTATATATCAAGGATTGTGTGTTTGCATGGTGTGCCTAAGAAGATAGTGTTAAATAGGGGTACCCAATTTACCTCGAGATTTTGGGGTAAGCTGCATGAAGCAATGGGGACTCACTTGAATTTCAGTAGAACGTATCATCCAATGACAGATGGTTAGATTGAGAGAGTTAATCAGATTCTGGAGGATATGCTAAGAGCTTGTGCATTAGCTTATGCCACTTCATGGGATAAGTGTTTGCCGTATGCAGAATTCAGTTATAACAACAGTTATCAGGTTAGTTTGCAAATGTCACCATTTGAAGCTTTATATGGTCATGCCTGTCGTACCCCGTTGAATTGGAATGAGATGGGAGAACGTTTGGTATTTGGGGCCTGATATTCTCAAGGAAGATGAAGAGCAGATTGCTATGATCAAAGAGAGGTTGAAAGTGGCTCAATCGAGACAAAAAAAGTTATGCTTATAATCGTCGTTTTGAATTGAGTTTTGAGCCAGATAATTTTGTGTATCTCAGTTAAAAGGTTTCACGTTAAAGGAAGGCTTGCACCAAGATATGTTGGTCCATTCAAGATCTTAAACCGTCGAGGAGAGGTTGCTTATCAGTTAGAGTTGTCGCAGTCGTTGGTAGGAGTGCATGATGTGTTCCATGTATCACAGTTTAAGAAGTGCCTCCGAGTGCCAGCAGAGTAGACACCATTAGAAGCAATTGAGCTGCAGGAAGATTTGACTTATAAAGAGTAGCCGATCAAGATTTTGGATGTGATGGAGCACAAGACCAGAAATAGGTCAATTCGCTTTTGCAGAGTTTAGTGGAGCAATCATTCAAGAAGTGAAGCTACCTGGGAGTGTGAGAATGATCTGAAGTCAGAATTTCCTAACCTATTCCTTCATTAGCCCTAAATCTTGGGGTCGAGATTCTATTAAGGGAGAGGTTTGTAACATCCTAATTTTTATTTTTTTATTAATTTAATGTGTTATTTGTGCATTTTATGGTTTTTTTGAATTTATTGGATTTTTCTAGATTTTATTTGCAATTGTTTCAAATTAATTATATTGGCCTTTTGTGAAAACTAAATAATTATAGATAAGATTAAAATAAATTGTAGCTAAAAATATTTTATTTGAGTTCAGAATGTCTTAAAGTATTTTTGAGATTTTTCTTGGATATTTCCCACTATTTTTAATGCCATAAAATAATTAGTTAAATTATTGGAATTATTTTAAAATAGAAAACCCTGAGAGGAATAAATGAACAGTGCTGGACCTGGCCCAACACTGTGTGGTCTGATCGGCCCAATCTCTACGTAGCCCATCTTCTAGAAGTTAAATCGACAGCCTTCGATTGTGCATCGAACGGCCATTTTCAAGCCGTGTTACCCTTAGGGCCATCGGTCGTCGAATCAATGATGGATGGCTAGGATTGATCGATTAGTATTAGGACTCTGGTGAACCATGGCCGTTGGATGTCATTTGCGGGCCGGATTGTCCCACGTTGTAGTGAATCGGAGCCGTCCGCCCCGCCACGCATCAGCCCCTCCGATCGTCTTCCCCTATGTGTGTTTGGACCAGACTTTGAGTACCAAGCAGTGTCGGCCATGGAGTTGCACTCCGAGTTGGTGAAGGAAGGGGCTTCCTGCGCTATAAAAGCACGCTCCTGGTTCGCCTTGGAGCCGCAAACCAAAGCCCCAAGCTCTTCTGTCGAGAATCACCACTGTTCGCCAGAATTTTGCGAAGTTCGTCGTGCGCCGTCGAGATCTATTTTTCATCGATTCGTCACCGATAGTGATTTATCTATGTCATTGGCAGCACCGTTGGGTTTGCCGCTTCATGTAGTACCCCGTGCGCACCTTGGATCTAGTAAAGGCTCGCCGGAGAAGCAGATCCCGTGGAGGCCGTCGTCATCGGAAAAGAAGCGCACGCCGCCGTCGTTCCAGTGCACATAAGATGAACTCGAGCTCCTTAGGAGGAAGGCGATGTCGAGATCTGTCTGTAGGCCTCTTGCCAGCGATCACCGTTGACCCTAGGGCCACGAGCGCCACCATCCAACGTGGCCGAGCTGCGGTGTTGATGCATGTACCCACGTGGCCGCCACGTCGGCTTTTCGATAAGGTGATATCTTGCATGGCGATGCGGGTGTCAGCGTGGTCAATACCACGTGTGGTCGCCAAATCAGCCTCGTGGGACCCATTGTCTGACGCTAAATCTCATGGACCTGATCCACCTTGATCAAGCCCGGGACCGTGGACCTGGTCCATAGACTTAGTCCATAGACCATGGACACGTGTCAAGTTCTGGGTGGTCGAAGCTCTGTGCCGACGTCACACTTGCGCAATAAAAGGCTACTTCAATTTAAAAATAATTCGGTTTATTATTGATTTTCCAATTTTCTAATTTTTAGATTTTTGAATCTTTCGAGAACCCGTTCTCCCTCATACGAGCTCTGATTGAGGTGATTCAAATTTCTAAAAATTTGTAAAATTTAGATCTATTTAATTTTAATTTTATTTGATTTTCAAACAAAATTCTTTATTTTGGTGTTTATTCGGTATTCTTTCTCGTTGCGTGTAGATGTCAAAGTGCTCAAAGCATTCGATGAGGATTCGTTGACTCAAAACCAAGGTCCAGAGCAAGAATAAGGGCTTTTCTAAGGCAAGTTGTGTTTTGATCATGTTGAACCCAGTTTACAAAATTGCTATGTTGTTTTACATTATGCACGATATTTTACTTGTATAACTATTTCAAAATAGATTGGGATTTAGTTAATATACCCAATTGAACTATACCCTACCTTATCATTTGTATGCCATGAATCATTGTCACCATAGATTGGTTCATTATTAGTTGGTTAATAATAATAATCAACAATGGGTTGGTTAGACCGTGTTAGTATGCTTAGCCATGCCACGTACATCACATGTCTTTTGAGATATCAAAGGTTAATATTGACTAATAGAATATGGAACATGTTTATTAAGTGGTGTGTCACGTGTTGTCATACAATGATGTTGAGTTGTAGTGACGGAGGATGTCACGCAACGAAGTTGATTTGTTGATAGCACGTGGTGCTTAGTAATCAACTGGAGTGGTAATCATTTAGATTGGGGCAAGTGGCAAGGTGGGCCGAATGATATAGGGTATGAGGATGTCTTGCCTCGATCATCTAAGGACTTAACCTTGCAAGCCTTTGACCTGATTCAAACATGCAACCACATGTATGGAATGGGACGGACCTAGTTGATTAATTTGTAATGTCCTAGCTTGGTACTACCAGTGGTCGTGTGAGGTTCAACCTTTTTATGAACCTAGATGATGCAAGAGGGGGGCTTGTTGTGGTAACCAGTACCTTCAATGTTGAAACCATAGTGGGTAGTACTGGGTTAAGTCAGAGCATTGTAAAGGCTTTGTCATGATATCTCTGCAACACACCAAAGGAAGTGTGTTAATATCGATTGCACAAAGAGATGTTCATGTCATGTGGGTAAAGTGCATAACCTCTGCAGAGTGTAAAATCTATTCAGATAGCCGTGCTCGCGGTATTGAGCAATGCTCAGGATTTACAGTTAAAGGTTAGATTTTATAAAATGAAAACTTGGATGGGAAGGGCTGGATGCTGTTGGAAAGTTTGGAATTTGACTTAGGGCTGCATGCCATGTTTACTTGAGAAATGCTGAAAGATATCATTAATGTTATTTGTTTTACTGTCTTTTCATTCTACTTATTGTATTCATTTACAAATGTTGTTTTACTGCAAAACAACCCTGTTAGCCATTCCTTTGGAATAAGCCTTGCATATAGTTATTTAGAATTGCATTCTGTGCACAACTTGTTGAGTGCTTTAAGTACTCACCCTTGCCAACAACAAATCACTAGTTGAGGAGTCTACATCAGCTCTTGAGCAGGTGTACCAGGAGGAGACGAATGTTTAGGGTGCGAGCCTTGTCAGGTGCCAGTGGTATAATGAGGGGTTTATCTATGTTTTCATTCCGCTGCAGTTTAATTTGTTATTCGGCCTTGCGAGGCATAGTCATGTAAGTTGACCATAAGGTCATTCAATAGGTATTAATTAATATATGAAGTTTTTCATTATATTTTAGATATGTATGTTTGTGATATTCATCTATGTTGAGCCTGTGTGCACTAGCATGATCCTAGACTAGTTCGATATACATAGAGGGTCCGAATTTGCATATTCGGGTCCTGACACCAACCAAGGCACACAACCTCTTGCCACTTGCCCCAATCTAAATCATTTACCACCCCAGTTGATTATCGTGCAACACATACCATCAAAAACTCAACATCATTGTGTGACAACACATGACACACCCTCTTTCAAAATATATTCCATTGACCATTAGTCTTGATTGGATTTGAAGCTTCAAAATGATAACAATAACTCGTTGCATGGCTAAGCACACTAACCATGTTCTAACAAACTCACGTTAGCATCTATTAGCAACCAACTAATAACTATCCATCCTAGGGTGACAAATAATCATGGCATACAAATGACAAAATATGTATAACTCAATTGGGTAGAATAGCTAAATCCCAAATTAATTGAAAACAACTCTAAACGTAAAATACCATGCAGTAATTTAAAACAATATAATATTTACAAAACTGGATTCAACATGATTAAAGCACAACTTGCCTTGGAAAAGCTCATGTTCTTGATTTGGACCTTAAGCTTCAGTCAACACTTCACCCTTGAACGCTCCACACTTCAACTTTTATGTGAATCGAGACGAACGCCAAATAAATACAAACCAGAGATCAAACTATCTCTAAAAATCAAATAATATTCACTATTAAATAGATCTTAAATTTAAAAAAATTATAAATTTGAATCGCCTCAATCGGAGCTTGCATAAGGAAGAACAAGCTTTTGCAAGATTCAAATAAAAGAAAATACCAGAAAAAGGGAAAATCCAAATTTCCCAATTTATTTTTTAAAGAAAAATCAATTTATGATGCCATGCTGATGTTAGTGATCAATTTCTCTTGAATAAAAATAAATCAAAAAATACCCGTATTTGGCTGACATGTGGGCTCAGTCCATGGACCAAGTCCACGGGAACCGCTCGGGTTCATGGTGGACCGGCTCATGGTGACATTTGATCTATGGGTGGACTCGACTAGCACTGACATGGCTCAACTGACAGGGTGCACACACAGGCGAAGGCTGCTGATAAGGCAGCGACACAGCGCACACGTGGCATCCACATGGTGCCACGTAAGCCCGGACAGTTCGGCTCCAACCCAATAGGCTCTGGTGGAAGGATGGTGGCGTAAACGGTCGATGCAGGGGACGACGACACACAAACAGCGGAGGAATGACAAAGATGTCTCGGGAACTTGCGGATCTAGAAGCCCTTGATGCAATGAACTCGAATATAGCCTCAACTTCAACCGGGACGTGGTAGAGAAGAAGATCTCATTGAAAAACAACAGCGATGCAACTTGAGCACTCTGAAGAGCTTATACGACCGAATGGCGATAGCTTTAGTGACAGGAAGTGGGCCAAACGATGTGGTGGATCACGAGGAACACACAACGGGGGTCGTCCTGACTTTTAAAGCCCTCAAGCACCGTGTCCAAGCCGGATTCCACGGTGGCTGACACGGGGATGATGCAGAGATAGATACGGCTAGGGTTAGGGTTCCAATTGGCTACGGCACGTAGGGATGGGCTAGGCCGAGGTGGCTGTAGGCTAGCAAGTTTTGCCAGCGACGCAGATTCGGTCAGACCGAGTGGGCGAACGGGCTGGCAGATCAGACCAACAAAGCCAAACAGGATCAGGCAAGCGAAAATTCGGCACAAAGCCAAAACCCAAAATAAAAATAATTCCAAATAAATTGCAAAAATATTAAGAAAGATTATGAAAAATACTTCGAGACATTTAGAACTCAAATAAAATATTTTTGACAAAAGTTTATATAAACTTTGCACATAATTAAATATTATTTACAACAAGCTTAATTCAAAAGTAATATTTAAAATCCAAATAAATTCTAGAAAATTCCACAAATTCCCAAAAATCACAAATAGCAATATAAACTCATAAAAAGGGCTAAAAATTGGGATGTTACAAACCTCCCCCTTAACAGAATCTCAACCCCGAGATTTAGTGCTAGCTAAAGAAACAGTTAGGAAATTCTAACTTTAGATCTTCCTCATGCTCCCGTGTTGCTTCACTTTTTGAATGATTACTTCACTACACTCTTCAAAAGCGAACTGACTTGCTTCTGGTCTTATGATCAACAACATCCAAGATCTTAACCGGTCCCTCCTTATAATTCAAATGTTCATATAATTCAATCGACTCCAACAGTGTCTGCTCTATTGGCACTCGAAGACACTTCTTAAGCTAAGAAACATGAAACACATCATGCACACCTGCCAACGACTAGGGAAATTTCAATTGATAAGCAACCTCTCCTCTATGACTCAAGATTTTGAACGGACCAATGAATCTGAGAGCAAGCTTTCCTATAGCATGAAATCTTTTGACTCCTTTAAGCGGTGTAACTCTGAGATACACAAAATCCTCAAGCTCAAAACTCAATTCTCTTCGGCAATTATCAGTATGACTCTTTTGTCTTGACTAGGCTACTTTTAACCTTTCTTTGATCATAGCAATATGATCTTCTATTTCTTTAAGAATATCATATCTAAAAACAAGACGCTCTCATGTATCATTCTAATTCAACAGAGTACAACAAGAACAACCATATAAAGCTTCAAATGGTAACATTTGCAAACGCACATGATAAATGTTATTGTAACTGAATTCTACATACAACAAGCTCTTGTCACAAGAAGTAGCATAAGCTAGAGCACAAGCTCTCAACATATCCTATAAAATCTAATTAACTCTTTCGGTGTGACCATCTATCTGTGTATGATAAGCTGTACTAAAATTTAAACGTGTTCCCATTTCCTCATGCAACTTATTCCAGAATCTCGAGGTAAATTGGGAACATCTATCTGACACTATCTTCTTTGGCACTCCATGTAAACGAACAATTCTTGACTTATACAACTCCGCCAAGCAGTCTCCTGTATAAGTGGTCTTGACTTGTATGAAATGAACAACTTTCGTCAAACGATCAACTATGACCCATATAGAATCTTAACCTCTCTAAGTCCTAGGTAAACTAGTAATAAAATCCATACCGATTTCCTCCCACTTCCATTCAGGAATCTTTAATGGTTGTAGTGAACCAGTAGGCCTCTCATGCATTGCATTTAATCTCTGACACACATCACACAAGCAACATGTTCGGCAACTTCACGCTTCATACTAGGCCACCAAAACCATTCTTTAAGATCGTGATACATCTTAGCACTTCCTAGGTGAATTGAATACTTTGAATCATGTGCTTTCTCAAGAATCAATTGCTTCAACTCCTTTAAGTTAGGTACACAAATTCGACCTTTGAACCACAGAGTACTTCGGTCATCCAAAGTAAAAAATTTAGCTTTGCCTTCATCCATTTTAGACTTAATCCTATTAATCTTGTCATCATCTTTCTAAATTTCATGAATCTAACCCTCTAAGGTCAACTTTACTTCCAAAGTAGCTAAGAATCCTTTCGGAAACACTTCCAATTTCAGCTTCTGAAACTCTTTGCACAACTCAGACTGACTCTCCTGAATTAGCATATTGGCACTGTAATTCTTTCAACTTAAAGCATCTTCTACCACATTAGATTTTTTTAGGATGACAGTGGATTCCCACATTATAGTCCATTATCAACTCCAACTATCTATGTTGCCTCATATTGAGAACTGACTAAGTAAAGATATATGTCAAACCCTTGTGGTACGTATATATCTCACAACGATTTCCGATGAGATAATGACGCCACAACTTCAAAGCATGCACTACGGCAACTAACTCCAAATAATTTTACTCATGCGGTCTCAATTGTCTTGACGCATATTCAATAACCTTGCCTTTCTGCATCAATATGCATCCAAGTCCTTGGCACGAAGCATCACAATAAATATCAAAACTACTATGACCATCCGGCAACACTAACATTGGTGCTATCATCAGACGCTTGTTTAACTTCTGAAAACTCTTTTCACACTCCGATGATCTTGTGGACGTTTTCTCCTTTTTCAACAACTGCGTAAGCGTCTTAGCAATTGTCGAAAATCCTTTCATAAATCGATGGTAATATCCTGCCATTCTTAGAAAACTATGAATCTAGGTAACTGACTTGGTTATTCCCAATGCAACACTGCTTCCACTTTGTTTAGGTCGACAGCTACTAATTTAGTAGTCATAACATGTCTAAGGAACTCAATTTCCTTTTTCCAAAAGTAATACATGTGAATTTGGCATACAAATTGTTCTCTCAAAGCTTTTCAAAAACTAACCTCAAATGATTTGCATGCCCTTCTTCTGACTTGGAGTAGACAAGAATATCATCTATATGAACACGACAATGAACTTATCCAGGTAATCCATGAAAACCTTGTTCATCATATTCATGAAATATGTAGGGGCATTAATCAATCCAAAAGACATGACTGTAAACTCATAATGTCCATACCATGTAGAAAATGCAGTCTTAGAGTGTGATATCTCAGGGAGGTCAGCGAGAATTTTATTTTAGGGTTTCTCCTGTCGAGGCATGGTCGGGCTAGCGATTTTGGGTTGTCTATGGGCTTTTAGAGGCTGGTTAGCTGCTGTGGGCTATTTTGGGCCTAACAGAGCTGCTTGTGGGCTTTTAGTGGTGGGTTATTAGCCCATGGGGGTTCATCACCCAAACCCTAACTTTTTCCCCCACCCCCCACCAGCCGCACGCCCCCCTTGGTTGTGCGACCCTTCCCACTGTCGTGCACCCCTGGCTCCCTTTATGGCTTTTTCCTGGCTCCCTCCTAGCTCCTTCCAACCGAGCCTCTGCCTGCCCTAGGTGGTGTTGATTTGCTAGGTGGGGTGGAGGTTGCGCGATTCGATGAAAGGATTTCGTTTTCGCTATTGTTTCGCGGTTCTGCTAGAAGGTATGATTCTCATAGATTTCTGAGGGTGGGTGGATTTGGTTCTGTAATTTTGGGGATGCCATGTTATTTTTCCCTGCTTTAGTGCTGTGAATAGGATGGTTTGGGGGAAATCCTTGTGAGGGGCGAATTCTGATCACGTGCAGTGCTGTCAGCATTTTAGGGCAGCATTTTGTGGCACTTTTGTTCAGTTTAGGAGGGTTTGTGGTTGTGAAAAATGTAGTTTATTGTCTTAAGTTCAATTAGAGATCAAGAACACAAATGTTGGTTAAGTGGTTTAAAAGTTATGGCCATTTGAAGGCCTGCTGTCCAGATTCTATTCCTGTTAGAAGCAGCCGCGGTAATTTGCTTATTAGGGCTACCTAGAGGCCGAATTAAATTATTTCAATAACTAGAGATAGCTAGTATTTTTCTTGTAGATTTCAAAATCTTCATCGTTTGCTTAATTTGGAGTTATATAAAAATAATTACGAAATTTTGAAGTCCGTTGTCCAGTTAGATGATAGATCGGTTTTCTAGGTTGAATTCGAGGGATTAGATGTAGTCATTAAAAAAGATGGATGACTAGAATATTGTAGATATTCTTGTGTAGTTTTTATAAAGTTTATGAGTTCCTATTTTGGGGGTTTTGAGCTAAAATTTATGGTATTCTGACTGATAGGACAGCAAGAGGTTATTTGGTTGTCGAGAAAGATAGTTTAACTCGGGGTTGGTGCGTAGTTGCGCTATTGTTATTTTTAGCGTATGTACTGTTGTGGCATGTTTTTGAGGATGTTTGTTTTCTGTAGGTGGTGTGATTCTGGGTGTGGCCTCAAGCTCACTCCCCTCCTCTTCGCGTGGTAAAGAGGCAAGTATACCATACGACCAAATATGGTTAAAATGAACTTCACGTTAAATGAATGAGTTGCTGTCTTGTTGAATTTATTTATGAAGTATGTTTTTGCTGTCATATTATGGTCAAGATGTTTATATGATGGTTACATGGCAAATGTAAAATTGAAATATTATGTTGCATCATTTGCATTCATGACGTGAAAAGATTCGAGCCAAGTCGATGAGAAAGTCATATGAGGTCATATGACTAATCCGGAGTGCTCTATTGTAAGACCTAACAAGTAGTCTCATCCACGGGGATTGATGGGTGTGAGACCTACTTGTAGGCCCCTCCACTGGGATAGTAGGAAAAGAAAGGGTGCGACACCGACGGGTGTGCACTCAAGCTATACTGGTATAGGCTATGAATGGTGCATTTTTTAGCATGAAAGCATGATGCATTGCATATGAGATTAAAAATGTGATTCTAACTATTGAGATTCACTACTTGTACGAATGATAAAATATGTTGTATCTTGATATTGAGTAACTTCGTGTCTTTCATTGTCGGGACCCGGATTTGCAAATCCGAAACCCTCTGTGTATACTGCACTAATCCAGGATCACGCTAGTGCACACAGTGGAAACATAGATGAAATATCATTCCATACAACGAATTAACTAAGAAGAAGCAAATTATTATTGAATAAAGCAAACGACCTTATGGTCAATGTTTACATCATTACGCCTTAAGGACTTAAGAAACAAATACTATTGCAGCGGAAAAGATAACTTGAGCCATTCGACATGCCACAGGCAATCGTCTGGGAACGCCTTCCTAATCCACGTAGTCTTCATAGAATTCCTCCTCATGATATTCATTATCTCCTTCAGCAACTGATCAACAAGGGCATAAAGCCGTGAGTACAAAAGTACTCAGCAAGCCGTAGGGAAATGATGCAATATATTCATGCACGGCTTGACAAGGATGGCTATATGTTTCATTTGCATAAAGCAGTAACTTGAATTGAAAATACAATAAATAGATTGAAAGCATATTTATGAAAAGATACATAAATAACTGGTAGATCAATGATAGACAACAAAACAATAGTGAACTCCCTGTTCACATCCCAACACTTCCACATTTTATGAAACACTCTATACCCCGTGTGAAATTCCCGGGCTTTGTCCATGACCGCGGACACGGCTATTCGAATAGTTTTACACTCTGCAGAAGTTGTACAACTTTACCCACAAGACATGAAATCTCTTTGCGCAATCGATATTAACACACTTCCTTTGGTGTGTCGCAGAGATATCATGACAGAGCCTTTACAATGCACTGTCTAAACTCGGTACTGCCCGCTAAGGTTTCGCCCCTTAGGGCCCCCTCTTGCGCCTTGCGAATCTACCCGTCCATCCCGGAACCCACACCACCAACTGGCAGTACTCAAGGCTAGATATTGCAAATTAATCAGCTAGGTCTATCCCATTCCAGACATGTGGTAGTACAGTTAGGCCCAGTTCAATGGCGCACAAGATTAAGTCCTTAAGTTGTCTCAGGCAAGACATCCGCATCCCAATGTGCTAGAAAGCACCCCCTTTACTTCACGATCACTTGCCCGAGGGAAAACAATTCGTTCAACCAAGACCAATGGCAAACCCAGCCATGGTACAACAAATTTTACAACAGTGGCTAACGGCCACAGTTCAATATCTCATTAAGTCAAGATTAACATTATTCAATATGTGACATGAATCCCAACGTATAACTAAGCATGTCTAAACATAGCTACAATAACCCAATGTTGATATAGTGATTATGTCCAACTAGTAATGTCCCAACCTAGGTTTAACAATGGATACATGGCATACAACTAATCAAGGTGGCATAATGTCAACTAGGTATACATCTACTCCCATTAAATAAACATTGATACGTAACTAGCATGCAAGTGTATAAAACAAATTACTTTGCAAACATAGGATCGATATGATCAAAGGTTACGACTTGCCTTGCTGATCTAGTGCTGAATCTTGGTCTTCGGAGTCTTCGTTCGCTCCCTCGAAATTAGCGTCTACCGGAAAAGAAGCAACGAAACCAAATAAATACAAAAAAGAGACTCAAACAAGCTCAAAACTCAAAATAAATGGCTCTGGAAGATAGATATTGATTTTATAAAAATTTAGAAACTTGAATCGCCTCAATCGGAGTTCGTATGAGCGAGAACGGGCCTCCGAAAGATTAAATTCAGAGAAAATACAGAAAATAACAAAATCAGAATTTCTGGATTTATTTTTGTACTGAAAAAGCGATTTATTGCACAACGCTGACGTCATCGGGTTCACGGTGGACTGGGTCCACGGCACTGCGCCGATTCACCGTGCACCCGGCGCACCCGTGACGTCAGCGCTGACGCGGGCTTTAGGGCTGACACCAGCAGATGACATGGCGCTGACGTGGCCGCTGACGCGGACAGGCCACGCGTCATGCATCCGATCGACGGCGCGAGATCGGACGGCCGAGGACGAGGGCGCGGCAGAGGTGACGCGGCTAGATCTGTGACGATGGAGCGGGATCCGACGGCCAAAGGCTTCGCCGAGGACCGACGGTGAGCGGCGGAGGCATGTCTCACCGGACGTGGAGAAGAAGGCACGGCGCACGATGATGACGCGGCGGATCGAGCGCGGTTCGGTGTGGATCGGGAAGAGGAGGTCCCGAGCGACTCGGAGATGCAAGCGGGGACGGCGGAGAGGCACCGGCGGCGAAGAAAAAGGCGGCAGAAGAGCTCGGGCACGGCGGAGATCGACGGCGAGCAAGAACTCGACGGAGGCGGCAATGGGCGAAGAAAAGAGGGGCAAAACAAGCGGCGGCGCGAGGATCCTTGGAAGAAGTGCGGTGGGCTTTATAGCCCTCGGGGCGCATAAGCGCGAATCCGAGATCGACGTCGTCGGCGGCCGGACTCGAGCGGCGCTAGGGTTAGGGTTTCGCGGGCGGCGGCGACGTGGCGCGATCTCGGCCGCACACGTGTCACGATCGAGCGCTAACGCCGAAAGCGGCGCAAAGGGCCGACAAGGCGCGAGAGGTGGGCCGAGGCGACGGGCTGGAGAAACGGGCCGCGCGGTGAAAAACGGAGCGGGCCAGAGAAGATTCAGCCCGAGAGGTTTTTTGGAAATAAAAACCTTTTCCAATTTAATAAAAATCCAGAAATTCGAATAAATACAAATAAATTCAAATAAATATCAAATAAATTCAGAAAAATCCCAAAAAATACAGAAAAATTCCTTGGAGCACAAGTAACCCAACTAAAACTGAAATTCTTTAGTTTGATGAATAGTTTAGCCAAATTAAATCCTTTTATTAATAGAAAATTCAGATTAACCTGTAATTAATTCAAGAAAATACAAATGGTTCATTTTTGAATTCAAACATTCCAAAACTCAAATTTTGGGATGTTACATTCATCCTTTTATGATATACTTTGCTGAGTTTTTGAACTCACGCTTGTTTATTTAATGTTTGAGGTACTTTGAGGATGTCATGAAGGGATGGGATTTAGCTACATCACATATTCATGCCCATTCATAATTTTTGGCTTTAGAGCAATTTCACCTTAAAGAATAAATTAGTTAGTTCAGTCATGGGTCATTGTTTAACATTCGGGTCTGTTCTATTTGGTCTTGTTGACTAAATTATATCTTGGTCAACTATGAAACTGTGTTACTCGTTGAGCATAATCGTTGGACTAGTTTGTGATGTTGATGTTGCTAAAATTAATTGCTAGAATGCCTTTATAGTTGTTAATATGCATGAGAATAATGTTTTGTTGTTACTTATTTAATTATGCTCATGTTTGTGGTTCATGACTTATTATAAATGTGAGATTTCATTTAGGTTGCTTGCTGAAATTTGTGTGTAATTGGAGCATTTGTTAGTAGTTGTGGTTGTTGTGGTGACATTCAGGGCACGTGTCGTGCTGAGGTGTTACATAGAGACATCCTCAGCATGAATCTTCAATTGTAGATATCTTAATCGAAGATCTATCTTGGAGTAAAACCAGCTCCTCTTAACTGATCAAACAAATCATCGATCCTGGGTAATAGATACTTATTCTTTATCGTCATTTCATTAAGCGCACGATAATCAATACACATCCTTAAACTCCCATCTTTCTTTCTAACGAATAGAACGGGCACTCCCCATGGTTGCGAATTTGGTTTTATGAAACCTTTTTCTAGCAGCTCTTCAATTTGCTTCTTTATTTCCACCAATCCATCGGTAGGCATTCGATAGGGTCACTTTGCTTTGGGGCTATAACAAGCACTAATTCAATAACAAGATCAATATCTCAATATGGGGGCATACCAGGCAAATCTTCAGTGTAAACATCCAGGTACTCACTGACAATAGGCACATCCTCTAAATTGATAACTTTCACACTGTTGACCATTAACTGGCCATAATGAATTGTAGTCGCTCAAAATTCCACTTTTTCACCTTTCGAGTTCTCCATTGACACAACTCTTTGACCATAATTCAAAACAGCCCTATGCTTGGGCAACAAGTCCATTCCACTAATAACATGTAAGGTCTGGGTATCCAACATGATGGAATTTGCCGTAAACTCTATCCGATCAATAAGTAACTTAACTTCCAAACATCCTAGATTAGATCTAAGTTATGATCCAAGGGATTGGGCTAATAGCATACACTTAAGGTTCACAACATCCAACCCATTTTTATCAACAAAATCTTGAGAAACAAAAGAATGCGAAGCTTTAGAATCAAATAAAACTATTGTGTGTACTGAGTTAACCAAGAACTTACCCAGAACAACATCTGTCGCATCTTGAGTTCTATCGGCTGTGATATGATTGACACGGCTTCTCACTGTCACTTGCGACGTAGATCTAGCTTGATTTGTTCTACAGGCGCCTTTGATGGTTTAGATCCAAGGAGAACAGGAGTGACACCTCCTCTCTAGGGACAATTATTGACAAAGTGTCCCGGCTCTCTACAGTTGAAACAATGCTTGATCAAGAACTGTTGATTTCCTCCTGTGCAACATTTGCCTAAACAGGTGTTTGGAAGTTCTTACCAGATGGACACGGTGCAGGGGACTGCGTCTTGAACATAGCCTAAGGTTGAAACCTAACAAACTACTGAGGTGCAACTCTAACTTCCTTGATGAGCTATTCTACATTGGCGGTTGTCATCCAATTCCTTATGCTTATCCTCCAGAATAAGGGCCTTATTAACCAACTCTTGTAAATCTGAGAAATTATGGGTAATCAACCCAACTTGAAGTTCAGAATTCAGTCCCTTCATGAAACGAGACTATCTTGCCTTATCAGTAGCAACATCCTTAGGTGCATAACCAGCAAGCTATGTAAACTTGTTCAGGTATTTAGCCACAGATTGGCTTCCTTGCTTGACAGCCTTGAATTCTTCCTTCTTCAAGTCCATGATTCCTTACGGCACATGGTAATGATGAAAAGCAACAATGAACTCATTCCAGGTTATTTCATGTGGAGTTTCATGGGCAGCACAATAGTTCTCCCACTACTCGGCAGCAATTTCTTCTAGTTGATGGGAAGCATAAAGAACCTTCTCATTGCCTTCACACTGAGTAATGTGTAACTTTCTCTCAATTTTTCTAAGCCAATCATCTGCTTCAAGAGGCGTGGCATTTCCAGAGAATGTCGGTAGACAGGTCCTCATGAAATCTGACAACTTTGAATAGGGATGTGGTCTATTATTAGTAGCCTGAGTTAAAATTGTTAGCACTCACTTGATTGGTTGAAGTCTGCATTTGCTGCATCATATTATGCATCAACTGGGTTTGAGCAGCCAAGAATGCTCCAAAGTTTTGCATATCCACCTGAGGTGACGGTTGAGGGATTGCTCCATCGTTGAGGTTGTAACTAGGTCGGGGTACCACCTCCACTAGCTCCATTGTTTCCACGAGTCTAAACCATCTGCTGATCACTTCATAGGGTTATAGGAGAGGGAACAGCATAGGTAAGGTACAAGAAATCTAATGCGGGTAGACAGGTTTAACTCAACAACTTAAACAATATTTATTAATAACTTGGTATAGTTGCTTACAAAAGCCTAAGAGTCATGCAACACATGCTGCACACTCAGCAATCATAAAAGAACCAAGTCAACCTAAGCACACATAGCTAACGCCTGAAGGGCAACACTTTCTAACTTAAACGGACACGACTCAAAAACTAGAGTCTCAATTGACTAGACTAACTTCATCACTCGTAAAGCCATCCAAGTTGAGACTCTCCTGGGGCATAAGACGGTGGATGGGCTAGCATCGGTGCAAAGCGATCTTGATGACCAGAAGCAGCGACCTCCAACTGCACATGTACCTCTCACATTTTAGGCTCCGAGTCTTCAAGCTCCATCTTTACCTCTTCGGGGTCATCCTCTTCATCCAGCTCCTTTTCCACTTTCACTTCAGTGACATGCAGGGCTTCTTCCAGCTCTGCTATCCTCTCAGTAGCCATTATGTGGGTCTCATGAAGATCTTCCTTAGCAATCCTTAGAGCTTCATAAACCTTTTCCAGTTTTGGGTGGTATCTTGCATCAACTCTTCTTGGGCAGCAGCAAATATGGCTAGATGTACCACCGTTGCATCATCTTCCTCTTCAATACTTGGGCTATGAGTTGCACCTCTTTGTGGATGAAGTCTAAACACCATGTGCTCCAGCTCTTCAGCATAGTTGTGGCAGATGCGATGCAATGCAAGGCGCAACGACTCCTAAATACCGGCGTCGAAGGTAACCCTCCTGATGGTGATGTTAATGGGGACTCGCCTTGGTATCTTCCCTGGCATAAATGACAATCTTGCAAATCATCCCACGATCCTTACAATTGACGATCCAAGTGGTTCCTCTGTAGAGCGGCCTCTCGAAGCCTTCAAACACTTGCAGCACCCTCCATAGTTCAGCAGCATATCCACCAGTACGCTCACCATAGGTCTGAAGTATCCTCATCTGATAAAAATTGCCTGAGATAAGATCTCAACTCGAACCTGCGAGAAAAGAGAAGGAAATTTTAGCAAAACGAAGAGAATAGAAGAATAAGATAAGTCAAGAACTTATTATTCTTTCACGTTAAATATTTCTTTTAGAAAATAATTTTGAAGAACCTAAAGACACGGCCAGTCTAACTAGGGTCAAGACCTACAGCCAGTATGGCTCTGATACCACCTCTATCGGGACTTGAATATACAAATTCGGAGGCTCTGTGTATACTGCACTAGTCCAGGATCATGCTAGTGTACACAGTGGAAATATAGATGAAATAGCACAATCATATACAACGAAAAAGTAATAAAAGACTCTATTATTGAATAAAAGACAGTTGATTGACCTTATACTCGACTTTACATAATTATGCCACACAGAGCTTAAAACTCTATTAAATTAAAATAGCAGCAAAACAGAAACTTCGTAGAAAAACCCATCAATACGCCACAGGCAACTGACAAGATTCGCCCCCTAGAAACTCGCATCCTCACGGTACTCCTCTAAAGCAGGTGTAGACTCCTCTTCAACTAATGATTTTGTTGCGGCAAGGATGAGTACATAAAGCACTCAATAAGTTATGCAAAGAATGTAAGTCTAATATAACTACATGCAAGGCTTATTCCAAATGAATGGAAAACATGGTCATTTTGAAATAAAGCGATAATTTCAATTGAATACAATAAATAGATTGAAATGACAATAAAACAAATAATACTAATAATAAACAAGCTTTCAAGTATTTCTCAAGTAAACTGGCACACAGTCCTAAACCATATTCCAAACTTCCAATGGCACACAGCCTCCCTTCACAATTCTCATTTTATAAAATCTAACCCTTAACTGAAATTCTCGAGCATTGTCCATAACTAGGGATATAGCTATCTAAATAGATTGGCACTCTACAGAAGTTATACACTTTACCCACAAGATATGATCAAGCTTATACAACCATGAAATGACACGTACTCATCGATGTATGGCTAAGAAGATCATAACAAAACTTTTTACAAGCTCTATTCGAACATAGACCCTCCCGATAATCCCAAACTTGTTATATCTTCCCTCCCACAAAGCAGAATAATAGGATAGACTCATCGTTGGACTAGAAATAATCAATGTTCAAGATGTGAGCCCACTAGACACACACCCTTCCTAGACCGCACACATAGTTTGGTCCACCACCTAAGATATCATATGTCAAGACTCGGTAACTTACTTAGTTAGGTCTAGCCCATAACAAACATGTGGTTGCATGATTAGCCCAGTTCAATGGCTTAGTCGAGGCAAGACTTCCAATTATCTCAGCTTCAATAACAAGACGATTCACACAAAATCACCAACCCAAATATCACATAGACCCACCAAGGCACAAAGCCTCTTGCCACTTGCCTCAATCTAAATTATTTACCACCACAGTTGATTATCGTGCAACACATGCCATCAATAACTCAACATCATTGTGTGACAACACATGACACACCCTCTTTCAAAATATATTCCATAAACCATTAGTCTTGATTGGATTTGAAACTTCAAAATGATATCAATAACTCGTTGCATGGCTAAGCACACTAACCATGTTCTAACAAACCCACGTTAGCATCTATTAGCAACCAACTAATAATTACCCATCCTAGGGTGACAAATAATCATGGCATACAAATGACAAGATAGGTATAAATCAATTGGGTAGAATAGCTAAATCCCAAATTAATTGAAAACAATTCTAAGCCTAAAATACCATGAAGTACTTTAAAACAATATACTATTTACAAAACTGGGTTCAACATGACCAAAGAACAACTTGCCTTAGAAAAGCTTATGTTCTTAGTCTAGACCTTAAGTTTGAGTCAACTCTTCACCTCAAACGCTTTGGGCATTTCAACTTCTACGTGAATCAAGATGAACACTAAATAAATACATACCAAAGATTAAACAATCTCTAAAAATCAAATAAAATTCACTATTAAATAGATCTTCAATTTTTGAAATTTTCTAAATTTGAATCGCCTTAATCGGAGCTTGTATAAGGAAGAACGAGCTTTCGAAAGATTCAAATAAAAGAAAATAACAGAAAAAGAGAAAATCTGAATTTCCTGATTTATTTTTCTAAAGAAAAATCGATTTATGACGCATGCTGACGTCAATGATGAATTTCTCTTGAATAAAAATAAATCAAAAAATCTCCTTATTTGGCTGACATGTGGACCTCAGTCCATGGACCAAGTCCACGGGAACCTCTTGGGTCCATAGTGGACCAGCTCACGACGACATTTGACCATCGGGTGGATCTGACCAGCACTGACATGGCTCAGCTGACATGGCGCAAACGCAGGCGATGGTGCTAAAGAGGCAACGACATAGCGCACACGTGGCATCGACATGGTGCCATGTCAGCTCGGACGGTTTGGCTCCAACCCGACCGGCTTCGGCGGAAGGACGACGGTGCAAACTGCCTGCGCGGGGGAGGATGACACGGAAATGGCGGAGGAACGATGAAGATGACTCGGGAGCTTGCAGATCTGGAAGGCCTTGACACAACGAACCCGGATCTAGCCTCGACTTCAACTGGAATGCGACGAAGAAGATCTCGGCGAAAATGATAGTGGTGCAACTTGAGCACACCGATGAGATTTTGCGACCGAGCAACGACAGCTTAAGCAATGGGAAGCTGTCCGATCTAGCCTCGACTTCAACAGGGAACACAAAACGAGGGTTGTCTCGGCTTTTAAAGCCCTTAGGCACCGTGCCCGAGCCGAATTCCATGACACGGGGACGACGAGGAGACAGAGATGACTAGAGCCGAATTCCACAACAACTGATTGGCGTCGGCGCGTGGGGATGGGTTGGGCCGAGGTGGCTGCAGGCTGGTGAGCTGGACCGGCGACGTGGAGATGAGCTGGACCGGCGACGTGGAGATGGGCCGGACCGAGTGGTCAAACTGGCTGGCGGACTGGGCCAACAAAGCCAAACAGGATTAAGCCGGCGAAAATTCGGTCCAAATTCAAAACTCAAAATAAAAATCATTTTCAAATAAAAATAATTTCAAAAATTCATATAATTCCAAACAAATAGCAAAAAAATTAGAAAAAAATCCATAAAAATTCTGAAAAAAATACTTTGAGACATATATATAGAACTCAAATAAAATATTTTGGACAAAAGTTTATATAAACTTTGCACATAATTAAATATTATTTGCAACAAGCTTAATTCAAAAGTAATATTTAAAATATAAATAAATTCTAGAAAATTTCATAAATTCCCAAAAATCATAAATAGCAATATGAACTCTTGAAAAAAGCGGGCCGCCGCCTGCTTGCTCGTCAATGCTGAGGACAAAGAGGTTGTCGCAGCACGAGGGTCAACTGAGGGACACGCGCGATGGAGAAGGAAGCAATTTTTTTTCTCCTAATCGTTCTGTTAGGATGCGGAGAGGAAAAAAAAAGATATATCGCTCCCCCTTGGCCAGTGTGGACGGCCATTTCATGGCTTGCGTGGTGCCTGCAGCGGGTCGGATCTGAACAGACATCGCCTGGTGCAAAGTGCAACGGGTTATAAGATTAAGCGGTGACATGTGCAAAGGAAGAAAATACCTTATGTTTTACGTAAAGAAGGTATAACTACATAATGCAAAGTGCACTCAGTAGGTTTAAGAAAGTTTGCAACTCAAAAAAAGTAATGATCGACAATCTGGTAGCAATGAAGTTTGCAACTTCAAAGTAATTATGACAATCTGGTAGCAATGGCCGATAATGCCGTGGAGAGATGACACGGGAACGGTTTATTTTGTTGGGTAACCACGTGGCCTATGGAAGCTCACGATGATCCCTTAGTCGAAACCCTAGGCGACTACTATATAAGGAGGAGGGGGTCCCCCAATGTACAGAAATCAGAAAGCAATAAAGAATTCCTTCGCCGTTCCTCCTACACCCTGTGTTCATCATTCTCTCTCTCTGTTCTCCACTTTAGATCTGTTCGGGAACCCCGGACTATTCGATAGCGAGGTTCCTTACCACGTTATCAGCACGAAGCTCTACCGGCGAACAGATTGAAAAGGTGAGAAAAGTTGGGTTTCGGCGATTGAATCTAATTGCTTGTCGATTCTATACATGCATCTATCCTACGCATCCATTACTGTTCATCACGTGGCAAGAAGCTACAACGACATGAAGTTACAGTATTTTTACTGGGGGAAAAAATCCCGGCATAGCGCGCCCGAAGCGCCGATACCTCCTTGGTTCGAGCGCTCGGCACGAAGCCATCGCAGCCGCACCGGCCTCCGGCGTCCCGGCCTCGCCTCGTGGCAAGCCGTCGCGACCGCGTCGCTTAGCCTCGGCCACCAGACCGGCCGTCGCCGCCACAGCTCGGCCGCAGCCGCGTCGCTCAGCCTCGGTCGCGCCGCCCGGCCGGTTAAAGCCGCCCGCGCCGTCGGCCTCCGGCCCAGCCAGCGCCGCCACCGCCGCCTCGGCTCGCAACCGCCCAGCCGTCACCCGAAGAGGCGCTGTCGCGTCGTCGCCTCCGGCCAGCTCGGCCGCCCACCGTCGACCTCCGGCCTCGCGTGCGCCGTCGCCTCGGCCGCGCCGCCTCTCCCCATGCCAGCGCGGCGCCGGCCGTCGCCGCCTCGGCCACAGCACCGACCCGCCGCTGCCTCGCTCCGCCGTCCGAGCGTCGCCACGAAGAGGTGCCCCCTCCTCCACACGCGCCGCCGCGATTCGCGTCGCCAATTGTCGCCGGCGTCGCCACCGCGCTGCTGCCACCACCGCCGGCCCGGCTCGTAGCCGCCCGATCTCGGCGCTCCGGCCCGCGCCGCCGTCGCTGCGGCTCTAGCCAGCAGCCGCCGCCGCCATCTTGGCCCCGTGCGTGCTCGAAGCCGCCTCCAGCCGCGCGCGCGTGTGATGGGCCGAAGAAGTGAACGGCCCAAAAAGCCATTCGGCCGGAAAAGAAAAAGAAAGAAAGAAAAACAAAAATAGTAGAGAATTTTGGAAAATTGCTAGAAAAATCCAGAAAAATTGTTTGACTCTGTTTTTTTTAATTTTTCTAGCTTTATTCTCTGCATTTATGAATATTCTTTATGAATTTTGAATGCATTGCTTTATTTAGTATATTGGAGATGCGTGGAAATTTATTTTCTGCACGTTATGATTTTTGCAACCACTTTCTATTAGATTACATGCGGTAATCTAATGTCGGAATTTTGAAATCATGCAGATGTCCGGCATCGTGAATCGTGAGTTTGAAGAACTGGCCCCGCACGGTCAGAACTACCTCACTTGGGCATCGGACGTGAAGATCGTTCTTGGTGGCAAGAAGCTCCGTGCTGCGATTGGTCTAGGGTCCTCACAGGACGCGAAACCTATCGCCGAGCAAAACGATCAAGCCTTGCACTTCCTCAGGCACCACCTCTCAGCCACTCTGAAGAATGAATACATGGCTGAGGAGAGTGCACTTAAGCTTTGGACTGCACTTCAGAAGCGGTTCGAGAAGCTCAAGTACACCATCTTGCCACAAGCATAGCAAGATTGGGTCCGCTTGAGATTTGCGGACTCTGAGCAGATGGCGAGTACAGTGCGCTTTGCACGTAATTTGTACTAATCTCTCCCTATGTGGCAAGAAGATCAGCGATGAGGAGAAGATTGAAAACTCTCTCTACCTTCCACCCAAATGCTATCCAGAGTGCACGCAGCTATCGTCAGGACGCATACAAGGAGTATAGCGAACTGATTGATGTAATGCAAGTTGCGAAATCGCAAGACGATGTTCTACGCAAGAACTATATCTCACAGCCACCTGGAAGGGGCACTGGCACAGAAGTCAATGCCAATAGCTATAAGGTGAAAAAGCCCACTCATAGAAAGAAGGGCAAGCATGGTGGAAAAGAGAGGTATCAGGCCAAGGGAAAGTCCAAAGCCCCAGTGAAGAAAGATGACAAGGAAAAGACACACGCCAAGCCGTATGGACAGCAGAACCAAACGTGCTTCAGGTGTGGCACTTGGGGACACTAGTCGAAGATATGTCGGGAATCCAAGGAAGTGATCAACGCATATCAGGCTAAGAGGAAGGCAAAAGAAAACGCCCCAGCAGAGGAGCACTTCGCCAAGATTGGTGATAATGATGCCATGGATGAAGATACCCCACTTGTCTCACCCTCACAGAATAGCCTGGACATCGATGCTGCAGCCAATCTTATGGCAAATGAAGAGAAAACTTCTGTCGATGACATAGAAGCGGAAATTAATGCATATTTTACAGATTCCGTTTAATGCATGAATCAATTTTTTTCTTTTAGATTATGGTTGTTACCAATTTCTTTTGAATAATGAATTGTAAGCTCTAGAAGAGCATACTTCTCTCATGAATAAATATGCAATTTATTCTTTATTCCAGTATTCTTTAATTTGCAAGCAATGTTTGAATTATTTTGCCACTGTTTGATTGGGATTATTTTCCTTTTTAGAAATCGTGTAGCGCCCAAATGGAAGAGATATGCATTGTTGATAGTGGCACAACAAATACCATCTTAAGAGAGTCCAAATACTTCCAGTCGATCACGAAGAACGCTGGAAAGATTACTACGATTGTAGGAAGCAATTCATATGTAATAGGCTCAAGAAGAGCCACAATTATATTGCCTATGGGTACAACTTTGGTAATTGAAGAAGCTCTTTTGTACCCTGAATCAACGCGCACTCTCTTAAGTTTCAAAAACATCCGCGCCAATGGTTTTCACGTAGAAACCAATGAAGAAAATGGCAAAGAATACTTGTGCATTGTGAAGCACGCGGTATGTGGAAAAATGGTATTAGAAAAATGTTCCTCATATGAATCTGGGTTGTACTACACGAATATTCATGCACCCGAGTGTATACTTCCTTGAAGACTGTCTTTATAAGCTCTGAGTTATTTTCTTTATGGCATTGTAGATTAGGTCATCCGGATCTTAGAATGATGAGAAATATAGTGAACAACTCACAAGGTCATGGCATTAATGTTAAGAATTTTCCGAATCATGAAGATTTCGTGTGCCCTGCATGTGCCACCGGGAAATTAATAACTAGACCCTCTGTCATGAAAGTGCAAAGTGAAATCCCTGCATTCCTAGAACGCATCCAGGGTATTTGTGGCCCGATTCAGCCCTTGTCAGGGCCGTTTCGATACTTTATGGTGCTCATCGATGCTTCCTCAAAATGGTCGCATGTATGCTTATTGTCAACAAGAAACCATGCTTTTGCAAAGCTGATCTCGCAGATCATAAGAATTAAGAATGCTTTCCCTGATCATCGCATGAAGTCCATTAGAATAGACAATGCCGGAGAATTTACTTCAAATGCATTTGATGATTATTGCACTGCAACAGGGATAGCAGTTGAGCACTCCGTACCGCACGTCCATACATAGAATGGACTAGCTGAAGCACTCATAAAGAGGATTAAATTCATTGCCAGACCGCTTTTGCAGAGTTGTAACTTGTCCAACACTTGTTGGGGACACGCAGCAGCTCTCATCAATTTCAGACCTTCGGCCTACAACATCCATTCTCCTATGCAGCTTGTGCACGGGATCATCCCGAAAATCTCCCATCTCAGGAAATTTGGGTGTATGGTATATGTTCATATACCACCCCCTCAGCGGACTGCAATGGGCCCTCTCTGCAAGTCTGGGATATACGTTGGTTATGAGAGTGCATCCATAATCAGGTATTTGGAACCCATGATTGGAGACTTGCATACAGCTCGATTCGCTGATTGCATATTTGATGAGGATCATTTCCCGTCATTAGGGGGAGGAAATCAACCTTTTGATGAAAAATGCCGGGAAATCATATGGCATTCCACTGGGATCCCCGCGCATGACCCTCGCACTAATGAAGCAAATCAAGAAGTCCAGAAGATAATTGATTTGCAGAATTTAGCAAATGAACTGCCTGATCATTTTGTGATCTGAAGGGCGTGGTTAAGTCGCATGTACCCGCAAGAAATGCACCAGAGAGGGTGGAAATACCAAAGAAAACAGAAGGTATCACTCATCCTGTTCAGAGGCCTCAAAGAAAAAGAACAAGAAATCTGGCTCCTCAAACCCAAAGTACCCGGAGACGTCTGGAGAAAACTGGGCGAGAGGACTTACCACAACCAAGCACAAAAATGCCCCAAGGAAAGAAGGGGAGCCAGTTGAGACCTGGCACTGGCAAGAAGCCGACAGAAAAGGCAATTCCAAACTTGAATCTTCCACTGCAGGAAGCTGCTAGAAATAATGTGTGCGCACACATAAGCAATGGAAAGCTAAAGGGACTTGCCCCTGCGATGGGAAATAGCAGCGAAGAGCAAATAGAAGTGCATGAAGCACCCCATGATGAAACGGCCATAAACTTTGTAATAACAGGAGAATCCCTGAATAGAGCAATAGCCAATGTTGATGCATACTTTGCAAAGAAGATTGCCTCGATCATTGATCATGATCCCGAGCCTGCATCTCTAGCAGAGTGCAAGAAAAAGCTAGATTGGAAAGAATGGAAGAAGGCAATCACTGCAGAGTTAGTCTCTTTGAACAAGAGAGAGGTGTTTGGGCCCGTATGCCGCACACCTCCCCATATAAACCCTGTAGGTCACAAATGGGTCTTTGTTCGGAAGAGGAATGAAAACAACGAAGTTGTAAGGTACAAGGCAAGGCTTGTAGCTCAAGTTTCACTCAACATCCTGGGGTTGATTATGAAGAAACCTATTCTCCAGTCATGGGAGGAATTACCTTTAAATATTTGATCTCAATGGCAGTCAACTTAAAGTTGAGAATGAAGCTAATGGATGTTGTCACAGCATATTTGTATGGAAACATGGATTCGGAGATATACATGAAAGTACCGGAAGGTATTCCTATCCCAAACCAAGACAAAGCAAATAGAAACCTGTACAGTGTGAAATTGGAGAAATCACTGTATGGGCTAAAACAGTTAGGAAGAATGTGGTACAATCGCTTGAGCAACTTTCTCTGCAAGAAAGGCTACACGAACAGCGAAGATTGTCCATGCGTATTTATACAGCGATCCCCGAATGGATTCTGTATAACCTCCGTCTATGTAGATGACTTGAACATCATTGGGACGGATGAAGAGATTGAAGAAGCATGCTCATACTTGAAGTCTGAGTTTGAAAAGAAGGACTTGGGTAAAACCAAGTTTTGTTTAGGCTTGCAGCTTGAGCATGCCCAAGGAGGAATCTTGGTACACCAATCATCCTACACGCAGAAAGTGTTGGAAAGATTTGGTTTTGAAAAGGCATATCCTGCAAAAACTTCAATGGTCGGAAGGTCACTCCAAGCAGACCTAGACCCATACAGGCCTAGAGAAGAGGGGGAGGAAGTCCTGGGAGCGGAATTCCTATATCTGGGTGCAGTTGGAGCGCTCATGTACCTTGCGAATAGCACCAGACTGGACATTACGTTCGTTGTGAATTTGCTAGCCCGATACAGTGCAGAACCCACCAAAAGCCATTGGAAAGGGATCTAGGACATCTTCCATTACCTCCAAGGAAGCAAAGATCTCGGCTTGTTCTACAGAAGAAACAATGAACTGAATTTGGTGGGCTACGCCGACGCTGGGTACTTATCAGACCCGCATACTGGCAAGTCCCAAACTGGGTATGTTTTCCTATGTGGAGGAACAGCAGTTTCCTGGAAGTCGTCTAAGCAGACTCTCGTCTCGACGTCGACAAACCACTCGGAAATCATTGCTTTGTATGAAGCCTTTCGTGAATGTGCATGGCTCAAAAGAATGGTTCACCACATCCAGAAGTCATGTGGCTTGAACATTGAGCAAACTCCCACAATCATCTATGAAGATAATGCAGCTTGTGTTGCTCAAGCACAGATGGGTTATGTGAAGAGCAATCTCAGGAAGCATATCAACCCCAAGTTCTTTTATGCTCACAAATTGCATAAGATGAACGAGATCAAGATACTGTATACTAAGTCATGTGAAAATCTTGCAGATTTATTCACTAAATCACTCCCAGCATCAACCTTTGAAAGGTGCGTTAAAGGAATTGGGATGATGAGACTTAGAGAAGTGCAGATTTCAGGGGGAGATATTTCACATACTCCCACATAAACCTTGAACCTGAGTTTTGAGTACCCAACATGAATCTCGAAGATTAGCAATTGAAGTTTGGGTGAATTGTACTCTTTTTCCTTAGCAAGTTTTTCATGAAGTTTTCTTGCATAAGGTTTTAATGAGGCAATTCGTGCAACACAGTAAGCGTATGCTATGTACTTGTGGAATATAAGGATCCGGGTACCCTCACGATCGCCTGAGAGGCGTCAGGATGAGCCCAAGAGGAAGGCCGGGATGATGTCTCTCGCACTGAGCCCGTGTTCTTTGTGCACAAGGGGGTACATCCCATAGATAGTTGAACATATATTTAGATATGATAGATATGGTTGTAATCCGAGTCGTTAATAGGGTGGATAAAGATGTAAACTCTATCATGTTAACCGACTAGAATCTTGTAACCGATCGGAATCTCCAAACCCATCAGGACTCTGTAAGCCGCACCACCTCCAGTATATATGGGGGAGGGCGGGTAACAACAAGGCATCAAGCCATAGAGCCTAGAACACCACATATCGCCCAGAGCATATTGCGCTTTGAGCAACCTCGGATCCAAGAGATCCGCATAATTTCAGCACACAGGATTAGGGTATTACCTCAGTTACTAAGGGCCTGAACCTGTCTAAAATCCCTGTCTTGTGTGACCTTCGAGTTTGAGATCGAGCGCCTACCCCATAATTTTATTGTCGACTACAAAAGTCGACAGTTGGCGCGCCAGGTAGGGGAAGCGCTTCAATCTTTTTTCCACAGACTCGATGGCAGCAATCGGCGGATTCGTCGCCACCTTCGTTTCTGGTCAAGCCATCCGCTTCGGAAGCCTGGACTTCGTCGCATATATGCACGAAGAGCTTGTCTGCCTGGTCCAAAACCAGATCTAATCTGGCGAAGATCAGGCCAACCCATCTCAGGTATGCCGCTCTGACTCACCCGGAAAACCAGTCGGCATTATGAGGAACTACTGCGATGTTCGTGGCGTCTTCGCGATCGAGGAGCAGATGACCGATCTCCATCAAGAAGACCAAGAAGCTGCGGAGGAAGATCGTCGGCGTAAGGGTAAGGAGGTACAAACGCGATCTCTCCGATCGTTCGGCCGCAATGTTCGTGAAAACATCCTGCAATCTAAGTTGGGAGACCAATCCGTCTTTCGCACACCGATGCAAAACGTCGTCGCCTCCAAGATGCTCCTCGACACGCTGGACCCGATGATTGCATCGGATAGCCCGGCAGCCCCAATTGTGGCAAAGATCAAGGCCATGGTGACGGCGGCAGCAATCCAGTAGAACCAAGAAAAGCCGGTGGGTGAAGCGCACTCGCGCTCCCATGCGGCAACTCATGTCGCCAGCAGCCAGACTGCGACCAGTCAGAATACCGGCAGTCGACGTCACACACCACCAGCCGGGGACGCTCGTCGGATTCTCAACCGCGACCTCCGCCAGGACATCACAGCCAGGCGACAGGAACGGGACGAGGAAGAAAGACACAGACGCCGTGACGACTACGAGCGTTTCGGCACCGGCCACGATCGACGAAGCGATCAAAGGTATGATAACCACGATGACCACAGAGACCACCACCACCGGGGTAGGAGCGACGACGAACACCGAGTCATGGACTCGCCCGCGCATACACCGCCCGGCGTGTTGATGACCATCGCCGAGCGAGGCTCGCCACGCCGACTCCCCTCATCATGATGAGAGATCTATCGGCGGGATCCGGGCGTTCACTCCTCGGCTGCGCCGAGTGATATGGCCCGAAGGATTCAACCCCAAGGGCATCGTAAAATTCGACGGGGAATGAGACCCAAAAGCTTGGCTGCGCAGTTTACGCTGGCGATTAAAGCCACCGGAGAAACGGTATCATGGCAAACTATCCGTGCGGTCAATCTCACCCCCGACTCAAGCATGGCTCACGAGCCTCCTGCAAACTCGGTGGACTCTGGAGTGATCTGCGATCAGTTCATTGCCAACTTCAGGGGCACCTCGAGAGGCTGGCACTCCATGGGACCTGTACGAGTTGCACCAGAAAAAGGACGAGACGCTGAGGGATTTCATCCGGCGTTTCATGCAGAAAAAGAACACCATCAGGGACGTATCTGAAGCCGTGGTGGTGGCAGTTTTCCAGAAAGGAGTAAGTGATCCTAACCTAATTAAAAAAAATGTCCAGGAAGCCGCCAACCTCCATGAAGGAGATGTTCGCACTGGCCGACCGCTACGCCACGGCCTCAGACGCCCTGGCCGAGCGCCAGGAAGATCGCCCGCATCAGAAGAACAAAGGGCGACAAGCCCGAGTCCTCCAAGCACAAAGATAAGAAGCGAAAAGGCAAAGAATTAGTCGCAGTGGCCGAGCACGTCCGGCCCCGATCCATGCGGAGGGAAGGACCTGATTACAGCACTGTCATGGAAGCAATTTGTCCTTTCCATCCTAAAGGAAAACACGCCACCAAGGAATGCTTCACCTTGAAGCGCTTTGCGCGGGAGAGCAACAAGCAGCCAGCAAAGGAGGAGGCGGCAAAGAAGAAAGACCTCCCAGACGAAGACGATTTTCAAGAGCCCGAGAACGAGTTGAACTACATATACGGAGGCTCCACGGATCTGAGTCAAGCGAAGCAAAGCTTACGCTCGGGAGATCAATGTGGTGGAACCAGGCCCCCAATATCTGAGGTGGTCCGAGGTACCAATCACCTTGGACCGAACGGATCACCCCAACCGGGTTCTACATCCGGGTAAGTTTCTTCTAGTACTCAACCCTGTTATACGCAGCGTGAGGCTCAAGAAGGTCCTGATCGATGGAGGGAGTGGACTCAACGTCTTGTTCTCCAAAACCTTCAATGACATGAACATTCCCCTCTCCGAGCTAAAGCCAAGCACTCAGCCGTTCCACGGTGTGATTCCTGGAGCATCGTCCCTCCCACTCGGGCAGGTTTCCTTGCCTGTCACATTCGGCACCAAGGACAACTATCGGACCGAGTACATAAATTTTGAGGTGGCAGATTTCGAGACGGCATATCACGCAATCTTGGGAAGACCCGGACTGGCTCGGTTCATGGCAATCCCGCACTACACCTACTTGATGATGAAGATGCCATGGCCAAAAAGCGTTATTACGGTTCGAAGTGACGTCAAGCAGTCCCTGGAGTGCGACCGAGAGAACCATGAGCTCGCCGAGTTGCAGGAAGGAGCCGATGGGAGGAAGAAGATCCAAGCAGAAGCGATCATGATGCGGGAAGAGGGAGATATCCCATCCAAAAAGCAAGCCACGTCAGGAATGAAGCCCGGCGAAGGAATCAAGAGAATCATTCTCGACCCGTCCAACTCGTCAAAGATGACTCTGGTCAGGACAGGGCTTGATGACAAATAGGAAAGCGAGCTCGTCACCTTCCTCCAAGCTAACAAAGACATCTTCGCATGAAAACCATCCGACATGCCGGGTGTTCACAGGGAGGTGATCGAGCATTCTTTACACGTCAACGAAAGTGCGAAACCAGTCAAGCAAAGGCTTGGCGATTTGCTCGGATCATTGAGCGCTATCAAGCAGAGATCACCAAGCTTTTAGCGCGGGCTTTATAAAAGAAGTGTATCATCAGTTGGTTTGGCGAACCACATGCTTGTTCAAAGAAGAATAAAACTTGGCGCATGTGCGTTGACTATACCGATCTCAATAAAGCATGTCAGAAGGATCCTTTGGTTACCTCGAATTGACCAAGTGGTTGATTCAACCGCGGTGCGAGATCACGAGTTTCCTTGATGCCTACTCGAGTACCACCGTTCGGCTAAAGGCGAAAGATCATATCAAGACTTCATTCATCACGCCCTTCGGGGCCTTTTGCTATACCACGATGGCATTCGAGTTGAAGAATGCTGGAGCGATGTATCAACGCGCGATACAGCGGTGCTTTGACAACCAACTCGGACGTAACGTGGAGGCATATGTGGACGACGTCGTTGTCAAGACTTGGGAAAGGAAGGACCTCATCACCGACCTAACCAAGACGTTTGAGAGCCTAAGGGCCTTCAGCATGAAGCTTAATCCCGAGAAGTGTGTTTTCGGAGTATCTTCGGGAAAACTGCTCGGGTTTATCGTATCCCAACGAGGCATTGAGGCCAACCCAGAGAAGATCAGGGCCATATCAAACATGGAACCGCCGACTTGCCAGAAGGATGTCCAGAAACTTACAGGATGCATGGCTGCACTCAGCAGGTTTATTTCCTGACTGGGTTTGAGAGGTATGCCATTCTATAAACTCCTCAAAAAATAGGACAAATTCCAGTGGACTCCAGAGGCACAGCGGGCGTTCGAAGATTTGAAGATTTTCTTAACGACGCCCCCAGTCCTGGTTACACCGATGCCAGAGGAACCCCTCTTGCTATACATCGCGGCAACGACTCATGTAGTCAGCGCTGCGGTCGTCGTAGAAAGGGAGGAGCAGGGCCACGTGCAGAAAGTCCAGCACCCGGTTTATTTCGTCAGCGAGGTCTTGAGCGAATCTAAGTTGCGGTATCCGCAAGTTCAAAAATTGCTATACGCAGTACTCCTCACATCTCGTAAGCTCAAGCACTATTTCCAAGAACATATGATTTCGGTGGTCACCTCCTTTGATGGGGGCAGCGATCCCGATCTTTCGGTGGGATGAGGATACATCGATTTGGAGGTGTTGATGACACCGAATTTAGGGCTTCCTACCAAACAGGTTGGGAGCTTCACAATCGCAATGCCAAATCCACACAGATACAAGATCCAATGATCAGTAGTTCCTGCAAGAAATCGAGAACCCGCAAGAATAAAGTATGAAGCAAACCGAAAAGGTAGTATTGAAATCAAACAAAGAAAACAAGTTGAGGTTCTGTTTCTCGGCTCGGGCGGTCTAGTCGACACGCAGCAAACACGAGGAGGGGCCTTTGCACAGGTCTACCAAAACACAACAAAACCTAAAAAATGAAGAATAGGGGTGAGAACCCAATATAAAGGGTACCCACACAAGGGGGTGCCCAAGAGAGTCTTGATAGCCAGGAGAGGGGCGCTGGCCAAAGGAGGGGTGGAACCCTAAAAGTACAGGGGCCTTGAGCCCAAAAGAAAGGTGCCGCAGCACCTGGAATTTCTGTCCTGTGAGATTGTTCTATGATTTTCCTTCACACTAGGAGGAATTTGGCCTCGGGATTAGATCCATTGGAAAGGTTATCTCGATACCTTTCAAACGAGTTGTCGAACGTCGAAAACGGAATTCGGATGTGACCGTGACGTCCGTTTGAAGTACTGCTGCTTCTGGATGGCCGAACCGGACTCGGCGACGAATTGGGCTTTATCTTGGGCCTTTCTTGGCACGTGGGCTGTCCTCGGTGGATGTTCTTGACGTGCTGGTCTAGCAAAGGTGGATGGAAAGGACTTGCTTCCGAATTAAGCCTTCCAGACGTCGTAGACGAAGTAGCGGTCGTAGAGGAAGAAGGGGCAGCGGTTGTATCCTTGGTTGGGATGTCCTCATCATCCTCCCCTTCTTGAATTGGAGTCGTCCTCGACTCCATCTCATTATCCTTCAAAGTATTAGTAATAACAGTAGATAAAGCAACAAAGAATTGCATTGGCGATATTCTCCACAATCAGGAGGCCACCAGGAGAATTGCAAAGTGGGCAGTCGAGCTTGGAGCTTTTGATATCTTATTCAAGCCTCGCATCGCCATTAAGTCTCAAGCACTCGCCGACTTTACGGCTGAGTGGACAGAACTCCAAAACCCGGCAGTCACCAAGGAACTCGATTATATTTTTTTCCCGCATCAAACAACGCCGCAGAGTATGAGGCACTCATCCACGGGCTCCGTATCGCCATATCACTCGGCATCCGACGTTTGGCAGTGCGCGGAGACTCAATGCTCGTGGTCAACCAAGTGCAGAAAGAATGGTCATGCATTGAGAACAACATGGCTGCCTACTGCCAGGAGGTACGCAAATTGGAAGGTAACTTCGACGGACTAGAACTCACTCATGTGCTCCGTCGAGATAATGAAGCCGCTGACGAGTTAGCGAAAATGGGAGCCTGCCGGTCAACAGTACCTGTGGGGGTGTTCGTTGAGGAAGTTCACAAGCCCACGACTAGCACTCGGACAAAGCCGGACATCCCAGCAGAGAAAAAATTAGAGGTTGAAGTCCTAGTCATTACCCCCGATTGGACAGTTCCATATCTAGATTACTTGATGAAGGACAAGCTACCCGGAGACCGCGTGCAGGCCGAGCAAATAGTGCGCCGAAGCAAAAGCTACGTGGTGATCAGGGAAGAACTCTATCGCAAGAGCAGCTCTGGTGTTCTACGACGGTGCATATCAGAACAAGAAGGAAACGGTCCGGGGGCTCGACATGGTAGGACCTTTGAAGAAAGCCCAAGGCGGTCATACTCATCTCTTTGTGGCCGTTGATAAATTCACCAAGTGGGTGGAAGCAAAGCCGATCGCCGCAATTACGGCAGCCAAGGCCAAAGAATTCTTTCACGAAATCGTGGTCAGATTCGGTGTCCCAAATCGGATCATCACGGATAACGGCGCCCAATTCAGGAGCGGCGAATTTCAAGATTGGTGCGACGAACTCGGAATAAAGATCTGCTTCGCGTTAGTAGCGCACCCTCGGAACAATGGACAAGTCAAGCGTGCTAATGGCATGGTGCTGCAGGGCCTGAAGGCGAGAATTTTCGATCTGCTAAAGCCGTACGCCACTCGGTGGGTGAAAGAATTACCATCGGTACTCAGGGGCTCGAACCACCCAGTGAGCAACCGGGCGATCACCTTTCTTCTGGTGTATGGCTCGGAGGCAGTCCTTCCCACCGAGTTACAGTTCGGATCCCCACGGGTTCGGAGCTATGAAGAAATCGCTTCGGAAGACAGCTGGCTAGAAGACCTCGATCGACTAGAAGAAGCCAGGGACATCGCAACAATTCAGTCGGCAAAATACCTTCAAGGCCTACGCCGCTATCATGGCCGCAATGTAAGGAGCCGCGCGTTCTCTAAAGGAGATTTGGTTCTAAGAAAGAATCAAAAACGCGAGCATAAACTCTCCCCAAGCTGGGAAGGCCCTTATGTCGTTGATGAAGTGGTTCGCCCCGGAGCTTACAGACTCAAGCGCGAAGACAGCACGGCGATCGGCAATACTTGGAACATAGAACAGCTACGTCGTTTTTTCGCTTAAATTCTGTAATCCAAATGTTTTTCCATGAATGAAAGTTCAATTTGAAAGTTGCTTTTATATGCCCTTGCCTATAATCATCCATCCGAGTGTTTTGCTCCTATGATAAGACTCAGGGACATGCGTCATAAACCATGCCCCAGAGCCTGAGGGCTGAATCAGTCGGACGAGATGCCCAGTTGGACCGAAAAATCTAAGTTGTCAAAACCACTCGGGCATATACGCATGTTACATTCTGATAACATAGAAGCAAGGAAACACCTTTATACATTTTCAATTCACAGGTCTAAAGTTTCTACAATAGACAAAGAGGTGTCCCTGACTTCTTCCCAGAGCTCGGCGGCCCGGTCTTCATCTACGTTGCGGGCGTAGCCTTCCTTGACGGCCTCAAGATCCACTCGGGGATAAAGTGACTTGGTAATTGCCAAAGTCTGGCTAGCGCCATTGGCCGCCGTCTCCTTCAAAAGGTTCTTGAGCGCCACGGGGGCTTCCTCCAGCCGAGAGATGACATGGTCCCTGCTAAGTGGCCTCTCACCCATGGGATGAAGCGAACTCACAGCGGCCCAAAGGCCTCCTGAAGCTTGGCGCAGGACGCCTCAAGGGCTTCGACCACATCCTTGAGGCGGCGTCTTTGCGCTTTGTTTTGAGTTTATAATCTGCAAGGCAATGAAGGCATGATAGGGTCGAGACGCCGGACGTACCTTCAAACTCCTTCTCCAGTTTCGTCCTGGAATCCTCCGCGGCTCTAAGTTGCTCTTGGAGCTTTGCAAAGGCGGAGTCCCGAGCTGACATGGAGACCAGAAGATCAAGAAGCCAGGTGATTAAATGAAGAAAAAAAATGGGATGACCCAGTAAATAGCTACCTCGAAGGGAGCCAACGATGTCTAGCTTCTCCTGGCGCAGAGCACTTTGCTCCTCTCGCGACGCGTGGACCTCGGACCGAAGGGATTGTAGCTCGGTCGCATGCTCGGCCTTGACGTGTTCCAAGTCGGCCAAGTATTCCTGTCGCGTCCGGATTTCAGGGAGCATCTTCTGGAAGTATTCAGATTTCTGTTCCAAGCGCTCCCCTATTTTCTGTAATCGTCACGGGAAAAGGTAACTACATGACAAGCAGCGAGGCGAGAATCAGCGGTTGTAGAGGAATGCTTACCCGGGCCGCTCGCGCGCAATCCGCGGCGTGAATATAAAAGTTGTTCCTCTCCTTCTCCTCCTCCTCCGGGTCTTCCAGGAGCTTCAAGCCTTCCTCCTCATCAATCCATGTGGCCTCCGTTATGAGCCAGGGGCGAGCAGGGGTTGGTGGGACTCGGTGGATCTCTTCGACCTCGGGGGCGAAGCGAAGGCGGCTCGGGCGGCGAGATCCGGCACGAAGCGGGAGGGTAGGAGACGATGCCGGAGGACTGGGAGGCACTTCGGTATCCTTGAGTGCGGCCCCCACGATCGGAGCGCAAACTTTCGGGGGCTCAACCTCCACAGGGGCTGTAGATGGTGTCCCGACGGGAACATCGAGTGAAGGATCCCTATGAGGAGAATTGTCAGTGAGCCTACAAAATGAGCCAAATAGGAGTCAGCAAGGTAACAAACCTGTCGGACTTCCTCATCTTCATCGGGGGCTTCTTCCGAGCGATCGGGCCGCCCCCGGAAGGACCACTCGGGACACTACCGACTGGTGCCCGGGGCTCCTCTTGATAACCCGAGTCCTTCTGCGTAGGACACGGCTGAGCCACAGGCTCACAGGGGAGGGGAGCTGAAGGCGCTGGGGCTCGTGCTGATGGGTCTTGAATCTTAGGATCACCGGCCGGGCGTCGGGACATCATGGGGTCTTCGGTCAATGTCTTTCTCCCCTTCTTCGCAGCGGGATTTCCCGCAGGAGACCTCGCTCGTCGCTTCGGGGAATTGCCTATGCGAGTAGGCATTTCCGGAAGAGGTGCGACGCTGAAGAAGGCAATACGATCCTGCAAATGAAGGTTAAGATTAGAAGATATTCAGAGACAAAGGGAAACAAAATCAGAATGCCAAACCCGCCTACCTCCGGAGGAGGGTGTGAAGCTGTGAAAGACTTCGGGCACCTAACGGAGAATATGTCGACGCTCGGGATGAAGAAATCTCTGGCCCGAGCGCATATCTGTTCCTTCGACAGCTCGTCGGGCAGCTCCCGAGTCGGGTCACCTTTCCCTTCTTACGCGAATCCCAGATGAACTCGCTCCTTCAGGGGCTGGGTACAGCGAGCAACAAAATGGAGAGCCAGACCTACCCCAGTGAGACCATCCTCTTTCAACTTCCTAATCAGCGCCAGGAGATCAAACACCTGGTCCATGTTGGCGGAGTTGGGGGTAGACATCCAGGAAAGAGACGCTTTGGGTCAGCGCCCGGCAAAGGGCGATAGGGTTGAATCGAGGTTGGCGCAATAGAACCACTCCCGATGCCAGCCTTTGTTGGAGGTTTTGAAGGGGATTGCAAAGTAACTCTTCTTCAGCCCCTCCCGCAGCTGGAATCTGGCTCCCCCGAAAACCTTGGGGTCGCTCTTGGAGGGATAAGGTTTCAGAAGGTAAAAATGACGAAAAAGATCAAAATGGGGGCTGATACCCAGGAAAGCCTCACAAAGGTGGACGAAAAGAGAGATCTGCAAAATGGAATTGGGATTCAAGTTCACCAACTCGATTTCATGGAAGAAGAGAAGGCCGCGGAGAAAAGTGCTGGCCAGAAGACCTAGTCCGCGCTGGAAAAAGGATTCGAATACCACTGCCTCTTCAGGACGAGGAGTGGGGATCAAGGCTAAGTCCGGGAGAATCCCATCTTCCACCATGGACTGCAGCCTCTCCTCTGTCGTCATTGAGGTTGTCCAATCCTGCGGCGAAGGCGGTGAGGAAGAGGAAGACATCTTCGAAAGAGAAGTCAGAAAGGCAAGGGAGCGAGGGCGCAGCAAGAGAGTAAACCGTCGGGCGGCCTAAACCTTTAAAAAGGGGAAAAATTATGTCTCCATCGAGTCGACGAGAAAAAGAGTGAGAAACGTCATGTCCTTCCGGCTTCCCCATAAATGATTTGCAGGCCTGTCGTCTCGACTCGCGGAGTTTGATAGGGTTTGACCAACTTATATTGGGGGCGCGTCGCTCCACGCAACGAGGCATTTTCTCCACTTTTCGTACTAAGCGGGACGTGGACGATCTCCAATTTGGATAAAAACATGTCTTCTCGTGGTACGCCCCATGCTGGGTCGTTAGGTGGTTACCGCACGACGAAATCATGTACCACGAGTCGAGCCTAAACAGGCACAAATCCAATGGTATGCCCCACGAGGGTTGGAAAACTGTTCGTTGTATTAAACAAGTACGGATACCGTTCGGATGAAAATGCGATACGCTCCAAGAGAGCCTAAGCTGTGTCCGCCATTGGTCGGATACGGGTATCACTCGGCCAAGAGCCATGAAAATCGCGATACGCTCCAAGAGAGCCTAAGCTGTGTCCGCCATCGGTTGGATATGGGTATCACTCGACCAAGAGCCGTATAAATCCTGATACGCTCCAAGAGAGCCTAAGCTATATCCGCCATCGGTTGGATATGGGTATCACTCGGCCAAGAGCCGTATAATTCCTGATACGCTCCAAGAGAGCCTGAGCTGTACCCTACACCAGTCGGGTACAGGAATCACTTAGCCATGAGCCAGGAGAACCTTGATACGTCCCAAGTCGGACTAAAACTATATCTTGCAGCAGTCGGATATGGGTGTCGCTCGGCCAAGAGCCACGATGCGCCCCAAGTTAGGCCTAAGCTATATCTGTCAATCGTCAGGCATGGATATCATTTGGCCTTGAGCCAGATGGACGCAGACGTCATCAGGATCAAGTAACATGCGAGTTCCGAGACACCCTAGAACGGGTCTAATCCATAATCAAAGGATGGACAAGAACTTCATGAACAAAAGGTACTTCTTTATTATATACAAAAAGTTCCCTAGGCATTACGCCTCGGAAACTATTACATTTACAGGAGAGCTACACCTCCCCGCGACGCGCCCGGCCGAGCGCCTCGATAAGAGCCTCCCTAACCCTGTAAAGGGCAGGGAAGACCTCAAGGAATGCGTCGACGGCCGCACAGTCGCACTCCACAGCCTTCTCCTCAAGCAGCTCGTCCACGGCCCGATCGAAATCCTCCCAGAGCTCGGCGAGTCTGGGGTGCACCCTTGCTTGATGACACCACCGCGACATGACATAGGTAGAAGCTTGAAGCAGGAAAGTGAAGGGCAAAGAGCGAAGGATACATCCTAGAAGCGACTGATGCGCCTTTATAGCCGATTTGGCGAAATTGAAGTAAATGCGAAGATATTTAGTATCGGGGCCAAGAGATTTGGAGTTAATGTAACCCGAAGCGAGGAGTTTTTCAGCAGACAAGTTGGCGCGGAAAACAAGGCGACCTCGAAGATGCCGATGAATATCTCGATGAAGATTAAAACATCGGTAGGAGAAATATCCAATCTACATTCGTAATACGAGAAGAGGTCCACGAGGCTGCTCGCGATAAAGCCTGCCCGGTAGAAAGTTGCACTTAGGTGAGGCAAAAATTAAAGGATCATATTCAAGTCCTTCATAATTCGCTCGCTATAAGGAGAAGCCTCCCAACCGAATGAAGGAACCAGTCGGAAGCTCAAGCAGGAGGTCAGGGACAACAACTCAAGTAGAAATTTAAATCGGAGACATAGCGATCGGATCATGAAGCACTCGGGGGCTACTGTGGAATATAAGGATCCGGGTACCCTCACGATCCGCCCAGAGACGTTCGAAGGATGAGCCCAAGAGGAAGGCCCAGGATGATGTCTCCCGCACCAGGCCCTGTTGCCGTGTGCAAGGGGGTACATCCCATAGATAGTTGAACATATATTTAGATATGATAGATATGGTTGTAATCCGAGTCGTTAATAGGGTGGATAAAGATGTAAACTCTATCATGTTAACTGACTAGAATCTTGTAACCGATCGGAATCTCCAAACCGATCAGGACTCTGTAAGCCGCACCACCTCCAGTATATAAGGGGGAGGGCGGGTAACAACAAGGCATCAAGCCATAGAGCCTAGAACACCACATATCGCCCAGAGCATATTGCGCTTTGAGCAACTCCAGATCCAAGAGATCCGCATAATTCCAGCACACAGGATTAGGGTATTACCTCCATTACTGAGGGCCTGAACCTGTCTAAAATCCTTGTCTTGTGTGACCTTCGAATTTGAGATCAAGCGCCTACCCCATAATTTTATTGCCGACTACAAAAGTCGACAGTACTCTTTCTCCAAGTATTTTTCCGACTGGGTTTTTCTGGAGTTTTAATGATACATATGCATCTCACGGCAAAAGGCCCAAGAGGGAGTGTTGAGTAACCACGTGGCCCATGAAGGCCCACGATGGTCCCTTAGCCGAAACCCTAGGCGACTACTATATAAGGAGGAGGGGATCCCCCAATGTACAGAAATCAGAAAGCAATAAAGAATTCCTTCGCCGTTCCTCCTACACCCTGTGTTCATCATTCTCTCTCTCTCTTCTCCACTTTAGATCTATTCGAGAACCCCGGACTATTCGATAGTAATGTTCCTTAACATATTTTTCAAAGCTGTTGTTAAAAAGCAGTCGTAGAAAATATAATACCTTATTTCCCTAAAAAAATTGAGAAAAAAAAAGGAGAAGTTCACATTTTAGGCTAGACTGGAGCAAATTCAATTAACTCAATACATAAGGAACCATACCATTACTTCAGATCATATTGGTCATACTGTCCGAATACATCTCTTAAGAGCACTAAGGACCAACTCAGCTTTACATTTGTATCACGACAAATGTGCAGTGGAATCAAGCCAAATAGTCAAGGATATGTAGGTACATTTGATTTCACCAACACAAATTCACATTCATCTTGACTCAAGCTAGTATATAGCAGTGGTATACTATTCGTACTATCTTTCAATGCTTGGTGCAGTCGAAGCCTTGACAAACAGACACCCAAACAATTATTACAAGAAGCAAAAGGATTCCAAGAACCACCAATTTAAGTTTCATGTTCTGCAACCATGTCTTCCTCCGAATTTTCACCCCCTGTTTCTTGAATTCCTGAGCCTAAATTACATAAATTATAAATGAGATGCACTTTGATTATGTATATCATGGCCAAGCACACAGAACAACAGATTGTTTGAACAAGTACCTGACTACGTAGATCGGAAGTCTTGTCCTGAAGTTCACTCAACTTTTCACCACGACCCAAAGTCTGAAAATACCACAAGAAGTAGAAGTGAACAAACAATAATATGGATAGCTCAATTCAAGCCATCACTGTAAAAACTGAAAGTGTTGTGAGAATTCCACATATGGGTAAAACTGTGGGACAATCCCTCACTGTTCTTTTTTTCCCTTTGTTTATCTGGCAATTATTAACTCCATTGCAGTCATAGGACATAATATTCTCATGCAAAGCACTCGACTTAAGCAAATGACTGTAACATTTATAAAGGACAAATAGCATCCTTGGGAGATGGCACCTTGCTATCCCTCACAATTATTTATAAATGACAAGTAGCATCCTTGGGAGATGGCACCTTGCTATCCTGATGTCTACAACTCTACATGCCAACTTTAATGCACTAAACTATAGTAAGCATGACTATCATACTGTTGTGTGTTGATTTGCACACTTTTAACACTACTAGCATTAAACGATATTAACTTGTAAATTATGTACAAGTGCAGTACATTTGTATGAAAGGTTTGACTTCACTTAATGCTTATTCTACATGTGCTTATGGAATTATCGTGTATATTAATATGACACACTAATACTGCCCAGCAATCTAAAATGTATAGAATATATTTGTGTCCAATACTACACAACATATATTTCTGTCCATGAACAGGATAGCACACGTCAATCATGCATTCTTGCACAATAAAAGGAAAGTATAAACACAACAAAATGACAGTGAAAAAATTGAGGGGAAATATACCTTCTCTATGTTGTCTAACATGATATTTTTAACTTCAGAAACTTGGGCTTGAACTTTTAAAGTTTTCTCTATTTCATCTGAATGGTCAAGAACATACTGCATGTGCTGCTTTATAACTGGTCTGCAGTGAAAAAGCTCACTTTTCAGTTTAGAAAAAAAATAATCCAGATAGATAAAACATTCTGTGCAATTGTCTGAAGCACTTATCAACAGACATACCCGTATTCTTTATTTAGACTTTTTGCAAGAGCTGTATCTGCTTTACCACCTCCATATCTCTTCGTGAAGTCATCTTTCAGCCTTTCTAGAAAGGCCACTGAGACATTCTTTGGAGCGGATTCCTTTGCAACTACACAATAAGCTACAAAATATGCAAAGAGCAAAGGTGTCACCATGACTATAGATAATTACTATCTTTATCAACTAAAATTTTTAATCAGATCTCTAGGTCTCCAACATAACAATACATAGTTTTAGGATGGATAGAGTTCACACGTGACAATGGACACACAGTGGTTGATAATCGACATTGTTGTTAAGCTTTTGTAGCTACAGGATGATGATGTTTTCTTCCTTAATGTAGGAACAGAAATCCGTCCTCACATGCATGAGATTGCCATCATCAGGGAAGGAGCAGGACATCAGGATGGAGGTAACTGGTAACAGAGAGCATTATACAGCATGGTTATGTTGTGGACAGTGGTTTAGTTAGTATGTAGCGAGTAAGGTGGAGTTCCTTGTATTACTGCCCCATTATGCCTGCTTCATGCACCCTGCCCAATTGAAAAACAACTTGCCTTCTCTACATTCAAATCTATATCTTATCAGTCCCTCCTGGGATCACAAGCACGTATCCACAGTCCTATTGTTTGTAGGAGTTATTTGCTGACTGGTGCTGCTATTTTTCTTTTGCATCCTTTTCCAATTTTTGGTTCTCCATATGTGATCATCCCACATCTATAGCTCGATATGCGGTAACATTGAGTTCTTTTTCCTTCTTGTGGAACATGGTAACGTTGGGTTCTAAATTTGTTTAATTTACAGACGGTCTCCTGAAATGGTCTCTCTTTCTTCTCATCTAATTTTGTTCCAGTGCGACATGTCTGCCGTCATAAACATTGGATCAACAAAAGATTTAATACAGCCCGGAGTGAACTTCCCATCCAATTGCTACAGAACACGAACTCAGATTGCTTATCTTTACTGGTTTAGATGCAGGTAGCAAGATTGAAACATCCCCACTAAACATTTTTAGCGCAGCTAAGAAGCCATTGAATGAACAATTCTTGCCCCATATAGCACCCTCACTTCTATTAGAACACCACTGATAAAAACGCAATAGCTCACGGCATTGATTGATCGTGCCTCACCGTAGCCGCAGTGGAGGAGAAAGTCGAAGGTGTGCCGGTCGCAGGCATAGCTGGACCGGGCCGGCGCGCCGCTGGGGTTGGCGGAGCCGGCGGGGAGCCGCTGCAGGCACTGTGCAGCGATGGCCGGAAAGTTGCCGGTGAACTCGGTGTACTCCGCCAGCACCGCCGTGCCGCGCGCCACGAACGCGTAGATCAGCCACTCCGCCTTGCCGGCGCCGTCCCCCGCCTGCTTGCTCCCCGGCGCCGGCGACGCCATGGAATCCGGGAGGCTGCTGCCGCAAGCAGATCTCAGGTTCTTGGCAAGATCGGAGTTCTTCGATTGGGAACGAGAGGGGAGAGATCAAGAAAAAGGCGGTGGGGTGAGGATTTCGTGATTTCTTGGTGCGGGGGTAGAGTATCGAGTGCGAGTGTGCAGTGTGCTGGCAGCGCCCGGCTTTTCTGCTTGCTTTCTCTGTCTCGTGCTGGTCTGTTTCTTTGTTTATGCTGATTGATACTGAATATTACTGATTGCTGTCTTTCTTTCCCCTCATTTCGGCTGAGGAACACTGTATATATACCTCACTGCACATGTGTCTCCAAACGCGGGGAGCGTGGAACCAAGCGGGCTCCATCGCGCCAGCGTGGCGTGGTGTATACGGGCAGTAGGTTTGGCGTGCAGGGTGCAAGCGTGACCTGCTGCCGTGCCACCTGGACACGAAAGGTATCTTGTCGTGCTCCTCGAGCGCGAAAGCACGTCCTTCCGTGCTCTCTATACTGCCCTGATATTGCGCCTTTCGCAGTCGGGAGGAGGTTATTTTTGCAAAAATATACTTGAGGGGGTTAGATTTGCAAAAAAAAATAATGTACAGGGACTAGATATGCATAATATACTCGGCTGAGCTAGTGGAGATTTTCTTTTCACATAAATTCTCTAGATAACGGGCGGCGAGGAAGACGATGTGGGGAGATAGAGGAGGTAGAGGTGGCCGCATATAGAGGAGGAGGTGACAAAGCAAACAGGCCTCACCGATGCCGTGGAGGTGCTGGCACGACATGGGGTGGCGGCCCACGAGGTGGGAGCGTGGTTGCGGTTGGAGATAGTAGGGGGCAAAGGAAGTTAGAATTAGGGTGCGGTGAGTAAGAGAATATATAGTGTAACTAAAAAGGGTTAGTTCTAGATTCAATGAAGAAAATTTCGACTGATTATTTACAGAAAAAAGCACTCAAGTTTATATAGACAGTCCCCTTAATATTAATTTTAAAATTTGTATGGGTTTAATGTTAGGTCAACAATGTTGAAGAGATGAACCAAGTCCATCCAGGGTTCAAATTATAGAAATTGCGATTTATTGAACAGTAAGTGATTTTCGATTATCACAAAAAATCGGTCGAAAATCGCTAAGAAACCAAAGGTTACAAAATCAAATATTTTGGGGAAAAATTCAAAAAAACAAAATCGACCGATATTCACCGATAATCGCAATATTTGATTCGATAATCGACAGACCGAGAGAACTTCTTCGGCGGTCGATTTTTGAGCGATTTTCGCTTGATATTCACTTACCATCGCGATATTTGCGTTGCATAAATTTCTCAAATTTTTATTTTTTTTGAATTTAACCGATTTATTGACCGGTATTAAATACCGTACCAGCTCGATAAGATCGATAATCGCGATATTCGAGCGATTATCGACAATATTGCGAACCGTGAGTCCACCCACCATCCTAGGGTTTGTTTGGGGGGCTGCGCTTCAGCTTTAGGCCAAAAGCTCTCCCAAACAGTATGGTTGCAAGCAGCTGTGAAGCTAAGCCACATCAGAAACACCCCTAAAAGTTGCATCCACTGAGGAAGAGCTTTTCAGCTATAGCTTCGCTTGACCGTCTCCCATCTCGCTCACTCCGCCTCCCCGACCTCCGCCACCCTGCCTCGCCACCTCCACGTCACCTCTCCACTCGTTCGCCGCTGTGCTTCGCTAGGTTACTACCTCCCGCTCGGTTGCCCCCAAGCTACAGTGCAGACGGTTTGTCAAGCGACATAACAAGAAAAGCCACGACCACCATTCACATGTACTTCTACAAACAAATCAAAAGCGACTTTTTAGCTTAGCATGACCCCCAAACAGGCCTCTAGTCTAGGCATCCAATTAGATTTGACTAGCTTAGCCTTGGTTGAAACGTAAGAATTTTCTCATATTCATATAAAAATGAATTCTTTGATGTGAAATTTCTAATTAACATTTCTAACATACTAGTTGGACTATTATATTAGGTGATGTCAAGACCTATCCTAGTTAGCTCATTCTATCCAAGTGTTTAAACCGCTTGGAAAATACTATATTTCCATATTTGATGATCTAGCTTTCAGCTTTCGAACCAAAATTGATTAGATGCATTAGGCGTCTTAAATAGATGCGAATAGCCTAGCCTATCAATAAGTGTTGTTCATCTAACAATGAGGTTTGCACTTTGCAAGCCAGTTATCCAATCCTTTTTCGTAAGCTGCACTGCTATTTTAAGCTTGATGTCACTGTAATCAATCCATTGAATGTTTCATAGAAAAAAATACAAGAATTTTGGGTTTACATGGTCGTTAGTAATAGAGAGAAAGGAGATGAAAAGAGAGAAAATGCATTATAATTCTCAAAGAAATTTATAACATGATGTTAAACCTCGTGTTAGAATTCCTCTAACTATGTAGATTTTTTTTTTACCGAGCGTCCGACACAACACTCGAGAATCGGACGTCCGGACGCTAGTTCTGCCCGGTTTAATTTGGTTTAGAAAACCGCATCTATGTTTTTCCATCTATTCAAATTTTGTGCTCCCTAAAAATTTTAACCGGTAAAATTTATCGAACCTAAAATAAAGTCTAATTTGGTTTAGCTGGTTTCTAATTTTCAAAACACGACCTTAAGCCGAACAAGAACAAATGGACCGGGAATTTCTCTTCCCCCATTACCCAAACAGGCGAACTAGCCTTGTCCCCTGCTAGGGTTTTACCAGACTCCTCATGGCAGCGGCGGCGGCGCTGCGGACGCCGGCGACTTACCGCCCCCTCCTCGCCGCCTCCACCTTCCTCCGGACCCGCCATCACCTCTCCTCCAGTAGTACTTCACCCTTGCAACCCCCCAAACCGCGCGCAGCCGAGCTCCTCGGCGTCCTCTACGCCGCTGCCTCCTAGGCGCCTGACCTCGCCCGCGCCGTCTCCTCCTCTCTCTCCGCTGCCCCCACACCCGACGTCGTGCTCGCCGTCCTCCGCTCCCTCAAGAACCCCTCCCTCGCCGCACCCTTCTTCCTCGCCTCCTCTCCCCAACCCCTACCCGCTGACGCCTACAACGCCGTCCTCCCGTTCCTCTAACACGACCTAGGCGCCCTCGAGAAGGTCCTCGAGGAGATGAGCATCCTCGGCTACGGCCTCCCCAACCCCGCCTGCGCCGACCTCGTCGCGGTCCTCGTCAGAGCCCGCCGCCTTGACGACGCCTTCCACGCGATCGGCGTGATGCTGCGGCTTAACTTCCGGCCGGCGTTCTCCACTTACACGGTGCTGATTGGCTCGCTGGAGCTGCTGCGGCAGATGCAGGAGGTCGGGTAGAGGTGGGGGTGCCGCTGCTCACGACGTTGGTGCGGGCGCTAACACTCGAGGCCAGGGTCGATTTGAGGACGCGCTGGCGCTGGTGGATGAGGTGAAGGGAAGCTGCCTTGAGCCGGATATTGTGTTGTTCAATGTATGCATTGATTGTTTTGGGAAGGCTGGGAATGTGGACATGTCATGGAAGTTCTTTCACGAACTGAGAGCACAGGGTCTGAGGCTGGATGATGTATCGTACACGAGCATGATTTGGGTGCTCTGCAGGGCGGCGAGGCTAGGTGAAGCTGAGGAGCTGGTTGGGCAGATGGAGGAGGAAAGGGCTGTGCCTTGTGCATATGCATATAATATACTATGATCATGGGATATGGGTCTGCTGGGCGGTTTGAGGATGCTTACAGGCTGCTTGAACGGTTGAGGTAGAGGGGTTGTATTCCATCTGTTGTTTAATTCGATTCTCACTTGCCTTGTAAAGAAGAGGAAGGTTGATGAGGCGCTGAGCTTGTTTGATGTCATGAAGAAGGATGCAGAGCCAAATGCCTTGACATATAACATCATCATTGATTTGCTTTGCATGGCAGGGAGAGTTGAGTAGGCATATAAGATACGGGATGAGATGGAGCTTGCTGGTTTGTTTCCAAACTTGTTGATGACGAATATAATGGTGGATAGGCTGTGCAAGGCAAAGCACCTTGAGGAGGCCTATAGGATATTTGAAAGCGCAAGTAAGAGAGGCTGCAATACTGATTCTGTGACGTATTGATCTCTTGTTGACGGCTTAGGAAAGAAGGGAAAGGTTGATGAGGCCTATAGACTCTTTGAGAAAATCTTGGATGCAGGCCATGATTCCAATCCTGTTGTATATACCTCCTTGATCAGGAATTTCTTCATGCATGCAAGAAAAGAAGATGGGCACAAATCTTCAAAGAGATGATCCGGCGAGGATGCCAGCCTGATCTTACCCTACTTAATACATGTATGGATTGTGTTTTCAAAGCAGGTGAGGATGAAAAGGGAAGAGCAATTTTTGAGGATACAAAGAGTTATAGGTTTCTTCCTGATGCCCGAAGTTATTCCCTTTTGATTCATGGTCTTACGAAAGCTGGGCAGGCTAGAGAAACGTCCAACATTTTTCATGCCATGAAGCAGCAAGGTTTCGCCCTTGATGCGTGGGCTTACAATGCTGTTGTTGATGGGTTCTGCAAATCTGGGAAGGTGGACAAGGCCTACGAAGTTCTCGAGGAGATGAAGGTAAAATGTGAACCTCCTACAGTTGCTACAAATGGATTAATTGTTGATGGTCTGGCTAAGATTGACAGGTTAGATGAGGCTTACATGCTTTTTGAAGAAGCAAAATCTAAATAAATAGAATTGAATGTTGTTCTGTATAGTTTTCTCATAGATGGCTTTGGAAAGGTTGGTAGGATAGATGAATCTTATGTAATTTTAGAAGAGATGATGAAGAAGGGCCTGACTCCAAATGTGTACACATGGAACTGCCTCATGGATGCTTTAGTTCAAGCTGAAAAGATCAGTGAGGTCCTTATCTGTTTCTAGTCAATGAAGGAAATGAAATGTCCACCAAATACTTATACATACAGCATTCTTATAAACGGCCTTTTCCGGGTACAAAAGTACAATAAGGCCTTTGTGTTCTGGCAAGAGATGCAGGAACAGGGTTTGGTCCCTAATGTTGTCACTTACACGACCATGATCTCCGGGCTTGCAAAGGTAGGGAACATAACAGACGCTTACAGCCTCTTTGAGAAGTTCAAAGCCAATGGTGGAATCCCTGACGCTGCAAGTTTCAGTGCTCTCATAGAGGGAATGAGCAATGCACATAGAGCAATGGAGGCATATCAGGTATTTGAAGAAACTTGTTTAAGGGGATGTAGAATTAATGTAAAGGCATGCATAAGTCTTTTAGATGCTTTGAACTGGTCTGACTGTCACGAGTAAGCTGCGGTTGTAGGTGCAGTTTTGAGAGAGATTGCCAAGTCCCAACATGCTTCTAGATCCTTTTAGTAACCGATTCAGTATCCGATGCTAGATGACTCTAATTACGGCTTGTGGGCCGTGAAGGTGAGGATCATTCTCCCGCTCGTTTGGAGTTTGGCAAGCGATTGAGGGCGAAGAACTGATTAATGAGGAGATGGATCAGGGTGCCTTTGCTGCAATTTCTTAGGCTATTCCCGATCACATGATGATGGCTATTGCTGGAAAGAATACAACAAAAGAGGCATGGGAAGCCATAAGGGACATGCGCATTGTAGAGGATCGAGTCAAGAAAGCACGGGTACAAGTTTTGAAAAGGCAGTTCGATCGCTTGATCATGGAAGATAATGAGAACATCGTTGAATTCTCACACAAGTTGAATGCTCTCGTTGGAGAGTTAAGATCTCTCGACAATGACTTGAAAGAGAGTGTTGTCGTTGGGAAGCTATCCGGTGCTGTCCCAGATCGTTTCTCACAAATCATCGGTGTCATTGAACAATTTGGTGACATCGAATCAATGACTTTGCAAGAAGCATTGGGACGCATGAGAGCGTTTGAGGAGAGCACCCGTGGAAGACGGCGCGGGCATGCCGGAAAAGAAGGCGAACGATTCCTAACCCGTACGCAATGGGAAGTCTTGAATGCAAGTGAGAAGAGGAATTCTGAATCATCCGGCCCAGGTTTTGGCACGAGGACCTTCAATGGTCGAGGTCGCAGCCGAGGACGTGGTCGTGGCCGAGGTCGAGGCCGTGATCAAGAAGAAGGTCGACGAGGGTGTGACTATGAAGAGGGCCGAAGAGATGAAGGTGATGAGCGGAAGTTTAGGAAGTTTGACAAATCAAAGATTAAATGCTTCGATTGTGACTTGTATGGGCATTTTCGCAGCGAGTGCCGAAGGCCGAAACGTGAAAGAGTTCATTATGTTGAAAAAAGAGAGGATGCAGAACATGCTTTGTTAATGGCTGAAGTTGATCAACACTTTCAGATTGGCAGGTTGCAGGAGCAACCGTGATGCTCAATGAAAGCAAAGAAAAGCTGGCACAAGAAGAAACAGAGATCAAGCAATCAGAGATGGGCTGGTATCTGGACACCGGTGCAAGAAATCATATGGTGGGATCAAGAAATTTTTTTGCCGAACTTGATGAATCTGTGCAAGGTTCGGTGAAATTTGGAGATGGATCTCATGTGGATATATAAGGTCGCGGTTCAGTGCTCCTCAAGTGCAAAAATGATGAACACAAACTGCTGACCGAAGTATATTTTATACCACAATTGAAGAGCAACGTTCTCAGTCTCGGACAACTTGAACAGCATGGGTGCAAGGTGATCATACAAAATGGTTATATGAACATATATGACAGCAATAGGAGCTTGCTAGCTCGTGTGAAGAGATCTCACAACAGGTTGTATGTTCTTCATGCAAATGTGACAGAGATGGTCTGCATGCTGATGAAGTCAACAAATTTGGTGTGGTTGTGGCACAGCCGTTATGGTCATCTCAATTTTCGAGCCCTAAGAAATTTGGTAGTCAAGAAGATGGCAGATGGTATACGGTTGATAAATCATCTTGACCAATTCTGTGAGGGCTGCTCCTTGGGCAAACAGCACCGTAAGCCATTTCCACAGGCTACAAGCTTCCGAGCAGAACAGCTATTGGAATTGATTCATAGCGACTTATGTGGACCTATTTCTCCGGCAACTGCTGCTGGAAATCAGTATTTTTTGCTCCTAGTTGATAACCGAAGCAGGTTCATGTGGGTGGAGCTACTCAAAAGTAAGTCAGATGCATTTGATCACTTCAAGAATTTTCAGATTGTAGTTGAAAATGAGAAAGGTGTGAAGATCAAGGCTCTCCGAACAGATCGAGGAGGGGAATTCATTTCCATTGAGTTTGGAGAGCATTGTGATGCAAGTGGCATTAAGAGATTCACTACGGCCCCATATTCTCCACAACAAAATGGAGTTGTGGAGCGGTGAAATCAAACTGTTGTTGAAATGGCTAGAAGCATGTTGAAGAGTAAATCAATGCCAGGGAAATTTTGGGGTGAAGCGGTGAAAACAGCAGTATATATATTGAATAGAGCTCCAACCCGAAGTTTGGATGGAATGACACCATTTGAGGTATGGTATCATCGAAAACCAAATGTACATTATTTTCGTACGTTTGGTTGTGTTGCTCATGTGAAGAATGTTAAACCTGGGATGAGGAATCTTGATGATCGAAGCACACCGATGGTTTTTATTGGTTATGCTGAAGGATCGAAAGCATATCGCGTTTATGAACCCAAAAGCAATCGAGTTCATATAATGCGGGATGTCATATTTGAAGAAGACAGGAGCTGGAAATGGGACTTACCGGAAGATGAAAGAAGCAGCACTTTTGTGTGGGAGTATCCTCCTAATTCTGCTATGCATCGAGATCAGCAAGAAGCATCTTCTGGAATGGATGCAGACCTTCCAGAGCCAATTGATTTGGGTTCATCGCAGGATGTGGACCAAGATGTGAGCACACCCGAACCAGCTGCAGGACCAGCAATGTTTGGTTCAACTTCACCCACTCCGGTTCAGCACCAAAAGATGCAATCTATACAGGACATATATAATGTGACAAGTCCTGTTGAGCTATCAGAAGACATCAATTTATGTTTGTTAAGTGCTGAAGAACCAGGGAGCTATGAAGAGGCATCAGAACATGTATCATGGAGGAGAGCAATGCAAGAACAGATCAATTCAATCCAGGAGAATGGCACTTGGATCTTGATTGAATTGCCAAGTGGACATCGAGCTATAGGCTTAAAGTGGATTTTCAAGGTGAAGAAGAATCCACAGGGTGATATAGTTAAGCACAAAGCTCGTCTCGTTGCCAAAGGTTATGTGCAAAAATCTAGAATAGATTATGATGAAGTCTTCGTTCTAGTGGCAAGAATTGAGACGATAAGATTATTAATTGCTCTAGCAGCACGGGAGTCTTGGCAAGTGCATCATATGGATGTCAAGTCGGCGTTCTTAAATGGAGAATTGTCAGAAGAAGTGTTTGTTATTCAACCACCCGGATTTGAAGAAGTTGGAAAGGAAGGTAAAGTGTTAAAGCTTAAGAAAGCACTTTATGGTTTGAAGCAAGCTCCACGGGCGTGGAATGCAAAACTGGACAGCATTCTTGTTTCTCTTCAGTTTGTGAGATGTTCATTGGAACATGCTGTATATAAGAGAGATCAAGGAGAGAAAAGCTTAATAGTTGGAGTATATGTCGACGATTTGATAATAACCAGGCCAAACATTAAAGAAATTGAGAACTTAAAAGCTCAGATGATGAATGTTTTCAAAATGAGTGATTTGGGTCTGTTGACATATTATCTCGGCATTGAGGTGAAACAAAAACCAGGGAGCATTACATTGTGCCAATCAGCATATGCTCAGAAGATACTGGAAGGTTGCGGCATGGCTAACTGCAATCCCAGGGCAACGCCCATGGAGGAAAGACAGAAGTTGAGTAAAGAAAATACAAATCCACCTGTTGATCCAACAAGGTACAGGAGTATTGTTGGAAGCTTAAAATATCGAGTCAACACCAAACCCGACATAGCATATGCGGTTGGAGTGGTGAGTCGCTTTATGGAAGCACCAACTACTCTGCACATGGCTGCTGTTAAGCAAATACTCCGGTATGTAAAAGGAACACTCAACTTCGGATGTGAATACAAAATGAAGAAGGGTGATCTTGTGTTAACAGGGTACACCGATAGTGATTTGGCCGGAGACTTGGATGATCGGAAAAGCACTTCAGGTGTGGTTTTCTTTTTGGGAGATTATTTGATAAGCTGGACTTCACAAAAGCAAAAGGTTGTAGCATTGTCTTCATGTGAGGCAGAATACATGGCAGCAACTTCAGGAGCTTGTCATGGTTTGTGGCTTGGCAGGTTGATGGAAGAACTGCTGAATCAACCCAAGGTTAAGGTGGTGTTAAAGATAGATAACAAGTCTGCCATCTCATTGAGTAAAAACCCAGTTTATCATGATCGAAGTAAGCACATAGATATGAGATATCATTTCATACGTGATTGTGTTGAAAAGGGTGAGATCGAAGTTGAATACATCTCAACTCAAGAACAGGTAGCAGATGTTCTAACCAAAGCACTGGGAAGAGTGAAGTTCGCTGACATGAGGAAAAAGCTGGGAGTAATCCAGGTATGTTAAGGAGAACAAAGTTAGGGGGAGATTTGTTGAGTTAAACTTATTCTTCTGGTTCTAGTCTGAGTTGTTTTACTGGTTTCAGAGTCTGCGTCCAGAAATATTTAGGTGAAATAAAAAACGGCAAAGTGTCGGATTAGTAATAGTAATCGGGAGTCAGTTTGTTATTGTTGGTTGGTCATGTGCTGTTTAGATGAAATAAAAAACGGCAAAGTGCTCGTTGGCCGCGCCGCGTCGTTCCGGCTTTCGCCCAGCTTCCCTGAGCACCGGGCCGTCCTGAGCACAGACCGCCCTCGCGTCGTGCCGCCCCATGGCTGCAGCGCGAGCCGTCGACTAGACCATTCCAGGCCGAGTGTCTCCCCGGCCGCGTGCACGGCTCCTGAGCACCGGCTGCGCTGCCTCCATGCGCCAACGCCAGTGTCTCTGCCTCTTCTACCTCTCCTCTCTAAAACCGCTAAAACCAACATGCATGCGAGAAATTTTTTGCGAAAATGGAACGCTTGTGTGATAATGGATGCGATGGTATGACATGCATGGGTTGGTTTTTTGTTTTTGGGGGTGATTATGAAGAGAGGAGGTGGGAGAAGTTTTGAGGTGTTCTGTGTTCGGAGAAATTTGAGGTCAGCTGAATGAGGCAAGGGCTTTAATCTTGCTTCCTGCCAAAAAAAGGATGCGAAGTGTGTTGGCAGAAGAGGGATGGGGAGAAGGCGTGTTGCCAGAAAGAATAAGGGATGGGGGCTGAAGCAAGGGCAGGATGGTCAGTAAATGAAAATGGGCTGGGATGGGGAAGGAGCGCTGCATGGTGACTGCTCTGCCAACGGCCACTACTTCTCTTCTCCCAAGATTATTATGATGATTTTGCATGCGAAGGATTTTTGCAAGAACAAAATGCGTGAGTGGTAGAGAACAGATGGTGTAGAATGCACAAGTTGGTTCTTGGTTCTGCTAGCATTTTGGGTTGGTTTTATTCGGTTGGCAGGAAATTAAACAGCAGAGAACAACATCTCTTTCTCTTCCATCGGGTTTGAGACACGAAATTTATACCTAAACTAAACACAATTTGCATCTTTAATTTACTGACGCTGGATGAATTATCGGACGGGCTCTAGAAGATTGGAGTCAAAAATCGGGGTGTTACAGCACAAGTTCAGGATCACGCTAGTGCACAAAGGCTTAACATAGATAAATATCACAATCATACACAGTAAAAACATAATAAAAGACTTCATATATTAAAGATATACCTGTTGACCGACCTTATGGTCAACTTACATGACTTTGCCTCGCAGGGTTAAACTATAGATATTAAAGTAAACTGCAGCGGAAAAAAATCATAGATAAACCCCTCATTATACCACAAGCAACTAACAAGGCTCGCACCCTTAATGTTCGTCTCCTCCTGGTACTCCTCCAAAGCTAGCGTAGACTCCTTTTCAACTGATATTTTGTTGTTGGTAAGGGTGAGTACTTAAAACACTCAACAAGTTGTGCACAAAATGCAATTCTAACAAAACTATATGCAAGACTTATTCCAATGGAATGGCTAATATAGTTGTTTTTGTAGTAAAGCAACATTTACAAATGAATAGGATAAATAGATTGAAATGACAGTAAAATAAATTACAATAATAATAACTTTCAGACATTTCTCAATAGTAAACTGGCTCACAATCCTAAATTATATTCCAAACCTTCCATAACACACTGCCTCCCTTTCCATGTTTCATTTTATAAAATCTAACTCTTGATTGTAATCCCCGAGCATTGCCCAATATTGCGGGCATAACTATACGAATAGATTTTACACTTTGTAGAGGTTATGTATTTTACCTATATGACATGATCATCTCATGGTGCCACGCGATATCACATTTCCTTAAGTGTGCGGCTAAGAAATCATAACAAAACCTTTCAGAAAACCTTTATCCCAGCACTGACCCTCCCAACAAGCCTGACTCACTATTCCTTCCCCCAACCTAACAGAAGAATAGAAGAGACTTATCGTTGGACCGATGTGAGACCACAGTACACCACATCCTCCCCCATAACCACACCCCTGTGTGATTATCCATCTGAGATATCACATGTCAAGATATTGATAATCTTACTTAGTTAGGTCTGTCCCATACTAGACATGTGGTTGCATATTTGACTCAGTTCAAAAACGTGCAAGGTTAAGTCTTTAATTGACAAAGGCAAGACTTTCACAACCCAACTGCCATCCAGGTCCACCGTGGCACACAACCCTTGCCACTTGCCCCAATCTAAATCATTTACCACCCCAGTTCATTACCATGCACCACGTGCTATCAACAAGTCAGCATCATTGTGAGACATCACGTCACCACAACTAAACATCATTGTGTGACAACACCTAACACACCGTTTCATAAACATGTTCCATATTCCATTAGTCAAGATTGATTTTGATATATCAAAAGACATGTCGACTTTTGTAGTCGGCAATGAATTTATGGGGTAGGCACTAGATCTCAAACTCGAAGGTCACACAAGATAAGGGTTTAGACATGTTCAGGCCCTCGACGGTGGAGGTAATACCCTAATCCTGTGTGTTGAGATTATATGGATCTCTTGGATCTAAGGTTGCTCAAAGCGCAATGTGCTATGGGCAATATGCGGTGTGTGTTGTGATGAGACGATTGCTCGATGCCTCTGTTGTTGCCCGCCCTCTCCCTTATATAATGGGGGTGGCGCGGCTTACAGAGTCCTGATCGGTCTAAGGGATTCCGATCGATTCTGGATTCTAGTCGATTCTGAGGATAGAGTTTACATCTTTATCTACCCTATTAACGACCCGGATTACAATCATATCTTTTATATCTAAATACATATCCAACTGTTTATAGGATGTACCCCCTTGCGCACGGCAACACAGCTTGGCGGGGAGCTTATCCTTTGGGCCTTCTACTTGGGTCTGTCTTCTCCTCAGGAGATGCTGGGCTGGTCATGAAGATACCTAGTTTCATATACCACAGTAGCCCCCGAGTGATTCATGATTCGATTGCTATATTTTTATCCGGGCCTTGATTCTGGATCAACGTCTCCAGCTTCCAGCGTAAACCTCCGACTGATTTCTTTTTTTATTTGAGCGCTTTTTCTTTGCAGCAAGGGGATTATGAAGGACTCAAATATAACTCCCATTTTTTATTATAATCTTCTGTCTGATAGGTTTATTGTAGGCGACTTCATGAATCTGACCCATATTTCAGATGTGGACTAGATACCTCTTCCCGCTCGAAGCGAAACCTTTATATCTTTTCTCTTTGCGGATCAATACTGGACAGTCTTCAAGGTTGCTTTGGTTTTTTGAGTAAACCCAATTTCCGAAAACCTCTTTGGCTTTTGAAACTATATTAACTCCAAGTCTCCTCGTCTTCCAATGCATTTACTTCATCCTTGCCGTATCGGCTATAAAAGGCGAACCAGAGCTTGTAGAATGCATTCCTTTGCGCTTAGTTCTTCATCTTCTTACTCTGAGCTCCACCTTTTTTTCGAGGGATCTCCATGGCCAACCCAGGCTACGATCTTGCTGAGGAATGGGCGCTTTTCGACCTCGCCATGGCGGAGTAGGGGGAGGATAAGGCTGCCGCCCTCGACCGCGTCGCCGTCGACGCCTTCCTCGAGATCTCCCCCGTCCTCTACAGGGCTAGGGAAGCCCTCGTAGAGGCGCTCGGTCGCGTACGCCGCGGAGATGTGTAAAATATCTGTAAATGTAATATTTTCCCAGGCACAATGCCTGGGGAATATATAATAAAGAAGTACCTTTTTCAAGTATTCTCCATGATTGTCGTTTGACGTAGCTTAGACCCAGCTTGGGGTGTTTCGAAGCTTGCATGGCTCTTTGATCTGGTGATATCCGTACCCGACTGACGTAGGATATACCTTAAGTCAGACGTAGGACATATTAGGATTTGCGCGGCTCTTGGCCGAGTGATACCTATATCTGACTGCTGTAGGATATAGCTTAGGTTCGGCTTGGAGCATACCATATATACGTGGCTCTTGGCTGAGTGATACCCATATCCGACTGGTGTAGGATACAGCTTTGGTCCAACTTGGGACATATCAAGGTTTTCTTGGCTCATGGTCGAGTGATGCCCATACCCGACTGATGTAGGATATAGCTTAGGCTCAACTTGAAGCGCATCACGATTATGTGGCTCTTTGCCGAGAGATACCCATATCTGACTGGTGTAGGATACAGCTTAGGCTCAACTTAGAGCGTATCGGGATTTTCTCAGCTCATGGCCGAGTGATACATATCCGGCGGTGTTGGATCTGACTCGGCCCGACTTGGGACATATCGAGGTTCATCCGAACGGTATCCGTACTCGTTTATTACGACGCACAGCTTTTCGACCCTCATGGGGCATACCATTGGATTCGTGCCCGTTTAGGCTCAACTCGTGATATATGATTCTGTCATGCGGTAACCACCTAGCGTCCCAACGTGGGGCATATCACAAGAAGATATTTTTAATCCGGACTGGAGGACACCCACGTCTCGCTTAGTTCGATAAGTGGTTAAACATCCCATCGTGGGGAGCAACGTGTCCCAAACACGACTTGGTCAAACCATAACTGCCTCTGTATGTCAGGACGCCAGGCTAGCAAATCATTATGAAGCATAGAGTAGGGCTAGGGGTTCCGCAATCAAAAGCTCCAAGCTCGACTGCCCATTTTGCAATTCTCCCAGTGGCCTCCTGGTTGTGAAGAATATCTCCTATTGGGAAGGAGGTGACCACCGAAACAGTATGTTCTTGGAAGTAGTGCTTGAGCTTGCGAGATATAAGAAGTACGGCATATAATAATTTCTGCACTTGCGGATACCGCACCTTAGATTCGCTCAGGACCTCGCTGACGAAGTAGATCGGGTGTTGGATCTTCTGCACGTGGCCCGGCTCCTCCCTTTCACGATGACCGCAGCACTGACTACATGAGTCGTTGCCGCGATGTAAAGTAGCAGAGGTTCCTCTGGCATCGGTGAAACCAAGACCAGGGGCGTCGTTAAGGAGGTCTTCAAATCTTCAAACGCTTGCAGTGCCTCTAGCGTCCATTGGAACTTGTCCTGCTTCTTGAGGAGTTTAAAGAAGGGCATACCTCGCATACCCAGTCAGGAAATAAACCTGCAGAGTGCTGCCATGCATCCTGTAAGCTTCTAGACGTCCTTTTGGCAAGTCGGCGATTCCATATTTGATATGGCCCTGATCTTCTCTGGGTTGGCCTCAATGCCTCGTTGGGATACGATAAACCCGAGCAGTTTTCCCGAAGATATTTCAAAAACACACTTCTCGGGATTAAGCTTCATGCTGAAAATCCTTAGACTCTCGAACGTCTCGGTCAGGTCGGCGATAAGGTCCTTCCTCTCCCGTGTCTTTGAAGGACCGAAATGGCGAACAGAGGGGGGGGGAATGGTCGCAAATAAAAATTCCCCCAAAATACTCCAACAAAAACCTCGACAAGATCGCTCAAAAGGAATTGTGAAAAACCCGAAAAACTAGACAACTATGTGTACCCCAAGCTTGCATGGATAAGTACCATAAAATATGTGGGGATTTTTGAGTCACAATCCTGGTTGTCTAGTGTCCAAGATAAAGAGGAATTAATTCAAACTCTTGCTTTTAGAAAGGACATCAATTCAAATCACAAAAGTCACTTTCAGAAAAGCAAAAGCAGAATTCCCAGAACTTGTCCTCAATTTGCACAGGAGGTTGGTGGGTTTCTGTAGCTCACAAAATTTTGAGACTTTTTCTCCTGTGAGCATCAGAGTCTTGAAGAACTCCACCAAATTTCTCCTCAAAAGCCTTACAGAAAAAACACGAAAAATCGAAGAACACAGTCTGGTCAAGAACTTGAGCAGAACGTTTGGGGCTCAGTTTTCACCTCATGGCGCCCAAACGGTAAAAGTGAACTCCAAAATTTTTCTGCAAGCGGATATCAGAGTCCCGCACCTCCTCCAACAAGAATCACTCAAAAGGATTTTCTATATTTTTACAAAAATCAAACACTGACTGCTGCTGCGAAGAACAAGTTCAGAACAAAGTTGGAACTTGAAAGAAAAGATGTTCTCTACTCAATCCAAGAGTGCAAAGAGATGTAAAACCATATGAACACACTCAAAACATCCAAGAACAGCAGCATTTAGAAGGAGGAGGCAAGTCCAAATTACTTGAAAGTAAATTGCGGGAATGTAATTGCGGAAAGTAAATGCTGAATTTAAATTGCGTAAAGTAAAGATATAATGTAAATCATAAAATAAATTCAGAGGTGGATGAATAAAACTTTCATTTCTGGAAGGGAGGTTACAAAGCCTCACATTCATGTGGGCAAAGCTCAAATGAGCATCAAAACCTCAACACCTTCAAGGAGAGGAGGCTACCCTCCACCCCTATTTATACTACTCTTGGGCCACCTACCACCCTTGGATGAGTCCATCAACCATAGAGCACTCATCTAAGGGCTAGGATTAACCCACACACACAGCCATGCAAGGCTAACCCAAAACCCACACACATACCGGGTTTTCTTGCAGTTTTCAAAGCATACTACCTAGACCCGCTAACCTATCAACTAGACCTCAATCCGACGGCCCTCATTGATCCACGCGGCATCTAGCTAGCATCAACTCCTTTCCTTGTCTTCTTGACTTGCGGACTCCGTCTCCGATCATCTTCGGCGATCTCCCAACCGTCTGGACCTCCGACGCTCCTCGCCTAGTCCGGTCATCCTTCGCCTCACCATGACCTAGCACCGTCGTCCTGCAACCATCAAAAACAAGGAAACTCCTCACATAGCAATGCCCACAAAGATGTGCAATAAACCATCCAACTCATCACTACCGCGTCCATCGACCCAGTCGCGCCACTCTGGCAGAGACAACTCAAATTGCTTCATTTTGAAAATCAATCCAAATCAAACTCAAACTTGAGCACACCTTGCTCAAATAAAGTCAAATACTCATCACAAACATGGATGGACCTCCACATGGTCCTTCAATCTCCCCTTGATGAGTATATTGACAAACCACACAAAAGGCATAAATTTGAGTTTGAAGAAAATGAAGAAGAAAGCAATTTTCAGTTGCAAAGTCAAACTTGGTCCAAAGATAGAAATTAGAACCATGACCAAGTTGACGAAGAGGAATTCAGATTTTAGAGTTAAATTTAAGAAAGAGCAAGTTTTCAACAAAACTCTAAAATCCAACTAAACATGTCAAATGTGATTATGAGATTATGATCCAACAGTAGTAGCATAGTTTTACAAAGATCATAATAACCAAATAAGCATTCACATTTTTATCTTTTAGTGATGCCTTTTCTCGTTATCTCCCCTTTTGGCAATATAGGCATCAATTTTTTTATGTATGCATGAAATGCAATCGAAAGAGCTTTGAGGATTATCAATTGATCAAAATGGAAGGATATTACACCAAGCTTGTCAATTTGAAGATGACTAAACTAAGACATGTCCAAGTGCAAATCTGAGCTTAGTTTTGAATATTTCATTTTAGCAAGATTTGACAAGTGCAACACTTAGCTTTAGTTTCAAAAATAGAAGAATAACCATTCTAAGGATCAAAAGGAAAACCTAGAGTTCAACCTACTCAACACGTTGGGGAATCTAGAAGAGCATACAAGGTCCTTCGGGCTCATTTATCATTTAATGCAAATTTTGATTTATCATCATACAAGACATAGCGGGGTGCAAATGTTTGACATTATTTGCATTCTTTACCCACATATGTCTTTGTTTTTAATTTATTTGCATTTTCTTTTGACAACCAATTGACTCAAGCCGTGTCGACCATCTCAAGATGAGCTCTTAAGAGGATGGTCTAGGTCAAACACGATGTATTCCAAGTTCATCCCAAGTGCAATGGGAAGCGGTCTTGTGAATACAAGGTGTTGAGTCGTATGTGCACAAGAAGAGTCAATTTTGTTTAATTTTCATTTTTAGCACAACGATTCATGAGCAATTGAAGGACTCTGCATGGATCAAACTAGTTTCACCCAAGTTGCTATAGGGACTCTAGAGAACTCCTAAATTTCTCAAATTATGGCACAAACCTCTAGAGAAGAAACCTAGCAAGTAAAAGCAACAAGTTTCATCAAGTTTTTCATTTAAGGCTTATTTCATTTTTAAGCTTAGCAAGTTAAATGAACTTGGACATACCTAAGCTAGTGATTTTCTTCAAATGATGTAGCATGGTGTATAGAATGAAGAAGAAATCAATTGCATAATAGACAAAGCTCATAAAGCAGAAAATGCAGTCTAAATGCAATGCATGAGCAGATTCCCAAACTCCCCTCAACAAATGAATCAATTTTAAGCTCAAATCTGGTTAAATTTGAGTTATTATCAAGATTAGGTATAAAGAAAACCGAATGAACTCAATAATAACGGAAAAAGCAGAATGAGGAGAAGAAGTCGAGAAATCAAAACTGGATGGCTATAGAGCATAGAAAAGATAGAAGAGACTCACTACGGCTCGGACTCGCTCTTATCTTCCCGATGGTGACATAGGGAAGGCGACTCTAGATCCCAACTAAGGAGTGCACAGGCACCACTGTCTACCAGGAGGCCCAATACCGCTAGACTTATAAGGCGTGAGGAACTCAACCTAGAGAGAAGAGAGAACGACTAATCACGCATGATAGCAACCTAAAGCACAAGATAAGAGGTCAATGCAAGGCATGCGAAGTCTAAGTGAGTGAACTCAACTCAAGAAAACAAGCCCAAAGTCACCCGGAAGAAACACAAAGAAAAGAAAAGCTGGAAGAAAACATATAATACATAATATACAAACCAGCTCCCCTCACGAAGGCCGTAAGGGCTCACGACTCAAGCTCACTCCTCAAGGCAACAAATCTGGAGCTATCCAAAGGCTTGGTGAAGATATCGGCTAATCGAAGGTCACTCTCTGAATGAGCGCGATATCTCCCTTCTCCACATGGTCTCTAAGGAAGTGATATCTAATATCAATGTGCTTGGTCCGGAATGTTGCCTTTGGGTTTTAGCAATGCAAATAGCTGAAGTGTTGTCACGAGAAAAGTGGCACACTCTCTATCTCTAACCCATAGTCCGTAAGGTCGATCTCATCGAGAGCACAGCTCAAATGGCCGGTGCAGACAACATACTCGGCCTCGGTGGGTCAGCAACTCGGATTGCTTCCTAGATGACCAAGAAACAAAGAAGTGCCAATGAATTGGCAAGTGTCGAAGTGCTCTTCCTATCTATCCTCTGACCCGACAAAGTCGGCATCGGAAAAGGCTCTAAGAGATAGACAAGAAGAAGAAGAGTACCAAATACCATAATCGATGGTAGCACGAAGGTACTGAAAATGCGCTTGACCGCTGGGCGGTGAGAGGCGCGAGGAGAAGCTTGAAATCGAGCGCCTGCACACACAACAAAATGTATGTCGGCCTCGAAGCGGTGAGATACAAGAGGAGCCGATCATGCTCAAACTCCTTTTGATCAAGAGCTCACCATCCTCATCGGGCTCGAGGACAGCGGTGGTGGCCATAGGAGTCATCACCGGCTTCCCATCGGACATGTCGAGCGCCTCGGGAGGTCACGGGTATATTTGCCTTGATGCAAGAAAGTGCCCTCCAGTCTGCTTGATTTGGAAGCCAAGAAAGTAGCTCAACTCGCCCATCATACTCATCTCAAACTCTGTGCTCATCACCTCGAAAAACCGAGACACAAGCGAATGAGACGAGCCACCAAAAATGATATCGTCCACATAAATCTGGACAAGAAGAAAATGAGACTCATGGTGTCTGATGAACAGAGTTTTGTCTACTATGCCTATTTTGAAGTCATGGCTGAGAAGATAAGACTTGAGCCTCTCATACCATGCTCTGGGGGCCTGCTTGAGTCCATACAAAGCTTTGGAGAGCTTGTATACATGACTCGGAAACTTGGGGTTCTCGAATCCTGGAGGTTGTTTGACATAAACATCTTCCTCAATATAGCCATTGAGGAATGCACTCTTGACATCCATTTGATAGAGCTTGAAGCCTTGGGATGCAGAGAATGCAAGCAGGATCCTAATAGCCTCTAGTCTAGCTACAGAGGCAAAGGTCTCCTCAAAGTCAAGACCCTCAACTTTGAGAAAAACCTGTGCAACTAGCCTAGCCTTGTTGCGAATGACAACCCCATCCTCACTCTGCTTGTTTTGAACACCCACTTGGTCCCAATGACATTATGACCGGATGGGGCTCGACAAGCTGCCATACCTTGTTCCTCTCAAAGTTCTCAAGTTCCTCATGCATAGCATTAATCCACGATTCATCGGATAATGCATGAGAAACATCTTCGGCTCAAAGGAGGCAACGAAGGCAGTGGAGGCGGCTCGGACAAACCTGATTTTGAGCGAGTGGCGCTCAAGCAGATCACCAATGATCGATCGGTGGATGAGCTTCTGGATATGACGGGAGGACCGAAGCGAGTGACCTCTACCTCATGCACGTAAGAGGTAGGAGCGAGCCACTCACCAAGGAGAGTCGGAAGGCAAGGGTGGTCACTCTGAGGTGCGAGAAATGGAAGCAGGAGGCACCTCGGTATAGAGGAACTGGATCGGTGGAACACCATCATCTCCATCATCCTCATCTTCTACAAAGATGGTCTCGGAGGGATAAGAAGAGCACAAACATCGTGTCTAGCTCTGGGCTAGCCTCATCGAAGGTCACATCACGTGTCTCTATGATCCTATGCGCATCAACACTCCGGACCCTATAGCTACGAGAAGAAGTCGAGTAACCTAGAAAGATACCATCGAAGAGCGAGACTCAAACTTATCTAGGTTATCGGACTTCAAGATAAAACACTTGCAACCAAAACGCGAAAATGAGACACACTAGGCTTTCGCCATACCTCAACTCATAAGAAGTGCGATGCAAATGTGCTCTCAAAACACGCGATTAGAAACATGGCAAGCGTAGCTATAGCCTCACCCAAAACTTCCTAGAGTCTTGTACTCGTCTAGCATCGTCTGGCCATCTCAACCAGTGGTCCTGTTCTTCCTTTCCACTCGCCATTCTCACGAGGAGCGTAGAGAGAAGAGAACGATGTTCTAAACCGGACTCCACACAAAACTCTCAAAGTAGGAATTCTTGAACTCCATGCCATTATCACTGCGTATAGCTCGTAATGCACACAGGAGCTCAATAGACAACCTCTTGATCAAACCCTGAAGTGAGAAAAGTCTCATCCTTGAGGCCATGAAGAATACCCAAGAGTATCTAGAAAAATCATCAACGATGACAAGAACATACCACTTCCCTCCTGCTTGTGCACTCTAGCCGGACCAACGGTGTCCATATGTAAAAGCTGTTACGGTGCATCACCATCACTACGGTGATGGAGGATGAGAAGCGATAACCATCTTGCCATGTCGGCAAGGAGAGCAAACTAAGTCTTTGACCATCTTGAGTTTGGGCAAACCCGAATGAGATCATGGTGCTAACTCGGGTCAAATGATCAAAACCAATGTGACCAAGTCTCCTATGCGGAAGGAGAGATCACGGGACTCGAAGCAATCAAACATCGAAGAGAGTCTCGGAAGAAGCGAAAAAACAGCACGAAAGACTCTCCCAAATCTAGAAATCCATAAACTAACCCTCCCGATGAATCAAGGATTCTACAGCATTACTCTTGAAGCTTACCTCGAAAGAGTCATCGATAAGTTGAGAAGCAGAGAGCGGTTGTATTGCGACTTACTTACTAAGGCAACATCTTTAAGAATGAAATTTTGGTTAATGCAGATGGTACCTTTAGCAATGACTCTACTCAAGATGCATCCCCAAAGTGATTAACTCATCACCGGGGCTCGGACTAGGAAGAGAACCAACGAGAATCTCGGTCATATGGCGAGAACAACCGAGTCAACAATCCAAACATCGCCCTTCCCCATCCGATTTAACTGATCAAGACACAAGAGAGAAGATGACTCGATCTTGGGATAGAGTGAAGACTTAGGAACCCAATCTTGAACCATCGACACCTCAGTACCACCACGAAGAAGATCGGACTCGAGTGTCTCTCTGACGCTCAACTCTCACACGATCGGGAGCAACTCGGTAGATAATCTAGGAGTCAAAGCGGGTTGGCACGCCGTGGTGCAAAAGCCGACCATCCCGATAAAGGCCGCTGGATCTCCTACCAGAAAACACCTCACGCCACGATATCTACCTCGATGGGAAAAGCGAGGAATATCAAGAGGACGGCGGAAGATCGACTCTGAACAGCTCGGGACTAAAACTCAAGAACTAGCATGAAAACCAAGTCCTCGACGGGCCTTTGCCCAAAACAGGCGACTCTCTAACTTTGTCTAGAAGCGGTGTGTGTCTTAGGAGCACTCAAAGTGCGGGATGACCTCGAATACCCTAAGAGCGACAACACGCTCACACCGAGTGATCTTGGCGCGCTGAGCGTAAATCTACTAGGTGACCATCCTTCTTACAGAAGGTGCATGTGTGCCATGCTTGCTAGAGGCGAAGCAATAGGAGTAACACCCTTACGGTCAAGTCCTATGGACAACTCCAGCGAGACCTAAACACGGTGGTACTCACTCTGGGAGCTACCACAATCTCACCACTCTTGGAGCCGCGCACTATGGTGGGAGGATGCGCCGGCGTGCTCCTAGGGATCAAATCCTAGACCTTGATTGAATCTACTAATCTTGGATTGGTCTAGAATAAGATTGAGCTTCTTCTTGCCTCCAATAAACTTCTCGAGAGTGCTCATAAGATCTTGGCAATCTCGGAAGAAAGAAGCACAAGAAGAACAGGGGAAGGAGAGGAAGAAGAACCGAAAAGATGAGTTCTCTCAAGACGTGCATTTTTCTCCTCAAAGACGGGCTGCCTCAATCTTGAGGGCCTTACAAGAAACGCAAGGAGCATCTCTAATTCTATGGGCTTGGTCTTCTAATTTCTTCCTAAGCTCGACATGGATTTTATCCAAGTCCCCACAATCTCAAGACATCGCAAGCAATTTTTTGTGACTTATCTAGTAAGTCCTTAGCAAGTTTAGCACACTTGACATTCGTGGTTTCATTGTCAAGTTTTAATTGCTTACACCCTCACATGGTATTGGGTCCTTAGAAGCATGTGATTCAAGTTCATTGTTTCTAGCGAAAGCTTCCTAAGGTGTTCGCTCATGGCATCAATTTCGCAAGCAATTTAGGGCAATTAGAGCATGATGGAGTGGAGTGAGCATGAAGAAAACTAGCCTCAACAGAATAGCATCAACGTAACTAGTGCTAGCATTCTTCAACCTAAGACCATCAAGTTCAACAAGCACACTATCATGTATGGTCCTTAGGTTCTCCAACTCCACAAGAATAGCATCACACAAAGAGCAATCATCGGTGACTCGGGAGGAGAAGATCTAAGTGAAGCTAACTCCCGAGTCAAGGTACCTACTTCCTTCTCAAGCTCTGTACACCTAGCTCTAGCTCTAGCATGAAATTTTCCTAATTTGCGTAAAGCTTCGTTGAGTGGTCATAGGAGGGTACCTCGTCCGAGTCATTTGTAGAGCTCGGAGTCGCGATGTCGTTGGTGTCGGCCATGAAGCACATGCCGAGAAGTCGTCGCCGCCTTTCTTCTCTTGCGGATCATCCTCGCCTCGTCGCTCCATGTCTCCGTGTCGGAGAGGTAGATGTCGTCAAGCGCGGCAAGGACGCGGTGGAAGAGCTTCTTGTTCTTGGAGAAGTTGCGGTACTTCTTCTCGTCGCCGGTTCACGAACCGGAGGCTTCTTGTTGCGGTTCTTGTCGGTGTAGTCGTTCTTGCCCGAACCGCCAACGTCATTCTTGCCCTTCTCCGGCTTGGGATAGTTCACCCAATGTGGTTGGGGCCACCACACTCGAAGCGGTGATCATGCCACCTCTCTTCCTCTCTCTCACCTCTTGTATGCATGAGAAAACTTGCGGCGAGAAGAGCAAGCTCATTTTCCGAAATTTTTCCAGTTGGTCATCGCTAGCTCGCAAAGGGCGGAAGAGAGAAACCAATAGAAGGATCGGAAGAAGAAGATCCAATGGGATCGGTGACCAAAGCCATCGATCGAGATTTCGTCTTCCGAGAGACGACATCGATCTCATGAGTCTTGAGGCGGGAATAAAGCCCGTCAAGAGTCGAGTCGATAAGTCGGTGGTGTCCTTGATGGTGGTCACCTTCATCTCCCAAACCCAAGGTCGAGTGCGATCAAGAAATGCGAGCATTGTCCGAGTCGGTATATGCAACCAAGCGCTCGGAGGTCGCTCAAAATCTTTGTAAACCGACCAAAACACTCGTCGAGACTCTCACCGTAGCGTTGATCAAACTTGTTGTACTCGCTTGAACTGCCTCACGCCTTGATTTGAGTAGAGCCCTCATGGTAAGCATCGAGGGTTACCCAAATCTCGTGAGCGGAGCGAAGGTGAGAAATCTATCATACTCACATGGCTAAGACCCTCGTATGAGAATGTTCCTTGCCTTAGCATTCGCCTCAACGTCAACCATATTGATGGCGTGATATTTTCATCGCCAGGAACCTCATACGGAGTTTCACCTTCGCCATATCGTAGCCCAGGCGATGATGTATGACTCCATCCGGATTTCCAAAAGGAAAATCAACTCCATTAAAGATGGGAGGCTTGGTGGAATATTTGTCCGTCGCCATGGCTCTTGAGACCGGTCAAGATTTAGAAAGAGCAGAACCGGCTCTGATACCAATTGAAGGACCGAAATGGCGAACAGAGGGGGGGGGGGTGAATGGTCGTAAATAAAAATTCCCCCAAAATACTCCAACAAAAACCTCGACAAGATCGCTCAAAAGGAATTGTGAAAAACCCGAAAAACTAGACAACTATGTGTACCCCAAGCTTGCATGGATAAGTACCATAAAATATGTGGGGATTTTTGAGTCACAATCCTGGTTGTCTAGTGTCCAAGATAAATAGGAATCAATTCAAACTCTTGCTTTTAGAAAGGACATCAATTCAAATCACAAAAGTCACTTTCAGAAAAGCAAAAGCAGAATTCCCAGAACTTGTCCTCAATTTGCACAGGAGGTTGGTGGGTTTCTGTAGCTCACAAAATTTTGAGACTTTTTCTCCCTGTGAGCATCAGAGTCTTGAAGCACTCCACCAAATTTCTCCTCAAAAAGCCTTACAGAAAAAACAAGAAAAATCGAAGAACACAGTCTGGTCAAGAACTTCGAGCAGAACGTTTGGGGCTCGGTTTTCACCTCATGGCGCCCAAACGGTACAACAAGTGAACTCCAAAATTTTTCTGCAAGCGGATATCAGAGTCCCGCACCTCCTCCAACAAGAATCACTCAAAAAGGATTTTTCTATATGTTTACAAAAATCAAACACTGACTGCTGCGCGAAGAACAAGTTCAGAACAAAGTTGGAACTTGAAAGAAAAGATGTTCTCTACTCAATCCAAGAGTGCAAAAGAGATGTAAAACCATATGAACACACTCAAAACATCCAAGAACAGCAGCATTTAGAAGGAGGGGAGGCAAGTCCAAATTACTTGAAAGTAAATTGCGGAATGTAATTGCGGAAAGTAAATGCTGAATTTAAATTGCGTAAAGTAAAGACATAATGTAAATGCATAAAATAAATTCAGAGGTGGATGAATAAAACTTTCATTTCTGGAAGGGAGGTTACAAAGCCTCACATTCATGTGGGCAAAGCTCAAATGAGCATCAAAACCTCAACACCTTCAAGGAGAGGAGGCTACCCTCCACCCCTATTTATACTACTCTTGGGCCACCTACCACCCTTGGATGAGTCCATCAACCCTAGAGCACTCATCTAAGGGCTAGGATTAACCCACACACACAGCCATGCAAGGGCTAACCCAAAACCCACACACATACCGGGTTTTCTTGCACGTTTTCAAAGCATACTACCTAGACCCGCTAACCTATCAACTAGACCGCAATCCGACGGCCCTCATTGATCCACGCGGCATCTAGCTAGCATCAACTCCTTTCCTTGTCTTCTTGACTTGCCGGACTCCGTCTCCGATCATCTTCCCGCGATCTCCAAACCGTCTGGACCTCCGACGCCTCGCCTAGTCCCGGTCATCCTTCGCCTCACCATGACCTAGCACCGTCGTCCTGCAACCATCAAAAACAAGGAAACTCCTCACATAGCAATGCCCACAAAGATGTGCAATAAACCATCCAACTCATCACTACCGCGTCCATACGACCGGTACTCACTGCCACTCTGGCAGAGACAACTCAAATTGCTTCATTTTGAAAATCAATCCAAATCAAACTCAAACTTGAGCACACCTTGCTCAAATAAAGTCAAATACTCATCACAAACATGGATGGACCTCCACATGGTCCTTCAGTCTTCACCACGACGTCGTCCATGTATGCCTCCTCATTGCGTCCGAGTTGGGCGTGAAAACACCGCTGTATCGCGCGTTGATACGTCGCACCAATATTTTTTAACCTGAACGCCATCGTGGTATAACAAAAGGCCCTAAAGGGCGTGATGAATGAAGTCTTGATATGATCTTACGCCTTTAGGCGAATCTGGTGGTACCCTGAGTAGGCATCAAGGAAACTCAGGATCTCGCACCCGACGGTTGAATCAACCACTTGATCAATCCGAGGTAACCCGAAAGGATCCTTCGGACATGCCTTATTGATATCAGTATAGTCAACGCACATGCGCCAAATTTTATTCTTCTTTTGAACTAGTACAGGGTTTGCCAACCAGTCGGGATGGTACACTTCTTTGATAAAACCTGCAGCTAAAAGCTTGGTGATCTCCTGTTTGATGGCGTTCCAGCGATCTGGAGCAAACCGCCGAAGCCTTTGCTTGATTGGCTTTGTCTTTTCATCGACGTGTAAGGAATGCTCGATCACCTCCCTAGGAACACCCGGCATGTTGGATGGTTTCCAGGCAAAGATGTCCTTGTTAGCCTGGAGGAAGGTGACGAGTGTGCCTTCCTATTTACCCTCGAGCCCTGTCCCGACCAGAGTCGTCTTAGATGGGTCGGATGGGTCAAGAATAATTCTCTTGGTTCCTTCGCCGGGCTTCATCCCTGACGTGGCCTGCTTCTTGGACGGGATGTCGCCTTCTTCCTACAACGTGGCCACCTCTGTCTGGATATTCTTCCCCTCGCCGGTTGCCTCTTGCAGCTCAGCAAGTTCGTGGTTCTCTCGGTCGCACTCCAGAGACCGCTTGATGTCGCTGCGAACCGTGATGACGCTTCTGGGTCCCGGCATCTTCATCATCAAGTAGGTGTAGTATGGGACGGCCATGAACCGAGCCAGTCCAGGCCTTCCCAAGATGGCGTGATACGCCGTCTCAAAATCCGCTACCTCGAAATTTATGTACTCGGTCCGATAGTTGTCTTTGGTGCCGAAAGTAACGGGCAAAGAAATCTGCCTGAGTGGAAAGGAAGACGCCCCAGGGATCACCCTGTGGAACGGCTGTGAGCTTGGCCTTAGCTCGGAGCGGGGGATGTTCATGTCGTCGAAGGTCTTAGCGAACAGGACATTGAGTCCACTCCCTCCGTCAATCAATACTTTCTTGAGCTTTACATTGCGAATGACAGGGTCAAGCACCAGAGAGAACTTACCCAGATGTAGAACCCGATTGGGGTGATTCGAGCGATCGAAGGTGATCGGGACCTCAGACCACTTTAGATATTGGGGGATTGCCGGTTCCACCGCATTGATCTCTCGAGCGGTAAGCTTTTGCTTCCTCTTAGACTCGTATCCGGTGGAGCCCCCGTATATGTAGTTCAGCTCCTGCTCGGGCTCTTGGTAATCGTCCTCGTCTGGAAGGTCTTTCTTCTTGGCCGCCTCATCCTTCGCTGGAGCCGGCTGCTTTTTGCTTTCCCGCGCAAAACGCTTCAGGGTGAAGCAGTCCTTGGCGGCGTGCTTTCCCTTGGGGTGGAAAGGACAGATCGCATCCATAACAGTATTATAATCGGGCGCCTCTCTCCGTGTGACTCGGGGTCGGTTGCGTTCTGTTACCGCAACTAGCTCCTCGCCTTTCTGTTTCTTGTCTTTGTGCTTGGAGGACTCAGTCTTGTCGCCTTTGCTCTTCTGTTGTGGGCGGTCTTCTTGGTGCTCGGCCAGGGCGTCTGAGGCCGTGGCATAGCGGTCGGCCAATGCAAACATCTCCTTTACGGAGGCCGAAGGTTTCCTGGACATTTTCTTAATTAGATCAGATCACTTACCCTTTCTCGAAGGTCGCCACCACCACAAATCGGATACATCCCGATGGTGTTCTTCTTACGCATGAAACGCGGATAAAATCTTTCGCCTCGCCCTTCTTTTCCGTGAAGTGGTATAGGTCCCACGGGGTGCCAGGCCTCTCGTAGGTTCCCTGGAAGTTCGCGATAAATTGATCGCAAAGATCGCTTCAGGAGTCCACTGAGTTTGCAGGAAGCCCCGTGAGCCATGCTTGAGTCTGTGGGTGAGATTGACTGGAAGATAATTTGCCATCACATTCTGATTGCCCCCAACCGCTTTAACTGCCAGGGCATAGACCTGCAGCCAAGCTTCTGGATCTCGCTCCCCGTCAAACTTGACGATGCCCTTGGGATTGAATCCTTCGGGCCATACCACTCGGCGTAGCCGCGGGGTGAATGCTCGGATCCCGTCAATGGATCTCTCATCATGATGAGGGGGAGAACGGCGTGGCGAGCCTCTGGCTCGGCGATTGTCTTCAACGCGTCGGGGTGGAGTTTGGCACGACGAGTCCATGACTCGGTGATCGTCGTCATTCTGACCCCGGCGATGATGGTCTCTACGGTCGTCGTAGTCATCGTACCTTCGATCACTTCGTCGATTGTGGCCGGTGCCGAAACACTCATAGTCGTCGTGGCTCCCACGTCGTTCTTCCTCGTCCTGCTCTTGCCGTCTGGCGGTGATGTCTTGGCGGAGGTCGCGGTTGAGAATTCCGCGAGCGTCTCCGACTGGTGGTGTGAGGCGTCGACTGCCGGTATTCCGACTGGTTGCAGTCCGACTGCTAGCGACACGAGTAGCCGTTTGGGAGCGTGAGTGCGCTTCCCCTTCCGACCTTTCTTGATTCTACTGAATCGCTGTCGCCGTCACCATGGCCTTGATCTGGGCCACGATCAGGGCTGCCGAGCTATCAGACGCAATCATTGGATCCAATGTATCAAGAAGCATCTTGGAGGCGACGATGTTCTGCAGCGGTGTATGGAAGACAGCCTGGTCTCCCAACCTGGACTGCAGGATGTCCTCGCGAACATGGCAGCCGCGAGATCGAAGCGATCGCGTCTGTACCTCCTTTCCCTTACGAAGTAGACGATCTTCCTCCGCAGCCTCTTGAACCTCTTGCTGGTGTTGGAGATCGGTCTTCTGCTCTTCTATGGCGAAGATGCCACGAAGATCGTAGAAATTCCTCGCGATGCTGACTGGTTTACTATCCGAGTTAGAGCAACATACCTGAGATGGGTCAACCTGACCTTTACTAGATTGGATCTGGTTTTGGTCTAGGTGAACGAGTTCTCTGCGTGCATCTGCGACAAAGTCCAGGCTTCCGAAGTGGAAAGCTTGGCCGGAGACGAAGGTGGCGATGATTCTGCTGATTGCTGCCATCGAGTCTATAGGAAAAGATTATAGTGCTTCCCCTACCTGGCGCGCCAACTGTCGATTTTTGTAGTCGGCAATGAATTTATGGGGCAGGCGCTAGATCTCAAACTCGAAGGTCACACAAGACAAGGGTTTAGATAGGTTCAGGCCCTCTACGATGGAGGTAATACCCTAATCCTGTGTGCTGGGATTATATGGATCTCTTGGATCTAAGGTTGTTCAAAGCGCAATGTGCTATGGGCGATATGCAGTGTGTGTTGTGATGAGACGATTGCTCGATGCCTCTGGTGTTGCCCGCCCTCTCTCTTATATAATGGGGTTGGCGCGGCTTACAGAGTCCTGATCGGTCTAACGGATTCCGATCGGTTACATGATTCTAGTCGGTTACAGGATAGAGTTTACATCTTTATCTACCCTATTAACGACCCGGATTACAATCATATCTTTTATATCTAAATACATATCCAACTGTTTATAGGATGTACCCCCTTGCGCACGGCAACATAGCTTGGCGGGGAGCTTATCCTTTGGGCCTTCTACATGGGCCTGTCTTCTCCTCAGGAGATGTTGGGCTGGTCATGAAGATACCTGGTTTCATATATTCCACAAGACATGAGTTAACGTGGCATGGTTAAGCAAAACTAGACACGATCTAACCAACCCATGTTGGTATCTATTAGTAACCAAGTAATAATGAATCATACTAGGGTGATAATTAATCATGGCATACAAATAACAAGGTAGGTGTAATCCAGTTGGTTTTAATAACTAGATCCCAAACTATTTTGAAATCAATTGTACACATGAAATAACATGCAATAATGTAATCAACATAGCAATTTTGTAAAACTGGGTTCAACATGTTCAAAGCATAACTTGCCTTGAAAAAGATCCTGGTCTTCGTCTTGAGGTTGATCTTGAATCAACACTTCACTTTCGTACAATCCGAGCACTTCAATGTCTACGTGAATCGAGAAAAATACCATATAAATACCAAACCAAAGAGCAAACAAACTCCATAAATCAAATAAAATTCACCATTAAATAGATCTCAATTTTACACATTTTTAGACATTTGAATAACCTCAATTGGAGCTCGTATGAGGAAGAACAGGCTCTCGAAAGATTTGAATAAAAGAAAAATTAGAAAATAGAAAATTCATTAATTTCTTGAATTATTTTTGTACTGGAAAATCCTAATTAGTGCGTCGTCTGATGTCAGCACTAAAATTAAATAAATCTAGAAAGTTTCTAGGCTGACACATGGGCCACTTTTCCATGGACCATGTCCACGAATTACCACGAGTTCACGATGGACCGGCTCATAAATCCGGCCCACCGACATGGCCGCACGTTAACGTGGTTGCCGACCTGGCACGGTCCACGTGATGGCTGACACGGCGCACACGCACACGCCACCTCAACGAACCTGGGTGACGTGGCACCAGATGGCAACGACGTGGCACACGCGTCAAGGATCGAGTCATGCCATGTCATCACACCGTGCACACGAGGTCACTGACGACGACCGAGGTTGGCACCTACAGCTAGCTCTCGTCGTCGTGAATCTGGTGACATGGTCAGCTCCCCTCCTAGCTCACCGGAACAATAGTGACAAAGGTTCTTTAATGACGGCAGTCGGGCTACTGGCAACAACGAGCTACGGCGATCTTTCGGCAGATCCAACACGTGCACAGGCTTCACCTTGACGAGACGATCACGCCGGTACCTAGCTTCGACCTCGAAGATCACCAAGGAAGGCGAATCGAGGAAATCTTTGTTGCGATAATTCTCGGCAAAATCCTCAAAATATGATGAGATTGTGATCTAATCCTCGTAATTGATCTGGGGTTTGGATACTTCATATTGTTGCTGCTAGAAATTAGAAAAAGATTTTCTTAAATGCAAAAAATTCTAGAAAACCCAAAAAAATCATGAAAATTCATAATAAATGCAGAATAATAATTTGGCTACTTACCTTTTAATTTTTTTTTAAATTTGGGATGTTACATATGTGTTACTTGGTCATACACTTGTATTATTGGAATCACATAGACAATAGTTAGTAATTCTCATAAGTTAAATCCATGGAAATTTTCCTTCAATTTAGTGGTTGCAAGATTGTTGATAGATGGATTTACTAGACATATAAATTGATGGTCGGCTATGCGTTTACGTTGCATCGATGGAACTTTTCTTCTCAATTTAGATTGTACTTAATTATAGTGAATTGATTCTAGTAATGTGTATATGACTAAATTAGTACTTAGCATAAAAGGTTAATTTTGTGGAAATGGTACCCGCATATTCAATCAATGGTTGTGAGCTATTTGAGCAACTCATATGCAATTAGATTGGAGCTTAAATGATAGTTAGATGGGTCATATGTGCTGAATATTTGAGGACTCACCCTTACTTATAGTTAGATGGGTTGTTGTTGTTGTTATGTAGTTGCTAAATCGTGGACTCACCCTTACTTATTTATTGTTTTAGGTAATCGTTGAACACAACATGCATGGGATGGGAGTAGCACAGTCGCCTAACGTGTCTTATCATCCACCACAGTTATTTAGTATTAGTAGTTCATTAATGGAGCAATAAAGTGTCTAGTCGATTTACTCGTTGAAATTTTATAGAATAACAATAGTCGTGTGAACTTAGTTAAATTTATATAATTTGTCGAGAACTTTGATTGCTTAATTATTTTTTTAATCTTTGCTCGATGTCGTCACAAAGGTAAGTTTGCTCCCGGATGCATGATGTCGAGCGTGTGGACCCAAGCGTTCCCAAGTGTGTGGACTTAGACGTTCCCAAGCACATGGCCTTAACCATCCTTGGGTGCGTAGTTTCAAGCTTATTATTGTTTATTGTTCCTGTCCATATTACTATGCTATTCTTATTAATCTTGTTTAGTATCGGCGGTAAGTGTCTGGGGAAGGTTTGATGAAATTGTATGTAAAATTATATTAAAGATCATTAATATATAATGAGGTAACATTTTGAGCACTTGTAATGCTAGGGTGTTACATATATGCATAAAAATAAGTATACATTAAAACGTATATATATCACCTCTAATAAAATACATACACCATTTAGGTGGTGCAATGATAGGCCTCATACTTTGTGGTCCAGGTACGGTTAGGAGCGGCTACTCTCGGGAGTAGGAAAAGACTTCTTTTAATAATATGGTACATATATAGATATTTACGTATTTTGTTATGAAAAGTAACAATAAAAGTTATATATAACTCAGAGGGTCAATTATTTGCGAATGGAGGGAGCAATTCATTATCAGCTTTGCTTTAGCAGTAACATCCATGCTGCCAGATATAATTTGCGACAAATTTGAACTGAAGAAGAACAGACAGCCATACCGTGAAAAGTTAATGGAAAATATCCCTTCCCTTAAAAGCTTATCACATGGTCAGAATGAAAATCTGTCACCTACAACAATACATATTCGAAAATTGACAATTGCTTGTACACTCCAAACGGAAGCTTGGCAAGAATCTAATCAGAATGGTCGTACAAGCTCATTCCTAATTCCCGACAAGGTTTCTGCACAAGTCAAAACCATTCTCAAGTCTCTGCTACATCAAACATCATACACTAAAGTTCCTCAAATCCTTCTTCGTCGGCATCCTCCTCTATTCTTTCAAAATGCATCCGGAAGCTCTCCATCTATCAAGCAATGATAATGTTAAAAAAAAAGGGAGTGAAATTGAACTATAAGCCATCAAACTATTTCAATTTGTGCAATCAGGCCCCCAAATTATAATTTTGTTGATTTGAACCAGTCAACTATTCAAATATGTGCAATCAAGCCCCCACCCCCCTAGTTTCAATTTTGTTTATTTGAGCCCTTATACTGTTTGATTTCATAGTTGGGCCCTTTTGTTACACATCAACAAATTGGCGCCACGAGTACAATTTTATGCTATTGTGGACTGTTAATTGACATAACACAATGATAAACTATTAGTAAAACTTTGTGACGTGTTTTTAGACAATTTTTCTACTAAAATGATACATTAGAAATAATTTTATTTTTTATATATGAACTTTTTGACAATTGACGGTTTTGATGGGAAAATTATCTCCAAAGGACATTGATAGACTAGTAATAGTTAATTACCTCATTAAATTTCAACTATCAACCCTCATTTGCTCAAATTAATGTCCATGTCATAGATATATTAGTTGGAAGTGTCTCATTCGATAATTTTAGTGGTCATGATTTAACAAAATCAGAAGGTGGAGGGGTTCATATCAAAAACATTAAATTTAAAGGGCTTAGCTGCACAAAACTGAATAGTTATAGGGCCTACATCAATGTAATTGGACTTTGGGGGCTTGGTTGCACAAACTGAAATAGTTCTGAGAGCTTACAATGCAATTTTGCCAAAGAAAAGCAAATGAATGCTTAAGTCCCCCCGGTAGAAGATTACTAATCTTGTACTAAATCAAATAAAAGTAGGCTTTGAACAGCAAGATTTCTTCTAAAGAAACATGTCAAGGTTCTCAAATATCCAATTCATTTGAGTAACAGGATTAAGGGTTACAGTGAGCTACATAATTCTACAAGTGATAAGCATGCATGCAAGTGTTCCTACATACCATGGGAATTGTGAAAAGCCAGCTGATATGCTGTTTCTGTTTTAATGATCTCTTGTGGAAGGTTCGTCAAGTTCACCATTTTAGCTTGATTGCTCATGTGGGTGTGTTTTTCATAGTTACCAGAAACGCGGTTAGTCCAAATCACGGTGTGGGATTTGGATTCGCGATTCGCCACTTTTTTTTCCAATTTCTACTGCGAACACAAACTCTGTACCCTAAACCGGTTCGGGTTTGACGAATCCGGTTCATGATTCACGGGGGCTTTAGAGTGAATCTAGTAACTATGGTGTTTTTTGTCTAGGGCCAGTACATAGTACTAACATGAGGACCCATCAACCCAGTCCCTTGGCTGTCCAATCACTCAAGATTGCAATAAGACAGTCAGAGACAAGGTACAGACATGAGAATGATCGACAAGGTCCTCATGTGAAAATGACTATAATTTTTTTCAGCTCATGCCAATCCCCAAAATTATCAAAGTGAAAATTCACGTGGAAGTGTCTTTCATTGGTTTTATTACCTGTGCATCTGAAAAACGCAGCTGTTCTGCAACAAAAAGGACTCCATTTTTTTTCTGTGGAGGTGCTAGACCCAAGCTAATATCTGTTGCAACATTTTCAAAGTGAACAAAGCTGACCCGAAAGCCCCAAGTAAAGAAAAGGTTTTCCAGCCTGTTCTGCTGTGAGACCTGCGCAATGTAGGACAACGGTGCTGTTATTGACAAGGCAATTTAAAAGTATAGATGTGATTTTGTAGTATATAGTCAACCATATCTGCTGGTGCTGTCCACTCTGGAAAATGTGGCACCTCTCCTATGAAGATACTCCCTTTCATTGCTAAATTGCTAATGACAAGCAAAAGGTCTTCCATGCTTGTGGAAGTAAACAGAGGTAAACCCTGCAATGCCATGACAATTTCATCATACGAAAAGCAGTTTCAAGGACTTTTCCTATGCAATAGAAGCCCATTAAGAACCAGGAAAGATACCTAGTCTTTAAATGAGATAAAAGATAAATCTACTAATTGGAGGCTCCTCTAGGAACCTCCACATAAATCCTAGGTGGGAAAAGGTAGAAATTCCTACATTGATCAAAAAAGAAATAATAGCTAAAAATTCTCACATTAATCACAAAAAGGAAAAGGAATAAAAAGCCTTAGGTCATTCTACAGTTCGATAAAAGTGGTGTTGAGAGCCCACAGTGAATTTAGAATTAGGACTAAATTTCAATTATACCAAGATACAATTGCAGAACTATTTTTTTTTTAAAAAAATGAATTAGGATTAAATTAATCAAAATTCGGAATTAGAATTATTTTCGAAAGAAATTAAAATTCGGAAATAAAATAATGTTTTAAAATTTAGAAATATTTATGAAACATAACTTAATACGAAATAGTTATTTAAAATAAGATCCAAAGATAAATAGAAAAATCAAAATTTAAATTAATAAAGAAGAATCAAATTCTGATTAAATAAGTCAAAATTCGGAACTAGAACTAAGTTAGGAAAAATATAGATACTGAAATAAAATTAGTTTAAAAAAAATTCCAAAAGGAATAAGTCCATTTTACACCACTCAACTTTCCAAAAGGTCCATTTAACACGCTAAACTACAAAACTGGGTATTTAACCCCTCAAACTTACAAAACCGAGTCAATTTACACCCTAAGGCAGTTTTGGAGGGTGGTTTTGATGATTTGGATCCTACTCAAGATGGTTTTCACCATATTGGCAGCTACGCTATCGAGTTTTGGTAATAAGGATCCAATTCGAAGGTATTGATACCAACATAATCGACAACTTTCTCACTCTTTTCCTCTTTTTATACATTCTCTTTCTTCTTCTCATTATCATTCATTCTCGTTTGGATCTACATCAGTAAAAATCAATGATATAGCTGCCAACATAGCTAAAACCACAAAAATCACCATCCCTATAAGTAAAACCACTTTAAGCTGTAAATTGACCCGGTTTTGTAAGTTTGGGATGCTACATACCTGGTTTTATAGTTGAGGGTGTTAAATAAACGTTTTGAAAAGTTGAGGGGTGTAAAATAGACTTATTCCATTCCAAAACAAACTAAGGTTTTAAATAAATTCAGAAATATATTTGTGAAATTCAAATTAATACAAATTAGTAATTAAATAATTTCCAAATATATAGAGATGCAAATTTGGAATTAAAGTTAATCATGAAAAAGAATCAAAATTCAGATTAAATAAATCAAAATTCGAAAATAGAATTAATTTCTGAATAAAAATTAAATTCAAAATTTATTGAGCATTAAGAAGTATAATTATGAAAATAAAATAAACTTAAATATAATAAATTCATAATAAGTGCTAATCTGGGATTTAGTATGATATTCGGAGTATATACTTATATCGAAATACAAAATAAAAAACTTCTAATAAAATTAAATTCGTAATTATAATTTCATAATTGAGATGAATTCTGAAACACAATTATAATCGTAGAAAATATTAAGTTCGGAATAATAATTAATTTGCAAAACATAACTAAAGCAAAATTGAGGAATTAATTGACTAACAGAATCAAATTCATAGGTCGTAAAAGGAAATGACAACACAAAACTAATTTTAGAATAAATATTAATATAGGAATATACAAATATATTCAAATTTGGTCATGAGTACATTGTGAAATAAAATAAAATAAAATTTAGAATATGTAAAATATTTTTTTGGAATTATAATTATGGAGTTGTAAGGATGGGGTTGTATCCTTTTTATTATAAGACCATCTATGTAAGGATGGGATTGTATCCTTTATTATAAGACCCTGGCCATGAGTACCCTACATCTATGAAAGGATGGGATTGTATCCTTCATTATAAGACCTTGGCCCAAAATCCGCTCAAAGCCCAGATCACCATAAGGCGGGCCCACGCATGCATAGCACTCTGCTTAAAGTTGTCCTCGCTTAGTGTAAAACGGTTAACCCAGATGTGCTACGTTTAAACCCAACAGGCATTATATACCACTACAACTCACTTTACACAAGTAATGTAGGACTAATCCCACCACATTAATAGGCCGAGGCACTAAATTCACCATCCCTTAAGGGCTGACACCCTCGACAGTACACCGTATACAGGGCAAATGCCCAGAACCACCTCTCGGTACACATTCATGCGTCCAGTGTCGGCACATATGTCATGTTTTGTATCCACTCTAGGCCCACATGCCCCACACGCTATTTGTCCATGCCCCTGTTCTGTACGTGCCCGTGCAGCGAAGGTTGATGCTCTGATACCATCTATAACGCCTGGCCCAAAATCCACTCAAAGCCCAACCTACAGTATGACGAGCTCACATATGCATAGCACCCTACTTACACTTTAGTCCTTGCTTCGTATAAAAGAGTTAACCTAGTGATGCTACGTTTGGACTCAACAGGCGTTATATACTATTACAATTCACACGAGAAGCAATTTGGGACTAATCACCACATTAGTGATGGGATTAGTTCCACATTACTTGTCTAAAGTGAGTTATAAATTGTAATGCCAATTGGTTCCAAACGTACCTCTGGGTTAACCCTTTTACACGAATAAAGGATAACAGTGTAAGCAATGTGCTATGCATTAGTGGGCTCGCCGCATAGGTCGGCTGGGCATTGAGCAAGCTTTGGACCAAGATGTTACATTTATGTTCAAGCAAAGAATAATCAAAGTTTTTAGACTCCCTCCTCAACTGGGCCTCAAAGACTTGGCAGCGACATGGCCGACCGATCAAGGGCGAGCACCCAACCGTCAGCCCTTGGGCCCATGCCCAACCAACACCCACAACATCTGGTATTACCAACACCCACAACATCTGGTATTAGAACCACTCATCATGGCTTCCGGTGCCAAAGAAAACAAGGCCATGAGGAGCCTCTATGCTGAGCTGCACTCAAGAATCCATGACCGCGTGATGCTTGTGAACGAGGTCAAGGTGGAACTGATGGCGAAGGAGAAGCAACTGGTATGTTGTCAACACCACCACCACCTTTGGAACAGGTGGTACCGTTGGCGCTGGCCGCGATGTTAACACCATCGGCTCTATTGCCAGTGCTACTTCTCTGTTACCACCAGCGGTGATGGTTGCTCTCACAGAAGTGCTGCTGAGGGCAGCGCCATTGATGCCTTCACCGAAGAAATAGTTGTGGTTTCGCAGTTGTCTAATCCATGTCACTGACCAACACCGTGCCTTCAGTGGTGTTGAACACAAGTGCCATGTAGGGGTCAGCAATGTGGCCGCATTCTACCTACCACTATTACGCTCTATGGTAGGAAGCGCAACACTTTCTGTCCTGTGTTGGTTGCCCATGGCACTAGCCTCTTCCTCAACATCGGCCAACACCACCACCTCCCTGCCAAAGCTGCTGATCCTACACCCAACATAGCATCGATGATGCAGCTTGGCTTAAATGTGGGGTCACGACGGGCTTCGTCCATGGCCGCCACCCGACAACAGGAGGATGAGCTCTCTTGTGAAGAGTGTTGAAGCTGTTGTCGACATGGGTCTAACAACATCGCAAGGCAAGGTTATTGTAGCACGCGAAAAAATTGATGCGACTGTTCATGAGGTTACTGTAGCACTCCTTCATTTGATAGGAAGGTTCTCTTTAGTTGGGTAGATGCATGCATATCTCATAGTTTGTTAATCAATCTTGTTAGTTGCATAATTTTAGATCCCTTGTTTAGAGATAAGTTCCTTAGTTGTCAAGTCACCCTACATCTATTTAAGGATGGGATTGTATCCTTTATGTTCAAACAAAGAATAATCGAAAAAAGTTTTTAGTCTCCCTCCTTCTCAATCGGGCCTTGGAGCCTTGACAACGGCATGGCCAGCCAATCAAGGGCGAGTGCCCAACCCTCGATCCTCAGACCCATACCCAACCAACACCCACAACACTAACATACCAATATCCAACATCATTTCAATTATTCAAAACGCACCTTGCTTTGTCACCCCATCACCTTATTACTTTTATGTGTTGTCTCAGTGGTCAGTATGCCATAAACCATGAAGCACTAAGATTAGGATGTTAAGTACTGCCCATTAGCTGGTGTTGATAAGCCCACGAACACCAGGTGTCATAAGTGGTAATAAGACATCGCCCTCTCTTCACAGCTGAGTGTGTGGGGGCGTTTTCTTGCTGCATAATCTCACAAGTATGACAATATACAAGATGCTTTCACCGTAGAGGCGTTGGCAGCACGAGATGGCCTTCAACAGGCTGAATGTCAAGGTTTCCGCTTTGTGGTTCTTGAGTCAGACAACTTGACGACCATCAATATAATCAAGTCCGCATATGACATGAAATCCAAGAGCGTAGCAGGAATTTCAATAGCATTTCCTTCAGTCATGTTTATCGCGAGGCTAATTTGGGTCTCATTGTTGCGTGAAGAGAGCCTCATGGGTAATGTAATGTGTACTTGGGTGAATTATACTCTGGATTTCTTGTTGGAGGCAATTATAAATGATTGTAATCCTGTTTTAAGTTAATAAAGCTCCTGTGGTTTGCCGTCTAAAAAAAAAGCTGTGAGTGTTCTAGCCAAGGATGGAAATCTCGTTTTCGCTCCAAATCTCATGCGTGGCTGGAGAATGAAATCTTGGTGAGATTTAGAAATTTTAGACAAATTCTAGACGAAATACAAAATCAAAAAATCAAATCCGGATTTTTTTCTACCGAGAAAACCGAAATTTCGGCCAGTTTTACCGAGATCTCGGCAAAATTGCACCAAATGAAAAATGGCTCAAACGACGTCGAAATTTTTTGAAACTTTTTTGTGTAGGTTCCTGACACATCAATGATGTTCCTACAAAAATTTCAGATGATTATCAAATCTAAGGAATTTTTAAAAATTCAAACATTGCTACTGTCCTGATAAAACGCTGACCGGCAAGTTTGAACCTAATGAAAAATGAAATAAACCACGTTTGAAAATTTTGAATTTTTTTGTGCATGGTTATGATGCATCACTAATGTTCCTATAAAATTTTCAGATGATGATCAAGCTTAATGAATATTTAAAAATTCGGACAATGCTACTGTCCTGATAAAAGCCATACCGACAAACTTCAACCAAATGAAAAATAGTACAAACCACGTTAGAAAATTTTGAAAATTTTTTGTGGATGCTCCTGATGTATCATTAATGTTTCTATAAATTTTTCAAACGATGATCAAGCTTCAAGAAGTTCCAAAAATTCTGACAGTGCTACGTACTGATAAAAGCCTGATGATCAATACATAGATTTGCTTTAATAATAAAAAAGGTTTAAAATTTTTGGAAATTTTGTAGAAGGGTTCTAATGAAATGCTTAAGATCTCATAAAAATTTTGAATTATGATCACACTCCAGTGAATTTATAGAATTCTTACAAGTGCACTGTACCATTTATGTTCTTTCTGTTTTTTATTTTTGAAATATAACAAATGAAGTTCTATGCATACATAGATTTGATTGAGCAAACAAAAAAAGTTGATTTTTTTTGAAAATTTTAGAGAATGGTACTAAGGAAATTCTTAAGCTCTCATAAAAAATTTGGATCATGATCACACTCGAGAAAATTTATAAAATTCTAACAAGATTACTATCCTAATTATGTTCATTCGGTTTTTGATTTTTTAAAGATAACAAATGAAGTTCAATTATTTTGAAAAATTTTCTGTATGATCCAACACTTCTTAGGATGGTACCGTAAATTTTTCACATCATGTAAAAGCATATACAATTTTATAAACATCCGACAGTGTTTCTGCAGTTTTTAAAAAATGTCTCAAAAATTCGGTTTTTCAACAAATTTTCATAGGAGATGACTTTCTCAAGGGTTATTGGATAAAATCCGGTCAAACAAATCAAAAACCGGCCAAAAAACCCAGGATCTCGGCGAGATTTCTGATATTACTGTAGCAATTTAATTTTTTACTCCGGCCAACATTTCAAAACTCGTCCACGTCCGGTAAGCGAGATCTCGCAAAATTTTGGCAAGATTTTAATCCTTGGTTGTAGCCTAGCGTGAATATGTATAGTGTTACGTGTATGCTGGCTAAGTGGGTACACACCGGGTTTAACAAATCTAGATTTGCCAAAAATTCTCAGAACGTAGCAAAGCACCTGGACCAGGATTTCTAAAATCAGAAGCGGACCCAAAACAGGAGGGGGGCCGGTTCTGATTTTTGCCTAAAACTGGCCAACATCCACTGGTTTTTGCCTTTTGAAATTTTCATTTTTTGCAGATTTGAAGTTTGGGATATATGCTAGAAGTTCATTTTAATGGGGGGATTCGGGGGTGAACCAAAGGGGGTAATACCGGGTGTACATCGGCTACTTTTTTCCGGTTTTGGAACCCTGACTGAGACTGTCCGGTCCCAAGCTGGTTTCTGGTTATTTTCCAGTCAAACTAGTTTTTGTTTTGTTTTCTGTATGTTTCCTGAGTGTTTTAGTTTTCATCCCTGTTGTATTATTAATATTCTACAAATATACAATCGACGCAAAGTAAAATAACAGAGAACTAACACAATTTCGGATGCATCCTCTGGTAGACACTTGGCATGTAATGGCTGGTGCCGGAAGCATGGACATGTAGCAAGTGATAATTTTGCATATTTGTCTTGTAAGCAATATGCTGGTGATCGTACATAGTAACAAAAGCGCAAGCTTTTTAGATGGCAGGTGTATGTCAAAAGTGTTTGTGTGGATGAAAGGCTTGTCCTAAATTGGATTTTGAGGTTTTGTAAGATTGGTAAATAATTCACTAGTGTCAAGACACGACAATTGGTTTAACCCTTTTAAGCTGATGTTACTTATTGAACCTTGTTAGACAGTATCCTTGTTACCTTATATAAGAGATTGCTAGTTGCCCTGTATAGAGATTGTTTGCCTTGTATAGATATTGCCTTATATAAGCTTTCCTTCTATACCCTCTTGTACATGTATATATACTAGCCCATTGGTCTCATATTGAATACAAGTGCTATTCATAACATGGTATCAGAGCAATAGGTCTAGGGTTTATCGGTGTTTGCACTTGCCTCTTTTTCGACGACTTTTCTCGTCGCCTTTTTCCCGACTACCGCCCTACTGCTTCATCGTGCACTGTCGGCACCGACAACCCAAGCGCTCGGCCTCCAGCCGCCGATCGTTGGCCGCCTCGTCGTCTGCGCCTTCTCGTGGCAGCCCGAATTTGAGGCCGGCCTTCGCTCCTCCCGGACGCCGCCAACGCCTCGCCCAGGCCTCCAGCCGGCCTCCATCCTCCGGAGTCTTCCGCGCGCCCCGGATCATCTGCGTCGTCGCCTCATCTGCGCGGCCGCGCTTTCACTCTTGAGTTCTCCGTCGCCGCCGTGACGCCATCGCCGACCCGGTCATGCGCCGATCTCCGCTCCTTCGCTCTGCGCTACAGAGCCCGTGACGCCGCCGAGCTCGACGCCTGAGCCTGCCCTCGCTGGTCGCCGCCCGACTCTCCGTGTATCAAGGAGCAAACAGCCGATCGATTTCATCTGGACATGAAAAGCATCTCGGTACCAGATTGGATTTTCTTTTGAAATCCAGAGTAATCAGCTTCCTCGGCTCCAAAAGCTCTCTTGCTTCCAGGACTTCTCGACTCCGGCTCTTAAGCCTGAGCCTGACGCCCAAACCCAGTTTCCAAGGCTGGCACCCGAGCTCGGCCCAAAAAAAAATGTTATCTTCTGCAGGTTCTTCTTCGGGCACCATCTCTGTTCCTCGCTGCCCGGTCCTCTTTGATGGTCTCAATTATCGCGACTGGGTTCTTCATATGCGTCTTCATATGCGAGGTCAGCGTCTGTGGGAGTTTCTTACTGGCGAGCTATCCTGTCCGCCTCGTCCTGCTCCCCCTGACATGCTTGTTATTCCTAAGGAGGTCGATGCTGCTGCTCAACAAAAGGCCTCTGATGACTATGCTGATGTTGTGGACTCTTTTCAGACTCAATTTACTGCATACAAGATATGGCTTGATGAAGATGCTCGTGCCTCTGCTATTCTGGTGGCTAGCATGGAGGTGCATCTCACTGGTTTGTCTTCAGCACAGTTGATGTGGGCACATCTTCGCGACCGCTATGAGCCTGCTGGCGATTCCTTGTACCTTGCTGTTGTACAACAGGAGCAGTCGTTACAACAGGGTGATTCTACCGTGGATGAGTTCTATGCACAATTGTCCTCGGTGTGGTGTCAACTTGATTCTCTTGGACCGGAGGTTTGCCGCACCTGTCAGTGCTACCAGCGACAACACTCTCACTTGGAGCTTCGTCGCATCTACGACTTCCTGACCCGTCTTCGGGCTGAATTTGAGCAGATTCGTGCTCAGCTGCTCACTCGTCATCCACGTGTGACCTTGTTGGAGGCTCTTGCAGCTATTCATACTGAGGAGACTCGTCTTCGTGGTGCGGGCCTGCTAGTATCTCCTTAGTCCTGGCAGTGCCTCGTGCTACTCCTCCATCAGTGGCGCCTACTTCAATATCGACTACTAGGGTTGCAGGGCTTCACTGCACCTACTGCAACAAGGATGGTCATGTGGAGCAGTTTTGCTATCAGAAGAAAAAGGATCTTGCTCGTCGCGGTGGGCATCCTCCTAAGGGCACTGGACTCCTCGGTGCCTCTCCTCAGCAAGCCTCTGCTGGTTCTGACCCTACTCAGGAAATTCTTACGCTGCTACGTCACATGGCTGCCTCTGCATCGTCAGGATCTGCTGGTTCTGCTACTCAGTCTTCCAATGAGAGACCATCTTCCTCCTCATCAGGTGTCACACCATGGATTCTTGACTCTGGAGCTTCTTTTCATATGACATCTGATCCCACGAGTCTCCATTCCATTAGTCCTCTTGCTGCTCCTATCACTGTGCAGACCGCAGATGGTACCTCTCTTTCTGTTGCAGGACGAGGCACTCTTTTGTCTTCCTCTTTTCATGTTCCTGATGTTTCTCATGTTCCTAAACTAACCATGCAGCTTATATCCGCCGCCACCACCGATCATGGTCGTCGTGTTATCCTTGACTCGACTCTTGCCGTGTTCGGGATCGCAAGACGGGTCTCTAGTTGGTATTGGCCCTCGCCGCCGTGACTCTCGCCGCTTTGGGAGCTTGACGGCTTCGCCTTCCTTCCGCCGCCCTTGCCGCCTCTCGGTCTCCTCCGTTATACGCCTCCGCTGCATCTTCTCTCGGGTCGCTTTGCTCGGTGGCATCACCGCTAGGGCATATTTGTGGGTCACGTATGTCTTCTTTAATTCGTTGTGATCTTTTAGGATCTGTGGTGCAGTGATACCTCTTTAGATTGTGCAGGTTGTAAGCTTGATAAACAGCTACAACTCCCTATCCTTCCAAAGGAGTCTCAGATCCCAGCGTCCTTTTGATCTTGTTCATTCTGATGTTTGGGGTCCGGCTCCTTTTGTTTGAAAAGGGGGTCATAAATATTATATTCTTTTTATAGATGATTTCTCTTGCCACATTTGGATATACTTTATGTCTTCTCGTAGCGAGGCCTTGTCCATCTATAAGAATTTTGCCACTATGATCCGTACTCGCTTGACTCTCCCATTCGAGTTCTTCGTCCGACTCAAATAGGGAATATCTGTCCGCGCCCTTCGTGCTTTTCTTGCTACGCAGGCACTCTTTCTCGCTTTTCTGTCCCGGTGCTCATGCTCGAATGGTGTGATCGAGCGCAAGCATCGCCATCTTTTGATGTACTGTGCTTTTTACTTGCTTCATTGCTCCACCTTATTTCGGCCGAGGTCGTTTCCACCGCCACTTACTTGATTAATATTCACCTTCTTCCGCTCTTAAGGGTGGGATTCGGTGGAGCGCCTTTGTGGCATGCTTCCGATTACTCTAGTCTTCGCCTTTTTGGGTGTGTGTGCTATGTCCTCCTTGCACCTCGTGAACGCACTGTCGACCGCCACCGTTGAGTGCGTTTTTACGGGCTATAGTCTTTGAGCATAAGGGATATCGTTGTTGGGATCCTCGGCGGCGGATCACGCGATTTCTGGGATGTTACTTTTGATGAGTCTCGTCCCTTCTACCTCGCCCTTCTTCCACTTCAAAGATCTCTTGTCGAGCCTCTTTCTTTCCTTACTTTTCCCGATACTCCTGCTGCCACTTTTCCTTCTCCATCGCATGCCTCCTTCGTCAGCCTCTCCACAAGAGTCTTCACATTCCATGCCTCCTCCAGAAGTTTCTTCTGACATTGTTCCTTCGTATCCTCTCTACTACACTCGTCGTCCGCGAGTTGAGGATTCTTCTGATGTCTCTTCTTCTCCTGTTGAGTCACTTTCTTCTGGGCCTCCTCGCTATGCTCTTCGTGATCGTCAGTCTATTCGGCCTCCTGAGCGCCTTGGTTTTGCTGGTGCTGTTCTTGCCGAGCCGACATCTTACCGTGATGCTATTGTTCATCAGGAATGGCAGCTTGCGATGGCAGAGGAGATTGCTGCCCTTGAGCGCACTGGCACATGGGATCTTGTGCCCCTTCCTTCACGTGTCCGTCCCATTACATGCAAGTGGGTCTATAAGGTTAAGATTCGCTCTTATGGTTCTCTTGAGCGCTACAAGGCTCGTCTCGTAGCAAGTGGTTTTCAGCGGGAGCATGGTCGTGATTATGATGAGACTTTTGCTCCGGTGGCTCATATGACCACTGTTCGCACTCTTCTTGCGGTGGCATCTGTTCGTCAGTGGTCTATCTCTCAGCTTGATATCAAGAATGCTTTTCTTAATGGTGAGCTACGTGAGGAGGTCTTTATGCAACCACCACCGGGGTATTCTGTTCTTGAGGGTATGGTTTGTCGCCTTCGTCGCTCTCTTTATGGACTCAAGCAAGCCCCTCGTGCCTGGTTTGAGCGTTTTTCTTCTGTGGTCACTGCTGCTAGTTTTTCTGCTAGTGCTCATGATCCTGCGCTTTTTGTTCACACTTCACCTCGCGGACGGACTCTTCTTCTTCTCTATGTTGATGACATGATCATTACTGGAGATGACTCTCAGTATATTGCCTTTGTGAAGGCACGCCTCGATGGCGCTTTCTCATGTCCGATCCGGTCCTCTTCGCTACTTTCTTGGGATTGAAGTCTCTTCTACACCTGCGGGTTTCTTTCTATCCCAGGAGAAGTATATTCAGGATCTTCTTGATCGTGTTTCTCTCACTGATGAGCGCACTGCTGAGACTCCTATGGAGCTCAATGTTCACCTTCGACCTACTGATGGTGAACCTCTCGAGGATCCTACTCGCTATCGCCATCTTGTTGGGAGTCTTGTTTATCTTGGTGTTACTCATCCTGACATTTCACATCCAGTTCATATCTTGAGTCAGTTCGTTTCTGCTCCCACTCAGCTTCACTATAGTCATCTTCTTCGTGTTCTACGATATCTTCGTGGAACTATCTCTCGTCATCTTTTCTTTCCTCGCTCCAGCTCCCTCTAGCTTCAAGCATACTCCGATGCTACCTGGGCTAATGATCTCTCAGATCGCCGATCTCTTTCTGCTTATTGTGTTTTTCTTGGTGGTTCTCTCATTACTTGGAAGACTAAGAAGCAGACAGCGGTTTCTCGTTCCAGTGATGAGGCTGAGTTGCGAGCTATGGCTCTTTTGACAGCAGAGGTTACTTGGCTACGGTGGCTACTTGAGGATTTTGGTGTTTCTGTTTCTACACCGACTCCTCTTTTATCTGACAGTACAGGTGCTATTAGCATTGCTCGAGATCCAGTGAAGCATGAGCTCACCAAGCATATTGGCGTTGATGCTTCCTACATGCGGACACAGGTACAGGATCAGGTTGTGGCTCTTCAATATGTGCCTTCAGAGCTTCAGTTAGCAGATTTCTTCACAAAGACACAGACTAGAGCTCAACACAGCTTTTATCTCTCCAAACTCAGTGTTGTTGATCCACCATGAGTTTGAGAGTGTGGGGTGTTAGACAATATCTTTGTTACCTTATATAAGAGATTGCTAGTTGTCCTATATAGAGATTGTTTGCCTTGTATAGATATTGCCTTATATAAGCTTTCCTTCTATACCCTCTTGTACATGTATATATACTGGCCCATTGGCTTCATATTGAATACAAGTGCTATTCATAACAAACCTTAGTACCACACTACAATTCTAACACACCATAACCGCACAGCTGAATTATAAGTCCAGAGATATAGAAGCATTCCTGAACTAATTTAATGAATTGGCAAGGGCAATGAAATGAAAAATTGAATGGTTATAGTGACGTTTTTCCTTCTTTTTTTAAGGAAATAGTGAAGTTAACTACCTGCAGTACCCACAAGCTTGGCCTATTCCCATTGAAGCCATTTTTGCACAAGCCCTCTCGTAAATCAGGGGATTCTAAAGGAGTATGAAGCACAACACAGTTTCGCAATACTTTTGCTCCCGCTCCTGTCATACCACAATAAATAAATAAATGTACATGAGCTTGTGGCAATCCTTTCTGAAGCTCTCATCAAGTTTTGTTTAAGAAATGTAAAAGATAGATAGCATGGGAGCTTGTTATATTGTTACTATCCTCCAATGGTACAAATGTAACAGTAGAGAAGAATGAAAAATGAATCATGAATATGTCACAGTGAAAATATTGTCTTGATGATTCTATTTAATCTCAAGAGATATATTACCGTTTCAGATTTCTGAACAATCAGCACTCAGCAGGTAAACGAAATATCAGACATATGTCTTAGATAGAAATGACTAACACAGACATGCACGAATTCCTCAAAACAGATGAAAATAGGACGTTTTATGTAGCATAACACTAGATCACACCTCTGAGCTGCTGGGCTGCTGTACTAAAGACTCTTCCAGGTGATATATTGTACACAACAGACATCCTTGGCCAGCTCAGCCTGTATGGACGAGTGTCCATTCCATCTGTCAACAGAACAATCTATAAGGAATAAGCCAGCAAATTCTCCAGAGGTTGAGTGAACAATAGCATAACATTTGTTTAAATTTGAGTACCTGTCTATGACTGTCTGAACTGCTTATCCAGTGCTGCAATTTGTCATCAAGATATCTGGTCGCTAGCCTATAATGGTCCGCACATGGCATCAAATGTGAAACTACAGAATCCACATCTTGATGTGCCACATCAAGTGAAAGTAGAACAGCAGCATATGGATCAATAAAGAGAGGATCTGCAATCACAACATTATTAAGAAACATTAGAATTAACAAACAATCACATTTTAAGCTGTGTAGCGGCTGTAGCCCTCTAAAAAAACGCTACAGCAATACTCTGTAGAGACCATTATCTAAGTTTTGCTGAGAAGATTCAACAACTGTGTCTAGCTTTGTCTTGTGTGGGACTGAGACAAAATTGCTGTTCTAGGTACTTCAGAAAATAAATGAGCATGCAAGATGCAACTAGAACAGGTAACATTAGATTAATCATGTCATAACACAAAATGAAACATGACATTATGTCATCATGTGCACAAACAAATAGTTTGCATACCAAGCTTGTATGCATGTAGGACTTTTTTGACCCACAAAGCACAAAAATGGATTGTCAGTTGTTACAGGCTTGTACACAGTAAGCAACAATCTATGGTGCTGAAATAGCAAATAAAATATGATTATACTTTGACAAGTAAACATCAACTGAGGACAGGTGTGTATTAACTTGTCCAAAAATTAACCCGTTCTATGGTCAAGAGAAGATGAGATATTCACTAGCTAATTGGTCTGTATTTTGTAGATGACTGTGGCTTGGGAGCAAGGTTGACATGCTGTCGCCATGGTGTCCTGTCGGCTGGAGGGAGATGACATGGCTGTTCGCACAGCCCCAGGTCTTTAGGCGAGCGCCTGGAAATGCTAGGCGACGCCATGGTCGCCTAGGCGTCGTAGAACCGACGCTGGCAAGCGCCTGAAGGGGAAAAAGCCCTTGAAGAATCGGGTTCCACGAGAGAGTTGGAGAGAAAAAGCAAATCGGGGGGCTGCTGTGAATGGAGCCGCACCCATAGTTGTCACGGCGTCGCCTAGGCGATGCCTAGTCCTCGCGACGATCGGAGCTGGACGCCAAGGCAGCTCGCCTCGATTGGATCGGAGGAGGCGGGGCCGGTGGCGATAGAGGAAGCGAGGGACGGGCGGCGCTCCATGACGAAGCAGCCCCTCGGCCTCAGGTGGTGACGGAACAGGCCCCTCGGGGCTTGGGCGGCGACGGAGGAGGGCAATCGCGTCAAGCTGACGAGGGCCGCGACGAAGGAGGCGAGGGTGCGACGGAGTAGGGGCGGTCGACGCAGGGGTGAGCGGCGACGGAGGAGGCGAGGGAGTTACATAGGACGTGAGAGCGCGATGGAGGAAGTGAGGACGCGACGGAGCAAGGACAGGCGGCGACAGAGGAGGCGAGGGGTGACGGGCGAGCGCGGCGGCGCCTCTGGCGCGACGGCAGGCGGCGGCGACGGAGGAGGCGAGGAGGCGCCTCCCTCTCAGCCTTGCTGTACTAGGGCAACAGATGGGAGGAAGTACTTCTTACATGGGCTGTTGGGCTTGAGTGAATAGTGAGCTGTGTGGTCATGGCCTATATCTCTTCTTTTTTTCTTTTCTCTGATATATATGGATAGATCATGGCTCTTAGCTTTGTCTAATCATATGAGGTAGTACTTATTATTTTCATCGTCTAAACATCGACTAAGCAGACGCCTAGGCGTCCAGGCAATCCGGGCTCGCCGCGCCTAGCTGGACCACCGTGACAACTATGGTCTCGCCGCCATCGAGGACACCGCTTGTGCTCGTGCGCACACCGCCGCCAGCGCTACCTCGAGTGCCAGCATGGCCACGGTCGCCACCCTCCACAATGCTGCCGTCAACCACTGCTGCCGCAAGCATACACAACAGCCTCACTGCAGCCATTTGCGCGCCGCCTCTCCTCATTTCTTCTCAAATCAGTCCTCCCTCATTCTTCTCTCTTTGCTTTGATTTGCTCTTGTTGCTGGCTTGCTCTACTCTTCGCTCGCTGGCGTCGTTAGCTCGCTCTGCTCTTGCTCGCTGGCGTCGCTGGTTTGCTCTGCTCTTTCTCGCTCTACTTCTTGCTCTGTTGTGCTCTGCCTATATGCTTGTGCTTGTGTGCTTACTTCTTACAGATGTCTGGGCAAGCTGCGGAGGGTGGTGACACTTATGATCCATCCACGGATCCAAAGAGAAAGGCCAAGTCAAAAGGACCTGGGATGGAAATATGCATTCTAGCCAATTGAAGACAAGGATCCGGTGGAGTGTGCCCATTGTGGGAAGCATGTGCACTCAGGCACTAAGAGGTTAAAGCAACATCTCATTGGGGGGTTTTGGGGATAGTGTTAAGTACCCCAATACCACTACTGAGATCATGAGAGAAATGCAAGACTGGATGAAGAAGACTACACGAAAGGTGCCGGTCAACATTGAAGAACACAGTAGAGGGGAGGAGGTTGGTGCTGACGATGAAGTCCAACAAGTACAGCCACCACAGCAGTAAGAAGCAGCATCAACCAGGTCCTCTCATCCATCTGCATTTTAAGTCCAGCTGCTATCATGTCTCCAACTACAAGGTTAACTCCAAGTTCCGGGACAGCCTCTAAAAGGAAGGCTGCAGCTGCTGCATTGTTCAAGAAGCCAGCACTACCGAAGCAAATTAAAATCCCCGCAATGCCATTGAAGTCTGCTGATGAAGTAGTAAGGCTGAGACATACACCAGGTGTTAACCAATTTAGCATGTATTGGAGTGGAAAGAGAAAGGAAGAAAGACATACAACGGTCAAGTACATTGCTAAGTTCTTCTATGAGAACGACATTCCATTCAACGCCGCAAACTCATGGAGCTATGAGGAGATGGTTGAAGCAATTGGGTAGTATGGGCATGGCTGAAGTCGGCTAGTTATCATGAGTTGAGGATTCCATTGCTAGAGGAGGAAAGGATGGAAGTTAGCAAATTGAGGGCAAAGCATGAGTTGTCTTGGAAACATTATGGCTGCTCACTAATGTCAGATGCATGGTCAGATAGGAGGGGAAGGCACTTGATCAATTTCCTTGTCAATAGTGCAGATGGGACTTTTTTCTTGGGGTCAGTTAATGCTTCAAGAGGGGTTCATGATGCTAACTATTTGGTTTACTTACTTGAAAAACAAATTAATTATATCGGAGCTGAGAATGTTGTTCAAGTAGTCAACAACAATGGGGCTAACTACAAGGCGGCAGGAAATATTCTAATGGAGAGATTCCCTAGTCTATATTGGACCCCGTGTGCTGCCCATTGTTTCGATCTTATACTTGGGGGCATCCGGCGATATGGTGGAGTTCAAGGGCTGGATTGCCAAAGCAAGACATGTTACAACATTCATCTATAGGCATTTGAGGCTTCTCAATGCAATGAGGGAGTTGACAAGTGGGAGAGATCTTGTGAGGCCCGCGACTACTCGGTTTGCGACATCTTTCTACACTTTGCAAAGTATGTATAGGCATAGAGATGCTTTGAGAAAGCTCTTTGTTACTGAGGATTGGTGTAGGTTCAAATTGGGGAAAAAATATTGAAGAATGTATCCGATGTTGTGCTCTCCACAGCATTTTGGAATGCTATGGAAGATTGCATAAGAGCATCATGCCCCATTCTTATTGTGTGGAGGCTTGTTGATGGTGATGAGAAGCCCACAATGGTGGAGCTTACGGTTGCTATGGATATTTGCAAGGAGAAGCTCAAGGAGGAAGGGGAGATTGTTGGAGAGGATCATGGAGATTATGACCAGCGGTGGGAGGACCAAATGGAGCAAAAGTTACATAGGGCTGCATTGTTTTTGAATCCACAAAGATTTTTTGATATTTTGGGAAGTGACACTGTGGCAGTGATTGTGCAACAGCCATACGAAGAACTTTTAATGAAGTGATGACGAAGTTGGTTAATGGTGATGAAGAGTTGCTATCCTAGCTGATGACTATGAGCAAACCCGTGCTAGCTTCGATACCATACTAACAAAGATGCAAAGGAAAAAGAAGAGCCCTCGTGAGTTCTCAAAATTCAAATTTCAATGGTTCAAATAGTTCTTTATTTCTTTCTTAGGCTTTCTAATATAGAGTTGTATGTTTGACACTTTACCTTTTAGTTGATTGGTGGAAATGAATGGTGGCCTAGCTAGTGTTCCCCTAGGTGCTACGCATTAGGCGGACAGCAGACCAACACCTAGCGCCTAATTGCCGCCTAGGCGGGAAAAATTGGCCTAGGCGGTTAGGCGGGAGGGAGGGGCATAGAGCCTAGGCGAGATAGGCAGCTGCCTATGGTAACAGTGGGCCTAGCTATCCCACTACAAAAACACATTGTTGGTCTTGCTGTTCCTCATCCGGGTGTGAACGCAATTGAAGCACATTTGATTTTTTAAGTATATACAAAGCAAACAGCAGGTCATTCTTCAATTTTCAGCCAAATAGATGGGCCAAATTAGTTTACTTATGGGCTGTTTTGTGTGTTGTTTGATTGTTTCCAGCTCCATACCAAGAAGAGGAACCGGCTGGAATTTAATAGATTGAATGATTTGTTTTACATCTCATATAACAAAAAGATTGCATCCAGATTTCAAAGGCTTCACGAACAAGGTAACAAACAGAACCCTTTGTTCCTAGAAGAGTTCCAATGGGACAATGAATAGGTCGAAAAGGATGCTACAGAGGCGGCTGCACAAGTGCATGCCGGTGAGGATGATCTTCTATAGTCTCATGTTGATGAGGCTCTCAATGCAACAGCCTCACTTCGTGGTCGCAATTTTCCTAGGAGAGCTCGTAGGGATGTCCAAGGGAATCAAGTCCAAGTTTATAGCCGACGTGTATCTCCATCAACTCGTGAGCATGAGGGAGAAGGTGAGATGGTGTGTGATGATAAAAATGTTGAAGATGACTTTGGACAACCACCACCTTCTCATGAGAATGGTGAAGAACATGCTGAAGTTGAGCTTGGTCATGGGGATGAGTTAGAGTTGGATGATGAGTGAATTTGAAATGTGAAGACGAGGGTAGAAGGCTGAGTTATTTTGTTGTCATGTGATGGTGATGCAGATGCACTCATGCTACTATCACATTTATTTCTATTATGTTGTCTACTTATCTTGTCACTTTGAGAAGTGAAAAACCTTGCTAGTTGCTATTATGGTGTGTGGACCTTATTATGGTAATGTTACTTAACTTAGTTGTTATTTTGAGAATTTGTGCTATGCTTATTTAATTCCCTGCCATATAAGGTATATTCATTTAATTTCCTGCCATATGAGGCATTAAATGAGGTATATTTATTTAACTCTTAGTCATATAAGGTATTATTTGTAATTTTTATTACCACCGTCTAACTATCGCCATGGCAGGCGCCTAAGCGTCCTGGCGCCCCCCACTTGCCGCGACTTGCGAGAGCGCCGTGACAAACCTTGCTTGGGAGTGGCAGAAGTGAGAGCAAAAAACATTAGTCTTCGTGGCAGAAGGTTCTTCAGAATGGAAGATGGGAAACCAAGACTGTGGAAAGAAATTATTGATGCCAAATATCTTTGAGGACCAGAGAACAATTTGCTCTGCACAAAAAGACCTAGATGTAATCAGTTTTGATTTGGCTTATTGAAAGAAAGCGTACTTTTTCAGGAAAGTACAACATAAAGTTAAATCAGGTGCTCAAACACATTTTTGGGAGGATGCTGGGCTGGGGAACAGCCCTTTGAAATGTGAATAGTGAACCATATACACCAAGGCGGACTAATGTTTTGGTGAAAGATGCATGTGCTAATGCTCAAGTCAATGTGCAATTTAGAAGAGCTCTGTATCATCATGATTTGATGGATTGGTTGACGTACAGAACAAGGCGGCCCCTAATAGATGAAAGGGACAACATCAGGTGGGGGCTCGAGATGTCAGGCCGGATATCGTGCCAAATATCACTATAGGTTGCTGAGACAAGCAGGAGCTGTATCCATCCCAATGTAATGTCTCTGGAAATGTTGAATCCCACAAAAAAGCCAAATTCCTTATTTAGTTTTTACTTACTGACTGCATTTCTTCTGGGATGAGTCTGAATAAAGATAAATTTGGGCAGGCTCTAGAATGGAGCAACATCCCTACAACGGTATCTGTCTTTGGGATGTAGTGAGGAAGTAAGCAGAAGTCCTTTTTTTTTTGGCTTTGTGGCCAAAACCTAGGCCATCTAGAATAAAAATGATATGTTTTTGTTTTATCACAAGCAGGCTGATCTATTTTTCTTGTGCTCTGGAAGATTTTTTTTCCCTAAACAGCAAATATCTGGAAGTGGAGGACACAATACATAATGTCACAAGGGTTGTGGCTGTGCTGCTGGCATTCCTGATTTTTGTAGATACTGATCAAGTTTTGTCATCACTTTTATTTAATTTTTAGCTGGATGGACTGTGTCATGTTTTGTATTGGTAGCTTTCACAGTTGTATGTTCTGGAGTATATCTTGGTCCTTGCTTGATGTAATATCAGGAGAAGCTAGCTCCTAACATCTGTAAGGATTGCAGTTTCCTTTTTGAATGGAAAGGGAACTGTGGCCCAACTAGTTCTCTCAGTCTAACAAAGGATTTACTCGTTCCAAAGTAGTTACATATTTCTCCCTCCAAATTGCCAACATTTCAGATGTAAGAACCACAAACATCGACAACATCAGCATCCATGTTCCATGATGGCAGAATACTTCTCGCTTTTATCAGGCAATATACAACCCTGAGCACGTTCTCTCAGACCGTTTCACTCGATTAGTATCTACGAAACTTGGTCACAGTGTGTTCCCTAGTTTCAATCAAGTAGAAGAGATTGTTTTGAAATAAACAATTCACAACGATTTCGTCTTGCCCAAGTGGAAAACAAAATGCAATTCTGGGGAATTCAAGATAAGTACTGTTGTTTTACTAATGAAAAACTCGCATACGTTCAATTCGTCGAACAGGTAGTGCGCAACGTAGTGGCAGTACCAATAGAATCGACGACCCAAACAAGCAAGAGCACAAGGTATGCTTATCGCTGACCTGTGCGGCGGGACTCCTCGTCGCGGAGGCGGGCGGCGCGGAGGGCGGCGAGGAGGAGCGGGTCGCGCTCCTCCGGCTGCGGGGGCGAACCTCCGCGGGGGGCGTCGCCCGCGGTGGCGAATGGCCCCCGCGGCGAGTGCCGCTTCGTGCGGCTGCTCCACGAGGAGGAGGCGGCGAGTGATGTGGGCGGGAGACATGGAGGTGGCGGGAGCGGCGGCGGGCGGCTCGCGGACGGAGCCGGCGCCGGCGCCGGCGAGGCGAGCCTCGGCATGACGGGCATGGTGCGGACGTCACGTGCTGCGTGGCCGTGCCTGGTCTCTTCCGTGCCAGGTCTTCTGGATTTACTAAAGGTTGTTTGGGTGGCTTATTTCTGATCGGATATATTTTAAGATAAAATATCGTTCTAGCTATATGCATCCGATCGAAAATAGATCTCTCCATCAAGACCTAAGAGTTCCAAAGAACACAGAAATTATTCTTGATTCTGGTGAGAATTGAACTAACTAGATAATTATACGCGGCATGCCACACCGCGGGCGCCGCTCCTCACACGAGCAAATCGAGAAAACGTGCGACTGCCACTCCCTACACGAGCAAATCGAGGAAACACGTGAAAAGTATCTGAACAAAATTTTGTGTTTTCCGCAAAAAGGCTTAAATGTAATGCTAGAAAAATACAAAAAAGACCTAAATACAATGTATAATTTTTTCAAAAAAAAAGGACCTGAACGTATTTGTTTTCCCGAAAAGGACCTAATCATAATTTTGATTTTCAGTAAAAGAACCCGAGCGCAATGCTTAAAAACGCATAAAGGACCTAAACGTAATATATATATTCTTTTTCAAAAAAAAGGATATAATCGTATTTTTTTCCAAAAAAGGACCTAATCGTAATTATTTTTCGAAAAAAGGACTCGAACGCAATTTTTTTCCGGCTCGGCTCTAGCCACGAGCCGAACCGGCTCACTCACGGCTCAAACGAATGTGGGGGCGCGAACTCCACCATCTTTAGTAGATGGATGATACGTGTGAATTTTTTGCGTTTTAAATGGAACTAAAAGGTGTCCGTACATTATTCTTCTAAGAAAAAAAAGTAGATACAATATCTCAAACTTTTCTCTAAAATTTGTTTGGCTCCCTGAACTATAAAAACCAGAAATTTGACTATAAAAACCAGAAATTTGATCTTTTGAACTTTATAATCCGGTTCAAATAACGCTCTGGTATTACTTGCGTGGTGTGATAAATAGACGGTTTTGCCATGTATGATAATATATTGGCCATGTTTAAGTGAATAATAGGTAGGATTCACAGTGGCTTCTCTTCCAAACCGAAATAGAGAAGGAAGAAGCTACAAGGGACGACAACCATGGAAGCATGATTAGAAACTCAACAAGGAAGAAGTCTATGTGGGCTCACCTTCTATTGATCTAACTTAGCCAGTATATCATCCTATATAACAAAATCGTCTGGAGTTTATTTGAACCATATTACAAAGTTCGTAGTGTTAAATGTCTAATTTCATATGTTAGGGTGTTGAATTGACTTTCGATTAATGTTCAAGTTGTTATATGGACATTTTCATTCGTCTGATATATTGTAAGTCGTTTTATATTGTGAATGCATGCTCTACTTGAATAGTTGTTATTTTTGTTGTTCTATTGAAAACTAGATACCTCCTTAAAATAATTGTCACTTCAGTCTCATTTAATTTGAGAGTCATATTATGGCATGTACAATGGTGTAATATCAACCGTCTATACGCTTTTATCACGTAAGATTTTTGCTGACATAAGGGTGAGAGAAAGAGGAGAAAGAGTATAGATGTCTTTTCATGAAAAGACGACATATAAACAACATAAAACATCATTGCATGAGTTATTATCTATAATAAACACTTTTTTCGTACCATAATTAAAATATTGTAAGCACTCGTAAAGATAATATAAGATATCATTTATTGTAGAAGATGTCTTTAGTTTATCTTTAAATGATATAGATATGTATATAAAAATCTATGATCTCTAATATTATAAATGGTCTCACACACAACGATTTACATAACATGGTAGTACTAGGAAGCTATATCGATAGATAATATTCTTGGAGAGGTTCGGCTAACATCTGCCACGCAACCGTCGGATCGCTACAGTGTTTTTTGTGTGAAAAATTTCCCTAACCCCGCCTGACACTATAGAAACTACTGGAGAGGTGCTTTCATGCTTTTTTTTTAAATTGCACAAATATTAAAGTATGAATAAAGGGTAGATGATGATTACTTACTTACCCCTTCGATTTCCTATAGCTTGTAGTCATGTTCTTAATCAAGTCTATGTGAGGGATTTCGAGAAATCAGATTTTAGACTTGAATGACTACATTAAAGTCTCTATTTTTGTGATATTTAAAAATATCTATGGTTGCTTAAATCTTGAAAATAGGTAGAGATTGTAGCCCTCATGATAAGCTTCGCATAGAATCAAAAATCACCCAAATCAGAGTTCGGAGTAAAAAGTTATGAGCGTTTTAGTGGCTCTGACAGTGATAGCACCGCCCCTACATGGGCGGTAGCACCGCCCGGCCCCAGAGGCGGTGTAAAAACTCCAGAGAAGTGTGCTACCGGTCTCAGATGGGCGGTAGGACCGCCCGGGGCGGTACTACCGGGCCAGAGGCGGTGTAAAAACTCCAGAGAAGTGTTTTTTGGTGGAAATGGCGGTCTTCTGGGTCCTAGATGGGCGTAGCACCGGCATCAGTAGCAACGGCTAGTTTTGGTGTTTTTAATGCACGTATGACCGTTGGCCTAAAGGCGGTGCTACCGCCCTAGTAGAGCGGTAGCACCGGGTTTGCTGCGTTTTACCCCATTTCACCCTCCAACGGCTAGTTTTCTTGAGGGGCTATAAAAGGGGCCGAGCTAGGAGGGTTTAGTGGCTGTTCTAGCACCCATTTGAGGTATTCTTGTGAGAGCAAAACCCCAAGAGCTCATAGAGCCATATTTGAGTGATTTGAGATAAATTTGATTTAGAGTTTCTTGAGTAGAATCTCTTTGGTGTTGATTTGCTTTCTCTTGAGCTAGTGTGAGCCTCTCCTCTACTTTGTGCATGTGTTGCACTTTGTGAGCAAGGAGAGAAGCATCTAGTTGCATGTGTTGCATCTAGAGAAGGATTGAGCATCCTTGTGCATGTGTTGCACTTGGTGAGGTTCAAGCTAGAGGGCTTGGCTTATTACTCTTGGTGTTTGCCGACACCTAGACGGCGTGTGGAAGCGTCGTGCACGGTGACCTTCTCAAGGAGATTGTGAGAAGGCCCAAAGTTGTGAAGGTCGGAGCTCGCCTACCCGGAGGAGAAAGAGCTACCACTAGTGGAATCGAGGCGGTGCTCAATTCGTGGAGCCGGTCCAAAGTGGTTTGGGCTTGCCTCAACGTGGATTAGGGGAGACCGGCAAGTCTCCGAACACCACGGTAAAACATCGGTGTGTCTCCTTATGTTTGCTTTCAATTCTCTATTTACATTGTTGCAATTTACATTCCTAAAATTAAATTGCTTGATTGTCTTTAGGATTGTATATTCTTTAGTAGAGACATAATTAGCAAGTGCACTTAGCAAGCGTAGTTGATTTAGGCTTTAATTTGTCAAAACCTTAGTTTGTCGCTTCCGCATTGATTATTGTTTAGGTTTTGACATAAAGATAAGTAAAGTGTGTATTTAGTGAGAAGAATTTTTAAAACCGCCTATTCACCCCCGCTCTAGTCGGCATCCTCGATCTTACAAGTGGTATCAGAGCTTGGTCTCTCATTTTATTAGACTTAACCGTCTAGAGAGTAAAAGATGACGACTAGCGAATTAGTGCACTACACCGATTCACAAATATTTGATGGCTCAAATTATGCCTCATGGAAATTATTTATGATTTCTCATTTTAAATCCATGAGCCCCCAAATATGGTAGATCGTAGATGTGGGCTTTTCTCTTTGACTGAATGAATTTGCTCCAACTAAAGGAGAAGAGAAATGCCTACATCTCGACGCTCAAGCTACTAATGTTTTATTTAGCCTTGTGAGTGTAGATGTGTTCAACAAAATTTGCAATCTCAAGAGTGCTCATGAGATATGGGGTCAAACTTCAAGAAATATATGATTCATCCACATCAACAAATGAAGATTGCATTGGTGAATGCATTTCGGTAGAAGAATCCTCCACTTCTACCTCAAGTGATGAAGAAACCTCAACTTCTATCTCAAGTGACAATGAGCAACAATTTCTTTCATCATTAACTCGTTGCTTTATGGCAAAAGGTAGAATTGAGGTAAGTGATGATGATAATGATAATGAGCCCTCTTATGATGATTTAATGGATATGTTAGAGGAGCTCAATAATTATCTTGGGAAGGAGAAAGCCAAATATAAGATTTTGATGCTTGAGCATGATTCACTTCAAAATGATTATAATATGCTTAAAGAAAATCATGAATCCCTCCTTCTCAAGGAAATTATCAAGCCTAGAGAGGACATAGGAATTCAATGTGATTTAATTGATAATTTGCCATGCTTAAATGTTAATTCTTGCATTTCATCAAAAGTTGATATGTCCACCTTTAGTGATGATATGCCTTGTTGCTCTAGTTCAAATGCTAGTACTTCCTCTATGCTTGTTGGGACTAATCTTGTAGAGGAAAATAAAGAGCTCAAGGAACAAGTCACTCAATTGAGAAGTGACTTAGAAAAGTGCTATAAAGGGAAGGCTACCCTCGACGACATTCTAAGCAAACAACGGCACTCGCAAGACAAGAGAGGGATTGGCTACATCTCCAAGAAGAAGGTGAATAGCAAGACAAGGCACAACGCAAGACACACGAAGAACATCAAGTGCCTTGTATGCCATGAGAAGGGTCACGACGCCTCCGTGTGCCCTAACAGAGTGGAGATCAAGCCAAAATCATCAACAACGAGACAAAACGGTATTGAGCAAGACAAGAAGATCAAAAGAGGTCCAAATAGCCAAACTTGCTTTAATTGCCGAGAAAAGGGACACATTGGTAAAAATTGTCCCAAGGGTAAATCTCTTAAGCCAACTCTTTACAATGAACATTATTTGCTTAGAAAAGACAAAAATGGTAATGTGTTTGCCAAACTTATCAATTCTCCTAAGAATATGCAAAATAATAATAATCATTTGCTTAGGAGAAATAAATCTAAAAATGTGTATGCTAAAGTTGTTATAACTCCTAAGCCCATTCAAAGCAATGCAAATAAATTGCTTAGGAGGAATAACAATAGCAAACCATTTGCTAGATATGCTAGATCCTCTAAGCTCATTTATTATAATGATCATCATGTGCTTAGAAAGGATAAAACTAGATATGGATTTGCTAAAATTACTAAGACTCCTAAGCCTTACCATTTTAATGCCAATAATTCGCTTAGAAGTAATAACAATTGCAAATCTTTTACTAGTCATGTTAGTTCATCCAATGTCATTAATGTTAGGGCCATTTGGGTCCCTAAATCTCTTGTGACTAACATTCTTGGACCCAACAAAAATTGGGTACCAACAAGTGCCTAAAGGATTTCTAGTTACTTGGAGGGGCATTGGATGTTTGGTTTCTTCACAAGGAAGATGACTTCATCATTTGCAAAATGGAGCCAAGCATGAGGACGATCATTTCAATCATGAACCGATGCCATCTCGGGTAACAAGTATTTAAATTGATTCCTTATAGCTTCTAGCCTTGTGTAGGTTAAGTTGCATTATCATGAAAATCAATTTAAATAGCTTGTTCATGCTCTTGCTCTTGTATCTTAGTTATTCTTGATTGTATTCTTGAGTAAGTTTGGGAAGTGGAACATTAAGGGGGAGTGCTAAATCATAACCATCCCTATATGTGCCCATATTTATATACGTGCTAATACATTTTCAAAATCAAGCCATTTAGCCAAAAGTGAAAATCTTTGAAACTATTACTAATCTTGTGAAAAACTAGTTGCAAAATGTATACAAATGTTTTCAAAAAGTTTTCCAAGAGTTTTTGTCTCTATAACAACTAATTTCAAAAGAAAATAAGTTTCAAGTCAAAATCTAGTTACTAGTATCTTGTTTTGGATTTAAACTTATAATTTTCATAGAATAAATTGTAAAAAGATTTTGAAAATAGCTCCAAAATGAAAAACTTAGAGTTAGTCATTCTAAACAATCCTCGTATTCAAAAGATTTCCAAAAGACTAATCTATCCAAAGTTATTTGATTTTGAAACTCACACAAAAACTAATATTGACCTATATTGGTTATATTCTAGCACTTTGTGAGTTTCATCTTTTGGACCGAATCTTGTATAGTATCTTGGTTCAAAATAGTATTTTAAACTCATACAAACCAATTCCAATCAAATATCTTCTCATCTGTTTCATTTGATACTTTTTGGAAAGTTATTGAAAATCATATGCATACATATCCTTTTATATGAGCCTCTTTGGTCAAAAGTCAAAAATATTGCTTAAAAGGCCCATACTTGTGAAAATCTTTATAAAAGTTCTCAAATATGTATTTAAAATGTTTTACAATGCTTTCGGAGTAAAAATTCCTATTTTAGAAACATATTAGTAAAGTTGGCCTCAAATGGATCTTATAGGATCTTGATTTTGGATTAAATGAAATATTTTCATACATCAAAATCTATTGAGTTTTTGAAAAAGTGATCAATACAAAACTCGTAGGGTTGGTCATTTCAAGCATTTCTCTAGTTCATAGTTTTTCCAAACGACCAACCATTCAAAAGTTATAGCCATTTGAATTTGACCAAAATCATTCATTTGATCCAAAACGGCCTATTCTTGCATATTGTGGTTTTTGCAATTTGAATTGGATTTCTTTGTATATTATTACTTGAAATAGCATTTATAACTCATACAAAGCCATGAAAGTTCAAATCTCCATAAAGTTCAATTCGGATTGCATTTTAAGCATTCGAAGGAAATTCAACTTCTTCTCATGCCCTTAAAGCGTATTTTACTATATCTTTTGAAATAAATTTATTTTGAGGAAATTATTTTTGGGATACCTTCTAACTAGCCCCAAGTTCATTTCTGGAAATTTTCAAACCATTTGGACTTTGTTTGAATTTTTTTTGACTTTTTATCTCTTTGAGTACAAAATTATGCCTACAAAGCGCATTTTGTCATATCTTTTGAAATAAAATTGATTTTTAGGAAATTATTTTTGGGAAACCTTCTAACTAGTCCAAAGTTAATTTCTGGAAATTTTCAAACCATTTGGACTTTATTTGAAAAAGTTTTGACTTTTCTCTTTTTTGAGTAAAATTCATGCCTACAAAGCAAAATTTGAGATATCTTTTGAATGGAGACTCCTTTTTAGAAAATTCTTTTTGGAAAAGATTTTTATGATCCAAAATCTTGTTTCTGCATAGTTTCAAATAATTTGAACCTCATTTGAAAAAGTTATGCCGTTTTCTCTCTTTGATCAAATGTTGAAAATTCAGACTTTTATATGGTTTTGAGCTGATTTGTGATTTTTGTATCTCCAAATCAGGTCATAATTTGAGGGGACCACCTTTGTAAAAATTGATCCTCAATAGTTGGTCTAGTATGTCAAATTTTATTAGATTTTTTGGATCTCATTTCAGCAGTTTTTCAGCTATCTTTTGAAGCCTAAATGAAATGTCAAAATCAAAACCACGAAATTTTCAGCTTGAAATCCTTGTGGTTTTTATATCTTTTAATTGGCTTTAAGTTGGAAGAACCTCTCAAAACAAAACTTGAGCAGTTTTAAATGTCTTAGCTCCATGATTTATCTTAGAATCCTTTTGGAGCTTGTTTATTCTAGTTTTGAAAAATGCTCTCTTTTTGGATATGTCATGGTATCAAGTTGATCTTTAAAAAAATGAGCTTGTTTAAAATAAATATCAATATCTTTCTCAAAGTGGTATTCTCATGCAAAATTATCTTTACAAGTGATATCTCTTACAAATAGCATCATTTGAAAAACAATCTTTACTTGTGGTATCAATTGAAAAATGAGCATTACAAGTGGTATTACTTTAAAATTGATATTTACAAGCTCTATAGTTTCTTCAAGTGGTATTACAAGTGATGCTTCTTTAAAACTTTCTACAAGTAGTTTCATGAAAATTCGAAGCTCATCTGGATGTTTTTCTTGTTTAAGCGCTATTAGGCTCTCAAAGACTCCTTTTGTGAGTTTGTTTGCAAATTGAAAAGCCTAATAAAATGAGGAGTTTATTTCAATGTGTTTCAAATTTGTTTTCCATGCTTAACCCAAAATATGGCCTCGTTTCCTTTTGGTTTACTCTTTTGGGCCATATAAAGAAGAAGTTTGTGAAATTCTTGAATCTTATTGAAAATTCTTAATATTTACAAGTGGTATTTTATTTAAAGATTCTTGTGAACTTCAATAGGTCATATGTATTCATTTCAATCTTGTTATGACCTCATTTTAGAGATTTTCTTGCCAAGCTCTCTCTTATTCAAAGTTGCATTTCCTTGCCAAGCTCTTCACTCTAAAAGATCTCCTTTTTAGATTCGTTTTCCATTTTTTGGTGTTTAATGCCAAAAGGGGGAGAATTTGTGGGAGCTCAATACCTCATTTGGTTGAGGAGTTTGTGGGAGCTTAATTTGGTTAAGGGGGAGAATTATTTTAATTATTTGTCTAAAAACTTCTCATACGCATTCTCACTTGTTAATGCTTAAATTGCTCAAAGACATGCTTACATGTTCAAATAGATTAAATTATCTCGATATGATGGTTTTCATCCAAATGTGGGTATTAAGCTTGGATTTGTCATCAATCACCAAAAAGGGGGAGATTGAAAGTTCAAGCTCCATTAAGTTGGTTTTGGTGTTAATGACAAATCTAATATTGAGACTAACTCTTTTGATAATCATAATATCGATTAGTCTCAATTATTAAGTAATGACAAATCGTTTATAAGACTAACTCTTTTGGTGAGCTTAACTCTTATTAGTCTCATATTTGGATGGAAAATGGAAAACCTAAGGTATGCACTTGTATGCACTCTATCATCTGAATGCATATTTAGGATTCAAGTTAAAGTATGAACTCTTCCGTTGCTTTAGGCCAAATATGTGCATTATGTTCCTAATTCATATATTACATGAATGCACACATCTAGGGGGAGTTTATAATTTAACTTGTTGTTTCAATAGTATTGATCCATGTCTTATTACTAAATAACATATAAAGGATCAAGACTTTGAAACAATCGTTAGAGTATATATAACTTGTGTAGTTGTAATATACTCATGCAAATATAGGATAAACTCATATGCAATCTAAGATTGATTATGTGCGTATTGATTCTATGATCAATTTGTTATATGCACATACCTAATGGAGTTTATTCTATAGTTGATGGTTTAAATGTATTGATCCCATGTCTATCACTCAAACATATATGGATCATTACTAACCATCATATTGGGTATATGAAACTTATGTAGTTAATATATACTCATGACAATTTAAATTGTGTTCGGTTGCCATTCAATCAACAAAGAACTAGTCATGTGTTGATAGTTCACTTTGTTGATCCTTGGGAAATCGAAAGTTCTTGAGTATATGAAGCATTAGTTGCATTAATATACTCAAGACACAATTAATCTTTCAATCATTTGTCTTTGGGTTGTGGTCAATCATCAAAGGAAAAGATCAAAGGATCTTGGGAGCATCCATTATGTGTTAATGAGTGCAATGATGATTGAGACAACCATGTGTTTTGGACTAACACTTTCAATGAGTTTGAAATAGGTTAAGTGCAAGTTTGAGATGGATGAACGGGAAAAGGACGTCATCATGTGTTGATGAGCATCAAGAGAGGATCCCGAAGCTAAGATAAGGGGAGTTCATCATGTGTTGATGAATAAGACAAAGATCCCGACTTGGAGAGAAGATGATGGAAATCATAAAAGCTCCAAGTGGATGTGCTAGAGGCAAAGGTATAACTAGCTAGGGCTAAGGATGTGTTCCTAGTCTTTTACTGGTCTCGGTGTTTGGATGGGAGACCGGGTTGCTAGTTAGGTGCCGTACTATTAAGAGGGGTTAAGTATTATAGCTTGAGCTTCATCATGTGTTGATGAACTTAATCCGGTTCACTCTAGCTCACTCTCTATTTGGATCTTGCATGAGCTAAGTATTTGCATGTGTTGCAAATAAGGGAGCTCATGCTTGCTTCTTATTGAACCTTAATCGATTTGGTTTTTGCATGGAGCTATGGAATTGCATGTGTTGCAAAAGGGAGATAGCTCATGTAATTTGGTTTATATGGTTTTTGCATAGAGCTAAGTTTTGCATATGTTGCAAAAGGTGAGAGCTCATGCATCGGTGTTTTAGCTTGTGATTTGATCATGTGTTGATCATCACAAGGCTAAGTAAAGTTTATGATTTTTCTATTTGCAAATAATCTAGAGGTTATGGTTTTGATCCTAGAGCATGTGTTGGCATTTGCAAATGTGTTTTGCAAAGTGTCGGGATTATGTGTTGATCCTTACATGGCTAGAGGATTGATCTCATGGGTTCTCGGTTTATTTGCAAATATGTTTTGCAAATTGTTTTGATCATGAGTTGATCACCAAATGGCATAAGATTTGATCTTATTTGATTCCCTATAGCTTGTAGTCATGCTCTTAATCAAGTCTATGTGAGGGATTTCGAGAAATCAGATTTTAGACTTGAATGACTACATTAGAGTCTCTATTTTTGTGATATTTAAAAATATCTATGGTTGATTAAATCTTGAAAATGGGTGGAGATTTTAGCCCTCATGATAAGCTTCGCATAGAATCAAAAATCACCTAAATCAGAGTTTGGTGTAAAAAGTTATGAGCGTTTTAGTGGCTCTGACAGTGGTAGCACCGCCCCTACATGGGCGGTAGCACCGCCCGAGCGGTGCTACCGGCCCCAGATGGGCGGTACTACCGGCCCAGAGGCAGTGTAAAAACTCCAGAGAAGTGTTTTTTGGTGGAAATGGCCGGTGCTACCGGTCCTAGATGGGCGGTAACACCGGGGTCCTGTAGCAACGGCTAGTTTTTGGTGTTTTAATGCACGTAGACCGTTGACCTAAAGGCCGGTGCTACCGACCCTAGTAGGGCGGTAGCACCGGGTTTGATGCATTTTTACCCCATTTCACCCTCCAACGGCTAGTTTTCTTGAGGGGCTATAAAAGGGGCCGAGCTAGGAGGGTTTAGTGGCTGTTCTAGCACCCATTTGAGGTATTCTTGTGAGAGCAAAACCCCAAGAGCTCATAGAGCCATATTTGAGTGATTTGAGATAAATTTGATTTAGAGTTTCTTGAGTAGAATCTCTTTGGTGTTGATTTGCTTTCTCTTGAGCTAGTGTGAGCCTCTCCTCTACTTTGTGCATGTGTTGCACTTTGTGAGCAAGGAGAGAAGCATCTAGTTGCATGTGTTGCATCTAGAGAAGGATTGAGCATCCTTGTGCATGTGTTGCACTTGGTGAGGTTCAAGCTAGAGGGCTTGGCTTATTACTCTTGGTGTTTGCCGACACCTAGACGGCGTGTGGAAGCGTCGTGCACGGTGACCTTCTCAAGGAGATTGTGAGAAGGCCCGACAAAGTTGTGAAGGTCGGAGCTCGCCTACCCGGAGGGGGAAAGAGCTACCACTAGTGGAATCGAGGCGGGTGCTCAATTCGTGGAGCCGGTCCAAAGTGGTTTGGGCTTGCCTCAACGTGGATTAGGGGAGACCGGCAAGTCTCCGAACACCACGGTAAAACATCGGTGTGTCTCCTTATGTTTGCTTTCAATTCTCTATTTACATTGTTGCAATTTACATTCCTAAAATTAAATTGCTTGATTGTCTTTAGGATTGTATATTCTTTAGTAGAGACATAATTAGCAAGTGCACTTAGCAAGCGTAGTTGATTTAGGCTTTAATTTGTCAAAACCTTAGTTTGTCGCTTCCGCATTGATTATTGTTTAGGTTTTGACATAGAGATAAATAAAGTGTGTATTTAGTGAGAAGAATTTTTAAAACCGCCTATTCACCCCCCCTTTTGTCGACATCCTCGATCTTACAGATGTAGTCTAACTTCATCAAATGATGTACCAATGATTTTTCTGATTCTAAGATGTACATATGAGTTGGATCTGATGCTGTACCAATGCCTTCACCCTTCAGGCAATCACTGGAGACTGCTGGTTTGAAATAGGAATAACGGTCGCCGCAACTGAACTATCTTGCAACGTATTATTCGATTCATTGCTTGTTTGCTTGGTCAATTACTTTTTTAGTTTCAATCACTAACCATTGTGTTGCACTGCTGTTCGATTTTGTAGATGGTAGAGCCTGAAGAAAACCCTGGAAATCATGATAGCCAAACGGGCGAGGCCGAGACTACACAGACAGAGAATGATCAGCAGCAGCCGCAACAGCAGGAGGTTAAGAAAAGAAAAACAATGACACCAAGATCAGATGTGTGGGAAAGGTTAAGCAAGATCAAAGTTGGAGATGTCCTTAAGGCCAAGTGCAAACATTGCGGTCGTGAGCTTCGCTGTGATCCAAAAACTAATGGTACATCCTCCTTAAACTCTCACTTGAGAATTTGCAAGCGTAATCCTAATAAGAACACAGATGCTAAGCAAGGTACTTTACAAGTAGAAGCAAATCAGGGGGAGAGTAGTCATTGTGCCATTTCCACATGGAAGTTTAATCCTGAAGCACTTAGGGAGTCTTTTGCTGAAATGATCATTACAGATGAGCTTCCTTTTGCATTCTCTGAACGTGAAAGATTTAAAAAGTTCATGTCTAAAGCTTGTCCACGTTTCTCTGTGCCTTCTAGAAGAACAACTACTAGGAACTGTGTTCGCACTTATAATAATTAGAAAGCAAAGCTGAAACAATTTTTAAAAGATTCTTGTGAAAGAGTTTCCCTCACAACTGACACATGGGCTTCAAACACACAACAGAACTACATGTGTGTGACAGCACATTTCATTGATAGCGATTGGAAGCTACATAAGAAGATCATTGGTTTTTTCATGGTTAAGGGCCATAAGGGGGAGGATATTGGGAAATCCTTAGAGAGATGTTTGATGGAATGGGGCATAGAAAAAGTTTTCACAGTAACTGTTAACAATGCTAGCTCCAATGATAGTGCTCTACATTATATGAGAAAGGTACTGAATAATTCTAACAGTAGCATTGCTAAAGAAAAGTATCTTCACATGAGATGTGCTGCACATATTATTAACTTGATAGTTTCTGATGGCCTAAAAGAAGTGTTAGTTTTAGTTCAGTGTGTTCGTGCTGCAGTTAAATTTATTAAGAATTCACCATCTAGATTAGCAAAATTTAAGAGATGTGTTGAATTGGCAAGGGTGGATAGTAAAGCATTCTTATCACTAGATATTTGTACTAGATGGAACTCGACATACCTTATGCTGAGTGCTGCAGTAATTTATGAGGATGCATTTGAGAGGTATGGCGAGGAAGACCCGTACTATGCAATAGAGTTATGTGGTGATAAAGGTCCTGGAGTTCCTGAGAGCGGAGATTGGGAGAATGCAAAGAAGATGGTCGAGTTTCTTGCCCACTTCTATAAGCTCACTCTCCGCGTTTCTGCCACACAACATATGACATCTAACATTTTGTTTCATGAGATTGCGGATGTTTTGCTTTTGTTGCGACAATGGTGTCATAGTTATGATGACATGCGCAAAGAAATGGGCCAAAGAATGCTAGAGAAGTACTACAAATATTGGGGAGATAAGGAGAAGTTGAACATGGTCATCTTTTTTGTTGTAGCACTTGATCCAAGATACAAGCTATCTAATTACACAAATATAGCTACTTTGGAGATGTTTGGTGAGCAAGAAGGAAAGGAGGTTTGGAATAATGTGAATGATTCTTTTCATTCTTTGTTCAACGAGTATAGAAAACTATATGCTTCAAGTGATAAGGCACCGCAATCTAATGATTCACAAGAACCTCTAGAAAGAAGCACTAGGCTGATGAAGTCTCTAATTACTGAAAAGATGAGGATGAGCAATAGTGGATTTGGCACCAGCAAGTCTGAATTTGAGAAATACCTTGGTGAAGAGAATGAAGAAGATAACAATGATTTTGATATTCTTGAGTGGTGGAAGTGCAATTCTCCTAGATTCCCAATATTGTCTCGCTTAGCTCGTGATGTGTCAGCTTTCAGCACAGGGGGACGTGTGCTAGATGATTTCAGGAGCTCACTCACGCCTTTTATGGTCCAATCCCTGGTTTGCACACAGGATTGGTTACGACGATCCCTTCCTGTCAATATTGAAGAAGATCCTATAGACTTGGCCAAAATTGAGGAAGGTAAATAGAAAAATTACTTTACTAATTGACACTTATAATTATATCTTTCTTGGTCATTATGAAAATAAACTGTTGATTGATTTTATTCCATTTCAGCTATAATTGCAGAAGATGTTGCCAATTCGTCTAAGGCAAAGTCCAATTCCGAGTCCATCACCAAACCTAGTGAGACTACTTCCTAAATCTAGGTGAGATTCGAGACGATGTTTACTCCATAGCTTGCTCACTGACCTGTACAAAATTGTAAAGGACAAGGACAACATATCAAAACATAAGAAAGTGTGTTGAAAGCAGCAAACTTAGTGTACATAAAGGCAGAAGAAAGCTTATATGTTCATTTATGCTCTACTTGGAGAGATTTCAATTTTCTAAGTTATCTTTCTTGTATCTAAGGGTTGACCACGAAAGAAATAAGAGAAGGCTAGACCATGCCAGAAATCAAGTTGAAAATTGATTCTGATCAAAATTAAAACAGGTCTTTATTTGGCTAGCTATGAATGCCCAGGACTGTTTATTACTATTAGATGCCCTCTGCTTATTGACATATTCTATGCTCTGCGCAGACTAAGACTTTGGAGTTTGCACTATGGTTCTTATCACTAAGTATAGTTGGTAACTCTTATGCGCTACTGTGATAGAATGGAAAATAAGAAAGGCAATATAAAAGTAAGAGTTATGCTTATTAACCAAATTGTGGAAGCTGATCCCTCGTATAAATCATATACCTTTCTGGTTTGGTTTTGATACTCTGAAATGAACTTAAATTTAATCTTGACATTAGATTTCTGGTTTCTCTGAGTAGGTATCAGATGTCTTGAGGACCATTGGGTCCTATGCTGAAAATCTCGCTGTCTTCTGTGTTAAACTAATGCAAATACCTATTCTGTTTTGGCCTTGTATACTCAGTTCCCCATATCATATGTTCATTTGGGAGATTTTTTTTGAATTTTCCATAATGTCAACTGATTTTACGTAGAATTATTTGTTTGTATTTGAGTTTCAGTTCATGTCAAGGAGACGAGGAGCAAGATGTCAAGGAAGCTACACCAACTTTAAATTCCGTTAGTCATGCAACCTGTTTTGTATTAGGCTAATAGCTGGACCTGGATGTCTGAAATTCTGAAGTTTAGTTTGTTTGGAAATTGGAACAAAGCTTGTAGAATGAGTTTTAAATTTGGACTTTGTAAGTCAGTAGTAGTGCCTAAAATAGTGCAACTTTGTCGTGCTTTTTTTCGTATGTTGTTTATTGATCTGAACAATTGAAGTTTATTATCTCAATCACTGTTTGTTAATCTAAATGATCTGTTGACGCTGCTGCATGGATTGGATGCTGCTGCGTCTCAAACCATTTATGCTGCTACAGGCCACCGGTGGCACCTTCAAAACAGGGCCTTTTTAAACTTCAATGATCTGAAATCTGAATGCTGTATTGCTGCTATTGTGTTTGTGTTCGGCTAACCGAAAAAACCGAATACCGAACCGAAATTTTTTCGGTTTTTTCGGTTCTGTTTTTAACATTGAAATGAAAATTTCGGTTTCTATGGTGCAAAAACCGATTTTTTTTAAACCGAAAAAACCGAACCGATCATACCGATTAAACCGAATGCCCACTCCTAGGTTAGCTGTCGCCTATGGCCCCACGTGGAAAAGGAAAGGCTCACTAGTCCCACCGCAAGTCGTTCAAGCCCACAGCATGTCTGTCCTCCTATAGTCCTCTGACCATCGTAGCTGTCATGACCGCAACTCATTCTCGTGCTTTCACCGACGTCGAGGACAACTCCAGCAGCCCAACCGTCTTCCCAGCTACCATTTTCTGAAAAGTCGAGCTTGTTGATATTGCTCCATCCAGTACAATGATTTCTTTTTGTGTGTGAAACATCGAAAGCTTCCGTTTCTTGATGAAAAAAGGGAAAATGATCGATTATCGATGTTCAAGAGAATATAGGATAAGGCACCGGCCTCAAAAGATCAAACTAATCCCTCCTGATGTAAAACGGAAGTACAAGATGCAATTCGCAAAGATTAGAGCATTGCAGCCTAGATCTTGCACATACCAATCTCTTGTTAAGAGATAGATCACTTCTATATTTATGCACTTGTTGGTGCCAAAAAAGAGCCAAGTGGTCTCAATACATGCGAACACCGCATTTAAGTAGGGTTCAAGGCGTGCCAGCCGATTTAATTCTGCAATCGGCAAGATAGATTGAAACAGCTATTAATTGATTTGATCAGCTTAAACCAAAATATATCGAAATAGATATTCACAGCCGATTAGGTTCCGTGAATCAGTAAGATAGATTTAAACACCTTTTACAGCCGTTTAGAGGATAGGTAAAGATATGTTTCCCCCAAAAAAGACGATGCGCAACAAGATCGGTATGAAAACAAACCCGAGTTGGCGTAACTTGGAGATGATCAAAATCGGTGATGCGCAACTTTATTGATAAAAAACGAATTACAAGGAGTAAATGCTAAAGCTAGAAACAACTTCTAGTCAACAGAAAATAAAAAGTAGATGCGAGTTTGATTATTGTTTCATGATCCCTTTGTCCGGCCTTGCAACCCTTTTTATATCGCGTAGGTCGATCGTGTCCTTCTCCGACTCCTCAAAATCCATTACTCGTATTGGCCTCTGTCTCTTGGAGATGGATTACTTTTTGAACCGATATTGGCTAGAAATATCCAGTTTTAACCTTAGCTTTACAAATCGGTCACATCCTTCCAAATCCCAGTGCCAACATATGCCCCTCCCCCATTTTTGGGAGATGATATGAATCTTTCAAAAATCTTCTTGATCGGCTTAACCATGCATTTTTCCTTTTCACACTCTTCTCGGTAACTTCTCCATTTATCACGCCATAAAATCTTGAAACGTGCAATTTCTCACCATAACTGCCCTTGAATCTTTGAAGAAATTACCCGTCTTTTGCCAATGGTTTTACCCCTCTATAAATACGGTAACTTACCCCTGTCATTTTCATGCGCTCTTGCTCTCAAATTACACACAATCAGCTTTAGCCCTCTTTTCTTCAACTTCAATTCCTCAACGCTTCAACATTGTCGGTTTAAGAACAATAGACCCCAAACAGGTATTCATCCCTGTGCCCGATAATGAAGACCAATATTATTTAGGTCCGTAGGCAACCTACATCCATCGGTTATTATAGATCAGGATATACCTAGGCTCCCTCTCCATGCTCTAGGGTATAATATCAATGGATGGAGCAAAAGTGTTAGAGATTGGCCGATGGCATTGAAAAGGTGGCGAGACTGGTATAATCAGGTAGCGGTGGAAAAAATGCCCATGTGGAAGAATGGGTATATCAGAGTATCTCCCCTTATTCTTGGCTGATCCAGAAGCTAATGAGCCCTTAGTGGCTACGACGTGCTATTTTTGATCGATCACCCTGAACGCTTTCACGTTTAGGATGGGACCCATCGGCCCAACCCGTCTCGACATAGAACAACTCAGCGCCAAACCTCATTACAAGTTAGTTTCCACCAAGGGATAAAGATGGAGCCAACACATTCGAGAAAACAGAAAGGCCGGCCTAGTGTCTGACAAGGAACATGTAGCATGTCTCAATATGTGGCTTGATAGATACATGTTCTATGGAGCATCTCTTGGACCAACTCAAGTGTATCAGGTCATAGTAGAGCAGCTGGTGGAAGGCCATCGGCTAGCCTTGGGAAAGATGTTCTCAAGAGCTGTTTACCAAATAATGCACATCATACACAATTAGCTCTTCACTAAATTCGGCCAATACTTAGTCGGTAATGTGGGTGGCCCCTGTGGTTCATTCAAGTCTGGCTTTATCCGCTTTTAGCCTACATTTTCAGATTGCCAGAGAGGTGATGACTCCTTTTCCTCATGAAGAATTTTTGGAGCATCAAAACAAGAATTTCAGAAATAGTCGATTGTTCGGGGAGAGACTTATCCTCTACTCGTCTGACACCAAGATTACCCCTGTCGGAGTATCTAAGTATTTGTCTTTCTTCTTCGGATTGGACAGTCAGGATTATCCTTCAAGCGAGTTCTTCTGATATAGAGACGTTGATGGCTATTCTTGCCCATCCTTTTTGCATTTGATGACCGACATTACTGATATGCTAGAGGAGGCTTTGGAATTATACAAGATTTTCCTTTCCCCATGTGTGCTCTCTGTCGGCTTACATTCCAAAGGTCAGACGTTTCAACCGTCCTATGAGTTTTATCACCTGACAGTGTATTCTAGGCAGTTAGGCTTTGGCCAGGTCCCTCCCAACTTTTGTCTGCTTGATCGGCTATGCCCAAGGCATCGGGCACGTCGTGCTTTAGGGGCCCAGATTGCCCTCCATATAGCTGACGATCTTCAGCTTCAAGACTTGCCATGTTTTATGCTGCATCAACGACAGGTACAGATATTTCTTCAGTGGTGGTCGATGATCTTTGCTGCACTTTACCCTGAAGAGTGCATGCTGTCGGCTGTAATATTTGATTTCTTTCCAGACTTCCAACCGGAGTAGATAGTTCTTACCGACTTTGCTAGTAGCAATTCAAGTTCTAGCAGTGATGCTAGCTCATTTGGCTATACTAACTTGAGTTTTATTGATGTTGTCTGCGATGAATCAACTAAGATAGCTATTTTGTTGTCTTGTAATTTCCATTCTCCCTCATCCTTACTCATCTGCTTCATACTTATATTTTACAAGCTAAGCAAGCTGGGAAGAATGTCGCTGGTGGCTCATCGGGCTTGGGCCAAGAAAGGCCTCGTCCCAACGATGGAGTTGCCATGGCAGGATATTCATCGGCTAATCTTAATGTCCAGTCCCCCTCCCTTTCTGACTTGGAGAGGCACTTGTCGGCTTAAACTTCAATTTTTCGTTACTTTTCTTGTATTCTAACATTTTGAGCCGATTATATAACAGAGAAAAAGCATGGCCATACTGGCAAGAAGGCTACTTCCAAGGGTCCTACTCAAGAGGTATCGGCTGAGAACACATCGCAAGGATCGGCCGTGGGCTAGGTAACATACATTCCTAACCGATCTTATTTATTTGATTAACCACCAAATTTCTAACAAGTCCTTTTTGACATCTTGTAGCTCGTACCATCTCCGCCTAACTTCATCCCCAAGATTGCACCCAATTTACTGCTTAGTGTATAAGCCAATCTACCTCCTCCACCAATGCAGCCGACACCCACTTTGGGCGAAGGGACTTCTGCCACCGCTGCTCCTGGCGCTCAGCTCATCGGCAAGCCTTCCCAATCCCTCACCCAAATTCTGGGGTTCGATTTGTAAGACCTCAAAGATGAGGAAGAAGAAGCTACGAAGATGTTCCCTAAGGAAATCAAGAAGATCATATCAGTCTCCAAAGATGTATCAGCTCAAGTGGTATCGGCCCCAGGAACGAAGCAAAGGCTGGACCACTTCTTCAGGCTCCTCCATGCTCCATCGGCCTCTTTGCTTAAGGATGCCCAGCCGATTCGAGACACCATGGACGTGGTGAAGGCCAATCTACCGAAAGAGGCTACTGCCACACTGCTCAACATCTTCTTCATTGATGAAAAAAAGAAGTGGTGCACGTAGTGAAGCTTCTTTTTCTTCTTTAACCATAAATCCAAAAAAATTTCTACCTCCTTTCTTTTTCATGTATTTTTCTGATTAGGAAAAATAAAAAATTATGTCAGTTATTTTGAAGTTATTCTAATCTCGTACACACAAAATTTTGCAATTATTCATCTACTACTGGAATTTGGATTTATTTTATCGATGCAAATTGGATTTGGATAGAAGGGTACATTCTTTTAAAGGCTAGAGCGTTGGGCAGCTCAACGCCAAGATCAGAAGCTTCTGGACCAAATGATAGCCGACACCAAAGTCAAGAAGGCCAAGTATGATGAAGACATGAAAGAACACCAACAAGGAATCGGCATCCAAAATTCAGCTGATTTAGAAATTTCTAGAGGAGTTGACTAAGGTGAATGCTCAATTGGCTGATATTCAAGAATCATCGAGTGTTGGCTAAAGTGAATTTTATTTCTTTTTTAGAGTTGAGTTTGCTCTCTGTTTTTGGTATTTATTGCTTTCTTCAATTGTTCGCGTAGATTTTGAAGTACCCGAGATATTCGTGAGCAAGGAGCCAACTCAAGAGTACGGTCCAGAGCAAGATCAAGAACTTTTTGAAGGCAAGTTGTGCTTTGATCATGTTGAGCCCATGTTTTAAAAGTTATATTGTTTTAAACTATAGCATGCTAATTCAATATATACTTGTTTCAATTAATTTGGGATTAGTTATTCAACCTAATTGAACTTATGTCAACCTTGTCATTTGTATGCCATGAATCCTTATCACCCTAGTATGGTTTCTTATTAGTTGGTACTATTAATTGCTAATGTGGGATAGTTAGAACGTGAATAGTTTGCTTAGCCATGTAATGAGTTATTGATATCATTTTATGTATGCAAAGTTAATCTTGCTTAATGGAATATGGAACATGTTTATGAATTGGTGTGTCAGGTGTTGTCACACAATGTTGTTGATAGCACGTGGTGCATGGTAAACAATTGGGGTGGTAAAATGATTTAGACTGAGGCAAGTGGCAAGGGTTATGTTTTTATGGTGGGCCAATGTGGCACTTGGGCGGTCACATTGTTATTTTTAATTAATGAAAGTTGATGGTATGAATAATGGTAATTGTGAATTTTTGGTAAGTCTTGCCTTGGTCAATTAAGGATTTAACCTTACAAGCATTTGAATTGAGTCAATATACAACCACATGTCTGGTATGAGATAGACCTAGTTGATTAATTTGTAATGTCTAGATTTTGGTTCTGTCGTGGTGTTGTGGGTTCCGGGTGCACGGGTAGACTCATATGGCGCAAGAGTGGGGCCTTGATAGTGGTAACTAGTCCTTTCAGTGTTGAAACCTCAGCAGGCAGTACTGGGTTTAGACAGAGTATTGTAAAGGCTTTGTTATGATCACTCACCTATGTTATGTACCTGTAAAAAACCTCCAAAATTGCCCTGAGAACGAAACTGTCTTCCCTGCACTTCTCGTTCAGCTTTACAAGCAAGATGAAACAAACGAATGATAGAGTTGTAATCTTTATAATTAAGAATGCCCTGAATTTCACGATTAAGCCCTCCTAGGAATCTAGCCATTTTAGCATCTTTAGTTTCTTCTAACCCACAATGCAGCAAACCAATTTGTAGTTCTTGGTAGTATTCTTCTACTGTTTTACTACCCTGTCTTAAGCATTGCAAATTGTTAAGCAAAACACGAGAGTAATATGAAGGCACAAATCTAGCTCTCATCATTCTTTTCATAGAATCCCAAGTTCTAGGTATGTTCTATTCATTCCAACAAGCATCTTCCCAACAAATTGATGCAAAATCAGTGAACTCACTAATAGCAGCCCTAATCTTTTTTATTCTCAAGAAAATCAAAGCATGCAAACTTTTGATCTACTGCTAACTCCCAATCAAGATATGCATTAGGATTATATTTACCAGCAAAAGAAGTCATTGTAAATTTAATTTTTGACAATGGATCATCACAATCACATACCTCTCGCTGATGTCGTCCCATACCTCGTCGATTGTGCCGCCGCCGATGGTGATCATGATCATTGTTTACGTTGAAGCCCTCATCGGATCTGTATCAGCGACGTAGTTGTTCACGTCATCTACTTCCGCGTCATCTGCCCAAGAGTGATCAATGGTAGGTGCAGCAGGAGGTGGTTCCCACTCGAGGCCCTCAACACGTGTGCGGAGCACCACGATGTTGGTGTTGATCTAGTCCAAAGCATCGTGTCTACTTTCCGTGTGTCAGTGGAACAAGCACTCAAGGTGTTGCACGAGCCCTCTCATGCGTGGATCATCCTCACTTTTCTCATCATGTTTTCTTGAACCCGCCATTGTTAGTAGAAAATAAGAAAAAAAAATAAACAATTGTATATAATCTCTATCAACTACTAGGTGCTAGAGGTTGACAAGTCACACATGCGTGGTGTGAGGGGTGGTGCGGCTTACAGAGTCCTGATCGGTCTAAGGGATTCCGAGTGGTTACAGGATTCTAGTTGGTTACAGGATAGAGTTTACATCTTTATCTACCCTATTAACGACTCGGATTACAACCGTATCCTTTATATCTAAATATACATTCAACTGTCTATAGGGTGTATCCCCTTGCGCACGGCAGCAAGGCTTGGTGCGGAGCTTATCCTTTGGGCCTTCTACTTGGGCCTGTCTTCTCCTCAGGTGATACTGGGCCGGTCATGAAGATACCTGGTTTCATATATTCCACAGTAGTCCCCGAGTGATTCATGATCCGATTGCTATATTTTTATCCGGGCCTTGACTCTGGATCAACATCTCTAGCTTCCAGCGTAAACCTCTGACTGATTTCTCTTTTGATTTGAGCGTTTTTCTTTGCAGCAAGGGGATTATGAAGGACTCGAATATAACCCCCGTTTTTTGATTATAATCTTTTGTCTGACAGGTTTATTGTGGGTGACTTCATGAATCTAACCCATATTTCAGATGTGGATAGATACCTCTTCCCGCTCGAAGCGAAACCTTAATTCTCTTCGTGGATCAATATTGGACGATCTTCAAGGCTGTTTTGGTTTTTTGTGTCAACCCCATTTCCAAAAACCTCTTTGGCTTCTTAAACTATATTAACTCCAAGTCTCCTCGGCTTCCGATGCATTTACTTCATCCTTACTATATCGGCTATAAAAGGCGAACCAGAGCTTTCAGAATTTATCCTCTCACGCTTAGTTCTCCACTTTCTTATGCCAAACTTCATCTTCTTTGCGAGGGATTGCATGGCCAGCCAGAGTCCTATGGTTGCTGAATTATGGGCGCTCTTCGATATTGCCATGGCGGAGTGGGCGGAGGATAAGGCTGTCGCCCTTGATCGTGTCGCCATCGACACCCTCCTCGAGATCTTCCCCGTCCTTTATAGGGCTAGGGAGGCTCTTGTGGAGGCGCTTGGCCGCATGCGCCGGGGAGAAGTTTAGGGCCCTGTAAATGTAATACTTCCCCAGGCATAATGCCTGGTGAACTTTATATATATAATAAAGAAGTACCTTTTCTAAGCATTTTTCCATGATTGTTGTTTAGACGTAGCTTGAACCCAGCTTGGGGCATATCGAAGCTTGCATGGTTCCTTGGTCAAGTGACATTCACATCCATCCGTCATAGGATACATCTTAGGTCTGACTTGGGACATATTAGGATTTGCGCGGCTCTTGCCCAAGTGGTTCCCATATCCGACTGCGGTTGGATATAGCCTAGGTTCAGCTTGGAGCGTATCATGCTTACGTGGCTCTTGGCCGAATGATACCCATATCCGACTGAAGTAGGATACAGCTCTGATCCGTCTTGGGACATATCAAGGTTTTCTTGGCTCATGGCCGAGTGATGCCCATACCCGACTGATGTAGGATATAGCTTAGGCTCAACTTGGAGCGCGTCACGATTACGTGGCTCTTCGTCGAGTGATACACATATCCGACTGGTGTAGGAACAGCTTAGGCTCAACTTGGAGCGTATCGGGATTTTTTTAGCTCATGGCCGAGTGATACTTGCATCCGACTGGCGTTGGATACAGCTCTGGTCCGACTTGGGACATATCGAGGTCCATCCGAACGGTATCCGTACTCGTTTATTACGACGCACAGGTTTTCGACTCTCATGGGGCATACCATTGGATTCGTGTCCGTTTAGGCTCAACTCGTGATATATGATTCTGTCATGCGGTAACCACCTAGCGACCCAACATGGGGCATATCACAAGAAGATATTTTTAATCCGAACTGGAAGACACCCACGTCTCGCTTAGTTCGATAAGTGGTTAAACATCCCATCGTGGGGAGCAACGTGTCCCAAACATCTCCTATTGGGAAGGAGGTGACCACCGAAACAGTATGTTCTTGGAAGTAGTGCTTGAGCTTGCGAGATGTAAGAAGTATGGCATATAATAATTTCTGCACTTGCGGATACCGCACCTTAGATTTGCTCAGGACTTCGTTGACGAAGTAGATCAGGTGTTGGATCTTCTGCACGTGGCCCGGCTCCTCCCTTTCTACGATGACCGCAGCGCTGATTACATGAGTCGTTGCCGCGATGTAAAGTAGCAGAGGTTCCTCTTGCATCGGTGAAACCAAGACCGGGGGCGTGGTTAAGAAGGTCTTCAATTCTTCAAACGCTTGCTGTGCCTCTGGCGTCCATTGGAACTTGTCCTACTTCTTGAGGAGTTTAAAGAATGGCATATCTCGCATACCCAGTCAGGAAATAAACCTGCTGAGCGCGGCCATGCACCCTGTAAGCTTCTGGACGTCCTTTTGGCAAGTCGGCGGCTCCATATTTGATATGGCCCTGATCTTCTCTGGGTTGGCCTCAATGCCTCGTTGCGATACGATAAACCCGAGCAGTTTTCCCGAAGATACTCCGAAAACACACTTCTCGGGATTAAGATTCATGCTGAAAGCTCTTAGACTCTCGAACGTCTCGGTCAGGTCGGCGATAAGGTCCTTCCTCTCCCGATTCTTCACCACGACATCGTCCACGTATGCCTCCACATTGCGTCCGAGCTAGGCGTGAAAACACCGCTGTATCACGCGTTGATAAGTCGCACCAGCATTTTTCAACCCGAATGCCATCGTGGTATAGCAAAATGCCCCAAAGGGCGTGATGAACGAAGTCTTGATATGATCTTCCACATTTTGGCGAATCTGGTGGTACCCTGAGTAGGCGTCAAGGATCTCGCACTCGGCGATTGAATCAACCACTTGATCAATCCGAGGTAACCTGAAAGGATCCTTCAGCCATGCCTTGTTGAGATCAGTATAGTCAACGCACATGCGCCAAATTTTATTCTTCTTTTGAACTAGTACAGTGTTTGCCAACCAATCGGGGTGATACACTTCTTTGATAAAACCTACAGCTAAAACCTTGGTGATCTCCTTCTTGATGGTGCTCCGGCGATCTGGAGCGAACCGCCGAAGCCTTTGCTTGGTTGGTTTTGCCTTTTCGTCGACATGCAGAGAATGCTCGATCACCTCCCTAGGAACACCTGGCATGTCGGATGGTTTCCAGGCAAAGATGTCCTTGTTAGCCTGGAGGAAGTTGACGAGCGCGCCTTCCTATTTATGCTCAAGCCCTAACCCGATCAGGGTTGTTTTGGACGAGTCGGATGGGTCGAGGATGATTCTCTTGGTTCCTTCACCAGGCTTTATCCTAGACGTGGCCTGCTTCTTGGACGGGACGTCGCCTTCTTCCTGCAACGTGGAAGCCTCTGCCTAGACATTCTTCATCTCGACGGCTGCCTCCTACAGCTCGGCAAGTTCACAATTCTCTCGGTCGCATTCCAGAGATCACTTGATGTCGCTGCGTACCGTGATGACGCTTCTGGGTCCTGGCATCTTCATCATCAAGTAGGTGTAGTGCGGGACGGCCATGAACCGAGCCAGTCCTGGTCTTCCCAAGATAGCGTGATACGCTGTCTCGAAATCCGCTACCTCGAAATTTATGTACTCGGTCCGGTAGTTGTCTTTGGTACCAAAAGTAACGGGCAAAGAAATCTGCTCGAGTGGAAAGGAAGACGCCCCAGGGATCACCCCGTGGAACGGTTGTGAGCTTGGCCTTAGCTCGGAGCGGGGGATGTTCATGTCGTCGAAGGTCTTAGCGAACAGGACGTTGAGTCCACTCCCTTCGTCAATCAATACTTTCTTGAGCTTTACATTGTGAATGAAAGGGTCGAGCACCAGAGGGAACTTACCCGGATGTAGAACCCGATTGTGGTGATCCGAGCGATCGAAGGTGATCGGGGCCTCAGACCACTTTAGATATTAGGGGGTCGCCGGTTCCACCGCATTGATCTCCCGAGCGGTAAGCTTTTGCTTCTGCTTGGACTCGATCCGGGAGCCCCGTGATATGTAGTTCGGCTCCCGCCGGGCTCTTGTAATCGCCCTCGTGCGAAGGTCTTTCTTCTTGGCCGCCTCATCCTTCACGAGCCGGCCGCTTGTTGCTTTCTCACGAAAACGCCTGTGGTGAAGCGCCCTTGGCGACATGTTTTCCTTGGGGTGGAAAGGACAGATCGCATCCATAACAGTATTATAATCGGGCGCCTCTCCGTGTGACTCGGGGCGGTTGCTCGTTACGGCAACTAGATCCTCGCCTTCCGCTTTCTTGTCTTTGTGCTTGGAGGACTCGCCTTGTCGCTTTGCTCTTCCGTTGTGGGCGGTCTTCTTGCACTCGTCCGTATGCGTGCGAGGCCATGGCATAGCGTTCGGCCAACGCAAACATCTCCTTTACAGAGGCTGAAGGTTTTCTGGACTTTTTTTATTAGATCAGGATCACTTACCCCTTTCGGAAAGGTTGCCACCACACGGCGTCGACACGCCCCGATGGTGTTCTTCTTCCGCATGAAATGCCTGATGAAATCTCTCGCCTCGCCCTTCTTACCGTGAAGCCGTATAGGTCCCACTGAGTGTCGTGTCTCTCGAGGTTCCCCGAAGTTCACAATGAATTGATCGCAAAGATCGCTCCAGGAGTCCACTGAGTTCGCAGGAAGTCCCGTGAGCCATGCTTGAGTCGAGGGGGTGAGATTGACTGGCAGATAATTCGCCATCACATTCTGATTGCCCCCGGCCGATTTAACTGCCAGGGCATAGACCTGCAGCCAAGCTTCCGGATCTCGCTCCCCATCAAACTTGACGATGCCCTTGGGATTGAATCCTTCGGGCCATACCACTCGGTGCAGCCGAGAAGTGAACGCTCGGATCTCGTCAATGGATCTCTCATCGTGATGAGGGGGGACCGGCGTGGCGAGCCTCTGGCTCGGTGATTGTCGTCAACGCGTCGGGGTGGAGTTCGGCGCGATGAGTCCATGACTCGGCGATCGTCGTCGTTCCAACCCCGGCGATGATGGTCTCTAAGGTCGTCGTAGTCGTCGTACCTTCAATCACTTCGTCGATTGTGGCCGGTTCCGAAACACTCGTAGTCGTCGTGGCGCCCGCGTCGTTCTTCCTCATCCCGCTCTTGTCGTTTGGCGGTGATGTCTTGGCGGAGGTCGTGGTTGAGAACTGGGCGAGGTCTCTGACTGGTGGTGTGAGACACCGACTGCCGGTATTCTGACTGGTTGCAGTCCGACTGCTAGCGACACGAGTAGTCGCGTGGGAGCGTGAGTGCGCTTCCCCTTTCGGCCTTTCTTGATTCTGCTGAATTACTGCCGCCGTCACCATGGCCTTGATCTGGCCCACGATCGGGGCTGTCGGGTTGTCAGACGCAATCATTGGATCCAGTGTATCAAGAAGCGTCTTGGAGGCGACGACGTTCTGCACCGGTGTGTGGAAGACAGCTTGGTCTCCTAACCTGGACTACAGGATGTCCTCGCAGACATGGTGGCAGCAAGATCGAAGCGATCGCGTCTGTACTTCCTTTCCCTTACGGGGTAGACGATCTTCCTCCGCAGCCTCTTGAACCTCTTGCTGGCGCTGGAGATCGGTCTTCTGCTCTTCTATGGCGAAGATGCCACGAAGATCGTAGCAATTCCTCGCGATGCCGACTGGTTTACTATCTGAGTCAGAGCGACATACCTGATATGGATCAACCTGACCTTTACCAGATTGGATCTGGTTTTGGTCTAGGCGAACGAGTTCTCCGCGTGCATCTGCGACAAAGTCCAAGCTTTCGAAGCGAAAAGCTTGGCCGGAGACGAAGGTGGCGATGATTCCGCTGATTGTTGCCATCGAGTCTGTAGAAAAAGATTATAGCACTCCCCCTATCTAGCGCGCCAACTATCGACCTTGGTAGTCGCCAATGAATTTATGGGGTAGACGCTAGATCTCAAACTCGAAGGTCACACCAGACAAGGGTTTAGACAGGTTCAGGCCCTCCACGGTGGAGGTAATACCCTAATCCTGTGTGCTAGGATTATATGGATCTCTTGGATCTAAGATTGCTCAAAGCGCAATGTGCTCTTGGCAGTATGCGATGATGTGGTGTTGAGACGATTGCTCGATGCCTCTGGTGTTGCCCGCCCTCTCCCTTATATAATGGGGGTGGCGCGGCTTATAGAGTCCTGATAAGGGATTCTGATCGGTTACATGATTTGTAACATCTCAAAATTTGCTCAAATATTATTTTATTGCTTAAATGTGCATTTATGATTTTCTAGAATTTATTTGGATTTTTCTGGATTTATTTGATTTAATTTCAAATTAAGAATATTAACCTTTTATTCAAATCTATTTAAATCTGTGCAAAGTCAAAATAAAGTTTTACCAAAAATATTTTATTTAAGTCCGGAATGTCTCAAAGTATTTTTGGGAATTTTCTAGGATTTTTCCTGATAATTTATTTGCCTAAAACCAATTAAATGAATTTCTAGAATTATTTAAATTAATAAAGTTTTAAAATCCTTTTGAATAGTATTGGGCCGAAGCCCAATACTGTGCGCGTGAAGCCCGCTTCTGGCGGCCCGGTCAGCCCACGAGGTCGTCGTCGGAAACCCTAGCCCGTAGCCGTTTGATTTCAATCCAGTGGCCCGGAGATCGCCACGTGAGTGTTCGCGTCTTGGCCGTCAGATCAAGATCGGGTGGTGCCGTTCGCATCGTACCGATTCGGGAAGGGAAAGATCGCACCGTTAGTTTTGGAAAGATCGGTTCGGATCATATCATCCCGGGAGTGATCCTAACCGTTGGTAGCAGATCGGGTGGCTGGGGGTTGTCGTGTTCGCGAAGGACTCGGAGTCCGCCGCCGATACGCCTCCGCCGCCGGTAGGGTCTAGGGTTCCCTTTTGAGCGCGTTTGCCGAGGCTATAAAAGGGAGGGGTAGTTGCCCGAGGTTCTTCGTCAGCCGCCATGCACTTTGGTCGGACCCGTTTGGCGAGGAACGTCGTGGTGAGCGCAAGAAAGCTCGTCGGAGTCGAAGCTTGTAGCCGCCGTGGTTTTTGCCGTGGATCGTCGCCGTCAAGCTGTTCTCCGCCATGTTGGTTCCAGATATGGGTTCACCGAGGAGCTTCGCGTCGAATCGGTAAGGTTTCATCGCCGGATCGTCGTCAGAACGCCGTCGGGTTCGTCGTCTTCTCCGAGTCCGTCAATGGCGCCGCCGTGTGAAGCTCGTCGTCGCCAGCCGTGCCCTTCGCCGTTGGATCTGATCGGACTAACCGAGACGTAGCCACGTGCTTCCTTGCCGTAGCCGTCCGATGGGATCTGGTTGCACCAGATTGCGCAGTCGCCGCAACCAGTCTTGTGCAGCCGCGTGTCGGGCGCAGGCGCCGAGGCGTCGTGGACCTGGTCTGCGGTAGACCAAAGACGGTCCCGTGGACCGGGTCTATGCACCGAGACGCGTGGCAACACCCGATTGGTTTGGGTCAGGGCTGACGCCAGCATGACGTCATGATGACGCAATAAACCTGTTTTCAGTTTAAAAATAAATCTGTCAATTCTGATTTTCTAATTTTTGCAATTTCAGTATTTATTTCAAACTTCAAAAGGCTATATCTTTTGCATCGTAACTCGGATTTGAGTGATTCAAATTTCTAAAAATTTGTAAAATTGAGATCTATTTAATAGTGAATTTTATTTGATTTTTGGAGTTCATTTGCTCTCTGTTTTGGTATTTATTTGCTTTTATCCTTCGGTACGCGTAGACGTTGAATTGTACGACGCTTCGGAGGAAGATCCAGCAACTCATGAGCAAGCTTCAGATCAAGATCAGGACCTATTCCAAGGCAAGTTGTGCTTTGATCATGTTGAACCCATGTTTATAAAATTGCTATAATTGTTTTACCCTATTGCATATTATTTCAAGTATACAATTGTTTCAAATTAAATTGGGCTTAGCTAATATACCAGATTGATTTATACCCTACCTTGTCATTGTATGCCATGATCTATTGTCACCCTAGATTGGTTCAATATAGTTGGTTAGTAATTATAATCAACATGGGATGGTTAGTCCGTATTAGTTGCTTAGCCATGCCACGTCATCACATGTGTTGGAATCATTGATAATTAATCTTGATTAATGGAATATGGAGCAATGTTATGAACTTGTGTGTCATGTGGGATCACACGATGAGATTGAGTTGTTGTGGCGAGTCATGTCACGCAACGATGTTGAATTGTTGATAGCACGTGGTGCTTGGTAATCAACTGGGTGATAATCATTTAGATTGGGGCAAGTGACAAGAGGCGAGGATGCCAAGGTGGGCCCGATGGGCAGAGGGTATGTGGATGTCTTGCCTTGATCACTCTAAGGACTTAACCTTGCAAGCCTTTGACCTGAGTCAATCATGCAACCACATGTCTGGTATGGGCCAGCCTAGCTGAGTAATTTGCAATGTCTTAACTTTGATACTATCGTGGTCGGTGTGAGTTCCCGAGTTATGGAGTAATTCACATGGCGCAAGAGGGGGGCCCTGGATGTGGTAACCAGTCCCACCAGTGTTGAAACCTTAGCGGGTAGTATCGGGTTAAGGCAACAGATTGTAAAGGCTTTGTTATAATCACTCGCCTTGGTGGTGTTTGGTTGTATCACGTGGGTAAAGTGCATAACCTCTGCAGAGTGTAAAACTATTCGGATAGCCGTGCTCACGGTATTGAGCAATGCTCGGAATTACAGCTTAAGGGTTAGCTTAATTAATTGGACAACTTGGTTGGGATGGCGGGATGCCATGGAAAGTGGAAATTGACTTAGGATTGGAAACTTAGTTTACTTGAGAAATATCAACTTATTTATTATTGTTATTTGTTTTACGCTTTACAATCTATTTATTATATTTGTTCATAAATGTCGCTTATTGCAAAATAGCCATGATAGCCTATCCATTGGAATAAGCCTTACATATAGATACCTAGAATTGCATTCATGCACAACTTGTTGAGTGCTTTAAGTACTCATCCTTGCCAAACAACAATAATCAACAGCTTGAAGAATCTACACTGTGTTGGAAGAGGAGGTCCAGAAGACACGAGTCATTAGGGTCCGAACCTTGTCGGTTGCTCGTGGTGAACTGATGAGCTATCTACGCTTTCTTACGTCTCACGCTAATTATTAGCTTATATTTTCGGTCTTGCCTGTGTGGCTTAATAATGTAAGTTGGTCATAAGATCATACATTTAGCTATATCAATAAATGAACTGTTATTTCTATTATCGTTGAGTATGATGTGATATGTACCAATGTTAAGCTGTGTGCACTAGCGTTGATCCTAGGACTAGTGCGGTAAACACAGTGGGTTCGAATCAGTGGATTCGGGTCCTTACAGGATTCTAGTTGGTTACAGGATAGAGTTTACATCTTTATCTACCCTATTAACGACTCGGATTACAACCGTATCCTTTATATATAAATATACATTGAACTGTCTATAGGGTCAATCCCCTTGCGCACGGCAGCAAGGCTTGATGCGGAGCTTATCCTTTGGGCCTTCTACTTGGGCCTGTCTTCTCCTCAGGTGATACTGGGCTGGTCATGAAGATACCTGGTTTCATATATTCCACACAGCCCTAACTATTTTCCATCACTTTCATTGGTACATAGACTCCCTTCCTAGTTCTCATTTTATAAAATTTAACCCTTTACTGAAATTTTTGAACCTTATCCATAACTAGGGCTATGGCTATTCGAATAGATTGACACTCTGCAGAGGTTATACACTTTATCCACAAGATATGATCAATCTTATAATGCCATGCAATAACACATTCCCATCGACGTGTGGCTAAGAAGATCATAATAAAACCTTTTGAAACTCTATCCGAATATAGACCCTCCCGATAAGTCTGAATTCACTATTCTTTCTCTCACATAGAGCAGAAGAATAGGAGGAACTTATCGTTAGACTAGGAACAATACTTGTTCAAGATGTGTGGCTACATCGACACACCTTCTCTAAACCGCATGCGCCGTTTGGTCTTCCACCTGAGGCATCACATGTCAAGACTTGGTAACTTACTTAATTAGGTCTGGCCCATAACAAACATATGGTTGCATGATTAGCTTAGTTCAATGGCTTGCAAGGTTAAGTCCTTAATTGACCGAGGCAAGACGTACTTCCAATCACTCATAGAAACCATATCATTCTCGCTCACATGTCAACCCAATATCACACAGACCCACCATAGCACACAGCATCTTGCCACTTGCCTCTGTCTAAATCATTTACCACCCCAGTTGATCATCATGCAACACATGCCATCAACAGCATTGTGTGACAACACATAACACACCCTTTCATAAATATGTTCCATATTCCATTAGTAAAATTGAATCTGCACTTCCAATAGATATTAGTTGTATGTGGCATGGCTAAGCAAACTACACATGATCTAACTAATCCCACGTTAGCATATGTTAGCAACCAACTAATAATTATCCATCTTAGGGTGACAAATAATCATGACATACAAATGAAATGGTAAGTATAATCCAATTGAGTAGAATAACCAATTTCCAAATTATTTGGAAAATAGATTTAACATAAAATGACATGCAATAGATTAAAACAATATAGCATTTGTAAAACTAGGTTAAACATGATCCAAACATAACTTTCCTTGGAACAATTTTGGATCTTGATCTAAACCATGAGCTAGAGTCAATTCTTCACTCTCATACACTCCTGGCACTTCAACGTCTACGAAAATCGAGTACCAAATAAATACAAACTAAAGATAAAACAACCTGCAAAAATCTAATAAAACTCACCAAAAAATAGATCTTGAATTTTAAAAAATTTAGAAATTTGAATCGTCTCAATCGGAGCTCGTGTGAAGGAGAACAGGCTCTCGAAAGATTAAAAATAAACAAAAGATAGAAAAAGAAAAGAAAAATTGGAATTATTTTTCTAAAGAAAAACATATTTATGACGTATGTCAATAACGAATTTAATTTTCTAATGAATTATTTTTCTAAAGAAAAACCTCCGTAGAGACTGACATGTCGGCCCCACATGTCAGCCCTACCGATGTCACTCTGATGTCGCTACCAAGCGTCATCACCGCTTCCTGGCCACATCGGCTTGCCATGTCACGTGGCTCTATGGTAGTTGGTGACTACTTTGGTTGGCACATACGGCAAGATCTCGACAAGCTCGTCATGATGACGCGGTTGGCATGGCTGGTGGTGAGCTCTAGCAGCGGTGACGAGGGAAAGAATAGTGGGGGCTAGGGTATCGTGGTGGTGTAGCTTTTCGGTGAAGCTTCGGTCGAACGGACGTCCATGCCACACAAAACACCTCACGGTGAAGCTAACAGAACCATGTTTGGGGCTCGATGTTCACCGGCAATGAAGAATCGAGAGCTTTTCCATGGCGGCAGTGCACGGACGAATCTTCGAAATCCGGTGGGTTCGCGGCGTCTCGATCCGATTGGCTTCGGGGTTAGGTTCAAGATGTCCTAGCGCACACAGGGCACACCTTTTTATATTCTCAGCGATCGTGCTCCACACGAGACGGACTCCATGTCCATGGCGAACGCGGTCGGGTGCAGCAAAGTCCCTCTTAGACTCGGGCGGGGTCGGGTTGACAGGTGGACCCCACCTGTCAATCTCACAAATACAACAGGTTGGCTCAGGCTGGACCAACGAGGCGAGCTTGCGTGGAGCGACTAGGCCAAGCAACTGGGTCAGCTTGCATGCAGAAAGAATGGGCCAGACCGGAAAGGTTTCGGCCTTAACTGAAATCCGGGTTTCAATTAATTTTCTAATTAAAATAATTATAGAAATTCAAATAGTTTCAAATAAATAGCAAAAATACTTTTAAAATTCCAAAAAAATTCTATAAAATATTGTTAAATGTTTATAAATCAAATAAAATATTTTTAGCAAAATTTCACTTAAAATGTACCCAATTTTAAATACTATTTGTAATAAGGGTAATTCAAAAATAATATTTAAATTCCAGATAAATTCAAAAAAAATCTCAAAAATGTTAAATTGCAATAAAAATAATTTAAAACCGAAAATTGGGATGTTACAGTAACGATTTATCATCTATTACCCATATGGCTTCTTGTTATATATGGTAGAAAATGTTTATTTTGTGCTAGTGTAGTCTACCTGTATCCCTTTGTCTGTTGCCTCCTCATGATTGGCAAAGTCAGAGATGTTTGCCATTGTTTCTGATGGGCTTGGAGGCTCACATGTTGGTCGAAGACAAGATAGTGGTGAGGACACTCACGAATCTCATCCTCACGACAACATGAGCGTGGGGCTCATAGCAAATGGCACCCCAGACGTGCTTTTCAGTGTGGTGTTTGGTAGCCCTCGCAGTGACGGTCATGATGAGCCTCGCGACGACGGGTGTCAACTAGTGCACCATCGGGCTACTTCGTCGAGGTGCCATGCTACAGGGCCACAACGATATGCAACCTCCCGTACTCGTCGAGCTGGCCACCCCACTGGCTTTGCTGAGGTACTCAGCCTTCTCCCCAATTGTCACGAGGAAATGAGCAATGAGCTAGCATTCGAAGCAATAAAGCAATCATGAGATTGTATTTTTCATACGAGTGTCGTAACCTTACTATCGTACATGAAGCAATTGTCCACTACTACAGAACAGGCAATCCTTGCCGGCATATCACTGCCGGTTAGGACCGAGCCGGCAGTGATAACATATCTCTACCGGTTCGAAACTAAAGTTGGGGGAGACCTTATCACTGCCGGTTCAAGCAACCATCCGGCAGTAAAAAGCAAGATATCACTGCCGGTTTAAGACAACAACCGGCAGAGATATATCACTGCCGGGTTGTCCTTAAACCGGCAATGGTACTTGACTTTTCACTACCGGTTTGAGACTAGAACCGGCAGTGATATTATTTTCCCGCGCAATATGATTTTCCCGCGCAGTTCGAGCTTATCACCGCCGGTTCTGCGTAGAACCGGCAGCGATAAGTCGCTTATATAATCGAGACCCACGCCTCCGACCGATCGAGCAAAGACAAAGAGGCGCTGTCTTTGCTCGATTTGTAGATTGCGACGATTTGTCTTTGAAAAATTTATTAAAATTCATATTGTACTTCTTTTGAGGTTAGTAATTTGATCTCTATTTTTGTAAATAATAAAAATTGCCACATGGATATTTACATAATGAAAAAAGGTTCATGTATTTTCAAATTTTGAAATAATAAAACTTGTTAGATGGATATTTACCTAATGAAAAATGTTGATGTACTTTAATGTACTCAAAGTATATCCTAAGTATTTACAATTTTTTTCAAAATTTTAAATAATAAGAAATTGCAAGATGGATATTGATTTAATGAAAAAGATTGATATATTTTAATATAGTCCAAATATATCCTAACTATTTACAATTATTTTCATTTTTACAATACTAAAAATTGCTACATGGATATTTACATAACGAAAAAGCTTGATGTATTTTAATATAGTCAAAATTGCTACATAGGTTTTTAAATCTAATCGTTTACAATTATTTGTTATTTGCAATTATATGCTTATGTAATGTTTGATTTAATTAATTGTAGATGGACCGAAGGTGGATGTATGACACGGACCGTTGCAGGGCAGAGTTTTTTAATAGTGTGAATTATTTTCTAAACGTGGCTGCGGTGCACAAGTCGAAGAATCTGGCGAACTACATGTGATGTCCATGCGTTGATTGAAAAATCGTGTCGCTTTTTCTACCATAGAGTCGATACGTGCACACTTGCTTCGAAGAGGTTTCAAGGCTGGCTATACCTGTTGGACCAAGCACGGCGAAGACGAGATTGTACATGAAGGGCAATACATTACTAAAGATGACGGGGACAACGATATGACGACAGTTGAAGATACGTTTGTCGATAGCCATAACGACGATCTGGATCAAATGTTGCGTGATGGGGAGGGAGACTTCACGAGTGAAAGAGAGTTTCAAAAGTTCCAACATATGGTACAGGACTCCACAACACCATTGTACCTAGGCTGCAAGGAGGAGTACAAAAAATTGCAGATCGTGCTTACACTACTGCAGTTGAATGCAAGCAATGGTTGATCCGATAATGCCTTCACCGAGCTGTTATGTCTCTTGGGGATTTGCTTCCGAGGGTAACGTGTTGCCTACAAGTGCGCACTCGTGCCAAGCAGTTGTCCGCCTCGCTGGGACCGGAAGTATAAAGGATACACGCATGTCCAAACGATTGCATGTTGTATCGCAATGAGTTTGTGGACTTGGATGGCTGTGATGTTTGAAAGCAAAGCGGTATAAGGGCAATGATGATGACATCGATAATGACGATGTCGGGGTGAAGCGTAAGAAGATGAGATCCCTCCGTAAGGTGGTGTGGTATTTTCCTATAATTCCCCGTCTGAATCGATTGTTTGCAAACAAAAGGCATGCCCAATTGCTACGATGGCACGCCGAAGAGCGTAAGAATGATGGAATGCTCAGACACCCTGCTGACTCTGTGCAATGGAGGAACATCGACAGAAAATATAAGAAGCACTTCGCATATGATGTGAGGAATATAAGGTTCGGGTTGAGTACGGATGGGATGAATCCTTTCGGCAACATGAGTAGCCGTCATAGCACTTGGCCGGTAACTCTATGTATCTACAACCTTCCTCCTTGGCTTTGTATGAAGCGAAAATACATTATGATGCTACTACTGATCCAAGGGCCTAGGCAACCTGGCAACGATATCGATGTGTACCTCAAACCATTGGTTGAGGATCTTCTAATCTTGTGGAACGATGAAGTACGGGTATGGGATGAGTATAAAAGAGAGAACTTTATCCTACGCGCATTGTTGTTCGTAACCAACAATGATTACCTGCCCTTGGTAACCTGTCGGGCCAGACGACAAAAGGCTTCAATGGATGCGTCCAGTGCTTAGATGGTACAGCTAGTCGGTGGCTGAAGAACTGTCGAAAAATGTCTTACATGCGGCATCGTAGGTTCCTCCGCAAGGATTACCCATACCGCAATAATAAGAGAGCTTTTGACGGGACAAAGGAGACCGCTTTAGCTCAAGAATCACACCGAGAGAGATATTTGTCGCTTGTAAAGGATCTTAAAATTATTCACTAAAGGGCAGACAAAGACATCTATCCCGAGTTCCCGTGATAAGGCTTCTTTGTGGAAAAAGAGATTAGTATTTTGGGTCCTACCTTACTGGCAGCACTTGGATGTTCGACACGCAATCGACGCATGCACATAGAGAAGAACGTGTGTGACAGCTTGCTTGGTATCTTACTGGATATACCTAGCAAAACAAAAGATACTCTCCAAGCATGGATGGACCTTGAAGATATGAAACTCAGGAAGGAGCTGCATCACAAAGACATGGATACAGGGAAAAAGTACCTTCCCGCAGCCTGCTACACTCTGAGCAAGAAAGAAAAAATTAGCTTGTGCGAATGCTTGCACGAAGTGAAAGTTCCGTCCGGATACTCTACCAACATAAAGAGACTAGTCTCAATGAAAGACTTAAAATTAATTGGCATGAAGTCTCACGATTGCCACGTGATGATGACGCAGATGCTTCCAATTGAAATTAGGGGTGTTCTGCCAGAGAAAGTCCGAGACCCAATTATAAAGTTGTGTTCATTTTTCAACGCGATTTCACAGAAGACCATCGATCCATTGAAACTAGATAAGCTGCAGGAAGACATGGTCCACACTCTCTGCAAGCTTGAGATGTGTTTTCCTCCATCTTTTTTTGATATTATGGTCCATCTCATTGTTCACATTGTGAAAGAGATACGGATTCTCGGTCCCGTGTTTCTACATCAGATGTATCCTTTTGAGAATTTCATGGGGGTTATAAAGAAATATGTTCGTAACCGACATCGGCCGGAAGGTTGCATTGCAGATGGTTGGGGAACCGAGGAGGTCATTGAGTTCTGCATCGATTACATGGATCTCAAACCAATTGATGTGCCTACATCACGGCATGAGGGCAGGCTACAGGGAAAAGGGACACTGGCGAGAAATCACTCCGTACAAACAATCTAGCTTCATTCACACAAGCACATTTCGTAGTTTTGGGACAATTAGTTGTGGTGGCCCCGTATGTCAACATGCACAAGAGCATGCTATCCAGAACAAACCCAGTAAGTCGAGGGGTTGGATCGCGAGAGAGCATAGACATAACCGGCGATTGGTTGCGTAGGCACATGATGCATACGGAGACAGAGTGCGCTCAGTTGAAAGTGTTGGCTCAGGGACCGTCAACAACAATTCGGACATTCCAAGGATACGATATAAATGGTTTTACATTTTATACAAGAGCACAAGATGAAAAGAGCACCAACTAAAACAGCGGTATCCGTATAGATGCCTCGACGACAAAGAACGGAAATAGGAAAACCTACTACGGATTCATAGAAGAGATTTGGGAGCTTCATTACGGACCTTTGAAGGTCCCTCTCTTTCGTGCCAATGGGTAAGACTTCCAAGGGCATGAACATCGACAAATGCAGTATCACTACCGTGGACCTCAAACTGTCGGATCTGAGAGAAGAACCATTCGTACTTGCTAATTACATTACACAAATCTTTTTGTAACCGATCCAACTAACAAGGAGCGTCACGTGGTTATTCAAGGAAAAAGAAGGATTGTCGGAGTTGAGAATGTTGTCGACGAGGAAGAGTACAACCAATTCGATGAGCTTCCTCCTTTCGGAGAGGACGTTGACCTAGGTCTCATGGAAGAGAGTGAGGACGGAGCTACATACATACGCCGCGATCACAACGAAGGTTGAATCGTAGCTTAGTTGTCCTAATTAAATACATGTTTATTTTCTCATATGTAACAATTAATGTATTCTTTTCTCATATGTAACAATTTGTGTGAATTAAACTTCATCTGTGTGAATTTTTGTATTTGTGTGAATTTTTGAAGCAATGGTTGGTCTACTACATTTGTGCGAATTTTGTAAGCATTATTTGATATTGAAAATATTAAAACTATTAAAACAGTAAGCAATATGTATTTTTAGAATTTTAGACAAATGTCAAAATCAAGGGGAAATATTTAAAAGAAATATTACATGTCCTAAAAGTTTGAGTTCATTGACCTGAACTTACATATCACTGCCGGTTATATCATTAACCTAAGAAGGATAGTAACCTATCACCGCGGTTAATGAAATAACCGCGGTGACATTAAGTATCATCGCGGTTCTATATATTACCCGCAATGATACTTAGTATTATCTTAGGTTAATTATATAACCTAGCGATGATAAGTCAACTTCACTGCCGGTTATAAATGTGACCCAGCAGTGATATTTAGTCATTGTCGGTTTTTGTGGAGACCCGGCAGGGATAGTCCAGTCCTATATATATTGAAACGCCACGCGCCCTCCACTCAGTTCCACTTCGACCTAACGCCGCCACCTCCTCGTAGCTCCCCGCCATCTCCCCGTCGTCGCCTCGGAGTGTGCCGCCATCGCCTCGGAGTGCGCCGCTGTCGCCTCGACCTCCCGCCAGAGCCATCGCCTGCGATCACGCCGCATCCCGCCATCTCTCCGCTGTCGCCTCGAGTGCGCCGCCGTCGCCTCGACCTCCTGTCGGGACCAGTTTGCAAATCCAAACCCTCTGTATATCTTGCACTAGTCCAGATCACGCTTAGTACACACAATGGAAACATAGATGAAATACCATTCCATACAACGAATTAACTAAGAAGAAGCAAATTATTATTAAATAAAGCAAACGACCTTATGGTCAATGTTTACACCATTGTGCCTTAAGGGCTTAAGAAACAAATACTATTGCAGCGGAAAAGATAACTTGAGCCATTCGACATGCCACAAGCAATCATCTGGGGAAACGCCTTCCTAATCCACGTAGTCTTCATAGAATTCCTCCTCATGATATTCATTATCTCCTTCAAAGAATCGATCAACAAGGGCATAAAGCCGTGAGTACAAGGTACTCGAAGAAGTCGTAGGGAATTGATGCAATATATTCATGCACGGCTTGACAAGGATGGCTATATGTCTCATTTGCAGAAAGCAATAACTTGAATTGAAATACAATAAATAGATTGAAAGCATATTTATAAAAAAATAAATAAATAATTGGTAGATCAATGATAGAAAACAGTTACAACAGTGAACTCCCCGTTCACATCCCAACAATTCCACATTCCACATTTTATGAAACACTCTATACCCCGTGTGAAATTCCCGGGTTTTGTCCATGACCGCGGACGCGGCTATTCGAATAGTTTTACACTCTGCAGAGGTTGTACAACTTTACCCACAAGACATGAAATCTCTTTGCGCAATCGATATTAACACACTTCCTTTGGTGTGTCACAGAGATATCATGACAAAGCCTTTACAATGCACTGTCTAAACTCGATCGCTTCGCTAAGGTTTCGCCCTTAGGGCCCTCTTGCGCTTTGCGAATCTACCTGTCCATCCGGAACCCACACCACCAACCGCACTCAAGGCTAGACATTGCAAATTAATCAGCTAGGTTTGTCCCATACCAGACTTGTGGTAGTACGGTTAGACCCAGTTCAATGGCGCACAAGATTAAGTCCTGATCGGACGGCCAGGAAGCGATGCTGCGGCGGGGGGTGACGCGGCGCGATCGTGAGCGTCCGTAGAAGATCGGACGGTGGAGTGCGGTCGCTGGAGGTCGACGGCGAGGCGGTGGCGCGGGCTTACCGGAGGCGAGGAAGAAGACCCGGCAAGCGGCGGAGGAGGGCCGGTTCGGGTGGAAGACAAAGCGATCGGCGAGAGGCGACGCGGCGGTCTCGGCGAGCAAACGACGACGGCGAAGAAGCACCGAGCGCGAGGTGATCGAAAAGGCTTTGCGGCGACGGCGAGCTCACGCGCGCCTGCGGCGCGCTCGGCAGCGAATGGGGCAAAAGAAGCGGCGCGCGAGGATCCTCGGGAGGCGCGCGCGCGGCTTTATAGCCCTCGGAGCGTGCCCACCCGAGTCCAAAAGCGCGCGTCGGCGGCGGGACTCTGAGCGGCGGCTAGGGTTAGGGTTTCGCGGGCGCGGCGACGTGGCTGCATCGCGGCCACACGCGTGTCGCGCGATCGGCCGACCGCGGCACGGTGGCGCAACTTTCGCGAGAGGTGGCCGAGCGAGAGCGATCGGCGAGCCAGGCGGTGGGCGAGTGGCGGGCTGCTGGGCCGAGAGGAGATTCGGCCCAGATGGGCTTTTTGAAATAAAATTCATTTTCCAATTTAAGAAAAATCCAGAAATTCAAATAAAAGCGAATAAATTCAAATAAATAGCAAATAAATTCAAAAAAATCCCCAAAAATACAGAAAAATTCCTTGGAGCACAATGAACCCAACCAAAACTGAAAATCTTGAGTTTGATAAATAGTTAAGTCAAATTAAATCCTTTCATTAATGGAAAATTCAAATTAAGCTGGAATTAATTCAAGAAAATGCAAATGGTTTATTTTTTTAATTCAAACATTCCAAATCTCAAATTTTGGGATGTTACATTTGTAACATTCCAAAATTTGGATTTTAGAATGTCTGAATTTCAAAATTCACCATTTGCAATTTCTCTGAATTAATTTCAGCTTAATATGAATTTTTTTATATTTGTGAAAAGATTTAATTTGACTAATCTATTCATCAAACAAAAGATTTTCAGTTTTTGTTGGCTTCATTATGCTGCAAGGAATTTTTCTGTATTTTTGGAGATTTTTCTGAATTTATTTGATATTTATTTGAATTTAATTGCTTTTATTTGAATTTCTAGAATTTTGTTAATTCGAAAAATGTTTTTGTTTCAAAATTCCTTCTCGGGCTGAATCCTTCCGCCGGCCCATTTTCGCGGCCCAATTCCTCTCCCGCGTGGCCCGCTCCCTTCTCCCTCCGCTCGCCCGGCCCGCCCGGCTCGCCCTGCCAAGCGCCAGGCCGGCCCGGCCGGCCCGCTTGCTGCCCCGCCTCGATGCGCGCCACGTGGGCGGTCGAGGATGTTGCCGCGTCGCTCGCGCCCGCCGCCACGGAAACCCTAACGCGTCAATCCAGCCGCGCCATCTCGGTTCCGAAGTTTTGCGCGCCCCGAGGCTATTTAAAGCCCCGAGGACCCGTCCCGAGGTTCGCCTCCTCGCGCCGCACCCGCCGCCTGAAGCCTTGCCGCCCGAGACGCCTCCGTCGAGGAGATCGAGCTCGCCGAAGTTCCCGCCGTGCCCGCGTGCTTCTCCGCCGTTTTTCTTCCTCGCCGGTGAGCCTCCGCCGTTGGTTTTGGTCTCGCCGAGTTCCCCGCGTCTCCCTCTCTCCTTTGGCCTACGCCCTGCCCCGGATCCGTCGCGTTTTGCGCCTCGGCCGCGCCGTCTTCTTCGCCTCCGGCCTTCCGCGCCAGCCGCCGCGCCGCGCCGTCGCTCTCCGTCGATGAGTCTGTGGCGTCCGATCTTGCGCTAACGCCCGGATCGCTTCCACGTCGCCGCCGCCACGCGTTGCCTCCCCGCCGTCCGATCTGCCTCGGCCCGATGGATGTGTGCCGTGTGGATGGGCCAGATCGGTCCGTGTCGCCTCGCCTCCGCGCTGCGTCAGCGCCGCCTCGTTTCCCGTGCAGCGCCGCGTCACCTGCCCGCGTGGCCGCCATGTGTCATGCCACGTCTGCCCTAGCCTCTTGCGTGGCATGCCACCTCAGCCGTTCTGCCACGTCGTCCCCAAATCCCCTTGGTGGACGCAGTCCACCGTGAGCTGAGTCTCTGACTCGTGGGCCCCACATGTCAGCGGTATTTCTTTTTCTTTTTCTGATTTTCCAGAAAACCCGAAATTCCAGCCAATCACTTGTTGCCACGTGTCAGCCTCTCTGTTTTTCTGATTTTTCTGATCTGGAATCTTCCAGGAGCCCGTTCTCCTTCGTTCGAGCTCCGATTCCAGTGATTCAAATTTCTAAATTCATCTAAATTCAAGATCTATCTTCCAGTACCATTATTTTCAATGTTTGAATTTTATTTGAATTTATTTTATTTATTTGCTCGTTTGGCGTGTAGGCACGCAATCGAAGATCATCGAATCGAGAATTAGAGGTAGAACCACAAGAAGAGGCGAAGGCAAGTCTTCCTTGAACATATTGATCCCAAATTTTATGAAAATGTTATGTTGTTTTTAAATTATGCATGCTTACTTTATGCAATGTACTTTAAATATAGTTTTAGAGTATAGTTAAATTCCAGTTTGTTATACCCTCATTGGTATTGATCATGTCGAACCTTTAACACCCTAGATGATATATACTAGCTATTTTATTTGGTGATAACCAGTAGATTAGCATGGAATGGTAGAATTGCTTAGTCCAGCTTAAGCGTTTCGGTATTGTGCCATTATGGGAATCATTTCAAATGTTGTTCAAACTTATTTGTGAAATTGCGGCAATTGGTGTTGCTGTTGTGATTTAAATGAAATAAAGTGGAAATGGTTTAGACCGGGGCGGATGGATGTTTGGCGGGTGCAGAAAGCACGAGACCTTGGTATGTGAATGTTCCGCCCTAGTCAATTAAGGACCGAAGCGTGTGTTACCATGGACCGAGCACTACCGCACAACCACAAGTCTATATGGAGTGCGACTGGCTAAATAATTTGTGTATCTCATTATTAGCTTCGCGGTTGGTGAGTGCCGATGTTGGCGGCGCAAGAGGGGCTTTGTCTTGGCGGCTAGAACCCTAACGGTGAAACCTTAGCGGGCGAGGTTAATAGTGGGGTTGTGCATTGTAAAGGCCTTGTCATGATCTCTCTGCCAACACACCAAAGGAAGTGTGTTAAGTGCATGGCAACAAGAGTCGATCATGTCTTGTGGGTAAAGTGTACACACTCTGCAGAGTTAAAACTACTTAAGTAGCCGTCCCACGGTCAAGGGCAGGCGAGGTACGCTTGCACATTGTAGATTTCATGGTTTTGTTTTATAGGAAAATGATGGTTTGGGAATCCGAGAGCAGATGGAACTCTTGGGTTATGGTTTGGCAGATGGAGCCAGTCAGGTAGATGGAACCTGCTTTAATTGTCATATCAAATTCAATTACTATGCTATTACATTTTGATCAAATGATGCTTTATGAAATTAATATTGGTATTTACAGTTAAACTTTGCTTTATGCTAAAAGAGCCATATTATGCCTCAATTGTTTAGCCTAGCATATAGTTATCATGCATTATGTTTCCAAGACTTGCGGAGTACATTTTGTGCTCACCCTTGCAACATCCCCAACTTTCCACAGAAGAGTTCGCAGAAGCTGAAGGTGACTACGATTTCTACGCTTGTGGTTACGACGAAGGTGATCCGGAATGCTAGGACGCGAACCCCAGTCGATTGCCTATTGGGCAAATGGATGGGCTTACTTACTTTGCTTTTGTTATTTCGTTTCCGCTGTTTCTTATTGAACTCTAGCTATGATGCTTCTTATTTGTAATAATTGGCCATAAGGCTAATATTCTTTTGCTTAATTAATATTATTTGCTTCGTGATATGGATATGTTGTCATCATTTGTTTCCCTTTGTGTGTGCTAGCTTTTCTGGACTAGCACAGGTTATACATGAGGGTTGGTTTGGAAATCCGGTCCCGAGCAGGTGGTATCGAGCCATATCGATTGTAGGTCGCATCCTAGTTAGTCCGATCTTCTTAGCAAGAACTTCAAAATTATTTTCTAAATCAAACCAACGAATTCTTTGTGAAATAGATTATCTCATCTTATCTTATTCTTAGGTTGTTACTCCTTTCCTTTGTTTGAAATATTATTTTAAAATTTTAATTTGATCTTATCCTTGAAACTTCTCAAAGCCTCAAGTCTTCGCAAGAATCGGATCAAGGAAGAAGATGATCAAGTCGTCAAAGAGTATATCCGAGAAGACTTCCATATAGGATAAGTAATAGTGCCCAATAGTGTCGGAGTATGTCACCCTTTTTAATTTAGCAACGTATAGTCCGAGTGCATTAGAATTTTTGTTGCTTGTTTGTTGGGTGTGTTGTACACTTGCGCTAGCAGTGTGTTGCAGCCACCTTTCTTTTGGAGTTTTATAGCTTGTTTGGTCTTGGAATGGCTACCTCCCTAGTCTTCTCATCTTTTGCTCTTTCCCTCTCATCTATTGCTAACCTGTCCCTAGCCGTTGCTTCAAATGGAAGGTCAAGGAAGAGGTCGTGGAGCTGGTCGCAGAGGAGGTCGTGTTGGAGGTCGTGGTCGTGGTCGTGGCCAGGCAGAGCCACAAGAGCAACAGGATGTTCAAGATCAGCAAGTGCCACCGCCGCCACCGCCAGTCCAACCCCATCGCGAGATATCCGGCAGATGATGGCAATGCGGCTTGATTGTTGCAGCCCTTGCTCGAATTTGGTGAACAATCCGCGACAAGATACCGACCACGATACCGGTGATGCCGCCCAGATCTAAGCTTGGAGAGTTCATGAGAACTAGACCGCCTACCTTCACGGGAGCAGGTGAACCCTTGGAGGCGAATGGTGGTTAAGAGATGTGGAGAAAAAGCTCCAGTTGGCGCAGTGTGATGACCGTGAAAAGGTTCTCTACGCGAGTCATCAGTTAAAAGGAGTAGCTGCTACTTGGTGGGATAACTTTTGTGCTGCCCATCAGAATGCTCAAGCTATAACCTGGGAGGAATTTTCTTAAGCCTTCCGTACTGCTCATGTGCCTGCCGGCATAATTGAAATGAAGAAAAGAGAATTTCGCAAGTTGCATCAGGGAAACTAGAGTGTTTCTGAGTATCTTAATCGGTTCACCCAGTTGTCGAGGTATGCACCAGAGGATGTGGCTACTGAAAGTGCCAAGATTTGGAGGTTCATGGAAGGTTCAGAGTCACCCCTCTCAAAGGAGTTAAGAGATTTCAAGTAAAAGGAAAGCTTGCCCCTAGATATGTGGGACCGTTCAAAATCTTGGAACGAAGAGGAGAGGTTGCCTACAAGTTAGAATTGCCTCAGTCTTTTGTCGGAATCCATGATGTGTTCCATGTATCGCAGTTGAAGAAATGCCTGCGTGTGCCAGAGGAACAGATGCTATTGGAAGCCATTGATTTGCAAAAGGATCTTACCTACAAGGAGCAACCAGTGAAAATTTTGGATATAGCAGAGCGTATCACGAGGAGCAAGATCATCCGTTTTTGCAAGGTCCAGTGGAGTAATCATTCAGAAGAGGAAGCAACTTGGGAGCGCGAAGAGGATTTGAAGTCCGAGTTTCCCCACCTATTCCCTAGCCAGCCTGAATCTCGGGGTCGAGATTCCATTTAAGGGGGGAGGTTTGTAACATCCCAAAAATTTGAGTTTTGGAATGTTTGATTTCAAAATTGAACCAATTGTTTTTGCTTGAATTAATTCCAGCTTAATTTGAATTTTTCATTAATAAAAGGATTTAATTTGACTAAACTATTCATCAAACTAAAGAATTTCAGTTTTAGTTGGGTTCCTTGTGCTCCAAGGAATTTTTTTGTATTTTTGGGGATTTTTCTGAATTTATTTGATATTTATTTGAATTTATTCGAATTTCTGGATTTTTCTTAAATTGGAAAAGTTTTTATTTTCTTAAAAGGCCTCCGGGCCGAATCCTCCGGCTTTGCCTCGCTCACGTCATCTCGGCCAAGAAGACCCGGCCGCCGCTCATGCCCGCCCGCTCATGCCTCGGCCCGGCTAGCCGTCGCCACGAAACCCTAGCCGCCGCCGCCGCCGCTCGGAGTCCGCCTCGCTCACGCCTTGGCGTCCGTGCCACGTCCTTTGCGCGTTCCCCGAGGCTATAAAAGCCATGCCGCGCACCTCCCGAGGATCCCCTCTCGCCGCCGCTTCTTTTGCCCCCTTTCTCGCCGTCCGTAGCGCCGCCGTTGCTCCGTGCCCCTCTTCGAAGTCCGCCGCTCTCGTCCGAAGCTTTCCGCCGCCTGTTCTTCTCCACCGGTGTGTCTCCGCCACCACCGTTGGTCTCCCCGAGTTCCCCGCATCGTCCTCTGCCCGATCCGCCTCGTCTTCCGCCCGAACCGGTCCTCCTCCGCCGTTTGCCGGGTCTTCTTCCCCGCAGCCGGTGGGTTGTGCCGCCACCCTCGCCGTCGCGTTGCGTCGAAAAGCCCCAGTCTCCTCCGCCGCATCCCTGGCTCCTTGGCCGTCCGATCGGCCTCGCGCGATCTTGCGACGCGTGGTCGCTGCGTCGGCGCTGGCGTGGCGCTTGCGTCGGCCACGCGTCGGCCGAGCCGCCGCGTCGGCGATGACGTCGACCATGTGCGGTGCACGTGAACAGCGTAGCGCCGTGGACCCAGTCCACCGTGAACCCGATGACGTCAGCGTTGCGCAATAAATCGCTTTTTCAGTACAAAAATAAATCCAGAAATTCTGATTTTCTGTATTTTCTCTGAATTTAATCTTTCGGAGGCCCGTTCTCGCTCATACGAACTCCGATTGAGGCGATTCGAGTTTCTAAATTTTTCTAAAATCAAGATCTATCTTCCAGAGCCATTTATTTTCAGTTTTGAGCTTGTTTGAGTCTCTGTTTTGTATTAATTTGGTTTCGTTGCTTCTTTTCCGGTAGACGCTAATTCCGAGGGAGCGAACGAAGACTTTGAACACCAAGATTCAGCACTAGATCAGCAAGGCAAGTCGTAATCCTTTGATCATATTGATCCTATGTTTGCAAAAATAATTTACTTTATTACAATTGCATGCTATTTTGTGTATCAATGCTTATTTAATGGGAGTAGATGTATACCTAGTTGACATTATGCCACCTTGATTAATTGGGATGCCATGTATCCATTATTAAACCTAGGTTGGGACATTACTAGTTGGACATAATCATTATATCAACATTGGGTTATTGTAGCTATGCTTAGACATGCTTAGATATACGTTGGGATTCATATCACCTGTTGAATAATGTTAATCTTGACTTAATGAGATATTGAATCGTGGCCGGTAGCCACTGTTGTAAAATTTGTTGTACCATGGCGGGGTTTGCCATTGGTCTTGGTTGAACGAATTGTTTTCCCTCGGGCAAGTGATCGTGAAGTAAAGGGGGTGCTTTCTAGCACATTGGGATGTGGATGTCTTGCCTGAGACAACTTAAGGACTTAATCTTGTGCGCCATTGAACTGGGCCTAACCGTACTACCACAAGTCTGGTATGAGACAGACCTAGCTGATTAATTTCCAATGTCTAGCCTTGAGTATTGCCAGTTGGTGGTGTGGGTTCCGGATGGACGGGTAGATTCGCAAGGCGCAAGAGGGGCCCTAATGGGCGAAACCTTAGCGGGCGTCTAGAGTTTAGGCGATTGCATTGTAAAGGCTTTGTCATGATATCTCTGCGACACACCAAAGGAAGTGTGTTAATATCGATTGCAAAGAGATTTCATGTCTTGTGAGTAAAGTTGTACAACCTCTGCAGAGTGTAAAACTATTCGAATAGCCGCGTCATGGTCATGGACAAGCCCGGAATTTCACACGGGTATAGAGTGTTTCATAAAATGTGGAATGTGGAATTGTTGGGATGTGAGCGGGAGTTCACTGTTGTATTATTGTCTATCATTGATCTATCGCTTATTTATTTATGTTTTCATAAATATGCTTTCAATCTATTTATTGTATTTCAATTCAAGTTGTTGCTTTCTGCAAATGAACTATATAGCCATCCTTGTCAAGCCGTGCATAAATATATTGCATCAATTCCCTACGGTTTCTTTGAGTACCTTTTACTCACGGCTTTATGCCCTTGTTGATCGATTCTTTCAAGGAGATAATGAATATCATGAGGAGGAATTCTATGAAGACTACGTGGATTAGGAAGGCGTTCCCCAGACGATTGCCTGTGGTATGTCGAGTGGCTCAAGTTATCTTTTCCGCTGCAATAGTATTTGTTTCTTAAGCTTTAATGCATAATGGTGTAAACATGGACCATAAGGTCGTTTGCTTTATTTAATAATAAATTGCTTCTTCTTAGTTAATTTGTTGTATGGAATGGTATTTCATCTATGTTTCCACTGTGTGCACTAGCGTGATCCTGGACTAGTGCAGTATACACAGAGGGTTTCGGATTTGCAAATCCGGGTCTGCCACATCGCCTCGAAGTGCGCCTCCTAGCTGCAGTACTGATCATAGTGGGTATTAATAGGTTTGGATGATTCAGTGATTATTAGAATTTAGCATACAGGTTGGGTGGAACTTGGGTTATGTTGTATGATTTTTGCTTAGCTAATGGTTTGCTTAGGAAAGTTCAAATATTGATGATTCGTTATCTGCTCTACCTTCTTGAAAGTTTTAGTTCTTTAAGGCTTTTGACCTTGCAGCTTTACGAAACTTTAAACAACGAATACAAATTTCTATGATATTTGTGTGCTAATGCCCAAATTGTGTGAATTTAGAATTTAATGTAGTGATGTTCAAATGACAAATTCGATGTAATGTAAGTAACCCTTGGATCATGTCCATTCCATTCAAGATTCAATTACCTCATTTTCCTTAATCTGATTGATAAGGTGTTATTTCGTTGCTACCCATGTAGATTAAATGTGAACACCTCATTTATAGATAACTAAAGCAAGGGGTAGGATTGTACGTTGTGAGTGTTAACCAAATACAAATATACAGATGTAAATAGGAAATGAGATCGCTAATGTAGCTTTCAAACTTTTGTTTTTTTTTCTTCAAGGTGATATTAAAGATGAAATCATGGACAAACTGATAGTTTTTCTATTCTTTTACAACTGATTGAGTTTGTGTATAGCGGATGAAAGAGAAATCACTCATGGAGATACACCAAAAAAATACTTGTTTGTTAGTTGTATGCAAACTCAAATACGCATTTTATATTTGTAAGGAAATTTAAGCTCAATGGTTTCATATGTAACTGGTTGTTTAAGAAATAGATGATCTCAGATCATTGATACAAAAGTCATGAGCTCCTGATAAGAAGTCTTTATTCTCTTACAAGTAGTACTCAATAATTAACTTGCCATTCCTGCTATGAATTTGTAGTCTTTTCTGGCTAGACTGATACTAAAATGCAAAATGAGTTAGCGAAATTATGTGACATTCAATCATTAGATAAATTATGTGACTTTAAATCATTAACACTTGTATAATTCTTCTCTCTTGTACGGATAGCAAAGTTGTGCATGATACCTACATCATGTCTTCTGGAGGTTGTCTTTGATCATGTCACATTATTCAAGGGTCACAAAGCTGAGCAAAGCTCTGTACTGAAATGTTTCTAGAAAATGATAAAAGAAGTTTAAGGACATTAATTGATTTAAACATTCTCGGCCTCCAAAAGTCAGATATACGAAACAAGATCTAGAATCCTTTATGCCTGCTGGTACGTTATATTTTCGGTGTCATGGAAAAATAATTGCTTGAATAGAAGCCCTTCTATCCATTCTAGAAAATTATGTATGTGCAGATTGAAGTCTTCTGTGTATTTCCAACATTGCTGATATGTGGTTTGTAAGGTGCTTAAGTATCATTTATTGCCTCTTCGATGTTTTAATTAGTTCTTCATGAACCATTATCGCAATTGGTGGATTAGATGTTAGCAACTTAGAACTGTTGTAAAGATGTGTATGTGTATGTATCCTCGAAAGATGTATATGTATATATATCCTCGAAAGATGTATATGTGTATGTATCCTGGAAAGATGTCTGTGGTGTAAGTATTTGAAGTTCTGTACATTCATGTTTAAGGCATACAAAATGTGTTAAGATGATTTGGATATATGACTATTCAGTCCACATGTCGACGTTTAGGTTGCCTTTTTTATACTTGCCACTTCTTCATGATTTGCCTTTGTCCATCCTGTTGCACTTGCTGTCATACTTGTCACACAGTCGTAGTTGTGCACCTGCCTTTTGGGAAAAAACTTAGTAAACAATCATGCTACAGTGTCGAATATGTAAACGTCTTATCACGGGATTAACTTTAATGTCAATCTTCATTTGTATGTGTCTTTAAAAATGACCTTGTTAATTTGAAATTTCGTAAACTTGCTAGGAATGGCCTCCGACGAAGGACAAGTCTTTGGAGGAGTTGGGCCTCAAATATGGACGAAGGAGGAAGGGGTAGCCCAACCATAGCCCAACGTCCTATCTCGAACTTGCGGATCTGCCATGGACCAACTCGACGTTACTAACGTAGGCGAGGTAAAGTTTTAGTACACCGTGGTTCCCAAAACATTGTAGGCCCGTAAGACTAATAATTAAGAAGATCAAATTGCGGGCTCGGCGTCGATCAACGAAGGCGACATGCAAGTCGTGGTCGAACAAGATGCCTAAGGGAATTTTTAACATAGTGGAGCTCTCGGCAGTCGGGGAACCTGCTATACCAGAGTCATCATTGGGGCCGTACAGGACAGCCTGCGGGGTTCTTGCTAGGGATGATGTGCCCATCAGCTATAGATCATGGATTGGCCGCGGAGGTGACCCATGGGTGGTACCCAATGACCTGAAGAACTCGTTATGGGACAAGCTGAAACAAGTTTTCCAGTTCCCCCAAGGGACCGAGCTGGTTGCAAAGAAACGAGCACTCTCCATCATGTGCACAGCGTGAAAGAATTGGAAGACGGCACTAAACAAGAATTATGTGAAGAAGAATAAAACGCGGAATTTTGACACGTACCCAAAGTTAAGGGAGTTTTGGGATGAATTTGTGGCGTACAAGAGGTCCGAAGAAGCTCACATAGTAAGTCAAAGGAACAAAGCAAGCGCGGATAAGAATATTCACCCTCACGGACTAGGAGCAGGAGGGTGCGTGAAGAACATACCAAGATGGGATCGGTCCAGTAGAAGAACTAACCCGCAGGGTATAATTCTACGACGGCCGCCTTAAGCTTAACGATCAAAGCACCGGTTGCTTGGGAGGGTGCTACTATCTCGGATGATGGCAGCTTAAGCTTTAGAAGCAATAGAGAGCGAGTCTTGAAAGAGAATCACGATGATGCTCTGGCGGTCTTTCCAAGGATATTTCGCTCCACGAAGGGAGAATGACGAGCTAACCGTAGCCCTGGGTAACAAGGAACATCCAGGTCGCACCAGAGGAGTTGGTTTGGTCACGTGGAAAGAGGCCTTCCCCGCAAACGCATGGTTGTACAAGCGTTCAAAGAGATTAAGAGAAGATCAACTGGAACGTCAGATAAAAGATGATGTGGCAAGAGCATTAGAGGAATAGAGAGCGGAACTAGATAAGGCTGTGGAGAAAGCCGTACAGAAAGCTCTCAACTCACGACCGCCACCCAGTGAAAGCCCTGAGCTCATCAGTCCCGGTGCTCGTAAGAGCAGCTGCGCGTCCACAGTGATTCCCGAAGAGCATGGACTGCATTTTCCTGTGGATGACATCAAAGAACCGACACCGTGCAAGCTACATTTGGCTGCACATGGCATTACCATAAAGGTGGTGAGGCGTGGCTTGGCCATGCCAGGAGTCGCAGGTTTTGCACTGTCGCCCGATACCGCAAGGATTCGCCAGGGTCGAAGTGGACAGTGTAGTCCGCCAATACCGAAAAATGGAGGTAGAGATCCCTGGCGAGGATGGAAACAAACAACTAGGAGAAAACGTGCATGGATTCCTCGCGTGGCGCAAGAGCTTGATTAAGTTTGGCTTGGACGATGAGGGCAACGAAGATGATGATCAGCCGCACTCTCCACACAGAGACCTCCCGCCCTTCTCGCCGCCAACCAGAAAAAGTCCAACTCCTCCACCGGCACCAACCACAAAAAGCCCGACTCTCCGCCAAAATCAAAAGAATCGAACACCGGGAACATCTCGGCGATCGACCGTCCTCGAAGAAATCTCAACCATTTGCGAACCGTGACAATCCTGGAAGAAATTATCGGTGACATGATGAAGAAGAACGGAAAAAGCATGTAAGCGCTGCGTAACATCTCACTTTAAAAGGTGCCATCATGTAAGAAGACTAAAGTTGATCTTGACGCAAAAGTTTTTCTTGAGTATGGCAAAATTGCAAAAGACAGGCGAGCTTCGACCTTGCAAAATGTCGGACTACGAGCGCATATCCGAAAGCAATACTTGCGGTGCGCTAGTGCCAACACGTTAAAGCGGGATGCTCAAGAAGATGCTGCTCAACTAGATGCTCTGGTGCACGGTCTAAGGTTGAACTAGCTCATTTCGACAACCTTACAACACAACTGCGGCGCGTCCATCAGTGGTACATGCAGCACTCCAACGATGGTATGGAGGCGTTCGCAGTCAGATACACAGAGAAAGATTTCCACAATGGGGATAACATCTGCTGGGTTCTTTTCACGGAGTGTATATGTTGTACCAGCAAGATGCCCTGGACGTGAATATACTTAGACTATGGACTTTGTAAGTTTGTCCGTATATCGTTGAGCATTTTTGTACTGTTTAATTGCATGTCTAACTTCTTTCTTATGTAGAATGGATATACAGACATGTAGAAGAAATAACAATGACAATCTAGCATTCCTAGATCCGGGGCTCGTCAACGAGAAGCTTGTGAACAACAATCCACAGGTCGTTGAAGACTATTTATTTAATACTTTTTTGAAGCTGCAATACAAAACCTCCGTACTTTTACCCTATAACTTCAAGTACGTATCTCCTTACTTCTAATATCGTTTTACTATTTTTGTGTAACACGTACGATGTGGGAGTAATTGACTACGTTGATATATATGTGCAGGTTTCACTGGGTCCTCCTCGTCATCCAGTTTGATGCTAGCAGGATTTTTGTCTTGGACTCCAGGAGAAAACAAACTAATCTGTACAAGACCTTTGGGACATGCTGAACAGGTAAACTCGATCGTTGCGTTATTACTCTAGCAAAATTCCATCCTATTGCATTTAAGTTTAATTACTATTCAAAATCATTCACAGGGCTTTCGCACGGTATTGCAAGAAAAGTGTTCGGTATCGTCCATACAGGAAAAATTTTGAAATAATAAATGACTTTCCATGCATGAGGCAGGACCCCGGAAACAATTTATGTGCATACTATGTATGTACAAATATGCATTCAATTGTCACGGAGAGTGGCCGCTATAACGAAGCCATGGTACGTAATTACACATTGATGCCTTTTTTTCATTTAACAAATATCATCATTAATTAACTTCCTTTTTCTTCAAAACTACGCTCCAAATCGAGAACCAATAAGTTATTCTTGACGAAATTATAGCAATTCAAGAACGGATCATTGGATTCATTCATGATGAGATCATCAATCCAAACGGCGAGTTCCACGAGTAGCCTCATCGCCTCATTCCTTCGACCTAGGCGCGTGACATGTCTACTTCGACTCTTCGTCTTGTAGTCCTTGCGAAATCAAAGCGAATGGGATGAGATGTAGTCGAGCTACATTAATTGTAAACAAATCATTGTAAAAGAAAATATTGTGATGCTTAATTTAATATATTTGAATTATGATTTTAACGATGCTTCATATATACATGGATATATTTGAATTATGATTTGAACGATGCTTTATATACTACATATGGACCTTTGTATAAACAATTGTATAAAAATATATATATTGCACAAAAATATGCAAGCTTGTCACCGCCGGTTCTTGGAAAACCGGCGTTGATATCTACATATCATCGCCGATTATGGTACAACCCGGCGGTGATAGTTCGATATCACTTGCGTTTTATGTATAACCGCGATGATAATGATCATCACCGCGGATTTTGATTTGATTCGCGGTGATAGTTCAATATCATTGCGGTTGTAGGTAGAACCGGCGGTGATAATCCTTATCACCGCTGTATTTTGGTTTGATCCGCAGTGATAGTCCAATATCACTTGCGGTTGTAGGTAGAACCGGTGATAATCCTTATCACTTGCGGTTCTGGCGACAAAGTGATAATCCCCGAGTATCACTGCCGACCAATCACTGCCGGCGCCAATGACCGGCAGTGATGGGGTTTTGGAACCGGCAGTGATGTGCTGTTCTATAGTAGTGGTCTTATCTTGGGTGCAGCCTAACTATGTTAATAGCTAGTTAGAGCAACAATGCTTTGGCTATGGAACCACATGGTTACTTTGGCCCTATTGGGTACAGCACATACTCCAGCTTCTCGTTCGGATCTTGTGGAGCTGTACCAAACTCCCAACTTCCCAAAATGACATGAGCCTGATTCTCGCTCGGAGTGGAGTCAAAAATGAACAAGTGACTCAGAGCAATCTGTGGGCGGATTCTTGTGGGGAGCCAGTCCACCCGAAGCAAATATACCTATGGAAGTTGATGATTGTTACTAGCAATTGCAACTAGTATACATCTTCACTCTCCTACCCTGTCTCTTTCCTGTTGAGCATCTCATGTGCGTGTCGAGTCGAGCAGAGTGGAGGGCAAACACGGCGACTTGATGCGAACGACCTTGGTGGCTTCTACATGATCCACATACCAGTGGTGTTGGTGATTTCCACAGCAACCACTAGAGGCCTCCCCTTCATCCGCTGCTCCCATCAAGGTTAGCTCTCACCTACCTACCCTTATTCTCTACCCTCACCACTAACCCTAGCATCTTCCTTCATTGTTGTACCTACAATCGCAGTCGCCTGCACTTTCCTCCTTGTCCACTGGCCTTCTTTGGCCGCCAGCTAGGTCCCCAAGTAGCTCCACCCTACTAGATTTGAGCTTTTGCTGCCACCCTTAGCCCTAACTGATGGGAACGAAGTCCCGATCTTCCGACAGGTAGTACTAATTCGATTGGTGGAGAACTCGACGTTGACGATCCGGCTTTCAATCAGAACTGATTCAAACCCTGCAATTGCTACACCACGGCTCCGTTGGTTATCAACTACGCACAAACACGGTTGACCTTGCCAAGAAGGCTTATCCCTGCATGCGAATCGAGAACACAAGCAAGAACATAGAAGATACAATCTGAATTGCGAAATTATATTAAGCACACGAGTTGAGGTTCCACAAACCGATGAACGGTGAAAAACTGACAAAGTGTCTAGTTGTAATCTAAGCAAAACCCATATATTCTAGCGACGGCTACTGAATATGTATGAGGGAGAGGGCCAGCAAGGTGACCAAGGGGTTGGCCGTGCAACCCTAGGTCGTACAAGGCCTTTGGGCCCAAGTGGAGGTGTCGCAGCTCCTATCAGATTCTGTTTGTCATATTGTTTTGATGATTTCTGTCGATCTAGAAGGCGTTTGGACATGAAACCACTTCTGTTGGAAAGCTCTCATCGTGGGCTTGTCTGTAGAGTCCAAGAATGCCTCAATTGGACTTTGTATGACCCAGATATGGTCATTTTATTGACGTTCTATCCTGAGGCTCCGAACCGAAGTTGGAGTCCGACTTGAGCTCGACATTGAAACCAAGTAGACTTGGACTTTGAGGGTTGACGTCTAGGTAAGCTTGTGATGCTTCTCCCATATTCCTAAGCAACAAAACATCACAAGAATTTATTAGCAATCCATCCAAGAAAACGTGAACAGAGAGGAATGAGTTCACTTGGTGGTTTAATTATCGCGCGCGTGCTCTTGTAATTGGTCCTTGTATATCTTGAGGAGTCGTGTTGTGCACATCCGAAGGAGTGATATCCTCATCACAAACATCCGCTGTCGACCACAACCCTAGCTTTTGCTACCCTCAGTTCTGCCTGCTGCCTAGCCCTCAACCTTCACGACCACCGCCCTCAAGCCTAATCCTTTCTGCTACCATTTTGATATGTATGTCCATGGGCATTTGCAAATATGACCTTGCAAGGGGGTAATTATTTTTGGCCTTGTGCATTGTTCTACAAAATCTGAACATCTTATCATTTGCAATATGCTTTTTAGTATGAATTTGTGTACAAATACAAAGGAGTAATACATAACTATAATTAAAGTGTTACAATAAGGGGTAGTGTAACATACCAATTTTTGAGGTTTCAAAAATCTTTTGTGCAGATTAGGTTCCTAAAAATTTTCACCAATTTTTCTTGCTTTAATAAAGCTTAACTCGGATTTTCATAAATTAAAAATATTTAAATTTAAATAATTTAAAGTTATTTTGTTCGGTTCCATGTGCTGCAAGAAATTTTTCTGTATTTTCTTGGATTTTTCTGAGCTCACTTGGTATTTCTTTTGATTTATTTGGATTTCCATCCTTTTTTAAAATTTAGAAATCAAATCTAAATTCCTTAAATCCTTTGGGCTGAAATCTTGTTCTAGCCCAAGTCACCATCTAGCGCAGCCGTCTCCCTATGGCCAACTTCTTTCCTAGCCTACCTAGCCCGATCACGCCGCCTCTGGCCCAAACTTTCATGTCGTAGTCAGTAGCCGAGTCTGCTCTCTCTGTCTCTCTCTTGCTGATAAGTCGATCCTGCCTGTTAGCTGTCTCTAACACTTCAAAAACGACATCATAGACGGTTTTCTGAACTTTCTGTAAGCAAGTGTCAGTGATAGTGATAACACATCATAGACGGTTTGATACACAATTATCACAGACGGTTCTTAGGTAGAACCGTCTATGATATACAATATAACAGACGGTTTTGAGCTAGAATCGTCTGTGATAATTGTCCATCACAGACGATTTTTATCTAGAACCGTCTGTGATCCATATTTTTCCCTACACCCCTCGGCAGAACATCCATTATTAGTATCTATTGTTTGAAATTTTCTTCTACTTAAATATTTCTGCAATTACATTTGAAAGGCACAGCCATTTATAGATTTTGTAATTGAATATCTAAACATCATATATGCATCGAGGCAACAGCTTGTCCGATCATGATCGTCTTAAAATATGAACATTTGTAGCACTTTCATCTCCATTTTTATAATAATGTTGATGGATCCGAAGGCAATATCCATTTCATTTCACAGTTCATCCTGAAAGCTGTGGAATGAAATGGATTTTGCCTTCGAATTCATCAACATTATAATAAGAAAGGAGATGAAAGTGCTACAAAACTTCATATTTAAGATGATCCAGATCAGACAAGCTATTGTCTCCATGCATCTAGGATGTTTAGATATTCAATTACAAAATATATAAGTGGTTGTGCCTTGTAAATATCATTGCAGAAATATCTAAGCAGAAGAAAATTTTGAACAACAGATACTAATTAATGATGGAAGTTCTGTCGAAGGAGGTATAGGAAAAGCATTTGGTTCCAACAAGCAAGACACCATTCAATCATTGGATTCAAGATGAGTAAATATTTAGGACAATGTCAGGTGATAATACATTAACAAAATATGATACCACAAATATCAACAAGCGTACATTGAGAAACTACAATATTTCATAGTTCAAGACAAGAAGACCTTAGGGTTTTTTCATGTCTGCCATCATATTTGCCATAGCTTTTGCAACAGAGGCTTTTCGGTTCTCTCTGAAGTTCCACAACTTCAATACATGTTGGTGATATGCCCCTGAGGCGATCATAGAGATGATTGTATCACGCCTTATGTTTATGAAACAGTATAATTGTTTGCCCTTTGAATAAATATCGATTGGATTAATCAACAAGTAAGTGACTTGTTCGTGCAACTTTTTCCATATATCAATGTTATTCAAGTTATCCCTGATCGATTATCATAATATAGGACGATTATGTTTCATAGATCGACATGTATTGATTGATGACCATGTTTCACGAGTCATAGAGATACGAAGATATCTAATCAATAATGTGGACATATGTTAGAGAACATGCGTTCGATAGACCCATATGAGACACTGCGAGAATTGTTATATATTCTTATGTGTCATCAGTTGGTCTCATGCATAGTGTATGTGTGATCCTTAGACTTGAGATCGTCATTGGTTTCTTAGATGTGTAATAGTTTACTTAGGAGCTGCCAAACGCTACTCTTTAACCAAGTAGTTATAAAGGAAGCTTTCGGGTTTACTATGAAACATGCTGAGGTACATGAATGATCTAGATGGGATTTTCTCCTCCTATATAACGGAGAGATATCTCTGGGCCCCTCGAGGTAGATGGATTAAGGAAGTGCATGGCCATGCCGAATGTGATTGAGAGTCAATCCAGATAAATTATTCCACTACGGTATGAGTGAAGAGATCGAGCTGTCATAGGATGACACGACTCCCGCCTTGTGCTCGATCTGATATCGTGAAGCAAAGGCAACATTACATTATCACACTATAGTAGGTTCGTCCAATGCTTTATGGATATTTGGGAATCGATATGTACTGCTAGGTACCGCTATCGATTATCGGTCAGAAAGGTGCTTCCGAGTCATGTCGAAATATGCATGAACCTACAGGGTCACACACTTAAGGGGTTGGAATATAGTGGTACGGATTGGATCCGTCACTAATGGGCCAAGTGGGCTTAGTCCTTCAGTTGGGCCCTAATGTAGGGTTCCACCATAAGGGAGGGGGTGGCTATATAAAGGGGTTCGTGATTGCAATAGATTAGATAAGAGTGCGCAACCATTGAAACCCTAGCTGTCACCACTTGAGCCTTCCCTTGTGCTCTGGTGCTGGCACACCGACGCACGGTGTTCTTTTCCCCGAACGTGTGGACATCGGTAGAGGTGTTGCTACTACTGCAACACTGTTCGAGACGATCGACCACCGCGTGAGGAGGATCGACCACCGCGTGAGATTGACCAACACAACGAGGAAGATCGACCACTACAACTAGACGCGCATTTCATCGATTTGGGCTGCATCAACTTCCTTCCGCTGCACTGCGCGTCTAGTGGTAACGACCCATGATCATCTACTTGCGTGGCTTTCTGGTTTACGAGGTAGAATTTTTATTGTGCGCTAGTGTAGCCTACCCGTATCCCTTCATCCAGTTCCTTGACACTTTTTTGATTTTGGATTGCAGCGTGCAACCAGCTCGTTGCTCGATACTGCTACATTTTTTACGCATAAGCGCCAACAGGTCGAGCAACTCATGGTGTCTCAAGAGCGAATACTCGAGAAGAAGAATAACGGTGAGCTATAAGCACTTAAAACCAAGCTAAAGGCTACTAAGGCGAAGGCTGATGAGAGGGAGAGAAAGCTAATGGCCGAGAAGGCTATGACAGATGCCGCACTGGTCGAGGCCCAGGCCAACCGATGCAAGGTGGAGGTGAGTCAAAAAGCGATTGAGGTCGAAAAGGCTGCAGCGAACGCAGCGCTCGCTGCTCTACAGTAGAGGACTCTCGAGCACATGAACAACTCAGCTCGTCTCGCGACCTCGCACATGCTGGGCATGGTGAAGAGCCACCACCCGAACCTGGATCTCTCGGTCGTGCAAGACTTACGTAGTATATCGGCTTCTGGACCTTAGACTTGGTGTCGAAGCAATCCCGTTCGACCACTAGGACGGTGCTTACTACCTGAGGCGAGGCTGCAATATACAGAAAAAACTCCTCTTTTTCGTGAGGTGAAGTTAGAACTGACGAAGATGATAGATAACTTTTTAAATCATGAAAAGCTCCTTCCGCCTCCTTGGTCCACTCGAAAGAATCCTGCTTCTTGTGTAGCTTGAAGAAAGACAGCCCTCGCTCACCCATCTGAGAGATGAATCAACTAATGGCGGCGATACAGCCTGTGAGTTTCTATACCTCCCTTAACGTCCGCAGGGGGCGCATCTGGTTGATGGTCTCAATTTTGCGCGGGTTGGCCTCAATGCCTCAACTAGACACCAGGAAGCCAAGAAGCTTACAGGACGGAATGCCGAACGTGCACTTCTCAGGATTAAGCATCATCCGATACTTCCTGAGGTTGTTGAACGTTTCCTCAAGGTTGCCCAACAGAGTGTTGCTGGTTCTTGACTTTACTACAATATCATCGACGTACGCTTCCACATTCCGCTCGATTTGGGACTTTAGGCAATTTTGAATGCAACGTTACTATGTAGCACCAGCACACTTTAACCCAAAAGGCATCTTAACATTACAGAATACACCAATGGGAGTAGTAACGGCAGTTTTTTCTTCATCCTCGGCGGACATGCTAATTTGGTGATACCCCGAGTAGGCATTTAGAAAACTTAGCAGTTCGCAGCCTGCAGTCGAATCTACAATCTAGTCGATGCTGGGGAGAGGAAAAGGATCCTTGGGGCAAGCCTTGTTGAGGTCGGTGTAGTCGACGCACATCCTCCACTTGCCGTTGGGTTTTTTGACGAGAATTGGGTTTGCCAGCAAACGTCGGGTGGAGGACCTCTCGGATGAAACTAGCCTTCCGGAGGCTGACCTCCTCTTGTATGGCTTGTTTTCGGTCTTCCACAAATCTACGCTGTTTCTACACCACCGGCTTGGCGCTGGGTTCCACGGCCAATTGATGCTCGATCACTTCCCTGGGGACCCTAAGCATGTCGGACGGTTGCCATGCAAACACGTCGCGATTTGCCCGAATGAAAGCGATGAGCTCGAGTTCCTATTTGGGGTCGAGGTCAGCACCCACCTTAATTTTCTTGAAAGGCTCTAACGGGTCCAGGGGCATCGTGGATGAACTGGAGTTGTCCCTCGATGAGAGCGGCACCGCCCAAGGCTCCTCTGCCTGACCATGCAACTTGTAAAAACTAACCTTTTTTTCTTTTGGCGATGATCTGTAACAACTGCACTTAACTAGTTTGCCTGCTTATTGTGTCTTGCTTTCTATTTCCTTGTCGATGAAATGAAGTAGCACAAACAAGCGCAAACTCGACTTAGCACTCATAGATCTTCAGGGAAAACAATGTTCTAACTAAACGCGTGCCTGATTTTATCTGCACACAGGTCTAGAAAAAACTTTTCTTAAAAGACTTAGCCCCCGAGTGCATACCCGGAGAGGCTTTTTAACATAAACGCTATACAAAATTATTATAATGATTACCACACGACCTTTTGCAAGCCTTCATCGACCATGTGACTTAGTCTCTGTAGCAATCAAGAACTTATCGAGCAACGCATGTATAATTGACTAGAAGTCTCGTCTCCCACTGGCCACTGAGCTTTTAGATGTCTTACAATCTAGTGCTCGTTTGCGCGTGAGATAGAATTACTCATCATCAGATTCGAGCATGGTCGCACTTTGGTTCCGCTTGCTGACATGCTAAATACTTCATCAAGCAAATGCATGCAATGAAATTGCATGTTTTACAGAAGTTAGGACGGATAAAGGATATTCTACTTAATAATGATCGACCAGAAGTAAAAGCAGTATAGGGTTACACAGCCCCGACTCCTTACTCGATGGGCTCATCGAGTAGGAAGTAGAGCAAACGAGAGAAACACACTGAGTTCTTGTTCATGACGTAACCCACAGCTTCCTACTCGGGTAACGCTTCACGTATAGGATAGGACCCTTGGTTGAAAACGACCTAGCCCTAAGCCTTTGTTCGATGGGCTCATCGAGTTGGGAAAAAGCAGGCATGACAGTCAATGGCGCGGGTAGTATTCGACCTCTTACTCGATGGTGAGTCAAGTGGGTGAAAAGACATGGCCCTGAACCTTGGGATCAGATTGAATGACAGTGGGTGGGTAATTAAAACCCACTTTCGCGCCCTTCGACTTCCACCTAGTGGCGCTTATCCGCCTGCACTATCGCTTGACACCTCTTGGTTCCGCACCTGTGAGGAAGTGCGACAGACGCCTCGGGGATTGGGATAGACTCGGATCTTGACGGAGCAGCCAGTGCAGTAGAGACTCGTTCCCTGGGCTATAAATAGTCGGGACTTGTGGCCATCTGCCGCACTCCATCTTCCTTCTGAACTTTTTGCTCATAGAGTCTTTGTTCCACTACTGCACTCATGACCTCGACACCCACATCCTCCACCTCCCTGGATATCATTGAGGATTCTTCCCCCTGCTCCATTGGTGGTGGTTTTCCCAGGGAGGATCATCATCTCCTCTGATAAGGAGAATGAGATCAATTGGGACACCATCGAGAGGGAAGTCTGGTCAGAGGAGGAAGAGGAGGTCACCAGCAGGCCAAGGGTAGTGGTCGAAGAGCCCAGCGCCACCTCTACTTCCCTCGCGAGAGCAGATGGCGCTGGTGAGGCCGCTGGCGCCAGGCGGAGGTGAAACTCAAAACAGCTTCACCAGCCCCGCGCTTGCTCACCTCTGACCCATCACGGCACTCGGGCACCATCTTGTTCAACTACCCGTGGGCTCTGAAGAGGCGGCGAGATGCGCCAAGGACGAGTAGTGGCAACAATGTACCTATTAAAATGTACTAGGACAAGCTTTTTGTTAGTTTTTAATATAATAAAATTCTGCTTACCTGAATTTCGATTGCACTCGATGCCTGTGCTACTTATGCATGAAATTTCTTTAATTGATCTATGTTCCACGAGCTTCAAGTATAGTGCCTTCCGACGTCGCTAGCCGCACAGACCCTAGTCGAGTCACTTCAACCGCCACGTAAGGACCTTCCCACTTGGGTGATAGCTTATTGCGATTTTCTTGCTTCACCTTCCGTAGTACTAAGTCCCCCACGACTAATGCCCTTTCCTAGATCCTTTGGCTATGGTATCTGCGTAAGGCTTGTTGATACTTAGCTACTCGAATTGACACTCGATCTCTGTACTCCTCGAGTAGGTTCACGTCATCTGCCATCGCCTGCTCTTGTTCCTTTTCCAAGTAGTTGTCCACTCGAGGTGACCTAAACGTTAACTCAGTCGGGAGCACTGCCTTTGCACCGTAGACTAAGAAAAATGGTGTTTCACGGTGGCTTGACTAGTCGAAGTACGAATAGCCCATAGCACCGAGGGCTCTCATTGCCCATCGGGTTGAGTAGACAATGAGCCTATCAAACACACGGGTCTTTGATTACAGAAGACCCCCATTTTCGATAATAAATATCAACAATGGGTTCCCTGTGCATACCGTACTAGTCCCATGATCAGTGGCTAGCACGCACAAATTACAAATTGAAATCACATCCATACACAAAATATTACATATGCCAAAAGCTCGAAAAGAAGCAGCGGAAACTTTATTTCTCTTGTAGTATGCTCATTCACCCTCGAACAATGAGACAAGGTAAAGCCCTAGAAAACATCGTCATCATAACCCCGAATCTGAATCGTCCTAAAGATCATCTGTGTCGATACCTTCTCCTAAAACAACATTGATAGCAAGATTGAGTACATTGTGTACTCGGAAGTCTTATAGTGTATCACGGATGCAATTATAAATAAATGCAGGACATAGCAATGGAATGGTTTCTACAGTTGTTATTGCATTTGAAAAATAAAGAATAAGCACATATTAGATTGCAACCGAAGTTTGTAAAGAAGCATCTTATGGTAATAAGCAAGTATTAATTTAGCGTAAACCAATAATCATATCAGAGTCTATCCGACTGATTCAATCCATTCCCATGTCATCCCCTGACATGAAATATACATATTCCATAACACCATTTTACCATTAAAACATTTTGGAAATATTAAAACTCTAACCATGTGATGACTTTACCAAGTGTCTTTAACCGTAGGCGCGGCTAATTAATTAGATTTTCACTCTGCAGAGGCGTACAGCTTTACCCACAAGAAATAATCTGCCACTTTTGCTAGGCCAGTTGACACTCTTCCTTTGGAGTGTCGGCATGGTGATCATGACATAACCGTTACATTGTTTAAGCCTAACTTTGCACATCCCGATGACGTTAGATCCATATTATGGAGAAGGAACATGACAGTGAATCCCTGTCATTTAAAGTGGTAACACAAGCAGTAATTCCCTACGTTAAAAGCAGTAAATCCTTGCGATAAGGGTTCCTTCCCATATCAAGGCGTACATCGTTATACCGATATGCATTTACCCACAACGAAGTGTGGAAGCCCCTCATAAGCAAACCTAGAAAGGATTGCTCATAATATCTCCCGCCTACCAATGTGCAAAGCCAGACCTAAGCAACTTAATAGGTTAAGGCTGCCCCATATCAGCACTCGTGGTTGTACGATTTTCTTGGCTTGAAAACAACCCATAGCTCGGTCCTTAATCTGACACGGGCAATGCTCCACCCTACACTACTACAAGTTCAACCCTTGCACACCCGGCTAATGCCAATAATTGCCCGCATCTAAATCATAGTTTTATTTTAGGGTTTACAGTCAAAATACCAATAATTGACATCATGTCATACCCACCATTTAAATTCTCAAGAATTAACTTTGATCATCAACCTCGTTGCTAATGAGCATGGCTAAGCATAATTATTAATCGTATATACCCAGTTTTGACATTATGTAATGTCTACCCCTTTATCTATGGTTAACAAGGTTCACATATTCATACTTATCAAGGAAGTTCTATGAAACATCAGGTATATCTACTCATATTCCAACATAGCATTTTTATGACAAGTACGCGCGTGCTTAATAGTTTTGCAATCATTGAAAGTAAATATTTGAAGTATTAGGATCAAAACGATAAAGGGGTGCTTGCCTTGCTGATCGCAGTCGGGTATAAAGTCCGGATCATCGGCGAGGTCGTCGTCTGCTAATTCTGGTTCGTCGGAATCTACTCGTCGATCATCAAGAATAACATACAATACATAGCAAACCAGTATAAGGGAAAAAAGAAGTCAGATAGAAAATTCAACTAAAAATCTTACTTATAAAAACAGGAGTGTTCATTAGTAAGATTATAATCCAAGTTAATATGGTTCTACTGTTTCTTTTTACTCGTGCTCACCCTTTGTTATTTTGGACTAAATGGTATCAAGTATTTCTTGCTTCATATGAATTATTCCTTTTATTTTAACGAATTCTAGATGCTAAAATTATTTGAAGTAGAAAGATTTGACTTATGGTGATATCATGGAATAGAATGTTGTTAATAGGATTCAGATGCAAAGCAATATATTTAAAGACTTTCTAAATTGAACATTTGTCACCAAATTTTTGGTTGCCACTTTATCAGGCATAACACATTAAGTTACCTACCCTATCTTTATAAACTAATTACTAGATGTAAGCATGGTCTCATATGAACATATACTTATATATACATATATATACTTATTGTGCTCTTCATATGAAATCACATCCCATTTGCATGAATCATTATTTATTCAATATTTTTACCCAGCCTAACATTATTACGCCATTATCTTTGAAAAGAATTATGTTTAACAAATTACCAAAAATTCTTTTCTTATCCATTTAGTTATTATAGCATAGTTACTAATAATATTAAACTTTAATAGAAAAGACATAAAACAACTAGTTACCCAAATATTTTTATAGAATTGGGTTCATAGCAGAATAAGGATCTTAATAAAATTGGTTCCAAATAATATTAACTTTGTTTGCAAAATTTTCATATTTAGTCTACTTTCATATGTACTATTCACCCTTGTATTAAAATATTTTTTCAAAACAGATTTTCAAAATATTTTTGCATATTATGGAAGCTCTTGATTTTATATGAATTCATAAATTGGTTTCATCTCATTTGGATTTCAAATGCGAAAGATATTCAAGTTTGAATTTTTAACCGATTCAAAATCTAATGAAAATAGCAAAATACGCTTTATTTGTCTTTGGCGTCTTTTATCAGCCATCAGTATCATTCAAATTGAACCCAGACGATGACATCTCGGGCCCACCCGGCAGTGACTCAGTTCTTGCGCAAAGGATCCGGATGCAGTCACTGACATCTCGGTCCCGCGACTCAGAGGCACAGAGCAGAGCCCGGTGAACTTGGGCTCGCCGGCGGCGGACTAACTCCGGCCAGGAGGAATGGGTAGCACCTACGGCTTCAGCATGCTAATGCTCATCTAGGGGACAACCTAACGACTCTCGTTGATGATCGGAGATGGGTCGCCGTCGTGGCCGAGCGGCGGACGTCACGACGACTAGCCGCGCTGACGGCAGAAGGCATCTCCGGTGGAATGGGTTCTGGTTCTAGCATCCATGGGGTTCCGGGGGTTTCATTTTTGCCAAAAGGAAGCTCAGAGGATAGTCGGATTAGCTCACCACCGATCGCCGGTTTCGGAGAAGAAGGGGGCGTAGTGACGGCGGAGCTTCGGTCGGAATTTCCTGGAAATGACAGAGGGGTTTTGATTCATGTGAGTTGCTGATGCTATAACAGAAAGCAATTGAGGAATGGGTGCTTGTACCACCTTCAATCGATCATGATCCGAAAGCTAGGGTTCTTCGACTGATTCAAAGAAACGCGAAATTGGCACTGATCAGTGGAGTATACTGGATGAAACAAGAGGGGTTTGATGAGCACTTTCTGGCGATCAAGCTGCGGTATTTATAGGCCGAGGGGGACGCTGTAGACGAGCCAACACCTAGTGTGAACTCGACAGGATTTTGCGGCGCTAGAACAGGAGAAGGGATGGGCGGTTTGCGGAAAATCTGGGCGAGGATGATGCGTGGCAGGGTTTGGTAGAGGCGGTTACCTCGGGCGAAGCACAGGCCCTGCGGTGGCGCGAGCTACAGCCGACGAAAACGACTCCAGTCACACGCGAGCATGGCTGTGAGGGAGGAAGAAGAAGGTGGTGGCTGTGGCTGACAGGTGGGAGCACACAGTGATTCGGGCCCGCATGGCAGAGAGAGCAAAGGAGAAGTTTGGCTTGAACTGCAAGAGGCTGGATTTGATTCACTGAATCCATTGTCTATCCAATTGGTAAATTAATGATAAATTTATTGAGTGTACCTGAGCTAGTTTAGGATCTACCATAAAACTTTCAGACCTATTTGACACCTGAGGAATTTACAATAATTATGACAGTGAACTGTGCACATATTTATGCATTCGGTTTTATATTTATTAAGATACATATATCTTACTCAAAAATTTATAAACTTTTTGAACAGATTCCTTATATGTACGTTATCCTCCTGTAAAATTTTCAGCTTTATATTCTTGACATTTTATTTAATAAAATTCTGACATTGAAGTTTCTAGATTTTAACTATTTAGTTTTTGAATTTTTATAAATATCAAACCTTAAGATAATCTCCTGATATTTTTACTGAATATGACTCTATCCAGGGAGAATATAATATAAATATTTTCCCATCGAAATTATGATCATTTAATTTCTGACATTTTCACTATTGCTAGTCTTGTTTCATTAATTACCTTTCTTTTCATCATTTAATATTTTGTCAAAATTATATTTTGAGTTCTGGATAGCTCCACGAATTTTTACAGTAATTTTTCTTATTTTTTTGTTTTACAAATCATTTCTTATTACTTAAGTAATGGTTGATTAATTAGAAAAAGAATTTTCCTTACAAGCAATAATCAAAAGAAGTCAAGAAAACTCATATAAAAATTCAGAAAAAATCCAGGGGAAAAACAATTTAAAACTTCTTAAAAAAATATATCATTTAATTTCTTATTATCACTCATTTTTCAGGATGTTACAGATTCCCTGCAGGATTAAACCATTGGCACGTTCGACTTGACCTTTACTCTGAGGATGAGCTACGGAAGCAAAGATTGATACCCAATTCTTCGCAAAAGACTATGAAAGCGTTGCTTTTGAACATGCTACAATTGTCTATAATCACTCGATTAGGAATGCCAAATCGAGTAACAATGCTCCTCATAAACTTCTTAGCCGCTTCTGAGGTGATATTCTTGACGGGTTTGGCCTCGATCCACTTAGTGAACGTGTCGATGGCCATAAATAGAAACTTGTAACCTCCTTGGGCTCTCGGGAACGGTCCCAAGATATCCAAGCCCTAGACAGAGAAAGGCCAAGACAGAAGAATAGTTTGCAATGCCTGGGCCGGTCGGGTGGTTTGCTTGCCGTAGAATTGGCAGCTCTCACACTTTTTCACTAGTTCGCAAGCGTCCTGGAGGGTAGTCGGCCACTAGAACCCTTATCGAAAAACTTTTCCGACTAAGGTGCGATAGGACGCATGGTTGCCTCAGATGCCTCTATGGACATCGAGCAATATCTTATTGCCCTCTTCCTGAGCGATGCACATCATCAAGATTCCGTTACTCCCCTTTCGATAGAGCTTGCTATCTACCAACGCGTATAGCTTGGACTTACGTGCAATTTTCTCGGCTATTGCATCATCGTTAGGGACTTCTCGACATTCGAGATAGGCTTGAAATAGAGTCATCCAAGTTGGCTCGCGTTCGAGTACTGCAGATTCCGTGTCTACAGTTTCTGCCTCACTAACTCGACCAGACCGCTGGCCAAGTTGGGCAGCATCGGCCTCCCGTACCGGGGAGGTCGATGGCTTGAGGAGTTTCTCAACGAAGACTCCTATGGGCGTTGGAGAACGAGACGAAGCGAGCCTAGCAAGTTCGTCGGCAGCGGAATTGTCACATCGTCGGATGTGTCTTAACTCGAGCCCTTCGAACTTGTGCTCCAGCTTGCGAACCTCATTCAGATACGTCGCCATCTTGTTATCCGAGCACTGGTACTCCTTCTGTACTTGGTTCTCGACTAGCTGTGAGTCCACTTTAATGAGTAGTTGTTTGACGCCAAGCGATGTAGCTATGTAGAGCCCGTTGACCAGTCCCTCATACTCTGCAACATTGTTAGAAGCTTGAAAATCATGTCAGATAGCATACTTCAGCTCTTCACCTGTTGGGGATCTAAGCACGATGCCAGCCTCCAAGCCTTGAAGGGTAAATGACCCATCGAAGAACATGGTCCAGTGATCATCGACCGCCTCGCACTCCTTTTCTTCAACATGTGTCCATTCCGAGACGAGACACCTGATTTAACGCTAGTTCGTGGCGCGGAATCAACCTTGAAATCGTTGAGTTCGACCGCCCATTGCGCTATTTGACCCGTTGCCTCTCGATTATGTATCACCTCCTTGAGCGGATATGTGGTCATGACCGTGACCTTGTGCGCTTCGAAGTAGTGCCACAGCTTTCGGGATGTCATCATGACTGCGTACAACATCTTTTGTACCTGAGGGTACCGCGCCTTGGCGTCGTGCAAGACTTCGAGGCAATCCTTGGATTCAAAATGAGTAAATATTTAGGATACTAATTAATGATGGAAGTTCTGTCGAAGGAGGTATAGGAAAAGCATTTGGTTCCAACAAGCAAGACACCATTCAATCATTGGATTCAAGATGAGTAAATATTTAGGACAATGTCAGGTGATAATACATTAACAAAATATGATACCACAAATATCAACAAGCGTACATTGAGAAACTACAATATTTCATAGTTCAAGACAAGAAGACCTTAGGGTTTTTTCATGTCTGCCATCATATTTGCCATAGCTTTTGCAACAGAGGCTTTTCGGTTCTCTCTGAAGTTCCACAACTTCAATACATGTTGGTGATATGCCCCTGAGGCGATCATAGAGATGATTGTATCACGCCTTATGTTTATGAAACAGTATAATTGTTTGCCCTTTGAATAAATATCGATTGGATTAATCAACAAGTGACTTGTTCGTGCAACTTTTTCCATATATCAATGTTATTCAAGTTATCCCTGATCGATTATCATAATATAGGACGATTATGTTTCATAGATCAGCACATGTATTGATTGATGACCATGTTTCACAGGTCATAGAGATACGAAGATATCTAATCAATAATGTGGACATATGTTAGAGAACATGCGTTCGATAGACCCATATGAGACACTGCGAGAATTGTTATATATTCTTATGTGTCATCAGTTGGTCTCATGCATAGTGTATGTGTGATCCTTAGACTTGAGATCGTCATTGGTTTCTTAGATGTGTAATAGTTTACTTAGGAGCTGCCAAACGCTACTCTTTAACCAAGTAGTTATAAAGGAAGCTTTCGGGTTTACTATGAAACATGCTGAGGTACATGAATGATCTAGATGGAATTTTCTCCTCCTATATAACGGAGAGATATCTCTGGGCCCCTCGAGGTAGATGGATTAAGGAAGTGCATGGCCATGCCGAATGTGATTGAGAGTCAATCCAGATAAATTATTCCACTACGGTATGAGTGAAGAGATCGAGCTGTCATAGGATGACACGACTCCCGCCTTGTGCTCGATCTGATATCGTGAAGCAAAGGCAACATTACATTATCACACTATAGTAGGTTCGTCCAATGCTTTATGGATATTTGGGAATCGATATGTACTGCTAGGTACCGCTATCGATTATCGGTCAGAAAGGTGCTTCCGAGTCATGTCGAAATATGCATGAACCTACAGGGTCACACACTTAAGGGGTTGGAATATAGTGGTACGGATTGGATCCGTCACTAATGGGCCAAGTGGGCTTAGTCCTTCAGTTGGGCCCTAATGTAGGGTTCCACCATAAGGGAGGGGGTGGCTATATAAAGGGGTTCGTGATTGCAATAGATTAGATAAGAGTGCACAACCATTGAAACCCTAGCTGTCACCACTTGAGCCTTCCCTTGTGCTCTGGTGCTGGCACACCGACGCACGGTGTTCTTTTCCCCGAACGTGTGGACATCGGTAGAGGTGTTGCTACTCTCGCAACAACTGTTCGAGACGATCGACCACCGCGTGAGGAGGATCGACCACCGCGTGAGATTGACCAACACAACGAGGAAGATCGACCACTACAACTAGACGCGCATTTCATCGATTTGGGCTGCATCAACTTCCTTCCGCTGCACTGCGCGTCTAGTGGTAACGACCCATGATCATCTACTTGCGTGGCTTTACGGTTTCTGGGTAGAATTTTTATTGTGCGCTAGTGTAGCCTACCCGTATCCCTTCACCCGGTTCCTTGACACTTTTTGATTTTGGATTGCGCGCAACCACTCGTTGCTCGATACTGCTACATTTTTTACGCATAAGCGCCAACAGGTCGAGCAACTCATGGTGTCTCAAGAGCGAATACTCGAGAAGAAGAATAACGGTGAGCTATAAGCACTTAAAACCAAGCTAAAGGCTACTAAGGCGAAGGCTGATGAGAGGGAGAGAAAGCTAATGGCCGAGAAGGCTATGACAGATGCCGCACTGGTCGAGGCCCAGGCCAACCGATGCAAGGTGGAGGTGAGTCAAAAAGCGATTGAGGTCGAAAAGGCTGTAGCGAACGCAGCGCTCGCTGCTCTACAGTAGAGGACTCTCGAGCACATGAACAACTCAGCTCGTCTCGCGACCTCGCACATGCTGGGCATGGTGAAGAGCCACCACCCGAACCTGGATCTCTCGGTCTTGGCGAAAGGATTCGTGGGTGATATGATTGCAGCCATCGATTATATTGAGTCCTTCGCCGGCCTGGCCAAGACATTCGTGGATGAACTGGAGTTGTCCCTCGATGAGAGCGGCACCGCCCAAGGCTCCTCTGCCTGACCATGCAACTTGTAAAAACTAACCTTTTTTCTTTTGGCGATGATCTGTAACAACTGCACTTAACTAGTTTGCCTGCTTATTGTGTCTTGCTTTCTATTTCCTTGTCGATGAAATGAAGTAGCACAAACAAGCGCAAACTCGACTTAGCACTCATAGATCTTCAGGGAAAACAACGTTCTAACTAAACGCGTGCCTGATTTTATCTGCACACAGGTCTAGAAAAAACTTTTCTTAAAAGACTTAGCCCCCGAGTGCATACCCGGAGAGGCTTTTTAACATAAACGCTATACAAATTATTATAATGATTACCACGCGACCTTTTGCAAGCCTTCATCGACCATGTGACTTAGTCTCTGCAGCAATCAAGAACTTATCGAGCAACGCATGTATAATTGACTAGAAGTCTCGTCTCCCACTGGCCACTGAGCTTTTAGATGTCTTACAATCTAGTGCTCGTTTGCGCGTGAGATAGAATTACTCATCATCAGATTCGAGCATGGTCGCACTTTGGTTCCGCTTGCTGACATGCTAAATACTTCATCAAGCAAATGCATGCAATGAAATTGCATGTTTTACAGAAGTTAGGACAGATAAAAGGATATTCTACTTAATAACAGTATCGACCAGGAAGTAAAAACAGAGTATAGGGTTACCTGTAGCCCCCGACTCCTTACTCGATGGGCTCATCGAGTAGGAAGTAGAGCAAACGAGAGAAACACACTGAGTTCTTGTTCATGACGTAACCCACAGCTTCCTACTCGGGTAATGCTTCACGTATAGGATAGGACCCTTGGTTGAAAAACGACCTAGCCCCTAAGCCTTTGTTCGATGGGCTCATCGAGTTGGGAAAAACAGGGCATGACAGTCAATGACGCGCGGGGTAGTATTCGACCTCTTACTCGATGACTGAGTCAAGTGGGTGAAAAGACATGGCCCCTGAACCTTGGGATCAGATTGAATGACAGGTGGGTGGGTAATTAAAACCCACTTTCGCGGCCCTTCAGCTTCCACCTAGTGGCGCTATCCGCCCTGCACTATCGCTTGACACCTCTTCGGTTCCGCACCTGTGAGGAAGTGCGACAGACGCCTCGGGATTGGGATAGACTCGGATCTTGACGGAGCAGCCAGTGCAGTAGAGACTCGTTCCCTGGGCTATAAATAGTCGGGACTTGTGGCCATCTGCCGCACTCCATCTTCCTTCTGAACTTTTTGCTCATAGAGTCTTTGTTCCACTACTGCACTCATGACCTCGACACCCACATCCTCCACCTCCCTGGATATCATTGAGGATTCTTCCCCCTGCTCCATTGGTGGTGGTTTCCCCAGGGAGGATCATCATCTCCTCTGATAAGGAGAATGAGATCAATTGGGACACCATCGAGAGGGAAGTCTGGTCAGAGGAGGAAGAGGAGGTCACCAGCAGGCTAAGGGTAGTGGTCGAAGAGCCCAGCGCCACCTCTACTTCCCTCGCGAGAGCAGATGGCGCTGGTGAGGCATTGGCAAGCGCTTGAAATGGAGGTGAAACTCAAAACAGCTTCACCGGCCCGCTTGCTCACCTCGACCCATCACGGCACTCGGGCACCATCTTGTTCAACTACCCGTGGGCTCAAGAGGCGCGAGATCGCCAGGGCGAGTAGTGGCAACAATGTACCTATTAAAATGTACTAGGACAAGCTTTTGTTAGTTTTAATATAATAAAATTACCTTACAATTTGATTGCACTCGATGCTGTGCTACTTATGCATGAAATTTCTTTAATTGATCTATGTTCCACGAGCTTCAAGTATAGTGCCTTAAGCGTCGCTAGCCGCATTGACCACAGTCGAGTCACTTCAACCGCCACGTAAGGACCTTCCCACTTGGGTGATAGCTTATTGCGATTTTCTTGCTTCACCTTCCGTAGTACTAAGTCCCCGACTAATGCCCTTTCCTAGATCCTTTGGCCATGGTATCTGCGTAAGGCTTGTTGATACTTAGCTACTCGAATTGACACTCGATCTCTGTACTCTTCGAGTAGGTTCACGTCATCTGCCATCGCCTGCTCTTGTTCCTTTTCCAAGTAGTTGTCCACTCGAGGTGACCTAAACGTTAACTCAGTCGGGAGCACTGCCTTTGCACCGTAGACTAAGAAAAATGGTGTTTCACGGTGGCTTGACTAGTCGAAGTACGAATAGCCCATAGCACCGAGGGGAGCTCTGTTGCCCATCGGGTTGAGTAGACAATGAGCCTATCAAACACACGGGTCTTTGATTCTGTAAGACCCCCATTTTCGATAATAAATATCAACAATGGGTTCCCTGTGCATACCGTACTAGTCCCATGATCAGTGGCTAGCACGCACAAATTACAAATTGAAATCACATCCATACACAAAATATTACATATGCCAAAAGCTCGAAAAGAAGCAGCGAAAACTTTATTTCTCTTGTAGTATGCTCATTCACCCTCAGGCAACAGACAAGGTAAAGCCCTAGAAAACATCGTCATCATAACCCCCGAATCCTGAATCGTCCTAAAGATCATCGGGTAATCGATACCTTCTCCTAAAACAACATTGATAGCAAGATTGAGTACATTGTGTACTCAGCAAGTCTTATAGTGTATCACAGATGCAATTATAAATAAATGCAGGACATAGCAATGGAATGGTTTCTACAGTTGTTATTGCATTTGCAAAATAAAGAATAAGCACATATTAGATTGCAACCGAAGTTTGTAAAGAAGCATCTTATGGTAATAAGCAAGTATTAATTTAGCGTAAACCAATAATCATATCAGAGTCTATCCGACTGATTCAATCCATTCCCATGTCATCCCCTGACATGAAATATACATATTCCATAACACCATTTTACCATTAAAACATTTTGGAAATATTAAAACTCTAACCATGTGATGACTTTACCAAGTGTCTTTAACCGTAGGCGCGGCTAATTAATTAGATTTTCACTCTGCAGAGGCGTACAGCTTTACCCACAAGAAATAATCTGCCACTTTTGCTAGGCGAGTTGACACTCTTCCTTTGGAGTGTCGGCATGGTGATCATGACATAACCGTTACATTGTTTAAGCCTAACTTTGCACATCCCGATGACGTTAGATCCATATTATGGAGAAGGAACATGACAGTGAATCCCTGTCATTTAAAGTGGTAACACAAGCAGTAATTCCCTACGTTAAAAGCAGTAAATCCTTGCGATAAGGGTTCCTTCCCATATCAAGGCGTACATCGTTATACCGATATGCATTTACCCACAACGAAGTGTGGAAGCCCTCATAAGCAAACCTAGAAAGGATTGCTCATAATATCTCCGCCTACCAATGTGCAAAGCCGACCTAAGCAACTTAATAGGTTAAGGCTGCCCCATATCCACACTTCCGTGGTTGTACGATTTTCTTGGCTTGAAAACAACCCATAGCTCGGTCCTTAATCGACACGGGCAATGCTCCACCCTACACTACTACAAGTTCAACCCTTGCACACCGGCTAATGCCAATAATTGCCCGCATCTAAATCATAGTTTTATTTTAGGGTTTACAGTCAAAATACCAATAATTGACATCATGTCATACCCACCATTTAAATTCTCAAGAATTAACTTTGATCATCAACCTCGTTGCTAATGAGCATGGCTAAGCATAATTATTAATCGTATATACCCAGTTTTGACATTATGTAATGTCTACCCCTTTATCTATGGTTAACAAGGTTCACATATTCATACTTATCAAGGAAGTTCTATGAAACATCAGGTATATCTACTCATATTCCAACATAGCATTTTTATGACAAGTACGCGCGTGCTTAATAGTTTTGCAATCATTGAAAGTAAATATTTGAAGTATTAGGATCAAAACGATAAAGGGGTGCTTGCCTTGCTGATCGCAGTCGGGTATAAAGTCCGGATCATCGGCGAGGTCGTAAATGCGCTAATTCTGGTTCGTCGGAATCTACTCGTCGATCATCAAGAATAACATACAATACATAGCAAACCAGTATAAGGGAAAAAAGAAGTCAGATAGAAAATTCAACTAAAAATCTTACTTATAAAAACAGGAGTGTTCATTAGTAAGATTATAATCCAAGTTAATATGGTTCTACTGTTTCTTTTTACTCGTGCTCACCCTTTGTTATTTTGGACTAAATGGTATCAAGTATTTCTTGCTTCATATGAATTATTCCTTTTATTTTAACGAATTCTAGATGCTAAAATTATTTGAAGTAGAAAGATTTGACTTATGGTGATATCATGGAATAGAATGTTGTTAATAGGATTCAGATGCAAAGCAATATATTTAAAGACTTTCTAAATTGAACATTTGTCACCAAATTTTTGGTTGCCACTTTATCAGGCATAACACATTAAGTTACCTACCCTATCTTTATAAACTAATTACTAGATGTAAGCATGGTCTCATATGAACATATACTTATATATACATATATATACTTATTGTGCTCTTCATATGAAATCACATCCCATTTGCATGAATCATTATTTATTCAATATTTTTACCCAGCCTAACATTATTCTGCCATTATGCTGAAAAGAATTATGTTTAACAAATTACCAAAAATTCTTTTCTTATCCATTTAGTTATTATAGCATAGTTACTAATAATATTAAACTTTAATAGAAAAGACATAAAACAACTAGTTACCCAAATATTTTTATAGAATTGGGTTCATAGCAGAATAAGGATCTTAATAAAATTGGTTCCAAATAATATTAACTTTGTTTGCAAAATTTTCATATTTAGTCTACTTTCATATGTACTATTCACCCTTGTATTAAAATATTTTTTCAAAACAGATTTTCAAAATATTTTTGCATATTATGGAAGCTCTTGATTTTATATGAATTCATAAATTGGTTTCATCTCATTTGGATTTCAAATGCGAAAGATATTCAAGTTTGAATTTTTAACCGATTCAAAATCTAATGAAAATAGCAAAATACGCTTTCGCTGTGCTGAAAGCGTCTTTTGCATCGCGCCATCAGGTATCATTCAAATTGAACCCAGACGATGACATCTCGGGCCCACCCGGCAGTGACTCAGTTCTTGCGCAAAGGATCGGATGCAGTCACTGACATCTCGGTCCGCGACTCGAGAGCACGAGCGAGCCGGTGAACTTGGGCTCGCCGGCGGCGAACTAACTCCGGCCAGGAGGAATGGGTAGCACCTACGGCTTCAGCACGCTAATGCTCATCTAGGGGACAACCTAACGACTCTCGGCGATGATCGGAGATGGGTCGCCGTCGTGGCCGAGCGGCGGGCGTCCACGGCGACTAGCCGCTACCGGCGGCGAAGGCATCTCCGGTGGAATGGGTTCTGGTTCTAGCATCCATGGGGTTCCGGGGGTTTCATTTTTGCCAAAAGGAAGCTCAGAGGATAGTCGGATTAGCTCACCACCGATCGCCGGTTTCGGAGAAGAAGGGGGCGTAGTGACGGCGAGCTTGGTCGAATTTCACGAAATGACAGAGGGGTTTTGATTCATGTGAGTTGCTGATGCTATAACAGAAAGCAATTGAGGAATGGGTGCTTGTACCACCTTCAATCGATCATGATCCGAAAGCTAGGGTTCTTCGGCTGATTCAAAGAAACGCGAAATTGGCACTGATCAGTGGAGTATACTGGATGAAACAAGAGGGGTTTGATGAGCACTTTCTGGCGATCAAGCTGCGGTATTTATAGGCCGAGGGGGACGCTGTAGACGAGCCAACACCTAGTGTGAACTCGACAGGATTTTGCGGCACTAGAACAGGAGAAGGGATGGGCGGTTTGCGGAAAATCTGGGCGAGGATGATGCGTGGCAGGGTTTGGTAGAGGCGGTTACCTCGGGCGAAGCACAGGCCCTGCGGTGGCGCGAGCTACAGCCGACGAAAACGACTCCAGTCACACGCGAGCATGGCTGTGAGGGAGGAAGAAGAAGGTGGTGGCTGTGGCTGACAGGTGGGAGCACACAGTGATTCGGGCCCGCATGGCAGAGAGAGCAAAGGAGAAGTTTGGCTTGAACTGCAAGAGGCTGGATTTGATTCACTGAATCCATTGTCTATCCAATTGGTAAATTAATGATAAATTTATTGAGTGTACCTGAGCTAGTTTAGGATCTACCATAAAACTTTCAGACCTATTTGACACCGGAGGAATTTACAATAATTATGACAGTGAACTGTGCACATATTTATGCATTCGGTTTTATATTTATTAAGATACATATATCTTACTCAAAAATTTATAAACTTTTTGAACAGATTCCTTATATGTACGTTATCCTCCTGTAAAATTTTCAGCTTTATATTCTTGACATTTTATTTAATAAAATTCTGACATTGAAGTTTCTAGATTTTAACTATTTAGTTTTTGAATTTTTATAAATATCAAACCTAAAGATAATCTCCTGATATTTTTACTGAATATGACTCTATCCAGGGAGAATATAATATAAATATTTTCCCATCGAAATTATGATCATTTAATTTCTGACATTTTCACTATTGCTAGTCTTGTTTCATTAATTACCTTTCTTTTCATCATTTAATATTTTGTCAAAATTATATTTTGAGTTCTGGATAGCTCCACGAATTTTTACAGTAATTTTTCTTATTTTTTTGTTTTACAAATCATTTCTTATTACTTAAGTAATGGTTGATTAATTAGAAAAAGAATTTTCCTTACAAGCAATAATCAAAAGAAGTCAAGAAAACTCATATAAAAATTCAGAAAAAATCCAGGGGAAAAACAATTTAAAACTTCTTAAAAAAATATATCATTTAATTTCTTATTATCACTCATTTTTCAGGATGTTACTGATTCCTGCAGATTAAACCATTGGCACGTTAAACTTGACCTTTACTCGAGGATGAGCTACGGAAGCAAAGATTGATACCCAATTCTTCGCAAAAGACTATGAAAGCGTTGCTTTTGAACATGCTACAATTGTCTATAATCACTCGATTAGGAATGCCAAATCGAGTAACAATGCTCCTCATAAACTTCTTAGCCGCTTCTGAGGTGATATTCTTGACGGGTTTGGCCTCGATCCACTTAGTGAACGTGTCGATGGCCATAAATAGAAACTTGTAACCTCCTTGGGCTCTCGGGAACGGTCCCAAGATATCCAAGCCCCAGACAGAGAAAGGCCAAGACAGAAGAATAGTTTGCAATGCCTGGGCCGGTCGGGTGGTTTGCTTGCCGTAGAATTGGCAGCTCTCACACTTTTTCACTAGTTCGCAAGCGTCCTGGAGGGTAGTCGGCCACTAGAACCCTTATCGAAAAACTTTTCCGACTAAGGTGCGATAGGACGCATGGTTGCCTCAGATGCCTCTATGGACATCGAGCAATATCTTATTGCCCTCTTTCTGAGCGATGCACATCATCAAGATTCCGTTACTCCCCTTTCGATAGAGCTTGCTATCTACCAACGCGTATAGCTTGGACTTACGTGCAATTTTCTCGGCTATTGCATCATCGTTAGGGACTTCTCGACATTCGAGATAGGCTTGAAATAGAGTCATCCAAGTTGGCTCGCGTTAGTCTGCGCAGATTCCGTGTCTCGGTTTACGCCTCACTAACTCGACGGCACCACGGCCAAGTTGGCGACATCGGCCTCCGTCTCGGGAGGTCGATGGCTTGAGGAGTTTCTCAACGAAGACTCCTATGGGCGTTGGAGAACGAGACGAAGCGAGCCTAGCAAGTTCGTCGGCAGCGGAATTGTCACATCGTCGGATGTGTCTTAACTCGAGCCCTTCGAACTTGTGCTCCAGCTTGCGAACCTCATTCAGATACGTCGCCATCTTGTTATCCGAGCACTGGTACTCCTTCTGTACTTGGTTCTCGACTAGCTGTGAGTCCACTTTAATGAGTAGTTGTTTGACGCCAAGCGATGTAGCTATGTAGAGCCCGTTGACCAGTCCCTCATACTCTGCAACATTGTTAGAAGCTTGAAAATCATGTCAGATAGCATACTTCAGCTCTTCACCTGTTGGGGATCTAAGCACGATGCCAGCCTCCAAGCCTTGAAGGGTAAATGACCCATCGAAGAACATGGTCCAGTGATCATCGACCGCCTCGCACTCCTTTTCTTCAACATGTGTCCATTCCGAGACGAGACACCTGATTTAACGCTAGTTCGTGGCGCGGAATCAACCTTGAAATCGTTGAGTTCGACCGCCCATTGCGCTATTTGACCCGTTGCCTCTCGATTATGTATCACCTCCTTGAGCGGATATGTGGTCATGACCGTGACCTTGTGCGCTTCGAAGTAGTGCCACAGCTTTCGGGATGTCATCATGACTGCGTACAACATCTTTTGTACCTGAGGGTACCGCGCCTTGGCGTCGTGCAAGACTTCGAGGCAATCCTTGGATTCAAAATGAGTAAATATTTAGGATACTAATTAATGATGGAAGTTCTGTCGAAGGAGGTATAGGAAAAGCATTTGGTTCCAACAAGCAAGACACCATTCAATCATTGGATTCAAGATGAGTAAATATTTAGGACAATGTCAGGTGATAATTGTAGGATCGATATACACTAAACTAGCAATCAGAGGGGGGGTGAATGATTGCGCGGAAGCTAAAACTAAAATTTTGATCTACTAAAAATTCACCCCAATTCGGACTCAAATAATTGCTTCGTATTCAACAAAACAGAGTAGATGCATTCGGTAAATCGCTAATACCCGGAGATCCAACCGTCGGATTGATCTGAAATTTGAACTGTAGAAACTAGATTCCAATACGAATCTAACAAAAAAAGAATCAGCTCGATCGGACATACAGATCAAAAGTTATTAAACTCGCAAGCATGCTGTGATAGATTATGACGAGAATTGACCAAACCCTAATTTCGTGATTAATCACAATCTACAAAAGATTAACCAACGAAACTTTCAGGAACTCTAAGTTGATACTCTAGAAAGTTTTGGATGGATCAAATCAAGATTAAACACGTTAAATCAAGAGAGACAATGAATCAATCTACTAAATCGAAACCGAGCGACCAAACTAAAAATTGAAATCTTGTAGCAAACCACGCATACGAACAAACCGAAACCGAAGCGGTCGTATGAACAGTAACCGCGCATGAACAGTAGCAAAAGCGAATCACTGTAGCGTGGATGTTTCTGTAGCCTCGCGATTTTCCTTCGCTTCGTCCGCTCATTGCAAGGAACTCGAGCGCAAGAAGAAATTGATTTTATTTCTTTTTGTCTAATTTGGTTAGAGTACTCCAAACAAAAGAGTACAAACCCTAAAACCTAGCTCTCTCATCTAAGCAGAGACAGCCCTCTCCTATTTATAATGAGCAACAGTTCGCATGCATATCCATCGGCCCAACATAGCCCAATACATGCAAACGCCCAATCAATTACAAGCGCACGCGGACGGCCCACCGCGCGCTCGCGTGACTAACCAGCCTCTATGTGCACCGTTCTCTGGCCCGAGCGTCCCGCATGACATCCTTGACCACTAAGACCTCGGTTCCTCCACGAACCTAGTCCGAACCTCGGTTCCTCCATGAACCTAGTTCGGTCCGTCATCGACCACGTTAGCCCTCAAGCAACACTGCACATGAGTAAACAAGAAACAACTCCGAGCACAAGTCCACGACTTGACTCAACATCAATCCATGCAACCACTCACACGAGTGCATTGCATAAAGCAAAACCATTACCATGCTATCACAAGCATATCAAGTAAAACATCCGAAATAGCACATGCCAAAGCACCACACATGCCATGAGCACAACCACTTTGCAATGCCAATTTCATCACTAAGCCAATTTTTCAAACATGATCTTACAATCTCCCCTTGATGAAAACATTGGCAACACCACTAGAATTGAACATTGGCATTCACCTGCAAGAAAAGTTTTGAAATCAAAAGGTTTCAAAATCAAAAGCCAAAGTGAAAACACAAAATCTCCCCTTTGACAAATATTCAAGGTGAAAAACTCCCTAGGTGAAAATAAGAAAATATCTCCTAAAAGGAAAAATATGAGTGAATGAATGAATACCACTTAAACAAGAACATGTGCATGTGTAAAGTGCATGTAAAAGTTCTCCAAAGTGGCAAAGTTCTCCCCTTTGACAATGGATTCATCAAGAACACAAAGAGAAAACAAAATCTTTTTGTTTTTTTAAATTTGACAATTTTTTATGTAATGAGCATTCTAAGTCATCCACAAATGTTGCAAATTCATCACCAAGTCATGCTATCAAAAATACTTGCACCCTCAAATCTACACATAGACAATGTAGAATAAGCATAACTAGAAATTAAGTATTATTAACAATTTATTGCATGGCATGATCTCCTTTCTCAACAATCTCAAAACACTGAAAACATTGAATTTTGTGCACTTTATTGATACTTGAAAAACTGATTCATTGATTGATTGCAACAATAACAATTACAAGGAATTATATGCACCATCACCTTACTTTTCAACTATGCCAAGCCTCATTTCATAAGCTTAAGGTTTCATAGTTTCGGTCATACACAACCTCTTCCAAGTTCATATCAAAGTGCAATGATAAGCGGTCTCAGTAAAGAAGAAGTGCGATAGTACATAACCTTGATCTTGCATTTACCAACAATCACTCTTTGAGCTTTAGCACTTAATTTTGATAAATTTCATATTTAGCACTTTTGAGCAGAATCAAGATAGCCAAGAAGGTTCAACCATGACAAGATTTAATTCAAGTTGTCATTCCAATTAAATAGTCATGACATAAACTACACCATATATGCATAAACATGAAGTTGCAATGACCTTGTAGCATAAACATGGCTTCAAATGACATATATGTATGATATATAATGCTCATTACTTTTTCATTGTTTTTCATTTTTTGTTTTCATTTACTGAAACACACAAAATAAAAGTATGTTAACAAAATTTTACAAAGTTTTCACAAACTCCCCTCAAAACAACATCTTAAAACTTTCTTCAAAATTGTCACCCAGTGGGATTAATTTTATAAACAAAAGTCTAAAAGAACAGTCCTCTCACTAGGCAAACGAAATAAATTTTCACCAAAAGTCCATTAACTCCCCTCAAACAAATAACCAATGAAATCAAAAGAGAGGTGATGATATACATGTGTTTGAGTTATCACGGTATGTTCATTAAGCATAAGTATGAATCATGATAAATAAATCTGAACATGAAAAGGCATGATTTAAGATATAACATAATTGAACATGACAGGGATACATATGAGCATATAAGCAAACATCTCATCTCATACCACAATTAGATATCTGTGAATATAAAAGATATGAGTGTATAAAATAGCTCACAAAGTAGGTGAAGAATTATCGCACATGCCTCTTGAAGGCCATCTCAAGGGTGAGAACCATCCAAGTCTTGATCACATCTTACAAAGACCAAGATCCACTAAGCTTCATTCTCCAACCCGCATCTGAAAAACCTACATAGCACTAGAAGATGTCGAGGCCTCGGTACTAGGGTTAGAAATAAAGCATTTAGGGATCGATCTTGAGACACACGACACATAGTAGTAGGCACAACACGAGTATTCTTATGCACAAAATCAAATTTGCCCTTTCTCGTGTTTCTAGCAACAAAAGGTGTTTGCATCACCCTAGGCACATAATGAGGAGTAAAGCGTGCACATGTCGAAATTAGACCTAGCCTTTGCATTTTCTTTCTTTTGTTGTTTGGCTAGTCTAAAGCAAAAATCTACTAAGTGTCCATCTCTACCACAATGAGTGCAAGTGTACTTAACACGATGTTTAGCTTTAGAAGTGGAAGCAACATTTGCATTCATTATAGTAGAAGATAAAATTCAAACAGACTTAAAAGCAGTTTTCTTAGGCTCATTGACAATTTCAAAATTTTCACTTTCAAGAGCCTTAACAACGGTGGGAGCATGTGATTTATGATGAGTATAAGAATCAAAACCTAAACCTTTGTTATGAATGCTAACCCTTGATTGATCCAAAATCATGTTTAGGTTTTTCTTTCCTTTAGTGAAGCGTTCTAAAGATTTTTCAAGTAATCAACCTTTCGAGAAAGAGTTAAACAATTATTACAAGAAGCGTCCACTTTTCCTTTTGGTTGCAACAAGTTGAGCATGAAAGAACCTCATTCGTGAGCAAATCATTTGTCATTTGAGAAACTCTAGCATTAGCATCATGCAACTTCAATTCAAGAATTGAACATTTAGAACAAGAAGTTGATTCATCCAAATTAGAAGTAGAGGAACTAGCATCTTTAATTTGTTTGCAATTCAAAGCAACAAGTTTCTCATTCTTCTCAATTTCATCTCTAAGCTTATCAAGAGTTGAAGCATGAACATTTCTTAGTGAAGTAAGCTCGGAATAAATTAAGTCACATGATTTGCAAGCATCATCATCAGGAATCAAGGATTTAAGTCTAGCAATTTCAGCATTCAAAGATTCAATCAAAACATCATGTTTCTTAATTTTCTTGTTTCTTTTCTCTAAAAGCGTACCAAGACGAACAACAGCATCTGAAAGCTCATCGTAAGAAGGATTTACCTCGTTTCCCTCACTGTCAAGTTCATCTTCGGTTGAGCTGTCCATACTTGCCATGAGACACAAGCTCGTCAAGTCTTGTCTCGTCTTACCTTTGGATATTGTATCTTCATCACTTTGCTTTGAGTCTACATCACTCAAGTTGACTTGTTCAAGTCTTTGAAAGAACTCGATGCACAACTTTGCTATTTAGGAAGCTCCTTTTCTTCTTGTCATTGAATGGGCGCTTGTACTTTGTCTCTTTCTCCTCCTTCGATGATTTACACCGCAAGTTTAGGACAATTTGGACGAATGTGGTTGAGATCACCACACCGATAGCATCTTGGAGGCCACCATCAACTCTCTTCCTCATTCTCACATTCTCGCAAAGCTTTATTAAAGCGAGAAGAGAGTGATGCCAAGTCTTCTTCAGGAAATTCCTCAATCTGCTCATCGGTTAGTGAAGATAAGAAAGACAAAGCAAAACTTGAAGAAGCATTATTATGAGACATGCTAGATTGGGAGGTCAAAGCAATTGATTTGTGATCATTCTTCCTAGCAAGAACATCCAATTCATGAGTTTTTAATTTAGAAAAAGAACATCTAAAGTAAGTGTACTCATGACAGTTGATTCTCTAATGGATGTAACTTTCATCTCCCAAATAGACATGTCTAATGCACCAAGCAATTGTCTAGCATTAGCGACATCGTCATAGCTAACCCCAACAACACGTAAATTGCTAAGAATTTTATTAAAGCGTGCAAAGAAGTCATCTGAGACTCACGAGTTTCATCTCAAACGCATATATTCTTTTTGTAAATATCTTGGCGAACCTCTTTGTGATGTTTGATCCCTCATGATAGTCACAAAGAGATTTCCATACCTCATATGCGGATCGAAGATGAACTACTCGATCGAATCGCTCGCGCCGAGCCTGGATGATCAAGTTGCGCGCCTTCTTTGTTTGCTTCAACATGTGCGCGATTGGCGTCGTTGGCGTTGTCGTTCTCGGGAACTTGCGGCTTGTAAACCTTCTCCCAAATTGCGAAGCCCTGCGCTTGGATGTACGCCTCCATCTTGGCCTTCCAAAACTGAAAATCAACACCATCGAACACACACGGTTTTGTCGAATAACGATCCATGAATCTAATCACGGTTAAGATAAATTAGAAAAACCGTGCTCGATACCACTTGTAGGATCGATATACACTAAACTAGCAATCGGAGGGGGTGAATGATTGCGCGGAAGCTAAAACTAAAATTTTGATCTACTAAAAATTCACCCCAATTCGGACTCAAATAATTGCTTCGTATTCAACAAAACAGAGTAGATGCATTCGGTAAATCGCTAATACCCGGAGATCCAACCGTCGGATTGACCTGAAATTTGAACTGTAGAAACTAGATTCCAATACGAATCTAACAAAAAAAGAATCAGCTCGATCGGACATACAGATCAAAAGTTATTAAACTCGCAAGCATGCTGTGATAGATTATGACGAGAATTGACCAAACCCTAATTTCGTGATTAATCACAATCTACAAAAGATTAACCAACGAAACTTTCAGGAACTCTAAGTTGATACTCTAGAAAGTTTTGGATGGATCAAATCAAGATTAAACACGTTAAATCAAGAGAGACAATGAATCAATCTACTAAATCGAAACCTAGCGACCAAACTAAAAATTGAATCTTGTAGCAAACCACGCACGAACAAACCGAAACCGAAGCGGTCGTATGAGCGAAGAACAGCGCATGAACAGTAGCAAAAAGCGAATCAACATGGCGTGGATGTTTCTCGTAGCCTCGCGATTTTCCTTCGCTTCTCGTCGCTTTCGCTGCAAGGAACTCCAGCGCAAGAAGAAATTGATTTGATTTCTTTTGTCTAATTTGGTTAGAGTACTCCAAACAAAAGAGTACAAACCCTAAAACCTAGCTCTCTCATCTAAGCAGAGATGACCCTCTCCTATTTATAATGAGCAACAGTTCGCATGCATATCCATCCGCCCAACATAGCCCAATACATGCAAAGCGCCCCAATCAATTACAAGCGCACGCGACGGCCCTGCGCACTCGCGTGACTAACCACCTCTATGTGCACCGTTCTCTGGCCCGAACGTCCGCATGATATCCTTGACCACTAAGACCTCGGTTCCTCCTCGAACCTAGTCCGAACCTCGGTTCCTCCATGAACCTAGTTCGGTCCGTCATCGACCACGTTAGCCCTCAAGCAACACTGCGCACATGAGTAAACAAGAAACAACTCCGAGCACAAGTCCACGACTTGACTCAACATCAATCCATGCAACCACTCACACGAGTGCATTGCATAAAGCAAAACCATTACCATGCTATCACAAGCATATCAAGTAAAACATCTGAAATAGCACATGCCAAAGCACCACACATGCCATGAGCACAACCACTTTGCAATGCCAATTTCATCACTAAGCCAATCTACTTTCATATGTACTATTCACCCTTGTATTAAAATATTTTTTCAAAATAGATTTTCAAAATATTTTTGCATATTATGGAAGCTCTTGATTTTATATGAATTCATAAATTGGTTTCATCTCATTTGGATTTCAAATGCGAAAGATATTCAAGTTTGAATTTTTAACCGATTCAAAATCTAATGAAAATAGCAAAATACGCTTTATTTGTCTTTGGCGTCTTTTATCAGCCATCAGTATCATTCAAATTGAACCCAGACGATGACATCTCGGGCCCACCCAAGATGACTCGATTCTTGCGCAAAGGATCGGATGCGATCGCGACATCTCGGTCCGCGACTCGAGGCCAGGCGAGCCGTGAACTTGGGCTCGCCGGCGGCGAACTAACTCCGGCCAGGAGGAATGGGTAGCACCTACGGCTTCAGCACGCTAATGCTCATCTAGGGGACAACCTAACGACTCTCGGCGATGATCGGAGATGGGTCGCCGTCGTGGCCGAGCGGCGGACGTCACGGCGACTAGCCGCGCTGGCGACAGAAGGCATCTCCGGTGGAATGGGTTCTGGTTCTAGCATCCATGGGGTTCCGGGGGTTTCATTTTTGCCAAAAGGAAGCTCAGAGGATAGTCGGATTAGCTCACCACCGATCGCCGGTTTCGGAGAAGAAGGGGGCGTAGTGACGGCGGAGCTTCGGTCGGAATTTCCTGGAAATGACAGAGGGGTTTTGATTCATGTGAGTTGCTGATGCTATAACAGAAAGCAATTGAGGAATGGGTGCTTGTACCACCTTCAATCGATCATGATCCGAAAGCTAGGGTTCTTCGGCTGATTCAAAGAAACGCGAAATTGGCACTGATGAGTGGAGTATACTGGATGAAACAAGAGGGGTTTGATGAGCACTTTACGCGATCAAGCTGCGGTATTTATAGGCGAGGGGCGTGTAGGCGAGCCAACACCTAGTGTGAACTCGGCGAGATTTTGCGGCACTAGAGCAGGGGAGAAGGGATGGGCGGTTTGCGGAAAATCTGGGCGAGGATGATGCGTGGCAGGGTTTGGTAGAGGCGGTTACCTCGGGCGAAGCACAGGCCCTGCGGTGGCGCGAGCTACAGCCGACGAAAATGACTCCAGTCACACGCGAGCATGGCTGTGAGGGAGGAAGAAGAAGGTGGTGGCTGTGGCTGACAGGTGGGAGCACACAGTGATTCGGGCCCGCATGGCAGAGAGAGCAAAGGAGAAGTTTGGCTTGAACTGCTTCGAGGCTGGATTTGATTCACTGAATCCATTTTCTATCCAATTGGTAAATTAATGATAAATTTATTGAGTGTACCTGAGCTAGTTTAGGATCTACCATAAAACTTTCAGACCTATTTGACACCTGAGGAATTTACAATAATTATGACAGTGAACTGTGCACATATTTATGCATTCGGTTTTATATTTATTAAGATACATATATCTTACTCAAAAATTTATAAACTTTTTGAACAGATTCCTTATATATACTTTATCCTCCTGTAAAATTTTCAGCTTTATATTCTTGACATTTTATTTAATAAAATTCTGACATTGAAGTTTCTAGATTTTAACTATTTAGTTTTTGAATTTTTATAAATATCAAACCTAAAGATAATCTCCTGATATTTTTACTGAATATGACTCTATCCAGGGAGAATATAATATAAATATTTTCCCATCGAAATTATGATCATTTAATTTCTGACATTTTCACTATTGCTAGTCTTGTTTCATTAATTACCTTTCTTTTCATCATTTAATATTTTGTCAAAATTATATTTTGAGTTCTGGATAGCTCCACGAATTTTTACAGTAATTTTTCTTATTTTTTTGTTTTACAAATCATTTCTTATTACTTAAGTAATGGTTGATTAATTAGAAAAAGAATTTTCCTTACAAGCAATAATCAAAAGAAGTCAAGAAAACTCATATAAAAATTCAGAAAAATCCAGGAAAAACAATTTAAAACTTCTTAAAAAATATATCATTTAATTTCTTATTATCACTCATTTTTCAGGATGTTCTGATTCCTGCGAGATTAAACCATTGGCACGTTAAACTTGACCTTTACTCGAGGATGAGCTACGGAAGCAAAGATTGATACCCAATTCTTAGCAAAGACTATGAAAGCGTTGCTTTTGAACATGCTACAATTGTCTATAATCACTCGATTAGGAATGCCAAATCGAGTAACAATGCTCCTCATAAACTTCTTAGCCGCTTCGAGGTGATATTCTTGTGGGTTTGGCCTCGATCCACTTAGTGAGCGTGTCGATGGCCATAAATAGAAACTTGTAACCTCCTTGGTCTCTCGAAGCGGTCCCAAGATATCCAAGCCCAGACGAGAAAGGCCAAGACGGAAGAATAGTTTGCAATGCAGGGCGGTCGGGTGGTTTGCTTGCCGTAGAACGGCGGCTCTCACACTTTTTCACTAGTTATAAGCGTCACGGAGGTAGTCGGTCACTAGAACCCTTATCGAAAAACTTTTCCGACTAAGGTGCGATAGGGCGCATGGTTGCCGCAGATGCCTCTATGGACATCGAGCAATATCTTATTGCCCTCTTTACGGCGATGCACATCATCAATATTCCGTTACTCCCCTTTCGATAGAGCTTGCTATCTACCAACGCGTATAGCTTGGACTTACGTGCAATTTTCTCGGCTATTGCATCATCGTTAGGGACTTCTCGACATTCGAGATAGGCTTGAAATAGAGTCATCCAAGTTGGCTCGCGTTAGTCTTCGCAGATTCGTGTCTCGGTTTACGCCTCACTAACTCGACTGACATCAAGTTGGGCAGCATCGGCCTCCCGTACCGGGGAGGTCGATGGCTTGAGGAGTTTCTCAACGAAGACTCCTATGGGCGTTGGAGAACGAGACGAAGCGAGCCTAGCAAGTTCGTCGGCAGCGGAATTGTCACATTGTCGGATGTGTCTTAACTCGAGCCCTTCGAAATTGTGCTCCAGCTTGCGAACCTCATTCAGATACGTCGCCATCTTGTTATCCGAGCACTGGTACTCCTTCTGTACTTGGTTCACGACTAGCTGTGAGTCCACTTTAATGAGTAGTTGTTTGACGCCAAGCGATGTAGCTATGTAGAGCCCGTTGACCAGTCCCTCATACTCTGCAACATTGTTAGAAGCTTGAAAATCATGTCAGATAGCATACTTCAGCTCTTCACCTGTTGGGGATCTAAGCACGATGCCGCCTCCAAGCCTTGAAGGGTAAATGACCCATCGAAGAACATGGTCCGTGATCATCGACCGCCTCGCACTCCTTTTCTTCAACATGTGTCCATTCCAGACGAGACACCGATTTAACGCTAGTTCGTGGCGCGGAATCAACCTTGAAATCGTTGAGTTCGACCGCCCATTGCGCTATTTGACCCGTTGCCTCTCGATTATGTATCACCTCCTTGGCGGATATGTGGTCATGGCCGTGACCTTGTGCGCTCAGTAGTGCCACGACTTTCGGGATGTCATCATGATCACGTACAACATCTTTTGTACCTAAGGGTACCGCCTTGGCGTCGTGCAAGACTTGAGGCAATCCTTGGATTCAAAATGAGTAAATATTTAGGATACTAATTAATGATGGAAGTTACAGCGAAGGAGGTATAGGAAAAGCATTTGGTTCCAACAAGCAAGACACCATTCAATCATTGGATTCAAGATGAGTAAATATTTAGGACAATGTCAGGTGATAATACATTAACAAAATATGACACCACAAATATCAACAAGCGTACATTGAGAAACTACAATATTTCATAGTTCAAGACAAGAAGACCTTAGGGTTTTTCATATCCGCCATCATATTTGCCATAGCTTTTTGCAATGAGGCTTTTCGGTTCTCTCGAAGTTCCACAACTTCAATACATGTTGGTGATATGCCCCGAGGCGATCATAGAGATGATTGTATCACGCCTTATGTTTATGAAACAGTATAATTGTTTGCCCTTTGAATAAATATCGATTGGATTAATCAACAAGTAAGTGACTTGTTCGTGCAACTTTTTCCATATATCAATGTTATTCAAGTTATCACGATCGATTATCATAATATAGGGCGATTATGTTTCATAGATCAGCACATGTATTGATTGATGACCATGTTTCACAGGTCATAGAGATACGAAGATATCTAATCAATAATGTGGACATATGTTAGAGAACATGCGTTCGATAGACCCATATGAGACACTGCGAGAATTGTTATATATTCTTATGTGTCATCAGTTGGTCTCATGCATAGTGTATGTGTGATCCTTAGACTTGAGATCGTCATTGGTTTCTTAGATGTGTAATAGTTTACTTAGGAGCTGCCAAACGCTACTCTTTAACCAAGTAGTTATAAAGGAAGCTTTCGGGTTTACTATGAAACATGCTGAGGTACATGAATGATCTAGATGGAATTTTCTCCTCCTATATAACGGAGAGATATCTCTGGGCCCCTCGAGGTAGATGGATTAAGGAAGTGCATGGCCATGCCGAATGTGATTGAGAGTCAATCCAGACAAATTATTCCACTACGGTATGAGTGAAGAGATCGAGCTGTCATAGGATGACACGACTCCCGCCTTGTGCTCGATCTGATATCGTGAAGCAAAGGCAACATTACATTATCACACTATAGTAGGTTCGTCCAATGCTTTATGGATATTTGGGAATCGATATGTACTGCTAGGTACCGCTATCGATTATCGGTCAGAAAGGTGCTTCCGAGTCATGTCGAAATATGCATGAACCTACAGGGTCACACACTTAAGGGGTTGGAATATAGTGGTACGGATTGGATCCGTCACTAATGGGCCAAGTGGGCTTAGTCCTTCAGTTGGGCCCTAATGTAGGGTTCCACCATAAGGGAGGGGGTGGCTATATAAAGGGGTTCGTGATTGCAATAGATTAGATAATAGTGCGCAACCATTGAAACCCTAGCTGTCACCACTTGAGCCTTCCCTTGTGCTCGGTGTTTGGCACCGACGCACGGTGTTCTTTTCCCCGAACGTGTGGACATCGGTAGAGGTGTTGCTACTACTGCAACACTGTTCGAGACGATCGACCACCGCGTGAGGAGGATCGACCACCGCGTGAGATTGACCAACACAACGAGGAAGATCGACCACTACAACTAGACGCGCATTTCATCGATTTGGGCTGCATCAACTTCCTTCCGCTGCACTGCGCGTCTAGTGGTAACGACCCATGATCATCTACTTGCGTGGCTTTCTGGTTTACGAGGTAGAATTTTTATTGTGCGCTAGTGTAGCCTACCCGTATCCCTTCACCCGCCTTGACACTTTTTTGATTTTGGATTGCAGCGTGCAACCAGCTCGTTGCTCGATACTGCTACATTTTTTACGCATAAGCGCCAACAGGTCGAGCAACTCATGTTGTCTCAAGAGCGAATACTCGAGAAGAAGAATAACGGTGAGCTATAAGCACTTAAAACCAAGCTAAAGGCTACTAAGGCGAAGGCTGATGAGAGGGAGAGAAAGCTAATGGCCGAGAAGGCTATGACAGATGCCGCACTGGTCGAGGCCCAGGCCAACCGATGCAAGGTGGAGGTGAGTCAAAAAGCGATTGAGGTCGAAAAGTCACGCTGCGTGAGCAGCGCTGCTTCTTGCTCTGATGAGGACTCTCGAGCACATGAACAACTCATTCGTCTCGCGACCTCGCACATCTTGGGCATGGTGAAGAGCCACCACCCGAACCTGGATCTCTCGGTCGTGCAAGACTTACGTAGTATATCGGCTTCTGGACCTTAGACTTGGTGTCGAAGCAATCCCGTTCGACCACTAGGACGGTGCTTACTACCTGAGGCGAGGCTGCAATATACAGAAAAAACTCCTCTTTTTCGTGAGGTGAAGTTAGAACTGACGAAGATGATAGATAACTTTTTAAATCATGAAAAGCTCCTTCCGCCTCCTTGGTCCACTCGAAAGAATCCTGCTTCTTGTGTAGCTTGAAGAAAGACAGCCCTCGCTCACCCATCTGAGAGATGAATCAACTAATGGCGGCGATACAGCCTGTGAGTTTCTATACCTCCCTTAACGTCCGCAGGGGGCGCATCTGGTTGATGGTCTCAATTTTGCGCGGGTTGGCCTCAATGCCTCAACTAGACACCAGGAAGCCAAGAAGCTTACAGGACGGAATGCCGAACGTGCACTTCTCAGGATTAAGCATCATCCGATACTTCCTGAGGTTGTTGAACGTTTCCTCAAGGTTGCCCAACAGAGTGTTGCTGGTTCTTGACTTTACTACAATATCATCGACGTACGCTTCCACATTCCGCTCGATTTGGGACTTTAGGCAATTTTGAATGCAACGTTACTATGTAGCACCAAAGACACTTTAACCCAAAGGCATCTTAACATTCTGAATACACCAATGGGAGTAATGCTTGGCAGTTTTTCTTCATCCTCGGCGGACATGCTAATTTGGTGATACCCCGAGTAGGCATTTAGAAAACTTAGCAGTTCGCAGCCTGCAGTCGAATCTACAATCTAGTCGATGCTGGGGAGAGGAAAAGGATCCTTGGGGCAAGCCTTGTTGAGGTCGGTGTAGTCGACGCACATCCTCCACTTGCCGTTGGGTTTTTGGCGAGAATTGGGTTTGCCGACAAGCGTCGGGTGGAGGACCTCTCGGATGAAACTAGCCTTCCGAGGTGACCTCCTCTTGTATGGCTTGTTTTCGGTCTTCCACAAATCTACGCTGTTTCTACACCACCGGCTTGGCGCTGGGTTCCACGGCCAATTGATGCTCGATCACTTCCCTGGGGACCCTAAGCATGTCGGACGGTTGCCATGCAAACACGTCGCGATTTGCCCGAATGAAAGCGATGAGCTCGAGTTCCTATTTGGGGTCGAGGTCAGCACCCACCTTAATTTTCTTGAAAGGCTCTAACGGGTCCAGGGGCATCGTCTTGACGCCTCCTTCGGTCTTCTTGTCCTTGTCGTTGCCGTTGCTCGAGCTTTCAATAGCACTGCTGGACACAAGAGCTACGGACTGCTGGCGCTTGGCTCCCTCATCGTCAGCGTTGGTCGCTATTCTGCACAGGTGTTCTGCCATTTCCAAGCTCTTTTTATCGCATCTGACCGCGGCGCGCTGATCTCCTTTGATTGTGAGAACCCCTTTTAGTGCTGGGATCTTGACAGCCTGGTATGCATAATGCACCATGACCATGAACTTGGCTAGCATAGGGCGGCCTAAGATCACGTTGTAAGCAGTTTCAAAATTCTCCACATTGAAAAGAACCTTTTCAGTGCGAAAATTTTCTGACATCCCGAACGTGACTGGCACCTCAATCTGGCCGAGCAGCATGGAAGACGATTGTGGAGTTATGCCATGAAACGGCTCCGCTCCTTCTCTGATCTCTGTTCGGGGGATCCCCCTGTTATCTAGCGTCTTGGCGAAGATGAGGTTCAGTGAGCTACCCCCATCGATCAAGGTTCGAGCGACCTTCACATTGATGATCGTTGGCTCTACCACTACAGGGTATTGGCCCGGATGTGGGACCACAGCTGGGTGATCCGCCTGGTCGAAAGTGATTGGTACTTTCGACCATTTGAGGAATTTGGGGAGGGCCGATGCAACCGGGTTGACCTCCCTTTCGATTGCCTTGTATCGCCTCTTGGACTCATACATGGCAGATCCTCCGAAGATGTGTGCCAGTTTGTGATCAGCCCTGTGGTATTCGGGCTCGTCGTCCAGAGACTTCTCCTTGGCCTACTTGATCCCACGCTCGGTGAGTGCGGCTTTAAGCTTTTCCTGAACTTTCCTACCGATCACCTGGCACTCATCGAAATCATGCTTGTCAGTTCGGTGGATCGGGCAGTACTTACCTCCACCACAACTTCGGCCTTTGCTGTCGCCTGTGTTGCGTGCCTTGCCCCTTTTGATCGCGGCCACGGTGGGGTCACCTTTGCGCTTCTCCCAATGGTTCTTATTTTATTTCACTCCTTGCTTGGACGACTCGGGTTTGTCATCGCCTGCTCTAGGGCTATCCACGTGGTCACGGGCCTCGGCACGTCTGGCGTATTTGTTCGCCAGCTCGAAAAGTTTCATAGGAGTTCGGATCTTCCGAGTGGCTAACTTTCCCTTCAACTCCTTATCCCTGACGTCGTTCTCCAAGGCCATGATGATGGCCTCATTTGAGATGTCAGGAATCGAGTTTCGCTTATCGCTGAAACTTTAGATGAAACCATGCAATGATTCACCTGGCTTCTGCACCACCCGATGCAAGTTGCTGCGAGTTCCGAGGCGTTCGTAGGTGCCTTGGAAATTGGCAACAAACTGGGCCCGCAACTCCGCCCATGAGGATATCGAGTGAGGCAGAAGGTTGAGTAACCAAGACCTGGCTGCACCATCAAGGGTGGTGAGTAAGTAGTTGGCCATCACATTTTCATTGCCACCAGCTGCCCTCATGACCGTAGTGTAGATCTGCAACCACTCGAATGGGTTTATATTGCCCGAGTACTTCTCGTTGGGGCCTGACTTGAATTTATCCGGCCACCTGACGGTACGTAGCTCGGGGGTGAAGGCTTTGCATCCTTCACCATTGTCCTCGGGGGTCACCTGTCGTGGACCTTAAGGGTGAAGACTCACCTCGCCGTGCTAAGCGTGCAGGTGATTGGCCCCTCGAGGATGGGGACGCTTGTTTCCACCACTCACGGTCCTCTTTCTATGTTCCTCCCTTCGATCTCGGATGACGGCACGCAGGTCTCATCGATCGTGTGGAATTAGATTCCGAAGATCTTCCGGGCGGCCTCGATGAAGGTTGGAGTGTGTTACCATGGAAATTCTCTGGTTAGAGCTAGCTGCTATCGACCCTGTTACTCGATGGCGGTTGGGCAGCTCTGACCGTTGGCTCCTCAGCCCCTACTGGCTGGGTCGTGTAAGCCTCAAGTTTGCAGCTCGAGCGGTCTGTGCCTACACCGCGTCGAGTAGTGTTTTCATCTGGTCAAACACTGGAGTCATCGGGTTGCCCAGATCCAGTGGTGGAAGAGATTTTGGGCCTTTTTGGGGGGGTTGCGTGAATGAAAAGTCGCTTTTGATTTGTTTGAGTAGAAAGCAGTATGGTGGCGGTGTGGCTTTTCTTGTTATGCCGTTTGACAAAATGGCAGCTACACCGTAGCTTTTGAGGGCAACAAGCGGGAAGGCGATAACCTAACGGCACGCAGTGGGACAGTGGAGAGGTGGCGTGGAGGTGGCGAGCGGGGTAGCCGAGGTCGGGAGGCGGAGTGGCGAGATGGGAGGCAGGTCAGCGAAGCCATAGATGAAAAGCTCCTCCTCGGTAGCAGCTTTTGGGGTGCCTGCGTGGCTTAGCTTCCTACCGCTGCTGACCATCTTTGTTGGGGGAGCTTTTGGCCCAAAGCTGAAGCACAGCCCCCCCAAACAGGGCCTTTAGCAGCACATGAGCACACTTAACGTTTGCTTCAGTGGTACTGAAAACACCGCTGTTGTGGCTCTAATGGGACGTTGTCGGCGAAACGAAGTCGCTCTTTCAGTTGTGGCCGTGCGGTCTAGGGACTTGTTGCCTCTAAAGCTCCTGTGGACGAGGCATCGCGGGGTAACCGAGGGAAAGCTGCCTTGATAGATTAGCCATGATCCCTATTGCGGCCGCGGCTACCAAGTCACGCTGATGTACTGCAGTATCGGGTGCTATAGTGTTTGTGCCTACTCGGGCTGCTTCTATCATTGCCACGAGGTTTTGAGGCATGTGCAGGGAGATCAGGGGTCCCTGGCCCCCTGAGGTGTTTGCGCATGGGTTCTTGTTCTGGGAATCCTAGGCAGTAGCACCTTTGCCACCCCCAGTCACGATCACGCACCGATCTATCTGGCTGCTGCCCTAACTGCTGCAGGTGTTGCTTTCGTTTTCACTTTCTGTGTCAACGCACATTAAGACGTTAGGCTCCATTGGGTCGATGTCAAGGAAGCCTACTTCTCGGCGTGGATCCCTTGAGGGGGACTCGATAAAGTCGATGTGCAGGAGGTCTCTGTTCGTCCCCCATCGGTAGAGCATCGCTCCAAAAGCAATCTCATCTCCGCTTGGAGGCGCTTGATCCAGGGTGGTGACCGAGAGGTCATTAGAGAATCTGTTGTGGGCGTGCTCTGAAGACATGTTTGATCTGCAAGAAAACAACTGAAGGTCCCTACCTAGAGCGCCAACTATTGAAGGTTAGGAATCGACAATAAACTTATACTTCGGGTACCTTCGAGATAGCAGAGTTAAGCACGCAAATATAGGCACACGATGTAGACAAGCTCGGGCCTCCGGGCGGAGTAATACCCTACTCCTGTATGGATGATCTATGGTGTTGATGAACAAAGTACAGAACGATGTGTCTAGCCCTAGTTAAAATGTGGATTGCACCTAAGCTAAGGCTATGCTACGCTAGAGGATGACAAAACAGGCTTCGTCGGCTCCTTAGCTCTGCGCACAAAGAAGAACTACTCGCTGAAAGCTCTAATCTTATGGGAATTGCTCGTCTTTGCTTGTTATCGTTTTTTTCTTCGTGAGGACCCCTACCCCCGGTCATATATATTCAGGGTAGTCTGACCTCAAGTCAAGCTGTAGTCACTTTGGAATACCAAATCGTAGCCGATGTGGAGTTCATCGTCGCGTAATTTTCGCAGCGTAACCAAACTTACTCAGATATCAGGCGTACTCGAGTAGGTTTCCTAGTAACGGGAACACGATCGAGTCCTTTCTAATATGAAGTTATCCTTTCTGTGCATATTTTATCCCTCAGAATTGGGCCTGTGATATCCAGAATCTCTACATATCGTTAGGACATATCCTTCACATATCCTCTGTGGATATATACTCCATGTTTAGATATTTGACACTACATATGTCGACAACTAAGTTATATAAAACAGCTATAAATGCCATACTTAGCATATGGCTTCCAGGCTCTAGCTCAGAAACTTAGGTCCTTTTGGAAACACAAGAATTTCGTAAGAAACGGTTTAATTCACGTAGTGATAAGGAATTTTTCCACAGTTTCAAACGGTGCCTTATTTGGGAATTGTCATCCCTCTACACGTTCATTGATCTGGTCGTGATTACTGAAGCAATCAATTGATCGATCACGTGCACAACCTGCGCTGTCAGAACTTTTTGATGAAGTCGTAGATGTGCTCGGTGACCTCCTCCGGCTTCTCCAGGTGGATGTAGTGTGCGGCGCCGGCAATCACCACCACCTCCTCCAGCCCCGGCACGTCGCCCTTGAGCCCGCCCTTGTGTATGTACTCCTGCACCCCCGTGTAGTTGTACGACATCGCCGACTCCCCTGCCATGAACTTGGCCGGCACCGACACCTTCGCTGCTGTCCACGGCGCCGTCAGCTCCCAGTTCCTCCACCAGGCACATCCATAAATTGAACAGATTAATTAACCGTCAAGGAATTGAAGCGAAGCACAGCGAATGGATATGAATAGACGAGGTCTTTAATTCGTATGTGTACTTCTTACAGGTCGAGGCAGCGGTAGAAGTTCATGGCGCCGGCGAACCCCGTCTCGTCGAACTTGGCGGCGAGGCGGTCTACGTACTCATCGGACAGCCACGGCGGAAGCGGGATCTCCTCGTCCGGTGACCCCCACCACTCTTTGGACAGAGAGATCGCGCCGGTGTCGCGGGTCGTCAGGAGCTTCTTGAAGATGAACTTGGTGTCCATCCGCGCGAACTCCGCCTCCATGGCGCCGGGCTCCTGCAGCCGGAGGAGGTAGTAGCCGTCGCCGTAGAGCCGCCGGAACGCCTCGAGCGGACGCACGGCGGGGTTGCGCGGCATGAAGGCGACGCTCATGTTCACCAGCGCGCGCACCCTGTCAGGCCTGAACGTGCAGAGGTGCCACGCCAGCAGGGCGCCCCAGCCTTGCCCCACCACGAACACTTGAGGGAGGGAGAGGGCGTCGAGGAGGCCGATCACGTCGCCGACGAGGTGGAAGGCGGTGTAGGAGGACGGGGAGGCCGGCGCGGATGAGTCACCGTAGCCGCGGAGGTCGGGGGCCAGGCAGCGGTAGCCGCGCCGGGAGAGAGACCGGAGTTGGTGGTGCCATGAGCACCAGAGCTCCAGGAAGCCGTGCAGGAAGAGGACGGTGCCGGCCGCGCCGTCGCCAGACTCGGCGATGTGGATCTTGATGCCGTTAACGTCCAACATCCTGTGGGTGACGCCATCCATTGCCATTGCCGTTGCCATCTATGTGTGTGTTTTGGGGCTATCTATTCTAAGCCACTTATTAGGTACAGACTACAGACCTTCTTTATAGTGTTCTTACTTCATATAAAAATATAGTGCAAACTGTACCAACCGAGGTGAGAAAGAGTTAAGGAGTCCATTTGATCAAATTAAGCTGGTCAGGAAGCTGACAATGCTAGAATCATATGTTCCACGGAAAAAAGACAATGAGCATCCTATAAAGGCTGACAACATAAGGGCTTACTCTTTTTTTCACCCATCCACAGTAAAAGTACAATCGAGAAGAAGGCAATTTTCAAGGAAATTGGGCAGAAGGTTAAGTGATGTGCACGATTGCCTACTCTCCGACGTTTGTTTTGCACATACATGTGCTGCTATATTACATTCACGACGAACAAAAATCAATTTAAAAGATGAGAAAATTCCTACTAAGCTCCTGAACTTCAATGAGGATGGAGGAGACCTCGGATCGGTGAAGATATATCGTACTTGTTCCACAAATTTACCAAGTTATGTGAGTCACATTCTATCACCAATTTTTCAAAGCCCCACTCGAATACTAGGATAATTCCATCACGAACAATGAGCGTCGTATAAAAGCTGACAACACAAGGGCTTGCTCTCATACTCATGATTTGGCTGGTTGTGATGTACTTTAACAAAATAAACACCGGTATCTGTCCTCACTTGGTTGTGTGTATGCTATGCACACGCCTATGACCTTCAGCATCTTTCCAGGACAGATTCCCATAACCTACAGCTTATCAGTTCCAAAATTACATCAAGGGGAAGGATTAGTCAAATAACAAGCTGATGGAGATCGATGCACTAACTAATAGAGATATTATTATCTACGAAAAACAGATCGCAATGTTAATCACTATTACAGAAAATGCTATCACAGGTGATTCCGAATCGTTATCATAGACGGTTTTCTGAACTGTCTATAAGCATGTGTTAGTGATAATACAACGCATCACAGACGGTTTAGAAACCGTCTGTAAACACCTATCACAGACGGTTTGTATCTATAACCGTCTGTGATATGTTACTATCATAGACGATTTTTATCTAGAACCGTTTGTGATATCAGACTATCACACACCGTTTTTTATCAAGAACCATCTATGATATTTTTCTATCACAGACGGTTCTTACCTCTCTTGACAGAACTTCCATGAGTAGTATCTATTTTTGAAATTTTCTTCTCCTTAGATATTTCTGCAATGGCATTTACAAGCCACAACCAGTTATAAATTTTTTAATTGCATATATAAATATCATATATGCATTGAGGCACGGCTTGTTTGGCCGAGCTCATCTTAAAGTATGAATATTTGTAGAACTTTCATCTACTTTCTTATTCTAATGTTGATGGATTTCAAGGCAAAATCTAATTCCACCCACAGTTGTTATTCTAATAAGAGAAAAATTATATTTAAAATATAGAAAATCTCTAGAACTTCCTATCTTAATCTCAAAGCAATGTGAATATATTTAATGCCTTAAATAAATATAAAACTGTAAACTATACTATGAATAGTAAAACATATCACATCCATTAAATTAGATAAAGACCTTATCATGACTTGAAAATTTTATCATATCTTGTATAAGGATAGGTCAATCACCAGTAAAAATATCACAAATAATTAATCAATTTTTATGCCTTTAAAAAATCCAAAACTAAAAATCCAGAAATTTCAAAACAAGTAAAAATAAAAATAAAATATTAAATTTTAATTTTAATCTGTTCTTAATTCCCTTCATTTCTATGCTTTCTTGAATTTTTGGCCTTTTATAAAAGAATTTTCAAAATAGAGTGATTAAAGAGAGCCAAAGTTGCAAAATGGATAAAATAAGAATTTATGTTGCATTAGGATTTTATTTTTGAGGTTCCATCATTTTCTCTGATTTCTTGGATTTTGGTCTTAAAGAAAATTGTTTTTGGCATTTGATTCTTGAGATATAAACTTTGAGAAAATAAAATTTACATAAAAAAATCTATAAAAATTATATTTAAATGTAAGGTAATCATTAGAAACCCCTTGCAAAACCCCAAGGTGGTATGAATGCATTTAATTTAGATAAGAGTTTTAAAACATTAATTTTGATTAGCAATAGTAAACTTATCTAAATTAATTAAAATTGTACGGACCTTATCTTCATCTGAAAATTTTACCAAGTCATACAATTACTACAGTATCCTACAGTAAAAAATTTCAAAAATATTAAACATTATTTAATGCACTTAAAAATTCAAAAATAAATACCATAAAATTTTAGTAAATAAAATGTCAGAATTTTTATAAAATAAATACAAGGGTCTATCATTTAAAAATTTTACAGTAACATCCTTAAGCTATTATTAACTCCTACTAAAAGTTTCAAAAATTTTGAACAAAGTTTTTATGCTCATAAAAATTTAAAACAGAGAAGGAGAAAATCAGCAGTTTGGACTCTCATAATTTTTATAGTTTATTGACAACATATAGAAGGATCGAGATGGCGATCAGAGGGGGGTGAATGATCCCTAATAAAAATTTCCCCCCAGTCAAAATACTCCAAACAACCCCTAAAAAAGAAATACTTAAAGGAAGCAAGTGAAATGAGCTAGCTGCCCTGAATGGCTGGTGCTACCGCTGGGTGGCCGGTAGCACCACATAGGGAGCGGTAGCACCGACCTCAAGAACAGCAGCAAGAACAGTCTAAAAACAGCACGACTCAAAAGCAAATTTCAAGGAATCTTTTGATCGACTGGAGAAAAACTCATGAAACTTGGAAGATGTGATCGTAAGGATGTCAGGAACTCATTCCAACCTTCAATCACAAGGATTGACATCAAAGTTCCAACCTTTTTACCCGTGAAGGAAGAACACATCAAATTTGAGCAAAAACTCAAGATGTAAGACTTGCTCGTGGGTTTTGATGATCAAGATGACCTTAGAGGACCTCCCACATGTCACACCAAGTAAGAACACAAGTCCAAAAACTCCACAAACACAATCTTGAAGAATAATCTACTCAAGAACACAAGACCAGTTTCTTGCAAGAAATATGCATGGATTGCCTAGATGATTGGGTTATGATCTGAAGAAGATTCACCCATATCAACATCCTCGGCACAAGAAGCAAAAGCATTTTGGAAGGGAGGTTTGCAATGCCTCACAACAAAGTGGGCAAAGCTCAAAGGAGTACAAAACCTCTAAAACCTTCAAGAGGAGGAAGGTCATCCATTTCCCTCTATTTATACTAATCTTGGGCCACCTACCACCCTTGGATGAGTCCCTCAACCCTAGGGCACTCCATCAAAGGCTAGGATTGACCCATTCACACAGCCATGCAAGGGCTAACTCAAAACCCTCCACCCAAACCGGGTTTTCTTGCATGGTTTTCGAACCACACTAACTAGACTCGCTATCCTATCAACTAGACCGTGATCCGATGGCCCTCATTGATCCAAGCAGCTTCTAGCTAGCTTCTCAACCGTTCCTTGTCTCCTTGGCTTGCACCGACTCCGTCTCCGATCATTTTTCGATAATCCTCACCTAGTCCCTGTCATCCTCCACCTCACCATGATCAAGCACATCGTCCTACAACCATCAAAGACAAGGAAAACCCATCACATAGCAATGTCCAAAAAGATATGCAATGAAATCCATTAAAATCACAAGTTTTAATGCATTCTCGCTTATAAGGGCTAGTGCTACCACCCTGTAACATCCCAAAAATTACCTATAATTTCATTCATGTGCATTTTGGTGATTTCCAGAATTTATTGGATTTTCTAGAATTTATTTGAATTTATTTTAATTAAGTATATTGAACCTTTTGTGAAAACTAATTATAAATAGATAAAAACTAATATAAAGTTTTGCCAAAAACATTTTATTTGAGTTCAAAATGTCTCAAAGTATTTATGAGAATTTTCTTGGATTTTTCTTGATATTTTAATTGCTTAAAACTAATTAAACTAATTTTAGTAATTATTTTAAATAAAAAAAACCCGAGAAAATCGAAATGAACAGTGCTGGGCCAAGCCCAGCACTTTGCGAGTGCGAGCCCAGCGGTTGTGGCCCGTTCGGCCCGCTTCGCCGCTGCCTCGCGCGTGGACCGTTGGATCCAGAACTGCGGTCTTCATCTCCGCGAAACCCTAACGCTATGAGCCTCAGATCAAGATCGTTCGGTAGCGATTCGCGTTGCGTTATTTTGGAAAGGTTGGATCACATCCATTGATTTTGGAAGGTGTGGATCAGATCTTATCGCCTGGGGATTGATCGTGGCCGCTTGTTGCAGATCGGATGGTTGTCCGTCTTCGTCCCCGATCAGGATTTCGAAATCGCCGCTGCGCGCCGTCTCTGCCACGGATTGGTAGGGTTGCCATGTTTGCACGCACGCCGAGGATATAAAATCCGCAGCCCGCACCCCGATGTTCCTCACCTCTTTGCGCATCCAGTCGTTCAAGTCTTAGCCTCAGAGTCGCCACCGTTTAGCCCCATGAGCTCGTCGTAGTTCTTCGTAGCGCCGCCTCGATTTCCATCAGTTTTCGCCGCCGTTTAGCCGCTGTTCGCCGTGTGGGTTCCGGTTCTAGATTTGCCACGTTGAGTCGCACCAAAGCTGCCATCTCTTCGTCACCGAAAGGACCTAGTTCACCGTCGGATCCGTCGTCGTCTTCATCTCCAGGAACTCAGCGCCGCCGTGACATTGCCATGCCTCGGAGCTTCGGTCAGCCGTCAGATCTTCACCGAACCGTCCATATCGTGCCACGTCTCCGTCATCAACAGTGTTCTGCTCGGGTAAGCTTTGGACGTTAGATTTAAGATGAGCGGTTAGGATTGAGCCGCGTAGAAGTAGACCGTGAACCGTTGGATCCGTGCGCGGATGTGCGACGCATGTCGGCTCGGAAGCTGAGGCGTTGTGCGCCGGGTGCACGGTGGGCAGGCGCTATGCCATGGACGCAGTCCATAGACCGAGCAACGTGGCGCAACCCGATTGGTCCACGTGTGCGATGACGTCATGCTGACATCAGCCGGTCCACAGCACAGTACCTCGAGTCCACGGTGGACCAGTGGAGTTTCGTGGACTGAGTCCATGTGCTAAGCCACATGTCAGCCTCTGATTGGTCCACGTGTCGCTTGCGCATTAATCGGTAATTTCCAGTAGAAAATTAATTCTGGAAAATCGAATTTTCTAATTTCTGTATTTTCAGTAGTTATTCAAACTTCAAAAGGCTATAACTTTTGCATTTTAACTTGGATTTGAGTTATTCAAGTTTCTAAAAATTTGTAAAATCAAGATCTATTTAATGGTGCTTTTTATTTGAATTTGTGGAGTCTGTTTGCTCTCTATTTTGGGTGTTTATTGCTATTTTATCTCGATTCGCGTAGACGTTGAATTGCTCGGTGCTGCGGAGGAAGATTCGTCACTTCAAGACCCAAGTTCAGAGCTAGACCAGCACCTGTTCCAAGGCAAGTTTTGCTTTAATCATATTGCACCTAATTTCACAAAATTGCTTTCTATCTTTAAAATTTATGCATAATACTTTATGTGAATAAACGATTTCAATTAATCTGTGAACTAGATAATATGCCTAATTGAATTAAATCATACCTTGCCAATTGTAAGCCATGATCTAATTGTCACCCTAGGATATGGAACTATTGTTGGCTAATATTAATAATCAACATGGGACTAGTTAGACCGTATTAGTTTGCTTAGCCATGCCACGTCATCACATGTATCTGGAACATTGATATTTAATCTTGACTAATGGATTATGGAACAATGTTTATAAATTGGTGTGTCAGGTGTTGTCACACAGTGATATTGAGTTTTCGTGGCGAGGAGGTCACACAACTAGATTTAATTGCTGATGGCACGTGGTAATCAACTGGGGTGGTAATCACTTTAGATCGGGGCAGGTGGCAAGGGGCAGTATGTCAAGGTGGGCCTGTTGGGCAAGGGTATGTGCAAGTCTTGCCTCGGTCACTTTAAGGACTTAACCTTGCAAGCCTTTGACCTGAGTCTTACTTGCAACCACACGTCTGGAATGGGCCAATCTAGCTGACTAATTTGTGATGTTTAGATTTTGGTACTACGGTGGTGTTCAGCGAGTCTCGTGTTATGGGGTAGCTCACATGGTGCAAGAGGGGGCCCTGGATGTGGTAACCAGTCCCACTAGTGTTAAACCTTAGCGGGTAGTGCCAGGTCTAAACAGAGCATTGTAAAGGCTTTGTTATGGTCACTCACCAGTGTGGTGTTCGATTATATCGTGTGGGTAAAGTGCATAACCTCTGCAGAGTGTAAAACTGTTCGAATAGCCATTCTCACAGAATTGAGCAATGCTCGGGAATTACAGTCAAGGGTTAGACTTTTGTTAAATAAAAACTTGTTGGGATGGTGGATTGCCATAAAAACTTGGAATTTGACTTAGGATGGAAAACCCTGTTTACTTGAAAAGTTGAATCTATTATTTACTATTATTTGTTTTACTGTCTTTCAATCTACTTACTGTATCCTTTTATAAATGCTGCTTTACTATAAAATAAGCCATGCTAGCCTTCCTTGGAATAAGCCAAGCATGTAGAATATTAGACTTGCAATACTGTGCACAACTTGTTGAGTGCTTTATGTACTCATTTCGCAAAAACAAACTATAGAAGAGGAGGAATCCGCGACATTCTTGGAGGGGGAGTACCACGACGCTGAAGCTTAGGGTCTGAGCCTCGTCAGTTGTCTGTGGTGAACTGGGGAGCTACTACGTTTACTTCATTTCTGTTGCTGCTTAAATTGCTATTTCTTAGTTAAGCCCTATGAGGTAATAATCATGTAAGACAACAGTTATTATTAATTATTGAAGTTATGCTATATTTCGCTGTGTATGACTGTGATAGCATCTATGTTGAGCCTGTGTGCACTAGCGTGATCCTGGACTAGTGCGATATACACAGAGGGTCCGGATTTGCATATTCGGGTCCCGACAGAGGTGGTATCAGAGCCGTGCTGACCATAGGTTTGGCCCTAGGTAGTTTGGTTTGCCCAAAACTATTTCTAAAAGAAAAATATAAATTTGGCTAATAAGAAACTCTTGACTCATCCTATTCTTCTACTCTCATCATTGCTGAAATTTCTGATTTCTCGCTGCCAGTTCAAGTGGAAGCTCACGCAAAGTTGTTTTGGACAGATGCCGATCTTTTAGTCCTTCGAGGAGAGGCAGGGTGGCTATGCCATGGAGCTTTGGAGAGTTCTTCAAGTGATTGGAGACTTTGACCGTCCACTTTACCGAGGAAGCAACTAGAATGTCAACGGTGTGCATCGGGGGTTCTTTTGCAAGCTAACCATCTTCGCTCGAGAGCGTGACGAGACCAGCAGACCAATCCACATCACTGCTAGCAGGTTTACGTACGAGGCTGGAATTCAAGAGGCTGTCAGACTTGCTTTTCGATGGATCTGCCATGAATACGTCGATGAGCTCTGCGACACAGTGTTTCGTCTTCACCCGACCGTGAGAGCATGCCGTCATCAACGAATCATGGAGGGGGGTGTGCTACCGCAGTGCACCTTGCTGAGCACGCCATCGCCCAGGAGGAGCACATGAAGGACACCGCTCGGGGCTGGAGACGACATGCGGCAGCGAGTGGCAGAGCGGGAGCTTGAAGACCGTGCCACGGCCGCCAGAGTCATCGGAGAGCTGGAGGAGGCCTGGCAGGCAGCCGAGGAGGTGGCAGATCAGTTCCTTCAAGAGCCGGATGAGAACACTGAAGGAGAGGAAGAAGACCTAGAGGAGCGTGAGTGGGAGCCTGAGGAGCCAGCAGAGGGTCACCAGGATGCGTTCGCACCCATGCCAGCCCACCCACCGGTGTATGCGCTGGATTAGTCTCAGCCAGGGTGGCTGGATGAGTGAGAAGTCAGTCTTAGAGTTGTGTTGAGACTCGAGTGTTGAGTCGCGTCTTTAACTTAGTCTTTACCCTTTCATAGACGTTAAGGTTGCATGTTTAGTTTGGTTCTTAATTGTCTGCTGAGTGTGCAGTATGTGTTACAAAGCCCTTGGGCGTTGTAAGCAACCATACCAAGTATTAATAAAGAATATTTAAGTTGGGTTTAACCTGTTTCCCCGCCTTAGAAATTCTTGCATCTTACCTATGCTACATCTATCTCTCCTAACCCGAGAAGCAATCAAGCAGATGGTGAACACCCACAGCAACAACGGAGCTTCAGGAAGTGGTCTGCGCTCAGACAACAATCCCAATGAAGGAGCACCACCACAGCAAGCACCGCCAGTGAATTTGCAGAACTTGGGTGCTTTTCTGGCTACGCAAACTCACTTGATGCAGACTATGATGCAGCAGATACAACAGATGTCCAACATGACTGCAGCCAACAACCCCATTGCCCAGAACAACAATGGTGGGCTTCGTCCTTATTCCAAGTTGTCCGATTTTATGAGGACCCGACCGCCAACATTTTCAGGCAATGGCAACCCCTTGGAAGCCGATGATTGGCTAAGAACCATCGAAAGGAAGCTGTACATCACCCAATGTGAAGGACATGAGAAGGTCCTTTATGCATCCCATCAGCTAGAGGAAATTGCTGCAGAGTGGTGGGAGAACTACTGCACCGCTCATGAGGCACTGATGGAGATCACTTGGGAGGAGTTTGCAACAGCCTTCCGTTAGTACCATGTGCCAGAAGGGATGATGGACTTAAAGAAGGAGGAGTTCAGGTCTCTTAAGCAAGGAGGCCAATCGGTGGCCGAATACTTGAATAAATTTACGCAGTTGGCTCACTATGCTCCTGAGGACGTAGCAACAGACAAGGCCAGGCAGTCCCGCTTTATGAAGGGGCTGAATTCTGGATTGTAGGTTGGGCTGATCACCCACAACTTCCCAGACTTCCAGGAGTTGGTGAATAAAGCTTTGATCTTGGAGGATAAGGGCAAGGAGCTCAGGGAGAATCACAAGCGCTTGATGACCAACCAAGGTGGACGTCCTAATCACCTGCGAATGAGAATGACACCGCAACAGTTCTCCAAATTCTAGCCACCAGCTGCTAACAAGACAGTGACACCTGTGCCACGACAATCTGGACAGAATTTTTAGATGTCGGTCCAGGGAAATAATGCTCCGGGAGGTGTTCAACAGTTGACCGCTAGGAGGTGCTACAGTTGCAACGAGTTGGGGCACTTTGCTAACAGGTGTCCGCAGAAGGGAGGCATCACGCCAGTGCGTTTCAATCTTGGAATGACACCTACTAAGGTGCCAATGTCAGGAGCAAACCGAGGAGCTGGTCAGGCAGGAGCGACACCTCAAGCTACAATAAGAGGCAGAGTCAACCACATCACCGCAGATGGAGCCCAAGAAGCATCAGACGTCGTACTGGGTAAGTTTTTGGTAAACTCAGTACCTGCAACAGTTTTATTCGATTCTGAGGCTTCGCATTCATTTGTTTCTCGAGCTTTTGCAACTGAAAATGGTATGAGTGTGAAAAATCTTAAATGTGTGATGCTAGTCTAAGCCCCGGGATCTGAGTTAAGATCTAGCCTTGGGTGTTTGGGAGTTAAGCTGCTAATTAATGGGGTAGAGTTCCTAGCGAACCTAATAATTTTGGATACCCAAACCCTAGACGTTATTCTGGGAATGGATTGGTTGTCCAAGCATAAGACGATATTGGATTGTGGTCGAAGGGTCATATCAATCGAGATCCCTAAAGGAGAGAAGGTGGAATTTCAAGCGACAACAGTTCGTGATGGTAAGTTAATGGTCAATAGCGTGAAAGCCACCAGTATAGAGGATTTACCAATAGTCAGAGAATATGTAGATCTATTTCTAGAAGATTTACCGGGGATGCCACCGGACCGTGATACCGAATTCATCATCGAGTTAGCATCGGGGACAACACCAATAGCAAAGAGACCCTATCGGATGCCTACCGATGAATTGGTGGAAATAAAGAAGTAGATTGAGGAGCTGTTAGAGAAAGACTTCGTAAGACCAAGCTCATCGCCATGGGGAGCGCCAGTATTGTTTGTTAGGAAGAAGGACAGAATTCTAAGGATGTGTATTGATTATCGTGCACTTAATGAAGTAACGATTAAGAACAAGTACCCGTTGCTAAGAATCGACGACTTATTTGATCAGTTGAGAGGAGCAGGAGTTTTCTCCAAGATAGACCTTCGTTCAGGATATCATCAACTGAAGATTCGAGCAGAAGATGTCCCGAAGACCGCATTCTCGACGAGATATGGACATTATGAGTTTACAGCCATGTCGTTTGGATTGATCAATGCGCCGGCATATTTCATGGATATGATGAATAAGGTTTTTATGGAATATCTGGATAAGTTTGTGGTGGTATTTATAGATGATATTCTGGTTTATTCCAAGTTAGAAAAAGAGCATGCGAATCATTTGCAGCTAGTTCTACAGAAGCTGCGAGAGGAACAGCTGTATGCCAAGTTTAGCAAGTGTGACTTTTGGAAAGAAAAAGTTGAATTCCTGGGTCATGTGATGACTGCGAAAGGAGTGGCGATGACCAGAGCAAAGTAGAGGCGATCTTGCACCGGAGCACCAAGTCTGTTACCTAGGTGTATAGTTTCCTAGGAATGGCAGGTTACTACCGGCGGTTTATAGAAGGATTCTCAACAATTGAGAGACCTCTCACGCAATTGCTGAAAAAGGAAAAGAAGTTTGCATGGACGCCAGAGTGTGAGAAGAGCTTTGAGGAATTAAAGAAGCGTTTGACAACAGCCCCAGTGTTAGTATTACCTGATGTCCAGAGTGGTTTTGATATATACTGCGATGCGTCGAGACAAGGTCTTGGATGCATATTGATGCAGAATGGTAAAGTAGTCACGTATGCGTCAAGGCAGTTAAGGCCGCATGAAGGAAATTATCCTACCCATGATTTGGAGTTGGCTGCCGTAGTGCATGCCTTGAAATTGTGGCGTCACTATCTCATTGGTAATAGATGCGAGGTATATACGGACCACAAGAGCTTAAAATATATTTTTACCCAGTCGATCTTAACATGAGGCAAAGGAGGTGGTTGGAATTGATAAAGGATTATAATGTTGGAACTCACTACCATCCGGGAAAGGCTAATGTAGTCGCTGATGCTTTGAGTCGTAAAAGCCACGTTGCAAATATGATGGTACAAGAAGATCAGTCGGAGCTGTGTAAGGAGTTTCAGAGGTTAAAACTGGAAATGGTTCCAGAAGGATTCGTAGCTGCATTGGAAGTGAAGCCGACGCTTGAGGATCAGATTCGGGAAGGGCAAAAAGATGATGAGAAAATCAACCGAATCAAGTCTAAAAAAAGATGAAGGTTTAGCCTCAAATTTTTCGGTGGATGATCAAGGTACCATGTGGTTCAAGGGGCGAATTTGTGTGCCAAACAAACCAGAGCTTAAACAATTAATCTTAGAAGAGGCGCACGATTCTAAGTATTCAATTCATCCAGGAAGCGCTAAGATGTATCAAGACCTAAAACAGAGATTTTGGTGGCCTAAGATGAAGCATGAACTTGCTGAGTATGTTGCCTTGTGTTATGTGTGCCAAAGAGTTAAGGCTATACACCAGAGGCCAGCAGGTTTGCTGCAACCATTAAAAATTCTAGAGTGGAAATGGGAAGAAATTGGTTTGGATTTTATCACTGGTTTGCCGAGAACTCAAAGTGGGTATTATTCTATATGGGTCATCGTGGACCGATTGACCAAAGTTGCTCACTTCATACCAGTTAAAACGACTTACTCAGGAGATCGATTAGCAGAGTTGTACATGGCCAGAATTGTGTGTTTGCATGGTGTACCTAAAAAGATAGTGTTCGATAGAGGCACCCAATTTACCTCGAGGTTTTGGGATAAGCTACATGCAGCCATGGGGACCCGATTAAATTTCAGTACAGCATATGACCCGCAGACAGATGGTTAGACAGAAAGGGTGAATCAGATTCTTGAGGACATGTTAAGAGCTTGCGCATTAGCTTATACTGCTTCATGGGACAAATGTCTGCCGTATACGGAGTTCAGTTATAATAACAGCTATCAGGCTAGCTTGCAAATGTCACCATTTGAGGCTCTGTATGGTCGTGCTTGTCGTACTCCGTTAAATTGGAACGAGACAGGAGAGCGATTGGTATTCGGACCAGATATACTCAAGGAAGCTGAGGGACAAGTGGCTATGATAAGAGAGAGATTGAAAATCGCGCAGTCAAGGCAAAAGAGCTATGCTGACAATCGACGTTGTGAGTTGAATTTTGAGCTAGAGGATTTTGTGTATCTTAGGGTTACTCCTCTGAGGGGTGTTAAAAGATTTCACACCAAAGGAAAGCTTGCTCCAAGATATGTTGGACCATTCAAGATTTTGAGTCGTCGAGGAGAGGTAGCATATCAGTTGGAATTGTCGTCGTCTTTGGCATGTGTGCACGATGTGTTCCATGTGTCACAGCTTAAGAAGTGTCTTTGAGTGCCAGAGGAGTAGATGCCATTGGAAACAATCGAACTGCAGGAAGATCTAACCTACAAGGAGCACCCGATAAAAATCATGGATACCATGGATCGCAGAACCAGAAACAAGTCTGTTCGCTTTTGCAGAGTTCAGTGGAGTAATCATTTAGAGAATGAAGCAACCTGGGAGCGAGATGAGGATCTGAAATCGGAATTCCCAAATCTATTCCCTAGTCAGCCTTAAATCTCGGGGTCGAGATTCTGTTAAGGTGGGGAGGTTTGTAACATCCCAAAAATTCCCTATAATTTCATTCATGTGCATTTTGGTGATTTTCAGAATTTATTGGATTTTCTAGAATTTATTTGAATTTATTTTAATTAAGTATATTGAACCTTTTGTGAAAACTAATTATAAATAGATAAAAACTAATATAAAGTTTTGCCAAAAACATTTTATTTGAGTTAAAAATGTCTCAAAGCATTTACGAGAATTTTCTTGGATTTTTCCTCATATTTTAATTGCTTAAAACTAATTAAACTAATTTCTGTAATTATTTTAAATAAAAAACCTGAGAAAATCGAAATGAACAGTACTGGGCCGAAGCTCAGCACTGTGCACGCGTGAGCCCAGCGGTTGCGGTCCGTTCGGCCCGCTTCGTCGCCGCCTCGCGCGTGGACCGTTGGATCCAGAACGTGCGGTCTTCATCTCCGCGAAACCCTAACGCTATGAGCCGTCGAATCAAGATCGTTCGGTGGCGGTTCGCGTTGCGTTATTTTGGAAAGGTTGGATCGCATCCATTGATTTTGGAAAGGTTGGATCGCATCCATTGATTTTGGAAGGTGTGGATCAGATCTTATCGCCTGGGGATTGATCGTGGCCGCTCGTTGCAGATCGGACGGTTGTTCGTCTTCGTACCCGATCAGGATTCCGAAATCGCCGCCACGCGCCGTCTCCGCCGTGGATTGCTAGGGTTGCCGTGTTTGCACGCATGCCGAGGCTATAAAATCCGCAGCCCGCACCACGATGTTCCTCACCTCTTTACGCATCCAGTCATTCAAGTCTTAGCCTCAGAGTCGCCGCCGTTTAGTCCCAGGAGCTCTTCGTAGTGCCGCCTCAGTTTCCTTCAGTTTTTGCCGCCGTTTAGCCGCCGTTCGCCATGTGGGTTCTGGTTCTGGATTCGCCGCGTCGAGCCGCACCGAAGCTGCCATCTCTTCATAGCCGGAAGGACCTAGTTCGCCGTCAGACCCGTCATCGTCTTCGTCTCGGGGAACTCAGCGCCGCCGCGACATCGCCGTTCCTCGGAGCTTCGGTCAGCCGTCGGATCTTCACCGAACTGTCCAGATCGTACCACGTCTCCGTCATCAACAGTGTTCTGCTCGGGTAAGCTTTGGCCGTTAGATTTAAGATGAGCGGTTAGGATTGAGCCGCGTAGGAGTAGATCATGAACCGTTGGATCCGTGCGCGGATGTGCGATGCGTCTCGGCTCGGAAGCTGAGGCGTTGTGTGGAGGGTGCACGGTGGGCAGGCGTTGTGCCGTGGATGCAGTCCATAGACCGAGCAACTTGGCGCAACCCGATTGGTCCACGTGTGCGATGATGTCATGCTGACATCAGCCGGTCCACAGCATAGTACCTCGAGTCCACGGTGGACCAGCGGAGTTTGTGGACTGAGTCCATGCGCCAAAGCCATGTGTCAGCCTCTGATTGGTCCACGTGTCGCTTGCGCATTAATCGGTAATTTCCAGTAGAAAAATAATTCTGGAAAATCGTATTTTCTAATTTCTGTATTTTCAGTAGTTATTCAAACTTCAAAAGGCTATAACTTTTGTATTTTAACTTGGATTTGAGTGATTCAAGTTTCTAAAAATTTGAAAAATCAAGATCTATTTAATGGTGCTTTTTATTCGAATTTTTTGGAGCCTGTTTGCTCTCTGTTTTGGGTGTTTATTGCTATTTTATCTCGATTCGCGAAGACGTTGAATTGCTCGGTGCTGCGGAGAAAGATTCGTCGCTTCAAGACCCAAGTTCAGAGCTAGACTAGCACCTGTTCCAAGGAAAGTTGTGCTTTGATCATATTGCACCTAATTTCACAAAATTGCTATTTTGTCTTTAAAATTTATGCATAATACTTTATGTGAATAAACGATTTCAATTAATCTGGGAACTAGATAATATGCCTAATTGAATTAAATCATACCTTGCCAATTGTAAGCCATGATCTAATTGTCACCCTAGGATATGGAACTATAGTTGGTTAATATTAATAATCAACATGGGACTAGTTTGACCGTATTAATTTGCTTAGCCATGCCACGTCATCACATGTATCTGGAACATTGATATTTAATCTCGACTAATGGATTATGGAACAATGTTTATAAATTGGTGTGTCTGGTGTTGTCACATAGTGATATTGAGTTGTCGTGGCAAGGTCACACAACTAGATTGAATTGCTGATGGCACGTGGTAATCAACTGGGGTGGTAATCACTTTAGATCGGGGCAGGTGGCAAGGGGCAGTATGCCAAGGTGGTCCTGTTGGGCATGGGTATGTGGAAGTCTTGCCTCGGTCACTTTAAGGACTTAACCTTTCAAGCCTTTGACCTGAGTCTTACTTGCAACCACACGTCTGGAATGGGACAGTCTAGCTGACTAATTTGTGATGTTTAGATTTTGGTACTTTGGTGGTGTTCAGTGAGTCCCGGGTTATGGGGTAGCTCACATGGCGCAAGAGGGGGGCCCTGGATGTGGTAACCAGTCCCACCAGTGTTGAAACCTTAGCGGGTAGTGCCAGGTCTAAACAGAGCATTATAAATGCTTTGTTATGATCACTCACCTTTGTGGTATTTGATTATATCGTGTGGGTAAAGTGCATAACCTCTGCAGAGTGTAAAACTGTTCGAATAGTCGTGCTCACGGATTGAGCAATGTTCGAGAATTACTGTCAAGGGTTAGACTTTTGTTAAATAAAAACTTGTTGGGATGGTGGATTGCCATAAAAACTTGGAATTTGACTTAGGATGGAAAACCCTGTTTACTTGAAAAGTTGAATCTATTATTTACTATTATTTGTTTTATTGTCTTTCAACCTACTTACTGTAACCTTTTATAAATGCTGCTTTACTGCAAAAATAAGCCATGCTAGCCTTCCTTGGAATAAGCCAAGCATGTAGAATATTAGACTTGCAATACTGTGCACAACTTGTTGAGTGCTTTATGTATTCATTCCGCTAAAACAAACTTCAGAAGAGGAGGAATCCGCGACATTCTTGGAGGGGGAGTACCACAACGTTGAAGCTTAGGGTCCGAGCATCGTCAGTTGCCTGTGGTGAACTGGGGAGCTACTACGTTTACTTCATTTCCGCTGCTGCTTAAATTGCTATTTCTTAGTTAAGCCCTGTGAGGCAATAATCCTGTAAGACAACAGTTATTATTAATTATTGAAGTTATGCTATATTCCGCCGTGTATGACTATGATAGCATCTATGTTCAGCCTGTGTGCACTAGCGTGATCCTGGACTAGTGCGATATACACAGAGGGTCTGGATTTGCATATTCGGGTCCCGACACACCCCTAGGCCGGTAGCACCACCCTACATCCCAAAACCTGAAGAGACCCTCTCTGGAATTTCTACACCAGGCAATTGGGCCGGTGCTACCGCTACCCCGGTAGCACCGGACCGCACAATGCCCAAAAATGCACCCTTCTAGAATTTTCACACCGCTCTTCGAAGCCGGTGCTACCGCTCGGCCGGTAGCACCGGACTGCTAGAACCCCCCAAAACACCCTCTCGGGTTTTTACACACCGCTCTTGCGGTCGGTGCTACTGCTCCCCCGGTAGCACCGCTAATTCCAGACAAAGCACAAATTGTTTGGACCCAACAGGTATTATATACTACTACAACTCACTTTGTGCAAGCAATGTGGGACTAATTCCACCACTACTCCACATGGGTTACATGGGCCTTCACATTAATGGCCCGGGGTATTACACTATTGCTGCTTCTTGATCTTCAAATTCTTCGTTTGCTCCCTCGAGATTCACATATATCGGAAAAGAAAGCAACGAATACAAAAAATACCAAAAAACCTCAAACAAGCTCAAAATTGAAAATAAATGACACTCGAAGATATAGCTTGATTTTAGAAAAATTTTGATACTTGAATTGCCTCAATCGGAGTTTGTATGGAAAAGAACGGGCCTCCGAAAGATTAAATTTAGAGAAAAAGGCTGAAAAAGAGAAAAAATGAATTTTTAATTTATTTTTGTAAAGAAAAATGGTTTTATTGCACAATGCTGATGTCAGCCTAATTTTTGGAAATAAAAGAAATCTGGAAAAATGGTTTTAGAGGCTGACGCGTGGGACCCTCGGTCCATGGACCGAATCCACGGTCTCACCTAGTACACGGTGAACTCGATGTTCAGAATAGAGGCTAGGGCTGACGTCAGTGGCTCGGCTCTGATGACGTCATTGCTGATGTCACGGATGACATCAACGTCTCTTCATGTCTCGTGCATCACTTGGCTTCGGCGGCGGCTCTTCGGTTCCGACGACGGCGCAACACAGACGGCGAGGTAGGGAAAAACATGGTGGCGCGGAAAATAGCGGGGCAATGGAGTTGCGACGACGTGATGGCGGTGCTCGAAAAAATAGCACAACGGCGTGGAAGAACCAAAAGATTGGTTGCGCGATCTTGGCCGAAAGCGAGGAAGAAGCCATGGCCGACGGCAAAACAGATCCAGATCGAGCACAAAACCAAACGGATCGGGGAGAGAACGTCGCGACAAGACGAAAGGATTCACGCATGGTGTGGCTTGCGATGGGCTAGGCTGGCGGGTGGATTGGGCCGACCGCATGAACTCACTGGGCCGAGGCGACGTAGAGCGAAACCGGGTCGAGAAGATGGGAAACGGGCCGAGCGAAGCGAACACGAATGGGCCGTCCGGAAATTCGCCCCGAGACAAATTTTGGAATTAAAATTGATTTTCCAATTATTTAAAAAACAGAAATTCAAAAAAATCGAAATAAATTCAAATAAATTCAGAAAAATCTTAAAAATTACAAAAAAATTACATAAAGATTCATAAAAATCTTTTTTGATGCATAGAGTAATCAAATTAAATCTTCTCATTAATAGAAAATTCAATTAAGCTTTGATTAAGCAAGGGAAAATGCAAATAGTTCGTTTTTTAATTCAAAAATTCCAAAACTCAAATTTTGTGATGGTACAACAGATTGGGCGTGACTAGCCGAGGAGTGCGCGAACTCCGGGACGGCGATACCTTACTCCAACATATGTGAGGAGTGGGCACGTGACTGGGTATTAGCGAGAACGAAGAAAATCACCGACGGGTAGCTTCTAGTTCCAAATCCCGCGACCTCGCATGTCGTATCCACCATGTAAGATATCTAACTTAGTACATTGCAATTGACCCTTCCTGTTGTATTTTAGAACTAATTTGTACTCGCTTCTTGTAGGAGTGGTAAGCCAGCAGAAAGAGAAGGGGACATTTCTGAGCCAAGAGTCGAAGGACATCCTGTTTTCGAAGATCAAGAAGCCCGACCATAAGGGTCGGGTCCTTGCCTCAGGGACAAGGCATACGAAGAGGTCCTTTTTCCAAGGCCATGCTGCCAGTGCCAGATGAAGATCATGGGAGACATGTACGAAGTGCCTCAAGGACATGCCGAGGTAGTAGCTGAGGGAGGAGATGCTGGCATGTGAGGACTGCCTAAGGGCCGTGATGATGGCGATGATCTCCTAGAGTCAGAGTCAGATGGCCTAGCCTCTCGTAGAGAAGCATGTTCCTCACCCGAGCAGCTACGGTTCCAAAAATAATAAGTCCGGTCCTCAGCTGAAGGTAATAATTAATAGTAACTCCTACAATATTTTCGATCAAGTTGCGCACTTCTTGTAGGCACCTACCAAGTGCCAGCTCACCGTGGCAGAAGACGGATTTTCCGTTGAGGCTGCACGCGGGGTTGCATTTCCATGCAAGGAGACTAACATGGTGCATGGTCAGCCTTTGGGGAAGGGCTACATGAGGGTGCAGGTCGACTATGTCCATGAAGACTTCCTATCTCATGTCCTGGAGTTCCCCCCAACGAAGATATCACCACTCTTAGGCAAGCACAGATGTCGTTCATCAAGTGGCCCATGATGGGTGTCGTACTGGTCAAGGTAAAAATTCCCCGCATCTTCTCGATCATTCCAGTACAGCAACATGTTACATATACATGTGCTTCATAGGTTTCTACCGTACCTGTGCCTACTCCTGCTCCTGCTCCCACCACCATGATGAGTCCTACGCAAATTGCAGAGCTGACACGCAAAATGACTAGCACTATAGCCACAAAACCACAAGAGGCCTCGAAGACTCCTTCTGTCAAGAAGGCAAAGTTGACAAAGGCCACAGCGCCCCCTCAAATACATGAAAAGCCCGCTGTCCTAACCTTGGAGACTCCTTCTGCCTAGAAAGAAAAGTCGATGGAGGCCACAGAGCCCCCTTAAGATATTAAGGGCTACATACATGGAAAGCCCCTTTTGGCTAGCAGCCTATTGAATGCTCTAGGCAAGTGGACTCACATGCTCCATGAATGGTACATTGACAGAGTTAATGACGCCGAGCATCATGTCGATTTCAATGTGAGGTATAGAAGGGGTCATTTCCACCGCGAGGGCCATGGAACATTCCTAGTTAGTTTTGAGGATCTGTTCCATTTGTACTAACTGATAGCCATCGATATTTCTATTATACGATCCTGGACGCTGTGAGTATCGCACCATACAACATGAGCTTATGACTTTTATAGGATTTCATATTATGTTTTTAACATTCAACACGAGTTGCAGGGCAATGAAGCAGCAAGTTGTGACAGGTCAACACCTAGTTGGGTTCGTCGACCCCGAGCTTGTGTCTGCGACCATGGCTAGGCTTCAATCGGAGTTCATTATCGGCTACATCAAGCAGGCAATGCATGATGAGTCGAAGAAGGACTTCGTTCTGTTCCTGTACCATGAGAAGTATTACTTTACCCTTCAATTACTTGTACGCAGTTAAACCGTATATGAACTTATTTTCTTACACTACATACCATTTAATAAGCAATCATTGGGTTCTACTCGTGCTCGCTCCGAGTGAAAACAAAGTCTACACTTTTAACTCGCTCGAGAAGAGATCGATGGCCTACGCGATCAAGCCGACTTTGGAGAAGTAAGTTCATTACTCTAACCTAACACTTTCTGTATTTAACTATGTTTATTTTTTTGACTCAATGGCATCTCTCCAATATATGTAGGGGTTTCTCGTCCAACGTCGCTAAAGGAGGGCGACACGATGACAAATGGGGCGACAAGCTAGAGTGGAAGCGCTTCAAGGTACAAGTGCCTAGGATATATAGGATTAATTTTTTTGACATCTATTCTTCGTCTCTTAACTTCATTTTCTTTGTTCACAGTGTCATCAATAGGGAAGTGACGACCTGTCCGGCTTCTATGTCATGCATCACATGCTGCTCGTGGTCGGCGGCGCAGACATTTTCCCTAAGGTATATGTACATGTATAATAATACACTTAGCATTTTAGATGCAAATTTTAAAACTTAAATTACTGCACTCATCTATTTTGTAGAAGATCGATATCCCCCTCAAGAGCTTACAAAGCAAAGAACTCAACAAATTACGAGACCACTTATGTCAATGGTACTGGATAGAAGTTATATCGGAGGACGGTAGATTTAGACATTCTGAAGGCTCTTACTAGTCCATATGTAAACAATATTATATATGTGAATGCGATATGTGCACTGACAAGTAAGTATGTTTGTGTTCTATATTGTGAACGAATGTGATATGTGTATCGTAAAGTGTTTGTGTTCTGTGAATGTGATATGTGCATAATGTTTGTAATCTATGCTGTGTGAATGTGATATATATGTGCACTACTGCAGAACCACATATCACAGACGGTTTGGAATAGTCATCATATATGGTTTTCTGAACCATCTGTATCAAAGTGTCAGTGATGACAATACGTCATCACAAACGGTTTTGTAACCGTTAGTGAAAAAATACATCCCACGCGGTTCCAAACTAGAACAGTCTGTGATGATCACACATCATAGACGGTTCCATTTTGGAACCGTCTGTGATTAGCTCTACTTCCTAGACAGTTCTAGTTTGGAACCGTCTGGGATGATCTCAACATCATAGACGGTTCCAAACTAGAACCGTCTGTGATGTAGAGCTCATTACAGACGGTTCCAAACTAGAACCATCTGTGGTGTTGATTTTCCATTTTTTCTTTAATTTTTTTTATTGGCTAGCCTCAAGAAAAGCTAGCCATGCCCTCTGAAAGAAAAGACAAAATACAAAATACAGAGCATCACCAGCATTATTATGACATACATCTCATAAATGAGCTCCGATCACATATGAACATACAGCGCATCCTTTTAGAAATCAACTCTGATTGCACATTACAATGTACAGCGCATCCATTTAAGAAATCAACTCACATATGTAAAAACCAATTAAATTGAGAACTACAACTCACAAATTCACAGCACAAGGTTCACAAATTAATAGAAATGGTATCTAACAAATTCACAACTCATCAGTTAAGCCCTGAGTGGCATCTGCCCTTTGGATTTAAGACCTCATGCATCAAGAAGGTACAAAGATGTCCTTGAATACTTAGCAGGTTAGCCTATTCCAATGCAGATTCAGCGCATTGCCAAGCCTATCGATGAGAAGAGTGAAGTCTTGAGTGTATATAAATTGATAAGTGGACACAATTATTGCAAGACTGACAGACCTGTATGACATTGGTCTTCTGTGAACCAATGAGGAGTGCCATGTTGTGGCAACCGTAGAATCCACATAGCTCAGTGCCCTTTGGCTACTGGTGGCACTGCCAAAACATAATAGGTTAATTAGTTCCGAAGGTATTATTATGGAGTGTGAAGGATTATTGCGTACTATGGGATATCGAAAACTTATAAGTATGCGTTAGAGTGGCTAGGCCATTCTTGTGTGGTCCTCCCCTATATTTGTAGACACCGATCGACGTGTCAAGTACATTTTTGATAGGCTGCATGTCATGGGTGCCGCCCTTTTTGGAATGAAGGTAAATTACCCGGTTCTGTCTCGGTATAATTACGAGTAGAAACCCAGTGAAACCTACACAGGTATGTCGTCATGTTCATTGAACCTAACTTTGAGGTGTGATATATAGTACAAATCAACAAGTATAGTATCTGGACGAAGCACTTACCCCGAGTTGTGGGGGTAAAAGTATGAATTTTTTGTCCGAATGAGCCAGCATTACTTTTTCCACATACTCGTGAACGAATTATTTATCTTCATGCATGGTTTGCTTGGACACCATGTATGGGTCGACGAAACCCATCGGTTGTTTCCTTTCTATTGCTTTCAAGATCATGTATCTACATATACAAAATCAAGGATCATATATATATGACATTTATCGGTGCAGTAGAAATGTAGACGGTGATTGCACACACTTACATTGTCCAGCATCTTATGAGTGAGGCGTCGAGCGCTTTGAGGTTGTATAGATCGAACAAGTTGGAGAAGCCGACCACGAAGATGCCATCTAAAAACCGGTGTAAGAAATGCTCCTCCTTAAAGCTCACCAAGATACTCGATGTCCGTTGTGCCACCTTGCGCTCATCCGGTATGAACGGCTGCCCAACTCGAATTGCCGCACCAATGGGGCAAACGAAAAGTCACGGGCTGACGTGGTCCCTTTCGATTTGCCATTGTCTCTGCCTCCCCTTCTACCAAATGTCATCTTCACAGAAGACGACTGGGCCCGAACTGCAATAACGGTCTGTGCCTGACGAGACACGGTAGCCAATTTGGTGGGCTCCATCGGTGCATAACATGGCTCCGGTAGTGCTGGTAACTCCAGCGCATTATGTGGCTCCGGTAGTGCTTGTAGCTTCGATGCTCCTAAGCGGGCGTTAAAGGAGATGTCCTTCTTGGGCCACTGGATGAATGTGCCGATGGAATCCCCTATTGTGACGATCTCGTCGTTTGGGGGCATCTCCGGCGTGACAGCCTTGAAAATTTCATGTACACCATCGACATGGACCTTCGCATAGCCCGGCTCTAAAGTATGACCATGCACAAACGCCCCTACACCGGATGCATACGCTTGTCCCCAAGCAGCCTGCAAGGGAACAGAGCCGTTGGCAAGCCTCACTTGCAGTTTGCACGGTGTGCCCACCTACATAAGGGTACACAAGTAATTAGCTAACACGTCCAACATGTCTATCTAAGGGGCATTGCGGACATGTTGCTCAGATGACGTCAGGAGGATATCTGGCTTCATCCACGTCCGTCTCAGGGGCGGACACGCAGCTGCTCCGATGGTTGGTTGGGCTGAACTGCACCTGTGCTTCTTAGGCTTCCACGTTCTGTGTCTGTCTCTCCGCAGCCACCCTTTGCTCCATCCTTTCCTCAAGACTTCGTAGCTCACTATCGAACTGCACTCTGAGCCTTTCCTCAACCCTTTCCTCAATCAGGGCTACTAGCCGTTCTTCACACTCGGCTTTGCTTGTCTTCCTACTCCGGTATGTGTCGGAGTCATGTGGGAATCCCATTTTCCAGGGAACGAAAACACCTAGGCCTCAGGTACGACCTGGGTGCTCCTTGTTTCCCAAGGCCGTGGAGAGTATATCTTTCTCTATCCGAATTGAAAGTTCCATGCTCAACGATATTAGGCGTTGGGACACTTCCTCATTAACAGGGTTTGCAAAGGATACGGCGCCCGAAGACGTGGGACGTGACCACGCTCTTACCCAGTTTCGGGCACGTGGGTCCACGATCGAGGCAAACAGTGGTGAAACCTCCTTCTGGACTCCCTCGTCGTGCTCCCTCGTCCATTACGCGATCTTGCCCACATACCCAGTTGAGTCGAGTATGTGTGGGTGGGTGTTTTTTGACTGGACGGTCTTGTGCGCCGCACTTTCACGCACGAACTCTTTCGTTGTCTTCAACTCAACAAATCGACCCCAAACGTCTTCAGAGATGAACCCCTACTTCTGGAATGAAGTCATTTCCTTATTCACGTAATTAGTGATGAGGACGCTCTTGAAGACTTCCACGCCTTTCCTGCCACTAGAAACACGTACCATCGCAGTACAGGCATGACGTCTTGTGGAAGCTCGAACGATGCGAATATTTCTATCACTAGGTTATTGCGCTCCTCATCTGTCAGTGTCTTCCATGATAGATAGGTAATGGGGACCCTGTCACGCCCAACGATCCCGCACATAGTCTGGAAAGCTGCCGCAACCTTTGGAGGTGCGGTAAGGGCCCCATCGTGCGGATCGACCGCCGTGATGGTGTATCAGCTCTAAGGCCTTTTACTAAGCCCTCTTGGACTGTGCCTATTTCCTCCTACATTAGGCACCTCATCAGATCCATTCTGTGGCGAGGATTGAGGGGATGCCATCTTGTACGATGCATGGTTAAGAGTAGGTAAGCTAAGAGAAGCAAATTTAAGAGAAGGTATAAGTTAAGAGAAGCAAATTTAAGAGAAGGTAAGTTAAGAGTTCTTTTGTACATACAAGGTTAAGAGAATCAATATTGCTTACAAGACCAACCAATATTGTTCAACAAAGTGCGATAATAAGAGCAAGATGTAAATTTGTTTGTGGTGTTCTCAGAAATCAGGCAAGTTTGAAGATTTTGAATCTTCAATCTCAATCACAAATGGGCTAAACAATCAATTAAGCAAATATGGTCCCACCCTTACCACCTTATCATGCACATTAAAGAATTGAAACCTTAGCCAAACTATGTAGCATACAAGCAATATATGAATTAGTGCCACCTCCAATTTGATGACTAACATGCAAGGCCAAAGGCTAATATATACTTTCAACTTTCATTGAGAATCAATGTCTACATTCGAATTTTGAATTAGTGTTGATTATATTAAATATGAATCAATACTTATTAGCATGCAAGCCTACCGGTTCAAGGCCAAACTCGCAAAATTAACTGTTATGATCAGTACTTCACCCATTATCATCATCGAGCCAAGGGGCAAGGGCATGGGGAGGGAGGAGGGCACCATCGAGGGTGAGGGCGCGGACCAGGGGAGATACCATCGAGGGGGAGGGCGCGGCCGGGAGTTGCCACCAAGCGGGGAGGGCGTCGCCGAGGGGGAGGGTACGGGGGAGGGAGGAGGGCACCACCAAGGGTGAGGGTGCGGACGAGGGTAGACACCACCAAGGGTGTTAGGACCCGAATATGCAAATCCGGACCCTCTGTGTATATTCAACTAGTCCAGGATCACGCTAGTGCACACAGACTCAACATCGGTAAATATCACAATCATACACAGCGGAAACATTATGAAAGACGTCATATATTAAATAATACTAGTTTAATGACCTTAAGGTCAACTTACATGACTATGCCTCGCAAGGCTAAACAAATTAAACTGCAGCGGAATGAAAACGTAGATAAATCCCTCAGTATACCACAGGCAACTGACAAGGCTAGCACCCTAAACATTCGTCTCTTCATGGTACTCCTCCAGCATGGACGCAGACTCCTCAACTGGTGATGTTGTTGTGGGCAAGGGTGAGTGCTTAAAGCACTCAACAAGTTGTGCACAAAATGCAATTCTTTGTAACTATATGCAAGGCTTATTCCAAAGGAAAAGGCTATTATTCTATTTTGCAATATGCAGCATTTATGAACAAATATAATAAATAGATTGTAAAGATAGTGAAACAAATAACAGTAATAGATAGATTCAACATTTCTCAAGTAAACCAGGTTTCCAACCCTAAGCCAAGTTTAAACCTTTCACATAGCAATCCTGCAATCCCAACCAAGTTTTCCATTTAATTAAAGTAACCCTTAACTATAATTCTCGAGCATTGCTCAATACAACGAGCACGGCTATCCGAATAGATTTACACTTTGCAGAGGTTATGCACTTTACCCACGCGATACAACCATACACCACAAAGGCGAGTGATTATAACAAAGCCTCTACAATGCACTACCTTAATCTAGTACTACCCGCTAAGGTTTCAACACTGGTGGGTCTGAAAACCACATCCAGGGCCCCCCTCTTGCACCATGTGAGTTACTCCATAACTCGAGAAATCACACCGCCATTGATAGCACCAAGCTAAGACATTGCAAATTAATCAGCTAGGCTGTCCCATACCAGACATGTGGTTACATGATTAACTCAGGTCAAAGGCTTGCAAGGTTAAGTCCTTAGGGTGATTAAAGCAAGACTTCCTCATACCCTCTTCCCATCGGGCCCACCTTGGCATACTCGCCCCTTGTCACTTGCCCCAATCTAAGTGATTACCACCCTAGTTGATTACCAAGCACTACGTGCCATCAACAATTCAACATCGTTGCGTGACATCCCTCACCACTACAACTCAATCTCATTATGTGACCACACATGACACACAAGTTCATAACATTGTTCCATATTCCATTAGTCAAGATTAAACATTAATGATTCAAGTACATGTGATGACGTGGCATGGCTAAGCAACTAACATGGTCTAACCATCCCATGTTGATTTTAGTATTAACCAACTATAGTGAACCAGTCTAGGGTGACAATAGATCATGGCATACAAATGACAAGGTAGGGTATAGATCAAATTGGTATAATAGCTAAGTCCCAATTTAAATTGAAACAATTGTATACTTAAAATAATATGCAATAGGGTAAAACAATATAGCAATTTTATAAACATAGGTTCGACATGATCAAAGCACAACTTGCCTTGGCAAAGGTCTTGTTCTTGCTCTGGAATTTGATCTTGGGTCGACGGATCCTCCTCCGAAGTGTCGTACAACTCAACGTCTACACGAACCAAAGGAGAAAACTAAATAAATACCAAAATAGAGAGCAAATGAACTCCAAAAATCAAATAAAATTCACCATTAAATATATCTCAATTTTACAAAATTTTAGAAACTTGAATCACCTCAATCAGAGCTCGTATGAGGGAGAACGGCCTCGGAGAAGATTCAAAATTCTAAAAATCAGAAAATCAATTAATAAACCGAATTATTTTTATTCTGAAAAACTGCCTTATTGCATCATGCTAACGTCACGCTGATGTCAGCCCTGACCCGAGCCAACCAGATTGTGACACGTGTCCCTCGTTCCATGGACTGGGTCCATGAACCTCATCAGGTTCACGTGGAGCGTCCACGGAAACGCACACGCAATGCGCCACACGACAGCCACGCAGATGCCATCTCAGCTTCTGATCTGATCCGGCTACCACGTGTCAACGAACTATCAAGCCACGCCACCGCCACCGGCACGGGACCCTATGGTTGCCACCAGCGGCCAGCGAGGGTACCTACAGGAAGCTCTCGATGTCGCCCACCTCCTAACGTGCTCAGATCTTGATTTCGTTCACTGACTCGCCTGCGGCTTCGTCTTGAACAACTCGACACTTAGGGCTCCGATGGCGACGACGCTCTGGTGATCTCCTGACGTCGGCAACGTGCGCACGGGATGCGCCTCTCGATGGCGAACACAACCACACCGACCTCTAGTTTTATGCTACACGAGCGGCGACGAATCGGCAGCGTGAAGCTTTCAGCGGCGCTCGGTGATCTTCGCAAAATCCCACGGAACGGTAGCACAACTCTCGCGAAAACCTTAGGGCTTTGATCTCTTGTGGCTTTGCGCAGCCGGTGCTCCTGCTTATATAGTACGTGATGGCCGGATTGAGCACGATTCGGCAAGGAGTCCATGCCGGCTAAGGCATGAAGAGCAGAGTCCAAATCGGAGAAGATGGAATCTCGACCACCCACGTGTCAACGCGAACGGCCAAGATTTGCAACGACGCGGTTTGATCTAACATGATCATAACAAATCAACAGATCAGATCTACTAGAGTCCTAACCCTAAATGCCTCATCTCGTGAGCCTCTGATCTCGATCCAACGGCTGGCAACCCACGCGTCGTGACGCTTCGATCGGAATCCAACAGACATAGAGCAAGCTTCTAGAAGATGGGCCAATCGAGCTGCGCGAATATGGGCCACGGATGCACACAAATGGGCTTCGGCCCGATTACATTTTTTATTTTCCCGCATTTTGTTAATTAAAATAATTCTATTAATTCGATTAATTAGTTTTAGGCAATATAAATATCAGGAAAAAACATTTTGAGCTTAAATAAAATATTTTTGACAAAACTTTATATTAACTTTGTATATATTTAATTAGTTTTCTCAAAGGGCCAATATACATAATTTAAAATAATTCCAACTAAATTTCAGGAAAATCCAATAAACTCAAGAAAATCACAAAATGCACAAATAACAATAAAATAATAATAAAGGTGAATTTTGGGATGTTACAAAGGGGAAGGGCGCAGCCGGCAGTCACCACCAAGCGGGGAGGGCACCGCCGAGGGGGCCGTGGGGAGGGTGTCACTGGAGAAGACCACGGGCGCTAGCTAGGGTTCCAAACTGAGTGTGCGAGACTTAGCGAATGACAAGCGTGGGGGCTAGGGCACGGCAAGGGGCTTAGCGCGGCAGTGGGCTTTGCTCGGTAAGGGGGTTGGTCCATCCCAAACGGTTCTAGGCTTGAACCATCTGGGATAAAGTCATCCCAGACGGTTCAAGCCTAGAACCGTCTAGGATGAGCCATTTTTTTTATGTCAATATATATTTAAGTTTGTGTCATATGTACATTTATTTAAGTTTGTATCATTATTTATAATACATACATTAATGAATTAGTGTTATAATACAAACATATATGTCATGTATTATAATTAATTATAATACATACATCTCATTAATTATAATACAGATATCTCATTAATTATAATGCATGCATCTCATTAATTTTAATCAATTCATCTCACTAATTATAATTAATGCACATCTCATTAATTAATACATCTCATTAATTATAATACAGGAACACTTCAAATAAACATGATGACCTCATGACAATTCCACTTGCTTATTCTTTTGTACCAAAATTAACTCTTCACGATGATCAACACATGTGTAGCTAGCTTCCTCAGGTTGGTCCTCCTGGATTGTGACGCTGATACCAATATAGCTCCTAACATAAAAAAGAACGAATGGATATGTAAACATATGCATGTAAGCTATATTTAGACTCAGCATCTTCAATTTTCCATTCACATAGCTAGCTACATCTTCAGTGTAATGCAATTAGAACCAATTACTAATTTAGATCAAAAAGAACAAATGGATCTACACAAAGCTCTATCAAAACCATCTTCAATTCCCTCTTTACCAAGCTAGATGTATATACCTTCAATATAAAGCTATCACAACCAATTATTAGCCAAGGTCACCTTCCTTTAAGTAACTATCTACATATTGGGTATAACACAATTAGAACCAATTACTACTTTACATCACAGAGAACAAATGTATCTACACCAAGCTAGATCTAGAAACCAGCTTCATTTCCCTCTTTACCAAGCTAGATCTTAAATATAATGCAAATTTGAACCAATTACTACTTTGCATCACAGAGAACAAATGGATCTACACAAAGCTATATTTAGAAACTAGTTTTATTTCCCTCTTTACCAAGCTAGATCTTAAATATAATGCAAATTTGAAGCAATTACTAACCTTAGATGATCTAGAGCACAAGGATCTACAATTACACCTCCAAATCTAGGGTCTCTTTCACCAGATCGCCTTTCAGTCGCAGCCACCTCAAAAATATCTAGGGAACCCTAAAAATACAGAGGAGGTCGAGGCTCTCTGTTCTTATTTATCAAAATTGATCATCACAGATGGTTTGTGGATAAAATCGTCTGTTCAAATTCCATTGTGAAGACCATGTTCCAAGCGTTTCATTTCCCCAACGCAAGTCGTTAATTGGACTTCCGCGATGATATGTACTCGATCGATCCACAACGATCGTGTGCTTGCCTCTGATGCCATGAGCAACTCAAACTCCATCCCCTCCTCTGTTGGCTTCGTCGCCCGGCCATGTGGTACTCCACCACTACCGTCGTCTCCGACATCGGCTCCGTCACCACCATTGCCTTCGCCTCCACCGCCGACTAACCATCCGCCACCGCCACCTTCTTCGCCTCCTCGGCCTCCAAAGCCCCTACGCCAATGGCTACGGTGCCACGTCGGCGCCATATCAATGAATCCACTGGTCGCGGCTTATGCGCTACACCGATGGTCTCCTCCGCCATCCAGTTCATCGCACGCCTCGGGCAGTACCGCTCCTTCCGCCTCAAGCGTCGTCGAAAAGAAGCATCGGCTAACAACAATCTCCGACAACGACGACAATAGCTTTGACTCATCGGTGGGCTATCATGACGGCTGAGAGCTGGAGGATAACCCACACAAAGCCGGTTCGAGTGAGGACTCCGACGATCGTAGCGACGACTCCGACAACGATGACTACGGCGACAACTAAGACCAGATCTACTAGGTAGTTTTTCCCATCAAGAACATTTGTGGGGAAATTTTTGTATATATATTGTGATGCATCCAAGAAGCTAGTTCTTATATGTAAGCTAGTTCTTAAGCTAGGGCTCACCATTCATTTATCAGAATTGATCATCACAGACAGTTTATGGATAAAACCGTCTATGATATTTGTAGGATCGATATAAACTAAACTAGCAATCAGAGGAGTGTGAATGATTGCGCGGAAGCTAAAATTAATTTTTTGAACTAGTAAAAATTCACCCCAATTCGGACTCAAATAATTGCTTCGTATTCAACAAAACAGAGTTTATGTGTTCTATAAATCGTGAATTCCCGGAGATCCAACCGTCAGATTGACCTGCAATTTGAACTCTAGAAACTAGACTCCAATACGAATCTAAAAAAAAAAGAATCAGTATGATCGGACCTACGGATCAAACGTTATTAACCACGCAAGCATGCTGTGACAGATTATGACGATAACTGACCAAACCAAATTTCGTGATTAATCACAATCTACAAAAGATTAACCAACGAAACTTACAGGAACTCTAAGTTAATGCCCTAGGAAGGTTTTGGATGGATGAAATCAAGATTAAATTTGTTGAATCAAGAGAGACAATGAATCAATCTATAAAAAACAAAACCAGCATGCAAACTAAATCAGGACGGATCACCGTAGCAAATCACACATGAACAGTAATCGCAATAGTACTGCAGCAATGGGATTTGCTGTAGCATGGTACTGTAGCATCGCGAGGTCTGTAGCACTGGAAATTTCCTCGCTTCAATCGCAAGGAAAGTCTCCTGTCACAAAAACCTTCTGGCCGCAAGAACTAATGCGTCAGGAAGTACAGCCGCATGGGGGTCTCGCCGGGCGGTCTCAAAACACAAGAGACTGCAGGCGCGTGAAGCTTTTTCAGCCGCCAGGGACTTCTTCCAGACGCAAGGCGCCAGAAAACCTAGACACCGCTATGAGATCCAAAGCACCGGAAAATTACGTAGCTGGTTGCTCGGTCGGCTGAGGAATTTCTGATTTTTTTATTTCTTCTCGCTAGTCTGGTTACAGTACTTTAAATAAAAGAGTACAAACCCTAATACCCAGCTCTCTCTCAAAAACAGGAGACATCCCTCTCCTATTTATAATGAGCAACAGTTCGCATGCATGTTCACCTGGCCCAACATGGCCCAATACATGCAAACTACCTCAAACGATAACAATGCACGCGTACGGCCCACCTGCCGCCCTCACGTGACTAACCAGCCTTCATGTGCACCGTTCTCTAGCCCGAACGTCCCGCATGACATTCTTGACTACTAAGACCTCAGTTCCTCCATGAACCTAGTTCTAGTCCCGTCATCGACCACGTTCGCCATCGAGCAACACCTGCACATGAACAAACAAGAAACAATTCCGAGCACAAGTTCACAACTTGACTCAACATCAATCCATGCAACCACTCACACGAGCGCATTGCATAAAACAAAATAAGTCAATCCATGTAATCACTCACACGAGTGCATTACATAAAACAAAACCATTATTATGTTATCACAAGCATATCAAATAATCATGTGAAACAGCAAATGCAAAAGCACAGCACATGCTATGAACATAACCACTTTGTAATGCCAATTTCATTACTAAGCCAATTTTTCAGCACATGATCTCATAATCTCCCCCTTGATGAAAACATTGGCAACACCACTTAGAACTGAACATTGGCATTCACCTCACAAGAAAAGTTTTTGAAATCAAAAAGTTTTAAAATCAAAAGCCAAAGTGAAAAACACAAAATATCCCCTTTGACAAATATGCAATGTGAAAAACTCCCCTTAGGTGAAAATAAGAAAAATCTCTCCCTAAGAAAAACATAAGTGAATGATTGAATACCACTTGTACAGAACATGTGCATGTGTAAAGCATGTATAAAGTTCTCCAAAAATCTCCTCCAAAATTCTCCAAAGTGACAAAATTCTACCCCTTTAACAATGGATTCATCAAGAATACAAAAGAAAGAAAACAAAATCTTTTTGTTTTTGTTTTTGTTTAAAGTTTTTCAATTTTTTATGTAATAAGCATTCTATGTCATCCACAAATTGTAACACCCAAAAATTTTCCCTAATATAAATTTTGGAGTATTTTTTATTTTTGAGATTTTTTTGGAATTTATTTGAATTTATTCAAATATGTTCTTTCTTAAAATCAATTAAAATAATGCAAAAGTTATGCAAAGTTTTCTGGGAAATATTTTATTTGAGTTCCAAATGACTCAAAGTATTTTTTAGAATTTTTCTGGATATTTTTGCTATTTATTTCGGCTTTGTTTATTTACCTAATTTATTTTAATTCGAAAATGATTTAAAATCGAAAGAATAGTGTTTGGGCCAAAACCTTTCGGTCCGTCCCAAGTCAGTCCGCGTCGCTGGCCCGCGCAGCCCGCCTCGCCGCAAACCCTAGCCGCCGCGCGCTCGAACCGTCGGATCGAGATCCAATGGTTGTCGTTGCGCCGCGTTGCCCGTATGCGTGCGCCATCGAATCGTTGCTGCGTGGACGTCCAGGATAGCGTCACATCCCTTCACCCACGTTATCACCAGAGTTAACACCGCCGAGACGTTCCAGAGTCACCGTGCGAGCTCGCCGTAGTTGCCCTTCCGCTCCGCTGCTATTTTTGCTCCTTCTTGCCACCGTCGGTTGTCTTCCGCTGTCACCCGAGTCGGTTCCGATCTCCTTTGTGTTCGCTACATCGAACGGGCCACTTCTTCACGCCGGAGGACCACTGTAGCACCGCCGACGACCTCGTCTTCTTCAACGCCGGTAGCTTCTTCCTTCTCGCCGCCGCCGACCTTTGCGATCTTCCACGCCCGTCCGATCTTCATCGCACCGTTACGGTTCGTCCACGTCTCTGCCCTTCTCTTTTGCCTAGAGTTGATCGTGGCTGTAGATGGGTAGATGAACGACATAGATTAGTTCTAGGGTTTGTGCTCTAGTTAGATTTGGACCGTTAGATCTCAGATGAACGTCTCGGATGGTGCCACGTTGCGCGATGCTAAGTAAATAGCTCCGGTAGCCTGCACCGTTGGATTGGATCTAAACGGTGGAGATTAGATCGGGTTTGCCCTAAGGATCCGCGCCGCTCAGATTTGAACGTGCGGCGATGATGTCGCCGTGCCCTCGCCGAATCGCGTGCGGACGCGTGTGCGTTTTGACCGAGGCCCCGACCGGATCTTGGCCGTTGATTTTAATCGGGCCGTCGGATGCGTGACGCGTGGAGACGTGGAGCTCGAAGCGTCATCGAGTCAGCGCGCGGTTGGCCGTTAGATTTCGTTGGCGCGGTTGGATGCGTGACGTGTGTCACGCGGATTTGGAAGCATCGCAGCGTGTGGTGTTAGATCCGGTGCGTTCTTTGATGCGGCGGTGCGGATGGTGGCGCGTGTCTTTGTGATCTAGCCGTCGGTGGTAGGATGGCGAGATCTTGACACGTGTCCGTGCACGAATCCGAGATGGTCGACGTCGGCGATGGCGTCGATCTTGGCGTCAGCTGGTGGGGCGGGTGCAGCTTACGTGGACCGAGTCCACCGTAGACCAGAGCCAGCCCATTGACCGAAGCGACGTGGCAGCGCCAGGAAGCGCCACGTGTCAGCTGACGTCATGCTGACGAAATAAATCGAGTTTTCAGTTTAAAAATAATTATGCTAATTCGGTTTATTCTTTTTATTATATTTGCAAACTTTGAAAGGCTATAACTTTTGCATTTGAACTCCGATTGAGGTGATTTCAGTTTTAAAAATTTATAAAATTGTGCTCGTTCTAATGGTGAATTTTATTTGAATTTTTCGGGTTGTCTAGTCTACGTTTTTGGTAATTTATTGCATATATTATTTTTACGCGTAGACGTAAATTGGCCGGAAGGTTTCGAGGAAGAGTTCGTCGCTCAACACAAAGCTTCGGAACACGACCAGCAACTCTTTGAAGGAAAGTGATGCTTTGACCATTTTGATCCCAGATTTTAAATGTATGTTGTTTAGAAATTACGCATGCTAAGTTAATTAAAAATGAATTTAAATAAATTTGGGGTAATGTAGCTAATCAACCCATATTGTTATTAACACCTTGAAATTATTATTTGTATGCCCTGAAAACATTGTCACCTTAGGATTACTTGTACCCGTTGGATGTTAATATGATGCCAACACGGGAGGCTAGACCGTGAATAGATGCTTAGCCTTGCAACGAGTCATCAGTGATCTTCCCAAAAATGCAACAATGTTGATTAATGACATTTGGAATGTATTTAAAAATAGTGTGGTGATGCCACGTGATGAGACTGAAGTACGGAGACGAGTGTGGTTCTGTACCGATGCTGAGTTATTGTTGGCTTGTGTTGCACAATAATCAACCGGGTGGGAAATGTTTTAGACTGGGGCAAGTGGCAGAAGGCCGTGTGCCAGGTGGGCCTGTGTGGCAATGGGTTGATGAGAGTTGTGAGGCTGTGTGCCACATTGGGCTGTATGCCACTGTTGAGTGACGAAAGTCTTGCCTTGGTCAGCTAAGGACTTCACCTTGCAAGTCTTTGAACTGAGTCACCCGTACAACCACATGTCCGTATGGGATGCACCTAGTTGATTAGGGTTACGATATCTTTCCTCTGAAACCTCGGGGTGACATGCAGGGGTGTATCTGCGGGGGAGCGTGCACATACTACGGCTTGGTGCCCATCCAGCGGTGTTGGCACATCCTATACTTGGCTCTGCATGAGGGAGTGATAGTAAAGGCAATACCGGAGAGGTTCATTGGTTAAGGTAGAGGTTCCTGAAAGGCTTTGTTGCGGGCAATCACCTGTTTGGTGAGCGGCTGTATCTTCTGGGTAAAGTGTACAACCTCTGCAGAGTGTCAAATCTATTCGAATAGCCGTGTCCACGGTATTGGACATTGCTCGGGGATTACAGTCAAGGGTTAGATCTTGAAAAATAATATGTGGGTAGGGTGGCGGTGTGCCAGTGTGAAAATTTTTTTTTTAAGGTTGTGCGCCAAGTTTGCGGAGAAAAATTGTTTTAAGAACTTAATAATACTTCTAACTGTTTCACCGCTTTTAATCTAAATAAATTGTTAGTTTAAAAATGCTGTTTTGATGCAAATGAACCAAGTAAGCCAACTCTTTGGACTAAGCATTGCATATAGTAATAACACTTGCATTTTGTGGATTACTTGTTTATTGCCTTGAGTACTCACCCTCCTTGCCTATCCACCCAACATCGGTGGAGGAGTCTCGCCGACTTGGGAGGAGGAGTACATCAAGAGCCGGACAATTAGGGGGCAAGCCCAATCAGTTGCCTGTGGCAAGTTGATGGGACTCCACGAAGTTTATTTGCTTTCCGCTGTTATCTTTTATTACTCTGATAATGTAAACCCTGCGTGGCTGATCTTATGTAAGGAGACCATAAGGTCGTACAATTCAATTTATATAAATATTTGCATTATTTAATATGGTATCGTTGTGAATGTCCGTGATGTTCAACCCTATAAAGGCGTGTGCTAGCGTGATCTGGACTAGCACAGAATACCTGAGGGTCCAGATTCTCAAAATCGGGTCCCGACACAAATGTTACAAATTCATCACCAAGCCATGCTATCAAAAATACTTGCACCCTCAAATCTACACATAAACAATGTAGAGTAAGCATAACTAGAAATCAAGTACTATTAACAATTTATTGCATGGCATGATCTCCCTTACTCAACTACCTCAAAACCTGAAATTTTTGTGCAAATCATTGAAGCCTTTTTGTACGGAAAAATGACTTATTGATTGATTGCAATATTAACAATTGCAAGGAATTATATGCACCATCAGCCTTACTTTTCAACCATGCCAAGCAATCACAAGCTTAAGGTTTCATGGTTTCGGTCATACACAACATCTTCCAAGTTCATATCAAAGTGCAATGATAAGCAGTCTCGTAAAGAAGAAGTGCGATAGTACAATCTTGCATTTATCAACAATCACTCTTTGAGCTTTAGCACTTAACTTAATAAATTTCATATTTAGCACTTTTTGAGAAGGATCAAGATAGCCAAGAAAGTTCAATCATGACAAGATTTAATACAAGTTGTCATTCCAATTAAATAGTCATGGCATAAACTACACCGTATATGCATAAATATGAAGTTGCAAAGACCTTGTAGCATAAACATGGCTTCAAATGACATATGTGAATCAAATACAATGCTCATTACTTTTTCATTATTTTTCTCATTTTTTTGTTTTTCATTTAAGAAACACACAAAATAAAAAGTATGTTACAAAATATTACAAAGTTTTCAAAACTCCCCTCAAAACAAACCTCTTAAAACTTTCTTCAAAATTATCGCCCAATAAGATTAACTTTATAAACAAAAGTCTAAAAGAACAATCCTCCCAATAGGGCAAACGAAAGAAATTTTCACCAAAAGTCCATTAACTCCCCTCGAGCGAATAACCAATGAAATCAAAAGAGAGGTGATGATATACATGTGTTTGAGTTATCATGGTATGTTCAGTTAAGCATAAGTATGAATCATGATAAATAAATACTAAGCATGAAAAGGCATGATATAAGATATAACATGATTGAACATGGCAGGAGATACATATGAGCATATAAGCAAACATCTCATCTCATACCACAATTAGATATCTATGAATGTAAAAGATATGAGTGTATAAAATAGCTCACAAAGTAGGTGAAGAATTATTGCTCATACCTCTTGAAGGCCATCTCAAGGGTGAGAACCATCCAAGTCTTGATCACATCTTGCAAAAGATCAAGATCCACTAAACTTCGTTCTCCAACCCGTATCTGAAAAACCTACATAGCACTAGAAGATGTCAAGCCTCGACCTTTGGGGTTAGAAATAAAGCATTTAGGAATCCAGTACTGAGACACACGAAGAGTAGGCACAACACGAGTATGCTTATACACAAAAGCAGTTTTAACATGTCTCGTGTTTCCAGCAACAAAAGGTGTTTGCGTCACCCTAGGCATATAATGAGGAGTAAAGCGTGCCTGTCTGAAATTAGACCAGCCTTAGCCTTTTCTTTCTTTTATCGTTTAGCTAGTCTAAAGCAAAAATCCACTAAATGTCCATCTCTACCACAATGAGTGCAAGTGTACTTAGCACGATGTTTAGCTTTAGAAGTAGAAGCAACATTTGCATTCATTATAGTAGAAGATAAAACTCCAACAGACTTAAAAATAGTTTTCTTAGATTCATTAACAATTTCTAGTTTTCCACTTTCAAGTGCCTTAACAACAGTGGGAGCATGTGATTTATGATGAGCATAAGAATCAAAACCTAAACCTTTGTTATGAATGCTAACCCTTGATTGATCGAAAATTATGTTTAGGTTTTTCTTTCCTTTAGTGAAACGTTCTAAAGATTTTTCCATATAATCAACCTTTAGAAAGAGTTAAACAATTATTCTGAAAACGCCCACTTTTCCTTTATGCTTGCGACAAGTTGAGCATGAAAGAACCTCTTGTGTGAGCAAATCATTTGTCATTTGAGAAACTCTAGCATTAGCATCATGCAACTTCAATTCAAGAATTGAACATTTAGAACAAGAAGTTGATTCATCCAAATCAGAAGTAGAGCAACTAGCATCTTTAATTTGTTTGCAATCCAAAGCAACAAGTTTCTCATTCTTCTCAATTTCATCTCTAAGCTTATCAAGAGTTGAAGCACGAACATTTCTTAGTGAAGTAAGCTCAGAATAAATTAAGTCACATGATTTGCAAGCATCATCATCAGGAATCAAAGATTTAAGTCTAGCAATTTCAGCATTCAAAGATTCCAAAAGAACCTCATGTTTTTTAAATTTCTTGTTACGTTTATCAAGCAATTTACCAAGTAGAGCAACAGCAATAGCTAATTCATCGTAAGAAGGTTCTACCTCGTTGAAGTCGCTGTCATGATCATCATCGCTGAAGTTGTCGCTGCTTTTAGCCATGAGACATAACCCTGTCAATTCATGCTTGCTTGGAATTGTTGTGTCATCTTCACTGCTCTCCGAATCCACATCGCTTAGATTTACTTGTTCAAGAGCGGAAAGAACCTGGTGGACAACTTTGCGGTTGATGAAGCTCTTCTTCTTTCTATCACTTAGAGAGATCTTCTTCGTCTCTTTCCTTTTGTCATTGTCCTTCTCCTCCCTTGATGCTTTACCTGCAAGTTTAAGACAATTTGAACAAATGTAGTTGAGATCACCACACTCATAGCATCTTGGAGGGCCACCACCAACTCTCTTCCTCATTCTCACATTTTACAAAGCTTTATTAAAACGAGAAGAGAGTGATGCCAAGTCTTCTTCCGAAAATTCCTCAATCTGTTTATCGGTTAGTGAAGACAAGAAAGACAAAGCAAAACTTGAAGAAGCATTATTATGAGACATGCTAGATTGGGAGGTCAAAGCAATTGATTTATGATCATTCTTCCTAGCAAGAACATCTAATTCATGAATTTTCAACTTAGAATAAAGAACATCTAATGTGAGTGTGCACATGATAGTAGATTCTTGTATAGATGTTACCTTCATCTCCCACACCGACATGTCCAAAGCACTAAGCATTTGTCTAGCATTAGCAGTATCCGAAAAACTAACACCAACAGCACGCAAATTGCTAAGAATTTTATTAAAGCGTGCAAAAAAGTCATCTATAGACTCACCAGGATCTCGAAAAGCATATATTCTTTTTTTAAAATATCTTGGCGAATCTATTTGACAGTGTTTGATCCTTCATGATAGTCACAAAGAGATTTCCATACCTCATATGCGGATCGAAGATGAACCACTCGATCGAAGTCGCTGCGTCCCAAGCCCTGGATAATCAATTTGCATGCCTTGTTGTTTGCTTCAACATGTGTGCGATTGGCGTCGTTGACGTTGTCGTTCTCAGGAACTTCGTACGGCTTGTAAACCTTCTCCCAAATTGCGATGCCCTGCACTTGAATGTATGCCTCCATCTTCGCTTTCCAAAACTGAAAATCAACACAATCGAAAACACAAGGTTTTGTCGAATACCTATCCATCACTATGATTTCTAATCACCGGTTAAGATTAATTAGAAAAACCTTACTCTGATACCACATGTAGGATCGATATATACTAAACTAGCAATCATATGGGGGTGAATGATTGCGCGGAAGCTAAAATTAATTTCTTGAACTACTAAAAATTCACCCCAATTCGGACTCAAATAATTGCTTCGTATTCAACAAAACAGAGTTTATGCGTTCTGTAAATCGTGAATTCCCGGAGATCCACCCGTCAGATTGACCTTAAATTTTAACTCTAGAAACTAGACTCCAATACGAATCTAACACAAAAAGAATCAGCACGATCGGACCTACGGATCAAACGTTATTAACCTCGCAAGCATGCTGTGACAGATTATAACGAGAACTGACCAAATCCTAATTTCGTGATTAATCACAATCTACAAAAGATTAACCAACGAAACTTATAGGAACTCTAAGTTAATGCCCTAGGAAGATTTTGGATGGATCAAATCAAGATTAAATTTGTCGAATGAAGAGAGACAATGAATCAATCTATAAAAAACAAAACTAGCATGCAAACTAAATAGGACGGATTACCGTAGCAAATCACACATGAACAGTAATCGCAATAATACTGCAGCAATCGGATTTTCTGTAGCATGGTACTGTAGCATCGAGAGGTCTGTAGCGCTGGAAATTTCCTCGCTTCAATCGCAAGGAAAGTCTCCTGTCACAAAAACCTTCTAGCCGCAAGAACTAATGCGTCAGGAAGTACAGCCGCATGGGGCTCTCGCCGGGCGGTCTCAAAACACAAGAGACTGCAGGCGCGTGAAGGTTTTTTAGCCGCCAGGGACTTCTTCCAGACGCAAGGCGCAAGAAAACCTAGCCGCCGCTATGAGATCCAAAGCACCGGAAAATTACGTCGCTGGTTGCACGGTCAGCTGAGAAATTTCTGATTTTTTATTTCTTCTCGCTAGTTTGGTTACAATACTCTAAATAAAAGAGTACAAACCCTAATACCTAACTCTCTCTCAAAAATAGGAGACATCCTTCTCCTATTTATAATGAGCAACAGTTCGCATGCATGTTCACCTGACCCAACATGGTCCAATACATGCAAACTACCCCAAACGATTACAATGCACGCGTACGGCCCACCTGCCGCAATCACGTGACTAACCAGCCTTCATGTGCACCGTTCTCTAGCCCGAACGTCCCGCATGACATTCTTGACCACTAAGACCTCAATTCCTTCCTGAACCTAGTCCCGAACCTCAGTTCCTCCGTGAACCTAGTTCTGGTCCCGTCATCGACCACGTTCGCCCTCGAGCAACACCTGGAAATGAACAAACAAGAAACAAATTCCGAGCATAAATCCACGACTTGACTCAACATTAATCCATACAAACACTCACACGAGCGCGTTGCATAAAACAAAACAAGTCAATCCATGTAATCACTCACACGAGTGCATTACATAAAACAAAACCATTATTATGCTATCACAAGCATATCAAATAATCATGTGAAACAGCAAATGCAAAAGCACAGCACATACCATCAACATAACCACTTTGCAATGCCAATTTCATTACTAAGCCAATTTTCAGCACATGATCTCACAATCTCACCTTGATGAAAACATTGGCAACACCACTTAGAACTGAACATTGGCATTCTCCTCACAAGAAAAGTTTTTGAAATCAAAAAGTTTTAAAATCAAAATCCAAAGTGAAAAACACAAAATATCCCCTTTGACAAATATGCAATGTGAAAAACTCCCCTTAGATGAAAATAATAAAAATCTATCCCTAAAAAGAAAAACATAAGTGAATGATTGAATACCACTTGTATAGAACATGTGCATGTGTAAAGCATGTATAAAGTTCTCCAAAAATCTCCTCCAAAATTCTCCAAAGTGGCAAAATTCTCCCCCTTTGACAATGGATTCATCAAGAATACAAAAGAAAGAAAACAAAATCTTTTTGTTTTTGTTTAAAGTTTGTCAATTTTTTTTGTAATGAGCATTCTATGTCCTCCACAAATTGTAACACCCAAAAAATTGCCCTAATGTAAATTTTGGAGTATTTTTTATTTTTGAGAATTTTTTGTAATTTATTTGAATTTATTCAAATATGTTCTTTCTTGAAATCAATTAAAATAATGAAAAAGTTATGCAAAGTTTTCTGGGAAATATTTTATTTGAGTTCCAAATGACTCAAAGTATTTTTTAGAATTTTTCTGGAATATTTTGGATATTTTTGCTATTTATTTCGGCTTTGTTTATTTACCTAATTTATTTTAATTCGAAAATGATTTAAAATCGAAAGAATAGTGTTTGGGCCAAAACCCTTCGGTCCAGCCCAAGTCAGTCCGCGTCGCTGGCCCGCGCAGCCCGCCTCGCCGCAAACCCTAGCCGCCGCGCGCTCGAACCGTCGGATCGAGATCCAACGGTTGTCGTTGCGCCGCGTCGCCCGCATGAGTGCGCCCTCGAATCGTCGCTGCGTGGACGTCCAAGATAGCGCCACATCCCTTCGCCCGCATTATCACCGGAGTTAACACCGCCGAGACGTTCCAGAGTCACCGTGCGAGCTCGCCGTAGTTGCCCTTCCGCTCCGCCGCTGTTTTTGCTCCTTCTCGTCACCGCCGGTTGTCTTCCGCTGTCGCCCGAGTCCGTTCCGATCTCCTCTGAGTTCGCTGCATCGAACGGGCCACTTCTTCACGCCGGAGGACCACCGTAGCACCGCCGACGACCTCGTCTTCTTCAGCGCCGACAGCTTCGTCCTTCTCGCCGCCGCCGACCTTTGCAATCTTCCACGCCTGTCCGATCTTCATCGCACCATTACGGTTCGTCCACGTCTCTGCCCTTCTCTTTTGCCTAGAGTTGATCGTGGCCGTAGATGGGTAGATGAACGACTTAGATTAGTTCTAGGGTTTGTGCTCTAGTTAGATTTGGACCGTTAGATCTCAGATGAACGTCTCGGATGGTGCCACGTTGCGCGATGCTTAGTAAACATTTCCGGTAGCCTGCGCTGTTGGATTGGATCTAAACGGTGGAGATTAGATCGGGTTTGCCCTAAGGATCCGTGCCGTTCAGATTTGAACGTGCGGCGGTGATGTCGCCGTGCCCTCGCCGAATTGTGTGCGGACGCGTGTGCGTTTTGACCAAGGCCCCGACCGGATCTCGGCCGTTGATTTTAATCGGGCCGTCGGATGCGTGACGCGTGGAGGCATGGAGCTCGAAGCGTCGCCGAATCAGTGCGTGGTTGGCCGTTTGATTTCTGAAGGACCGAGATGGCGAACAGAGGGGGGGTGAATGGTCGCAAATAAAAATTCCCCCAAAATACTCCCACAAAAAACTCGACAAGATCGTTTAAAAGGAATTGTGAAAAACCCGAAAAACTAGACAACTATGTGTACCCCAAGCTTGCATGGATAAGTACCATAAAATATGTGGGGATTTTTGAGTCACAATCCTGGTTGTCTAGTGTCCAAAAGAAAGAGGAATCAATTCAAACTCTTGCTTTTAGAAAGGACATCAATTCAAATCACAAAAGTCACTTTCAGAAAAGCAAAAGCAGCATTTCCAGAACTTGTCCTCAATTTGCACAGGAGGTTGGTGGGTTTCTGTAGCTCACAAAATTTTGAGACTTTTTCTCCCTGTGAGAATTAGAGTCGTGAAGAACTCCACCAAATTTCTCCTCAAAAAGCCTTACAGAAAAAACAGGAAAAATCGAAGAACACAGTCTGGTCAAAAACTTCGAGCAGAAAGTTTGGGGCTCGGTTTTCACCTCATGACACCCAAACTGTGCAACAATTGAACTCCAAAATTTTTCTGTAAGCGGATATCAGAGTCCCACCTCCTCCAATAAGAATCACTCAAAAGGATTTTCTATATTTTTAAAAAATCAAACACTGACTGCTGCGCGAAGAACAAGTTCAGAACAAAGTTGGAACTTGAAAGAAAAGATGTTCTCTACTCAATCCAAGAGTGCAAAGAGATGTAAAACCATATGAACACACTCAAAACATCCAAGAACAGCAGCATTTAGAAGGAGGAGGCAAATCCAAATTACTTGAAAGTAAATTGCGGGAATGTAATTGCGGAAAGTAAATGCTGAATTTAAATTATGTAAAGTAAAGACATAATGTAAATCATAAAATAAATTCAGAGGTGGATGAATAAAACTTTCATTTCTGGAAAGGGAGGTTACAAAGCCTCACATTCATGTGGGCAAAGCTCAAATGAGCATCAAAAACCTCAACACCTTCAAGGGAAGGAGGCTACCCCTCCACCCCTATTTATACTACTCTTGGGCCACCTACCACCCTTGGATGAGTACCTCAACCCTAGAGCACTCATCTATGGGCTAAGATTAACCCACACACATACCGGGTTTTCTTGCACGGTTTTCAAAGCATACTACCTAGACCCGCTAACCTATCAACTAGACCTCAATCCGACGGTCCTCATTGATCCACGCGGCATCGAGCTAGCATCATCTCCTTTCCTTGTCTTCTTGACTTGCCGGACTCCGTCTCCGATCATCTTCCGCGATCTCCCAACCGTCTGGACCTCAGACGCTCCTCGCCTAGTCTCGGTCATCCTTCGCCTCACCATGACCTAGCACCGTCGTCCTGCAACCATCAAAGACAAGGAAACTCCTCACATAGCAATGCCCACAAAGATGTGCAATAAACCATCCAACTCATCACTACCGCGTCCATACGACCAGTCGCCACTCTGGCGAGACAACTCAAATTGCTTCATTTTGAAAATCAATCCAAATCAATCTCAAACTTGAGCACACCTTGCTCAAATAAAGTCAAATACTCATCACAAACATGGATGGACCTCCACATGGTCCTTCAATCTCCCCCTTGATGAGTATATTGACAAACCATACAAAAGGCATAAATTTGAGTTTGAAGAAAGCAATTTTCAGTTGCAAAGTCAAACTTGGTCCAAAGATAGAAATTAGAACCATGACCAAGTTGACGAAGAGGAATTCAGATTTTAGAGTTAAATTTAAGAAAGAGCAAGTTTTCAACAAAACTCTAAAATCCAACTAAACATGTCAAATGTGATTATGAGATTATGATCCAACAGAAGTAGTAGCATAGTTTTACAAAGATCATAATAACCAAATAAGCATTCACATTTTTATCTTTTAGTGATGCCTTTTCTACGTTATCTCCCCTTTTGGCAATATAGGCATCAATTTTTTTATGTATGCATGAAATGCAATCGAAAGAGCTTTGAGGATTATCAATTGATCAAAATGGAAGGATATTACACCAAGCTTGTGAATTTGAAGATGACTAAACTAAGACATGTCCAAGTGCAAATCGAGCTTAGTTTTGAATATTTCATTTTAGCAAGATTTGACAAGTGCAACACTTAGCTTTAGTTTCAAAATAGAAGAATAGCCACTCTAAGGATCAAAGGAAAACCTAGAGTTCAACCTACTCAACACGTTGGGGAATCTAGAAGAGCATACAAGGTCCTTGGGCTCATTTATCACTAATGCAAATTTTGATTTATCATCATACAAGACATAGCGGGGTGCAAATGTTTGACATTATTTGCATTCTTTACCCACATATGTCTTTGTTTTTAATTTATTTGCATTTTCTTTTGACAACCAATTGACTCAAGCCGTGTCGACCATCTCAAGATGAGCTCTTAAGAGGATGGTCTAGGTCAAACACGATGTATTCCAAGTTCATCCCAAGTGCAATGGGAAGCGGTCTTGTGAATACAAGGTGTTGAGTCGTATGTGCACAAGAAGAGTCAATTTTGTTTAATTTTCATTTTTAGCACAACGATTCATGAGCAATTGAAGGACTCTGCATGGATCAAACTAGTTTCACCCAAGTTGCTATAGGGACTCTAGAGAACTCCTAAATTTCTCAAATTATGGCACAAACCTCTAGAGAAGAAACCTAGCAAGTAAAAGCAACAAGTTTCATCAAGTTTTTCATTTAAGGCTTATTTCATTTTTAAGCTTAGCAAGTTAAATGAACTTGGACATACCTAAGCTAGTGATTTTCTTCAAATGATGTAGCATGGTGTATAGCATGAAGAAGAAATCAATTGCATAATAGACAAAGCTCATAAAACAGAAAATGTAGTCTAAATGCAATGCATGAACAGATTCCCAAACTTCCCCCTCAACAAATGAATCAATTTTAAGCTCAAATCTGGTTAAAGTTGAGTTATTATCAAGATTAGGCATAAAGAAAACCGAATGAACTCAATAATAACGAGAAAAACAGAATGAGGAGAAGAAGTCGAGAAACTGCAAAAAAGCTGGATGGCTATAGAGCATAGAAAAGATAGAAGAGACTCACTACGGCTCGGACTCGCTCTTATCTTCCCAGTGGTGACATAGGAAGTCGACTCTAGATCCCAACTAAGGAGTGCACAGACCACTGTCTACCAGGAGGCCCAATACCGCTAGACTTATAAGGCGTGAGGGAACTCAACCTAGAGAGAAGAGAGAACAACTAATCACGCATGATAGCAACCTAAAGCACAAGATAAGAGGTCAATGCAAGGCATGCCGAAGTCTAAGTGAGTGAACTCAACTCAAGAAAACAAGCCCAAAGTCACCCGGAAGAAACACAAAGAAAAGAAAAGTGGAAGAAAACATATAATACATAATATACAAACCGGCTCCCCTCACGAAAGGCCGTAAGGGCTCACGACTCAAGCTCACTCCTCAAGGCAACAAATCTGGAGCTATCCAAAGGCTTGGTGAAAATATCGGCTAATCAAGGTCACTCTCTCTGATCGAGCGCGATATCTCCTTCTCCACATGGTCTCTAAGGAAGTGATATCTAATATCAATGTGCTTGGTCCGGAATGTTGCACTGGGTTTTTAGCAATGCAAATAGCTGAAGTGTTGTCACGAGAAAAGTGGCACACTCTCTATCTCTAACCCATAGTCCCGTAAGGTCGATCTCATCCAGCACACTGCTCAACAATCGGTCTGCGACAACATACTCGGCCTCGGCGGTGGGTCGCAACTCGGATCGCTTCCTAGATGACCAAGAAACAAGAGAAGTGCCAATGAATTGGCAAGTGCGAGAAGTGCTCTTCCTATCTATCCTCTGACCAACAAAGTCGGCATCGAAAAGGCTCTAAGAGATAGACAAGAAGACGAAGAGTACCAAATACCATAATCAGTGGTAGCACGAAGGTACCTGAAGATGCGCTTGACCGCCTGGCGGTGAGAGGCGCGAGGAGAAGCTTGAAATCGAGCGCACAGACACACAGCAAAATGTATGTCCGGCCTCGAAGCAGTGAGATACAAGAGGGAGCCGATCATGCTCCGAAACTCCTTTTGATCAGCAGGCTCACCATCCTCATCGGGCTCGAGGACAGCAGTGGTGGCCATAGGAGTCATCACCGGCTTCCCATCAGACATGTCGAAGCGCCTCAGGAGGTCACGGGTATATTTGCCTTGATGCAAGAAAGTGCCCTCCCGAGTCTGCTTGATTTGGAAGCCAAGAAAGTAGCTCAACTCGCCCATCATACTCATCTCAAACTCTGTGCTCATCACCTCAAAAACTGAGACACAAGCAAATGAGACGAGCCACCAAAAATGATATCGTCCACATAAATCTGGACAAGAAGAAAATGAGACTCATGGTGTCGATGAGCGAGTTTTGTCTACTATGCCCATTTTGAAGTCATGGCTGAGAAGATAAGACTTGAGCCTCTCATACCATGCTCTGGGGGCCTGCTTGAGTCTATACAAAGCTTTGGAGAGCTTGTATACATGACTCGGAAACTTGGGGTTCTCGAATCCTGGAGGTTGTTTGACATAAACCTCTTCCTCAATATAGCCATTGAGGAATGCACTCTTGACATCCATTTGATAGAGCTTGAAGCTTTGGGATGCAGAGAATGCAAGCGGGATCCTAATAGCCTCTAGTCTAGCTACGAGGGCAAAGGTCTCCTCAAAGTCAAGACCCTTAACTTTGAGAAAACCACATGCAACTAGCCTAGCCTTGTTGCGAATGACAACCCCATCCTCACTCTGCTTGTTTTGAACACCCACTTGGTCCCAATGACATTATGACCAGGATGGGGGCTCGACAAGCTGCCATACCTTGTTCCTCTCAAAGTTCTCAAGTTCCTCATGCATAGCATTAATCCACGATTCATCGGATAATGCATGAGAAACATCTTCGGCTCAAAGGAGGCAACGAAGGCGAGTGGAGGCGAATGGACAAACCTGATTTTGAGCGAGTGGCGCGCTCAAGCAGATCACCAATGATCCGATCGGTGGATGAGCTTCGGATATGACGGGAGGACCGAAGCGTAGTGGCCTCTACCTCATGCACGAAGAGGTAGGAGCGAGCCACTCATTGAAGGAGAGTCGGAAGGCAAGGGTGGTCACTCGAGGTGCGAAAATGGAAACAGGAGGCACCTCGGGTATAGAGGAAACTGGATCGGTGGAACACCATCATCTCCATCATCCTCATCTTCTACAAAGATGGTCTCGGAGGGATAAGAAGAGCTCAAACATCGTGTCTAGCTCTGGGCTAGCCTCATCGAAGGTCACATCACGGTCTCTATGATCCTATGCGCATCAACACTCCGGACCCTATAGCTACGAGAAGAAGTCGAGTAACCTAGAAAGATACCATCGGAAGAGCGAGACTCAAACTTATCTAGGTTACGGACTTCAAGATAAAACACTTGCAACCAAAACGCGAAAATGAGACACACCGGGCTTTCGCCCATACCTCAACTCATAAGAAGTGCGATGCAAATGTGCTCTCAAAAACACGCGATTAGAAACATGGCAAGCGGTAGCTATATCCTCATTAAAACTTCCTAGGAGTCTTGTGCTCGTCTAGCATCGTCTGGCCATCTCAACCAGGGTCCTGTTCTTCCTTTCCACTCGCCATTCTCACGAGGCGTAGGGAGAAGAGAACGATGCTCTAAACCGGACTCCACACAAAACTCTCAAAGTAGGAATTCTTGAACTCCGTGCCATTATCACTGCGTATAGCTCGTAATGCACAGGGGAGCTCAATAGACAACCTCTTGATCAAACCCACGAAGTGAGAAAAGTCTCATCCTTGAGGCCATGAAGAATACCCAAGAGAATCTAGAAAAATCATCAACGATGACAAGAACATACCACTTCCCTCCTGCTGACTGCACTCTAGCTGGACCAACAGTGTCCATATGTAAAAGCTGTCCTGGTGCATCAGTCATCACTACGGTGGATGGAGGATGAGAAGCGATAACCATCTTACCATGTCGGCAAGGAGAGCAAACTAAGTCTTTGACCATCTTGAGTTTGGGCAAACCCCGAATGAGATCGTGGCTGCTAACTCGGGTCAAATGATCAAAACCAATGTGACCAAGTCTCCTATGCCAGAAGGAGAGATCACGGGACTCAGAAGCAATCAAACATCGAAGAGAGTCTCGGAAGAAGCGAAAAAACAGCACGAAAGACTCTCCCAAATCTAGAAATCCATAAACTAACCCTCTGATGAATCAAGGATTCTACAGGCATTACTCTTGAAGCTTACCTCGAAAGAGTCATCGATAAGTTTGAGAAACAGAGAGCGGATTGTATTGCGACTTACTTACTAAGGCAACATCTTTAAGAATGAAATTTTGGTTAATGCAGATGGTACCTTTAGCAATGACTCTACGAAGATGCATCCCAAAAGTGATTAACTCATCACCGGGGCTCGGACTAGGAAGAGAACCAACGAGAATCTCGGTCATATGGCGAGAACAACCGAGTCAACAATCCAAACATCGCCCTTCCCCATCCGGAGCGAACTGATCAAGACACAAGAGAGAAAGATGACTCGATCTTGGGATAGAGTGAAGACTTAGGAACCCAATCTTGAACCATCGACACCTCAGTACCACCACGAAGAAGATCGGACTCGAGTGTCTCTCTGACGCTCAACTCTCACGATCGGGAGCAACTCGGTAGATAATCTAGGAGTCAAAGCTGGGTTGTACGCCAGTGGTGCAAAAGCCGACCATCCCGATAAGGCTGCTGGATCTCCTACCGAGAAAACACCTCACGCCGTGATATCTACCTTGATGGGAAAAGCGAGGAATATCAAGAGGGCGGCGGAAAGATCGACTCTGAACAGCTCGGGACTAAAACTCGAAGAACTAGCATGAAAACCAAGTCACGGGCGCCCCAAAACACAGCGACTCTCTAACTTTGTCTAGAAGCGGTGTGTGTCTTAGGAGCACTCAAAGTGCAGGGATGACCACAATACCCCTAAGAGCGACAACACGCTCACGCCGAGTGATCTTGGCGCGCCAAGCACAAATCTACTAGGTGACCATCCTTCTTACGGAAGGTGCATGTGTGCCGCCTTGCTAGAGGCGAAGCAATAGGAGTAACACCCTTACAGTCAAGTCCTATGGACAACCCCAGTGGACCTAAACACGGTGGTACTCACTCAGGAGCTACCACAATCTCACCACTCTTGGAGCCGCGCACAATGGTGGGAGGATGCGCCGGCGTGCTCAAGGGATCAAATCCTAGACCTTGATTGAATCTACTAATCTTGGATTGGTCTAGAATAAGATTGAGCTTCTTCTTGCCTCCAACAAACTTCTCGAGAGTGCTCATAAGATCTTGGCAATCTCGGAAGAAAGAAGCACAAGAAGAGCAGGGGAAGGAGAGGAAGAAGAACCGGAAAGATGAGCTCTCTCGGCACGTGCATTTTCTCCTCAAAGACGGCTGCCTCAATCTTGAGGGCCTCACAAGAAACGCATAGGAGCATCTCTAATTCTATGGGCTTGGTCTTCTAATTTCTTCCTAAGCTCGACATGGATTTTATCCAAGTCCCCACAATCTCGATACATCATAAGCAATATTTTTGTGACTTATCTAGTAAGTCCTTAGCAAGTTTAGCACACTTGACATTCGTGGTTTCATTGTCAAGTTTTAATTGCTTCTGACCCTCACATGAGTATTGGGTCCTTAGAAGCATGTGATTCAAGTTCATTGTTTCTAGCGAAAGCTTCCTAAGGTGTTCGCTCATGGCATCAATTTGGCAAGCAATTTAGGGCAATTAGAGCATGATGGAGTGGAGTGAGCATGAAGAAAACTAGCCTCAACAGAATAGCATCAACAGAACTAGTGCTAGCATTCTTCAACCTAAGACCATCAAGTTCAACAAGCACACTATCATGTATGGTCCTTAGGTTCTCCAACTCCACAAGAATAGCATCACACAAAGAGCAATCATCGGTGACTCGGGAGGAGAAGATCTAAGTGAAGCTAACTCCGAGTCAAGGTACCTACTTCATTCTCAAGCTCAGTACACCTAGCTCTAGCTCTAGCATGAAATTTTCCTAATTTGCGAAAGCTTCGTTGAGTCTTTGGTCATAGGAGGGTACCTCGTCCGAGTCATTTGTAGAGCTCGGAGTCGCCGATGTCGTTGGTATCGGCCATGAAGCACATCTTTGGAGAAGTCGTCGCCGCCTTTCTTCTCTTGCAGATCATCCTCGCCCTCGTCGCTCCATGTCTCCGTGTCGGAGAGGTTGATGTCGTCAAGCGCGGCGAGGACGGTGGAAGACTTCTTGTTCTTGGAGAAGTTGCGGTACTTCTTCTCGTGCGCCGATTCACGAACCAAGGCTTCTTGTTGCGGTTCTTGTCGGTGTAGTCGTTCTTGCCCGAACCGCCAGCGTCGTTCTTGCCCTTCTCCAGCTTGGGACGAGTTCGCGTGAATGTGGTTGGGGCCACCACACTCAAGCGGTGATCATGCCACCTCTCTTCCACTCTCTCACCCTCTTGTATGCATGAGAAAACTTGCGGCGAGAAGAGCAAGCTCATTTTAAAATTTTTCCAGTTGGTCATCGCTTAGCTCGCAAAGGGCGGAAGAGAGAAACCAATAGAAGGATCGGAAGAAGAAGATCCAATGGGATCGGTGACCAAAGCCATCGATGAGATTTCGTCTTCCGAGAGACGACATCGATCTCATGAGTCTTGAGGCGGGAATAAAGCCCGTCAAGAGTCGAGTCGATAAGTCGGTGGTGTCCTTGATGGTGGTCACCTTCATCTCCCAAACCCAAGGTCGAGTGCGGTCAAGAAATGCCGAGAATTGTCCGAGTCGGGTATATGCAACCAAGCGCTCGGAGGTCGCTCAAAATCTTTGTAAACCGACTAAAACACTCGTCGAGACTCTCACCGGTAGCGTTGATCAAACTTGTTGTACTCGCTTGAACCGATCTGCCTCACGCCTTGATTTGAGTAGAGCCCTCATGGTAAGCATCGAGGTTACCCAAATCTCGTGGCGGAGCGAAGGTGAAAATCTATCATACTCACAGCGGCTAAGACCACATGAGAATGTTCCTTGCCTTAGCATTCGCCTCAACGTCAACCATATTGATGGCGTGACATTTTCATCGTGAGGAACCTCATACGGGAGTTTCACCTTCGCCATATCGTAGCCACAGGCGTGATGTATGACTCCATCAGGGATTTCCAAAAGGAAAATCAACTCCATTAAAGATGGGAGGCTTGGTGGAATATTTGTCCGTCGCCATGGCTCTTGAGACCGGTCAAGATCTAGAAAGAGCGAGAACCGCTCGATACCAATTGAAGGACCGAGATGGCGAGCAGAGGGGGTGAATGGTCGCAAATAAAAATTCCCCAAAATACTCCCACAAAAACTCGACAAGATCGTTTAAAAGGAATTGTGAAAAACCGAAAAACTAGACAACTATGTGTACCCCAAGCTTGCATGGATAAGTACCATAAAATATGTGGGGATTTTGAGTCACAATCCTGGTTATCTAGTGTCCAAAAGAAAGAGGAATCAATTCAAAGTCTTGCTTTTAGAAAGGACATCAATTCAAATCACAAAAGTCACTTTCAGAAAAGCAAAAGCAGGATTTCCAGAACTTGTCCTCAATTTGCACTGGAGGTTGGTGGGTTTCTGTAGCTCACAAAATTTTGAGACTTTTTCTCCCTGTGAGAATTAGAGTCGTGTAGAACTCCACCAAATTTCTCCTCAAAAAGACTTACAGAAAAAACAGGAAAAATCGAAGAACACAGTCTGGTCAAAAACTTCGAGCAGAAAGTTTGGGGCTCGGTTTTCACCTCATGACACCCAAACGGTGCAACAATTGAACTCCAAAATTTTTCTGTAAGCGGATATCAGAGTCCCACCTCCTCCAACAAGAATAACTCAAAAGGATTTTCTATATTTTTACAAAAATCAAACACTGACTGCTGCGCGAAGAACAAGTTCAGAACAAAGTTGGAACTTGAAAGAAAAGATGTTCTCTACTCAATCCAAGAGTGCAAAAGAGATGTAAAACCATATGAACACACTCAAAACATCCAAGAACAGCAGCATTTAGAAGGAGGAGAGCAAATCCAAATTACTTGAAAGTAAATTGCGGGAATGTAATTGCGGAAAGTAAATGCTGAATTTAAATTATGTAAAGTAAAGACATAATGTAAATCATAAAATAAATTCAGAGGTGGATGAATAAAACTTTCATTTCTGGAAGGAGGTTACAAAGCCTCACATTCATGTGGGCAAAGCTCAAATGAGCATCAAAAACCTCAACACCTTCAAGGGAAGGAGGCTACCCTCCACCCCTATTTATACTACTCTTGGGCCACCTACCACCCTTGGATGAGTACCTCAACCTAGAGCACTCATCTAAGGGCTAGGATTAACCCACACACACATCCATGCAAGGGCTAACCCAAAACCCACACACATACCGGGTTTTCTTGCAGTTTTCAAAGCATACTACCTAGACCCGCTAACCTATCAACTAGACCTCAATCCGACGGTCCTCATTGATCCACGCGGCATCTAGCTAGCATCATCTCCTTTCCTTGTCTTCTTGACTTGCCCGGACTCCGTCTCCGATCATCTTCCGGCGATCTCCCAACCGTCTGGACCTCTGACGCTCCTCGCCTAGTCCCGGTCATCCTTCGCCTCACCATGACCTAGCACCGTCGTCCTGCAACCATCAAAGACAAGGAAACTCCTCACATAGCAATGCCCACAAAGATGTGCAATAAACCATCCAACTCATCACTACCGCGTCCATACGACCGATACTGCCACTCCTGGCAGAGACAACTCAAATTGCTTCATTTTGAAAATCAATCCAAATCAATCTCAAACTTGAGCACACCTTGCTCAAATAAAGTCAAATACTCATCACAAACATGGATGGACCTCCACATGGTCCTTCAATTTCGTTGGCGCGGTTGGGTGCGTGACGCGTGTCACGCGGAATTCGAAGCATCGCAGCATGTGGTGTTAGATCTGGCCGTTGCTGATCTGAGCGGTCTGGATGGTGACGCGTGTACTGTGATCTAGCCGTCGGTGGTAAGATGTCCAAGATGCTGGCATGTGTCCGTGCACGAATCCCGAGTCTTGCGTCGTGATGGCGTCGATCTTGGCGACGCAGCGGTGGGGCGGGTGCAGCGCTCGTGGACCGAGTCCATCGTAGACCAGAACCGACCCATGGACCGAGGCGACGTGGCAGCGCCAGGAAGCGCCACGTGTCAGCTGACGTCATGCTGACGCAATAAATCGAGTTTTTATTTGAAAAATAATTATGCTAATTCGGTTTATTCTTTTTAACATATTTGCAAACTCTCAAAGGCTATAACTTTTGCATTTGAACTCTGATTGAGGTGATTTCAGTTTCTAAAAATTTGTAAAATTGTTCTCTTTCTAATGGTGAATTTTATTTGAATTTTTCAGGTTGTATATTCTGCTTTTTTGGTCATTTATTGCACATATTATTTTCACGCGTGAGACGCAAATTTGCCAGAAGGTTTCGAGGAAGAGTTCGTCGCTCAAGACCAAGCTTCGGAACACGACCAGCAATTCTTTGAAGGCAAGTGATGCTTTGACCATTTTGATCCTAGATTTTAAATGTACGTTGTTTTGAAATTACGCATGCTAAGTTAATTAAAAATGAATTTAAATAAATTTAGGGTAATGTAGCTAATCAACCCATATTGTTATTAACACCTTGAAATTATTATTTGTATGCCCTCAAAACATTGTCACCCTAGGATTACTTGTACTCGTTGGATGTTAATATGATGCCAACACGGGAGGCTAGACCGTGAATAGATGCTTAGCCTTGCAAGATCTTCCCAAAAATGCAACAATGTTGATTAATGACATTTGGAATGTATTTGAAAATGGTGTGGTGATGCCACGTGATGAGACTGAAGTACGGAGACCAGTGTGGTTCTGTACTGATGCTGAGTTATTGTTGGCATGTGTTGCACAATAATCAACCTGGTGGGAAATGTTTTAGACTGGGGCAAGTGGCAGAAGGCTGTGTGCCAGGTGGGCCTGTGTGGCAATGGGTTGATGAGAGTTGTGAGGCTGTGTGCCACATTGGGCTGTATGCCACTGTTGAGTGATGAAAGTCTTGCCTTTGTCAGCTAAGTACTCCACCTTGCAAGTCTTTGAACTGAGTCACCCGTACAACCACATGTCTGGTTTGGGACAGACCTAGTTGATTAGGGTTCTGTTATCTTTGCTCTGAAACCTCGGGGTCACAGTACACGGTGCGGGGGAGCGTACCTGTGCTACGGCTTGGTGCCCATCTAACGATTTTGGCCTGTCCTATACTTTGGCTCTGTGTGATGGGAGTGATAGTGAAGGCAATACCGAAGAGGTTCATTGGTTAAGGTAGAGGTTCCTGAAAGGCTTTGTTGCGGGCAATCACCTGTGTGGTGAGCGGCTGAATCTTGTGGGTAAAGTGTACAACGTCTGCAGAGTGTCAAATCTATTCTAATAGCCGTGTCCGCGGTATTGGACATTGCTCGGGGATTACAGTCAAGGGTTAGATCTTCAAAAATAAAATGTGGATAGAGTGGCGGTGTGCCAGTGTGAAAATAAAATGATTAAGGCTGTGTGCCAAGTTTGCGGAGAAAAATTGTTTTAAGAACTTAATAATACTTCTAACTGTTTCACCGCTTTTAATCTAAATAAATTGTTAGTTTAAAAATATTGTTTGATGCAAATGAACCAAGTAAGCCAACTCTTTGGACTAAGCATTGCATATAGTAATAACACTGCATTCTGTGCATTACTTGTTGAGTGCCTTGAGTACTCACCCCTCCTTGCCTATCCACCCAACATCAGTGGAGGAGTCTACGTCAACTTGGGAGGAGGAGTACATCGAAGAGCCGGACAATTAGGGGGCAAGCCCAGTCAGTTGCCTATGGCAAGTTGATGGGACTCCACGAAGTTTGTTTGCTTTTCGCTGTTATCTTTTATTACTCTGATAATGTAAGCCCTGCGTGGCTGATCTTATGTAAGGAGACCATAAGGTCGTACAATTCAGTTTATATAAATGTTTGTACTATTTAATATGGTATCGTTGTGAATGTCCGTGATGTTCAACCCTGTAAAGATGTGTGTGCTAGCGTTATCACGGACTAGCACGAGAATACCTGAGGGTCGATTCTCATAATCGGGTCCCGACAGAGGTGGTATCAGAGCAGGCTGATTGTAGGTCTTGACCCTAACTAGGTTAGCTTTGTCTGGGTGGATAAAACTATTTTCTAAAAATTTAACAATTTGGGCAAGAATATCAATGAAATCTTGACGTATCTTTGCTCTCTTGCTCCATACCTATTCTGAATTCTTATTATTATTTTCTGTCTATTTTTATATTAAGGCCTGACCAAAGTTGTGTTGGCAGATGGTCAGGAGGATCCATACCTTTGGCGAGCGCGCTGGTGGTTATGCCGTGGAGCTATGGAGGATGCTTCAAGTTCTTGGAGGTTTCGACAGGACCCTTTACCGTGGTCGCATCTGGGCGGTCAACGGTAGAGTCAGAGGCATGGCAACGACGATCACTGTCTTCGCTCGAGAGCATGCAGGAGCAAGCAGGCCGTTCATCATCACGGTCCAAAGGGTTACCTTTGAGGCCGGGATTCAGGAGTTCGCGCGTCTGGCCATGAGGAGGATAGGTCAGGCTTATGCAGGGGAGCTTCAGGACACCGTGTTTCGTCTGCACCGCGAGGGAGGAGCTCGGGAGGACAGCTTCATCCGGAGGAGATCGGCGGTCGTGCCGGCGCGATTCGGCCGCCGGAGCGGTGATGGACGGATGTCTCGAGCTTGATCCGTCTCGCCGCTTTGGAGGTAGTTGAGCAGACCCTTCAGGAGACTAGGTCTTTCGCTTTTCAACAGATTGGAGAGTTGGAGGTCGCACTCTACGCTGGACCGCCACAGGCCGAGATGGAGCTCGGCGAGAGGAGGACCACGAGGAGGCGGTGCCCGAGCCAGAGGAGCCGGTTCTGGACCAGGAGGTTGAGCTTGAGGGTCAGGATTCCTCAGCGCCAGCAGCAGCAGAGGGGGGTGGTCACCAGGACCAGTTCGCCCCGATGCCGGAGCACCCGCCGGTGTATGCTCCGGGGGAGCCGCAGCCGAGTTGGCTCGATGAGTGATTGAGTCTAGTCGGGTGTAGTCTTGAGACTCGAGTGTTTGAGTCGCGTCTTTTGTTTCAGAGTCACCATTAGGTGTGAGTCGTTGTTGAGTCTTAATGTTTGTTTGTTGTTTGCTTTGTTTCGTGAGTGTCTAGTATGTGTTGCATTGCCCTTAGGCACTTGTGAGCAACCATACTATTTTACTAAATTAATAAAGTTGCTAAATAATTCAAGTTACACATGCCTTCCCCGCATAAGTTCTTTTACTTGTCTATGCTTTCTTCTTTTCTTAACCTTGAAGCTTTCAGCGATGGTGAGGACTCGCGGTAATGTTGGAGCTAGCGGAAGTGGTGTCAACCAGGAAGAAAACCAGAATGAGAAACCAATTCCTCAATCGCGCAGTTGATCTGCAGAATTTGGGAGCTTTCTGGCTGCTCAAACCCAACTCATGAACACTATGATGCGGACCATGCGGCAGATCTCCAACCAAGCATTGCGAATGCTCAACCGGGGGTAACCAGGCCACACCCTATTCCATATTGTCGAAATTCATGAGGACTCGTCCACCCACGTTCTCGGGCAATGCTAATCCGTTGGAGGCGGATGATTGGTGAGACAATTGAAAGGAAGCTGCACATAACCCGGTGTGTAGGACATGAGAGGGTACTCTATGCCTCTCATCAATTGGAAGGAATCGCCATGCGAATGGTGGGAAAATTTCATGCATCACATGAGGACCCACAAATTATCGCATGGGAGGAATTCACCATAGCCTTCCGTCAATACCATGTACCGAGGTATTATGGATCTAAAGAAGGAAGAGTTCCGAACCTCAAGTAGGGTGGCCAATCGGTGGCGACTACTTGAACAAGTTCACCAATTGGCACGCTACGCACCAGAAGATGTAGCGACGGACAAGGCCAGAAAATCCCGCTTCATGAAGGGATTGAACGCTGGGCTACAACTGGGACTGATAACCCACACATTTCCAGACTTCCAGGAGTTGGTCAATAAGGCGCTCATCCTGGAAGATAAATGTCGGGAGTTGGACGACAACCGGAAGCACAGAATGGCGCAACAAGGAGGTCGTCAGGGTCAGCAGAGGCAGAGGAAGAGGACGGCACCTCAACAATTCGTCCGATCCAGCCCAAAGGTAGTGACAGGGCACCACTGCCGGCAAATCGTCCAGTGGGCCAGAATTGTTCAAACTCCAGCCAGAATGGTGGTACAAGCTAGAGGAAATTCCCAGGCAGTGGGAAGGCGTTGCTATCACTGCAACGAACTGGGACATTTTGCCAACAACTACCCTAAGAAGGGAGGTGTCACCCCCGTTCACTTTAACCTGGGGAACACACCTGCAAGGACTCCAGCGCCGGATGTGAATCGTGAAGCAACATCATCGGCAGCTCCGTCTCAAGCAATCGCGCGAGGCCGAGTCAACCACATCACTGCGGACGAGGTCCAGAATGCTACGGACGTTGTACTAGGTAAGTTCCTAGTAAACTCAGTACCAGCTACTGTTTTATTTGATTCGGGAGCTTCACATTCATTTGTTTCCCGAGATTTTGCTGTTCAAAACAATCTGGATATGGTGAATCTTAAGTGTGTGCTTGTAGTCCAATCACCTGGATCGAATTTCCGATCCAAAGTAGGATGTTCTGGGGTAAGACTAATAATTAATGAAATAGAGTTCCTAGCAAACTTAATTATCCTAAATACCCAAACCCTAGATGATATCTAGGGAATGGATTGGCTAGCTAAGCACATGGCAGTGTTGGACTGCGGACGAAGAGTCATATCAGTCGAGAGCCCGAACGGGAAGAGGGTTGAATTTGAAGCAACAGCAGTACAGGATGGACAGTTGATGGTCAACAGCTTGAAGACCGTCAGCCTAGAAGATGTACCAGTAGTCAACGAATATCCTGATGTTTTCCCTGAGGATTTACCTGGAATGCCGCCGGATAGGGATATCGAGTTTGTTATAGAACTTGTACCAGGGACAGCTCCATTAGCTAAGAGACCCTACCGGATGTCCACAGATGAGTTGGTGGAGATGAAGAAACAAATTGAAGAGCTGTTGGAAAAAGGGTTTATAAGACCTAGTTTATCGCCATGGGGAGCGCCAGTCCTGTTCGTTAAAAAGAAGGACGAGAGCTTTAGAATGTGTATAGACTATCGTGCACTCAATGATGTGACGATAAAGAATAAGTATCTGCTACCCCGGATCGATGAACTTTTTGATCAGTTGAGAGGAGCAGGAGTCTTCTCCAAGATTGATCTCCGATCGAGGTATCATCAGTTGAAGATCCGATCAGAGGATATACCGAAGACCGCATTTTCGTCAAGATATGGACATTATGAGTTCACAATTATGTCCTTTGGTTTGACGAATGCACCAGCATATTTCATGAACCTGATGAATAAGGTATTTATGGAATACTTGGATAAGTTCGTCATCGTGTTTATAGATGATATCCTTATCTATTCCAAGACGAGGGAAGAGCACGCCGAGCATTTAAGGCTAGTCCTTGAAAAGTTGAGGGAACAACAGTTGTTTGCTAAATTTAGCAAATGTGACTTTTGGAAGGATAAGGTGGAATTTCTTGGACACATAATGACTGCAGAAGGAGTCGCAGTAGATCCAAGTAAAGTGGAGACAGTTTTGCATTGAGAGCAACCGAAGACGGTAACTCAAATCCGTAGTTTCCTTGGAATGGTGCGATATTACCGTCGTTTTATTGAAGGATTCTCTACAATTGCGAGACCCCTTACGCAATTGTTGAAAAAAGAAAAGAAATTCTTGTGGACACTTGAATGTGAAAAGAGTTTCCAAGAGTTGAAGAAACGATTAATGTCAGCACCAGTATTAGTCTTACCTGACGTTCATCAAAGTTTTGATATCTATTGTGATGCATCACGTCAAGGATTGGGATGCGTATTGATGCAAAACCGGAAAGTAGTTGCATATGCATCAAGGCAATTGAGGCCACATGAGGAGAATTATTCGACCCATGATCTGGAATTGGCTGTCGTAGTGCATGCACTGAAGTTATGGTGTCACTATCTCATCGGAAATAGATGTGAAGTGTATACAGATCATAAGAGCCTTAAGTATATCTTCACGCAAGCTGACTTAAATATGAGGCAAAGAAGATGGCTATAGTTGATTAAAGACTACAATGTTGGAATCCATTACCATCTGGTAAAGCCAACATTGTGGTGATCTACTGAGTCGGAAGAGCCACAGTGTAAATACACTGGTTGGAATCAAGTCGGGGTGAGTTGAGTAAGGAATTTCAGAAAATGAGGTTGGAAGTAGTGCCAGAGGATTTTTGGCTACTTTGGAGGTAAAACCTACCCTGGAGGACCAGATCGAGAGAAGAACAAAAGATGACGATAAGATCAAAAGAGTCAAGTCTAAGGTGGATGAAGGCAAGGCAAAGGATTTCAAATGGATGATCAAGGCACTATGTGGTTTAAAGGACGATCTGTGCTTAGAACAAAAGGAATCAAGCAATTAATCTTGGAAAGCTCATGACTCCAAGTATTCAATCCATCTAGGAAGTGCCAAAATGTACCAAGACTCAAGGAAAGATTTTGGCGGCCAAGCATGAAGCGGGAAGTTGCGAGTATGTCGCATTATGTGACATATGTCAAAGAGTCAAAGCAATGCACGAGACCAGCGGGACTATTGCAACCCCTAAAGATACGAATGGAAATGGGAAGAAATCGGTATGGATTTCATAACTAGTTTACCGAACTCAATGTGGATATGATTCCATATGGGTTATAGTGGATCGCTTAACTAAAGTTGCACATTTTTTTCCGGTAAAGACCACTTACTCAGGAGATCGGTTAGCAGAACTTTACATGGCAAGAATTGTCTGTTTGCATGGAGTACTGAAGAAAATAGTGTCTGACAGAGGTACTCAGTTTACTTCAAGATTTTGGGGTAAGCTACATGAGGCCATGGGGATTCGTTTGAACTTGATCTGACATACCATCCATGACATGATGGTCAAACCGAGAGAGTTAACGGATATTAGAAGATATCTTTGAGATCTTGTGCTTTAGCATATTCAACTTCTTGGGATAAGTGTTTGTCTTATCTGAGTTCAGCTACAATAATGATTATCGGAAAAGTTTACTGAGATGTCTCCATTTGAAGCTCAGTATGGTCGATCTGTCGAACACCGTTGAATTGGAATGAGACAATTGAGCGACATGTTTTGGACCAAACATTCTTGACAAGTGGAAGAACGGTCGCTATGATCGAGAGAGAGACGAAGATTGCTCAATCAAGGCGGAAGAGTTATGCCGACAATCGTCATGGAATTGAGCTTTGAACTCAAGATTTTGTGTATCTCGAGCTACACCACTCAAAGGAGTCGAAGATTCCATGCAAAGGGAAGCTCGCACCCGGATATGTCGGACCATTCAAGATCTTGAGTCGCAGAGGTGAAGTTGCGTACCAATTGGAGTTGCTGCATCCTTTGGTAGGAGTACAAGATGTATTCCATGTGTCGCAATTGAAGAAGTGTCTTGAGTACCGGAAGAACAAACCCTTTGGAAGCAATCGAGCTGCAAGAAGATTTGACTTACAAAGAGCATCCGGTGAAGATTCTAGACACAATGGATAAAGAAACAAGGAACAAGTCAACGCGTTTTTGCAGAGTCCATGGAGCATTCACTCGGAAAGTGAAGCAACTTGGGAGAGGGAAGAAGACCTGAAGAAAGAGTTTCCTGACCTATTCCACAATTAGCCCTGAATCTCGGGGTTGAGATTCTGTTAAGGGGGGAGGTTTGTAACACGCAAAAATTTGCCCTAATATAAATTTTGGAGTATTTTTTATTTTTGAGAATTATTAGGAATTTATTGGAATTTATTCAAATATGGTCTTTTTTGAAATCAATTAAAATAATGCAAAATTTATGAAAAGCTTTCTAGGAAATATTTTATTTGAGTTCCAAATGACTAAAAGTATGTTTTGGAATTTTTCTGGATTTTTTCGGATATTTTTGCTATTTATTTCGGCTTTGTTTATTTACCTAATTTATTTTAATTCGAAAATGATTTAAAATCGAAAGAATAGTGTTTGGGCCAAAACCCTTCGGTCTGGTCCAAGTCTGTCCGCGTCCCTGGCTCGCGCAGCCCGCCTCAACGCAAACCCTAGCCGCCGCGCGCTCGAACCGTCGGATAGAGATCCAACGGTTGTCGTTGCGCCGCATCGCCCGCATGCGTGCACCATCGGATCGTCGCTGCGTGGACGTCCAGGATAGCTCCACGTCCCTTCGCCCGCGTTATCACCGAAGTTAATGCCGTCGAGTGTTTCCGCTCGTTTCGTCGGTGTTGGCGCGCACGTCGAGGCAGCTTTTAAGTCTCTGTTGAGTGCGTCGTGCAGAACTCCTCTCGCCGCACTATTTGACTCCTTTTACGCACGCCGAGACATTCCAGAGTCACCGTGCGAGCTCTCCGTAGTTGACCTTCCGCTCCATCGCTGTTTTTGCTCCTTCTCGCCACCGTCGGTTGTCTTCCGCTGTCGCCCGAGTCAGTTCCGAACTCCTCTGAGTTCGCTGCGTCGAACGGGCCACTTCTTCACGCCGGAGGACCATCGTAGCACCGCTGACGACCTTGTCTTCTTCAACGCCGGCAGCTTCTTCCTTCTCGCCGCCGCCAACCTTCGCGATCTTCCATGCCCGTCCGATCTTCATCGCACCGTTACGGTTCGTCCACGTATCTGCCCTTCTCTTTTGCCTAGAGTTGATCGTGGCCGTAGATGGGTAGATGAACGACTTAGATTAGTTCTAGGGTTTGTGCTCTAGTTAGATTTGGACCGTTAGATCTCAGATGAACGTCTCGGATGGTGCCACGTTGCGCGATGCTCAGTAAACAGCTCTGGTAGCCTGCGCCGTTGGATTGGATCTAAACGGTGGGGATGAGATCGGGTTTCCCTAAGGATCCGCGCCGTTCAGATTTGAACGTGCAGCGATGATGTCGCCGCGACCTCGCCAAATCGCGTGCGGACGCGTGTGCGTTTTGACCGAGGCCCCTACCGGATCTCGTGATTGATTCTAATCGGGCCGTCGGATGCGTGGCGCGGGGCGTGGAGCTCGAGCGTCGCCTTGACGGTCGCGCGTTGGCCATTAGATTTCGTTGGCGCGGTTGGATGCGTGGCGCGTGTCACGTGGATTTCAAGCATCACGGCGTGTGGTGTAAGATCGGCCATTCTTTGATGCGGCGGTGCGGATGGTGGCGCGTGTCTTTGTCATCTAGCCGTCGGTGGTAGGATGGCGAGATCTTGACACGTGTCCGTGCACGAATCCCGAGATGGTGACGCGTCAGCGATGGCGTCGATCTTGGCGCCAGCGGTGGGCTGGGTGCCTTTATTCGTGGACCGAGTCCACCGTAGACGAGCCGCCCATGGACCTAGTCCATGGACCGAGGCGACGTGGCAGCACCAGAGCGCCACATGTCGGTGGCGTCATCTTGGCAATAAATCGAGTTTTCAGTTGAAAAATAATTATGCTAATTCGGTTTATTCTTTTGAATATATTTGGAAACTTTGAAAGACTTTAACTTTTGCATTTGAACTCCGATTGAGCTGATTTCAGATTCTAAAATTTTTTAAAATTGTGCTCTTTCTAATGGTGAATTGTATTTGAATTGTAGAGGTAGTCTAGTCTACTATTTTGGTTATTTATTGCATATATTATTTTTACGCGTAGACGTAAATTTGCCAGAAGGTTTCGAGGAAGAGTTCGTCGCTCAAGTCCAAGCTTCAGAACACGACCAGCAACTCTTTGAAGGCAAGTGATGCTTTGACCATTTTGATCCCATATTTTAAATGTATGTTGTTTGGAAATTACACATGCTAAGTTTATTAAAAATGAATTTAAATAAATTTGGGGCAATGTAGCTAATCAACCCATATTGTTATTAACACCTTGAAATTTTTATTTGTATGCCCTGAAAACATTGTCACCTTAGGATTACTTTTACCCGTTGGATGTTAATATGATGCCAACACGGGAGGCTAGACCGTGAATAGATGCTTAGCCTTGCAACGAGTCATCAGTGATCTTCCAAAAAATGCAACAATGTTGATTAATGACATTTGGAATGTATTTAAAAATAGTGTGGTGATGCCACGTGATGAGGCCAAATGCGGAGGCGAGTGTGGTTACATCGATCTTTGAGTTATTGTTGGCTTGTGTTGCACAATAATCAACCGGGTGGGAAATGTTTTAGACTGGGGCAAGTGGCAGAAGGCCGTGTGCCAGGTGGGCCTGTGTGGCAATGGGTTGATGAGAGTTGTGAGGCTGTGTGCCACATTGGGTCAGATGCCATTTGTTGAGTGATGAAAGTCTTGCCTTGGTCACTAAGGACTTCACCTTGCAAGTCTTTGAACTGAGTCACCCGTACAACCACATGTCTGGTATGGGACAGACCTAGTTGATTAGGGTTCTGATATCTTTCCTCTGAAACCTCGGGGTGACAGTACACAGGGGTGTATCTGTGCGGGGGAGCGTACCTGTACTACGGCTTAGTGCCCATCCAACGGTGTTGGCCTGTCCTATACTTCGGCTCTGCATGAGGGGAGTGATAGTAAAGGCAATACCGGAGAGGTTCATTGGTTAAGGTAGAGGTTCCTGAAAGGCTTTGTTGCGGGCAATCACCTGTTTGGTGAGCGGCTGTATCTTCTGGGTAAAGTGTATAACCTCTGCAGAGTGTCAAATCTATTCGAATAGCCGTGTCCACGGTATTGGACATTGCTCGGGGATTACAGTCAAGGGTTAGATCTTGAAAAATAATATGTGGGTAGGGTGGCGGTGTGCCAGTGTGAAAATAAATTTTTTAAGGTTGTGCGCCAAGTTTGCGGAGAAAAATTGTTTTAAGAACTTAATAATACTTCTAACTGTTTCACCGCTTTTAATCTAAATAAATTGTTAGTTTAAAAATGCTGTTTTGATGCAAATGAACCAAGTAAGCCAACTCTTTGGACTAAGCATTGCATATAGTAATAACACTGCATTTTGTGGATTACTTGTTTATTGCCTTGAGTACTCACCCCTCCTTGCCTATCCACCCAACATCAGTGGAGGAGTCTACGCCAGCTTGGGAGGAGGAGTACATCGAAGAGCCGGACAATTAGGGGGCAAGCCCAATCAGTTGCCTGTGGCAAGTTGATGGGACTCCACGAAGTTTATTTGCTTTCCTCTGTTATCTTTTATTACTCTGATAATGTAAACCCTGCGTGGCTGATCTTATGTAAGGAGACCATAAGGTCGTACAATTCAATTTATATAAATATTTGCATTATTTAATATGGTATCGTTGTGAATGTCTGTGATGTTCAACCCTATAAAGACTGTGTGCTAGCGTGATTCTGGACTAGCACGAGAATACCAGAGGGTCCAGATTCTCAAAATCGGGTCCCGACACAAATGTTGCAAATTCATCACCAAGCCATGCTATCAAAAATACTTGCACCCTCAAATCTACACATAAACAATGTAGAGTAAGCATAACTAGAAATCAAGTACTATTAACAATTTATTGCATGGCATGATCTCCCTTACTCAACTACCTCAAAACCTGAAATTTTTGTGCAAATCATTGAAGCTTTTTTGTACGGAAAAATGACTTATTGATTGATTGCAATATTAACAATTGCGAGGAATTATATGCACCATCAGCCTTACTTTTCAACCATGCCAAGCAATCACAAGCTTAAGGTTTCATGGTTTCGGTCATACACAACATCTTCCAAGTTCATATCAAAGTGCAATGATAAGCAGTCTCGTAAAGAAGAAGTGCGATAGTACAATCTTGCATTTATCAACAATCACTCTTTGAGCTTTAGCACTTAACTTAATAAATTTCATATTTAGCACTTTTTGAGAAGGATCAAGATAGCCAAGAAAGTTCAATCATGACAAGATTTAATACAAGTTGTCATTCCAATTAAATAGTCATGGCATAAACTACACCGTATATGCATAAATATGAAGTTGCAAAGACCTTGTAGCATAAACATGGCTTCAAATGACATATGTGAATCAAATACAATGCTCATTACTTTTCATTATTTTTCTCATTTTTTGTTTTTCATTTAAGAAACACACAAAATAAAAAGTATGTTACAAAATATTACAAAGTTTTCAAAAACTCCCCCTCAAAACAAACCTCTTAAAAACTTTCTTCAAAATTATCGCCCAATAAGATTAACTTTATAAACAAAAGTCTAAAAGAACAATCCTCCCAATAGGGCAAACGAAAGAAATTTTCACCAAAAGTCCATTAACTCCCCTCGAGCGAATAACCAATGAAATCAAAAGAGAGGTGATGATATACATGTGTTTGAGTTATCATGGTATGTTGATTAAGCATAAGTATGAATCATGATAAATAAATACTAAGCATGAAAAGGCATGATATAAGATATAACATGATTGAACATGGCAGGAGATACATATGAGCATATAAGCAAACATCTCATCTCATACCACAATTAGATATCTATGAATGTAAAAGATATGAGTGTATAAAATAGCTCACAAAGTAGGTGAAGAATTATTGCTCATACCTCTTGAAGGCCATCTCAAGGGTGAGAACCATCCAAGTCTTGATCACATCTTGCAAAAGATCAAGATCCACTAAGCTTCTGTTCTCCAACCCGTATCTGAAAAACCTACATAGCACTAGAAGATGTCGAAGCCTCGGCACTGGGGTTAGAAATAAAGCATTTAGGAATCCAGTACTGAGACACACGAAGAGTAGGCACAACACGAGTATGCTTATACACAAAAGCAGTTTTAACATGTCTCGTGTTTCCAGCAACAAAAGGTGTTTGCATCACCCTAGGCATATAATGAGGAGTAAAGCGTGCCTGTCTGAAATTAGACCAGCCTTAGCCTTTTCTTTCTTTTATCGTTTAGCTAGTCTAAAGCAAAAATCCACTAAATGTCCATCTCTACCACAATGAGTGCAAGTGTACTTAGCACGATGTTTAGCTTTAGAAGTAGAAGCAACATTTGCATTCATTATAGTAGAAGATAAAACTCCAACAGGACTTAAAAATAGTTTTCTTAGATTCATTAACAATTTCTAGTTTTCCACTTTCAAGTGCCTTAACAACGATGGGAGCATGTGATTTATGATGAGCATAAGAATCAAAACCTAAACCTTTGTTATGAATGCTAACCCTTGATTGATCGAAAATTATGTTTAGGTTTTTCTTTCCTTTAGTGAAACGTTCTAAAGATTTTTCCATATAATCAACCTTTCGAGAAAGAGTTAAACAATTATTACAGAAAACGCCCACTTTTCCTTTATGCTTGCGACAAGTTGAGCATGAAAGAACCTCTTGTGTGAGCAAATCATTTGTCATTTGAGAAACTCTAGCATTAGCATCATGCAACTTCAATTCAAGAATTGAACATTTAGAACAAGAAGTTGATTCATCCAAATCAGAAGTAGAGCAACTAGCATCTTTAATTTGTTTGCAATCCAAAGCAACAAGTTTCTCATTCTTCTCAATTTCATCTCTAAGCTTATCAAGAGTTGAAGCACGAACATTTCTTAGTGAAGTAAGCTCAGAATAAATTAAGTCACATGATTTGCAAGCATCATCATCACGAATCAAAGATTTAAGTCTAGCAATTTCAGCATTCAAAGATTCCAAAAGAACCTCATGTTTTTTAATTTTCTTGTTACGTTTATCAAGCAATTTACCAAGTCGAGCAACAGCAATAGCTAATTCAACGTAATAAGTTTCTACCTCATTGAAGTCTCTGTCATGATCATCATCGGTGAAGTTGTCGCTGCTTTTAGCCATGAGACACAACCCTGTCAATTCATGTTTGCTTGGAATTGTTGTGTCATCTTCACTGCTCTCCGAATCCACATCGCTTAGATTTACTTGTTCAAGAGAGGAAAGAACGCGGTGGGCAACTTTGCGGTTGATGAAGTTCTTCTTCTTTCTATCACTTAGAGAGAACTTCTTCGTCTCTTTCCTTTTGTCATTGTCCTTCTCCTCCCTTGATGCTTTACCTGCAAGTTTAGGACAATTTGAACAAATGTAGTTGAGATCACCACACTCATAGCATCTTGGAGGGCCACCACCAACTCTCTTCCTCATTATCACATTCTGCAAAGCTTTATTAAAACGAGAATAGAGTGATGCCAAGTCTTCTTCCGGAAATTCCTCAATCTGTTCATCGGTTAGTGAAGACAAGAAAGACAAAGCAAAACTTGAAGAAGCATTATTATGAAACATGCTAGATTGGGAGGTCAAAGCAATTGATTTATGATCATTCTTCCTAGCAAGAACATCTAATTCATGAGTCTTCAACTTAGAATAAAGAACATCTAATGTGAGTGTGCTCGTGATAGTAGATTCTTGTATAGATGTTACCTTCATCTCCCACACCGACATGTCCAAAGCACTAAGCATTTGTCTAGTATTAGCAGTATCCGAAAAACTAACACCAACAGCACGCAAATTGCTAAGAATTTTATTAAAGCGTGCAAAAAAGTCATCTATAGACTCACCAGGTTTCATCTCGAAACGCATATATTCTTTTTTGTAAATATCTTGGCGAATCTTTTTGACAGTGTTTGATCCTTCATGATAGTCACAAAGAGATTTCCATACCTCATATGCGGATCGAGGATGAACCACTCGATCGAACTCGCTGCGTCCCATGCCCTGGATGATCAAGTTGCGCGCCTTGCTGTTTGCTTCAACATGTGCGCGATTGGCGTCGTTGACGTTATCGTTCTCAGGAACTTCGTACGGCTTGTAAACCTTCTCCCAAATTGCGAAGCACTGCACTTGAATGTATGCCTCCATCTTCGCTTTCCAGAACTGAAAATCAACACCATCGAAAACACAAGGTTTTGTCGAATACCTATCCATCACTATGATTTCTAATCACCGGTTAAGATTAATTAGAAAAACCTTGCTCTGATACCACTTGTAGGATCGATATATACTAAACTAGCAATCAGAGGGGGATGAATGATTGCACAGAAGCTAAAATTAATTTTTTGAACTACTAAAAACTCACCCCAATTCGGACTCAAATAATTGCTTCGTATTCAACAAAACAGAGTTTATGCGTTCTGTAAATCGTGAATTCCCGGAGATCCACCCGTCGGATTGACCTAAAATGTTAAATCTAGAAACTAGACTCCAATACGAATCTAACACAAAAAGAATCAGCACGATCGGACCTACGGATCAAACGTTATTAACCTCACAAGCATGCTGTAACAGATTATGACGAGAACTAACCAAATCCTAATTTCGTGATTAATCACAATCTACAAAAGATTAACCAACGAAACTTACAGGTACTCTAAGTTAATACCCTAGGAAGGATTTGAATGGATCAAATCAAGATTAAATTTGTTAAATCAAGAGAGACAATGAATCAATTTATAAAAAACAAAACCAGCATGCAAACTAAATCAGGACGGATTACCGTAGCAAATCACACATGAACAGTAATCGCAATAGTACTGCAGCAATCGGATTTGCTGTAGCATGGTACTGTAGCATCGCGAGGTCTGTAGCACTGGCAATTTCCTCGCTTCAATCGCAAGGAAAGTCTCTCGTCACAAAAACCTTCTAGCCGCAAGAACTACTGCGTCAGGAAGTACAGCCGCATGGGGCTCTCGCCGGGCGGTCTCAAAACATAAGAGACTGCAGGCGCGTGAAGCTTTTTCAGACGCCAGGGACTTCTTCCAGACGCAAGGCGCAAGAAAACCTAGCCACCGCTATGAGATCCAAAGCACCGGAAAATTACGTCGCTGGTTGCTCGGTCGGCTGAGGAATTTCTGATTTTTTATTTCTTTTCGTTAGTCTGGTTACAGTACTCTAAATAAAAGAGTACAAACCCAAATACCCAGCTCTCTCTCAAAAACAGGAGACATCCCTCTCCTATTTATAATGAGCAACAGTTCGCATGCATGTTCACCTGGCCCAACATGGCCCAATACATGCAAACTACCTCAAACGATTACAATGCACGCGTACGGCCCACCTGCCGCACTCATGTGACTAACCAGCCTTCATGTGCACCGTTCTCTAGCCCGAACGTCCCGCATGACATTCTTGACCACTAAGACCTCAGTTCCTCCATGAACCTAGTCCTGAACCTCAGTTCCTCCATGAACCTAGTTCTGGTCCCGTCATCGACCACGTTCGCCCTCGAGCAACACCTGCACATGAACAAACAAGAAACAATTCCGAGCACAAGTCCACGACTTGACTCAACATCAATCCATACAACCACTCACACGAGCGTATTGCATAAAACAAAACAAGTCAATCCATGTAATCACTCACACGAGTGCATTACATAAAACAAAACCATTATTATGCTATCACAAACATATCAAACAATCATGTGAAACAGCAAATGCAAAAGCACAGCACATGCCATGAACATAACCACTTTGCAATGCCAATTTCATTACTAAGCCAATTTTTCAGCACATGATCTCACAATATTTCCCTCAACACAAACGGTTTTATCTACAAACCGTCTGTGAAATTCTCCCTATCATCACAGACAGTTTTATGGATAAAACTGTCTGTGATGAGCCGACATCACAGACAGTTTTAGCCATAAACCATCTGCGATGTGCACGACCCTCTTCCCAGACGGTTTCTGTAAAAAACAGTCAGTGATGACGTATCTAATATAACCCCTTTTGTAGTGGTGGTGCATACTGTTAATATGTGCTGTTTTTTAGAGGATGCAAAAATGAGAAATAGCATACCCCCTCATCACAATCGGTTCCTTCTCAGAAGCAATTGTGATGATGCCTTTATCACAATCAGGCGAAAATCAACTATGATAGCGTCTCCTCATCACTATCTAATGACTTTGTATCGCCACCAAAACCGACTATGATGAAGAAAAAGAACCGATTGTAATGTACATTCCTGTAATAGTATGTAAGCAACCATACCAAGTTATTAATATTGTTTGCTTAAGTTGTGGGGTAAAACCTATCTCCCGTGTAGTAGGATCCCTGTTTCTTACCTATGCTATTTCACCTCTTCCCTAACCCTGTGAAGCAATTAAGCAGATGGATCAAACTCGTGGAAACAATGGAGTCAGTGGAAGTTGTAATCAACCCATTGAGAATCTCAAAGATTGATCAGTTTCCCAACTGCCACTACAGATATATATGTAGAACTTTGGAGTGTTCTTAGCTGCTCAGACTTAGTTGATGCATGCAATGATGAAACAAATGCAGAATATGACCAATCAAGTCAATGCTAACAATAGGTCCCAAGCTATTCTCAATTATTCTTGTTCCTACTCAAGGTTATCATAATTTATAAGGACTCGTTCGTCGATATTTTCTATAAATGTTTCACCTTTGAAAGAAGATGATTGGCTTAAAACCGTTGAGAGGAAGTTACTCATTGCTCGGTGCGAAAGCTGAGAAGGTCATGTATGCTTCTCATCAGTTGGAAGGAATTGCAGCTGAATAGTGGAAGAAATTTTGTGTTGCCCATGAAGCCCCACATAATGTCTCTTGGGATGAGTTTGTTGTTGTTTTTTGTTATCTCTTTCCTCCACCAGAGGACAATGTGGTCACAATGGACTCAGATCAGAATGCTACCCCTACACCCTGTACGGGATCTGGACGTTGTTCTATAATGTGTTGTCAACCAAACAAGTCAGAAGATTGTGTATGCATTCGCTATGGAGAAATAGAACATATCGCTAATGAGCATGAAATCAATTGGTCCAGCTGTGAAGGAAGTCATTCTCTTGGAGAGTGTCCTATGAGTAACATCACATATTACCTTTGTAAATGTCGAGATCATTGCCCAGCGCAATGTCCCATGGAGCCGATAGTTACCGCTGTGACCTAGCATCAACAAGAGAATCTCCGAGCCACAGTTGCTTAAGAACTATCAAAAGGATGTGGAACACCAGTTGTATATGCCATGTCGTTTGAAGAGCTAAGGACGCAGCACTTTGATCCTATCAGCCTTCATCAGGAAAACAATAAGTTGTTGGGGAACGGGTAGGCTACTCTAGCGAAAAAAACAAAATTTTCTACCGCATAACCAAGGAACCACTACAAGTTATAGATCACAGAATTACCATTAGACGCGCAGACCCGTAGCGAAAGTAGAGTCGATGCAGCGCAGTGGTGCAGGTGTAGTCGTACTAGCCTCGCTCCTCCTCCAACAGCTTCTTGTGAGCGACGCAGATTGCGGATCGTCTTAGCTTTGAAGCTTCGCAACAACGCCTCCAAGGATCCACATGTGCGGCATAGGAACACCACGCGCCGGAGTGCTAGCGCGGACTGCGCAGTTCTGGGCGAATGAGGGGTGGTGGCTAGGGTTTTTAGAATTTCGAATTCCTATTGTGTTTCTTCGTATCTCTTCTCTCCTTTTTTTAATGCCACAACCACCTTCCTTTATATAGACATCCCATAATGGGTTTCAACATTTGAAACCTATTATGAACTCTAAGCCCATTACAACTCGGATCCCTATCCGAATTGGTTATAATTTCGTTTGAGGCGTTCTTGGACTCTACGGACAAGCCCACGACGAGAGCTTTCCAATGGAAGTGGTTTCGTCCAAAATCCTACGGATTGTTGGAAATCGTCAAATCAATATCACAAATAGAATTTGCTAGGTACTACTGCACCATCTCCACTTGGGCCCAAAGGCCTTATACGACCTAGGGCTGCACGGCCATCCCCTTGGCCGCCTCCCTTGCCTTCATCCTTATATATATTCGTAGTAAATCGCTAGAATAGATGGGTTTTGCTTAGATTACAACTAGACAATTTATCGGTTTTTCGCCGTTCATCAGTTTGTGGAACCCCAACTCGTGTGCTTAATATTATTCGCAATTTCAGATTGCATCTTCTACATTCTTACTTTTATTCTCGATTCACATGCAAGGATAAGCCTTCTTGGCGAGATCAACCGTGTTTCTTCGTGGTTGATAACCAAAGTAGCCGTGGTATAGCGATTGCAGGGTTCGAATCAATTCTGATTGGAAGCCGGATCGTCAACGTCTAGTTTTCCACCAATCGATTTAGTACTACCTGTCGGAAGATCGGGCCACCATTCCCACTAAGAAAAAAAAGTACTACCTGTCGGAAGATCGGGCCACCGTTCCCACCAAGAAAAAAAGTACTACCTGCCCGATCTTTCGACAGAAACTATAACTCTGCTCCGTACCTTTACAAAATGCACATGTTTGAATGGAAATGTATCCCAACATTTAATACCCAAATAACATTAAGTAATGTCTACACCATAAGCTAAGGTTACAATAGCAGGTAATTCAAGTGTCAAGTAAGGTTATAGCATACAGATGGGAAATAACTACCAGTACCCACAACATAGCAAGTTTAACAAAAACATACGCTCGTGCATATAGTTTGATAAAAAACCATAAGCATCGTAAAATATGGGATCAACATGATCAAAGGAGGGTGCTTTCCTTGTAGCTCGTCGTCGGGGATGTAATCAGGGTCGTAAGTGAGATCGTCGTTGACAGAATCTGAAGCGTCAGCATCTACGCGTTATATAACGAGAATCGCGACAAATAGAAAACGAAAAGTTGTCAATAAGGGAAAAAATAAATCAGTGGTAAAAACCAAAAGAAACTTACCAAGAAGAATATGGTGGTTTGGTTCTTTGAAGTCATTACTTGGTGTATGATAGTTTCATTAGTTCGTTGTTCGTGTTTTGATTCTTTTGTATGCATGTTACTTTTATTTCTCGAATTCTAGAAGCTAAAATTAAGATCATGCATGTGGATATTTACAAATTCAAGAAGCTAAAATTATGCATTCTTATGTTCATAATTTCAAACTAAAGAGGAAAAAATTATCGAGACTTACATGGTTAAGACATTAGTTAAGGTGTTATGTATGGTAGCACTTGGCACTAGGAGTTTTTGCATAAAAACTTATTTGAACATGTTAGGTCTACAAATTTTCAGGCTACTGGCTGTACATTCTTGGTTACAAGATGATTCTTGTGATCCAAATACCTTAACTGCCGATTTCTAAAGCTAGATTATTCATATTATAAGTTTTAGCATTCATAACACTTAGGGTTATAATATTAACAGGATTTAGTTGCAAAGCAAGTTGTAATAAGATTATTTCTTCAGAATAAGGTAGAATTTACCCTAAAGAGCATTTCTAGGTGGATCTTGTTAATATTTGCATTTAGAAGAGATGTTTTATACATTGCTGAAAAAGCATAAGTGGATTTAAAGTTTACGCTAAAAGAGATCAAATTTCATTTTAGACTTGCGACTGGACCTTACAATATTATTTGACCATTTTTCTGGTATTAGCAGAGGATGACCCTAAAAGTGTTTTAAAGTTGGTTTCGCATCATTTCGCTTTTAGCCACAATAGTTTTCATACATGAGACGAATAAGGTCTTTTATGAACTTATTTCAAATTAGAAAAATCATGAAATATTTTTTATATACAGAAATAGTATTATTTTTCAAGGTTCTTGGATTTTATTTCATCAAATTTGAAGTTCATTTGCACAAGTTTTGATTATTTGAACTTTGCCCATATTGAAATTTTGACTATTAAACATATGATGCTAACTATGACAAATTTTAAACATTTTTAGATATTTAGAAAGCTTGTGACCTCAGGAACATACAAAAATTAGTTGCATCACTTTTAGACTTGGTTTGTAAAATTTTTATGTCATGCTCATTTTTAACCTAAAGAACATAATTAAGCTCATCTTACGCACGAGGACTAAAACTAAAATATTTTTTCATGTCAGATTCTACATGATTTTACACAAATTTATAAAAAAAACATTCGCTAAATTTGGGGCTTTCTAGAAAAATATATTCAAGTTTGAATGTGCTCAGTTTTGGAATTGGCTGAAATTTGAAAATACGTTTTCTGACTAAGGAAACGGATTCCTCATCTCTATTTGATTTTTGCTCTGCGGCTGACCTGTTGACCCTGCACGGCATAAAGCCAGAACAGAGCAAGCCTTAGGGCATCTCGCTGGCGACAATAGCGTGGCAGAACCGGTCGGCAGAGGGAACGAATGGCACCAGGGCATCAAGGCACTTCGGATAGTAGGATTCTTTGCCGGCGACGATGGCTGGAGCTCCCCACCCTCGTGGGCCGCATGGTGGCCGAGCTTGCCGAAGCTCGTATTTTTGTGATAAAGTGGGTTCGGTTAGCATTAGTATGGTCAATGAAGATTGTTTTACCAAAAAATGTGATTGGTGAACACCAGATGTGGCATGCCACCGGTGACCGGCCTTGGGGAAGAAAGTGAGTGCGGCGGTGAGGATCTGAGCACTGGCAGCTAGAAACAATCTTTGAGGTGAGTTCGGGGTCCCCAAGATTGAGCTATCGTTAGCAATTAAAGATCTCCCTCTTGAGTCGGCCAATTGGTTTCTCCTCCTGCGGGTTGCACCGCGCTAAGGAAGAAGATGTTCTCGGCCACTTCACCGCAATGAGGTCAGGGACACGGTTAAGGGTCTGAGGGAAGAACCACGGTGAGATGAGATGATCAAGAGCTCACCGGTGGAGGAAATTCACATGCGCGGGGCTCACCTGTCTTTACTCGAGCATGGCCTACTGTCAACCTCAGTCGAGCAGCGTTCTGCCGAGAGTTTCTTTTGAGTGTGCTAATTTAGGTATTAAAAGGCATAAATTCAAAATTTAAACATGAGAATAAATGAATAATTCCAGAAATAAATTCAAATGAAAAATCCAAATATGCAGTAAAGATCATGCCATGCCACTTTATTTATTGTTCACAAATTTTAGGATGTTACAAACCTACCCCTTACATTAATCTCGTCCTCAAGATTAGTTGACTCGTCGAAGAAGGATGGGAATTCGGCTCTATGGCGGTCTTTGCGTTCCCAAGTGGCCTCATCTTCAGTGTGGTTACTCCACTAGATTTTGAGCATTTCGACGGCATGGTTACGAGTGTGACGCTCGGCTTCGTCTAGAATGCAAATTGGATGTTTGCGATAAGAGAGATTGGGGTGCAAATCAATTGCATCCAAAGGAGTGAGTTCTGTGGGAGCTCGATGGCACTTCTTTAGTTGAGAGAAGTGGAATACATCGTGCACATCGGAGAGTTGTGGCTGAAGTTCAAGTTGATAAGCCGCTTCGCCTCTCTTTGCAATGAATCGATATGGACCAATGAACCGAGACGCTAGTTTTCCATGGACACAGAATCATTGAGTACCACACAGTGGTGAGGCCTTGAGATAAACAAGATTGTCCACCTCGAAGCTCAATTCACGGCAACGATTGTCAGCATAGTTCTTTTGCCACAACTGCACTTCTTTTAGACGACTTTTGATTAGTCAAACGTGATCTTCAACCTCTTGGATTATGGCTGGCCTGAAGAATTGACTCTCGCCTACCTCAGACCAAAATAGAGGAGTTCGGCATTTTCTTCCATAGAGCACCTCGAAGGGCGACATTTGAAGACTGGTTTGGAAGCTATTGTTGTAGGAGAACTCGGCAAACACCAAACACTTCTCCCAATTGGCGCTATATGATAGCACACAAGCTCTCAACATGTCTTCCAGAATTTGATTCGTTCTTTTGGTTTGGCCTACCGTTTGAGGATGAAAGGCCGTGCTAAAGAACAGCTTGGTTCCGAGAAGTTCGTGCAGACTTTCCCAAAACTGAGATGTGAATTGAGAGCCACGGTCTTAAATGATGACTTTAGGAACACCATGAAGTCGAACAATATTGCTCATATAGAATTTGGCGAGATTAGCTCCATTATAAGAGACGCGCACGGGAATGAAATGGGTAACCTTAGTCAAATGGTCGACAATAACCCATATAGAGCCATGCCCGTTCGACGTCCTTGGTAAGCCAGTGATGAAGTCCATGCCAACTTCATCCCTTTTCCATTCGGGAACCCGCATGGGTTGAAGCATTCCCACTGGTCGTTGGTGTTCGGCTTTAACACGTTGGCATACGTCACAAATAGCGACATGCGCGGCGACGTCCTGTTTCATACCAGGCCACGAGAATTTCTCTCGGAGGTCTCAGCACATCTTGGTGCTTCGAGGATGGATTGAAAGAGGGGATTCATGTGTTTCTTTTAGTATCAACTCCTTGATTTCAGGGTCATCCGGAACACATATTTGTTCACCACGCATGACCATCCCATCGGCATTCTCAGTGAATTCCGACTGCGCACCTTCATTCATCTTGCGCAATTTCAGCCACTCCTTTGTCATTAAGTTGAGCAGCCTTAATTTGTGATTCAAGGGTTGGTTGAAGGGGATGCGACATACCCTTTTTCAACCACTTCCAAGTTGAGTTTATGGAATTCTTTGATCAACTCTAGTTGATTGACCATAATAGAGGTGTTGACAGCGTGTAGTTTCCAACTGAGTGCATCGGCCAATACATTTGCCTTCCCCGGATGATAATGGATGCCTTGATCATAATCCTTAATCATCTCAATCCATCTTCGTTGCCTAAGGTTCAGATTTGATTGGATGAAGAAATATTTCAAACTTTTGTGATCGATGTATATTTCACACCGATTACCGATGAAGTAATACCGCCATATCTTGAGAGCATGAATGACGGCCACCAATTATAAGTCATTAGTAGCATAATTGGCTTCATGAGTATTCAATTGATAGGAAGCATAAGCCACAACCTTGCCCTCTTGCATCAATACACAACCGAGGCCTTGACGGGATGCATCGCAATACACGTCGAAGCTTTTGTGTATGTCGGGCAATGTAAGTATTGGGGCTATTGTGAGTCTTTGTTTTAACTCTTGAAACTTTATTTACAAGCGGTGACCACTCAAATTTCTTCTCTTTCTTGAGTAATTCGGTCATTGGCTTGGCAATTTTGGGAAGTTCTCAATAAATGGCGATAATATCCGACGAGACCGAGAAACTTGGACCCGAAACAATTTGGGGCTGTTCCCAAGTGAGCACATCTTGCACCTTGCTTGGATTAATAGCGACGCCTCCTTTGGGTAGGACATGGTCTAGAAATCAACTTCCTTTAGCCAAAACTCGCATTTGCTAAACTTCGTATAGAGTTGATGCTCGTGAAGCTTGTCGAGCACCATGCGCAAATGAAGCTCATGTTCTTCATTCTTGGAGTAGATAAGGATGTCATCGATGAATACCACCACAAATTTATCCAAGTACTCCATGAACTCCTTATTCATAAGATTCATGAAAGTGGCAGGTGCATTAGTGAGTCAAAAGGAAACCACAGTGTATTCATACAAACCGTAGCGATTGGTGAAGGCGGTCTTTCGAATGTCCTCTGGTCGGACTTTGAGTTGGATGCAGCCAAGACTCAAGTCAATCTTTGAGAAGACCTGAGCCTCGCTCATTTGATCGAACAAGTCATCAATTCGCGGCAGTGGATACTTGTTTTTGATAGTAACTTCATTCAATGGCGATAATCAATAAACATTCGGAGACTATTGTATTTCTTTTTGACAAACAGTACCGGACTTGATGACGACACCACTTCTTCAGTTCCAACCACATCACCTGCTGCTACCACACCTCCAGAAATGATACAAGGACCGATGACTCGATCTCGTGCACGTGGTGAACTGTGTGATTCTCCTAAGGAATGAGCGTCAAGAATATGGCAACAAATAAAAGGAGTCTTTGCGCCACCCATCATTTGGGCTGGGCCCATGTAATAAAATCTAATTTTAGACAGATTATAGAAGGATGAGAGGAGATTTCGCCCCTTCCATAGTGTTGGCCGAAATGGCCTCCCCCTCCATCTATTTAGTCGGGTTCGCGTTCCTCTTGTAAGGCGGGTTTTCTTTGTGTTAGTTTAGCCATTGCACAAACTTTGCTCTTCAGTTGTGTCAGTTGACCACCTGCGAGACAGCCTTTGATAACCCCACTTTTGAGTTGAATCAAATTACTTTTGCAGATTCATTGTTGCCTATATCTTATTCTTGCTAGTTCTTCGAATGCTAGCAGGAATTGAACCTAGTGATCAGGTTGATCGTGCTACCCAGCAAGGTTAATAACCTTCGGAGTTGGTTCAGCGATTGCTAAGGTGCACACGACCTGTTCGTTTGTAGTCGGATCGCGAGAGTCACCTCCACCAGAATCGAAAGTTATCTTCTCACCGAAAGACCGGGCACTCCGACTCTATCAGGAATATCAAGAGGACGGCGGAAAGACTGACTACGAACAGCTCCAGGACTAAAACTCGAAGAACTAGCATGAAAACCAAGTCCTGGACGCTGCCCAAAAACAGGCGACTCTCTAACCTGTCTAGAAGCGGTGTGTGTCTTAGGAGCACTCAAAGTGCGGGATGACCACGAATACCCCTAAGAGCAGCAACACGCTCACGCCGAGTGATCTTGGCGCGCCGAAGCACAAATCTACTAGGTGACCATCCTTCTTACAGAAGGTGCATGTGTACCGCCTTGCTAGAGGCGAAGCAATAGGAGTAACACCCTTCCAGTCGAAGTCCTATGAACAACCCAGTGACCTAAACACGGTGGTACTCACTCAGGAGCTACCACAATCTCACCACTCTTGGAGCCGCGCACAATGGTGGGAGGATGCGCCGGCGTGCTCAAGGGATCAAATCCTAGACCTTGATTGAATCTACTAATCTTGGATTGGTCTAGAATAAGATTGAGCTTCTTCTTGCCTCCAACAAACTTCTCGAGAGTGCTCATAAGATCTTGGCAATCTCGGAAGAAAGAAGCACAAGAAGAACAGGGGAAGGAGAGGAAGAAGAACCGGAAAGATGAGCTCTCTCGGCGTGTGCATTTTCTCCTCAAAGACGGCTGCCTCAATCTTGAGGGCCTCACAAGAAACGCAAGGAGCATCTCTAATTCTATGGGCTTGGTCTTCTAATTTCTTCCTAAGCTCGACATGGATTTTATCCAAGTCCCCACAATCTCGATTACATCGCAAAGCAATATTTTTGTGACTTATCTAGTAAGTCCTTAGCAAGTTTAGCACACTTGACATTCAGGGTTTCATTGTCAAGTTTTAATTGCTTACACCCTCACATGGTATTTGGGTCCTTAGAAGCATGTGATTCAAGTTCATTGTTTCTAGCGAAAGCTTCCTAAGGTGTTCGCTCATGGCATCAATTTCGCAAGCAATTTAGGGCAATTAGAGCATGATGGAGTGGAGTGAGCATGAAGAAAACTAGCCTCAACAGAATAGCATCAACGTAACTAGTGCTAGCATTCTTCAACCTAAGACCATCAAGTTCAACAAGCACACTATCATGTATGGTCCTTAGGTTCTCCAACTCCACAAGAATAGCATCACACAAAGAGCAATCATCAGTGACTCGGGAGGGAGAAGATCTAAGTGAAGCTAACTCCCGAGTCAAGGTACCTACTTCATTCTCAAGCTCCGTACACCTAGCTCTAGCTCTAGCAAGAAATTTTCTTAATTTGCAGAAAGCTTCGTTGAGCTGGTCATAGGAGGGTACCTCGTCCGAGTCGCTGTAGAGCTCGGAGTCGCTGATGTCGTTGGTATCGGCCATGAAGCACATGCTGGAGAAGTCGTCGCCGCCTTTCTTCTCTTGCAGATCATCCTCGCCCTCGTCGCTCCATGTCTCCGTGTCGGAGAGGTTGATGTCGTCAAGCGCGGCGAGGACGCGGTGGAAGAGCTTCTTGTTCTTGGAGAAGTTGCGGTACTTCTTCTCGTGCGCCGATTCACGAACTGAAGGCTTCTTGTTGCGGTTCTTGTCGGTGTAGTCGTTCTTGCCCGAACCGCCAACGCCGTTCTTGCCCTTCTCGGCTTTGGGATTCGGCGTGAATGTGGTTGGGGCCACCACACTCAAGCGGTGATCATGCCACCTCTCTTCCACTCTCTCACCCTCTTGTATGCATGAGAAAACTTGCGGCGAGAAGAGCAAGCTCATTTTCCGAAATTTTTCCAGCTTGGTCATCGCTAGCTCGCAAAGGGCGGAAAGAGAGAAACCAATAGAAGGATCAGAAGAAGAAGATCCAATGGGATCGGTGACCAAAGCCATCGACTGAGATTTCGTCTTCCGAGAGACGACATCGATCTCATGAGTCTTGAGGCGGGAATAAAGCCCGTCAAGAGTCAGAGTCGATAAGTCGGTGGTGTCCTTGATGGTGGTCACCTTCATCTCCCAAACCCGAAGGTCGAGTGCGGTCAAGAAATGCCGAGAATTGTCCGAGTCAGGGTATATGCAACCAACTGCTCGGAGGTCGCTCAAAATCTTTGTAAACCGACCAAAACACTCGTCGAGACTCTCACCAGCGCGTTGATCAAACTTGTTGTACTCGCGCTTGAACTGGTCCTGCCTCACAGCCTTGATTTGAGTAGAGCCCTCATGGTAAGCATCGAGGGTTACCCAAATCTCGTGAGCGGAGCGAAGGTGAAAATCTATCATACTCACATGCGCTAAGACCTCAGTATGAGAATGTTCTTTGCCTTAGCATTCGCCTCAACGTCAACCATATTGATGGCGTGACATTTTCATCGCAGGAACCTCATACGGGAGTTTCACCTTCGCCATATCGGTAGCCAGGCGTGATGTATGACTCCATCCGGGATTTCCAAAAAGGAAAATCAACTCCATTAAAGATGGGAGGCTTGGTGGAATATTTGTCCGTCGCCATGGCTCTTGAGACCGGTCAAGATCTAGAAAGAGCAGAACCGGCTCTGATACCAATTGAAGGACCGAGATGGCGAACAGAGGGGGGGGTGAATGGTCGCAAATAAAAATTCCCCCAAAATACTCCCACAAAAAACTCGACAAGATCGTTTAAAAGGAATTGTGAAAAACCCGAAAAACTAGACAACTATGTGTACCCCAAGCTTGCATGGATAAGTACCATAAAATATGTGGGGATTTTTGAGTCACAATCCTGGTTATCTAGTGTCCAAAAGAAAGAGGAATCAATTCAAAGTCTTGCTTTTAGAAAGGACATCAATTCAAATCACAAAAGTCACTTTCAGAAAAGCAAAAGCAGGATTTCCAGAACTTGTCCTCAATTTGCACTGGAGGTTGGTGGGTTTCTGTAGCTCACAAAATTTTGAGACTTTTTCTCCCTGTGAGAATTAGAGTCGTGTAGAACTCCACCAAATTTCTCCTCAAAAAGACTTACAGAAAAAACAGGAAAAATCGAAGAACACAGTCTGATCAAAAACTTCGAGCAGAAAGTTTGGGGCTCGGATTTCACCTCATGACACCCAAACGGTGCAACAATTGAACTCCAAAATTTTTCTGTAAGCGGATATCAGAGTCCCGCACCTCCTCCAACAAGAATAACTCAAAAAGGATTTTTCTATATTTTTACAAAAATCAAACACTGACTGCTGCGCGAAGAACAAGTTCAGAACAAAGTTGGAACTTGAAAGAAAAGATGTTCTCTACTCAATCCAAGAGTGCAAAAGAGATGTAAAACCATATGAACACACTCAAAACATCCAAGAACAGCAGCATTTAGAAGGAGGGGAGGCAAATCCAAATTACTTGAAAGTAAATTGCGGGAATGTAATTGCGGAAAGTAAATGCTGAATTTAAATTATGCGTAAAGTAAAGACATAATGTAAATGCATAAAATAAATTCAGAGGTGGATGAATAAAACTTTCATTTCTGGAAGGAGGTTACAAAGCCTCACATTCATGTGGGCAAAGCTCAAATGAGCATCAAAACCTCAACACCTTCAAGGGAAGGAGGCTACCCTCCACCCCTATTTATACTACTCTTGGGCCACCTACCACCCTTGGATGAGTACCTCAACCTAGAGCACTCATCTAAGGGCTAGGATTAACCCACACACACATCCATGCAAGGGCTAACCCAAAACCCACACACATACCGGGTTTTCTTGCAGTTTTCAAAGCATACTACCTAGACCCGCTAACCTATCAACTAGACCTCAATCAAGCGGTCCTCATTGATCCACGCGCATCTAGCTAGCATCATCTCCTTTCCTTGTCTTCTTGACTTGCCGGACTCCGTCTCCGATCATCTTCCGCGATCTCCCAACCGTCTCGGACCTCGGCGCTCCTCGCCTAGTCCGGTCATCCTTCGCCTCACCATGACCTAGCACCGTCGTCCCGCAACCATCAAAGACAAGGAAACTCCTCACATAGCAATGCCCACAAAGATGTGCAATAAACCATCCAACTCATCACTACCGCGTCCATACGACCGATACTGCCACTCCTGGCAGAGACAACTCAAATTGCTTCATTTTGAAAATCAATCCAAATCAATCTCAAACTTGAGCACACCTTGCTCAAATAAAGTCAAATACTCATCACAAACATGGATGGACCTCCACATGGTCCTTCAATTTCGTTGGCGCGGTTGGGTGCGTGACGCGTGTCACGCGGAATTCGAAGCATCGCAGCATGTGGTGTTAGATTTGGCCGTTGCTGATCTGAGCGGTCTGGATGGTGACGCGTGTACTGTGATCTAGCCGTCGGTGGTAGGATGTCCAAGATGCTGGCATGTGTCCGTGCACGAATCCCGAGGTGCTGACGTCAGCAGTGACGTCAGTGCTGACGTCAACTGGTGGGGCCGGGTGCACTGTTCTGTGGACCGAGTCCATCGTAGACCAGAACCGACCCATGGACCGAGGCGACGTGGCAGCGCCAGGAAGCGCCACGTGTCAGCTGACGTCATGCTGACGCAATAAATCGAGTTTTTATTTGAAAAATAATTATGCTAATTCGGTTTATTCTTTTTAACATATTTGCAAACTCTCAAAGGCTATAACTTTTGCATTTGAACTCTGATTGAGGTGATTTCAGTTTCTAAAAATTTGTAAAATTGTTCTCTTTCTAATGGTGAATTTTATTTGAATTTTTCAGGTTGTATATTCTGCTTTTTTGGTCATTTATTGCACATATTATTTTCACGCGTAGACGCAAATTTGCCAGAAGGTTTCGAGGAAGAGTTCGTCGCTCAAGACCAAGCTTCGGAACACGACCAGCAATTCTTTGAAGGCAAGTGATGCTTTGACCATTTTGATCCTAGATTTTAAATGTACGTTGTTTTGAAATTACGCATGCTAAGTTAATTAAAAATGAATTTAAATAAATTTAGGGTAATGTAGCTAATCAACCCATATTGTTATTAACACCTTGAAATTATTATTTGTATGCCCTCAAAACATTGTCACCCTAGGATTACTTGTACTCGTTGGATGTTAATATGATGCCAACACGGAGGCTAGGCCGTGAATAGATGCTTAGCCTTGCAAGATCTTCCCAAAAATGCAACAATGTTGATTAATGACATTTGGAATGTATTTGAAAATGGTGTGGTGATGCCACGTGATGAGACCAAATCACGGAGACCGGTGTGGTTCAGATCGATCTTTGAGTTATTGTTGGCATGTGTTGCACAATAATCAACCAGTGGGAAATGTTTTAGATCGGGGCAAGTGGCGTAAGGTCATGTGCCGAGTGGGCCTGTGTGGCAATGGGTTGATGAGAGTTGTGAGGTGTGTGCCACATTGGGTCAGATGCCATTTGTTGAGTGATGAAAGTCTTGCCTTTGTCATTAAGTACTCCACCTTGCAAGTCTTTGAACTGAGTCACCCGTACAACCACATGTCCGGTTTGGGACAGACCTAGTTGATTAGGGTTACATTATCTTTGCTCAAAACCTCGGGTCACGATTGCACTGCGGGGGGAGCGCACTGCTCTGACTTGGTGCCCATCTAACGATTTTGGCCTGTCCTATACTTTGGCTCTGTGTGATGGGAGTGATAGTGAAGGCAATACCGAAGAGGTTCATTGGTTAAGGTAGAGGTTCCTGAAAGGCTTTGTTGCGGGCAATCACCTGTGTGGTGAGCGGCTGAATCTTGTGGGTAAAGTGTACAACGTCTGCAGAGTGTCAAATCTATTCTAATAGCCGTGTCCGCGGTATTGGACATTGCTCGGGGATTACAGTCAAGGGTTAGATCTTCAAAAATAAAATGTGGATAGAGTGGCGGTGTGCCAGTGTGAAAATAAAATGATTAAGGCTGTGTGCCAAGTTTGCGGAGAAAAATTGTTTTAAGAACTTAATAATACTTCTAACTGTTTCACCGCTTTTAATCTAAATAAATTGTTAGTTTAAAAATATTGTTTGATGCAAATGAACCAAGTAAGCCAACTCTTTGGACTAAGCATTGCATATAGTAATAACACTGCATTCTGTGCATTACTTGTTGAGTGCCTTGAGTACTCACCCCTCCTTGCCTATCCACCCAACATCAGTGGAGGAGTCTACGTCAACTTGGGAGGAGGAGTACATCGAAGAGCCGGACAATTAGGGGGCAAGCCCAGTCAGTTGCCTATGGCAAGTTGATGGGACTCCACGAAGTTTGTTTGCTTTTCGCTGTTATCTTTTATTACTCTGATAATGTAAGCCCTGCGTGGCTGATCTTATGTAAGGAGACCATAAGGTCGTACAATTCAGTTTATATAAATGTTTGTACTATTTAATATGGTATCGTTGTGAATGTCCGTGATGTTCAACCCTGTAAAGACTGTGTGTGCTAGCGTTATCCTGGACTAGCACAGAATACACAGAGGGTCCAGATTCTCATAATCGGGTCCCGACAGAGGTGGTATCAGAGCAGGCTGATTGTAGGTCTTGACCCTAACTAGGTTAGCTTTGTCTGGGTGGATAAAACTATTTTCTAAAAATTTAACAATTTGGGCAAGAATATCAATGAAATCTTGACGTATCTTTGCTCTCTTGCTCCATACCTATTCTGAATTCTTATTATTATTTTCTGTCTATTTTTATATTAAGGCCTGACCAAAGTTGTGTTGGCAGATGGTCAGGAGGATCCATACCTTTGGCGAGCGCGCTGGTGGTTATGCCGTGGAGCTATGGAGGATGCTTCAAGTTCTTGGAGGTTTCGACAGGACCCTTTACCGTGGTCGCATCTGGGCGGTCAACGGTAGAGTCAGAGGCATGGCAACGACGATCACTGTCTTCGCTCGAGAGCATGCAGGAGCAAGCAGGCCGTTCATCATCACGGTCCAAAGGGTTACCTTTGAGGCCGGGATTCAGGAGTTCGCGCGTCTGGCCATGAGGAGGATAGGTCAGGCTTATGCAGGGGAGCTTCAGGACACCGTGTTTCGTCTGCACCCGCAGGAGGGAGGAGCTCCAGGAGGACAGCTTCATCTGGAGGGAGATGCGGCGGTCGTGCACCGGGCGCGATTTGCAGCCGCTCAGGAGCAGGTGATGGACCAGACTGTCTACGAGCTTCAGTCCGTCTACGCCGCTTTGGAGGTAGTTGAGCAGACCCTTCAGGAGACTAGGTCTTTCGCTTTTCAACAGATTGGAGAGTTGGAGGTCGCACTCTACGCTGGACCGCCACAGGCCGAGATGGAGCTCGACGAGGAGGAGGACCCTGAGGAGCTGGTGCCCGAGCCAGAGGAGCCGGTTCTGGACCAGGAGGTTGAGCTTGAGGGTCAGGATTCCTCAGCGCCAGCAGCAGCAGAGGGGGGTGGTCACCAGGACCAGTTCGCCCCGATGCCGGAGCACCCGCCGGTGTATGCTCCGGGGGAGCCGCAGCCGAGTTGGCTCGATGAGTGATTGAGTCTAGTCGGGTGTAGTCTTGAGACTCGAGTGTTTGAGTCGCGTCTTTTGTTTCAGAGTCACCATTAGGTGTGAGTCGTTGTTGAGTCTTAATGCTTGTTTGTTGTTTGCTTTGTTTCGTGAGTGTCTAGTATGTGTTGCATTGCCCTTAGGCACTTGTGAGCAACCATACTATTTTACTAAATTAATAAAGTTGCTAAATAATTCAAGTTACACATGCCTTCCCCGCATAAGTTCTTTTACTTGTCTATGCTTTCTTCTTTTCTTAACCTTCGAAGCTTTCAACAGATGGTGAGGACTCGCGGTAATGTTGGAGCTAGCGGAAGTGGTGTCAACCAGGAAGAAAACCAGAATGAGAAACCAATTCCTCAATCGCCGCAGGTTGATCTGCAGAATTTGGGAGCTTTCCTGGCTGCTCAAACCCAACTCATGAACACTATGATGCAGACCATGCAGCAGATCTCCAACCAAGCTGTTGCGAATGCTCAACCAGGGGGTAACCAGGGGCCACACCCCTATTCCATATTGTCAGAATTCATGAGGACTCGTCCACCCACGTTCTCGGGCAATGCTAATCCGTTGGAGGCGGATGATTGGCTGAGGACAATTGAAAGGAAGCTGCACATAACCCAGTGTGTAGGACATGAGAGGGTACTCTATGCCTCTCATCAATTGGAAGGAACTGCCGCGGAATGGTGGGAAAATTTCTGTGCATCACATGAGGACCCACAAATTATCGCATGGGAGGAATTCACCATAGCCTTCCGTCAATACCATGTACCTGAGGGTATTATGGATCTAAAGAAGGAAGAGTTCCGGAACCTCAAGTAGGGTGGCCAATCAGTGGCCGACTACTTGAACAAGTTCACCCAATTGGCACGCTACGCACCAGAAGATGTAGCGACGGACAAGGCCAGAAAATCCCGCTTCATGAAGGGATTGAACGCTGGGCTACAACTGGGACTGATAACCCACACATTTCCAGACTTCCAGGAGTTGGTCAATAAGGCGCTCATCCTGGAAGATAAATGTCGGGAGTTGGACGACAACCGGAAGCACAGAATGGCGCAACAAGGAGGTCGTCAGGGTCAGCAGAGGCAGAGGAAGAGGACGGCACCTCAACAATTCGTCCGATCCAAATTTAAAGGTAGTGACGAGGCACCACCGCCGGCAAATCGTCCAGTGGGCCAGAATTGTTCAAACTCCAGCCAGAATGGTGGTACAAGCTAGAGGAAATTCCCAGGCAGTGGGAAGGCGTTGCTATCACTGCAACGAACTGGGACATTTTGCCAACAACTACCCTAAGAAGGGAGGTGTCACCCCCGTTCACTTTAACCTGGGGAACACACCTGCAAGGACTCCAGCGCCGAATGTGAATCGTGAAGCAACATCATCGGCAGCTCCGTCTCAAGCAATCGCGCGAGGCCGAGTCAACCACATCATCATGACGAGGTCCGAATGCTACGGACGTTGTACTAGGTAAGTTCCTAGTAAACTCAGTACCAGCTACTGTTTTATTTGATTCGGGAGCTTCACATTCATTTGTTTCCCGAGATTTTGCTGTTCAAAACAATCTGGATATGGTGAATCTTAAGTGTGTGCTTGTAGTCCAATCACCTGGATCGAATTTCCGATCCAAAGTAGGATGTTCTGGGGTAAGACTAATAATTAATGAAATAGAGTTCCTAGCAAACTTAATTATCCTAAATACCCAAACCCTAGATGATATCTAGGGAATGGATTGGCTAGCTAAGCACATGGCGTTGTTGGATCATGACGAAGAGTCATATCAGTCGAGAGCCCGAACGGGAAGAGGGTTGAATTTGAAGCAACAGCAGTACAGGATGGACAGTTGATGGTCAACAGCTTGAAGACCGTCAGCCTAGAAGATGTACCAGTAGTCAACGAATATCCTGATGTTTTCCCTGAGGATTTACCTGGAATGCCGCCGGATAGGGATATCGAGTTTGTTATAGAACTTGTACCAGGGACAGCTCCATTAGCTAAGAGACCCTACCGGATGTCCACAGATGAGTTGGTGGAGATGAAGAAACAAATTGAAGAGCTGTTGGAAAAAGGGTTTATAAGACCTAGTTTATCGCCATGGGGAGCGCCATTCCTGTTCGTTAAAAAGAAGGACGAGAGCTTTAGAATGTGTATAGACTATCGTGCACTCAATGATGTGACGATAAAGAATAAGTATCTGCTACCCCGGATCGATGAACTTTTTGATCAGTTGAGAGGAGCAGGAGTCTTCTCCAAGATTGATCTCCGATCGAGGTATCATCAGTTGAAGATCCGATCAGAGGATATACCGAAGACCGCATTTTCGTCAAGATATGGACATTATGAGTTCACAATTATGTCCTTTGGTTTGACGAATGCACCAACATATTTCATGAACCTGATGAATAAGGTATTTATGGAATACTTGGATAAGTTCGTCATCGTGTTTATAGATGATATCCTTATCTATTCCAAGACGAGGGAAGAGCACGCCGAGCATTTAAGGCTAGTCCTTGAAAAGTTGAGGGAACAACAGTTGTTTGCTAAATTTAGCAAATGTGACTTTTGGAAGGATAAGGTGGAATTTCTTGGACACATAATGACTGCAGAAGGAGTCGCAGTAGATCCAAGTAAAGTGGAGACAGCTTTTGCATTGAGAGCAACCAAGACGGTAACTCAAATCCGTAGTTTCCTTGGAATGGTGCGATATTACCGCGCTTTATTGAAGGATTCTCTACAATTGCGAGACCCTTACGCAATTGTTGAAAAAGAAAAGAAATTCTTGTGGACACTTGAATGTGAAAAGAGTTTCCAAGAGTTGAAGAAACGATTAATGTCAAGACGATATTAGTCTTACAGACGCTCATCAAAGTTTTGATATCTATTGTGATGCATCACGTCAAGGATTGGGATGCGTATTGATGCAAAACCGGAAAGTAGTTGCATATGCATCAAGGCAATTGAGGCCACATGAGGAGAATTATTCGACCCATGATCTGGAATTGGCTGTCGTAGTGCATGCACTGAAGTTATGGTGTCACTATCTCATCGGAAATAGATGTGAAGTGTATACAGATCATAAGAGCCTTAAGTATATCTTCACGCAAGCTGACTTAAATATGAGGCAAAGAAGATGGCTATAGTTGATTAAAGACTACAATGTTGGAATCCATTACCATCCTGGTAAAGCCAACATTGTGGCTGATGCCCTGAGTCGGAAGAGCCACAGTGTAAATACACTGTTGGAATCAAGTCAGGGTGAGTTGAGTAAGGAATTTCAGAAAATGAGGTTGGAAGTAGTGCCAGAGGGATTTTTGGCTACTTTGGAGGTAAAACCTACCCTGGAGGACCAGATCAGAGAAGAACAAAAAGATGACGATAAGATCAAAAGAGTCAAGTCTAAGGTGGATGAAGGCAAGGCAAAGGATTTCAAACTGGATGATCAAGGCACTATGTGGTTTAAAGGACGCATCTGTGTGCCGAACAAAAAGGAACTGAAGCAATTAATCTTGGAGAAAGCTCATGACTCCAAGTATTCAATCCATCTAGGAAGTGCCAAAATGTACCAAGACCTGAAGGAAAGATTTTGGCGGCCAAGCATGAAGCGGGAAGTTGCAGAGTATGTCGCATTATGTGACATATGTCAAAGAGTCAAAGCAATGCACCAGAGACCAGCAGGACTATTGCAACCCCTAAAGATACCTGAATGGAAATGGGAAGAAATCGGTATGGATTTCATAACTAGTTTACCCAGAACTCAATGTGGATATGATTCCATATGGGTTATAGTGGATCGCTTAACTAAAGTTGCACATTTTTTTCCGATAAAGACCACTTACTCAGGAGATCGGTTAGCAGAACTTTACATGGCAAGAATTGTCTGTTTGCATGGAGTACTGAAGAAAATAGTGTCTGACAGAGGTACTCAGTTTACTTCAAGATTTTGGGGTAAGCTACATGAGGCCATGGGGATTCGTTTGAACTTCAGTACAGCATACCATCCGCAGACAGATGGTCAAACTGAGAGAGTTAACCAGATATTAGAAGATATGCTGAGATCTTGTGCTTTAGCATATTCAACTTCTTGGGATAAGTGTTTGTCTTATGCTGAGTTCAGCTACAATAACAGTTATCAGGAAAGTTTACAGATGTCTCCATTTGAAGCTCTGTATGGTCGATCCTGTCGAACACCGTTGAATTGGAATGAGACAGGTGAACGACATGTTTTTGGACCAAACATTCTTCAGCAAGTGGAAGAACAGATCGCTATGATCAGAGAGAGACTGAAGATTGCTCAATCAAGGCAGAAGAGTTATGCCGACAATCGTCGCAGGGAATTGAGCTTTGAACCTGAAGATTTTGTGTATCTCAGAGCTACACCACTCAAAGGAGTCAGAAGATTCCATGCAAAAGGGAAGCTCGCACCCAGATATGTCGGACCATTCAAGATCTTGAGTCGCAGAGGTGAAGTTGCGTACCAATTGGAGTTGCCGCAGTCACTGGTAGGAGTACAAGATGTATTCCATGTGTCGCAATTGAAGAAGTGTCTTCGAGTACCAGAAGAACAAACCCCTTTGGAAGCAATCGAGCTGCAAGAAGATTTGACTTACAAAGAGCATCCGGTGAAGATTCTAGACACAATGGATAAAGAAACAAGGAACAAGTCAACGCGTTTTTGCAGAGTCCATGGAGCATTCACTCGGAAAGTGAAGCAACTTGGGAGAGGGAAGAAGACCTGAAGAAAGAGTTTCCTGACCTATTCCACAATTAGCCCTGAATCTCGGGGTTGAGATTCTGTTAAGGGGGGAGGTTTGTAACACGCAAAAATTTGCCCTAATATAAATTTTGGAGTATTTTTTATTTTTGAGAATTATTAGGAATTTATTGGAATTTATTCAAATATGGTCTTTTTTGAAATCAATTAAAATAATGCAAAATTTATGAAAAGCTTTCTAGGAAATATTTTATTTGAGTTCCAAATGACTAAAAGTATGTTTTGGAATTTTTCTGGATTTTTTCGGATATTTTTGCTATTTATTTCGGCTTTGTTTATTTACCTAATTTATTTTAATTCGAAAATGATTTAAAATCGAAAGAATAGTGTTTGGGCCAAAACCCTTCGGTCTGGTCCAAGTCTGTCCGCGTCCCTGGCTCGCGCAGCCCGCCTCAACGCAAACCCTAGCCGCCGCACGCTCGAACCGTCGGATAGAGATCCAACGGTTGTCGTTGCGCCGCATCGCCCGCATGCGTGCACCATCGGATCGTCGCTGCGTGGGCGCCCGTGATAGCGCCACGTCCCTTCGCCTGTTATCACCGGTTAATGCCGCCGAGTGTTTCCGCTCGTTTCGTCGTGTTGGCGCGCACGCCGAGGCAGCTTTTAAGTCTCTGTTGAGTGCGTCGTGCAGAACTCCTCTCGCCGCACTATTTGACTCCTTTTACGCACGCCGAGACATTCCAGAGTCACCGTGCGAGCTCTCCGTAGTTGACCTTCCGCTCCATCGCTGTTTTTGCTCCTTCGCCACCGTCGGTTGTCTTCATTGCCGCCGAGCCGATTCGAACTCCTCTCGAGTTCGCCGCGTCGAACGGGCCACTTCTTCACGCCGGAGGACCATCGTAGCACCGCCGACGACCTTGTCTTCTTCAACGCCGCAGCTTCTTCCTTCGCCGCCGCCAACCTTCGCGATCTTCCATGCCCGTCCGATCTTCATCGCACCGTTACGGTTCGTCCCACGATCGCCCTTCTCTTTTGCCTAGAGTTGATCGTGGCCGTAGATGGGTAGATGAACGACTTAGATTAGTTCTAGGGTTTGTGCTCTAGTTAGATTTGGACCGTTAGATCTCAGATGAACGTCTCGGATGGTGCCACGTTGCGCGATGCTCAGTAAACAGCTCTGGTAGCCTGCGCCGTTGGATTGGATCTAAACGGTGGGGATGAGATCGGGTTTCCCTAAGGATCCGCGCCGTTCAGATTTGAACGTGCAGCGATGATGTCGCCGCGACCTCGCCAAATCGCGTGCGGACGCGTGTGCGTTTTGACCGAGGCCCCTACCGGATCTCAGCAGTTGATTCTAATCGGGCCGTCGGATGCGTGACGCGTGGAGGCGTGGAGCTCGAAGCGTCGCCTTGACAGTGCGCGGTTGGCCATTAGATTTCGTTGGCGCGGTTGGATGCGTGACGCGTGTCACGTGGATTTCGAAGCATCACAGCGTGTGGTGTAAGATCTGGCCATTGCTGGTCTGAGCGGTCTGGATGGTGACGCGTGTGCTGTCATCTAGCCGTCGGTGGTAGGATGGCCGAGATGCTGACACGTGTCCGTGCACGAATCCCGAGATGGTCGACGTCGCCAGGACGTCGATCTTGGCGACGCCAATCGAAATTTGGGTGCATCGCCTAGTGGACCGAGTCCACCGTAGACCAGAGCCGGCCCATGGACCTAGTCCATGGACCGAGGCGACGTGGCAGCACCAGGAAGCGCCACATGTCAGCTGACGTCATGCTGACGCAATAAATCGAGTTTTCAGTTGAAAAATAATTATGCTAATTCGGTTTATTCTTTTGAATATATTTGGAAACTTTGAAAGACTTTAACTTTTGCATTTGAACTCCGATTGAGCTGATTTCAGATTCTAAAATTTTTTAAAATTGTGCTCTTTCTAATGGTGAATTGTATTTGAATTGTAGAGGTAGTCTAGTCTACTATTTTGGTTATTTATTGCATATATTATTTTTACGCGTAGACGTAAATTTGCCAGAAGGTTTCGAGGAAGAGTTCGTCGCTCAAGTCCAAGCTTCAGAACACGACCAGCAACTCTTTGAAGGCAAGTGATGCTTTGACCATTTTGATCCCATATTTTAAATGTATGTTGTTTGGAAATTACACATGCTAAGTTTATTAAAAATGAATTTAAATAAATTTGGGGCAATGTAGCTAATCAACCCATATTGTTATTAACACCTTGAAATTTTTATTTGTATGCCCTGAAAACATTGTCACCTTAGGATTACTTTTACCCGTTGGATGTTAATATGATGCCAACACGGGAGGCTAGACCGTGAATAGATGCTTAGCCTTGCAACGAGTCATCAGTGATCTTCCAAAAAATGCAACAATGTTGATTAATGACATTTGGAATGTATTTAAAAATAGTGTGGTGATGCCACGTGATGAGACTGAAGTACGGAGACGAGTGTGGTTCTGTACCGATGCTGAGTTATTGTTGGCTTGTGTTGCACAATAATCAACCGGTGGAAATGTTTTAGATCTGGGCAAGTGGCGTAAGGCCGTGTGCTGTGGGCTGTGTGGCAATGGGTTGATGAGAGTTGTGAGGTGTGTGCCACATTGGGTCAGATGCCATCGTTGAGTGATGAAAGTCTTGCCTTGGTCGCCTAAGGACTTCACCTTGCAAGTCTTTGAACCGAGTCACCCGTACAACCACATGTCCGTATGGGATGGACCTAGTTGATTAGGGTTCGATATCTTTCCTCTGAAACCTCGGGGTGACAAAGACACGGGGTGTATCTGCATGCGGGAGCGTGCTGCACTACGGCTTAGTGCCCATCCAACGGTGTTGGCACATCCTATACTTCGCTCTGCATGAGGGGAGTGATAGTAAAGGCACACCGAGAGGTTCATTGGTTAAGGTAGAGGTTCTGAAAGGCTTTGTTGCGGGCAATCACCGCTTGGTGAGCGGTCAGATCTTCCGGGTAAAGTGTATAACCTCTGCAGAGTGTCAAATCTATTCAATAGCCGTGTCCACGGTATTGGACATTGCTCGGGATTACAATCAAGGGTTAGATCTTGAAAAATAATATGTGGGTAGGGTGGCGGTGTGCGGTGTGAAAATAAATTTTTTAAGGTTGTGCGCCAAGTTTGCGGAGAAAAATTGTTTTAAGAACTTAATAATACTTCTAACTGTTTCACCGCTTTTAATCTAAATAAATTGTTAGTTTAAAAATGCTGTTTTGATGCAAATGAACCAAGTAAGCCAACTCTTTGGACTAAGCATTGCATATAGTAATAACACTGCATTTTGTGGATTACTTGTTTATTGCCTTGAGTACTCACCCCTCCTTGCCTATCCACCCAACATCAGTGGAGGAGTCTACGCCAGCTTGGGAGGAGGAGTACATCGAAGAGCCGGACAATTAGGGGGCAAGCCCAATCAGTTGCCTGTGGCAAGTTGATGGGACTCCACGAAGTTTATTTGCTTTCCGCTGTTATCTTTTATTACTCTGATAATGTAAACCCTGCGTGGCTGATCTTATGTAAGGAGACCATAAGGTCGTACAATTCAATTTATATAAATATTTGCATTATTTAATATGGTATCGTTGTGAATGTCTGTGATGTTCAACCCTATAAAGACTGTGTGCTAGCGTGATTCTGGACTAGCACAGAATACACAGAGGGTCCAGATTCTCAAAATCGGGTCCCGACACAAATGTTGCAAATTCATCACCAAGCCATGCTATCAAAAATACTTGCACCCTCAAATCTACACATAAACAATGTAGAGTAAGCATAACTAGAAATCAAGTACTATTAACAATTTATTGCATGGCATGATCTCCCTTACTCAACTACCTCAAAACCTGAAATTTTTGTGCAAATCATTGAAGCTTTTTTGTACGGAAAAATGACTTATTGATTGATTGCAATATTAACAATTGCGAGGAATTATATGCACCATCAGCCTTACTTTTCAACCATGCCAAGCAATCACAAGCTTAAGGTTTCATGGTTTCGGTCATACACAACATCTTCCAAGTTCATATCAAAGTGCAATGATAAGGCCTCAGAAAGAAGAAGTGCGATAGTACAATCTTGCATTTATCAACAATCACTCTTTGAGCTTTAGCACTTAACTTAATAAATTTCATATTTAGCACTTTTTGAGAAGGATCAAGATAGCCAAGAAAGTTCAATCATGACAAGATTTAATACAAGTTGTCATTCCAATTAAATAGTCATGGCATAAACTACACCGTATATGCATAAATATGAAGTTGCAAAGACCTTGTAGCATAAACATGGCTTCAAATGACATATGTGAATCAAATACAATGCTCATTACTTTTTCATTATTTTTCTCATTTTTTTGTTTTTCATTTAAGAAACACACAAAATAAAAAGTATGTTACAAAATATTACAAAGTTTTCAAAAACTCCCCCTCAAAACAAACCTCTTAAAAACTTTCTTCAAAATTATCGCCCAATAAGATTAACTTTATAAACAAAAGTCTAAAAGAACAATCCTCCCAATAGGGCAAACGAAAGAAATTTTCACCAAAAGTCCATTAACTCCCCCTCGAACGAATAACCAATGAAATCAAAAGAGAGGTGATGATATACATGTGTTTGAGTTATCATGGTATGTTCAGTTAAGCATAAGTATGAATCATGATAAATAAATACTAAGCATGAAAAGGCATGATATAAGATATAACATGATTGAACATGGCAGGAGATACATATGAGCATATAAGCAAACATCTCATCTCATACCACAATTAGATATCTATGAATGTAAAAGATATGAGTGTATAAAATAGCTCACAAAGTAGGTGAAGAATTATTGCTCATACCTCTTGAAGGCCATCTCAAGGGTGAGAACCATCCAAGTCTTGATCACATCTTGCAAAAGATCAAGATCCACTAAGCTTCTGTTCTCCAACCCGTATCTGAAAAACCTACATAGCACTAGAAGATGTCGAAGCCTCGGCACTGGGGTTAGAAATAAAGCATTTAGGAATCCAGTACTGAGACACACGAAGAGTAGGCACAACACGAGTATGCTTATACACAAAAGCAGTTTTAACATGTCTCGTGTTTCCAGCAACAAAAGGTGTTTGCATCACCCTAGGCATATAATGAGGAGTAAAGCGTGCCTGTCTGAAATTAGACCAGCCTTAGCCTTTTCTTTCTTTTATCGTTTAGCTAGTCTAAAGCAAAAATCCACTAAATGTCCATCTCTACCACAATGAGTGCAAGTGTACTTAGCACGATGTTTAGCTTTAGAAGTAGAAGCAACATTTGCATTCATTATAGTAGAAGATAAAACTCCAACAGACTTAAAAATAGTTTTCTTAGATTCATTAACAATTTCTAGTTTTCCACTTTCAAGTGCCTTAACAACAGTGGGAGCATGTGATTTATGATGAGCATAAGAATCAAAACCTAAACCTTTGTTATGAATGCTAACCCTTGATTGATCGAAAATTATGTTTAGGTTTTTCTTTCCTTTAGTGAAACGTTCTAAAGATTTTTCCATATAATCAACCTTTCGAGAAAGAGTTAAACAATTATTACAGAAAACGCCCACTTTTCCTTTATGCTTGCGACAAGTTGAGCATGAAAGAACCTCTTGTGTGAGCAAATCATTTGTCATTTGAGAAACTCTAGCATTAGCATCATGCAACTTCAATTCAAGAATTGAACATTTAGAACAAGAAGTTGATTCATCCAAATCAGAAGTAGAGCAACTAGCATCTTTAATTTGTTTGCAATCCAAAGCAACAAGTTTCTCATTCTTCTCAATTTCATCTCTAAGCTTATCAAGAGTTGAAGCACGAACATTTCTTAGTGAAGTAAGCTCAGAATAAATTAAGTCACATGATTTGCAAGCATCATCATCACGAATCAAAGATTTAAGTCTAGCAATTTCAGCATTCAAAGATTCCAAAAGAACCTCATGTTTTTTAATTTTCTTGTTACGTTTATCAAGCAATTTACCAAGTCGAGCAACAGCAATAGCTAATTCAACGTAATAAGTTTCTACCTCATTGAAGTCTCTGTCATGATCATCATCGGTGAAGTTGTCGCTGCTTTTAGCAATGAGACACAACCCTGTCAATTCATGTTTGCTTGGAATTGTTGTGTCATCTTCACTGCTCTCCGAATCCACATCGCTTAGATTTACTTGTTCAAGAGAGGAAAGAACGCGGTGGGCAACTTTGCGGTTGATGAAGTTCTTCTTCTTTCTATCACTTAGAGAGAACTTCTTCGTCTCTTTCCTTTTGTCATTGTCCTTCTCCTCCCTTGATGCTTTACCTGCAAGTTTAGGACAATTTGAACAAATGTAGTTGAGATCACCACACTCATAGCATCTTGGAGGGCCACCACCAACTCTCTTCCTCATTATCACATTCTGCAAAGCTTTATTAAAACGAGAATAGAGTGATGCCAAGTCTTCTTCCGGAAATTCCTCAATCTGTTCATCGGTTAGTGAAGACAAGAAAGACAAAGCAAAACTTGAAGAAGCATTATTATGAAACATGCTAGATTGGGAGGTCAAAGCAATTGATTTATGATCATTCTTCCTAGCAAGAACATCTAATTCATGAGTCTTCAACTTAGAATAAAGAACATCTAATGTGAGTGTGCTCGTGATAGTAGATTCTTGTGTAGATGTTACCTTCATCTCCCACACCGACATGTCCAAAGCACTAAGCATTTGTCTAGTATTAGCAGTATCCGAAAAACTAACACCAACAGCACGCAAATTGCTAAGAATTTTATTAAAGCGCAAAAAGTCATCTATAGACTCACCAGGTTTCATCTCGAAACGCATATATTCTTTTTTGTAAATATCTTGGCGAATCTTTTTGATAGTGTTTGATCCTTCATGATAGTCACAAAGAGATTTCCATACCTCATATGCGGATCGAGGATGAACCACTCGATCGAACTCAGCCAGGCCCCATGCCCTGGATGATCAAGTTGCGCGCCTTGCTGTTTGCTTCAACATGTGCGCGATTGGCGTCGTTGACGTTATCGTTCTCAGGAACTTCGTACGGCTTGTAAACCTTCTCCCAAATTGCGAAGCACTGCACTTGAATGTATGCCTCCATCTTCGCTTTCCAGAACTGAAAATCAACACCATCGAAAACACAAGGTTTTGTCGAATACCTATCCATCACTATGATTTCTAATCACCGGTTAAGATTAATTAGAAAAACCTTGCTCTGATACCACTTGTAGGATCGATATATACTAAACTAGCAATCAGAGGGGGATGAATGATTGCACAGAAGCTAAAATTAATTTTTTGAACTACTAAAAACTCACCCCAATTCGGACTCAAATAATTGCTTCGTATTCAACAAAACAGAGTTTATGCGTTCTGTAAATCGTGAATTCCCGGAGATCCACCCGTCGGATTGACCTAAAATGTTAAATCTAGAAACTAGACTCCAATACGAATCTAACACAAAAAGAATCAGCACGATCGGACCTACGGATCAAACGTTATTAACCTCACAAGCATGCTGTAACAGATTATGACGAGAACTAACCAAATCCTAATTTCATGATTAATCACAATCTACAAAAGATTAACCAACGAAACTTACAGGAACTCTAAGTTAATACCCTAGGAAGGATTTGAATGGATCAAATCAAGATTAAATTTGTTAAATCAAGAGAGACAATGAATCAATTTATAAAAAACAAAACCAGCATGCAAACTAAATCAGGACGGATTACCGTAGCAAATCACACATGAACAGTAATCGCAATAGTACTGCAGCAATCGGATTTGCTGTAGCATGGTACTGTAGCATCGCGAGGTCTGTAGCACTGGCAATTTCCTCGCTTCAATCGCAAGGAAAGTCTCTCGTCACAAAAACCTTCTAGCCGCAAGAACTACTGCGTCAGGAAGTACAGCCGCATGGGGCTCTCGCCGGGCGGTCTCAAAACATAAGAGACTGCAGGCGCGTGAAGCTTTTTCAGACGCCAGGGACTTCTTCCAGACGCAAGGCGCAAGAAAACCTAGCCACCGCTATGAGATCCAAAGCACCGGAAAATTACGTCGCTGGTTGCTCGGTCGGCTGAGGAATTTCTGATTTTTTATTTCTTTTCGTTAGTCTGGTTACAGTACTCTAAATAAAAGAGTACAAACCCAAATACCCAGCTCTCTCTCAAAAACAGGAGACATCCCTCTCCTATTTATAATGAGCAACAGTTCGCATGCATGTTCACCTGGCCCAACATGGCCCAATACATGCAAACTACCTCAAACGACTACAATGCACGCGTACGCCCACCTGCCGCACTCATGTGACTAACCAGCCTTCATGTGCACCGTTCTCTAGCCCGAACGTCCCGCATGACATTCTTGACCACTAAGACCTCAGTTCCTCCATGAACCTAGTCCTGAACCTCGGTTCCTCCATGAACCTAGTTCTGGTCCCATCATCGACCACGTTCGCCCTCGAGCAACACCTGCACATGAACAAACAAGAAACAATTCCGAGCACAAGTCCACGACTTGACTCAACATCAATCCATACAACCACTCACACGAGCGTATTGCATAAAACAAAACAAGTCAATCCATGTAATCACTCACACGAGTGCATTACATAAAACAAAACCATTATTATGCTATCACAAACATATCAAACAATCATGTGAAACAGCAAATGCAAAAGCACAGCACATGCCATGAACATAACCACTTTGCAATGCCAATTTCATTACTAAGCCAATTTTTCAACACATGATCTCACAATATTTCCCTCAACACAAACGGTTTTATCTACAAACCGTCTGTGAAATTCTCCCTATCATCACGACAGTTTTATGGATAAAACTGTCTGTGATGAGCCGACATCACGGACAGTTTTAGCCATAAACCATCTGCGATGTGCACGACCCTCTTCCCGGACGGTTTCTGTAAAAAACAGTCAGTGATGACGTATCTAATATAACCCCTTTTGTAGTGGTGGTGCATACTGTTAATATGTGCTGTTTTTTAGAGGATGCAAAAATGAGAAATAGCATACCCCCTCATCACAATCGGTTCCTTCTCAGAAGCAATTGTGATGATGCCTTTATCACAATCAGGCGAAAATCAACTATGATAGCGTCTCCTCATCACTATCTAATGACTTTGTATCGCCACCAAAACCGACTATGATGAAGAAAAAGAACCGATTGTAATGTACATTCTGTAATAGTATGTAAGCAACCATACCAAGTTATTAATATTGTTTGCTTAAGTTGTGGGTAAAACCTATCTCCGTGTAGTAGGATCCCTGTTTCTTACCTATGCTATTTCACCTCTTCCCTAACCCTGTGAAGCAATTAAGCAGATGGATCAAACTCGTGGAAACAATGGAGTCAGTGGAAGTTGTAATCAACCCATTGAGAATCTCAAAGATTGATCAGTTTCCCAACTGCCACTACAGATATATATGTAGAACTTTGGAGTGTTCTTAGCTGCTCAGACTTAGTTGATGCATGCAATGATGAAACAAATGCAGAATATGACCAATCAAGTCAATGCTAACAATAGGTCCCAAGCTATTCTCAATTATTCTTGTTCCTACTCAAGGTTATCATAATTTATAAGGACTCGTTCATCGATATTTTCTATAAATGTTTCACCTTTGAAAGAAGATGATTGGCTTAAAACCGTTGAGAGGAAGTTACTCATTGCTCGGTGCGAAAGCTGAGAAGGTCATGTATGCTTCTCATCAGTTGGAAGGAATTGCAGCTGAATAGTGGAAGAAATTTTGTGTTGCCCATGAAGCCCCACATAATGTCTCTTGGGATGAGTTTGTTGTTGTTTTTTGTTATCTCTTTCCTCCACCAGAGGACAATGTGGTCACAATGGACTCAGATCAGAATGCTACCCCTACACCCTGTACGGGATCTGGACGTTGTTCTATAATGTGTTGTCAACCAAACAAGTCAGAAGATTGTGTATGCATTCGCTATGGAGAAATAGAACATATCGCTAATGAGCATGAAATCAATTGGTCCAGCTGTGAAGGAAGTCATTCTCTTGGAGAGTGTCCTATGAGTAACATCACATATTACCTTTGTAAATGTCGAGATCATTGCCCAGCGCAATGTCCCATGGAGCCGATAGTTACCGCTGTGACCTAGCATCAACAAGAGAATCTCCGAGCCACAGTTGCTTAAGAACTATCAAAAGGATGTGGAACACCAGTTGTATATGCCATGTCGTTTGAAGAGCTAAGGACGCAGCACTTTGATCCTATCAGCCTTCATCAGGAAAACAATAAGTTGTTGGGGAACGGGTAGGCTACTCTAGCGAAAAAAACAAAATTTTCTACCGCATAACCAAGGAACCACTACAAGTTATAGATCACAGAATTACCATTAGACGCGCAGACCCGTAGCGAAAGTAGAGTCGATGCAGCGCAGTGGTGCAGGTGTAGTCGTACTAGCCTCGCTCCTCCTCCAACAGCTTCTTGTGAGCGACGCAGATTGCGGATCGTCTTAGCTTTGAAGCTTCGCAACAACGCCTCCAAGGATCCACATGTGCGGCATAGGAACACCACGCGCCGGAGTGCTAGCGCGGACTGCGCAGTTCTGGGCGAATGAGGGGTGGTGGCTAGGGTTTTTAGAATTTCGAATTCCTATTGTGTTTCTTCGTATCTCTTCTCTCCTTTTTTTAATGCCACAACCACCTTCCTTTATATAGACATCCCATAATGGGTTTCAACATTTGAAACCTATTATGAACTCTAAGCCCATTACAACTCGGATCCCTATCCGAATTGGTTATGAATTTCGTTTGAGGCGTTCTTGGACTCTACGGACAAGCCCACGACGAGAGCTTTCCAATGGAAGTGGTTTTACGTCCAAAATCCTTCTGGATTGTTGGAAATCGTCAAATCAATATCACAAACAGAATTTGCTAGGTACTACTGCACCATCTCCACTTGGGCCCAAAGGCCTTATACGACCTAGGGCTGCACGGCCATCCCCTTGGCCGCCTCCCTTGCCTTCATCCTTATATATATTCAGTAGTCGTCGCTAGAATAGATGGGTTTTGCTTAGATTACAACTAGACAATTTATCAGTTTTTCGCCGTTCATCAGTTTGTGGAACCCCAACTCGTGTGCTTAATATTATTCGCAATTTCAGATTGCATCTTCTACATTCTTACTTTTATTCTCGATTCACATGCAAGGATAAGCCTTCTTGGCGAGATCAACCGTGTTTCTTCGTGGTTGATAACCAAAGTAGCCGTGGTATAGCGATTGCAGGGTTCGAATCAATTCTGATTGGAAGCCGGATCGTCAACGTCTAGTTTTCCACCAATCGATTTAGTACTACCTGTCGGAAGATCGGGCCACCATTCCCACTAAGAAAAAAGTACTACAGCCGGAAGATCGGACACCGCTCCCACCAAGAAAAAGTACTACCGCCCGATCTTTCGACGAAACTATAACTCGCTCTGCACCTTTACAAAATGCACATGTTTGAATGGAAATGTATCCCAACATTTAATACCCAAATAACATTAAGTAATGTCTACACCATAAGCTAAGGTTACAATAGCAGGTAATTCAAGTGTCAAGTAAGGTTATAGCATACAGATGGGAAATAACTACCAGTACCCACAACATAGCAAGTTTAACAAAAACATACGCTCGTGCATATAGTTTGATAAAAAACCATAAGCATCGTAAAATATGGGATCAACATGATCAAAGGAGGGTGCTTTCCTTGTAGCTCGTCGTCGGGGATGTAATCAGGGTCGTAAGTGAGATCGTCGTTGATGAATCAAGCGTCGGCGTCTCGCGCTATATAACGAGAATCGCGACAAATAGAAAACGAAAAGTTGTCAATAAGGGAAAAATAAATCAGTGGTAAAAACCAAAAGAAACTTACCAAGAAGAATATGGTGGTTTGGTTCTTTGAAGTCATTACTTGGTGTATGATAGTTTCATTAGTTCGTTGTTCGTGTTTTGATTCTTTTGTATGCATGTTACTTTTATTTCTCGAATTCTAGAAGCTAAAATTAAGATCATGCATGTGGATATTTACAAATTCAAGAAGCTAAAATTATGCATTCTTATGTTCATAATTTCAAACTAAAGAGGAAAAAATTATCGAGACTTACATGGTTAAGACATTAGTTAAGGTGTTATGTATGGTAGCACTTGGCACTAGGAGTTTTTGCATAAAAACTTATTTGAACATGTTAGGTCTACAAATTTTCAGGCTACTGGCTGTACATTCTTGGTTACAAGATGATTCTTGTGATCCAAATACCTTAACTGCCGATTTCTAAAGCTAGATTATTCATATTATAAGTTTTAGCATTCATAACACTTAGGGTTATAATATTAACAGGATTTAGTTGCAAAGCAAGTTGTAATAAGATTATTTCTTCATAATAAGGTAGAATTTACCCTAAAGAGCATTTCTAGGTGGATCTTGTTAATATTTGCATTTAGAAGAGATGTTTTATACATTGCTGAAAAAGCATAAGTGGATTTAAAGTTTACGCTAAAAGAGATCAAATTTCATTTTAGACTTGCGACTGGACCTTACAATATTATTTGACCATTTTTCTGGTATTAGCAGAGGATGACCCTAAAAGTGTTTTAAAGTTGGTTTCGCATCATTTCGCTTTTAGCCACAATAGTTTTCATACATGAGACGAATAAGGTCTTTTATGAACTTATTTCAAATTAGAAAAATCATGAAATATTTTTTATATACAGAAATAGTATTATTTTTCAAGGTTCTTGGATTTTATTTCATCAAATTTGAAGTTCATTTGCACAAGTTTTGATTATTTGAACTTTGCCCATATTGAAATTTTGACTATTAAACATATGATGCTAACTATGACAAATTTTAAACATTTTTAGATATTTAGAAAGCTTGTGACCTCAGGAACATACAAAAATTAGTTGCATCACTTTTAGACTTGGTTTGTAAAATTTTTATGTCATGCTCATTTTTAACCTAAAGAACATAATTAAGCTCATCTTCTGCACAGTGACTAAAACTAAAATATTTTTTCATGTCAGATTCTACATGATTTTACACAAATTTATAAAAAAAACATTCGCTAAATTTGGGGCTTTCTAGAAAAATATATTCAAGTTTGAATGTGCTCAGTTTTGGAATTGGCTGAAATTTGAAAATACGTTTTCTGACTAAGGAAACGGATTCCTCATCTCTATTTGATTTTTGCTCATGGTGACTGTTGACCTCGCACGCATAAAGCCGTAATGCAGCAAGCCTTAGGGCATCTCACGGGCGACAATAGCGTGGCGAACCGGTCGGCAGAGGGAACGAATGGCACCAGGGCATCAAGGCACTTCGGATAGTAGGATTCTTTGCCGGCGACGATGGCTGGAGCTCCCCACCCTCGTGGGCCGCATGGTGGCCGAGCTTGCCGAAGCTCGTATTTTTGTGATAAAGTGGGTTCGGTTAGCATTAGTATGGTCAATGAAGATTGTTTTACCAAAAAATGTGATTGGTGAACACCAGATGTGGCATGCCACCGGTGACCGGCCTTGGGGAAGAAAGTGAGTGCGGCGGTGAGGATCTGAGCACTGGCAGCTAGAAACAATCTTTGAGGTGAGTTCAGGGGTCCCCAAGATTGAGCTATGCGTTAGCAATTAAAGATCTCCCTACTGAGTCGGCCGAATTGGTTTCTCCTCCCTGCGGGTTGCACCGGCGCTAAGGAAGAAGATGTTCTCGGCCAGCTTCAGCTGCAATGAGGTCAGGGACACGGTTAAGGGTCTGAGGGAAGAACCACGGTGAGATGAGATGATCAAGAGCTCACCGGTGGAGGAAATTCACATGCGCGGGGCTCACCTGTCTTTACTCGAGCATGGCCTACTGTCAACCTCAGCCGAGCAGCGTTCTGCCGAGAGTTTCTTTTGAGTGTGCTAATTTAGGTATTAAAAGGCATAAATTCAAAATTTAAACATGAGAATAAATGAATAATTCCAGAAATAAATTCAAATGAAAAATCCAAATATGCAGTAAAGATCATGCCATGCCACTTTATTTATTGTTCACAAATTTTAGGATGTTACAAACCTACCCTTACATTAATCTCGTCCTCAAGATTAGTTGACTCGTCGAAGAAGGATGGGAATTCGGCTCTATGGCGGTCTTTGCGTTCCCAAGTGGCCTCATCTTCAGTGTGGTTACTCCACTAGATTTTGAGCATTTCGACGGCATTGTTACGAGTGTGACGCTCGGCTTCGTCTAGAATGCAAATTGGATGTTTGCGATAAGAGAGATTGGGGTGCAAATCAATTGCATCCAAAGGAGTGAGTTCTGTGGGAGCTCGATGGCACTTCTTTAGTTGAGAGAAGTGGAATACATCGTGCAAATCGGAGAGTTGTGGCTGAAGTTCAAGTTGATAAGCCGCTTCGCCTCTCTTTGCAATGAATCGATATGGACCAATGAACCGAGACGCTAGTTTTCCATGGACACAGAATCATTGAGTACCACACAGTGGTGAGGCCTTGAGATAAACAAGATTGTCCACCTCGAAGCTCAATTCACGGCAACGATTGTCGGCATAGTTCTTTGCCACAATCGCACTTCTTTAGACGACTTTTGATTAGTCAAACGTGATCTTCAACCTCTTGGATTATGGCTGGCCTGAAGAATTGACTCTCGCCTACCTCGCACCAAAATAGAGGAGTTCGCATTTTCTTCCATAGAGCACCTCAAGGGCGACATTTGAAGACTGGTTTGGAAGCTATTGTTGTAGGAGAACTCGCAAACACCAAACACTTCTCCCAATTGGCGCTATATGATAGCACACAAGCTCTCAACATGTCTTCCGAATTTGATTCGTTCTTTTGGTTTGGCCTACTGCTTGAGGATGAAAGGTCGTGCTAAAGAACGGCTTGGTTCCGAGAAGTTCGTGCAGACTTTCCCAAAACTGAGATGTGAATTGAGAGCCACGGTCTTAAATGATGACTTTAGGAACACCATGAAGTCGAACAATATTGCTCATATAGAATTTGGCGAGATTAGCTCCATTATAAGAGACGCGCACGGGAATGAAATGGGTAACCTTAGTCAAATGGTCGACAATAACCCATATAGAGCCATGCCCGTTCGACGTCCTTGGTAAGCCAGTGATGAAGTCCATGCCAACTTCATCCCTTTTCCATTCGGGAACCCGCATGGGTTGAAGCATTCCCACTGGTCGTTGGTGTTCGGCTTTAACACGTTGGCATACGTCACAAATAGCGACATGCGCGGCGACGTCCTGTTTCATACCAGGCCACCAGAATTTCTCTCGGAGGTCTCAGCACATCTTGGTGCTTCCAGGATGGATTGAAAGAGGGGATTCATGTGTTTCTTTTAGTATCAACTCCTTGATTTCAGGGTCATCCGGAACACATATTTGTTCACCACGCATGACCATCCCATCGGCATTCTCAGTGAATTCCGACTGCGCACCTTCATTCATCTTGCGCAATTTCAGCCACTCCTTTGTCATTAAGTTGAGCAGCCTTAATTTGTGATTCAAGGGTTGGTTGAAGGGGATGCGACATACCCTTTTTCAACCACTTCCAAGTTGAGTTTATGGAATTCTTTGATCAACTCTAGTTGATTGACGATAATAGAGGTGTTGACAGCGTGTAGTTTCCAACTGAGTGCATCGGCCAATACATTTGCCTTCCCCGGATGATAATGGATGCCTTGATCATAATCCTTAATCATCTCAATCCATCTTCGTTGCCTAAGGTTCAGATTTGATTGGATGAAGAAATATTTCAAACTTTTGTGATCGATGTATATTTCACACCGATTACCGATGAAGTAATACCGCCATATCTTGAGAGCATGAATGACGGCCACCAATTATAAGTCATTAGTAGCATAATTGGCTTCATGAGTATTCAATTGATAGGAAGCATAAGCCACAACCTTGCCCTCTTGCATCAATACACAACCGAGGCCTTGACGGGATGCATCGCAATACACGTCGAAGCTTTTGTGTATGTCGGGCAATGTAAGTATTGGGGCTATTGTGAGTCTTTGTTTTAACTCTTGGAAACTTTATTTACAAGCCGGTGACCACTCAAATTTCTTCTCTTTCTTGAGTAATTCGGTCATTGGCTTGGCAATTTTGGGGAAGTTCTCAATAAACTGGCGATAATATCCGACGAGACCGAGGAAACTTCGGACCCAGAAACAATTTGGGGCTGTTCCCAAGTGAGCACATCTTGCACCTTGCTTGGATTAATAGCGACGCCTCCTTTGGGTAGGACATGGTCTAGGAAATCAACTTCCTTTAGCCAAAACTCGCATTTGCTAAACTTCGTATAGAGTTGATGCTCGTGAAGCTTGTCGAGCACCATGCGCAAATGAAGCTCATGTTCTTCATTCTTGGAGTAGATAAGGATGTCATCGATGAATACCACCACAAATTTATCCAAGTACTCCATGAACTCCTTATTCATAAGATTCATGAAAGTGGCAGGTGCATTAGTGAGTCAAAAGGAAACCACAGTGTATTCATACAAACCGTAGCGATTGGTGAAGGCGGTCTTTCGAATGTCCTCTGGTCGGACTTTGAGTTGGATGCAGCCAAGACTCAAGTCAATCTTTGAGAAGACCTGAGCCTCACTCATTTGATCGAACAAGTCATCAATTCGCGGCAGTGGATACTTGTTTTTGATAGTAACTTCATTCAATGAGCGATAATCAATAAACATTCGGAGACTATTGTATTTCTTTTTGACAAACAGTACCGGACTTGATGACGACACCACTTCTTCAGTTCCAACCACATCACCTGCTGCTACCACACCTCCAGAAATGATACAAGGACCGATGACTCGATCTCGTGCACGTGGACTGAACTGTGTGATTCTCCTAAGGAATGAACGTCAAGAATATGGCAACAAATAAAAGGAGTGCTGCGCCACCCATCATTTGGGCTGGGCCCATGTAATAAAATCTAATTTTAGACAGATTATAGAAGGATGAGAGGAGATTTCGCCCCTTCCATAGTGTTGGCCGAAATGGCCTCCCCCTCCATCTATTTAGTCGGGTTCGCGTTCCTCTTGTAAGGCGGGTTTTTCTTTGTGTTAGTTTAGCCATTGCACAAACTTTGCTCTTCAGTTGTGTCAGTTGACCACCTGCGAGACAGCCTTTGATAACCCCACTTTTGAGTTGAATCAAATTACTTTTGCAGATTCATTGTTGCCTATATCTTATTCTTGCTAGTTCTTCGAATGCTAGCAGGAATTGAACCTAGTGATCAGGTTGATCGTGCTACCCAGCAAGGTTAATAACCTTCGGAGTTGGTTCAGCGATTGCTAAGGTGCACACGACCTGTTCGTTTGTAGTCGGATCGCGAGAGTCACCTCCACCAGAATCGAAAGTTATCTTCTCACCGAAAGACCGGGCACTCCGACTCTATCAGGACTTCCCCATGGTGACGAACTAGGGTGGATGAAACCTTTGTCTAGCTGCTCCTTTAGTTGTTTCTTTGATTCAACCAACTCATCTGGGGGCATTCGAAAAGGACGTTTCAAGATAGGTGCCGTCCCGGGCAAAAGTTCAATAACGAACTCCATGTCTCGGTCCGGTGGCATACCCGGTAACTCCTCAGGGAAGACATCGGGATAATCACATACCACGGGCACCTGATAAATGTCGGGACACGAATATGCAAATCCGGACCCTCTGTGTATTCAGCACTAGTCCAGGATCACGCTAGTGCACACAGTCTCAACATAGATGAAATATCACAATCATACACAATGAATAATAAATAAAGACTTCATCTATTAATATAGAACTATTGAACGACCTTAAGGTCAAACTTACACTTGTGAGGCCTTGGTGGCTTCAACTCAAAATAAATAAACAACAATGAATGAAGAACGCCGACGAATCCCATCAATATACCACAGTGCAACCGACAAGGTTCAACTCCTAGATATTCGCCTCCTCGTGGAACTTCTCCTCCTTCGAAGTTGTGGTCTTCTCCTCAACTGATGATTTTGTGTGTTGCAAGGGGGTGAGTACATAAAGCACTCAACAAGTCGTGCACAGAATGCAATTCTAACATAGCTATATGCAAGGATTATTCCAAAGAAATGGCTAACATGGCTATTTTGCAAAAAGCAAAGATTTGTAAATTAATACAAGATATAAATTGGAAAGACAAGAAACAAATAATCAGATTAGATAGATTCAACATTTCTCAAGTAAAACAAGTTTCCAATCCTAAGTCAAGTTCCAACCTTTCATGGCAATCCTGCCATCCCATTCCAAGTTTTCATTTCAAAAGTCTAACCCTTAACTGTAATTCCCGAGCTTTGCTCAATACCGTGAGCACGGCTATTCGAATAGGTTTACACTCTGCAGAGGTTATGCACTTTACCCACACGACGTGATATTCTCTTTGTGCCTGGCCATCAGCACACTTCCTTTGGTGTACCGGCAGAGAATTCACGACAAAGCCTTTCAGGAACCTCTACCTTAACCAAAGAACCTCTCCGGTGTTGCCTTCGCTATCACTCCTCTCACGCAGTGCCAGCCGAACTATAGGACAGGCCAACACCGTTGGATGGGTACCAAGCCGCAAAGACAGTACGCCTCCCCGCACAGTACACTTCCGTCTCGTCGCCCGAGGTATCGGAGGAAAGATATCGTAACCCTAATCAACTAGGTCTGCCCCATATCGGATATATGGTCGCATGATTGACTCAGTCAAAGGCTTGCAAGATTAAGTCCTTAAGATGATCGAGGCAAGACTTCCACATACCCCGCCCATCGGGCCCACCTTGGCATTCTCGCCTTGCCACTTGCCCCAATCTAAATCATAACCACCCCGGGCTTGATTACCAAGCACCACGTGCCATCGATAATTTAACCTCGTTGCGTGACATCCTCTCGCCACCGCAACTCAATCTCATCGTGTGACCACACATGACACACAAGTTCATAACATCGTTCCATATTCTATTAGTCAAGATTATTTATCAAAGACTAAAGTACATGTGATGGCGTGGCATGACTAAGCAACTAATACGGTCTAACCATCCCATGTTGATTATTATTACTAACCAACTATAATGAACCAATCTAGGGTGACAATATATCATGGTATACAAATGGCAAGGTAGGGTATAGAGCAATTGGGTATAATAGCTAAGTCCCAAATTTAATTGAAGACATTTGTACATGTCAAATAATATGCAATAAAGTAAAACAATATAGCAGTTTTTGTAATCGTAGGTTCAACATGATCAAAGCACAACTTTCCTGGCACTTGCTATAAACTGCTCTTTACTCTTTTTAATTGATCTTCGGCTTCATCAACCTTTGGCTCTTCAATCGAATGCTTCGACTTCCTCATCCTTCAGCTACTTCGGGTAACTTCTGAACGACACGTCTAACGACAAAGAAGCACAAATACAACAAAACTCAAAAGCAATTCAAATAAACTCCAATTTAATATTAGATTGGTACTGAACGGAAGGGATTGAATTTAGGAACTTAGATTTGATCGAAGATCGGATGAAAGAGAACAGGCTTTCAGAAGGTTTATCGAGAAGATTACGACTGATAATTAGGGAAAGATGAGTATATTCCAAGGGATATCCTTCGAGATTAATTAACTCGATTGGACAGATATTGACATATGGGCTCTTGATCTATAGATCGGGTCCATAAAGATATGTTAGTTCATGATGAACTAAACTGATGCTCAATGTTGACTTTTGTTGACTAGACAAATACACAGTCAACCAAAAGAAAGGTAGACTAATAGAATAGATATGGCACCAGGATATGACATATGGCCAATGGTCTATCGACCAAGTCCACGAATGAATTCTGGGTTAATGGCAGATTAGATTTTCAGGGATAAGACAAGGACGGATGGAATCGACATTCAGTACGATCCGATCTAGGGTTCAGTCATACATCAAAGAAGAGACTTGACGATAACAGGGCGATGACGATATGTAGTAAGACAGTACAAATATCTTACTACGGTGGACACAACGTGGAAAACCGCAATACCGGCAGCGTGGCTCACGATGAACTCAGTCCATCGAACCGGTCTTAAGTTAGGTTTTGGTTCGGCTTTGCAGATGATAGAAAGATAAAGCCAGACTCACAAGAAATGGGGTTAGATCACGATAGGACGATAGAAAGGATAATGACATCGCGCTACGCTCTTGCTGGAATGCGCATATGCGATGATAGCAAAGCGTTAATGGCGGAACGTTAACGAAGAAACGTTAGCAGCGGAACGTTAACGATGGAACGTTAACGACGGGACGTTGACGGCGGGGCGTTAACGGCGGGCGTTAACGACGGGCGCTGACGGCGGGGCGTTAACGATTTTAACGTTAACGACGGGACGTTAACGACGAATTGGACCAAGGGTTAAGTCCGGGTTTGAGCGAAACGATTCAAGGATGAATACACTTGGCATAGAGTAGGATGGTAGGGTTGGCTCTGCGATTAAAGGTTTCCAAAGATGGCGAACCGAAATGCGCACCGACACGAAGGACTAGGCCAAAAGACGTCGGGTAGATTCTAGAACATGGCTTTGACGGCCACCGGGGATCATTTGGCACTATATGACGCGAACGGATCTGAGTTTTACCTTCTGGATCAACGGGGAACGCGCGACGAAGTTTTCTGCCGTAAGAACGCAGTCTGATCGGGGAAGATTGATTTTTCTGCACAAATCCCGTGGGCCAAACCTTGAGTTAGAGTGAGCACCGTGTAGAGGACATCAAGAGTAGTCTACAGAAAAAAATTGCACGGTCAAACTCGCAAAAACGAAGGAGAACGGGTGACGGCAAGATTCGAGATTGGAACGGTCATAACTTTTGATTTCGTGGATGAAACTGCACCAAATTTGGTGGAGAGATAGATCTGACTATATGGCACGAGATGACGTGGTTGTATCTCAGAAAAAATCACCCAGAAGGCGAGGAACGCGATGCCAAGATCGGCCGGCGATGGCGGCGCACCGGAAGAGCTCGTCGACGTTGTAGGAGAAAAAGGGTCGCCGGCGGTGCTCTGTTTGGAATTTTCCAAAACTGTTTCACAGAGGTGTTGCAACCTTCATGGGGGTGCTCCACAAAAAATTTGAGGATGAACGGAGTTCGGGAGCGCCCGGTAGAGCTCGCCGAAGTTCTCACCGGAGTTGGGGAAAAATGCTTGCCGAGGGAGCTCCATTGCGATTCTGATGCTGATCTTTTAGTATGGTGTGGGGAATGAGGAGAGGCGTCTAGGGTTCAATTTTCAGCTACAAAGGAGCAATGGATCAGCGGGAAAAGCTCGCCGGAGTTGGGAGAGAAATCGCTGGCCGGAGGTGCTCCGGTAGGCATTTGCAAAATCTGATTTTACTGGATGTAGAGGACAGCAAGAGGAAGCTCTGGTAAATATTTCAGATCAAAATAAGATCGGGAGTGACTAGGAGAGCTCGCCGAAGTTATGCCTGAAATTCTGCCGGAATTACTGTAGCAGGTACTGATTATTTAATCCGAATTATTAAGTATCACCCATAAAATCGAAATAAATATCAAACAACCGTTTAAAAATCAGAGAAAAATCTGGAACGTGACCCACAGACTTAGTAACACAAATAAAATATTATTACATAAAATAATAATTTTATTCGTGTACAGTAAATACTTTTATATTGTTTTTAATATCTTTTTAATTTGGAAAATACTAAAACAACCCCAAAAATTCTAAGAAAATTCAGGGAGTTTAATTAGGGCATTTTGAGATCAAATAAAATATTTTGGTACCACCAAATATTTTATTTTTGTACCCACATATATTTTTATTTTGTTAAAGCTTTCGGAAAGGCTTTAGAAAATATATAATTTGACAAATATAGAAAATTTCACAGAAATTCCCTTAGGTTTATTTATATTAAATAAGATAGTTTTAGCAAAACCAAATCTTTTATTTTGTCTCCAAACTATATTTTAATTGATGAGACTTTTTGAAAGATTTTGAAATCAGGATTTTAACAAATAATGGGAAAATTCACCGAAGTTCCTTGTGATATATTTTTTTAAAGAAAAAACTAATTCCAACTTAAATAGGGTTTTTATTATTAATTTTTTTTAAGGAAATAGTTTTAAGTTTTACTAAAAATAGGCAAAAGTATTATTCTTTTGAACTCGAGAGAAATCCAGAAAATAAAGAGACAAATAAACTTGAGACAACCGATAAAAATAATAATTTTAAAAAAAATTATCCTATTTTTGAAATGAAATTTTGGGATGTTACAATAAACGTCCAAAATTGAGAGAGAATGGAGGGATGGCTGCTGCAAGGTAAAGGCTTGATCGGAGGAGTATGTGACATGAATTCCATCAGAATTGACCAAAGAGATAGCTCGGTTTGCACAATCAATTTGCCCTTTATTTTTAGACAACCAATCCATTCCGAGCATAACATCAAGTCCTGATGAATTGATGTTGATTAGATCACCCTTGAATTCTACCCCATTAATCACGATTCTTACTCCCAAAAATATAAGTTTTGTTCTCACGACGGACCCGGGCGAATAGATTAACATGTTGTTGTCTAAATAGTTGACTTTGATCTTTTGTTGCTCAACGAATTTTGTGGATATGAATGAATGAGATTCTCCGAAATCAAATAATACCAAGGTGGGAGCTGAGTGCACAAGAAACATACCTAGCACCACATCGGGTCTGTTGCTTGCTTCTTCGGTAGTCACGTGGTTGAGGCGGCCATGCCCATAGCCTTGGGCTGGCTTGGGGGCTGACTGGGCACTTAGAGGGGCTCCATGTCCACTCGCTGGGCCTTGAGGTCATGGCGTGGAATATTGGGGCTGAGGACGAGTCGCCGGTTGCTTCTTTTGCGGGCAATTACTCGCATAATGCCCCTTCTCGTTGCAAGCAAAGCAGGTGATGGCTGCGGCTTTGTTTTGAGCCCCAGATGGCTGTCCTCAGTAGTTATATTGTTGAACCGCAGGTGGTGAAGGACGAGAAATATTCCCTTGAGGTCTTCGAGGTGGCGGTGCATAAGTACAAGCGCCGGGAGGCTGCCAGGTACGCGGTTTTGAGGAACCGCTACTAGTAGATTTTTGCGCCATCCATTTGCGCTTGCGGCTCTCGATCATAGATTTGGCACTATCCTCCAACCAGATAGCCTTGTCGACCAACATCTACATGTTGGGGATGTCAAGGGCAGCGAGAGAGTGCTGCACTTCCTCATTGAGGCGCTCCCGAAAGAGAGCAACCTTTCTTGCCTCGCTCGGTATTTCGTCGGCGACGTACCGAGCAAGATAGTTGAAGCAGTGGAGGAAATCCATGACAGACATGGAGCCTTGCTTGAGATTGTAGAACTCCCTCTTCTTGCTCTCTATAATGCTCGAGGGGATATGCGTGGAGTGGAAGGCGTCCTTGAAAGCCTCCCATGAAGTTGCTTGACCCGATGGGCGAATCTATACCCCTTTATAATGCACGTAAACATTCTTTTCTATGTCCACCCCAAATAGTGCATCCCACTAGAGATGGTCCAACATTCGTGCACCCAGCGAAACATCCCCAGAAACTTGCCTCCATCAAAATTAACCTCTCAGATCTTTCCTCAGCTTTACTCACCCACATCTGATGGCCATTATTTAGTGTGTCTAATCATCCCTGTGGCCCAAACAGTCCTCCCCCACCTACATATTTGGAAGGAGAGCGAATCAAACAAGGAAATAAACAGGGAGGATCCGCATGCAAGGAAACCAGACTTGAATTTTTTACTTGCCAAAATTGTACGTACTACATATTTGGAAGGAGAGTGAATCAAACAAGGAAATAAACAGGGAGGATCCGCATGCAAGGAAACAAGACTTGAAAACAAGGAGGATCCGCATGCAAGGAAACAAGACTTGAATTTTTTATTGTCCTAGCATCGTGATCGTATGTTTTCCGAATATGACCCTTCTCGAGACTTTTTTACAGATCTAGCCCCATAGAGCCTAATTTCAGCGCACGAAGAGCGCTGAATTTTTGTTCATTTTTTATCCACGGAACCAGCGGTCTGTGAGTACTGCTTAATTTTTTTCAATTTTTTCTCGCTGAACCAGCGGTCGGCGAGCGCTGTTTAATTCTTATCTTTTTTCCCTTGCGGATCCAGCGGTCGGCAAGCACATTTTATTTTTCCATATTTTTCCGAAATCATCCCTGTAGCCCACAACAGACCTTCCTCTACCTCCAGCATCAACAAGGAAAAGGAAACAAACGTCCTGGAAAAGGAAATGACCATACATTACGTCCGGGAAAAAGAAACCGGAGATGGAGCAGCGTGGCGGAGATTGCAATGCGCAATGGGCAATGCGCCGGAGAACGCAGGTCTGCAACGGCTCCACGGTCGCCATCGGTGGCTTTGCCGACACGGTGAGGTTGCTGGTCGGCAACCTCGCGGCCGCCGTGTCTCGGCAAATTTATAATTCAAATTTTTTTGAAAATAATTTTATTAAGTACAAAATAATCGAAAGTTTTTTTGAGAATTTTTCTAGAATTTTTTAACCTAATGTGCTATCTTTTCAAAAATATTTCTATATTTAAAAAAAATGAAGGCAACCCACCTGTAGCTTCTTCTAGTCAGAGCCTGCACTGCAGAAGCTTCTTCTCTTCCTCCTCCATTAAAGCAAGAAAGAAGCTCCAAAGCTCCATCAATCCCGCACCAAATCTCCTCTTTCCATCTATGGTGTTAATTCCTAAATTTCGTGCTCTATTGCCAAAATTTCCTGCCAATCTGATTTGACCCCAAATTATGGTTTCCATAAATATGCTTGTTTCGGGGCTATAAAAGCCGGCGAGCTCTCCTCCATCCCATCGCATTGTGTAAATCCCCAAGTGCTCCCTCTTGTAAAGATCGCCGGATTTTGGAGGTAACCCAAGTCATCACCGTCATCTTTCCTGACGAAATTCACCGCAACCGTGACTCCTCCCCCGCAGGAGCCGGTGAAGGCGATCTCGCCGCACTAGTGCCGACCACGCGACCGCCGCCACCCCTAGCCTTCCTCCTTTGCGCTGGTTGTTTAGAGAGCACGCTGTTGTGCTCTCTGTGGAAGCTGCAAAAAAAATAATCCAAAATTAGAAAATTCTTTTTTCTTTCTCTTTCTTGATTTAAAATCTTTTGGGAGCCCGTTTTCGCTCATTCGACCTCCATTTAGTTCCATTTTTCTTTCTAAATTCATTTAAAATTCTAAATTTCTCTGTTGTTATTAAGTGTTGTATTCATACTTATCTTCTCATTTAATTGATAAGCGAGTGTACTGTCGTTGTAGCGTTAGCACGGGCACTATACTAGTAGCCCTGTAGCTATCCCACCAAGCTGTGGCGGTTCCTTGGAGATAATATGTGGCATATTGCACTTTCTCATCATCGTTGCACCTCGCAATGTCGAGCTTGCCTTCGATGTCACGAAACCAATCATCAGTGTCCAACGGATCCGCTGATGAAGAGAAACTTGGCGGGTGAGTCCACTGGAACTCGGCCAAGTGCGATTGAAGCGGCATGGCTGCCATTCCACCGTATGCTAGGGCGGCATTGAGGTTCTCGGTGTTTTACACCATCCTCTCGAGAAGATGGGTTTGCATCACGAGAACTTACGCCATAGATGGTGAAGGAGGCAGCTCCTCAATTTGAACTTCTTGATCATTATGGGCGTTTCCTTGCTCCGGTATAGGTGTACCGGAGAGTTGGGCCTCATGAGAGCGAGATCTCGGGTGCAACAGGTTAGGGTGCGCCAGATTGGGCACTTCACCCTCTAGGATGCAACCTTCACAGGCAGTACCACTAGCCATAAGCACGTGTACAGATTGTGTCATTGGCATCCTGTCACACACATGAAAGTTGAGCGACATATGTGAGACGAATAAGATATCAATTTGAGATAGATGTATAATGAATATTGGATGATTAAGCATGTAATTTTGAGTTTGAGAACTGATTTTCATGCTCAAATAAGATTGCGGACAACAAGGACATATTTCATAAATTCCGATAGATTTTGATGACATTAACACGGTTCAGTCATCATACATAGTTGAGTTACAACATAGAGTCATTCTAACTAATACGGACCATCCCATTAGCATCTTTTTACAAGTTTGGAGCTACATAAGTACATCATAGATTAGCTCATATTAAAACCCAAAAGTGAGCTCCATCGACTAAGTCACCTAGCCTCTATCTAAACATTGCCACCATTACTGGCAGCGTCAGAAGCATCGGGGGCAGCGGGTGGCGATGGGGGTGCAACTAGCATCATCAACTCATATTCGCACTCACCGAAGAAGACTCTCTTCCCACGCACCGCGTTCATGGGACCGCTAGAGCGAACGACCGAAACACGGAGTCCATGTCCGCCCACCGACATGCAAACTTGGCAGACAACGTGGTGGTAGGAGCCATAGGGACACGGGAGGTCCTTCGTGGGCTCGTATGCCTCGTGCTCCCTGTACGCGATCTTCGGGGTGAAGAAGCCAAGGTGGAGCAGTGGAGCCATATGGGTCTCCAACTCGGCAAAGCGGAGGCACGCGAGGATCAACTCGTCGTGGAGGCAGAGGTGGTACCTATCGAGGGACCTCATCAGCCCCACGTGCCAAGCGAGAGAGGCATCCATCGTGGCGTCCACCGACGGGTAGATGTTCTGCAGACTATCCCCCTCACGCGAGGGGCAAAAGGGGAACATCCGAGCCATCTCGGGGAGGTTGTGGCGGAGACGCAAAATGGTGACGTATGCTCCATCGAGCAACGCCAAAAGTGGAGTCGGTGCCATCCCATGATAACGTCGGGCTGGCTCCCCCTCGTGATGCCCATGGATGGTCACCTCCGCGATAAACATCTCGAATGCCAGGCTAATGGCAGCATGGGAGAGGATATACTCCGGCTGCTCGGTAAAACAGGTGCGACGCATCATACCCTACAACGTCTGTTGCACGAAGCCCTCAACCATGGCCCGAGTGTAGTAGTGCGGCTCCCAGCGGTGTGCCATCTTAGAATAGAAGAGTTTCAGTTTACCATGACCTTGTATGGAATGAAACAAGCTAGGTAAAGGAAAGGCGACAAAATGAATATCAAGAATGATGTTGGTTCTCATCCAAAGAGGTTCGCAAATTTTTAGACACTGCTACATGGCTGATAAAATTATCAAAAAAGATTTGTAGCTTTCTGGATGAGTGATGCACCTATGTTAAAATGTCCATAATTTCTACATTGAAAGGTCGACCTACAAAATTGGACAAGTGAGGCTCTATCTGCAATTTCTATCTTGTGCATACTACCCATTTTTCGAATTTCTAACCCTCGTTCCGTAGGTCAAAATTCTACAAAATTTTATAGGTTTGGTCCGGACACAGTATGGTTCCTTCCAAAATTCTTTTGGAATTTTTCTATGTATCTAAGTCAACCAAACAATATCCTAATCTTTCCTTAACCTTACATTTACTTGCGGCGTATCTAGTCTTTTGAAGCAAGGTAACATTGTAATAAATTTTGCCTCTAAAGTGAAGGACCGAGATGGCAAACAGAGGGGGGGTGAATGATCGCAAATAAAATTTCCCCCAAAATACTCCAACAAAAACCTCGACAAGATCGCTCAAAGGAAATCGTGAAAAACCTGAAAAACTAGACAACTATGTGTACCCCAAGCTTGCATGGATAAGTACCATAAAATATGTGGGGATTTTTGAGTCACAATACTGGTTTTCTAGTGTCCAAGATAAAGAGGAATCAATTCAAACACTTGCTTTTAGAAAGGACATCAATTCAAATCACAAAAGTCACTTTTAGAAAAGCAAAAGCAGAATTTCCAGAACTTGTCCTCAATTTGCACAGGAGGTTGGTGGGTTTCTGTAGCTCACAAAATTTTGAGACTTTTTCTCCCTATGAGCATCAGAGTCGTGAAGAACTCCACCAAAGTTCTCCTCAAAAAGCCTTACAGAAAAAACAGGAAAAATATAAGAACACAGTCTGGTCAAGAACTTCGAGCAGAAAGTTTGGGACTCGGTTTTCACCTCATGGCGCCCAAACGGTGAAACAAGTGAACTCCAAAATTTTTCTGCAAGTGGATGTCATAGTCGCGCACCTCCTCCAATAAGAATAACTTGAAAAAGATTTTTCTAGATTTTTATAGAAATCAAACACTGACTGCTGCGCGAAGAACAAGTTCTGAACAAAGTTGGAACTTGAAAGAAAAGATGTTCTCTACTCAATCCAAGAGTGCAAAAGAGATGTAAAACCATATGAACACACTCAAAACATCCAAGATCAGCAGCATTTAGAAGGAGGGGAGGCAAATCCAAATTACATGAAAGTAAATTGCGAGAATTTAATTATGGAAAGTAAATGCTGAATTTAAATTGCGTAAAGTAAAGACATAATGTAAATGCGCAAAATAAATTCAGAGGTGGATGGATAAAACTTTCATTTCTGGAAGGAGAGGTTACAAAGCCTCACTTTCATGTGGGCAAAGCTCAAAGGAGCATTCACAAACCTCAAAACCTTCAAGGGAAGGAGGCTACCCCTCCACCCCTATTTATACTACTCTTGGGCCACCTACCACCCTTGGATGAGTCCCTCAACCCTAGAGCACTCTTCTAAGGGCTAGGATTAACCCACACACACAGCCATGCAAGGGCAAACCCAAAACCCACACACATACCGTGTTTTCTTGCACGGTTTTCAAAGCATACTACCTAGACCCGCTAACCTATCAACTAGACCTCAATCCGACGGCCCTCATTGATCCACGCGGCATCTAGCTAGCATCAACTCCTTTCCTTGTCTTCTTGACTTGCCTGGACTCCGTCTCCGATCATCTTCCGGCGATCTCCTAACCGTCTGGACCTCCGACGCTCCTTGCCTAATCCCGTTCATCCTTCGCCTCACCATGACCTAGCACCGTCGCCCTGCAACCAACAAAGACAAGGAAACACCTCACATAGCAATGCCCACAATGGTGTGCAATAAACCATCCAACTCATCACTACCGCGTCCATACGACCGGTACTGCCACTCCTGGCAGAGACAACTCAAAATGCTTCATTTTGAAAATCAATCCAAATCAAACTCAAACTTGAGCACACCTTGCTCAAATAAAGTCAAATACTCATCACAAACATGGATGGACCTCCACACGGTCCTTCAATCTCTCCCTTGATGAGTATATTGACAAACCACACAAAAAGGCATAAATTTGAGTTTGAAGAAAATGAAGAAGAAAGCAATTTTTAGTTGTAAAGTCAAACTTGGTCCAAAGACAGAAATTAGAACCATGACCAAGTTGACGAAGAGGAATTTAGATTTTAGAGTTAAATTTAAGAAAGAGCAAGTTTTCAACAAAAACTCTAAAATCCAACTAAACATGTCAAATGTGATTATGAGATTATGATCCAACAGAAGTAGTAGCATACAAGGTGCAAATGTTTGACACTTAATGCAAATTTTGATTCATCATCATACAAGACATAGCGAGGTGCAAATGTTTGACATTATTTGCATTCTTTACCCACATATGTCTTTGTTTTTAATTTATTTGCATTTTTTTACAACCAATTGACTCAAGCCGTATGCGACCATCTCAAGATGAACTCTTAAGAGGATGGTCTAGGTCAAACACGATGTATTCCAAGTTCATCCCAAGTGCAATGGGAAGCGGTCTTGTGAATGCAAGGTGTTGAGTCATATGTGCACAAGAAGAGTCAATTTTGTTTAATTTTCATTTTTAGCACAATTATTTATGAGCAATTGATGGACTTTAGCATGGATAAAACTAGTTTCACCCAAGTTGCTATAGGGACTCTAGAGAACTCCAAGATTTCTCAAATTATGGCACAAACCTCTAGAGAAGAAACCTAGCAAGTAAAAGCAACAAGTTTCATCAAGTTTTTCATTTAAAACTTTTTCATTTTAAAGCTTAGCAAGTTAAATGAACTTGGACATATCAGAGCTAGTGGTTTCCTTCATATGATGCAGCATGGTGTATAGCATGAAGAAGAAATCAATTGCATAATAGACAAAGCTCATTAAACAGGAAATGCAGTCTATATGCAATGCACGAACAGATTCCCAAACTCCCCCTCAACAAATGAATCAATTTTAAGCTCAAATCTGGTTAAACTTGAGTTATTATCAAGATTAGGCACAAAGAAAAACCGAATGAACTCAATAATAACCGTAAAAATGTAATGAGGAGAAGAAGTTGAGAAACCGCAAAACCGGATGGCTATAGAGCATAGAAAAGATATAAGAGACTCACTACGGCTTAGACTCGCTCTTATCTTCCCAAAGGATCGACATAGGAAGTCGACTCTAGATCCCAACTAAGGAGTGCACATGCACTGTCTACCAGAGGCCCAATACCGCTAGACCTATAAGACTGTGAGGGAACTCAACCTAGAGAGAAGAGAGAACAACTAATCACGCATGATAGCAACCTAAAGCACAAGATAAGAGGTCCATGGAAGGCATGCCAAGTCTAAGTGAGTGAACTCAACTCAAGAAAACAAGCCCAAAGTCACCCAAAAGAAATACAAATAAAAGAAAAGTCGGAAGAAAACATATAATACATAATATACAAACCAGCTCCCTCACGAAAGGCCGTAAGGGCTCACGACTCAAGCTCACTCCTCAAGGCAACAAATGAGCTATCCAAAGACTTGGTGAAGATATCGCTAATTAAAGGTCACTCTCTCGAATCGAGCGCGATATCTCCCTTCTCCACATAGTCTCTAAGGAAGTGATATCTAATATCAATGTGTTTGGTCCGGAATGTTGCATCGGGTTTTTAGCAATGCAAATAGCTGAAGTGTTGTCACGTAAAAGTGGCACACTCTCTATCTCTAACCCATAGTCCCGTAAGGTCGATCTCATCCAGAGCACTGCTACAAAGAATCGGTCAAGCAAAATACTCGGCCTCAGCGGTGGACTGTGCAACCCTAGACTGCTTCCTAGATGACCAAGAAACAAGAGAAGTGCCAATGAATTGGCAAGTGCCAGAAGTGCTCTTCCTATCTATCCTATAGCCAGCAAAGTCGGCATCGGAAAAGGCTCTAAGAGATAGACAAGAAGACGAAGAGTACCAAATACCATAATCAGTGGTAGCACGAAGGTACCTGAAGATGCGCTTGACCACCTGGTGGTGAGAGGCGCGAGGGGAAGCTTGAAATCAAGTGCACAGACACACAGCGAAATGTATGTCCGGCCTCGAAGCAGTGAGGTACAAGAGGGAGCCGATCATGCTCCGAAACTCCTTTTGATCAGCAGGCTCACCATCCTCATCGGGCTCGAGGACAGCAGTGGTGGCCATAGGAGTCATCACCGGCTTCCCATCAGACATATCGAAGCGCCTCAGGAGGTCACAGGTATACTTGCCTTGATGCAAGAAAGTACCCTCCCGAGTCTGCTTGATTTGGAAGCCAAGAAAGTAGCTCAACTCGCCCATCATACTCATCTCAAACTCTGTGCTCATCACCTAAGAAAACTGAGACACAAGCGATTGAGATGAGCCACTAAAAATTATATCATCCACATAAATTTGGACAAGAAGAAAATGAGACTCATGGTGTCTGATGAACAGAGTTTTGTCTACTATGCCCATTTTGAAGTCATGGCTGAGAATATAAGACTTGAGCCTCTCATACCATACTCTGGGGGCCTGCTTGAGTCCATACAAAGCTTTGGAGAGCTTGTATACATGACTCGGAAACTTGGGGTTCTCGAATCCTGGAGGTTGTTTGACATAAACCTCTTCCTCAATATAGCCATTGAGGAATGCACTCTTGACATCCATTTGATAGAGCTTGAAGTCTTGGGATGCAGAGAATGCAAGCAGGATCCTAATAGCCTCTAGTCTAGCTACAGGGGCAAAGGTCTCCTCAAAGTCAAGACCCTCAACCTGAGAAAAGCCCTGTGCAACTAGCCTAGCCTTGTTGCGAATGATAACTCCATCCTCACTCTGCTTATTTTTGAACACCCACTTGGTCCCAATGACATTATGACCAGATGGGGGCTCGACAAGCTGCCATACCATGTTCCTCTCAAAGTTCTCAAGTTCCTCATGCATAGCATTAATCCACGATTCATCGGATAATGCATGAGAAACATCCTTCGGCTCAAAGGAGGCAACGAAGGCAGAGTGGAGGCAGAAACTGGACAAACCTAATTTTGAGCGAGTGACCCGCTCAAACAGATCACCAATGATCTGATCAGGTGGATGAGCTTTACGATATGACGGGAGGACCGTAAGGTATGGCCTCTACCTCATGCACGTAAGAGGTAGGAGCAGAGCCACTTGTCAAGGAGAGCTCAAGGCAAGGGCTGGTCTCCCTGAGGTGTAGAAATGGAAACAGGAGGCACCTTAGGTGTAGAGGGAACTGGATCCGGTGGAACACCATCATCTCCATCATCCTCATCTTCTACAAAGATGGTCTCGGAGGGATAAGAAGAGCTGAAACATCAGGTCTAGCTCCTGGGCTAGCCTCATCAAAGGTCACATCACAGTCTCTATGATCCTATGCGCATCAACACCTGCACCCTATAGCTACGAGAAGAAGTCGAGTAACCTAAAAGATACCATCGTAAGAGCGAGACTCAAACTTATCTAGGTTGTCGACTTCAAGATAAAACACTTGCAACCGAAAACGCGAAAATGAGACACACTGGGCTTTCGCCCATACCTCAACTCATAAGAAGTGCGATGCGATGTGCTCTCAAAAACACGCGATTAGAAACATGGCAAGCAAGAGCTATAGCCTCATTTCAAAACTTCCTAGAGTATCAGACTGCCTAGCATCGTCCCGCCATCTCAACCAAGGTCTTGTTCTTCCTTTCCACTACGCCATTCTCACGAGGGGCGAGGGAGAAGAGAACGATGCTCTAAACCGGACTCCACACGTAAACTCTCAAAGTAGGAATTCTTGAACTCCGTGCCATTATCACTGCAGATAGCTCGTAATGCACCGGGAGCTAAATAGACAACCTCTCGACCAAACCCCTGAAGTGAGAAAAGTCTCATCCTTCGAGGCCATGAAGAATACCCAAGAGTATCTAGAAAATCATCAACGATGACAAGAACATACCACTTCCCTCTTGCCGATCGCACTCTAGCCGGACCAACAAAGTCCATATGTAAAAGCTGTCCCGTGCATCAATCATCACTACGGGATCGGAGGATGAGAAGCAATAACCATCTTGCCATGTCGGCAAGGAGAGCAAACTAAGTCTTTGACTATCTTGAGTTTGGGCAAACCCCGAATGAGATCGTGGCTGCTAACTCGGGTCAAATGATCAAAACCAATGTGACCAAGTCTCCTATGCCAGAAGGAGAGATCACGGGACTTAGAAGCAATCAAACATCGAAGAGAGTCTCTAGAAGTAGCAGAAAAATTAGCACGAAAAACTCCCAAATCTAGAAATCCCGCAAACTAACCCTCCTGATGAATCAAGAATTCTACAGGCATTACTCTTGAAGCTTACCTCGAAAGAGTCATCGATAAGCTAAGAAATAGAGAGCAGATTGTATTGCAGCTTACTTACTAAGGCAACATCTTTAAGAATGAAATTTTGGCTAATGCAGATGGTACCTTTAGCAATGACTCTACCTGAAGATGCATCCCCAAAAGTGATTAACTCATCACCGGGGGCTCGGACTAGGGAAGAGAACCAACGAGAATCTCCGGTCATATGACGAGAACAACCGGAGTCAACAATCCAAACATCACCCTTCCCCATCCGATTTAACCCGATCAAGACACAAGAGAGAAAGATGACTCAAGATCGGGATAGTGTGAAGACTTAGGAACCCAATATCAACCATACGACACCTCGTAGTACCGACCACGAAGAAGATCGACTCGAGTGTCTCTCTGACGCCAACTCTCACACGATCGAGCAACTCGTAGATAATCTAGAGTCAAAGCTGGGTTGGCACGCCGTGGTGCAAAAGCCGACCATCCCAATAAGGTCGCTCGGATCTCCTACCGAAAACACCTCACGCCACGATATCTACCTCGATGGGAAAACGAGGAATATCAAGAGGACGGCGGAAAGATCGACTACTGAACAGCTCCGGGACTAAAACTCAAGAACTAGCATGAAAACCAAGTCCGGACGCCCCAAAAACAAAGCGACTCTCTAACTCGTCTAGAAGCGGTGTGTGTCTTAGGAGCACTCAAAGTCCGGGATGATCCTGAATACCCTAAGAGCAGAACACGCCACGCCGAGTGATCTTGGCGCTGCCAAGCGTAAATCTACTAGGTGACCATCCTTCTTCTGAAGGTGCATGTGTACTTCGCCTTGCTAGAGGCGTATAATAGAGTAACACCTTCTCGGTCGAAGTCCTATGGACAACCCCAGTGACCTAAACACGGTGGTACTCACTGGGAGCTACCACAATCTCACCACTCTTGGAGCCGCGCACAATGGTAGGAGGATGCGCCCGAGCGTGCTCCAAGGGATCAAATCCTAGACCTTGATTGAATCTACTAATCTTGGATTGGTCTAGAATAAGATTGAGCTTCTTCTTGCCTCCAACAAGCTTCTCGAGAGTGCTCATAAGATACTGGCAATCTCAGAAGAAAGAAGCACAAGAAGAACAGGGGGAAGGAGAGGAAGAAGAAGAACCAGAAAGAGAAGATCTCTCAGCACGTGCTTTTTGCTCCCTTAGCACGGCTGCCTCAATCTTGAGGGCCTCACAAGAAACGTAAGGAGCATCTCTAATCCTAAGGGTTTGGTCTTTTAACTTCTTCTTAAGCTCGACATGGATTTGATCCACATCATCCTTAACCCCAACACACAGCAAGCAACCAGTTTTTGACTTAACTAGTATGTCCTTAGCAAGTTGATCACACTTGACATTCAAAGCATCATTGTCAAGTTTTAGATGCCTACATCCCTCACATGAGTTGACTGGGTCCTTAGAAGCATGCAATTCAAGTTCATCATTTCTAGCAGAAAGCTTTCTAAGGTGTTCGCTCATGGCATCAATTTCGGAAAGCAATTTAGGGCAATTAGCACATGATGGAGTGGAGTGAGCATGAAGAAAACTAGCCTCAACAGAATAGCATCAATGTAACTAGTGCTAGCATTCTTCAACCTAAGACCATCAAGTTCAAGAAGCACACTATCATGTATGGTCCTTAGGTTCTCTAACTCCACAAGAATAGCATCACACAAAGAGCAATCATCGGTGACTCGGGAGGAGAAGATCTAAGTGAAGCTAACTCCGAGTCAAGGTACCTACTTCCTTCTCAAGCTCGTACACCTAGCTCTAGCTCTAGCATGAAATTTTCCTAATTTGCGTAAAGCTTCGTTGAGCTGGTTATAGGAGGGTACCTCATCCGAGTCATTGTAGAGCTGAGTCGCCGATGTCATTGGTGTCGGCCATGAAGTACATGCCGAGAAGTCGCCCGCCCTTCTTCTCTTGCGGATCATCCTCGTCCTCGCCGCTCCATGTCTCCGTGTCGGAGAGGTTGATGTCGCTGCGCGGCGAGGACGCTGTGGAAGAGCTTCTTGTTCTTGGAGAAGTTGCGGTACTTCTTCTCGTGCGCCGATTCACGAACTCGAGGCTTCTTGTTGCGGTTCTTGTCGGTGTAGTCGTTTTACCCGAACCGCCAACGCCGTTTTACCCTTCTCCGGCTTGGGATAGTTCGCGAATGTGGTTGGGGCCACCACACTCAAGCGGTGATCATGCCACCTCTCTTCCTCTCTCTCACCCTCTTGTATGCATGAGAAAACTTGCGGCGAGAAGAGTAAGCTCATTTTCCGAAATTTTTCCAGCTTGGTCATCGCGTAGCTCACAGAGCGGAAAGAGAGAAACCAATAGAAGGATCAAGAAGAAGATCCAATGGGATCGGTGACCAAAGCCATCGATCGAGATTTCGTCTTCCGAGAGACGACATCGATCTCATGAGTCATGAGGCGGGAATAAAGCCCGCCAAGAGTCGAGTCGATAAGTCGGTGGTGTCCTTGATGGTGGTCACCTTCATCTCCCAAACCCAAGGTCGAGTGTGGTCAAGAAATTCCGAGCATTGTCCGAGTCGGGTATATGCAACCAACCGCCGAGGTCGCCAAAATCTTTGTAAACCGACCAAAACACTCGTTGAGACTCTCACCAGCCGCGTTGATCAAATTTGTTGTACTCGCGCTTGAACCGTCTCGCCTCACGCCTTGATTTGAGTAGAGCCCTCCGGTAAGCATCGAGGTTACCCAAATCTCGTGAGCGGAGCGAAGGTGAGAAATCCTATCATACTCACATGGCTAAGACCCTATATGAGAATGTTCCTTCCTTAGCATTCGCCTCAACGTCAACCATATTGATGGCCGTGACATTTTTATCGCCAGGAACCTCATACGGAGTTTCACCTTCTGCCATATCGTAGCCCCGGCGGTGATGTATGACTCCATCTGGGACTTCCAAAAAGGAAAATCAACTCCATTAAAGATGGGAGGCTTGGTGAAATATTTGTCCGTCGCCATGGCTCTTGAGACCAATTGAAGGACCGAGAAGGCGAACAGAGGGGGGTGAATGGTCGCAAATAAAATTTCCCCCAAAATACTCCAACAAAAACCTTGACAAGATCGCTCAAAGGAAATCGTGAAAAACCTGAAAAACTAGGCAACTATGTGTGCCCCAAGCTTGCATGGGTAAGTACCATAAAATATGTGGGGATTTTTGAGTCACAATACTGGTTGTCTAGTGTCCAAGATAAAGAGGAATCAATTCAAACTCTTGCTTTTAGAAAGGACATCAATTCAAATCACAAAAGTCACTTTCAGAAAAACAAAAGCAGAATTTTCAGAACTTGTCCTCAATTTGCACAGGAGGTTGGTGGGTTTCTGCAGCTTACAAAATTATGAGATTTTTTATCCCTATGAGAATCAGAGTCGTGAAGAACATCCGAGCCATCTCGGGGAGGTTGTGGCGGAGACGCAAAATGGTGACGTATGCTCCATCGAGCAACGCCAAAAGTGGAGTCGGTGCCATCACATGATAACGTCGGGCTGGCTCCCCCTCGTGATGCCCATGGATGGTCACCTCCGCGATAAACATCTCGAATGCCAGGCTAATGGCAGCATGGGAGAGGATATACTCCGGCTGCTCGGTAAAACCAGCGCGACGCATCATACCCCACAACGTCTGTTGCACAAAGCCCTCAACCATGTCCCGAGTGTAGTAGTGCGGCTCCCAGCGGTGTGCCATCTTAGAATAGAAGAGTTTCAGTTTACCATGACCTTGTATGGAATGAAACAAGCTAGGTAAAGGAAAGGCGACAAAACAGAATATCAGCAATGATGTTGGTTCTGTCCAGCAGGTTCGCAGAATTTTTTTGACACTGCTACATGGCTGATAAAATTATCAAAAAAGATTTGTAGCTTTCTGGATGAGTGATGCACCTATGTTAAAATGTCCATAATTTCTACATTGAAAGTTCGACCTACAAAATTGGACAAGTGAGGCTCTATCTGGAATTTCTATCTTGTGCATACTACCCATTTTTCGAATTTCCTACCCTCGTTCCGTATGTCAAAATTCTACAAAATTTTATAGGTTTGGTCCTGACTCAGTATGGTTCCTTCCAAAATTCTTTTGGAATTTTTCTATGTATCTAAGTCAACCAAACAACATCCTAATATTTCCTTAACCTTACATTTACTTGCGGCGTATCTAGTCTTTTGAAGCAAGGTAAGATTGTAATAAACTTTGCCTCTAAAGAGACAGTGCAGAGTAGGGTGAGATTAGAAAACTTCATGCTGGTCCTATTAGATTTTAGGTTTCAAAACTTAGCTTTTATAACTTTGAAACGTAGTTTTCATCAATTTGAACGGCATAAGAAGTAGAACAAGGTTTTATGGTGTCGCTTTCCAGAAATCCAGGTTTTGAAGTTTAAGATGAGCACAAAATCCTTTTTGAAGGGTAGGATGAGAAATAAAATCTATAGAGGGGATGATAATAGCATTCTACATTTTCTCAAATAAGCTTTTATAACTGAAAAAAACCTTTTTGAGAGAAAGCTTTGTCCTTACTCTACCGACCATGCTAACTAAGGCTTTTTGTACAGTGGTATGGGCTCTGATACAACCTCTTGTGGGCACCCAGAAATATGAATCGATCCTCGCTTGTGCGTTGGACTTAGAGGTGACACCCATACTCTACTTAAGTGTATGCTCACTGTCACCCAAAAGTCACGTGCACGGAGTATTCACCAGATGGCTCTCACTCAAAAAAATATGAGCCACCTAGTTGCTCCGTACACACTTACGTGACCAAGAGAGTTTCGATTCCATTCTGAATAACCGTACCAGGATTGTAGGATACAACCTCTTGTGGTCATCTGGAAATATGAATCGATCCTTGCTTGTGCGTTGGACTTAGAAGTGACACACATACTCTGCTTAAGTGTATAATCACTGTCACCCAAAAGTCTCGTGCACGGAGTATTAACCAGATAGCCCTTACTCAAACAAATATGAGCCACCTAGTTGCACCATACACACTTACGCGACCAAGAGAGTTTCGATTCCATTCCGAATAACCGTACCGGGATTGTATCCAACCCATCCAGCATAGAACACGTCGTCCGTCTCAGAACCTTGGTATCGCCCATGCCCATTGAGGGGAGCGTGTTGCAATAGTCAAGGGACGACGGTCGCACGTGCACATGCGTCGAATGGTTGAGAACAATTCCGGGTACCCGGATATGTGTCTAGTGCTAGTTCCCAAGATCAACGCCTAGCGCCCACATATCCAGCATTCGAGATGCAACATAACTCATACACACATGATTAAGCATTTGGCATAACATAAGCTTAAACTAGAAACTATTACAACTACTTGATATTACAAATACGTGGCCGACCGGCCAAATATTACATACAAAGGTAGAACACGGTGGAAATTATGCATAAACCAGAAGTAGGACAGCGGTATGTCCATCCATAAACCCATAGGCCACCAACTAGGAAGAGCCCTAGTTCATCCATCCAAATAGTCATCGGATCCCATTTCAAAGTATGAGTTATCGGGGTATTCTTTCGTACCTTCGTCTATATATTATAGATTAAGCAACGGTGAGTACACGTATGTACTCGCAAGACTTTAGTGTATGGAAAGACAATAAATGCAATGTTAGATCAAGGATAACAAGTCACTACACTAAGTCCCATTTTCAGCATAAAGCAGATTTTATTTGCAAGCGAATGTTTCATCAAAACGGTAACGGAATTGTAAAGAGCATTTGATATGAAGCTAATATCAGTAAGTAAAGTTCAATATCATTATTTCACTGCCCTCCTTGGCTGTGAACAGCGAGTAAGCACAGCCATACTTGGCTCTCAAGTTTACCAACACGTTCCAACATCATTTCCAAAAGTTTCCACAAAAATAAGACTATACTTGACATTATTTTCCCAAGTTGCTCATGACCGTGAGCACGGCTAATTAATTAGATTTAAATCTATTTAGAGAGTGTACACTTTACCGACATGACACATTCTAGCAATCATGTCAACAATGCCTCCCGATACTCAACGTACCCGATTTGCTAGACTGTGACGAAACCGTTCAACTAGCTAAAGCCTAGCCTTGCACCAGCTCTGGTGATGTTAAACCAGTGCTGTGGTCCAGAGATCCGAACCTGCACACACTATACTAACGATGGTTTACACCCCATCAGGTCCTCACCCCATGGCAAAGCATACACTGTTGTATTGAAATGCTTTGGCCCCAACACTCGGTGAAGGGAGCAACTACGAGCGACACTGTACCCGGAGTGCCCTTACTACTTTGGCCTACTAAAATGCAAGGCTAAACCCCAGCTAATCTACTAAGCTAAGGCTATCCCATACTAGCACATGTGCTTGCACCAAATCACTTAGGTGATAGCATCAAGTTCGGTCCTTGAATGACCCGGGCGAGAATCTCCCCCCTAACTATGCGCGAGGTCCCTCCTCGTGCCACAAGTTTATTAATAACTCGCCCGCGTCTAAACCATAAGTTTTGGGTTGGATTTTTACCAAAATACACACAAACCATAATTCGGCTCTGTACCTTTACAAATTGCACAAGTTTGAATGGAAATGTATACCAATATTTAAAAGATGTTCTAATAAGCATGTCTAAGCATGTTCATGAGATATTTCACATTTAATACCCAAAATGACACTAAGTAATGTTTACACCATAAGCTAAGGTAACAATAGCAGGTAATTCTAGTGTCAAGTAAGGGTAATACATACAAATGGGAAATAACTACCAGTACCCACAACATAGCATGTTTAACATAAACATACGCGCATTCATATAGTTTGATAAAACAATATAAACATCATAAAATATGGGATCAACATGATCAAAGGAGTGTGCTTGCCTTGTTGCTCGTTGTCAGGGACGTAATCAGGGTCGTAAGTGAGATCGTCGTTGACGGATTCTGAAGCGTCGGTGTCTACGTGTTATATAACGAGAATCGTGACAAATAGCAAACGACAAGTTGTCAATAAAGGCAAAAAGAATTCAGATATAAAAACCAAATGAAACTTACCAAGAAGAATATGGTGGTTTAGTTCTTTGAATTCATTACTTGCTGTATGATAGTTTCATTAGTTCGTTGTTCGTGTTTTGATTCTTTTGTGTACATGTTACTATTATTTCTTGAATTCTAGAAGCTAAAATTATGATCATGTATGTTGATATTTATGAATTCAAGAAGATAAAATTATGTATTCTTATGTTCATAATTTCAAATTGAAGAGGCTAAAATTATCTAGACTAAATATGGTTAAGACATTAGTCAAGGTGTTATGATATGTAGCACTTGGCACTAGGTGTTTGTGCATAAAAAGTGATTTGTACATGTTAGGTCTGCAAATTTTTAGGCTACTGGCTGTACATTCTTGGTTACAAGACAATTCTTGTAATAGAAATACATTAACTACTGGTTTCTAAAGCTCGATTATTCATATTATGGGTTTTAGCATTCATTACACTTAGGGTTATAGTATTAACGGGATTTAGATGCAAAGCAAGTTGTAATAAGATTATATCTTTAGAATAAGGTAGATTTTACCCCCAAAGAGCATTTCTAGGCTGATCTTGTTAATATTTGCATTTAGAAGAGATGTTTTATACATTGCTGAAAAAGCATAAGTGGTTTTAAAGTTTACGCCAAAAGAGATCAAATTTCAATTTAGACTTGTGACTACACCTTACAATATTATTCAACCATTTTTCTGGCCCTAAAAGTGTTTTAAATTTGGTTTCGCATCGTTTCGCTTTTAGCCGCGATAGTTTTCATATATGAGAAGAATAGGGTCTTTTATGAACTTGTTTCAAATTTGAATAAACATGAAATATTTTTTCATAGACATAAAGAGCATTATCTTTCAAGATCCTAGGATTTGATTTCATCAAATTTGAAGTTCATTTGCACAAGTTTTGACTATTTGAACTTTGCACGTATTGAATTTTGACTATTAAACATATGATGCTAACTATGAAAAATTCTAAATATTTTTACATATTTTGAAATCTTGTGACCTCAGGAACATACAAAAATTAGTTGCATCACTTTTACATTTGGTTTGTAAATTTTTTTTGTTATGCTCATTTTTAACCTAAAGCACATAATTAAGCTCATCTTCTACATAGTGACTGAAACTAAAATATTTTTCATGTTAGATTCTACATGATTTTAGACAAATAATAAAAAAATCGCTAAATTTTGGGCTTTCTAGCAAAATATATTCAAGTTTGAATGTGATCTGATTTGGAATTGGCTGAAATTTGGAAATACGTTTTCTGACTAAGGAAACGGATTACTTCAGCTCTATTTGATTTTTGCTCTGCGGCTGACCTATTGACCCCACACGACATAGATCCAGAACAGAGCAAGCCTTAGGGCATGTCGCCGACGGCAATAGCACGGTGGAACCGGCCGGCCGAGGGCACGAGCGGCACCAGGGCATCCAAATGCTTCGGATGGTGGGCTTCTTGGTCGGCGAAGAGGCCGGAGCAGCCCACCCTCGTTGGTCGCACAGCGGCGCCATGGCCGCATGGTGGCCGAGCTTGACGAAGCTCGCATTTACGATAAAGTGGGTTCGGTTAGCATTAGTGAGGTCAATTAATTTTGTTTTACCGTAAAATGTGATTGGTGAACAACAGATGTGGCTTGCCACCGGTGATCGGCCTTGGGGAAGAAAGTGAGTGTGACGGTGAGGATCTAAGCACTGGCAGCTGGAAATAAGCTTTGAGGTGAGTTCAGGGGTCCCCCGGAGTGAGCTATGTGCGAGAAATTGAAGAGCTCCCTACCGAGTAGGCCGAATTGGTTTCTCCTCCCTGCGGGTTGCGCCGGCGCTAAGGAAGAAGATGTTCTCGGTCAGCTTCGGCTGCAATGAGGTGAGGAACACAGTTAAGGGTCTGAGGGAAGAACCACGGTGAGATGAGATGATCAAGATCCCACCAATGGAGGAAAGTCGCATGAGCAGGGTCGCCTATCTTTCCCTGAGCTCTACGAGTTCTCTGCTGCGGGGCAAGACACGGGCGAGCAAAGGGGGCTGGGGAGCGGTGGCCTCATCGGCTTATAGGCAGCGCAAGGGAGCAGTTGCGGCCAGGGCATGGGCGCTGCAGCAAGGGCAAAGGGGCGGTGAGGGCGATGCACGGTTGGCAGCTGCCTTGTGGTTGCGAGAGTGTGCCACGGCAGCATGTGGCCGCATCGGAGGCGTGCCGCGACAATGCCTGGGCAGAGGGGAGAGGCAGGGTGGAGAGAGGAGGGCTTCAGGTGGCTGACCGGTGGCCCCAGGCTGGAGCATGGCCCACTGTCAGCCTTAGCTGAGGAGCGTTCTGCTGAGAGCATCGCCAAATACTTTAGCTATGCGAAATAATTTGGGCAGAGATGATTAGGTGTTTTGATCAGCTCCAAAAGTGGTTCTAAGGGTTTTGAAAAATCTTCAAAATTTCCGAGCTGAGAGACCAGAGAGTCTAATTTCCATTTGCTTTGGTTTGATTCAATTTCGTATTGTAGATTTGAAATGAAAATTCTTGAAATATTGCTGGTTTCAAACTATTTTTGAATTTTTAAGCCATTTAAATGCTGTAAACAAATTCTGGAGAAATTATAATTATTCATCTAAAGTATTTTATTATTTTATAAAATTATTATCCAAGTTGGTTTATCTAAAGTGTGCTAATTTAGGTATTAAAAGGCATAAATTCAAAAATTAAACATGAGAATAAATGAATAGTTCCAGAAAGAAATTCAAATGAAAAATCCAAATATGGAGTAAATATCAAGACATGCCACTTTATTTATTGTTTACAAATATTTGGGATGTTACACCCGTGCCGGTCTCCTCCCATGCCGCTAGTCCCCATGCTAGCCTCTTCCCACGGTGACCTCCTCCTGCCTGCCACCAAGGTAAGCACCCATCTCTAGGATGTACGAATTAGGGTTTGGGGTTGTCTTGTCTAGTACTGGCCACGTTGCTTTTGTCCCTCACCATGCAGCCGTGTTCCGTGCTGGCGGTGGAGTAGGGAGAGAGAGCGGCATGGTACAAAGACCATTGGCGTCATAGATCCATTTTCTCTTTTATCGTAATCATATGAGTATATGCCATAATATTCTTCATAATTGTGCGTGCAAGGCAATATAATGTTTTGTGATGGTAGTTGCCATTTGAACCTTCACTTTCATCTAAGAGCTCAATTGGTTGGCACAAATCTTCGTCAGATTCATGTTTTGTGATCTCATCATTTGGTTCCTCTTTAACTTTTACCACGTCCATCGATTGCTTCGTACTAATTGAATTAACATTGCAAGCATCCTGAAAATTCTGAATTGTTATGTGTAACCAATTGATTCACATATATATTAGATATATAAATTACGAAAGCATCCATGTGTACCTTGTCTACAGTTTGTCCAGCTTTTCTTCTTCGTGTGAAAAATCAGAACCAAGTTCTTGCCGCTGAGTCTCAATTGAAATATAAGTGTTCTTCCAGAAATTTCTTGCATGATGTTAGGAAGTTTTTGGGCTTCACTGTCTATTGTTTTGAGCAATCTTGAGACAGAGTTATTGCTAAATAATTTTACTACTACTTCACAAACATTGTGCAAGTCGTTGTTGCTGTATGATCACTTATTTGAAGGTTAATTCGATACCTGCAATCATATTACATTATATACAAAGTTAAAAAATAACATTGATTTTGAAAGCTCTCAAATATATTTACCTTTGTGTTGTACTTCCTGGCACTTCATTACAATTAGAGCAACTGCCATCCTTTTCATTCACCTTATAAAAGCATTTATCCCAAGACATGTACCACCAACCTATTTTTTCATATTTGATCTCATCAATTTTTTCTTTTGTTGTAACCATAACATCCTAATGTTTCGCAAGGAAAGGTAATTATTAGAATCCTGAGACATGACAATTTTTTTTCTAAAACTACCAAGTTAGCAATAATAACTTTACTTGTTGGTTGTCGTCTCTCATATCTATAATGTCTCTCAATGTTCTTCTATTGTAAAACATCTATTTTTCTATAGTTCATTGTGTGCTTTTGTCGATCTCCATCATCTTTGGAACATTATATTCATTAGAATACCTAAAAATTATGAACCAATAAAGAAAGAAATTTTATGAATATTTGTAAAATTATGATTTGCAAGCTGATGCAATTTACCTTTCTAAGATTTCTGGAGTTTCTAGTATATCTGGGTTCAAATAGACTTGTGAGGCACTACATGTGTTTAGAGACAGACCTATTTAAAGAGGTTCTAGTTGTTACATGCTAATAGATTTTATATTTGCCGAAATAACTTTTGTTATGGGTTGTGGAGTTTAGATTCTTTAAATTTTAAACAACCTCATTCATTGAGATGTTGTATTTCTATTTTTTTTCTTTTGCCAACCATATACTACTTTTGTACCCATAAAATAAAAGCAGTCATTAATTGGTAGCCTTCCTTGCTTGATTGATTTTCTTTCCTGTTGAGCTATGAAAACCAACTTAGATTGCAAGTATGCTTCTTCTAGTGGAATCCCAGAAAGAATCTCTCTCACTTATGTTTTGATAATATATCCCTCTCACTTATCTTTTGAGGTCTAAATAGATTATATAATATAAGGCACAACAGGACTAGTTAAAAAGAAGATGGCGTCCCCTCATTCATCGTCTCAAGGATGTGATGAGCTAACAAAAGAAAAACCGACTCGAGGTCCAAGAGGATCAAATAAAAGGCCCACAGTCCGATATACCATCACGGCAGTTGATCCAAAGGATGTGGTCCCTACCGAATCAAAAAAATCAGCGATAGCATTCCGGATATTATGCGGGATAGTCGCACGGGAACGGGACTCCATCACCTGTCCATGTTGGAAGTCGCTGACTAATGAGAATCACAATGATTTGGTGATAGAAATTCTATCTCTGTTCGAGATCCAAGAAGACTCCGTGCGCTCAGTGCGACGGTATGCACTGCTAGTGGCGGGAAAGGCGTGGAGGAACTTCAAGAGCACACTTGTCAATGAATATGTCAACAAGGACAGGACTCCCTTCTCTAAGTACGGGTTCATTTCTGAGGATGTATGGCAAAGTTTTGTTGACGCGAAGACGACAGATGAATTCGTGAGTCAAAGTGAAGCCCACAAGGCCCTGCAAGCAAGGAACACCCACCCCCACAGACTCGGCACCGCTTGGTACGCGGGGAAGAGGGCACAATGGGAGAGGGAGAACGAGGAGGCCTTCGCGCTATTTGTATCGATCGTTGACCGGCGCGCCAGAGACTAGCTAAGAGCGAGGTCAGATACCACATCTTCTGGCATCGTCTCCTTTACAAACCTCGCGGATGAGGAAGTCTGCCAACGCCTGGTATGATATCCAACTACCAATTTTGTACGTAATTAGTCCATAACTTCATAAGTAAAATAACTTGTCGGGATCTTGCAGGTAGCGTTGAGTACATAATCTTCTGATGGCACTTTTTTGCCAGGCAGGGAGAAAGATGTACTCTCCACGGCCTTGAGAAACAAGGAAAATCCTGGTCGCACGCATGGCAAAGGGGTTTTCATTCCCTGGAAAACGGGTTTCCCAGACGACTTCGAAAAATACGAGAGTAGGAAGAGAACCAAAGCTGAGGGTAAGGAACGGCTTGTACAAAAGATTGAGAAAAGGCTGAGAGAAAAATTTAACAATAAGATAAGAAGCCTCGAGGAAAGGCATAATAATCATGACAGATAGCCTGCGCAAGCCCCAGACATATGTGCGCAAATCAGCCCCACTACCCATAAAAGCAACTATGCATCCGCCACTCCCACAGATGAACACGGCAAATTTCTAGTATGTGACATCAAGGTACTAATATATATCTCTTGAATGCTCTCTATATATAGCTATTGGACACATTAGCTAATTGTGTATCGTTATTTTGGTGGCTACACGGTTCAATCTCCAAGTGAGACTTGCCCATGTCTCCCTTCCTCTTTCGGCTGCTTAGGGGTTCGCGTATCCATCCACTGAAGGGGCGCTGGTGCACAATAGCCTGGTGGCACTGGGTTTCATGAATGTTAATGTGGACAGTGTACATAATAGTTTCAAGACCGTCCCGCTACTAATGCCCCCAAACGACGAGATAGTGATACTGGGGGATGCTATTCGTACATTCATCCAGTGGCCTAGCAGCGACATCTCCCTAGACGCCCAACCTCCTGTTAGTGCTATACCCTTGAGGCAATCATTTAGATGATTGTAACATGACTATGTTTATGAATAATAATATGATTATTGGTCCAATGAATGTATATCATTGTATTGATCAACAAGTATGTGACTTGCTTATGAAGCTCTTTACTTATTGATATAATTCAAAAAATATCTCTGACCGGATATCATCGTATAGGACAACGATGAATAGATCAGCACATATAGTGATCGATGATCATGCTTCATAGATCATGGGATATAGAGATATCATCTATACATTGTGGGCGCATGTTGAAGAACATGGGTTAGATAGACCCGCAATTGGACACTGCGAGAATGTTTCTTTCTTATGTGTCATCAGTGTATCTCATACCTAGTAGATGTATGATCCTTAGACCTGAGATTGTCATATTCCCTACATGTGTAATAGTTTTCCTTGGGGCTATCAAACACTACTTCCTAACCGGATAGTTATAAAGGTAACTTTCATGTTTACTATGAAACGTGCAGAGGGAAGTGAGCAGTCAAGATGGAATTTGCCACTCCAATGAAACGGAGATATATGACAAGGCCACTCGTGTGATATGATTAAGGAAGTGCATGGCCATGCCGTGATTGAGGAGTCAATCACAACTTATTAATATATCACGGATACGAGAGATGGATTGAATCATCAAAGGATGACATACTTCTCGCCTTGAGTTCAATCTTCATATACTTGGCAAAGGATTATTACAAGAGTATTTTTGATAGGTTCTGTCCGATTTGATCATAGTATGTTTGAGAGTTGGCATACTTTGCAAGGAGCCGCTACCAACTATTGGATTGAAAAGGAGTTTTTCGAATCCATGTCCAAACGTACGTGAACCTGCAGGGTCACACACTTAATGGGCTGGGACGCATTAATTTGGATTGGATCCATAATTAATGGACATCGTGGGTTTAGCACACTGATGGGCCTTGGTTTAGGGTTTCATCTCGTGGCTATATAAGGAGGGGAGGAGGGTGGGCGCAGGGTGTGCTTTCCCACGGTTTAGAAATGATTCACTCGAAACCCTAGCCTCCTCTTCTCGTTGCCCCTGCCGAGCGACCAGGTGCTTGCACACCGACGCACGGCATTCCATCCCTGAACGTGTGGACTACTGCGGTGACGCTGCTGCGACTGCGGCGTGGGAGGACGATCCACGGCGAGGCAAGGACGATCCGCTCCATCGACGCAACGACTGCAGCGAGGATGATCCACTACATCGACACGCGAAGGATTCCGCAACTGCGCTTCTAGTGGTAATCTTATCTATGATCCCCTTCTTGCGAGTAGCTTTCTAGTTACGCGGTAAATTTTTTTTTTGTACTAGTGTAGCATATCGCGTTCCTCTTCAGTGCTAGTGTAGCCCCTCGGACCCCAGAGTCGTAGTGTTGCTTTTGTTTAACTCGTTTTTGCAGGGAATTATGTGAAATAGTATGGCCTATGTGTATATGATGCATGTAATTTCCACATGGCCTGCGTGCCATGTCAAGCCATAAGGCTATTTAAATTGTATAACGACCTGCGTATCGACTTGTGATACTTCAAACCTTCATGTAAAATTCATTATCAAAAGTTGTAAGGTGTTGCATCCATAATGATGAAGACGATGGTATCAAGCAAGGTGGCTAGGTGAACAGATCAAGCAAGGTGGCATGGTGAACAAACAAGCATGATGATGGAGATCTTAATAATAAGGGCCATGCTATTTCACAGCTTATTTTGATTTTCTGTGGATGTGTGTTTAATCCTTGCTATTTTCTTTATGCTCATTGCATGTGATGCCATGTTCTTAGTAGATTTTGTTCATCCCTGTAGTTAAAATTTTAAATCAAAATGTCCATCCAATTGTTGCACCTATCAAGAATTTAGATCGTTATTGATATGACTGCCAAAGTAGTATATCAATGGCTATCTTAATAGATGATAGGGATATGTTGAACACATCACGCATAACAATGGTAGATTTAATCAAGCTATCAGAACGGTTTTGGGCTTGAGGACATAAGTGGTTGGGATTTGATTTTAGTAATGAAGGAACCTATACAAGACAATTGGTGTCTAGGAAAACACATATGAGACAGGTTTCTTAATTGGCACCCGAATACGGGAAGTGCTCCCTCCCTCATGTGAGCCCTAGGGGCAGGTTGACCTGGCCATGAGTCAAGTTGACGGAGGCATTCATTACTTATTTTCATACTCAACAAACAAGAGTTACATAAGATGTAATTAGCAAAGGTGTTGCTTACCTATGTCATTAAATTTCTAGCAGTGATGCCAAAGCTCACTAGTGTTTGATGAATATGGATCTTGAATACTCACTATGTGTCTATAAAAGGGACATAAAATAGGAGTGTCTTTTATTAAAATGTTTAATAGAATTTTTACATAAACATAGTGCTTAGAATCTTTGCATGTTTTTGTTGTAGTTCAATGGCACCTTCTCCTACTCCTGCTACACCTGGTTTTGCTTTGAGATCAGTTTTGGAAAGGGAAAAACTTAATGGAACTAATTTTGTTGATTGGTATCGCAACTTGAGAATTGTTCTCAAGCATGAAAAGAAGGACTACGTTCTAGAGAATCCAATTCTTCATGAACCAGCCGAAAATACTCCTCGCAATTTAAAGGTTGAATATGAAAAGCATGTTAATGCTTCTGTAGAGGTCAGCTGTCTCATGCTAGTCACCATGGACTCTGAGCTCCAAAAGCAATATAAGGACCAGGATGCTTACAATATGATTGTGGGCTTGAAGGGCATGTTTGGGAATCAAGCAAGAGCTGAGAGGTATGGTATCTCAAAGCTTTTATTTGCTTGTAAGTCGATCAAGGCAATCCGGCCACCCTCATGTGATCAAGATGATTGGTTACATTGGGAGATTGGAAAACTTGAGTTTCCCTTAGCCTCGGTTTGGCCACAGATGTTATTCTCCGGTCTCGCCTCGAGCTTTGAGTCATTCATTATGAATTTTCATATGAATAGCATGGAGAAGAGCCTAACTGAGCTACATGGGATGCTCAAGGCTGCCGAGGAAAGCATTAAGAAAAAACCCAATCATGTGATGATGGTTCAGAAAACAACCGCATTCAAAAAGAGGAAGGCTAAGGCTGGGGGAACGGGAAAGAGCAAGGGCAAGGGCAAGGGCAAGGCTCAAGATGAGATCGCAAGCCTAAAAAATAAGGTTCAGAAGCTTAAAGTTGGCCCTCAACCTGATACCCAATGCTTCTATTGCAAGAAATTAGGACATTGGAGACGGAACTGCGAAAAGTACCTCGCAGATAAGAAGAATGGAAATGTGGTTTCCACTTCAGGTATTAATGTTATAGAAATTAATCTTGCTACTTCTTCACTCAGCTCATGGGTATATGATACCGGTTCGGTTGCTCACATTTGCAATTCGATGCACGGTGATAAAGAGTAGAGACTTGGCAAAAGGAGAAGTGGATCTTCGCGTGGGAATAAAGCAAGAGTTCTTTGGTCCCGCTGCTGGCACATACCCATTGCATTTGCCTTGAGATTAGTTTTAGAACTCAATAATTGTTATTTTGTTCCATCTTTGAGTAGAAACATTATTTCATCTTCTTGTTTGGAACATGAAGGTTATGATTTCATAATAAAGAACTTTGTTTGTTCAATATTTTTGAATGATATGTATTATGGTCGTTGCCCCATGGTGGATGGGTTATACGCCCTTGAACTCAAGAGAAACACATCTATAACATTAATGTAAAAGGCATCGGCCTAATGATTTGAACTCTACCTTTTATGGCATTGTCGCTAGGTCATATAAATGAGAAGCGCATGAAGAAGCTCCATGGTGATGGACATCTAACCTCATTTGATTTTGAATCATTTGAAACATGTGAATCTTGTTTACTTGGCAAGATGACAAAAGCTCCTTTCACGTGTTTTAGTGAGAGAACGAGTGAGTTATTGGCCCTAGTACATACGGATGTATGTGGACCAATGAGCTCGATTGCTAGGGGTGGGTTTCATGATTTGTAACTTTTACTGATGACTTTAGTAGATATGGATATATCTATTTAATGAGGCACAAATCTGAAACTTTTGAAAGGTTCAAAGAGTTTCAAAATGAAGTACAAAATCAACTTGGCAAATCAATAAAACATTTACGATCAGATCGTGGTGGCGAATACTTGAGCCAAGAGTTTGGTGATCATCTAAAGCAATGTAGAATCGTTCCGCAACTTACTCCGCCAGGAACGCCTCAATGGAATGGCGTGTTCGAACGACGAAACCGAATTTTATTAGATATGGTTCGGTCAATGATGAGCCAAACAGATCTGCCATTATCCTTCTGGGGTTTCGCTCTAGAGACAGCTGCGTTCACTTTGAATAGGGTCCCATCAAAATCCGTTGAGAAGACGCCATATGAGATATGGATCGAGAAGTCCCATGTTGTCATTTCTCAAGATATGGGGATGTGAGGCTTATGTAAAACGTTTACAATCGATAAACTCGCACCTAAATCGAAAAATACTTTTTTGTGGGGTATCCTAAAGAAACAAAAGGATATTACTTTTACAAAGAAACGAGAACAAAGTTTTTGTTGCTCGAAATGGTGTCTTTTTGGAGAAAGAGTCTCTTTCAAAAGAATTCAGTAGGAGTGATGTGTATCTTGATGAAGTTCGAGAATCACATGAATATGTTCAAGCTACCATCAACCTTCACAAGATGTACAAAGTGTTGTACAACTTTGTGGAAGAGACTCCACCCACGTAGGTCGAGGAGGCCACGCCATGTACCTATAAGATATGGGAATGACATATTATTGTTGGACAATGATGAGCCCACGACTTATGAAGAAGCAATGATGGACCTAAACTCAAAAAAATGGCTTGAAGCCATGAGATCCAAATTCAATCCATGCATGACAATCAAGTTTGGAACTTGGTCGATTCTCCCGATGGTGTAAAACCATTGAATGCAAATGGATTTTCAAGAAGAAGATAGACGAGATGAAAATGTTCAGATCTATAAGGCATGGTTGGTGGCAAAGGGTTTCAAACAAGTTCAAGGAGTTGACTATGATGAAACCTTCTCACCGTAGCCATGCTCAAGTCTGTCAGATCATTTTAGCTATTGTTTGCATATTTTGATTATGAAATATGATGATTGATGTCAAAACAAATTTTCCTTAATAGGAATCTTTCGAGGATGTATACATGATACAACTCAAGGTTTTGTTGATCCTAAATATGGTAAAAGGGTATGCAAGCTTCAAAGATCCATTTATGGGTTAAAGCAAGCATCTCGGAGTTGGAATATTCGTTTTGATGAAGTAGTCAAAGGGTTTGACTTTATCAAAAATGAAGAAGAGCCTTGTGTTTACAAGAAGGCTAGTGGGAGCGCACTTGTATTTACGATTTTGTATGTGGATGACATATTATTGATCGGGAATGATATTCCTATGCTTGAAGATGTTAAGACTTCATTGAAAAGGAGTTTCTCAATGAAGGACTTGGGAGAAGCATGCTATATCTTGGGCATAAAAATCTATAGAGATAGATCAAAAAGGTTAATTGGATTAAGTCAGAAAACGTACATTGACAAGATATTGAAAAGGTTCAATATGCATGAATCCAAGAGAGGTTTCATGCCAATGTCACATGGCATTAGTCTCTGCAAGAATCAGTGTCCTTCAACATCTGATGAGCGAGACAGGATGAGCAAGATTCCATATGCTTCTGCTATTGGGTCTATTATGTATGCCATGATCTGTACATGCCCGGATGTCTCATATGCTCTAAGTGTCACGCGTATACCAAGTGGATCCCGGTGATGGTCATTGGATAGCCGTAAAAATATCTCAAGTACTTGAGAAGAACTAAGGGTATGTTCCTTGTTTTGGAGGTGAGGAAGATCTGTTACAAAGGGTTACACCGATGCAAGCTTTCAAACCGACAAAGATGATTTTCGATCGCAATCCGGGTTTGTGTTTACACTTAATGGAGGAGCGATGGTGGAAGAGTTCCAAGCAAAACACGGTGGCGACTCTACGACGTAAGCGGAGTACATTGCGGCCGGAGGCCGCAAAAGAAGCTATGTGGATTAAGAAGTTTATCACAGAGCTTAGTGTGGTCGCTAGTGCCTCTAGTCCAATGGACATCTATTGTGATAATAGTGGTGCCATTGCACAAGCAAAAGAGCCTAGATCACATCAGAAGTCTAAACACATACTCCGGCGCTTTCACCTTATTCGCGAGATTGTGGATAGAGGTGACGTGAGAATATGCAAAGTACATACGGAAGCCAATGTGGCCGATCCGTTGACAAAGCCACTGCCACAGCCTAAGCATGAGGCACACACGAGGTCTATTGGTATTAGATACTTAATTGATTGACTTAAGTGCAAGTGGGAGATTGTTAGTGTTATGCCCTTGAGGCAATCATTTAGATGATTGTAACATGAATATGTTTATGAATAATAATATGATTATTGGTCCAATGAATGTATATCATTGTATTGATCAACAAGTATGTGACTTGCTTATCAAGCTCTTTACTTATTGATATAATTCGATAAATATCTCTGATCGGATATCATCCTATAGGACAACGATGAATAGATCAGCACATGTAGTGATCGATGATCATGCTTCATAGATCATGGGATATAGAGATATCATCTATACATTGTGGACGCATGTTGAAGAACATGGGTTAGATAGACCCGCAATTGGACACTGCGAGAATGTTTCATTCTTATGTGTCATCAGTGTATCTCATACCTAGTAGATGTATGATCCTTAAACCCGAGATTGTCATATTCCCTACATGTGTAATAGTTTTCCTTGGGGCTATCAAACACTACTTCCTAACCGGATAGTTATAAAGATAGCTTTCATGTTTACTATGAAACGTGCAGAGGGAAGTGAGCAGTCAAGATGGAATTTGCCACTCCAATGAAACGGAGATATATGACAAGACCACTCGTGTGATATGATTAAGGAAGTGCATGGCCATGCCGTGATTGAGGAGTCAATCACAACTTATTAATATATCACGGATACGAGAGATGGATTGAATCATCAAAGGATGACATACTTCTCACCTTGAGTTCAATCTTCATATACTTGGCAAAGGGATTATTACATGAGTACTTTTGATAGGTTCTGTCCAATTTGATCATAGTATGTTTGGGAGTTGGCATACTTTGCAAGGAGCCGCTACCAACTATTGGATTGAAAAGGAGTTTTTCGAATCCATGTCCAAACGTACGTGAACCTGCAGGGTCACACACTTAATGGGCTGGGACGCATTAATTTGGATTGGATCCATAATTAATGAACATCGTGGGTTTAGCACGATGGGCCTTGGTTTAGGTTTCATCTCGTGGCTATATAAGGAGGGAGGAGGGTGGGCGCAGGTGTGATTTCCCATGGTTTAGAAGTGATTCACCAAACCCTAGCCTCTCTTCTCGTTGCCTCTGCCGAGCGACCAGTGCTTGCACACGCGCACGCTGCGTTCCATCCCTGAACGTGTGGACTACTGTGGTGACGCTGCTGCGACTGCGGCGTGGGAGGACGATCCACGGCGAGGCGAGGACGATCCGCTCCATCGACGCAACGACTGCGGCGAGGACAATCCACTACATCGACGCGCGAAGGATTTCGCAACTGTGCGTCTAGTGGTAATCTTATCTGTGATCCCCTTCTTGCGAGTAGCTTTCTGGTTACTCGGTAGATTTTTTTTTGTGCTAGTGTAGCATATCGCGTTCCTCTTCACCTCCATCACTGAAAGTATCTCAACTGCCTGAGTCATCTACTGCACCTCAGCAGGCCACCAAATTGGCTCCCGTTCCCCTGCATCAAAGGACTTTCAGTCGGTTGGTGCCCACTCATCTCCCGTAAAGACTCCCTATACCAGAAAGTAAGGCAAGGGCAAAGCGAACCAGATCATGAAGGCATTGGACTATCCGATTGCCCCACTGGCCCAATTATACTGGCTAGGAGAACCTTTAGTAACGGGAGATCGCCTGGAGAACATATCTATAGCTTGCGTTAGATTGCATAATTGGTATATGCAACAAGCTAAAAAACCAGTGCAAGACCATATAACAAGTATCTCGGTCAGCTTCAAACCTGCGCATCTGTTCAACATGTCATTGGGGTCTTCTTCGTAGTAGACTTCAAGGATCTGTTCGATGTCTTCAACCTCGACGCCCTCAACGTTGTGCTCTTGAGATGATGGATATTGTAAGTGTGTGCATCACAGTCTACATTCGTGTAGTACTGATAAATGTCATATATATATAACTCCTTGCTTTCGTATATATAGATACATGCTCTCTGAAGCGAGATAAAACAAACAATCGGTGGGTTTCTTGGACCCACACATAGTCTCGAAGCAAACAATGGATGAAAAATATAAACATCATCTAGGAATACATGGAACAGGCATTGGTGGCTGTCGACGATCGGGATCGCCTGACCGCAAGGAGGGAGTGATGTGGGAGCAGGGCCCAAGACCGTGCCCGCCCGGAGGAAAGGGTGCAGTCGCCGCTGAGAGAGAGACTAACACGAGGAGTTATACTGGTTCGAGCCTCCGGCACGGGTAACAGCTCTACTCCAGTCTTGTCCAGAGGTGAAAGGTGGAAGATGATGCACTGTCATTGAATACAGTGGGTGCTCAAGCTTGGTTGAGCACCGGAGCCAGCGTGTTGTGTGTGTGTGTCCTCTTTCCTTTACCTTTGTTCTACTGCCTCTACCCCGCGCAGGGGGAAGACTTTTATACCTCTACCGTGTGGTTCGTTACAGGGAACAGTCGGATAGATTCTCGAGAGCGTGGCACCAGACTCGGACGTGATGCGTGGTGAGGTTGGGCGATAACGGCGCCGAAGTCGCAGCCCACGTTCGACTTGACTCCACCTTTTAGGGCCCTCCCTTTGACTCGGTAACCGCCGGCTTTGCATCCCCGACCAGGTCCTCCGAGCCCGACCTTGCTGGCGAGCTGGCTCCTCAGTTGAGCGAGGTCGAGCCAACAGATCGCTATCCGCGCAGGGGTAACCAGTCCCCGACAGTGGCTTAAAAAGATAAAGAGTTCATATTTTTACCCCACAACCGAGGGTAAGTGTTGCACTACTTGCTATACTTTGATTTGTACTTTGCACGTAACTCAGTTTTGTTAATTGATCATGGCAACATACCTGTGTAGGTTTCACTGGGTTCTAATTGTAATTCATCTAGCCATGGACCGGACCGGGTTATTTACCTTGATTCATTACAGAGTGGCAGCCACAACTTGATTTCTATCACGAAATTACTCAACAGGTAATCACGTTTCCTCCATAGATAACATGGTCATGTAGGTTGTTCAAGGTGTACGTTGCTCCTGAAATGGCTGAGGCTAACCTTTTGCAATCACATAGGACGTTCAGAGTGTACAAAGCTTATAGGGGGCCTTTTGGCAAGGACGAGGCGAAGCTGAAGCAAAATTTTAAGTTTCCGGTATCCACTATACACAATAATCCTATATCAAACTCCATAATAATGACTCTGGAACTAACCAATTCTATATTTGCAGTGCCACCAGCAAGGAAAGGGAAATAACCGTTATGGATTTTACGTTTGCCACAACATGCAACTCCTCGTCAATAAAAAAAAGACTAGTCAGGCTATAACTGCGTTGGAAGAGACCGATCTGATGCGAATTAGAGGACAGCTTTGTTCCTTCTTGATCAGTCATGTCTTAAATCCAGAAGGCGAGTTCCACGCTGCCTCACTTCAGGAGTTGTGTTTTTTCTGAATTACCATTTGGGTTAATTTGTCAAACTTGTGTTGTGGATTTGTGAATTGTAGTTGTGCATTCAATTAATTGGTTAATAATATTGAGTTTCATTTGTTAATATATCTAAGTTTATTTCTGAAATAGATGTGACGTGCAATAATCTATACATTATCTGCTTGCACTGTAATGTAATCTGAGTTGATTGCTAAAATGAATGTAATGATTGGTGAATCAAATCACATAAATACATGAAAATAATAGTAAGTCATATATCAACAAAAGCAGTCGCCAACAACTTCATGTCTGAAGCCAGAATGCTCCAGTGTTAAAACAAAATCTTAATAAATGCAAAGCTTCTCCAACATAGATGCTTTTAGATGAAGCCACAAGCTGGTCACTGTTGCAAACGACAGGAATTCTGTAGAATATGCTCTCAACAAACAGGATCAATGCACTAATTTTATATTTAATACAACTTAAAGATGAAGCCACAAGCCAACCATTTAAAGCAAATCCTGGCTTAATGATAACATAATGCACATAGGGATCTGCAGATGGGATATAATGCTATTCTGGAATCAGGTGGCTAGCAAAAGATTTAGGGTGTGTTTGGTTGCCTACATGAAGTCTGAATCGCATGAGTGGATGTAACTGTATCTGTTAGACACATGTTTGGTTTCATGTTCATCCAGGCCAGGTGGATGCAATTGCACCCACTCATGCAGGATAGAGGAAACACAGAAATTGAGTTTCTCTCCAATGCAGGCCCATGAGATGTATAAACAAGCAACCAAACAACTCAACTTGCATCCACTCATGCAGACCAAGGCTAACCTAGATAGCTCATACGAGACAGGCTAGGGTGGTGCAGACAACCAAACACACCCTTAGTGTTTCGTTCCAGACAGGTTCTCTTCTCCTACTTCCTGTGACATCATCTCTTCCATCAGAGGCATTATACAAGATGAAGTGGTCTCCAAAGATGAAACACCCAAGAAGGATGTCATGTGCATAAAAGAAAATGAGCCAAGACTCACCAATTCCACATAAGATGGGATTCAAGTCATTTGCATCTTAAACCTCCAAAAGAACAAGATAGGTCGCCTTAACTCAAGATTATCCATGTAGATATGGGGTGCGCATTGCAATGCAACACAACTACACTACACTAGTTTAGAGCTTACTCAGAGTCAACATACTAGCGGCATACCATTTCCATTTGTTGATGCAGTTCGAGCAGATTGGACAGACAACACAAGTACACCACACTACGAAGCATAATCACGACTCTCAAAGTCAGAGCAAACATCAAGCTGCCCACAACTACAGAAAACCGGCGATCTAACCACACGACCATTTTAGCCGTGTTCCAACCAATAACGGCAGCACCCATCCTAGTTTCACCCAAAACCACCAAGCAAGCTCGTTCTTGCCCTTTCTTGGATTTAAGCCGCAGTCTACCAGAGACCAATCAGTTCATACCCACAACCTCGCTGGATTCTTGGTGAAAAATCTGGAGCTGCAACAGCAGCTAGTTCAGTTCAATTTCAATCGAAAGAAAACGATCGCATCTATATATACCATCACAGGAAGGACAGACACACAGATCGCAAGGAACAGGGGAGCAAGATTCAGAATCTACTGAGCAACAAATCGAGAAGAAGGTGAAGAAAAAAGAGTACCCACATGGTGGCTAAGCAATCCAAGCAGGTGGATCTCGCGCCTCGCGGGAAGGGAAGATCAGGTGGATCTGATCTGAGATGCTGATGCCGGAGCTGGAGCCGGATCCAGGTGGATCTGATCTTGCGCCTCAGTGTCGCCCCTGGAATGCGATCTGGTGAACGCGAGCGGCGGGGAGTCAGAACGCCGGTTGGGGGTAATCGAAGCGCGGGCCTGGGGGAGACTCCCCCTGAGGCACCAGCCGGGGGAGTCGGGGCCGGGGGGAGACGCCGGCTGGAAAGAGCGCAGGCCGGGGCGATCGTGGCCGCCGGGGCCAGGGGACGGGAGAAAAATTTCAGATCTAAGCTTGGGGCTTGGGGCGGCGCCGCTGGGGGACGGGGGATCGAATGGGGTTAGGGGTCTGACCGGTTTCCAAATCCAGATATCCGAATAATACAAATATCCGATATTCGGTTTCCGATCTATATTTTTCGTATAGTGTGCGCTCCGAATCCGATCCGATATCCGTTTTTAGCTATCCAGATTTGAACCCGAATTCGGCCCGATATCCGATTTCATTTCCGAATCCAGTTGAAATCGGATCCGACTCCGGATTGAACGGGAACTGTTCGTCCCGTTTTCACCCCTACATGATATCCACTGGCCTCTTACATGCGCGTCAATCTCAATTATACCCCAACTTATGTCGAATTCCTAAAAAGCCCATACTCGCCTCAATGGGCTTTCTACTTGGGCAGAATTGGCCCCTCATACACTTATTTGTCGGGACTTGTATTATCTATTATTGAAGATTCAATCAACAAACAATAAATTTGCGATAGAAAGAACAAAAATCTTTAGCCTAGGCACCGATCAAAGCCTCGACAGACGTTTTCGCTCATTCTGTCGCGTCGGCCTCCGGAGGGCTGGCGCCCGATGACGGCGCCGGCGCGTCGGATGTCCCGAAAGACGGCGAGCTGGCGATCGATGGGGATGGCGACGGCACGTCGGCGGCCGGTCCGCTGGCGCCATACGAGGGCGCTGGCGTGTCGGCGTCGAATGAGTACGGTCCCGGCGCGCTGGCGCCGTAAGAGTAGGGCGACGGCGCACTGGCGCCCCACGCCGAGGGCGGCACGGCGACCTCGGCCGACATGGAGCCGGAGGCCTCGGTGATGAGGTCCAGCGTGACGCGCAGCAGCTTCTCGAACTCGAGGCTCTTGGTGACGACGGCGTTCTTGATCTCGCTGATGGGCGCGTCCTTGCAGCTGTCCTCGCAGGTGGACGTGCTGCCGAGCGTCGCGGACAGCCACGACTTGACCTCGAGGAACTTGGCGTCGGTGAGCTCCCGGGTGAGCGCGCTGAGGTGCGCCACCGCCTCCTCGATGTCGTCGGAGCAGCTGTCGAGGCACTTGAACAGGGAGTCGTCCTTGACGTCGTTGAGCTCGTGGTGGGCAAACGCGGCCACCGCCGTGCCCACCTCGGCCACGACGTACACGGACAGTTCGGCCAGCCGGCGCGCGCTCGCCGTCCGGCTCTCCGGGTTGGCCGTCAGCGCCAGGATGCAGACCTTGGGGAACAGCGTCTTGTTGCACGCGTCCTGGAGGTTGTCGCCGAGCGGGATGGAGCGGGCGACGGGCGAGGTGGAGATGAGGAGGAGGAGGAAGGGAGCGAGAGATCGAGGTGTGGCCATGGTCGCGGAGTTCTTGGAGTTTCTTGCAGCGGCGAGGAGGAACGGTGAGTCTTGCATTGGGTTATATACTAGCCACCGTGTGTTTTTGCAGGCAATGAGTTTTATGGCCAAGGACTTGTTCTTCCTGCAGGCATGGCTTACCTTGGTTTTAGGAGAGTGGAGTGTGCCTTCTCTGACAAATGTTGAGTTTCTTTTGGTTGCAGTTCTGTGGCTGTCAACTAATTTTGGCAAAGGGTTTTACATTCTCAGGATCAACTGTGTAAGAACAAAACCAATTAATGATTGTGAAATGCATATGCATGCATGGTTTCAAAAATGCATTTCCCGTTCTCGTTTCCCCTTAAATCCAACAAGCTAAAGTTCAATGAAAGAAAAAGAAAAGAACCATAATTTACAAGCGAATGTTCACAAACATTTAGCCTTAGTTGGAACTCAAAATTGTCAAAGTAATATGTTTCAAAATCACTTCTTATACTCTACTATTAGAAGGAATAAGACCATTTAACCCATGAACTATTCTATTTATCAGAAAATCAGCTATCAACTGCGAAACGGGGTAACCAACCCTCCTCAGCTATCAAAACCAGGCAACCAACCCTATTGAGGCCGCTCTGACCCGATTTTGCACCAAACATGGTATCCATATGTGTTGAGTTTGAGTGTGATACCAAATTTGTTTCCTACTCTATCTTAAATCTACTCTATACGGAGTATGTTATATATATATTGTTGAAATAATTAGCACTTTCAGGTTTATATAAATTCCGAGATAAAACATGAACATGAACAGATTGACTAACATGATCATATTGTGAGAGTATAATCTACACATGCATATCACAAAACTACACATGAATAGATCTACTATACTCAGGAGTAAAGATTAAACATGATTCTCACGTACCGATCTACTGTAGAGGAAGCAATAGTTGATGTAGATGGTACGTTGTTGATGACGAGAACGTGTTGGCACCGAGCGCGTCGACGACGAACAACGGCGCCCGAGTGTACTGGTAGACGAGCCGTGATGACGATCGTGAGCAGTCGCGCGAAGCACTTCCCAAAAACCTTATTCGCCTTCTCCCGGTGTAGGATCGCAAAGACGACAGATTCCGAAGACCTGCTCTCCCGTTCGCCGGTGAACGCCGAGGCAGCGGGATGAGGCGGACTACGGTGGCGGCGCAGTACTGGAAGAAGGCAAAAGCTCGTGTATAGATCTGTTTTTCTGCTCATGGACTCGGCCAGTATATATAGAGACAGAAAACGCGTTTCGCGGTTTGGATCTGAAACCAACACGATTTTATCTCTATATCTCGAACTGATCCCGAATAGCAAAAGATAAAACTGCAAAAGGAAGTTGCGTCTGTGCAAGGCATCAGGTCCGATTTCGGCGGACCATTCACGTAGGTGCCGCGCGCCCGCCGCCCATGCCCAAGCCCAAGCCCAAGCCCAAGCCCTGCGAGGCGAGGCGAGCGAGCGCGCGTGTGGGTTCTTTCTCTTCCCTCCATTGCCATGTGTAATAGGGAGAGAACCAACTCCATATTTAAGTAGGTCTCTCTCCACCTCCACAATCAATATGGTACTAAAGACATCCCACCCCTCTCCCTTCATGAATGGGCCTTTGAGATTTATTGGATTTTCATTTAAATGGGCTAAGCCCATATAATTCAATAATCCCCCACCAAATCTCAAAGGTCCTCTCAGAGATTTGCCTGTTCCAATACTGTTTGATATACCAGCGTTTCGATGGAGACTGTTAAGTTGAACATGAACATTAATCTACACCGATCCACAACTTGAACAATGGACTAGGCCTTGAATTGCATGTCTTGTGTGGACAAGTTTCACTTAACACCAAACTGATACTTGGCTGCCTGTAGCCTACCCCGCGGGTGGAGCATATACGTCGTACTCCTTGGTCTATTCATGAGCTTACTAGAGAACACCTAGTCTCATAGATTACGACGTTTAATAATCGACCTCATATAGGTATGTACTTTCAAGAGCGCCCTGTAGAATAGCGTCTTCGCTAATTAAAGTCAATAGTACACATTAAGGCATTTGCCAACCTGCCTAACAGTCAATCAGCCGACTAACCTTAGTCAATTAGCTGAATATGAGAGTATTGCATCATGGATTGGGTTAAGGACTTTTACTCTCCTTCAGTTAACCAACAACTTGTTTTTCCTAGGTCCTACTTCACGGGATCTCCGATCACATAGGTTGGGTTACCATTGTGGTGTAACTTCTCATGTGGGTCTCATGCCCATCTCCCTCGATGCATTATCTATCACATTTCGTGATAGTCCCTTTGTAAAGGGATCTGCCAGGTTTTTCTCAGTTTGGATATAATCCAATGTAATAACTCCGGAGTTTCTCATTTTCCTGACAGACTTCAATCGTCTTCTCACATATCTTGAGGACTTCATATTATCCTTAGAACTGTTCACCTTGACAATTACCGTTTGATTGTCATAGTTCATGAGAATAGTCGGTATCGGTTTCTCAACCACCGGTAAGTCCATCAAGAGGTCACGTAGCCATTCTGCCTCAACGGTAGCAGTATCTAATGCTGTGAGTTCTGCTTCCATGGTTGACCTCGTCAATGTGGTCTGTTTGCAAGACCTCCATGACACAGCACCACCCCCTAGGATGAAGACATATCCACTCGTGGCATAAAGCTCATCAGCATCTGATATCCAATTTGAATCACTATATCCCTCAAGTACCCTGGGGTACCCTGAATAGTGAATTCCACAACTCATTGTTCCTCTTAAGTAGCACATTACCCTTTCCAGTGCATGCCAATGATCATTACCCGGGTTTGACATGAACCGGCTCAACTTGCTCACAGCAAATGAGATATCAGGTCTTGTAACGCTAGCTAGGTACATGAGCGATCCAACAATCTGAGAGTATCTCAATTGGTCTCGACCAATTCTCTTATTCTGTCACAGAATCAGACTAGGATCATAAGGAGTTGAAGAGGGTTTGCTATCCATATAGCCAAACCGACTCAAAACCTTCTCAACATAATGAGATTGCGAAAGTGTAATCCCATTGTCACCCTTGATTAACTTGATGTTCAAAATCACATCAGTCTCTCCAAGATCCTTCATATCAAAGTTCTCAGACAGAAAAGTCTTAACTTTGTTAATCATATCAAGATTTGTGCCAAATATCAGTATGTCGTCAACATACAAGCACAATATAACTCCCTCACCCCCACCATGCAGATAATATACACATTTATCTGACTCATTCACTGCAAAGCCTACAGTAGTCAAAGTTCTGTCAAACTTCTCGTGCCATTGCTTAGGAGCTTGTTTCAGGCCATACAAAGATTTCAGCAATTTGCACACCTTGCTCTCTTGACCTTCTACTACAAAACCATCAGGCTGATCCATGTAGATCTCCTCATCCAACTCTCCATTAAGGAAAGCTGTCTTCACGTCCATTTGATGAACGATAAGACCATATGAGGCAGCCAAGGAAAGTAGCACTCGAATAGTGGTCATTCTAGCGACAGGTGAATAGGTATTGAAAAAATCTTCACCATCTTTTTGTGTGTAGCCCTTAGCCACAAGCCGAGCCTTGTACTTTTCAATCGTACCATCAGGCCTAAGCTTCTTCTTGAATACCCACTTGCAGCCAACAGACTTGCAACCATAAGGTCGTTCTGTGACTTCCCATGTTCCATTAGAGATAATGGAATCCATCTCACTACGGACTGCCTCCTTCCAAAGAGTCAAGATCCGGGATGCATAGGCTTCAAATAGACGTGGAGTGTCATCCACGAGGTACACAAAGGAAATCATCACCAAAAGATTTTGCAATCCTTGGTCTCTTGCTCCTCCTTGGAGCTTCACTATCCTCCTCCTCAGGAATTTGCTCAGGTAAGTGTTCAAGAGATTCAGTAGGTTCAGGAACTATCTCAAAATTTATTCTAGACATGCTATGCTTCATAGGAAATATATTCTCAAAGAATGTTGCATCACGAGACTCCATAATCGTATCGACAAACATGTCGGATACCTCTGATTTTACTACTACGAATCTATAAGCTATGCTCCGATGAGCATATCCAAGAAATACACAATCCACAGTTTTAGGCCCAAGTTTGTGTTTCTTAGTTATCGGTACATTGACTTTTGCCAAGCACCCCCAAGTGCGCAAATAAGAAAGTGATGGTTTTCTCCCAACCCATTCCTCATATGGGGTTTTCTCCTTATTCTTTATTGGAACTCTATTTAGAACATGAAATGAAGTCAATAAAGCCTCCCCCCACCATGCCTTAGATAAACCCGTAGTGTCTAACATGGCATTCACCAAGTCAGTCAAAGTGCGGTTCTTTCTTTCAACAACCCCGTTTGATTGGGGTGAATAGGGAGGCGTTCTCTCATGTATAATCCCAAGTTCCGCACAGAATAAGTCGAACTCATTAGAGAAATACTCTCCACCACGATCTGACCTAAGTCTTTTGATCTTTCTTTCAAGTTGGTTTTTAACTTCTGCCTTATAGATCTTAAAGTACTCTAGAGCCTCATCCTTAGATTTCAACACGTAAACATAGCAAAATCTAGAAGCATCATCAATCAACGTCATGAAATATCTCTTTCCACCCTTTGTCAACACACCATTCATTTCACAAAGATCTGAATGTATGAATTCTAAAGGTGCCAAATTTCTCTCCTCAGCTGCCTTGTGAGGCTTTCGAGGTTGCTTAGATTGTACACAACTTTGGCACTTAGAAGCTTTGGCAATGGATAGTTTTGGAATTAAACTCATACCGGATAACCGAAACATTGAACCAAAATTTAAATGACATAAACGTGAGTGCCACACACTGGCCTCATCTCCATTAGAATTGCCACAAATATGATTCACTGTATTATCACATAAATCAGAAAGAGAAAGACGGAACAAGCCTCCGCACTCATAGCCTTTACAAATAAACAATCCACGTTTGGACACGACTACTTTATTGGACTCAAATACCACTCTAAACCCATCTCTACAGAGAAGGGAGCCGCTCACTAGGTTCTTGTGAATAGAAACAACATGTTGCACGTTCCTTAGTTGCACGATCTTACCCGAAGTAAACTTCAGATCCACCGTGCCAACTCCATGAACTAAAGTATGCAACCCATTCCCCATTAGGACGGAGGAATTCCTAGTGACCTGATAAGAAGAAAACAACGTGATATCAGCATACACATGCACATTAGCTCCAGTATCAATCCACCAATTGGTAGATTGACTCACTGAAAAGAAAGCAGGTACAATACCATACCCTCCAGATGCATCTCCAGTGTCACTAATGACCATGTTGGCAGACTTTGGATTCTGCCACTTATGAGCCTTTTTGCCTTTGCGATTTGCACACTGGGCAGCCCAATGTCCAAGTTCACCGCACACATAGCAAGGCTCCTCCTTAGGGTTCTTCATCTTCTTCTTCTTGAAATTGGTGGTTTTATTGGCCTTGTTGTTCCCTTTGTTCTTGAAGTGAGGATGCTTCTGCACCATATTGACGCTAGAATGTCACTCAGCCCCTTTGTTAGGTCCATCCTTAACCCGAGCTTTCTCCTCAACATCAAGAGACGCAATGAGACTCTCAACAGAGATCTCTTGTCTCTTGTGTTCGAGAACAGTGGCGAAACTCCTCCATGACGAAGGTAATTTTGCAATCATGCACCCAGCCACAAACTTGTCAGGTAAGGAACACTTAACGAGGTCGAGTTCCTTTACAATGCAATCAGATCTCATGAGCTTGTTCTACTACGTAAGCGGTTGTCGACCATCTTGTAGTCATGGAGCGCTCCATAATATACAATTCATCACAAACATCGATGCACCGAATTTAGCATTCAACGCATCCCACAGTTCCTTAGCGTCTCTTATGTGCATATATACATCACATAGACGATCAGCAAGAACACTCAGAACGCATCCCACAAAGAGTGTAGTGGCTTCTGAGAATGCTTTCTCCTGTTTAGGAGTAAGGTCCCCCTCAGGTCTGCGACTAGACACCCAGAACACGTTCAAGGCAGTAAGCCACAGATTGACTTTAACCTGCCATCTCTTGAAATGCACAACGGTAAATTTATCCGGCCTGAGTGCATCGGTAAATCCAGCCATCGTTAAACTAAAGTGCCTAATATAAGGTTTTTGGATTGTTGGAATATTTAGCACTTTCAGGTTTATATAAATTCCGAGATAAAACATGAACATGAACAAATTGACTAACATGATCATATTGTGAGTGTATAATCTATACATGCATATCACAAAGCTACACATGAATAGATCTACTATACTCAGGAGTAAAAACAGCAACAGATTAAACATGATTCTCACGTACCGATCTACTGTAGAGGAAGCAATAGCCGATGTAGATGGTACGTTGTTGATGACGAGAACGTGTTGGCACCGAGCGCGTCGACGACGAACAACGGCGCCTGAGCGTACTGGTAGACGAGCCGTGATGACGATCGTGAGCAGTTGGGCGAAGCGCTTCCCAAAAACCTTATTCACCTTCTCCCGGTGAAGGATCGCAAAGACAACAGATTCCGGAGACCTGCTCTCCCGTTCGCCGGTGCACGCCGACGCAGCGGGATGAGGCGGACTACGGTGGCAGCGCAGTACTGGAAGAAGGCAAAAGCTCGTGTATAGATCTATTTTTTTGCTCATGGACTCGGCCAGTATATATAGAGACGGAAAACACGTTTCGCAGTTTGGATCCGAAACCAACACGATTTTATCTCTATATCTCGAACTGATCCCGAGTAGAAAAAGACAAAACTGCAAAAGGAAGTTGCGTCTGTGCAAGGCATCCGGTCCGATTTCGGCGGACCATTCACGCAGGTGCCGTGCGCCCATGCTCGGCCCGACGAGGCGAGGCGAGCGAGCGCGCGTGTAGGTTCTTTCTCTTCCCTCCATTGCCATGTGTAATTGGGAGAGAACCAACTCCATATTTAAGTAGGTCTCTCTCCACCTCCACAAGCAATATGGTACTAAAGACATCCCACCCCTCTCCCTTCATGAATGGGCCTTTGAGATTTATTGGATTTTCATTTAAATGGGCTAAGCCCATATAATCCAATATATACCGCTATAAATATATCCCTGTAGTCCATAGGAAGGACAAGATATTCATTGTAAACATATTCTAATATAATGATATAGCCATTGTGAGCCCATGGTTTTTTCCGAAAGGGTTTCCACGTAAAATTTGTGTCTACTATTTCTATTTTCTGTGTATTATTTGCAACAAGTGGTATCAGAGCCTCAGGTTTGAAACAAAGCTGCTATCCCTAGGAGAAGACGACTACTGTGGATGGCACCCGCACAACTTCAGGGTGTGTTTGGTTCAAGGGTAAAGGGTGAATGAGATGGCCCCATCCATCTTTTTGCACACATCCAGCTATTTGGTTGGATGGATGGCTGGATGAGGACATCCAACCCTCAAGAATATTCCTCAAAGATGTTGAAAGAGGCCATCCCTCCAAATTGGCTGGATGAGGCCATCCAACTTTCATCCCACCAACCAAATTTGAACTTTCATCTCATCTACCATCAAACTTTCATCCCTCCAACCAAACATAAATTTAGCTCATCCCGTCCATCTCTCATCCCTTCAACCAAACATAAACTTGGATGGCTTTATTCCTACTAGGGTGGATGATCCCATCCCATCAACTGTTTGCCCTTGAACCAAACGGACCCACAGCTACTCATGTTCTCGACGTCTTTTCTGGACTTGTTGAATCTGAAGTCACTACTACAAAAAGACTTATATTAGACCCCTCATCACTAACGGTTTTGAAAAAAATGTATGTGATAGTTGATCATCACACACGATTTTTTTTCAAAAACCATCAGTGATGAGATTCACATCACTGACGGATTTAGCCAAAAACCGTCAGTGATGACTACCATTCACATCACTGACTGTTTTTAGCTCAAAACGGTCAGTGATGACTGTTTTCACATCACGATTTTTGCATCACTAACGATTTTTGGCTAAACCGTCTGTGATTAGAATTTCCTAGAAATAAGTACAGAGAACCCTGACCTACTTAGTTTTTTTAGGGTTTCCCGAGCTATTTTTGAGGTGGCTGCAATTGAGAGGCGATCTGGTGAAAGGATATTGTGGATTTGGATGTGTGATTGTAGACCCTTTTGTTCTAGGTGATCTAAGGTTAGTAATTGGTTCTAATTGCATTATATTCAAGATCTAGCTTGGTAAAGAAGGAATTGAAGATGGTTTAGATCTAGCTTGGTGTAGATCCATTTGTTCTTTATGATCTAAAGTAGTAATTGGTTCTAATTGCACGATACTCAAGATGTAGCTAACTAGGTAAAGAGAGAATTGAAGATGCTAAGTTTAAATATAGCTTACATATAAATCCATTTGTTCTTTGTGATCTAAGAAGCTAGGTTGTTAAGTTTAAATGTAGCTTATATGTAGATTGTATATTCGTTTGTTCTTTAGAACTAGCATTGTTTATGATTTAGGGTAAGGTTTAGCTAGCTAATTTGTGCTCCAATTTAAGAATGCGTACATGTGCACTCCTAGTGTACTTAATTCATTATTTAACACTTATTATTATATACGTAGCGTAAATGGACCAAAGCTGGATGTATGTTGAGAACCATGCGAGTGCTAAGTACATTAATGGCGTCTCTGCTTTTAGAAGAGCTGCAGAGGAGGATATGTTTAACAAGGGGGTGCAATTTATGTCTTGTCCATGCATTGACTGCGAGAATCTAAGGTTGTTTTGAAACTCAGTGCAGATCAAAGCACACTTGATTTTAAGGGTTTTCAAAAGGGGGTATACATGTTGGACCAGTCACAGTGAAGAGTAGATTATACAGGAAGCAAGTAGTATTAATATCTTCAACGAAGTCAACGATATGCCGGATGACATCGATTGTGCTTTCAATAAGGATAGGTTTCACGATGACAATCTGGATCAGATACTGCGTGATACAGAAGGGAACAGTGATGAGAGAGTATGGTAAATTCCAAGGCTTGATGGACGACTAGGAGAAACCTTTCTTCCCGAACTGCAAGTCGAAATATACAAGGTTGTCATCTATGCTTGAACTGCTGAAATTTAAGGCAAGAAATGGTTGGTCAGATAAGAATTTCATGGCACTATTAGGTCTATTAGCAGACATGCTTTCGGAGAGAAACGAGTTGCCGATAACCACCTACAAAGCCAAGAAGGTTATTTGTCCCTTGGGAATGGAAGTAGAAAGAATACATGCATGACACATTTTTCCAAAACCTTTGCAAAAATAAAGCTATACTTGACATTACTTGAGTTGTTTGTGATCGTGAGCATGTCTAATTAATTAGATTTAAATCACTGCAGAGAGGGTACACTTTACCTAGATAACACATTCTAGCAATCATGTCAACCATGCCTCGTGATACCTATAGTACCCGATTTGCTAGATTGTGACAAAACCGTCCAACTAGCTAGAGCCAAGCCTTGCACCAGCTTGGTGATGACAAACCCTTGCCATGGCGCTGGAAATCCAGACCCGTACACATAGTACTAACAATGGTTTACACCCATCGTGTCCTTCCCCCATGGCAAGGCAAACACTGTTATATTGGAATGCTTTAACCCCAACACCTCGATGAAGGGAGCACCTACAGCGACACCGTACCCCGGTGTGCCCTTAATACTTCAGCCTACCAAAATTCAAGGTTAAACTCCAACTAATCTACTAGGCTAAGGCTATCCCACACTAGCATATGTGGTTGAACTATGTCGGGCCCCGAATATGCAAATCCGAACCCTCTGTGTATTCTGCACTAGTCCAGGATCTCGCTAGTACACACAGGCTCAACATATATGAATATCACATTCATACTTAGCGATTTCATAATAAATACTTCATTAGTATTAAATAAAACAGTTTAACGACCTTATGGTCAACCTTACATAATATGCCTTGTAGGGCTAAAACTGAAAAGTAAATAAATAGCAGCGAAAATAAACATAAGCGTAGAAAACCCTTCAATCTGCCATAGGCAACTCATAAGGATCGCACCCTAGTTATTCGCTTCCTCCTGATACTCTTCCTCGAAAGCAGGCGTTGCATCTTCTCCAACTGGTGATATTTTGTTGCAAGGGGGTGAGTACATAAAGCATTTAACAAGTCATGCACAGAATGCAAGTCTAATATACTATATGCATAGCTTATTACAAAGGATAGGCTAACATGGTTAATTTGCATAGACAACATTTGTAAAGGAATAGCATAAATATATTGAAAGACAGTAAAACAAATACTAAGAATAATACATTTCTCATTTGTTTTCCAATAACCAACTCATAACCTTATTCCACATTTCAACATCCATACCCACATTTGCTTTTAATAAAATCTAACCCTTGACTGTAATCACCGAGTAATGCTCAATTCCGCGAGCATGGCTATTCAAATAGGTTTTACACTCTGTAGAGATTATATACTTTACCCACAAGATACAACCATACACCACAAAGGCGTGATATCATAACAAAGCATTTCCAATGCCTATCTAAACCCAATACTATCCGCTAAGGTTTCAACGCTGGTGGGACTGGTTACCACATCTAGGGCCCCCCTCTTGCACCATGTGAGCACACCCGTGAGAGGACTGGTTACCACTACCCGGGCCTCACACTACCACAAATAGTACGAGAGTTTAGACTCAACAAATCAATCAGCTTGGTCTATCCCATAACAGACATGTGGTTGTATGAATGACTCAGTTCAAATTCTTGCAAGGTTAAGTCCTTAATTGACCAAGGCAAGACTATCCAAAAATCATGACAACCATGAACTAACAATTATCATAAAAAGCAATGCGATCGCCCAATTGCTACATTGGCCTCCCGCAAATACATGCCACTTGCCACAGTCTAAATCATTTTACCATCTTGATTGATTTACCATGCACCACGTGCCATCAACAACAAAATTGTGTGACAATACCCGACACATAAGTTGATAAACATCTTCCAAAGTCATTAAGCAAGATTAACCATTTTTCACATAAAATGATGACTCGTTGCACTGTTAAGCATACTACTTGCGTTCTAACAACCCACATTGACAATTATAGCTACCAACTAATATGAAACCATTCTACGGTGACAAATGAAATACGACATACAATATGGCAAGGTGGATGTAATTCAAAGTGGACAATAACTACCCCCAACATATTTGAAACAACGATACTTGAATTAACATGCAATAAAAACAATATAATATTTAAAGCATAGGTTCAACATGATCAAAGCACCAGTTGCCTTCAAATAGCTTTGACTCCTATGCTGGACCTTGCTCGGGAGCTAGCTCCTCAACTACAAACTCACCGGGTAACTCGACGTCTACGCGTAACGAAAGAGAAAGCAATAAATTCCAAAAAGAGAGAGCAATATTAACTTCAAAAATTAAATAAAATTCACTATTAAATATAGCTTGATTTTTAAAATTTTTAGAAACTAGAATGACCTCAATCAGAGCTCGGATGCAAAAGATATAGCTATTCAAAGTTTGAAATAAAGGATAAATCAGAAAATTGGAAAAACCGAATTATTTTTATACTGAAAAATAGAATTTATGACATCATGCTGACGTCAGCATAGAATATGATTTTTGTTTAATTATTTTTCTAATAGAAAACCGAATTATGACGTGCGCTGACGTCAGCACGCGTCACTGGTGCATGAACTCGGTCCACGGTCCGGCCTCGGTCCACCGTGGACCGGCGACACTGTGCTCGTGTGCCTACTGACGCAAGCCATGGCGTCAGTGGCCCCATGCGACCCAATCACGACGTGACACGCGGCGCTACGCTACTGGCGGAAGGCTCGGCGTGTAATCCCGCCCGTCTAACTCAAATCGGATGGTCGAGATCAGCTGATACCACGCAGCTCTAATCTACTGTGGAGGCAACACATGGCACGATCCCGATCGTACAGATCAGATTGGACGGTAGCAACGACAAAATAACTAAAGAAGCAGGATGACGCGGCTAGCCCGGTGGATGGCACGTGGCACGATCTAGGACACACGCTGCGGATCCGACGGCTAGGACACGACGGCACGAGACAAGGTGGCGGCGGCTACACTATGCAATGGCAGACGGACGATGTAGATCCAACTGCGATGAAGCAACGACGGGAAGGCGTCTACACGGTTACCCCAGTGCGCGACACATGGAAGAAATCCGACGGTGCTCACCAGATCCGACGGCTGACGAAGCTTTCAACGGCGGCAATGGTGTAGTGGCGCTGGTTCACTGGAGATGAAGACAACGACACGGCCGATGACATTTGAGGGCGACTCCGATGACGTTACTTGGCGCGTTCGAAGCATTCCAACACGGCGAACTCGCGGGCACCAATGGCAACGGCAGAGATGGCTAAACGATGGCGGAACGACGCAAAAACCACTACGGAGCTAAGTAGCAACTTCGGTGACCTCGCGCGGCGGGTAGGACGTGCCTCGGCATGCGCAACTGGACCAGAAGGTGCGGCGCGAGGTGAAGAAAACGAGGGTGGCAGCGGTGTTATAAATAGTGGCCTCGGCTTCTACGAATCTCGCACGAAACAAGGTTCGCTCAGACACGACGGCGGAATCTTGCAAAGATACGGAAGGACGACGTGGCGGCATCACAGACGTCCACGCAGCAGTGATCAATGGCTCAAGGCATGCGGGAAATGTGGAGGAATCACGGTCGTTGGATCACGATCCAACGATCGTCGATCCTAGGGTTGAGGTTTCGCGGTGGGCTGCGCGGGCGGTTTGGGTCGGACCGATGGGTTTTGGCCGAACACTATTCACTGGGATTTTAATACATTTCCGAATAAAAACAAATCAACAGAATAGATTAAGCCAAATAAAATAGCAAAAATATCAGGAAAAATCGAGAAAAATTCCCAAATATACTTTAAGACATTAGGGACTCAAATAATATATTTTCAACAAAAGATCATTAATACTTTTCACTAAATAAATAAAAGATAACAAAAAGCTTAATTCAACAAATTCATAATAAATTAAATAAAATCCTAGAAAATTCAATAAAAAGGAAAAGGCATACTAAACCAGTAAAAGCAAAATTTGGGATGTTACAAACCTCTCCCCCCCTTTAACAGAATCTTGACCCCGAGATTTAGGGCTAACTAAGGAATAGGTTTGGAAATTGTAACTTCAGATCCTCTTCACGCTCCCATGTGGCCTCGCTTTCTGAATGATTGCTCCACTGTACTCTGCAGAATCGAACTAACTTATTTCGGGTTCTGCGATCAGCTACATCCAGAATCTTGATTGGCTGCTCCTTATAGGTTAGGTCCTCTTGCAGTTCAATTGACTCCAATGGCGTCTGCTCTACGAGCACTCGGATACACTTCTTCAACTGAGACACATAGAATACATCATGCACTCCTGCCAATGACTGCGGTAATTCCAATTGGTATGCAACCTCTCCTCTGCGACTCAATATTTTAAATGGACCAACATATCTTGGTGCAAGCTTTCCTTTGGCATGAAACCTTTTTACTCCCTTGAGAGGGGTTACTCTGAGATACACAAAATCATCAAGCTCACAACTTAATTCACAACGTTGATTATCAGCATAGCTCTTCTTCCTCGACGGAGTAGTCTTCAATCTTTCTCTAATCATGGCGATCTGCTCTTCGGTTTCTTTTAAAATCTCTAGTCCAAAAACCAAATGATCTCCTGTCTCATTCCAATTCAGCAGGGTATGACAAGATCGACCATACAAGGCTTCAAACGGTGACATCTGCAAACTTGCTTGATAACTGTTATTATAGCTAAACTCGGCATACGACAAACATTTATCCCACGTAGCAGCATAGGCTAAAGCACAAGCTCTCAACATATCTTCCAAAATCTGGTTGACTCTCTCGGTCTGACCATCTGTCTGAGGATGATAAGCTATACTGAAATTTAGGTGAGTTCCAATTGCTTCATGCAACTTATTCCAGAATCTTTAGGTGAATTGAGTACCCCTGTGTGACACTATTTTCTTTGGTACTCCATGCAAACACACAATCCTCGACATATACAATTCTGCTAAACGATCTCCTGAGTATGTGATCTTTACAGGAATAAAATGAGCGACTTTTTTCAAGTGATCAATTATGACCCATAGTGAACCATATCCACTCTAGGTTCTAGGTAAACCGGTAATAAATCCATACCAATTTCCTCCCACTTCCATTCAGGTACTTTCAACGGTTGCAACAAACCTGCTGGCCTCTGATGCATTGCCTTCACTCTCTAGCATATATCACATAAAGCAACATGCTCAGCAACTTCACGCTTCATATTAGGCCACCAAAATCTTACCTTTAAATCCTGATACATCTTTGCACTCCCTGGATGAATAGAGTACTTCGAGTCATGGGCTTCTTCAAGAATCAACTGTTTTAATTTCTTTTTATTTGGTACACAAATTCGACCTTTCATCCACAAGGTTCCCTGCTCATCCAAAGTAAAATTCTTAGCTTTTCCTTCATCCATCTTGGATCTAATCCTCTTAATTTTGGCGTCATCTTTCTACCCTTCTCTAATTTGATCCTCCAAGGTTGGCTTCACCTCTAGGGTAGCTAGAAACCCTTTTGGTACCACTACCAATTTTAGCTTCTGAAATTCCTTGCATAACTCAGGTTGATCCTTCTGGTCTAACATGTTAACGCTATAACTTTTTCTGCTTAAAGCATCGGCTACCACATTAGCCTTTCCAGGGTGATAATGAATTCACAGGTTATAATCCATGATTAAATCTAACCATCTCCTCTACCTCATATTCAGGTCTGACAGAGTGAAAATATACATTAAACTCTTATGGGCTATGTATATTTCACAGCGATTTCTAATAAGATAATGATGCCATATCTTTAAGACATGCACTACTGTAGCCGTAACATCCCAAAAATTTGGCTTAATTAAGTTTTTATTGCTTAAAAGTGCATTTATGATTTTCTGGAATTTATTTGGATTTTTCTGGATTTATTTGAATTAATTTTAAATTAAGAATATTGCCCTTTTATTCAAATCTATTTAAATCTGTGCAAAGTCAAAATAAAGTTTTTCCAAAAATATTTTATTTTAGTCCAGAATGTCTCAAAGTATTTTTGAGATTTTTCTGGGATTTTTCTTGATACTTTATTTGCCTAAAATCAATTAAAGGAGTTTCTGTAATTATTTTAATTGCTAAAAGCCAGAAATTAGCCAATGAATGTGGCGGGCGAGCCCATTGCCTCGCGCGCGTCGTGGCCCACTTCTAGAGGCTCGAGTCGTGACCGTTGGATGAGGCGTGTGCGCCGAGAGTAGTTAGGAACCCTAGCGCGTGTGGGCCGTTGATCGCGCATTCGGCTCCGGATTGTGCCACGAGTCATCGTGGTCGCAGATCGGGACAGTGGCGCGCGACGGTCATCGTTCTCGCGTGGTTGGGGTGGACTCCGCTCCGAGTTCGCGCCGTGTCCGCCGGGGTCTCGGAGGTCTTCCCGTGCAGGTATTGGACTCCGCGACCTATATAACGCGCGCATCGGAACCCCACCGAGCCATAGGACCTTAACCCTAAGGTTTAGAACCGAGTCTCGCTGCGTAATCGCCGGAATCGCAAGGTTTCGTCGGGCATCGCCGCAAGCTTCTCACCGCCGCAAGTGATCGCTTCGGGTCGTAGTCTACATCTTCGGGTTCGCCGTCTCAGGAAGCATCCCGTGCGCACGCCGGATTCGCCAAAGCATCGTCGGAACCGAGGGAAGCCGTGAACGTCACCGCCGCCGGAGAAGAAGAAGTCGCCACCATTGTTCCCGTGCGCAAAACTCAAGAACCCTCGCGTCATCGTGTTCATCTCATCGAGGCAAATCTGTAGGTACCCTCTGTAGCCGCCGGCGATGACCATAGGACCGCGCGCGCCGCCGTTCAACGTGGCGTGATGCTTCGTCGACACGTGGCTACCCCGTCATGCTTTCGTCCGAGGTGGCAGCCGCGTCGTTCGTGCGTGGCAGTTGCGTACGCATTGCGGTGGCGCTGAGTCAGCTTAGCGCTGGGCTCGTTTGTCAGCAGTCCAAGACCGCGTGCACCGGTGTACCGTGGACCGGTGAAGTTCATGGACCCAGTCCATGAACCGAGGGGCACGGTCGATGCACCGGTGCTTGGTCAGCGCTGGCGCCAGCGTGACGTCATGCTTACGTCATAAGTCGGTTTTCAATTAAAATAAATCTGTTAATTCGTAATTTCGATTTTCGATTTGATATTTATTTCAAACTTCAAAAGGCTATATCTTTTGCATCGTAACTCGGATTTGAGTGATTCCAGTTTCTAAAAATTTGTAAAATTGAGATCTATTTAATGGTGAATTTTATTTGATTTTTGGAGTTCAATTGCTCTCTGTTTTGGTATTTATTTGCTTTTCTTCTTGACGCGTGAGACGTTGAATTGTGCGACGCTTGGAGGAAGATCCAAAGAACTCAAGAGCAAGTTCCGAACCAGATCAGGACCTATTCCAAGGCAAGTTGTGCTTTGATCATGTTGAACCCATGTTTATAAAATTGCTATGTTTGATTTACACTAGTGCATATATTTCAAGTATACAACTGTTTCAAATTATATTGGGCTTAGCTAATATACCAGATTGATCTATACCCTACCTTGTCGTTGTATGCCATGATCCGTTGTCACCCTAGATTGGTTTAATATAGTTGGTTAATAATTATAATCAACATTGGAGGTTTAGACCGTATTAGTTGCTTAGCCATGCCACGTCATCACATGTGTTAGAATCATTGATAATTAATCTTGATTAATGGAATATGGAACAATATTATGAACTTGTGTGTCATGTGGGATCACACGATGAGATTGAGTTGTTGTGGCGAGTCATGTCACGCAACGATGTTGAATTGTTGATGGCACGTGGTGCTTGGTAATCAACTGGGTGATAATCACTTAGATCAGGGCAAGTGACAAGGGGCGAGTATGCCAAGGTGGGCCCGATGGGCAGAGGGTATGTGGATGTCTTGCCTTGATCACACTAAGGACTTAACCTAGCAAGCCTTTGACCTGAGTCAATCATGCAACCACATGTTTGGTATGGGCCAGCCTAGCTGATTAATTTGCAATGTCTTAACTTTGGTACTATCTTGGTCGGTGTGAGTTCCCGAGTTATGGTGTAATTCACATGGCGCAAGAGGGGGGCCCTGGTTATGGTTTTCAGACCCACCAGTGTTGAAACCTTAGCGGGTAGTATCCGGTTAAGCCAGAGCATTGTAAAGGCTCTGTTATAATCACTCGCCTTGGTGGTGTTTGGTTGTATCGCGTGGGTAAAGTGCATAACCTCTGCAGAGTGTGAAACTATTCGGATAGCCGTGCTCACGGTATTGAGCAATGCTCGGAATTACTGATTAAGGGTTAGCTTAATTAATTGGACAACTTGGTTGGGATGGCGGAATGCCATATGGAAGATGGAATTTGACTTAGGATTGGAAACTTGGTTTACTTGAGAAATACTGAATTTATTTACTATTGTTATTTGTTTTACGATCTTTACAATCTATATATCAGATTCGTTCATAAATGCTTTATTGCAAAATAGCCATGATAGCCTATCCATTGGAATAAGCCTTGCATATAGATACATAGAATTGCATTACATGCACAACTTGTTGAGTGCTTAAGTACTCATCCTTGCCAAACAACAATAATCAACAGTTGAAGAATCTACACTGTGTTGGAAGAGGAAGTCCAGAAGACACGAGTCATTAGGGTCCGAACCTTGTCGGTTGCACTGTGGTGAACTGATGAGCTATCTACGTTTTACTTTCCATTTGCTTAATTATTAGTTTATATTCTCGCCTTGCCTCGCGCGCTTAATAATGTAAGTTGGTCATAAGATCATACATTTAGCTATATCAATAAATGAACTATTATTCTATTATCGTTGTGTATGATGTGATATGTACCAATGTTAAGCTGTGTGCACTAGCGTTGATCCTGGGACTAGTGCGGTAAATACAGTGGGTTCGAATAAGTGGATTCGGGTCCTTACAGAGGTGGTATCAGAGCATACTGACTGTATGTCTTGGCCCTAGATAGTGTGGAGGTGTCTTGTGTGTGTCCAAACTATTTTCTAAAAGAAAATCTAAAGTTGACTAATAAAACACTCTCGACTCATCTCATTCTCTACTTCTCGCCTTTGCTGAATTTACCCGTTTTACTTGCCGTTTCGGGTGGAGAACTTATTCAAAGTTCTTGTGGAGCAGATGCCGATCGTTTCGACCTTGAGGAGTCACCGGCGGCTACGCCATGGAGCCGTGGAGAGTACTTGAGACGCTTGAGGCTTCTACCGTCCGCTTTACCGAGGAGGCGGTGGTCGATTAATGGTGTACACCGAGGATTTATTTGCAAGTCGATTATCTCACGCCGAGAGAACGAGGAAGCTAGCAGCCAATCAACATCTCGCGAAGATTCTCGCACGGTTGCAATTCAGAGGTTGCCCGACTTGCTCTTCGCCGTGTCCGCGCGACTACGCCGACGAGCTTCACGACTCGCTTTTCCGACTTCACCCGGACGCTCAAGCATGCCGACGCCAACGGATCGTGGAGGACGAGTGTGCTACTGCGACGCACCTCGCATAGTTCGCCCTTGCCAGAGGATCATATGAGAGATACTACTCAGTGCCGAGATCGTACGAGGCACTCAGAGTGGCGAGCAGAGCTTGAGGTGACCGTGCTTCAGCTATCGGGATGATCACCGAGCCGGGAGAGGCCACGGAGGCGCTTGAGGACGAGTTGGGCGCGTGACTCGAGGAGTTCAGAGCCGCTTGAGAGTCCGAGGAGGATCCCGAGGAGCGAGTGGGAGCCAGAGGGAGTGCAGACCCGTTGTTGCAGAGGACCCAGAGTAGGTCATCGGGATAGGTTCGCTCCTATGCCGACTCACCCGCCGTGTTTGCGCCGGATCAGCCTCAGCCAGGGTGGCTGGATGAGTGAGTGTCAGCCTTGGAGCTGTGTTGAGACTCGAGTGTGAGTCACGTCTTTAAGTTAGTCTTTACCTCTTTAGTTGACGTTAAGGTTTCGTGTTTAGTTTGCTTCTTTGTAATGCTGAGTGTGCAGTATGTGTTGCAAAGCTTGTAGGCTTAAATAGCAGCCATACCAAGAATAAATAAAGAATTATTTCAATTGGGTATAACCTATCTCCCCGCTTTAGAAATTCTTACTTCTTATCTATGCTACATCTACCTTTCCTAACCCAAGAGGCAATCATCAGATGGTGAATACTCGAGGGAACAACGGAGCTTCAGGAAGTGGACTGCGCCAGAACGACAACACCAATGACAGAGGCAGTCCTCAACCACCGCCAGTAGACATGCAGAATCTGGGAGCATTTCTTGCGCAAGAGACTAACTCGATGCAGACTATGATGCAAGATGATGCAAGAGATGACCAACGCAAAGACCAACAACAACAACCTCAGTAGCTCGAACAACCATGGTGGACCCCGACCTCACTCGAAGCTATCGATTTTATGAGGACTAGGCCACCAACTTTTCGTGGAATGTGAACCCTTTGGAAGCCGATGACGGCTTAGGACAATTGAGAAGAAGCGCACATCACTCAAAGTGAGGGCAATGAGAAGGTGCTCTCGCCTCATCAACTTGAAGGAACCGCCGCGAGAATGGTGGGAGAATTATTGTGCCGCTCATGGAGCCCACAAGAGATCACCTGGGAGGAGTTTACTAATGCTTTTCGCCAGTATCATGTCCCGGAGGGAATGATGGACCTTAAGAAAGAAGAGTTCGTGGCTTTGAAACAAGGAGGCCAACCAAAGGCGAGTACCGAACAAGTTTACTCGCTTAGCTCGCTATGCCCTCAAGACGTAGCGACAGATAAAGCTAGGCAGTCTCGTTTCATGAAGGGACTGAATTCAGGACTGCAGGTGGGACTGATCACCCATAATTTTCGAGACTTTCAGGAACTAGTGAATAAGGCTTTGATCCTAGAGGACAAGCGCAAAGAGCTGGGTGAAACCGTAAGCGCTTAATGACTAATCGGTGTGGGCGTCGAAACCATCTACGCTTTGAGGATGTCACCACAACAATTTGCTAGGTTCCAACCGCCACCGTGAACAAGACATCAACCCTCGCACTCGCCGCCAATCGTAATTTTCGAGACACCAAAGACAGGCAACAATGCACGTGAGGAATCAAGATCGCGGTAAAAAGATGCTATACCGCAATGAGCCAGGCACTTTTCTAATAGGTGTCCACGTAAGGGAGGCATCACGCCATTCGTTTTAATTTGGGAACAACACCGCCAAGGCACCACCTCGGAGAGGAATCGTGCGCCAGTCAAGCCGAGCAACATCGCAGATCATGCGGCGCGGGAGGATCAACCACATCACCGCAGATGGAGCTCAGGAAGCTACAGACGTCGTACTGGGTAAGTTTCTGGTCAACTCATTACCTTTCTGATTTTGTTCGATTCGGAGCTTCGCATTCGCTCGTTTCTCAAAGTTTTGCAACCAAGAATGGATTTAAAGTGGTGAATCTTAAGTGTGTGCTCTTAGTCCAAGCCCCAGGATCTGAGCTTAGATCTAGCCTTGGGTGTTTGGGAGCTAAGTTGCTTATGGATGGGATAGAATTTCTAGCGAATCTTATCTTGATAGACGCGCAATCCTAGACGTCATCCTTGGAATGGATTGGTGTCTAAGCATAAGGTCGTTTTGGATTGTGGTCAAGGATCGTGACTTTGGAAGGCCCTAGTGGCAAGAAAGTAGAATTTCAAGCAACCGCAGATTCGAGATGGGCGATTAGTGGTCAACAGCAGTGAAAGCCATCAAGACGGAAGATGTGCGAGCTGAGAATACCGGATGTGTTTCTAGAAGATTTGCCAGATCGCCGCCGCATCGCGATATCGAGTTTGTTATTGAATTAGCACCGGGGCAAGACCGATATCAAAGAGACCATATCGGATGCCTACCGACGAGTTAGTGGAAATGAAGAAGCGATTGAGGAACCGCAAGAGAAAGGCTTCATTAGACCTAGTTCATCACCATGGGAGCCCGGTTTTGTTTGTTCGTAAAAAGGATGGAAGTCTTAGAATGTGCATCGATTATCGTGCACTGAATGAAGTAACGATCAAGAATAAGTATCCGTTGCCCAGGATCGATGACTTATTTGATCAGTTAAGAGGAGCTGGAGTTTTCTCCAAGATAGACCTTCGTTCAGGTTACCATCAGTTGAAGATCCGAGCGGAGGATGTGCCTAAGACTGCGTTTTCTATGCGATATGGACATTATGAGTTCACAGTCATGTCATTTGGATTGACTAATGCCCCTGCATACTTCATGAATATGATGAATAAGGTTTTCATGGAATATTTGGATAAGTTTGTTGTAGTCTTCATAGACGGTATCTTGGTTTACTCGAAGACAGAGGAAGAGCACGCAGAACATCTCAGAATGGTTTTAGAGAGGCTGCGAGAGCATCAGCTATATGCTAAGTTTAGCAAGTGTGAATTCTGGAAGGAGAAAGTTAAATTTCTTGGTCATGTCATGACTACTAAAGGAGTGGCAGTCGACCCAAGCAAAGTGGACGCAGTGTTGCATTGGGAGCCACCGAAGTCTGTTACTCAGATTCGTAGTTTTCTGGGAATGGCGGGATATTACCGTCGGTTCATAGAAGGATTCTCAACAATTGCTAAACCCCTTAGCAGTTGTTAAAGAAAGAAAAGAAGTTTGCATGGATGCCAGAGTGCGAGACAAGTTTCATGGAACTAAAGAAGCGTTTAACAACAACCCCCGTATTAGTGTTGCTAGATGTACAAAAGGGATTTGACATTTATTGCGATGCTTCAAAGCAAGGCTTGGGATGCGTGTTAATGCAAGAAAGCAAAGTCGTTGCTTATGCGTCGAGACAGTTAAGACCGCATGAAGTGAACTACCCAACGCATGATTTGGAGTTAGCAGCCGTAGTGCATGCTTTAAAGATATGGCGTCATTATCTCATAAGAAATAGATGTGAGATATATACAGACCATAAGAGCACAAATACATATTCACTCAAGCAGATCTGAATATGAGGCGTGAAGGTGGCTAGAGCTAATTAAAGATTATAATGTGGGAATTCATTATCATCCCGGAAAGGCCAATGTGGTAGCAGATGCTCTGAGTCGAAAGAGCCATAGCGCCAATACGCTAACAATGGAGGATCAACCAGAATTATGCAAGGAATTTCAGAAACTAAGGTTGAAAGTCGTTCATGAGAATGGTAGTCTGACCGAAGTAAAGCCAACACTAGAGGATCAGATTAGAGAAGGTCAACAAGATGACGATAAGATTTCTAAGATCAAGGCTAAAAAGGAAGAAGGCCTAGCCTTAGATTTCACTCTGGATGAGCAGGGAACCATGTTTTTCAAAGGCCAAATTTGTGTGCTGGATAAAAAGGAATTAAAACAATTGATTCTTGAGGAAGCTCACGATTCGAAATACTCAATTCATCCAGGAAGTGCCAAGATGTATCAGGATTTAAAAGAGAGATTTTGGTGGCCTAATATGAAACGTGAAGTAGCTGAACATGTTGCTTTATGTGACGTATGTCAGAGAGTAAAAGCCATGCACCAAAGACCAGCTGGTTTGTTGCAGCCGTTGAAAATTCCGGAATGGAAGTGGGAGGAAATCGGAATGGACTTTATCACCGGTTTACCTAAGACTCAGAGAGGTTACGATTCCATTTGGGTTATCGTGGATCGTCTAACCAAGGTCGCCCATTTTATCCCAGTAAAGACCACCTACTCCGGAGATCGTTTAGCAGAGCTGTACATGTCGAGGATTGTATGTTTGCATGGAGTGCCCAAGAAGATTGTGTCGGACAGAGGAACCCAATTTACCTCAAGATTTTGGAACAAGTTGCATGAAGCAATGGGGACTCGTCTGAATTTTAGTACAGCATATCACCCGCAGACAGATGGTCAGACTGAAAGAGTAAATCAGATTTTAGAGGATATGTTGAGAGCTTGTGCTTTAGCTTATGCTACATCTTGGGATAAATGTTTGCCATATGCAGAGTTTAGTTACAATAATAGTTATCAAGCTAGTCTGCAGATGTCACCGTTTGAGGCGTTGTATGGACGTGCTTGTCGTACTCCATTAAATTGGAACGAAACAGGAGAACGTTTGATTTTCGGGCCAGATATCCTCGAGGAAGCCGAAAGTCAAGTCGCAATGATCAGAGAAAGGTTGAAGATAGCACAGTCAAGACAGAAAAGTTACGCAGACAACCGTCGTCGAGATTTGAGTTTTGAACCGTAAGATCATGTGTATCTCGTGGTTACCCTCTTAAGGGCGTTAAAAGATTTCACGTTAAAGGAAGCTCGCGCCAAGATATGTCGGTCCGCTCAAGATTACGAGCCGTCGAGGAGAGGTAGCGACGCTTAGAGTTGCCTCGACCATTGGCGAGTGCATGATGTATTCCATGTGTCGCAGCTTAAGAAGTGTCTCAGAGTGCCAACAGAGCAAACCCCGTTGGATGCAATAGAGCTGCAAGAAGATTTGACTTACAAAGAGCAACCAGTCAGAATTTTGGAGGTTATGGAGCGCAAGACCAGAAACAAGTCTATTCGCTTTTGCAGAGTTCAGTGGAGCAATCATTCCGAAAGTGAAGCCACTTGGGAGCGAGAAGAAGACTTAAAGTCAGAATTTCCGAACCTATTCTCTAGTTAGCCCTGAATCTCGGGTCGAGATTCTGTTAAGGGGGGAGGTTTGTAACATCCCAAAATTTTGGCTTAATTAAGTTTTTATTGCTTAAAAGTGCATTTATGATTTTCTGGAATTTATTTGGATTTTTCTGGATTTATCTGAATTAATTTTAAATTAAGAATATTGCCCTTTTATTCAAATCTATTTAAATCTGTGCAAAGTCAAAATAAAGTTTTTCCAAAAATATTTTATTTTAGTCCAGAATGTCTCAAAGTATTTTTGAGATTTTTCTGGGATTTTTCTTGATACTTTATTTGCCTAAAATCAATTAAAAGAGTTTCTGCAATTATTTTAATTGCTAAAAGCCAGAAATTAGCCAATGAACAGTGGCGGGCGAGCCCATTGCCTCGTGCGTCGTGGCCCGGCTTCCGGAGGCTCGAGTCGTGACTGCTTGGATGAGGCGTGTGCGGTAGAGTAGTTAGGAACCCTAGCGCGTGTGGACCGCTGATCGCCGATTCGGCTCGGATTGTGCCACGCCGAGTCATCGTGGCCGCAGATCGGGATAGGTGGCGGCGCGACGGTCATCGTTCTCGCGTGGTTGGGGTGGACTCGCCCGAGTTCGCGCCGTGTCCGCCGGGTCTCGGAGGTCTTCCGTGCGGTATTGGACTCGCGACCTATATAACGCGCGATCGAACCCCACCGAGCCATAGGACCTTAACCCTAAGGTTTAGAACCGAGTCTCGCCGCGTGTCGCCGAATCGCAAGGTTTCGCTCGGGCATCGCCGCAAGCTTCTCACCGCCGATTAGCGCGCAAGTGATCGCCGGTCGTAGTCTACATCTTCGGATTCGCCGTCTCGTGAAGCATCCGTGCGCGCACGCCGGATTCGCCAAAGCATCGTCGGAACCGAGGGAAGCCGTGAACGTCACCGCCGCCGGAGAAGAAGAAGTCGCCACCATTGTTCCCGTGCGCAAAACTCAAGAACCCTCGCGTCATCGTGTTCATCTCGTCGAGGCAAATCTGTAGGTACCCTCTGTAGCCGCCGGCGATGACCATAGGACCGCGCGCGCCGCCGTTCAACGTGGCGTGATGCTTCGTCGACACGTGGCTACCCCGTCATGCTTTCGTCCGAGGTGGCGGCCGCGTGCTTCGTCGCGTGGCGCTTGCGTCACGCATTGCGGTGGCGCTGAAGTCGGCTTAGGCCGGGCCCGTTGTCGCCAGCCCAAGACCGCGTGCACCGGTGTACCGTGGACCGGTGAAGTTCATGGACCCAGTCCATGAACCGAGGGGCACGTGTCAGTACCGGGGTGCTTCGGGTCAGCGCTGACGCCAGCGTGACGTCATGCTTACGTCATAACTCGGTTTTCGAATTAAAAATAAATCTGTTAATTCGTAATTTCTGATTTTCTGATTTCAGTATTTATTTCAAACTTCAAAAGGCTATATCTTTTGCATCGTAACTCGGATTTGAGTGATTCCAGTTTCTAAAAATTTGTAAAATTGAGATCTATTTAATGGTTAATTTTATTTGATTTTTGGAGTTCAATTGCTCTCTGTTTTGGTATTTATTTGCTTTTCTTCTTCGGTACGCGTAGACGTTGAATTGTGCGACGCTCGAGGAAGATCCAAAGAACTCAAGAGCAAGTTCCGAACCAGATCAGACCTATTCCAAGGCAAGTTGTGCTTTGATCATGTTGAACCCATGTTTATAAAATTGCTATGTTTGATTTACACTAGTGCATATATTTCAAGTATACAATCTGTTTCAAATTATATTGGGCTTAGCTAATATACCGATTGATCTATACCCTACCTTGTCGTTGTATGCCATGATCCGTTGTCACCCTAGATTGGTTTAATATAGTTGGTTAATAATTATAATCAACATTGGAGGTTTAGACCGTATTAGTTGCTTAGCCATGCCACGTCATCACATGTGTTAGAATCATTGATAATTAATCTTGATTAATGGAATATGGAACAATATTATGAACTTGTGTGTCATGTGGGATCACACGATGAGATTGAGTTGTTGTGGCGAGTCATGTCACGCAACGATGTTGAATTGTTGATGGCACGTGGTGCTTGGTAATCAACTGGGTGATAATCACTTAGATCAGGGCAAGTGACAAGGGGCGAGTATGCCAAGGTGGGCCCGATGGGCAGAGGGTATGTGGATGTCTTGCCTTGATCACACTAAGGACTTAACCTTGCAAGCCTTTGACCTGAGTCAATCATGCAACCACATGTCTGGTATGGGCCAGCCTACCTGATTAATTTGCAATGTCTTAACTTTGGTACTATCTTGGTCGGTGTGAGTTCCCGAGTTATGGTGTAATTCACATGGCGCAAGAGGGGCCCCGGTTATGGTTTTCGGACCCACGATGTTGAAACCTTAGCGGGTAGTATCCGGTTAAGCGAGCATTGTAAAGGCTCTGTTATAATCACTCGCCTTGGTGGTGTTTGGTTGTATCGCGTGGGTAAAGTGCATAACCTCTGCAGAGTGTGAAACTATTCGGATAGCCGTGCTTTCATGGTATTGAGCAATGCTCGGGAATTACTGATTAAGGGTTAGCTTAATTAATTGGACAACTTGGTTGGGATGGCGGAATGCCATATGGAAGATGGAATTTGACTTAGGATTGGAAACTTGGTTTACTTGAGAAATATGAATTTATTTACTATTGTTATTTGTTTTACGCTTTACAATCTATATATCGATTCGTTCATAAATGTCGCTTATTGCAAAATAGCCATGATAGCCTATCCATTGGAATAAGCCTTGCATATAGATACATAGAATTGCATTCTGTGCACAACTTGTTGAGTGCTTAAGTACTCATCCTTGCCAAACAACAATAATCAACAGTTGAAGAATCTACACCTGTGTTGGAAGAGGAAGTCCGGAAGACACGAGTCATTAGGGTCCGAACCTTGTCGGTTGCTGTGGTGAACTGATGAGCTATCTACGCTTTACTTTCCATTTGCTTAATTATTAGTTTATATTCTCGGTCTTGCCCTCGTGGCTTAATAATGTAAGTTGGTCATAAGATCATACATTTAGCTATATCAATAAATGAACTATTATTCTATTATCGTTGTGTATGATGTGATATGTACCAATGTTAAGTCGTGTGCACTAGCGTTGATCCCGGGACTAGTGCGGTAAATACAATGGGTTCAATCGGTGGATTCGGTCCTTACGATCAAGGTTACAAAACCGCCAAATTGGCGAAATCTCACAAAATCTCGGATTTCGGACCCAATGAGTTTGCATAGACCGGCGGATGTAAAAATCGAAAAAATTTGAAATTGCTACAAGATATTTCGATTTTTATTTTTTCATGAGATTTCGCAAAAACCGCCGAGATTTCGAATTTTAAACCGAATTTGAATTTTTTGGCCGGATCGGACCGAATTATATCAATAAGTTCTCGTGAAGTGATCTTCAATGATAATGTTTCAAAAGTTTATTTTTAGACTTTTGGCACTTCTACAGTAAACACTCTCTGAATTTTAAAAATTGAGAATGCATTTTCATGCTATGAAAAATTTATAGGAGTATCATAAGATATGTAGGATAATACATAAAATTTATGAAAATATTTTAACATCATTTGTTATGTTTTAAAAATAAAAATCGAAATAGGATAAAAAGTCAGTTCACGCCGACCACTTGGAAGTAGTCCCGTGAACGACTTTTTGCGCGGACTACTTCAAGTGGTCCGGCATGAACGAACTGTTGCGCGGATGGAAAAATCCGGAAAAAATTGAAATTGCTACAAGAAATTTCGAATTTTTATTTTTTCAAGTGATTTCGAATTTTAAACAGAATTTGAATTTTTTGGCGGATCGACCGAATTATATCAATAAGTTCTCGTGAAGTGATCTTCAATGATAATGTTTCAAAAGTTTATTTTTAGACTTTTTGGCATTTCGTGAAACACTCTCTGAATTTTAAAAATTGAGAATGCATTTTCATGCTATGAAAAATTTATGGGAGTATCATAAGATATGTAGGATAATACATAAAATTTATGAAAATATTTTAACATCATTTGTTATGTTTTAAAAATAAAAATCGAAATAGGATAAAAAGTCAGTTCACGCCGACCACTTGGAAGTAGTCCGGCGTGAACGACTTTTTGCGCGGACTACTTCCAAGTGGTCCGCGTGAACGAGGTTTTGCGCGGATGGAAAAATCCGGAAAAAATTGAAATTGCTAAAACTTAGGTAAAAACTTAGGTAAAAATAGAACATTTAAAACTTTGTTCTAAATGCAACTTAGGTAAAAACTTAGGTAAAAATCTTAGGTAAAAATGTAACATTTAAAACTTTGTTCCAAATGCAACTAGCATGATTTCAAGGTATGATTTTGAGTCATTTCCACACTTAGGATTAAATCAAGATCTTAGGCACTATTCCTCTTAAAATAACTCAACACTGTTTCTAACCTCTCGAGAGGTCTTTTAACCTTGATTAAAAATCTTCAAGACTCTTTCTCCTTTTCCTTTCCTTTCAAGTCATGTACCGCTGTCGGAGGCTTTAATACATCACAATCATTGAAGTTCCTTCACAGCTCATTCCACCGAGAGGCTCTCTGCCATTTCACTTTCCCCTGCGCAGCTCACTTCTCCAGCCTCCTCCCTCTCTGGTAATGTCCAGCCTCCTCCCTCTCTGGTAATTGTCATATGCAAATATGTGAAGACTTGTTGTGTGTATCAATTTTATTACATTCTTAATAATTTTCATGTCAATATACATTAATTGTTTCAATTATGACTCCCAATCTTCGAATTTCACCAAAATGTCACAAAATTTCTTACTTCACGATACCCGAATTCCACAATTTTAAAAATTCCTCGAGCTTCAGTAACAACTCAAAATTTTATGGCAATATTATTCACATGTCAGAATCATGCTATTAAAATTTCAAATATTTATAACATGCTTTGTCTCATTTTCCATTCATTCTAAATTGCCGTGAGCGTTTCATTACGACAGTACCAGTGTTTCAATTTTTAAAAATTTACATGATTCAAAAAATCTGAAATTTTATGACAACATTAATAATACGTCAGAACTCTCACAAAAATTTCGAAATTTTTCTCCATCTTTTGGACCAATTTTCAGGCTTGTCCATCTGGCGAAATTTCGCCATTTCTCGGCGAGATCTCGCCAATTCTCGCTAAATTCGAATTTCCCGTAGAAAAAACCGGATTCAAATTTTGAATTTGAATTTCCGGACGAGATTTCTCGAATTACCGAATTTCACGAAATTTCGTTTTCGGGCGTGAACGGTATTTGATCCAAACCAAATCAAACCACGCTTCTGATGAGCTAATTCCAAATCATGCGTTGGGTAATTCTCCTCATGTGGCCTCAACTGCCTTGATGCTTATGCAAAAACCTTACTATTCTGCATTAGCACACATTCAAGTCCTTGACGAGAAGCATCACAATAAATATCAAAACTGTTCTGAATATCTGGTAAGACTAGTACTGGTGCTGATGTTAACCTTTTCTTCAATTCTTCGAAACTCTTCTCGCACTCTAGCGTCCATGCAAATTTCTTCTCCTTCTTCAGCAATTGCGTAAGGGGTCTAGCAATTGTTGAGAATCCTTCGATTAATCGATGGTAATATCCAGCCATTCCAAGAAAATTGCAATTCTGAGTCACCAACTTCGGCTGTTCCCAATGCAATACTGCCTCGACTTTACTGGGATCAACTGCAATATCTTTGACAGTCATCACATGACTAATAAATTCCACCTTCTTCTTCCAAAAATCACACTTACTAAACTTGGCATACAATTGCTGCGCTCGAAGCTTCTCTAGAACAAGCCTCAAATGCTCTACATGATCTTCTTTTGTCTTGGAATAGACATGAATGTCATCTATAAATAACAACAAACTTATCCAGATATTCTATGAAAACTTTATTCATCATATTCATGAAATATGCAGGGGCATTGGTTAAACCAAATGACATAACTATGAACTCATAATGTCCATATCTTGTTGAAAATGTTGTCTTGGGTATGTCTTCCGCTCGAATCTTCAACTGATGATATCCTGATCGAATATCTATCTTGGAGAAAATTCCAACTCCTCTTAACTGATCAAACAAATCATCGATCCTTGGTAGCGGATACTTGTTCTTTATGGTCACCTCATTCAAAGCTCGACAATCAATGTACACTCATGCTTCCATCCTTCTTCCGAACAAACAAAACAGTTGCTCCCTATGGCGATGAACTTGGCCTGACAAAACCTTTTTCTAGTAACTCCTCAATCTGCTTCTTCATTTCTACCAGTTCATCTGTAGGCATCCGATACAGTCTCTTGGCTATTGGGGCTGTACCAGGCACTAATTCAATCACGAACTCAATATCTCGATCAGGTGGCATTCCAGGTAAATCCTCAGGAAAAACGTATGGGTATTCATTAACAATTGGTACTTCTTCAATGCTTACTACTTTAGCACTATTAACCATCATTTGACCATTGCAGATGGCGGTTGCTTGGACTTCCACTCTTTCGCCATTCTGGCTTTCAATTGACACTACTTTTCTACTACAATCCAACACAACCTTGTGCTTGGACAACCAACTATTCCAAGGATAACATCTAAAGTTTGAGTATCCAAGATAATAAGGTTCGCTAGGAACTCTATCCCATTCATACACATCTTTACTCCCATACATCCTAGGTTAGATCGTAGTTCTGATCCAAGGGATTGGACCAAAAGCATGCACTTAAGGTTCATCACTTCTAACCCATTCCCAACAGCAAAATCTCGAGAAATAAAGGAATGCAAAGCTCCAGAATCAAGTAATACTGTAGCAGGTACTAAGTTAACTAGGAACTTACCCTGTACGACATCTGATGCTTCCTAAGCCTCATCAGTCGTGATATAGTTGACACGACCTCTCACCGTGGCTTGAGTTGTAGCTCCAGTTTGAATAGATCCACAATTCCCTCCTGGTGCAGCCGTCTTGGCGGCGTAGTTCCAAGATTGAAGCGAATAGGCGTAACACCTCCTCTCTTCGGATAGTTATTGGCAAAATGCCCTGGCTTGTTGCAACTAAAACAGTGTCTGACGGTCGACTGTTGATCTCCTCCTGGTGCATTATTGATCTGAATAGGTGTTTGAAAATTCTGCCCACTAGGATGCGGTACAGAAGAAGGCGTCTTGGAAATTGCCTTGGGCTGAAACCTGACAAACTGCTGCGGTGCAACCCTCAACTTTTGCTGTCCTTGGCGACCTCCCTGCTGTGCCATCTTGCACTTGCAGTTGCCATCTAACTCTTTGCGCTTGTCCTCAAGGATAAGGGCTTTGTTCACCAACTCTTGAAAATCAGGAAAATTGTGGGTAATCAACCCAACTTGCAGCCCAAAATTTAGTCCCTTCATGAAGCGAGACTGTCTTGCCTTGTCAGTCGCTACATCCTCAGGTGCATAGCGAGCTAGCTGTGTGAATCGATTCAGGTATTCTGCCACAGACTGGCCTCCCTGCTTAATAGTTCTAAATTCTTCCTTCTTTAAGTCCATGACACCTTCAGGAACATGATACTGACGAAAAGTAGCAGAAAATTCTTTCCAAGTGATCTCTTGTGGGTTCTCCTGCGATGCGCAGTAATTCTCCCATCATTCAGCAGCTATGCCCTCGAGCTGATGAGAGGCATATAGCACCTTTTCATTTCCCTCACACTGGGTGATATGCAACTTCTTCTCAATTGTCCATAGCCAGTCGTCAACCTCAATTGGGTTAGCATTCCCAGTAAATGTTGGCGAATGGATCCTCATAAAGTCTGACAGCTTCGAGTATGGACGGTTCCCAATATTAGCAGCTTGGTTTGTATTGTTGACCACTGATTGATTGGTGAAGTGCTGCATTTGCTGCATTATGGTCTTCATAAGCTGTGTTTGTGCAGCAAGAAAGGCTCCAAAATTACTCATGTCAACTGGCGGTGCTGCTTGAGGAATTGGCGACTCAGTCTGGTTCTCATTCTGACGGCTTCCACTTCCACCAGCTCTATTGTTTCCGCGAGTCTGAACCATCTGCTGATCACTCCAAGGTTTAGAGAAAAGAAGGAAAATATCATAGACAAGTAATATAAGGACTAATGCGGGGGAAAAGTTTGAAACGCAAACTCCTAATATAATAAACTTTATTTAATACTTGGTATGGCTGCTCACACGTGCCTAAGGGCAATGCAACGCATACTGTACACTCAAAAAGACCATTAAAACTCTCATTAACCTAAACAAGCATTACTAATCGACTAATGGCAACACTCTAAACTTAGACTTATGCGACTCATACACTTGAGTCACCACTACTACTAAACTCAATACTCTACCTAGTCACTAAGCCATCCTGGGTGAGGGCCTCCGGGTGGACACTGCAGCGGTTGATGCGGCATCGGGGCGAACTTGTTCTAATGGCCGGGGATCTCATTAGACGACACTAATCCCTGACTCTCAGGCTCTGGCACAAGCTCCTCCAGATCTTCCTCGGACTCCTCCAACTCAGCGGCCTCCTCTTTGAGGTAGAGAGCCTCCTCCAGCTTAGCTATTCTATCAGAAGCCATCCTCCTAGCCTCTCGAAGGTCCTTCTCGGCCTTCTCCAATGCCTCATATACCTCAGTATGCTTTTGATTTGTAGTCCTGGTGAGGTTCTCCTGCGTTGAAGCAAAACATGCAAGATGGACTATGGTGGCATACTCCTCGCTCTGGACTCTGTCCTCGGTGACGGCGTCTCCATGCAGATTGTACTTGAACACCATTGTCTCCAACTCTGCAGCGTAGTCACGAGCAAAACAGCAAAGTGCAAGACGAGCGGCCTCCTAAATCCTAGCTTCAAATGTTTCTCCTCTCACAGAGATGTTGACGGGATGACTTCCTATGGTATTGTCCCTGTCATAGACCGTGACCTTGCAAATTGTACCTCGTACCTTCCCGCTCACGATCCAGTTGGTACCATGGTAGATGGGACGATCAAAGCCTCCCAACAGCTGCAGCATCCTCCAAAGCTCAGCGGCAAATCCTCCCTTGCGCTGTCCGTAAAGACACTCCATCTCAACCTGCAGAAAGCGGCTCTCGAAAAAAACTCAACTCAAAAACAAGAGGAAAGACGAAAAAATTCAGCAAAGTTGGAAAGCAAGAAGGAAGGGATAAGTCAAGATCGTTTTAATCTTTCAAGTTAATTTTTCCTTTAGAAAATAGTTTTGGACACTCCTAAGACGACAAACTAGCTAGAGCTTGACCTACAGTCAGTATGGCTCTGATACCACCTCTGTCGGGACCCGAATATGCAAATCTGGACCCTCTGTGTATTCTGCACTAGTCCAGGATCACGCTAGTGCACACAGGCTCAACATAGATGAATATCACATTCATACTCAACGATAACATAATAAAGACTTCATCAGTATTAAATATAACTGTTTAACAACTTATGGTCAACCTTACATGAGTACGCCTCGCAGGGTTAAGACTAAAAAGTAAATAAATAGCAGCAGAAATAAACATAAGCGTAGAAAACCCTGCAATCTGCCACAGGCAACTGACAAGGTTCACACCCTAGTTATTCACTTCCTCCTGATACTCTTCCTCAAAAGCAGGTGTTGCTTCTTCTCCAACTGGTGATATTTTGTTGCAAGGGGGTGAGTACATAAAGCACTCAACAAGTCGTGCACAGAATGCAAGTCTAATATACTATATGCATGGCTTATTACAAAGGATAGGCTAATATGGTTAATTTGCATAGACAACATTTGTAAAGGAATAGCATAAATAGATTGAAAGATGGTAAAACAAATACTAACAATAATACATTTCTCATTTGTTTTCCAATAACCAACTCATAACCTTATTCCACATTTCAACATCCATACCCACATTTTCTTTTAATAAAATCTAATCCTTGACTGTAATCACTGAGTAATGCTCAATTCCGTGAGCACGGCTATTCGAATAGATTTTACACTCTGCAGAGGTTATACACTTTACCCACAAGATACAACCATACACCACAAAGGAGAGTGATCATAACAAAGCCTTTCCAATGCCTATCTAAACCCAGTACTATCTGCTAAGGTTTCAACGCTGGTGGGACTGGTTACCACATCCAGGGCCCCCCTCTTGTGCCATGTGAGCACACCCGTGTGAGGATTGGTTACCACTACCCGGGCCTCACACTACCACAAATATTACAAGAGTTTAGACTCAACAAATTAATCAGCTAGCTCTATCCCATAAGAAACATGTAGTTGTATGAATGACTTAGTTCAAATTCTTGCAATGTTAAGTACTTAATTGACCAAGGCAAGACTAACCAAAAATCATCATAACCATGAACCTACAATTATCATAAAAAGCAATGCGAACTCCCAATTGCCATATTGGCCCTCCACAAATACATGCCACTTGCCTCAGTCTAAATCACTTTACCACCTCGATTGATTTACCATGCACCATGTTCCATCAACAACAACATTGTGTGACAACACCCAACACATAAGTTGATAAACATGTTCATAGTCATTAAGCAAGTCGACACTATGGCAGTGTGCCAGCTGACGCAAGCCATGGTGTTAGCGACGGTACACGACCCAATCACGACGCGACACGCAGTGCTACACTACTGGCGGAAGGCTCCGTGTAATCCTGCCCGTCCAACTCAAATTGGACGGCGGAGATCAGCTGACACCTCGCGGCTCTCATCTACTGCGGAGGCGACAGGCAGCACGATCCCGATGGTGCAGATCAGATCGGACAGCAGCGATGGCAAAAGGACTGTAGCGGCGGGATGATGCGGCTAGCCTGGTGGACGGCACATGGCACGATCTGGGACGCACGCTGCGGATCCGACGGCTAGGACACAGTGGCGTGAGACAAGGCGGCGGCGGCTACTCGGCGCAACGGTAGACGGATGATGCAGATCCAACAGCGATGAAGTGGTGACTGGAAGGTGTCTACGCGGTTACCCCAGTGCACGACACGTGGAAGAAATCCGATGGTGCTCACCAAATCCAACGGATAACGAAGCTTGCAACGGCGGTGATGGTGCGGTGGCTCTGGTTCACCGGAGGCAAAGACGATGACACGGCCGATGGCATTTGAGGGAAACTCTGGTGACGTTACTTGGTGTGTTCGAAGCGTTCCGACACGGTGAACTCGCGGGCACCAACGGCGACGGCAGAGATGACTGAACGGCGGCGGAATGAAGCAAAAACCACGGTGGAGTGAAGCAGCAATTTCGGTGAGCTCGCGTGGTGGCTAGGGCGTGCCTCGGTGTGTGCAACTGGACCAGAAGACGTGGCGCGATGTGAAGAAAACGAGGGTGGCGGCGGTGCTATAAATAGCGGCCTCAGCTTCCACGAATCTCACGTGAAACAAGGTTCGCTCGGACACGGCGGTGGAATCCGGCAAGGATATAGAAGGATGATGTGGTGGCATCATAGACGTCCACGTGGCAGCGATCGACGGCTCAAGGCATGTGGGCAACACGGAGGAATCACGGCCATTGGATCACGATCCAACGGTCGTCGATCGTAGGGTTAGGGTTTCACAGCGGGCTGCGCGGGCGGTTTGGGCCGGACCGATGGGTTTTGGCCCTACACTATTCACGGGGATTTTAATACATTTCCGAATAAAAACAAATCAAGAAAATAAATTAAGCCAAATAAAATAGCAAAATTATCAGGAAAAATCCAAAAAAAATCCCGAAAATACTTTAAGACATTAGGGACTCAAATAAAATATTTCCAACAAAATATCATTAATAATTTCACTAAATAAATAAAAGATAACAAAAATCTTAATTCAAAAATTCAGAATAAATTAAATAAAATCCTAGAAAATTCAATAAAAAAGAAAAAAGCATACTAAACCAGTAAAAGCAAAATTTGGGATGTTACACATAATAGGAATAGAGGGTGAGCGCCATGGCTAAGCTCACTCTTGAGCTTGTTGGTTGTGAGGTAGTGGTAGAAAAGCACAAGTGAGGCCAAGGATGGAAGGAGGGGGTCATGGTGAAGCTTCGGGTGGTGATGGTGGCTAGAGAGGTGGACGAAGGCAGCAGCACGGTGGTGTTGAGCGGTGAAGCCTCTTAGGTTGGTGTTGAACTGGGCTAAAGAGAGCGAATCCAGCAAATCGGGTTATCATGTTAGCTAGCTGGGGATTGGGCGATGCTATTGGAGCTGGCTCGAGGACCAATTGTCTTCGGAGGGGAGCTAGCGGCACAAAACAAGACAGTGCAGGACAGAGCTGTGGTGACTACTAAAGAAACTACTATGTTGAGCTCAGTTAAGTAGAGCATGAGGGACAGGAGTTCACCACAATCACCAAGATGAGGTCAGAGGTGATGGAGGTAGTTCAAAGCGGCCGGACGGTGTTGGACAGCAACACTAAGCTTCATGGTGATAGTGCAACTTAGTGAATGCTCGCAAGAATGGAGTGCACCATTAGCTTGAACACATCATGGAGAGGCTCTAAATGACCATGTTCAAAGCTTGGACTCACTGGTGAAACAGAGATTGCTCAGGCAATAGTGGTGGACAGATTTAGGAAAGAAGACCCGAGTTGATGCTACACTACATGATCAGTGAAATTGATTGAAGATTTTTGAAGAGAAGGTAACAAGGCACAAATTTACATGAATGTTGAGGCCAAGGCTCACCGGGAGAGGGTGTTGCTTCGGCGGAGTATGCTCTGAAGCTCGAAAGTGGTGCTCGTGTTCCTGATGGCTCAATGAGGAAGGAGGGTTGCAAATAGGTAAAATGAGCTCGTTAGAGCTTAAGTAGGTGTGGAATGGTGATTCTCGTCATCATCTTCCTCTCGGCCGCGAATGTGATGCCGCGGTTTCGCATACACAACATTGGCTTGAAAGTGGCGCAGTGATGGCACCAGGCAGGAAACACTAGGTGATGGGATGGGGCAAGTAGGTAGGAGAGTGACGTGACCAAGCAGCGCAAGTGGGAAAAGCTTTGCATAGCCACAACCATGAACCCTGTGGAGAAGAAGACCTGCAGGTGGGCCCGAGTTGTTAGTGCCAGGGAAGAGAAGAGAGGAGAGAAGGCATGCCGACAAAAATATGCTTTCACTCGGGAAAAAATGAAAAGCGAAAATGGGTTTGAAAAGATGATGCACGACTAACGGGTAGGGTCAGCATGTCATCAAGATGGGAGAGGGCTGATGCCCAGGCCTAGCTGGTAGTGAGAGAGAAGATATTTGAATTTTTCTTTTGGCTTTTTAGGCATAACTAAAGGGCTGATGCCTGGGCCTAGCTGATGTCTGACTTTTTAGGCATAACTAAAGGGCTCAAAAATTATGAAAATTTTGTTGAATGCACCTGGCAGAGCACTGTTGTTGGTAGAATTTCCAGAATTTTAGCAGCCTTGGATTTTTCTCATAAATACTTTTATTGCCACAGTTTTTAATAGAAGATGCAATGTTTGTTTTTTTTCAAAAATGGCATCCCATCTCCACAATTCATCAACATTTTTGGAGAGGCATTTTAGATTATCCATAACCTAAATAAAATATATTAAGACACTTCCTAGTTTTGAATAAATTTTCAAAATTCAAAAACAGCAGCTAGAAAGTGTAAAAAGCATTTTCTTTAATGCGAAAAATTCCAAAAAAGTTAGAAAATTTTGAAAATACATGGTAATAGAAGGAGAATATTTTGGCAACTCAACAAATAATTTGTGAGCAAACTTTGGGATGTTACATGAAAGATTTTTGAATCGAAACATTTTGAACCGAAAGTTTTTGGAATCAAAAGTTTTGAATCGAAAGATTTCGAACCATAAGTTTTTTTAATTGAAAGTTTTGAGCCAAAAGTATTTCAAACTGAAAGTTTTAGATTGAATTCATTTGAAAGTTTCAATTCGATTTTGTTATATTCGAGGAGAAGGAAGGGGGTGGGAAAGGGGAGTAAAGAGATGGGCACCACGTGGCAATAGCCGGATGTTTCATCACTAAAGAATTGGTGAGGGTAACCTCGAATTAGCAATACCCATAAGTTTTTCTGAAAGATCGAGTTAAGTGAAACATTGCTTACATGTGATACTTTACATCCTTGGGGCAAAAGTGTAATTTAACCAGAACTAAACATCTGAAAGGACCTCAGCATATCACAAATATGGATGTGAACACATTTATATCCAATTTCTCATTTATTCCTTTTTTTTTTGGCTTCCATGTGTTCATACGCGAGCTATAAAACCTACCTAAATGGCCATCCCACCTTCTCCCCGCACACAGATACACACCGAAGAAACAAAGGTGGCTCGTGCCGGAGATCTTGCAATCATTCCCATGGAAATTGATTCCTCCTTCCGAAAGGTGATCCAGAGTAAACCTCCACCCGACCCTCTCTAGATTTGTTCTTACTCTGTATTTTTAGAAAACTCTTGTAATCTTCTCGATTTTTCTTGTTGTTGAAGGTTGCTGGTACTTTGGATCTAAACAAGTCGAAGATCTGCGCCCACTGCCACACAACCAAAACATCGCTATGGCGCAACGGCCCGCTTGGCCACAAGGTAAAGAATAGATCTAATATCTAGATATAATCCTTAAGAGTTGGTTGTCGATGATCTTGGCTTGTTCATTTGTAAATGTTTCCTTGATTTGATATAATGGGATATCTATGTAGTCTTTATGCAATGCGTGCGGGATCCGATACCAAAGGAGGGGAATGAAGGCACTTGAGTTAGAAAGCAAGGACAACAAGGGCAAGAAGAAGAAGGGGAGGAGTCCCAAGGGGTTTCGAAACCAAAAGAGGGTAATGAAGGCACTCAAGTTAGGAAGCAACGGTGAAAAAGTCGAGAAGAAAAAAAAGAACAAGACATCTAAGAAGGTGGAATTGGAGATGGTGATGATGAGAGTGGGCTGCTGGAAGGATCCGGTGCTGCCACAGAGCCAACATGGAGACGAGGTGGAGAAGGCTGCCATGCAACTTATGTACCTCTCTGGTGCCACACAATACTTAATCAAGAATAAATAGCAAAATTCTATATGTTGTTTTCAACTTCGCATGAAATTTGTTTTAATCTGGAAGTAATAATGCAGTAGCTAATTGAACTGCTAGTAGTGTAGTAGATATCTAGTTTTTATTTCTCGTGTCAATGTTACAATACTATTAGTTGGACTAGTAGTTGGATCATAGTTTTGCAATGTAAGAGATAATGTATATCCGCTACTCTTGCAAAGAGCGCTTTCAAATTTCCCTAACTAGAATTAAAATTTTGGTTAGATTGTTCCCATAAGTAAATGTTGCACGGTTCGTGTTTTAGTTTTTGACTAATATATCTGGTTACTGATCTACTGCTCAAACCTGCTTCTATAAAATGTGCATACCTCCGGATTTTTCTTTTTATTTCTGATGATACCTTTGGCCATTTGTTTTTGTTTTTTTTTTGTTAACAATGATCTTGCTACTTTTGAGTAAAAGCTTTCTTCTTACTTTTGAGCTTGAGGTTATATATAAGTTCATGTTTTGTCCTGTACGTTAGAACTGCTATTAGTATGTTGCCTTGAAGCTTTTTTCCCTCTTCTTCTGATGCTATAAATGCTAGACCTATTGCTAGCAGTCAGAAATATTCTATGGCTATAAATGTGTAGGGATCATAAGATCATATTGCTTCTTTTGTTTAATTTCACTTCGGTTGCTTTCGACAGCTCATAATTTTGTTTTAATGTGTAAAGGAAAACTTTTGCTGCAATGAACTTAATAAGATTTTTGTGTCGCATCTGCTTCAGTGCTATTTTCGGTATGCACCTTTGGCCACATGTAAATATGGTAACTTACTAAGAAAGAAAGTATATATGTCGAAATATGCTTTAGAAACATATCTGTAATATGCAAATCTAATGTGTTGGGCCGAAACAGCCTCTCTTTTTTTTTCAGCAATTAGAACTGCAACTTTCTTCTGACTCTTGTCGTTTTGCTGCACTTCTGCTAAGTGAGTATAATTTTGTTTCTGTGTGGAAAAGACATCTTGTGGGACAATGATCTTGTGACGATTTTGTGTAGCATATACTTTTGTGTTGTTCTCACTATACACCTTTGGCTTCGCTACTGTGTACAGTACGTACCAGACCAACGAAAAAGGTATTCCATCCGTCCACAAATATTAGTTCATTTTAATTTTTCATAGTCTTTAAGGCATGACTTTGAATATGGTTTTTTTTGTCATAATAGAAAAATAATATATATATATATATATTATGAAATTACTTTGCAAGACAGATCAAATAACATTATTTTAATGTAGTTGACCTATATACTTTTACATATATTAATGGTCAAATTTTAGAAAAGATAGCTGCACAGATCCTATGGTGACCTATATTTAGAGACAGAGAGAGTACTCAAAAAAAAATTTCGTTAGAAAATATTTGTATCATTGTACTTTGGATTTCAAGAGGTGCATAATGTTTTGGACCATGATACCACAAATTGTTTACCCTGTGCATACATATTTCCTATAATTGAGAAGTATGCTAATTTAAGAGATAATAAAATATTAAAACTCGCGTTCTTATTCATCTGAAGTTAGGTAAGATTAATGTTGGAGAAAGGACCCTATTCATGGAGTACAAAATTGCTTCATTGTTCTGCGACGAACAAAATTGCATCATTCGATACCGTTGAAAACATTTAGAGACCATTCCTGTACTTCATAGGGATCAACATTCAACACAACGCTACCAGACATTCTCACATTCATAGAGTTGAGCCAGAGGATACTTGGTAACTGGTATTTGGTACCAGAGGAACTTTAGGGTATTTTTGATAGTACTATTGACCTTCAAAGAGCATCCCTAAGGGATCAACACAATGCTACCCAACATTTTGACATTTATAAAGTTTAGTTGATACTTGGTAACTGGAAGTGTATTGGTGGCGGAATTTTAGGGTGTTTGTGTGTGCTTGCGCATTTCCGCATGATTGCATAGTTAGAGATGGTTGGTGTTTTGCAATTCCTTTTCTTAAGGTTGTGTGGGCTAGTCTTAGAAAAAGAGGTTGTGGGCTCAACAACTACTTGTTCTGTTTTTTGTGTTTTTCAATGTTGTGTTTGACAAAAACTTGTTCAATTTTTTGTAGTTTTTTTTTTTCGATTTTGGCCTCTTCTAGACTCGCTTTTTATCGTGACATATTCTTCTTTTGCTTACCACGGTTGGATACTTGGAGTACATCGCGAGCATGCAGGTTTTGCAGGTATGCGAGCTGATCCCACAACCAAATTATAAGATGTTTTGTTTGAGAAATGCGTTTCTCTCTGGGACCATTTGTTTCTAACTCCAAATCTAATATTCTTATTTGGCTTCACAATGCAATGAGTTGTTCGAGGAATTGACAAGTTGGGGGCTTTGCACCCCTCGTCTCTCAAAAATTTCCATTATAGCTCTATGTGCTTAAATGAAATTTTGTTTGTATTAATAGTATTGAGATCCCACAGAAAAAAAACTATTAACAGAACATTGCATAACTTATTTGGCACCCCTCATTCCTGATATCTGGCACACCACCCTTTTGAGTGATCATTCCTCGTAACTATAGATAATGCCAATTATACAAAATAGGCATAGGAGAATGGAAGATATGCGCCACAAAAATTGTAGGTTTACACCCCGACAGACCAAAAACCATGTTAGACTGAGGATTATGCCTGTTCAAAGGACAGGCTGGGCCTGGAAAAGCCCAACCTTGAAAGGCTTAGCCAAGTTCGGCCTGACATGGCTATCCGCGAAGCTCAGATCAAAGTCCAAAATAGTGGGAGAATTGCATTTTTCAAAAATAAATATTTTAGCTTTTCTACAAAATATTGTTAAATTAGTTTTTAATAAGATATTATTTTTATTATTTGGGGTGACGCTGTGGGCATGAGTGAGGGCGACGGCACTGAGTGTCGGAGGTGATGGTAGCGCAAGGTTTTAAATTTCGGTTTCGGAATAAATTTCGTCCTCGGCTGGATAACGAAATTTCGGACGAAATTTGAATTTTAAAATTCAAATCCGGTTCATTCCGGAAATAAAAATCCAAAATTCAGCGAAAAAACCCAAAATTTCGGGCGAAATTCCCGAAATTTCGGGTTTTTTGCACTGGCTGAAAAATGGTCTAAACATTATCGAAAATTTTTGAAATTTTTTTTGAGGTTCCTGACACATTTATGATGTTCTTACAAAAAATTTCAGCTGATTATCACATCTGAGGAATTTGTAAAAATTCGGATAGTGGTACTGTCCTGATAAAACACCGGCCGACAAGTTTGATCCGAATGGAAAATGATAAAAATCAAGTTATAAACTGTTGAAATTTTTTGTGCATGGTTATGATCCATAAATAATGTTCTCACAAAATTTTAGCTGATTATCACATGTGAGGAATTTTTAAAAATTCGGAGAGTGGCACTGTCCTGAAAGAACACTGACCGACAAGTTTGATCCGAATAGAAAATAGTACAAATGAAGTTAGAAACTGTTGAAATGTTTTATGCATGGTTATAATGTATCTATACTGCTCTCATAAAATTTTCAGATGATGATAAAACTGTATGAATTTTTAAAAATTCGAACAGTACTACTGCCCTGTTAAAAGGCTTACCGGCAAACTTGAACAAAATGAAAAACTATGTAAACCATAAATTTTTTAAAAAATTTTATAGAATGGTGATAAGTAAGTTATTAATATCCCATGAAAATTGTGATTCATGATCACACTCCAGTGAATTTATAAAATTATTACAAGGCACAGTACCATTTATGTTCTTTTCTTTTTTATTTTTGAAATATAATATAACAAACGAAGTTTAATGCTTACATAGATTTGATTGACCAAACAAAAAAATTTGAAATTTTTTGAAAAATTTACATAATGTTACTGAGTCAATTATTAATCTCTCAAAAAAATTTAGATCATAATCACACTCAAGAAAATTTATAAAATTCTAACAATATAACTATCCCAATTATGTTCATTCTGTTTTTGATTTTTTAAAGATAGAAAATTAAGTTAAATTATTTTGAAATTGTTTATGTATGATCCTAATCTAATAAGGATAGTACCATAAAATGTTCAGAGTATTATCAAGCTTGTACAATTTTATAAAAATTTGACAGTGTTTCTGCCAAAATTTTAAAATATTTAAAAAATTCGGTTTTTCAACAAATTTTCATAGGAGATGACTTTCCTAAGGGTTATTGGACCAAATCCGCCCCTAAAAGTTTCAAAACCGGCCAAAAAACACGAAATTTCGCCAAAAAATCCGAAATTTTGGGTTACTGTAGCAAATTCAAAAAAATTTCCGGCCGGTACTTTAGAATTCGGGGTGGTCTGAAATCTGAAATTTCGCCGAAATTCGCCAAATTTTGGAACCCTGTGGTAGCGGCATTGGGTGTTTGCCTGAAGTGTATCAGAGGAGAGGATGATGGTGCTAGGCCAGCGAGATAGGGAATGAGCGACGAGAGAGAGACAGTGCACGCTTGCGAAAGGGTACAAGGAGAGATGAAGAATGGGTTTTTTTTTGCAAGATCCTTCCACCTCCATCTAGGCTGCACGCCCTGGATCCAACGACCCACGATGCCTTTTGCATTTCACCACACAATTACCCTTTTTTGCACTAGATATATCACCCTTTTTATTTATCTAGATCTTACGTTAGCCCCACAGATAGGTTACTGTGCCAAATGAAAAGGCACACCTAAGAGCCCACATATCGGTAGACACCGTACACCTATGTCTATAGGACATTCTCAGCATAGACATTGCATATCTATGTCTATAGATTGCCACTTCATATAGACAAAGACTAGGCACAGTCTATCTAATGCATTGTATCTATTATATGACACACTTAATCAATACTGCAATTTTCTATTTATTTTCTCTCCTCACACTCTCAAGTACTATCTCTCTTCCTCTTCCCCCATGTTCTCTCTTTCTTTCCTCATCGGCTTCCTCCCTTGCATCTACACTCACTGGCATCCTGCCTCACCTCCAACGGTCAGTGGCGCCCTCCCTTGTCTTTTCATTGGCTAGTGCCATCCCTCACTGCCCCGCTCATCACCGCCTCTCTTCCTCCCCTCCACCTCCCATCACCACCTATAATATCCCGAAATTTGCATAATGATGTTTAATTATTTAATTCTTATTTTTTGATATTTTTTCTGAATTTTCTGGATTTTGAAAAGGGGTTTTCCTATTTTCAAATTTATAAAATAATTTATTTGAGAAAAATTAAAACCCAAATATTGCTGAAAATAATTTCATTAAGTTCAAAATATCTCAAGGTATTTTTGAGAATTATTTGCTATTGTCTAAAAGTCATTTTATTTTTCTACAATTAATTAATCAAAAATTTAAAAATTCATCTCACTTACGAGTGAGACCAGACCCCACTTGTCCGGAGGCCTTCTTCAAGCTCCAAAGGCAGCAGTGGCATGTCTCTCTCTCTTCCTCCATGCAAGAGATTTTCGAGCTCAAAATCGAAACAGAGTCTTTTCCGAATTCATTTCAAACTCATGTGCAACTTTAACCTCATCCAATCCCCCTATTTTTTCGGCCTAATCCCCTCTTTTTCACATGTAATTCGTGTTTGTTCTGTTTCAGACGTTTCTGTGTTCAAGTTAGTTTCTATCTGTCCGAGCCTTTCAAGTGAGCACCGGGACCGTCTCTCCTTGTTCAACCTGTTCCTCCGCTTGTTCCTCACTTTCGTGCTTTTGTTTGCCTAGAAAGCCATGAAGTCCTGAAGCTATCCCCGATGTCGTCCGATGTGCCCTGGCGACATTCTTGATGCCTCGGAGCTCTTCTTCCTAAATCATTCATGACACGTCGTGTTTCACCTCGTCACGAAGGTAACCCCTTAATTAATTTAGAGATTTTCGTGCCGTGTGCGTCAAATTTTGTGTTTTTTCGAAGCTGTTCGTCACGTCGTTGCGCTGTCGTCTGCCGGCCAGCCAGCCGCCGCTGCCTGCAGCTGACGACGCTGGCTAGGAGCTTCCGTGGCCAGAGTTGCCGCCTTGGCCTTGGCATGCGCCATGCCCTACGCTCTATGATGTCACGGCTGAGGAAACGTCCAGAGAAAAGCAAGCATGGAGGAGTGAGAAAAAAAGATATATAAAAAAGAAAAATCTGAAATTTAAAAGTTAGTCACTGACAATTGTACGATGCAATAATTTGGATCTTTCTTTAGAAATATAAGTCAAGAATTTCCGGAAAATCCTTTTTCTCTTTTTCTATGAATTTAATCTTTCGAGAGTCTGTTTTCCTTCGTATGAACTCCGATTGAGACGATTTAAATTTCTAAATTTTTCTAAATTCAAACTCTTTATTTTGGTGAACTTTATTTGACTTTTGGAGTTAATTTTGTCTCTATTTCTAATTTATTTTGTTTCTCGGTATTCGTTTCGTTAGATGCCAGAGAGCGACTTCATGGCGGCGATTCTCATGCAATGCGAGATGCGGGGGGTTCCTGGGAATCCTCCCAATACCCTCGCTTTTCTTCGACTTCTATTCCTTGTTCCGCACCTCGAAAGACCCCGTGGTCGGATGTCTCTACTTCCGGCTGCGGACTGGTCTCCAAAGCTCTTACCCCCAATCCATGCTCGGGACTCTCTTGGTCCATGGACCGAGAGGTGGTTGTACCTGAAGAGGGGAGAGGGTGGCGCGCTCGCGTACAATGGAAACCCCGTCGACAGCAAGCGCTAGACCCCCGACCCTAACGACCTGGCAGCAGACCAGGAAGCCGTCGCAGTCATCCATATTTGCTCGACGTGCGGACTCACTGGCCAAGCCATCGCTCGCGACTTCTTGCATAGCCGGGTGTTTCCCCTGAGGAAGAGGGTGCACCCGTTCTTTGAGATCAAGGGGAATGGCGACCTCACTCGGGAAAGCCCAAACGGTAAGACCCCTTGACAATAATTGGTCCCATGGTCTAGCGGTTAGGACATTGGATTCTGAATCCAGCAACCCGAGTTCAAATCTTGATGAAGACCTCATTGTTCTTCTTTTTCCCTAACAGCTCCGTCGGAGACCTGGCTAGTAGCGAGGATGGTCGAGATGTTCGGGAAGGCGGTGTTCAACTTCTCCATGGACGACCCTGTTCCCAAGAACATGCTGACGCGAAGCAACGAGGTAACACATCTTGCATTAAGGTCGAGCTCAGGGGCGCTCATGCTCGCGCTGACTTCTGCTCGTAATTGCAGGCAAGCAGAGAGCTCCAGGAGATAGCGAGGCGGATACTTCCGCTGCCTGGGGCAACTAAGGTCAAGAAGGCGGGCAAGAGGCCTGCCCCCAGTGCCTCGAACAGCAGCGCCGTAAAGAAACAGCACGTCGAGTGGGGCGACCGCTCAGTGGTAAGTCGATCCCCGTCGAGCCTGGGAACACTCGAGCTCGAGTTTAATTTCTTTCGCTGTTTTTTTTATCTTCTCATCTCCTTGTAGCAACAAAGTACAGCAGCCGCTGCACGGCTCCTGAGATCGCCACCGAGGTAGCGACCCCCGACGGAGAGCATCGGGGCGGTCAACGCTGGGAGCTTGGTGCTCGTGCGTGCTCCGAGGTCCCAGCCGTGGAGCGCCCAGGGAGGGAATGCATCCCCCGACGCAGCGGGGACGAGGCGTCATGACACCCCTCCCCCTCCCATGAGACGAAGGCTCGTCACACAGGTACGTGCGGACCTTGGTCGTAGTGTATACTTCTCCTTTTCTTTTGCTTAGCGATTTCCCCCGTCTCAGACCTCTATCACCCGACGAGCAGTGACCATGGTTGTTGTTCAAGGCGAGTCCGAGGACGAGGACGAGGACGCAGATGACTTCCTCCTGGTCCACCGGGAGCGTTCGCGACAGGTCCCGATCACCGTAACGTCTTTGGAGGGGAGCCCGGTTGGTGGCTCCGACCGAGGGCCCATCGGAATAGACGCCGTTCCGGAAGAGGCCGCCGCGGGTGTTGAGGCTGAAGGCGCCCCAGCCGCCAAAGCCGGGACAACCAAGGGTGGGCTCGAGGCCGAGCTTACCCCCACCGGTGAGGTCGAGGCTGCCGCGGACGCGGCCGAGTCTGAGGGTCTAGTGGAAGCGCCAGGTATGTCAAAACTTCCAATCTCCACTCATGGTTTCTTATACTCGTGACTTGGTTCCTTCCCTCTTCTATTTCTTCTCAGGAGTCTTGGTTCCACCCATGCCTCTAGCCATCCCTACACCAGAGGGAGCCAACGCGACCACCACAACCAAGGCCTGGGGCTCCACCGAGACCGTGGTGGTTGAGCCGGGCGTGCGGCACCTCGAACCTCACCGCCAGAGATTTGAAGACCGGCTTGCATAGGCAAGTCGTACTTGAAACCATCCTCCTTATCCGATATCATAATCCCTTTTGATTTCTGCAGGGACTGGTTCTACTCACCCAAGGGCTCCAAAGCCTACAAGGGCACTCCACCGAGCTCCAAGCGGTCTTCGACCGGGTGCAGGAGCGCGAGGAGTACATCCTCCAGCTCGAGGAGAACTTGATGATCGAGCAGGAGGAGCTGAAGCGATTGACCGCGGCCCACTCCTCCGAGCTCTCGCAAGCCATCAACGCCGAGCGTGGGAGGTCAAGCGAGGCTCTCGAAGGCGGCGAGCACCATCGAGTCCGAGTGCGTGGTATTAGCGAGAGCTCTCAAGACCGCATGCACGGAGGTAGAGGTGCTTCATAAGAAATTTGCGGAGCTCTTTGCTGCTCCAGTGAAAGCCTCCACCGAGATCGAGGCAAAGGTGGCCGGTCTTGAGGAGAAGCTGGGGCGAGTGACCAGGATGGGAAAGAGCGCCCTGGCCCAACTCCAAGACGAGCGCAGCTGCTCCGCCAATTCCGCAGTCGAGGCACTTCGGCTACAGGGCTAGCTATCGATGCTGAGGGCGAGGGTTGCTATCGGGACCCGATTCTGAGAATCCGGACCCTCTGTGTATTCTGTGCTAGTTCAGGATCACGCTGGCACACACAGTCCTTACAGGGTTGAACATCACAGACATTACAGCGATACAATAATAAGTAGTGCAAACATGTATATAGACTGAATTGTACGACCTTATGGTCTCCTTACATAAGATCAGCCATGCAGGGCTTACATTATCAGAGTAATAAAAGATAACAGCGGAAAGCAATAAATTTCGTGGAGTCCCATCAACTTGCCACAGGTAACCGACTGGACTTGCCCCCTAATTGTTCGGCTCTTCGATGTACTCCTCCTCCCATGCTGGCGTAGACTCCTCCACTTATGTTGGGTTGATAGGCAAGGAGGGGTGAGTACTCAAGGTACTAAACAAGTAATGCATAGAATGCAGTACTATTACTATATGCAAGACTTAATCCAAAGAATTGGCTTACTTGGTTCATTTGCATCAAACAACATTTTTAAACCCATATCTTACTTAGATTAAAAGCGGTGAAACAGTTAATAATAGTACTAAGTTCTTTAAACAATTTTTCTCTGCAAACTTGCCACACAGCCTTAATTAGATTATTCTTGATACTGGCACACAGCCACCCTTTCCACATTTTATTTTGAAGATCTAACCCTTGACTGTAATCCCTGAGCAATGTCCAATACCGCGGACACGGCTATTCGAATAGATTTGACACTCTGCAGAGGTTGTACACTTTACCCACAAGATACAGTCGCTCACTACACAGGTGATTGCCCATAACAAAGCCTTTCAAGAACCTCTACCTTAACCAATGAACCTCTCCGGTATTACCTTCGCTATCACTCCCCTCACACAGAGCCAAAGTATAGAACAGGCTAACACCGTTGGATGGGCACCAAGCCGTAGCACAGGTACGCTCCCCCACACAAATACACCCCCGTGTACTGTCACCCCGAGGTTTCAGAGGAAAGATATCAGAACCTTAATCAACTAGGTCTGTCTCATACCAGACATATGGTTGTACGGTTGACTCAGTTCAAAGACTTGCAAGGTGAAGTCTTTAGCTGACCAAGGCAAGACTTTCATCACTCAACAGTGGCACACAGCCCAATGTGGCACACAGACTCACAACACTCATCAACCCATTGCCACATAGGCCCACCTGGCACAAAGCCTCCTGCCACTTGCCCCAGTCTAAATCATTTTCCCACCCAGTTGATATTGTGCAACACATGCCAATAATAACTTAACATCGATCTGAGAACCACACAGGTTTCCGTACTTTGATTTCGTCACATGGCATCACCACACCATTTTTAAAATACATTCAATATTTCATTAGTCACTATTGTGGCATTTTCTGATAGATCATTCATGACACGCTGCAGGGCTAAGCATCTAATCACGGTCTAGCCTCCCGTGTTGGCATCATATTAATATCCAACAAGTATGAATAATCTTAGGGTAACAATGATTTCAGGGCATACAAATAATAATTTCAAGGTGGTAATAACAATATGGGTTGATTAGCTACATTACCCAAATTAATTTAAATCCATTTTTAATTAACTTAGCATGCATAATTTCAAGCAAAATATATTTTTAAAACTGGGATCAAAATGGTCAAAGCATCACTTGCCTTTGAAGAGTTGCTGGTCATGTTCTGAAGCTTGATCTTGAACGACGAACTCTTCCTCGAAACTTCCCGGCAAATTTGCGTCTACGCGTAAAAATCATATATGCAATAAATAATCAAAACAGTAGACTATATATAATCTCAAAAAATTAAATAAAATTCACCATTAAAAAGAGCACAATTTTACAAATTTCTAGAGACTGGAATCACCTCAATCGGAGTTAAAATACAAAAGTTATAGCCTTTCAAAGTTTACAAATATATTAAAAAGAATAAACCGAATTACTATAATTATTTTTCAACTGAAAACTCGATTTAATGCGTCAGCATGATGTCAGCTGACACGTGGCGCTTCCTGGTGCTGCCACATCGCCTCAGTCCATGGACTGGGTCCACGGCCCGGCTCTGGTCCACGATGGACTCGGTCCACGTAGCAAAGCACTGCCCCCACCACCGACGTCAAGACTAACGCTACTCGACGTCACCTGACCAGCCTCGAGATTTGTGCACGAACACGTGGCACAATCTCGACGGATCCCACCAGACGGCCAGATCTCATCCACGTGGCGCAATCATGGCTGTGAAAAGATCAACGGCCAGATCTCACGCGCTGCGCTGAAGTGCGTCGGAATCTGCGTGACACGTGTCGGCCATCGAGCGGGCCTTCGGATCCAACGGCCAGTGCACACGCTGACTCGTGACGCCTCGATATCCGCGCAAACACCCTGCGAAATCTCGATGGTCCGTTGAAATCAACGGCCGAGACCCGGTCGTGCCTCGGTCAACACGCACACGCGTCCGCACATGATTCGGCGAGGGCGTGGCGTCATCCGTGCCGCACGTTTAAAAATGAACGGTGCCGATTCAGCGGCAACGTGGCTAACTACGGATGCATGGATGCATCGCTGCCACACGACTCCGATCGGACCGCCACGACCAACCCACGCGGCAACATTGGATATCTACCGCTCAGATCCGATCCTACGGCGCGTGAAACCCGAGCAGTTTACTGTACAATGTAGCGACGTGGCACTATCTCACATGTACAAAAACGATCCAACGATCTAGATCTAACTACAGCACAAACATTAGAACTAATCTAAGCCGTTCATCTACGCATCTACGGCCACGATCAACGCTAGGCAAACGAGAAGGGCAGCGACGTGGACGTACCGGAGTGGTGCGATGAAGATTGAACGGCGGATGAAGCTCGCGAAGGTCAGCGATGGCGAGAAGAAAGAGGCTGCTGGAGCTGGGGAAGACGACGCGGTCGGCGGCGCTAGAGGACGACTCCGGTGACGAGAGACGACGGAATCGACGCGTCTTGACGCAGCGAACACGACGAAGACCTTGGGGACAGCGGAACCTCAACGGACGGTGAGCAAAGGACAAAGAACTTCGGCGAACTTCGGCGAGCTCTTGAGGGCAAACGACGGCGGCTCGGGAGGCGTGCTTTAGGTCTACATAAGTGTCTCGATGTGCGCAACACGGAGGTGACAGCGGCGCACTAAATAGCGCCTCGACGTGCGCGCAAACACCGGCGAAACGAGCGGAAACGCTCGACGGCGTTAACTCCGGCGATAACGCGGGCGACGGGATGTGGCGACGATCCGATGGCGCACGCACACGGGCGACGCGGTGCAACAGCAATCGTTGGTCTCGATTCGACGGTTCGAACGCGCGGTGGCTAGGGTTTGGCGTGCTGGGCCGGGCTAAGCGCAGTGCTGGGCCAGCCCAATACTATTTGAAAGACCATGTGGAGGTCTATCCTTGTGTGTGATGAGTAATTGATGAGTTTTGAGCTTGGTTTGATTTGAATTGAATTGGATTTGAAGCAATTTGAGTGTTGGTTGCTCTTCTTAGTGCTACCGGCCTAGGGGTAGTAGCACTGGACCATTGGGAACAATTATGATCGATTAATGATTTTGGGATAATCATTGAATATCTTTATGGGCATTGCTATGTGAAAGGTTTTTCCTTGTCTTTGATGGTTGTAGGGCGACAGTGCTAGGTCATGGTGAGCCGGAGGATGACCGGGACTAGGCGAGGAGCGTCGGAGGTCCAAACGGTTGGGAGATCGCCGAAAAATGATCGGAGACGGAGTCCGGGCAAGTCAAGAAGACATGGAAAGGATATGAGTCTAGTTGATAGGTTAGCGGGTCTAGGTAGTATGCTTTGAAAACCGTGCAAGAAAACCCAGTATGTGTGTGGGTTTTGGGTTAGCCCTTTAATGGCTATGTGTGTGGGTTAATCCTAGCCCTTAGATGAGTGCTCTAAGGTTGAGGGACTCATTCAAGGGTGGTAGGTGGCACAAGAGTAGTATAAATAGGGGTGGAGGGGTAGCCTCCTTCCCTTGAAGGTTTTTGAATGCTCCTTTGAACTTTGCCCACATGAAAGTGAGGCTTTGTAACCTCTCCTTCCAGAAATGAAAGTTTTATCCATCCAACTCTGAATTTATTTTGCGCATTTACATTATGTCTTTACTTTACGCAATTTAAATTTAGCATTTACTTTCCCGCAATTACATTCTCGCAATTTACTTTCACGCAATTTGGATTTGCCTCCCCTCCTTCTAAATGTTGTTGATCTTGGATGTTTTGAGTGTGTTCATATGGTTTTACATCTCTTTTGCACTCTTGGATTGAGTGGAGAACATCTTTTCTTTCAAGTTCCAACTTTGTTTAGAACTTGTTCTTTGCGAAGTATTTAGTGTTTGATTTTTATAAAAATCTAGAAAATTATTTTTTAAGTGATTCTTGTTGGAGGAAGTGCGGTACTCTGATATCCACCTGTATAAAAATTTTGGAGTTCACTGGTTGCACCGTTTGGGCGTCATGAGGTGAAAACTGAGCCCCAAACTTTCTGCTCGAAGTTCTTGACTGATTGTGTTCTTCGATTTTTCTTGTTTTTTCTGTAAGGATTTTTTAGGAGAAATTTTGTGGAGTTCTTCATGACTCTTCTTCTCATAGGGAGAAAAAGTTTCAAAATTTTGTGAGCTGCATAAACCGACCAACCTCCTGTTCAAATTAAGGATAATTTGTGGAAATTCTGCTTTTGCTTTTCTGAAAGTGACTTGTGATTTGAATTGATCTCCTTTCTAAAAGCAAGAGTTGGATTGATTCCTCTTTATCTTAGACACTAGACAACCAGGATTGTGACTCAAAAATCCCCACATATTTTATGGTACTTATCCATGCAAGCTAGGGGTATACATAGTTGTCTAGTTTTTCGGGGTTTTCACGATTTCCTTTGAGCGATCTTGTCGAGGTTTTTGTTGGAGTATTTTGGTGAAAAATTTATTTGCGACCATTCACCCTCCCTCTGTTCGCCATCTTGATCCTTCACTATTCCTCGTGTTTTAAAAACATAATCGATTTAAAATAAATATGATAAATAAATAAAGCCAAAATAAATAGCAAAAATATCCGAAAAAATTCTGGAAAATATTTTGAGACATTTTGAACTTAATTAAAATATTTCCAATAAAACTTTACATAAAATTTTACATTATTTTAATAAATCTCATGAAAGTCCATATTTGAATAAATTCCAATTAATTTCCAAAAATTCTCAAAAATCAAAATAACTCCAAAATTTAAAATATGGCAAATTGTAGGGTGTTACAGTTGCCGAACTCGAGCAGGAGAAGCTCGCCCGCGACATGGCCAACCTCGTTTTTGACTTGTATTCTGGGGCAGTATCTTAGCCCCCATTGTGGTCGAGTCCGAGCAACGCCGGCCTCGGGCACAGGAAGTGTCCCCTTTGTTTAATCATTAGGACCTGCGGGTTAGTTAATACCTTCATCCTGAAAAAGACTTAAGACGAAATTGCTTTGTTAGTGATGACTTTGAGCGAGAACAAGCTTAACTCGAACGAACTAGCAGTAAGCTTTCCTCGATCTCGGGGAACTCTTTGAGGGCGATCTCTGGTTCAAGTCCAACTACAGGGGAATAGTCATGATGCGATGAAAATCGGCTTACTGCTGACGTGACCCCCGGAGGTGAACTTTGAGACCGCAACACTCAACTCGAGCAAGAGACATAAAGAAAATAGAAAAGACTTAGGCATCTCGAGGTTAGGAACACTTGGGCGTGTCTCCGGTTCAAGTCCTGCTATAGGGGGTAGTCGTGATGCGATAAGAATCGGCTTACTATTGACGTGATCCCCTGGAGGTGAACCTTAAGACCACGACACTAGGTCGAGGTACTCGAGATGCAAGGAAACATGTGAAGAGTCGTAAACATAAACAATAGGGAAAAGCTGTTTATTGCAAATCAAAGAAAGAGTGTTACACATAAATTTTTTGGAGTTGGTCTATGTTCCACGAGTTTGCGAGCTCTCTGCCATCGAGCATTGCCAGCCGGTAAGCTCCCGTGCGATCTGCTAAAACGACGCTGTAGGGGCCCTCCAACTTCGGGGATAATTTGTTGGTGTTGGTCTGGCCCTCGATTCGTCTTAGGACCAGATCCCCAACACAGAGCTCCCTAGGTCGCACTGATCGAGACGCATGCCTGTGAAGCGCTCACAGGTAATGCGCCGATCGTAACAGCGCACGGCACCTTACTTCTTCCGCCAGGGCAAGTTTGACAGAACGTTCTTGCTTGAAGTCGACTTGGTCGACTGAGCTGACCCTAGCGAAGCCCAGCATGACCTCAGAAGGCAAGACGGCTTCAGCACCGAATACGAGCTGGAATGGGGTAGCCCCTGTTGCTCGACTGGTCGTGATGCGAACGGACCAAAGGACGGTGGGAAGTTCATCCACCCAGGCCCGGCCGTGTTGATCTAGCTCATTGAAGACTCGCTTCTTGATGCCTTGGACGATCTGTCCGTTGGCGCGCTCGACCTCTCCGTTGCTCTGTGAGTGAGCCACCGAGGCGTAGCAGACTCTGCTGCCCATGTCTTCGCTGTACTCTTAGAATAACTCGCTTGTAAACTGTGACCCATTGTCGGTGATGATCCTGCATGGGACCCCATACCTTGTTACCACAAACGAATGAAAAAACCTTACTGCGGCTCGGGCAGTGATGGCCGAGACTGGCTCGGCCTTGATCCATTTGGTGAAGGTATCAATGGCGATGAACAGAAACTTCTTCGCCCCGACTGCTTGAGGGAAAGGGCCGAGGATTTTGAGGCGCCAGGTCGAGAATGGCCACGTGAGGGGGATGGTCTGGAGGGCATAAACCGACTGGTGCGTCTTCCGAGCATGGTACTGGCAAGCTCGATAGGTGTGGACAATGTCCTGAGCATCCTGGAGTGCCGTCGGTCAATAAAATCCCATCCAGAATGCCTTCCGACCATTGTCTTGAAAGAAGAATGAGCACCACAAAGGCCCGAGTGGATATCATTAAGCAGGTGTTTACCTTCTTCAGGGGTGATGCATTTCGTCAAAATGCCCAGGGTGATTAGACGATAGAGTTGTCTGTCAACGAGCCTAAGTCGTGTTCTGTAGGAGAATACAATGGGCGCTCAAGCTCAGTTGTGCTCGAGAGTATCTGGGGTGTTTTCTGTGTTGTCTCTATTGTCTCTTCTTCTGTGTCAAGGAAGGTTTATATCTCTATTACAGACCGTTACAAAGAACGGCATTGTCCGGAGAACTCGGGAACGTGACGCCAAACTCGGATCCAGGGCGCAGTAAAGTCGGGTGGTAACTGCCCCGGGAAAGTAGTCTCCATGTTTTCCTTGACTTCGTCTTTAAAGCCCTTTATTTGACTTGGTAACCGCTGACTTCTTTAAACCTGGCCCAGCCCGATTTTGCTAGGTCGAGCTGGGCCCTCATTCTTCTGCTCGAGCTCGAGCTCGTTGGTCAAGATCTCGAGCTCGGGGAGACCAACGAGCTCGGGGAGCGCATGCTCGAGCTCGGGAAGCACCTGCTCGATCCCGGGAACCCGTGCTTGAACTCGAGAGACACACCCCTTGAGTTTGAGGGGTATTTACTCTCACAGAGGTTACTGATCCCCGACAACGCTAGTGTACACAGTGGCAACATAGATGAAATATCATCCCATTCAAAAAAATAACTAAGGAAGTAGCAAATTACTATTAAATAATGGCAACAAACCTTATGGTTAAGGTTTTATACTCTGTAGAGGTTGTACATTTTTACCCACAGAATATAATCAACTCACCAAGTCTGTCGTGACTCGCCATACCACCGTATGCGATTGAGCAATTGTAATAAGGCCTTCAAGTGCTACACACTAGCAACGCCCTTCCTAATTAGTTTACTCTCCTTAGACCTGGGATGTGACCTAGCTGGTCTACCCCTAGAACACATCCACATAACGTGAGTCTACGTTTTAAATGAGGGGCTTACCATTGTAAGATAGATTGAGTAACACGCGAATCAGCAACATAACTCGGTGTGTCATCAAATCGGAATAACCCTCCGCCTACAAAACCCAACAGCGTAACCCTCCAATTCAACCACTCAAGGCAGCACTAGTATACAATAGTTAATTTCATCTGGTTCAACCTATACTGGACATGTGGTTGTACGGTATGACTCCGTTCAATGGTGTATAAGATTAAGTCCTTAATTGATCCTGTGATGAGGCTTATGGAGGCCCGATCTTTCGGTGAGATGGATAATTCTCAATTTATGGAGATGACCCTCGCGATCTAGGCTACCGATCGAAACATGACTGACGCCAAGCAATTGATGAATCAAACTCCGAATAGTTATCAACCGTGCCAAAGCTCAATTAACCTAATCATGAAGATCAATTCCTGCAAGCAACCGAAAAAAGAAAGAACAAAGGAAAAGCAATCTGAAATTGCGAATATGGATTAAGGACAAGTGTTGGGGTTCCAATAGCAGTCTTGATGGTTGGTCTAGCCGACTCATGCGAAGAACACAGAAGTTTCATGTGGAAAACCAATCTAACAAAACCCCCAAGTCTCATGAGAGAGCTCGATTGACTTTAATAAGAAACTAAAGGGGTGCGACCAAGAGGCGAACATGGATACAGACTCCACCTGGGCGTCCCTTCTGGGCCTTCCTATTACATCGGTCGAAGCCCAATTGGCAAAGGTTATGCAGCACCATGTTATGAAGGCTTCCAAATGTAGTTGGTTGGCCTGGTGGGCTTGTGGAAGGGGTGACCATCAGGGAGAGGAGTTGAAGTCGCCTAGGCCAAGCTTCGAATCCTCTGTGTGGCCCTTCGTCTTGTAGCTTTCCTTCTCGTATTCTGATCCATTATAGTCCTCTCCATGATTTTTGAGGATAAGTAAATCATACGCATCAGACAGCATCATATTCTCATTAGAAATATAATTCACTCCCAAAAATAAAGTTACCAGATAATTCAATTGACGTGTACGTGCCCGTGTGATTAGACCTTGAACTTGTATAGTGTGACGAAAAATATTGGTTGCATGTAACAACCCTCCTTTTCGGTACAGAATACCAAGAAGGATAATCTATGTGCATAAGTACTAGTCCCGTGATCAGTGGCTAGTACGCACATTTATAACAATTCGAATCACATCCATACACAATATTATTAAAGCGGAAACTATTTATACAATGTAGTCTTACAATTCGGAGTACATTGCAGCGGAATGAAATAAATCTTGTAGTGTGCCCATCCAACCCTCAGGCATCTAACAAGGTATTAATCCATAGAAAGTTGCATCGTCAAAATTCCCGTATCCTGCAGCGCAATATGTATCTTCTGGGCTTCGCTTTTCTCTTCATTTAAAACCACAAATTTAGCAAGATTGAGTACTTTCGTACTCAGCAAGACTTAAGGTGTTTCACAAAAGTGCAGTAATGCAGGCTATGTCGAAGGAGGCTTCTACGGTTACTTTGTGTAAAGCGAAATTGAACTTGTAAATCAAGTATTAATTTGCAAATGAAATTTTATAAGAGCAAGTTTGACAGGTATGAAAGTAACAAGTACAATAGCATAAAGTAACAACTCATAGTCCTTCATGACGTGAGCATCAAATCGTCTATTGCCAACACATGGCATAAAACCAGTCTTTGCCAACACATGGCACAATAGCTAAAACCAATCCTTGCCAACACATGGCACAACAGCTAAAATCAATCCTTGCCAACACATGGCATAGTATTAAATCACCTGAGTGGTAAACTTTCCAACACATGTTTCCAAATCACCAACTTTTGAAAATACCAAAACATCTAACTATGTGATGACTTTACCAAGTGACGTGGGTGCGGCTTTTCAAAAAGATTTAAACTCTATAGAGGTGTATAGCTTTACCCACAAGAAATGATCAACTCTTTGTTCAATCGATATTAGCACACTTCCTTTGGTGTACCGCAGAGAGATCGTAACATAACCGTGTAACACGCCAGCACAACACGTGCCCAGAATGTCACCACAACAACCACAGATACTAACAAATGCTCCAATAACACACAAATTTCAGCAAGCAACCTAAATAAAAATCTCACATCTATAACAAGCCATGACCACAAACATGGGCATAATCAAATAAGCAACTACATAACATTAATCCTATACATAATGACAACTAGAAAAGCACTCTAGCAAATATTTTTAGCAACATTAACATCACATAGCTAGCTCAACAATTAGGCTTAACAAGTAATACAGTTTCACTATTGACCAAGCTAATATTTAATCAACAAGACCAAATAGAACACATCCACACGATAAACAACATTCCATGATTGAACAGCTAATTTTTATTCTTTGAGGTGGGGTTGCTCCAAACTAAATATTATGAAATGGCATGATTATGTGCGACGTGGTGAAGCTAAGTCCCATCCCTGCATGACGTCCTCAAAGCACCTAAAACATTAAATGAACAAGCGTGAGTCCAAAAACTCAGCAAAATATATCATACAAGAATAAAAGGCAATAAGTCGCTCAACAGCAACATAAAACGTGCAAGTAGTGAATCTCAACAGTTAGAAATGCACTTTTAATCTTATATGCCATGCACTATGCTTTAATGCTCAAAAATGCACCATTCATAGCCTATACCGGTATAGCTTGAGTGCACACCCGTCGGTGTCGCACCATTTCCTTCCCTACCATCCCAGTGGAGTAGCCTACAAGTAGATCTCATTCCCATCCATCCCCGTGGATGGGACTACTTGATAGGTCTTACAACAGAGCACTCCGGATTAGTCATATGACCTCATATGACTTTCTCATCGACTTGGCTCGAAATCTTTTCATGTCATGAATGCAAATGATGCAACATAATATTCCAATTTTATATTTGCCATGAAACCATCATATAAACATCTCGATCAAAATAAGACAGCAACAATAGATCTCATAAATAAATTCAACAAGATAACAACTCATTCATTTAACCCGTAGTTCATTTCAATCATCTTGGTCATACGATATACTTGCCTCTTTACCACGTGAAGAGGATGGGCATGAGCTTGAAGCCACACCCGGAGTCACACCACATACAACAAATAACCTTCTCAAAAACATGCCACAACAATACATATGCCAAAAAAACTATGGCACAACTACGCACCATCCCCGAGTTAAACTATCCTTCTTAACAACCGATTAACCTATTGTTATCCTAACAGTTGGAGTACCATAAATTTTAGCTCAAAAGCCCACAAATGGGAACTCATAAACTTTATAAAGGCTACACAAGAATATCTACAATATTCTAGTTACCCATCTTTTTTTAATGACTACATCTAATCCCACGAATACAACCCAGAAAACCAATCTGTCATCAACCTCGACAGCCGACTTCACAATTTTGTAACTATTTTTATACAACTCCAAATTAAGAAAACGATGATATTTTTGAAATCTACAGGACAAATCCTAGCTATCTCTAGTTATTAAAATAATTTAATTTGGTCTCTAATTAGCCCTACATTCTAATTACCATGGCTGCTACTAACAGGCACAGATTCTGAAAAAGTAGTGCTTCAAAAGGCCATAAATTTTAAACCGCTTAACTAAAATTCATGTTCTTAGTCTCTAATTAAACTTAAGACAACGATCTACAACTTTCACAACAGCCAACCCCTCTGAAAATGATCAAAACTATTTCGAAACTCAGATCTAAAATCACAAACAGCGTTGCACGAGTCCAGAACCATCCGGACCTAAATTTCCCCCAATCCCCATCTAATCACAGCACCCAAACCAAGAACCCTAACAAGCCCTTTCTAAAATTCCAGCACCAAACCAACCCTGAGGGATCTACAAGAAATATACATTCCTGAAGAACCACGAGATCAAAGAGGACGCGAATCTCTCCCTTTGGAACACACGTTCTTTGCCTTTCCTCGCACCAAACCCTACCAAGGCACACGCTGGTGGAAGGGGCAGTCACTAGGGCGCAAGGGTAGGCTCCAGGGGGAAGAAACCAAGAGAGGGGGTGCACCAAGGGAGAGGAGGGGGTGCTTAGGGAGGAGAAGCAAGGGGAGCGGTTGGAGAGATTGAGGCGCAGGAGGGAGGGAGTTGCTGCGCAGGGAGGTGGCTGGGGGAGGATTAGGTGCGGCTGGGGGTGGGAGGGGAAGTGGGCTAGGGTTTGACCAAAATTTCCCTCTCCACTTGGGCCAAAACTAGCCACGAATGGCCCACAACGGCCCCTCAAGACCAAAACAGCCCACACACGCTACACTGCAACCCAAAACGGCTGAAAAATTATTTATGATATTACAAACCGTTACATTATTTAGATCTAACTTTGCACTAACCTGGTGATGAAAAACCATACTATGGCGGCAGAAAATATTTGTACAATCATTATACGACAAATGGTTATACACCCCATTATCCCACTTCTCCCTATAACACGGCGTACACCGTTGTATCAGTAAACATTTATTCCATAATCACCTCGATGTGTACGTCCCTTCGAGCAATCAATTTCAGAAAGCCTGTACTACTACAGCCTTCAAATGTGTAAAGCTAGTTTTAAGTAACTTAATAGGTTAAGGCTGTCCCATACCATCACTTGTGGTTGTACAATTATCTTGGCTTGAAAATAATACAATAGTTCGGTCCTTAATCTAACCCAGGCGATAAACTCCCCCTATCTACGTGCAAGTCCCATGCACATCCGGCTATTGCCAATAATCGTCCGTGTCATAATCATAGTTTTATTTTCATTTTTACCAGAATATCAACAACCTTTAATGTCATATCCAACATTTTTAATCATGTCCAAAATTATAAAGAGTAACACGTTCCTTTACTAAAGTATGGCTAAGTATGATCATTATGTAATCGCTTTTTACCCAAGTTGATATTATGTATTGTCTAACCTTATTCTAAGGTTATGAGGGTTCATAGTTCAATATTTATTAAGGAAGTTCCATGAAATAACAGGTATATCTACCAGTTCCACCATATAGCTAATTTACTAAAAATACGCGCATGCATAAATGGATTTGACAAAACAAATCAAAATTAAAACACTAGGATCAATATAATCAAGGGGGTGATTGCCTTGCTTTGTTGATGATTGAGACGAAGTCGAGGTCATCGACAGCGATATTTGGAACATCGGAGTCTACACGTTGTTCGTCGAGAAATAAAGCAAATAGCAAATAAATTTTTCAATAAGGGCAAAAAGAAGATAGATATAAAATCAAATTGAAATCTATTGTAAAATCGGTGATTTAGAGTTTGGCTAGGATTTTATGATTCTATGTGTGTTTGGTTACTTGGGTTTTAAAATCAAGATCTAGGTTAACCTAAGTAGTATTTCGAGTGTAGTTAGGGTTTAGTTTCTTAGCTACCGATACCAGACATAACTCCTTCCTTTCAATGGTTTTGGGTTCTTGTTTTTACGAATTCAAGAGGCTAAAATTATATGGATTTATAAAATTAAGTCATAATCATCATGTGGTATATTATTCGCAATTAGTGCTCAACCCTACAGGTTTTTGTATAAATGGGAAGATTATCACTTTTAGAGAATATAGGAATTGGCCTCGTGTTCTTTGGGGATTGATTGCATGAGTTAGGTTTTATTCGGATTTTTAATCAAGGGTGGCCTTACCTTTTATAAGAATAAGATTCAAGTCCGATCATTAACACAGAGGTGAGGTCTCAAGATTATAATAGATTTAGACGTTGATTCTCACAACTTTTGAAGTTTGCTTACAAAGGTTATGTTTAAAAGAGCTACACGATACTGATATTTAACAAATGAAAGTATATATAAAGTCTAAGTCTATTTTTGTATCAACCTAGAGTTCATTATTCTTATAGCGCTCAGGAATTAATTTTATATGACATACATGCATAATGGCATAATTAGGGTTTGAGATCCTTTCATTTGAATTCAATGACCGGTCATATCAGGTTGAGTTTATTAGGCTAGCTTTTTAAACTAGATCAATTTGAGTGTTTTAAGCTAACTTTTGATTAATCTAGACATGCTAATGAACTTACCTGACAATCTTTTTCGGGATAAGGATCATTTGAACTGGGGTTTACTGGACTCATATATAGATTTAAACCAATCGAGGTTATTTAAACTCTTGACACTTTGAATTGGAATTAAATATGGTCGAAGGCTCCCTGAGCAATCATAAGATATATTGTTCAGAACAAACTCCAGAGAATGGATCAATTGATAAAATACTCTCACTTACATGTGACATTGATAAAATGCCCTGTAATATCTCACTGTCATGTGGGTTCAGGGGCCACATGTCAGTGAGGCAAACGGGACATTTTATCATTTGCAGCAAGTAAATTGTGGCATATGATTAATTCCCCCTCTATTTATATGAATGAATGAGGGAATAAGTGGCAAAGTGAAGTTGGTACGGACAGGAGCACTCTTCACAATGAACATATAACTGTTTTAAACTATGGATATAGAAAGTAGAACATGTGATACGTTTATATAGTTGAGGTGACTGCTACTATTTGTCCTCAAAAGATAAGTGCACGTGCAGAGCATCTCGCATGTGCAGGTGATTTGATTTGCCACGGTGTGCATAAGCTATCTTCATTTCGGAGAGTGACCTTAATAGATGCATTCTTGTCGCCTCAGATGAGATGTATGACGGTGTAACCAGGGTTCTAAATCTCATCGAATTTCGGCGAAATTTTGCCGAAATTTCAGATTTCGGACCACTCCGAAATCTAAACTACCATCCGGATAAAAAAAAATTGAAATTACTACAGTAATCCGAAATTTCATTTTTTTTCTCAGCGAAATTTTGCCAAATTTCACCGAAATTTCATGTTTTTCGGCCGGTTTTGAAACTTTTAAGGCCGGATTTGGTCCAATAACCCTTAGGAAAGTCATCTCCTGTGAAAATTTGTTGAAAAACCGAATTTTTGAGATATTTTGAAATTTTGGCGGAAATACTGTCAGATTTTTATAACATTTTACAAGCTTGATAATGAGATAAAATTTTATGGTACTATATTTAGTATCTTAGGATCATACGTAAAAAATTTAAAAATAATTTAACTTAATTTGTTATCCTTAACAAATCAAAAACGAAATAAACATAATTGGGACAGTTACATTGTCATAATTCTATAAATTTCTTGAGTGTGATTATAATCTAAATTTTTTTTGAGAGATTAGTAATTGCCTTAGTACCATTATATAAAATTTTCAAAAAAATTTAACTTTTTTGTTTGGTCAATCAAATCTATGTAAGCATTGAACTTCGTTTGTTATATTATATTTCAAAAATCAAAAAGAAAAGAACATAAATGGTATTGTGCCTTGTAAGAATTTTATAAATTCACTGGAGTGTGATCATAATTCAAAATGTTTATGAGATGTTAATAACTTCTTTATTACCCTTCTGTAAAATTTTCAAAAATTTTAATCTTTTTTTTATTGCTAAAGCAAATCTATGTATTGATCATCAGGCTTTTATCAAGACGTAGCACTGTCTGAATTTTAAAATATTATTTGAGAATGATAATCATCTAATAAATTTAAATAAACATTAATGTTACATCAGGACTATCCACAAAAATTTTCATAAGTTTTTAACATGGTTTAGATATTTTTTCATTTTGTTCAAATTTACCGGTAAGCCTTTTAACAGGGCAGTAGTACTGTTCGAATTTTTAAAAATTCATACAGTTTGGTCATCATCTAAAAATTTTATGAGAGCAATAGAGATACATTATAACCATGCAAACAATATTTAAAATGTTTATAACATGGTTTGAACCATTTTGCATTCAGTTCAAAATTGTTGGTCAGTGTTTTATCAGGATAGTAGCAATGTTTGAATTTTTAAACATTTCACGGACTTCAGAATAATCTAAAATTTTTATAGAAGTATCAGGTATGTGTCAGGACTCTCCAAAAAAAATTTCAAAATTTTTCAACATCGTTTGACCCACTTTTTCCGTTGCAAAAAGGCCGAAATTTCGGGTATTCCGCCCGAAATTTCGGTATTTTTTTGGCAAATTTCGTTTCTTTTCTCGGTACAAAACGAACCGGATTTGAATTTTGGTTTGTGAATTTCGAACGAGATTTTTCTGAAATATCCGAATTTCTCCGAAATTTCGGATTCTGGTCCTGGGCGGTATTTTATCCGAAAACGAATTTTGAATCCTTGGGTGTTACAAACATCATCCAAGCAGATCTCAAAAGGCTAGCTAAAGGGATTGCTTATTGTACAATAACATGACGTGTATGGATCAACGATTCAAATCTCGTTTTCGCTCTAAATTTTGACAGAGAATGAAATCTCGGCGATATCTCGTCATTTGAAACAAATTCTGGCCTAATTGCAAAATCATAATTTGAATTCAGGATTTTGGAAACGAAATCTCACTGGTTTTTGCCGAGATCTCGACAAAATTGAACGGCGAGAAATCTAGTCGAAACAAAGTCAAAACATTTTGAACTTTTTTTCTGGAGATTCCTAACACATTTATGATGTTTCCATAGAAATTTGAGAAAATTATGAAACTTGTGTAGTTTTTAAAAATTCAAACATTGATATTATCCTGATAAAACGTTGACCAACAAGTTTGAACCGAACGAAAAATGAAACAAACCAAGTTAGAAATTTTTGAAATTTTTTGTGAATTTTTTATATGCATCAATAATGTTCCCATAAAATTTTTAGATGATGATCAAGCTTCATGAAGTTTTAAAAATTCGGACAATGCTACTGTGCTCATAAAAGCTTTACCGGCAAACTTCAACCAAATAAAAAATGGTACAAAACACATTAGAAAATTTTGAAATTTTTTGTGGATGGTCCTAATTAATCATCAATGTTTCTATAAAATTTTTATCTAATTATCAAGCTTCAAGAAGTTTCAAAAATTCTAAGAGTGCTACGTCCTCGTAAAAGCCTCATGATCAATACATAGATTTGCTTTAGCAACAAAAAAATGTTTAAAATGTTTGAAAATTTTGCATAAGGGTTATAAGGAAATTATTAAGATCTAACTTGGTTTTTTTTTTTTTTGAAATTATTAAGATCTAACCACAAGTACAGTGTATCATTTATGTTTTGTCTGTTTTTGATTTTTGAAATATAACAAGTGAAGTTCAATACATACATAGATTTGATTGAGCAAACAGAAAAAGTTTAAATTTTTGAACATTCTATAGAATGATACTGAGTCAATTATTAATCTCTCATAAAAATTTTGGATCATAATCACACTCGAGAAAATTTATAAAATTCTGACAATGTTACTGTCCCAATTATGTTCATTCTCTTTTTGATTTTTTTAAATATAACAAATTAAGTTAAATTATTTTTAAAAATTTTTTGTATGACCCTACACTTCTTAGGATGGCACCTATAAAAATCTGACAGTGTTTCTAAATTTTAAAAAAAAATCTCAAAAATTTGGTTTTTGAACAAATTTTCATAGAAGATGACTTTCTTAAGGGTTATTGATCAGTTTTCGGTCAAATCCGGTCATCAAACATCAAATTCCGGTCAAAAATGGTGAGATCTCGGCGAGATTTAGCGAGATCTCGCCGAGATTTCCGAAAATACTATAGCAATTAAATTTTTTTGAATTTTTTTTACTCCGACTGGCATTTTAAAAATTGCTACGTTCGAAAACCGAGATCTTGCGAAATTTCGGCGAGATTTGAATCTTTGTATGGATATACCTAAGGCATGATATCATATTGTGTTCTCCTCGCCATGCAGTAAATACATTCGAGTACAGAGTGGGACCTAAAGAACTTTATAGCCTTAGTTGCTAAATTTTTTTCATGTTGGATTTTGCTCGAAAGAAAACCTAACAATAAATATTTCCATAGTGAAGTACTTTTGTTTCTAAAATATCATTTTGAATGTGCAATATCCGTATGAGGGTTTTTTAAGGACATGTACGTGTATATGAATATATATTGGGGCAAGGATCATCTATGTTTAATCAAATACTTCCTAGCTTTAGGTGTTGACACTTAAATTAGAGATTAATCGAATGACAGGTTCGTAACTTATTTGAGCTCATTAAAGTTTTACTTAAAATCGTGATGCTCTAGTGAGTAATTAATCAAGTTCATTTACTAATCCTCCTTGAATTGAAAAGTTGTCCAGAAGGGAACAAACTTACCTGTTTACGTGTTGGGCTTTGGACCATTCAATTGTTTAGATTAAGCTAATTAAGCTAATCTCCTGATTCATGAACTGAAGGATTTAAAGTAATCAGACTCAATTACTTTCTCTTTGAGCCGAGAACCAGACAACCATTTTAGTTCCAATTAATTCGGCATATTTATCATTCTTTTATAATGAGGGTTTTTATGGACCATATATGTATGTTTAGGGTAGGGAGTATTTTGAGTTTTATCCAATACTACCTTAGGTCCTGATGAATGTAACTTTCCATGATTATTCAAATAACTGACATCTTTTATTTGAACAAAATTTACATTCTTGTTTTGGACTTGAGTCAGACCACAAACTTGGTTCACTTCAAGGTGGTCCCACTTGTCAATAAGTGAAGAGGGCTGGACATGTTGCATTTGGGGCTACTGTTCATAGAATGGAACAAAGAACAGAGTATCTCTCTGCTCACGGTGGCGCCATGGCTGAGCTTGGGATTGCCTCGGCCAGTGGCAGGTCAAGTGCAAGGAGCTTCAAGAGACCACTAAAATGGGACGCCGGGACTTCACTGATGCCATAGGAGGTGTCGGTTTGGGCTGAGATGGCCTGTGGCAGTGGCGCGACGGTGAGTAGCGGCAGCTCGGGTTGGTGCTCGGTGACAGGGTTCTATGGTGATGTAAACGTAAAATTTATCTGGGGCTTTTATTTAGAGACTAGTGGTGATGCTTCTTGTGAAATTAATTTGGGAATGGAAGCTTGAGCATGGAGTTTGGCCAGTGGAGGGGCTGCGGCCAGAGTTGAGAAAGAAAAGCAATTAGCACCGAATTGGTCCTTGTGCAGCGATGGGAAGGCTCTAGGGAAGATGATGACCAAGTTAGGAAGCTAGGGGAGGCTTGGGGCTGCTTAAATAGGCGGGATTGAGGCGGTTTTTGTGGTGTGAACGGCGGTCATGGTTGCAGCGCCGCACAGGGCAAGTTATGGCCATGGCAGCGCAAAACGCGGGGAGGGCAGCACGTGGCAACGCATAGATGGTTGGACGACCTCAGCTGGTGCTGCGATGCTTAGGGTAAGTACAATAGCAAAACCAACTACTGGCTAATAGTAAGTTAAAAGTCATCTTGTATAATAACCGTCTCTAAATGTTGTCTCTAGATGTTATGTAATAACTATCTTTTCTCTCTTGTACATAAATGATCTACCTATGCTCCCGTGCAAAGCCGGCTACTAAATAAGAGCCAGCTCTCTTCTCTTTCCTCTTTTCTCACTCCTCTACATAGACTAAAACTGATGTGTACAGACTAAGAGTCAGCTGACATGACCTTATTGTACATGCCTTTACACGAGCTCGGTTTGACTGAGAATAAGGGAATGATGTGCTAGCTCATTGGGGGGGAAGAAGGGGCGCAGGTAGAGGCTGCCAGGTGGACCCCGGTTGTAAGAGAGACAAGAAACAATTTGAGTTTTGCTATTTTTAGAGTAGCGTTTCTAGTTTATTCAGGCTAGCTATAGTGGTCCAGAATTTTTGAAACTTTTTTTTAAAATTATGTAAAAAATTTAGCTCAAAATATTATGTTTATAATTTATAAAAATTCTGACATGCCTTTTGTCCAGGTTTTGCATCCTCTATTCCTAATTTTTCAGAGGATCAAAACTTTGTTAAAAAATTTTGAAAATTTTTCTCATATTTTTTTCATGGCTTAAGGATGTTAATTTAAAATTTGGAGATTATGGATCCTTATATTTATTTTATAGAAATTTTGACATTGATTTCATGAAATTTTAGGGTTTCTGCTTTTGAAGTTTCAAGGGCATTAAATAGGCTTTATTATTTTTTATAATTTTTATGTAGGTCACTATTATCCTGTAGATGGCGTGGTAAAATGTATGAAGGTCCATACATGTTTAATAAATTTTGACAAAGTTACTATTGCTAGTCCAAATTTACTATTTTTAATCCCTTATCCACATTAAATGCATTCATACCCCCTAGGGTTTTATAAGGGGTTTCTAACGATGGCCTTATATTTAAATATTATTTTTCTAGATTTTTTTGTTATGCAATTTCTTTTTCTATAGTTTATAATTCAAGAATCAAATGTTAAAAATAATTTCCTTTCAGACCAAAATGCAAGAAATCAGAGAAAATGATGGAAACTCAGAACTAAAATCATAATTCTACATTAATTCTTATTTTATTTATTTTGTAACTTTTACAGTCTTTAACCATTCTATTTGAAAATGGTTTTATGAATTAACAATTCAATATTGAAAATGGTTTTCTTTAAGGTCAATTTTCAAGAAAAATATAGAAAATAGAAATTTAGATTGAAATCATAATTAAATTTTTAATTTTATATTTTATTCAGATTTGCATTTTTATGGGATGTTACATTGCATCTATAAGAGTGATGTCCTCATCATCGTGGGCAAGATATTCACATCCCAAAAGTCCTAACTACACCCCTTTACTGCTGCACGATCACCCGCCCCAATGAAAACCATTTTTGTTTAACTAAGACCAATGGTATACCCTACCATAGCACTACAAGTTTTAAAACAACGGCTACCCATTATGATTATATATCTCATTAGTCAAATTTATCATAATTCATCATATGACATGGGCCCATCATAAAACTAAGCATTGCTAAGCATAACTATGGCAGCCCAATGTTGGTAGTACAGTTATGTCCAACTAATAGTAACCCAATTCTAGGTTGGCAATGGATACATGGCATAGAAATAATCAAGGTGGCATAATGATAACTAGGTATTTAACTATTCCCTGTAAATAACATTGATATAGAAGCAGCATGCATTTTGATAAGAAACAAAGTACTTTTGCAAAAAATAGGTTCAACATGATAAAGGTTATGGCTCGTGTTGCTCGTACACTATTACTGCTAGATCTTGCTCTTCGAATTCTTTGCTCGCTCCTCGAAGATCAAAGTCTCCTAGAAAGAAAGCAAGAAACACAAATAAACAACAAATAGAGACTCAAATGATCTCCAAATGAAATAAAAGTAGTATTGAAACAAATAGCTCAATTTTAGGAAAATTTAGGTTCAAGAACAAGGTCAATCAGAGTTAGGATAGAGCAAAACTGGCTTCTAGAAGTTCAAAAGGTAGGGAAAATCGAGAAAATAACAGAGGACAGAGGTTATGAGTACCTGATCAGTGGCGTCCACTACTTTTTAGGATATATGAAATAAAAGAAATTTAGGGAAATAGGAGTAGAGGCTAACAAGTAGGCCTTGGTCTCTGGACCAAGTCCGTGGAACAGGTCTAGTCCACGGTGGACTAACATGTGGGGCCATATGTCATTGAGACATGGTTTATATCTACGGTTTGTGTTTCGGGTGTCTCCAGATGGGCAGCTGACTGGTATGGCACATCGGTGATTTGCCCTGGCTCAGCATTGAGCTAGCGTGCCACATCAGCACAGGTGCAAATCTGGCAAGCAGCAACGGACGGTGCGTCATAGCTTAGCTGATCTGGAAGTGGTGGAAGCCAACGAACTCGTGAGATGGTGCATGGGACCTGAAGGTTGTCAGAGACAACGGTCTGGTGAGCGACTCGTTAGTGAAACTTTGGGTCTTGATGAAGATGGTGATACAATGGTCCTCTAGTGAAACTGAGTGGAGGGCACTGGAGAGGATTATGGGATGAATTCTAGGGCAGCATCAGCAAGGACAGAGGTTCACCAGTGATGAAGGAAAAAGGCGATGACGAGCTCTTGATCAACGTTAAAGACAGCAGATCAGTCAGTAAAGGAAAATACAAGGTGGTGGTGGTTCGAAGTTGAGTGACGGTGGATCTTGGTGAAGGCGACGAGACGTGGATGGACACACACAACCTTAAATGATGGCGGTGAAAAGCTTCGGGTGGCTTCAATGGTGGTGGTGGTTCCCTCTAACTTTGGTAACCTTGAATGGTGCAACGTAGCTCTAGTGAAGAAAGCTAGGGCTTCGGAGGTGGTGGAGTGAGAGACATGCGACATGACATTCACCCGGCAATTTATATCCTTGGGTTGCATGCAGGACACAAAAACACTTATATGGAGGTGGTGCACGGGGAGATGGCTTTATGACGGCTCACGACCTGCTAGGGTTAGGGTTTCAACGAGGCTGGGACAAGCTAGGCCAGAAGGAAGAGATGGAGATGGGGCGACCCATTGGAAATACGGAGCAGGATGACACATGAGGCAGTGGGGGTTTAGCGGAGCAGGCCAGCGGGTGATAAATAAGGAAGTTGGGCTGGCCAGGATTCAGCCCAAGGGAAATTTTAGAAAAAGGAAATGGTTTAGGATTTTTAGAAAAAGAATTACATCAAATTGAGCTCTGTCGGGGATCGGTCATCCTGACACATGTCCGGGCCCCTCCCGGGCTTTAGAGCGCTTTCCCCGAGCACGAGGGGCCATCCCCGAGCTCGGGCGGAAGTATCCCCGAGTTCGGAGGCTTGTTCCCGAGCTCGGGTAGAGGCATCCCCGAATTCGGAGGATTGTTCCCGAGCTCGGGCAAGGCTGTCCTCGGGTCCGTGCTGGCCCCGCAAGCCTCCTCGACCTCGACGCCTTCAATCCGATCTCCAGCATAGTATTCCTTTTTTCTGGCATGACTTCTCTCCCCTGCGTGGGAACTACGGCCCAACAACTCCTGTCTGAATCCCCTGCGTGGGAACTAGGGCCAACCGCTCCTGTCAAATCCCTTGCGTGGGAACTAGGGCCCAGCGGCTCCTGTCTAAATCCCCTGCGTGGGAACTAGGGTCAACTGCCCCCGTCAGGCTCACAGGCATCGCCCTGACGTCAGCACTCGAGATCAACACCCGGGAGTCTATAAAGCGCTGGGCTACCCTGACCCGAAAAAGAGAGGGACAACAGCAACATGAAAAACACAAGGAGGCAATACCAAGACACAACAACAAATGCAACAAGAACCACGATACACGCTCATACGTTGTACCACCTCGCCGAAATCTCCTCGACCACCGCCCCCGAGTGGTCCCGAGGTCGAGCTCCCTGTTCATCCTCCCCGAGGAGCCTTTTAGTCACCTTTCGCCTATGGGCAAGATTGGAGTAGAGCTATTACCCGACCCAGGGGGCTCGAACTAGTATAAACGTTGTGTCCCCTGTTCACTTGTCCTTCTCCCTCGAGCTGTGTGCCTGCTGGCGCTCCCTCCATTCCGGACGAACATGACTTTGGGCCTCGCCCCTTTGCACTATCCTTTCGCCCTTATTTGCGGTTGACGGTCCCGATCGTCGATAGTTGGCGCCCACCGTGGGGCCCGAGGTTTCGTTCGTTCGAAGTTCGTCACCTCAGTGCCGTCAGTACCTCCGGCTTTACCGACTACATGTCGTGATTAGCAAGCCTGGGCTCGGACGCAGTCCCTGAGTGCCAAGGCTCTACCTCCATGCTCTCACCCTCGTTGCCGCCTTGCAAGCGCTGGGTCTTCATGGCCGGCAGCCGTGAGGCAACTCCGGGGGCGGATGACGGCGGCCCAGAGACTCCGCGGGAGGCACGTCACCTCGCCCAGGTCGCCATCAACCAAGACATCACCGCCATCCGGCGAGAGGATCATGGGTGGCCCGCTCTCCGTCTGGGACGGCTCGGCCTCCCGCCGAGACGAGCTGGGCCGAGAGCGCCTGCGGGCCATCGCCCGGGTCATGGCCGACTCAGTGCAGGCCGGCTCGGCCCTCTTCCGGCGGTCCCTCGCCGAAGAGCTCAATAGGGCGACTGACGACGTCGCACCTCCGCGGCAAGAGAGGCCCCTGGGCTCCGAGTCTCGCCCCTTGGCGAGTAGTAGCGCCCTGCCACACGGTCGTCGGCCGTTCCTCCATCAGACTACCTATCCGTGGGCTCGTACCCCGTCACCATCCCTTCCACCTCGCCAGGGGGGACGTGGCGCGTGGGCATGCCCGCCGGCAGTAGAGCAACAGTGACGCCCGCTCAACCAGCAACGCTTCCGGAGGCCTTTCCCCGGACATTCCACAAAGGTGCCAAAAGGTTCGCGACCACCCGCGTCACCGTCCCAGCGACGCCCCTGTTGACCGTCGTGCCCGGCGAGGGGTACGCCGCCGACTCGAGTTCCCCTTCCCGGCGGACGGCGACTCCGATGCCAGCAGTGGCGACAACGGTCTCCCGGCTTACGGCTGCCTGGCGTACTCGGACGACCTCCGTCGAGTGCGCTGGCCGGCCCGGTTCAAGTCAGCGATAATAGAGCGATTCGACGGGACCAAAAACCCCGCGAAATTCCTCTCCATATACTCCACCGCCATCTTGGCGGCCGGCGGGGATGAGGCCGCAATGGCCAACTATCTCCCCACCGTCCTGGACGGGGCCACCCACACTTGGCTCTTCAACCAGGCGCCCGGTGCCTTCCGGTCATGGCGCCAGCTGCGAAGCGCCCTCCACTCCAACTTCCAGAGCTACTACGAGCGGCCCGGACGAGAAAGGGACCTGGACCGAGTCATCCAGGGAAAGGGCGAGCCCCTCCGAGACTTCGTGCGCCGGTTTACCCTCGCACGGAACTCGATCCCCAACGTCTCCGATGAGACTGTCACCAAGGCCTTCAAGTTCGGTGTCCACGACAAATGCCTCATGGAGGACCTCGAGATCGCTACAAAGCTCACCGTCAACAAGCTGTTCCTCATGGCGGAACGGTATGCGGACGTGGACGATGTCGTCCGCTGGAAGCACGACTACGACCGAGGCAAGCTCGACCTCGCCTTTGGCGAGGCGGGATCGTCTGGCGCCAAGAAAGGAGGTCCAGCCCCGCGCGACAAGAAGCGGGGGAAAGACCGCGGCTCTTGAGGCGGCCAGCTCCACGTGGTCGCCGCGATCAACAACAGACACGTAGGGGCAGGGGCGCGCCAGCCCGACCGCCGAGGGCCTCGCCTCGCCAGATTGCCCACGGCCTCGGCAAGCCGCTACCGCCCCAGCGGCGAGGATCGGCCGCCCCTCGGCGACGCCCGACCCTTGGGCGACGAGGAACAGCCCCGCCTCGACGTCGACAAATTCTGTCCGTTCCATCAGATCTACGCCCACGACCTGCGAAGTTGGAGGGCGTGGCTGACGAAGCTGGACGCCTTTTATAGAGGGCACAGCGAGTGCCCACACTCCCGAGGGGCGACGAGCGGCCCGACGGAAACGATTCCGGCAAGGACCAAGTAGGCCCAGACCTGGAGTTCCAGCAAGGCGACCGTCACGTAGACGTCATCTTTGGTGGCTCTTCGGCATATCGGTCCCGGCGTGAGCTGAAAGACGCCACCCACACCGTGTACCAAGCCACCGTCGGAAAGCCCACAAACCAACCCTGCAGGTGGGATGGTGTCCCCATCACCTTCTCCCGAGACGATGCTCCCCCGGGGATGTCACGAGACTTCAAGACCACCCTGGTCGTCGCCCCGACCATAAGCAACGCCGTCGTCGGCCGGGTGATGGTTGACGGGGGAAGCTCCCTCAACCTGCTCTTGGCGAGCACTCTGGACCGAATGCAGATACCCCGGGCGAAAATCAAGAATATAGCGGTCCCCTTCTTCGGCATTGTGCCAGGAAGCTCGACCACGCCGCTCGGGCAGGTGGTTCTGCCCGTTACCTTCGTCGACTCGGCGAATTTCTGCACCGAGCTGATCACCTTCGAGGTCGTGGATGATGACCTCCCCTACAACGCCATCCTCGGGCGGCCGGCCCTGATCAAGTTCATGGCCGCAAATCACTACGGGCACCGGTGAATGAAGCTCCCAGGGCCCGGCGGCATCATAACGGTCCGCGGCGATCTCAAGGCAGCGTACGACTGTGAGGAAAAGGCACTGGCGCTCGCCGGCATGCTACCTCAACAGGGTCCCGAGGTGACCCCGAAAAGCGCTCGCCGGAAGGCAGCTATCCAGCCCGATGGCCCTACTAAGACCGTGCAACTCGAAGAGGGGAGCTCGGGCAAGTGCGCCTGCATTTCCGCTCAGCTCGACCCGAAATAGGAAGACGAGCTCGTCACCTTCCTCCGAGATAACAAGAGTATTTTTGCATGTGAACTGGCGGACATGTCGGGGGTCCCACGGGAGGTGGTCGAGCACAAACTGCAAACAAAACCTGGCTGCAAGCCCGCGCGCCAGAAACTGCGGCGCTTCTCCTCGGAGAAAGCGGCAATAATTAGGGAGCACCTCGATAAGCTCCTAAAGGCCGGTTTCATTCGCGAGGTCAATTACTCTGAATGGCTGGCCAACCCTGTAATTGTATAAAAGAAAGGCGGGAAATAGAGAATGTGCGTCGAACACACAGGCTTAAATGCCGTGTGTCCCAAAGACAACTTCCCTCTTCCACGCATAGATCAGATTGTGGACTCCACTGCCAACGCCCAGATGTTGAGTTTCCTCGACGCCTACTCCGGCTATCACCAGATCAAGCTCGCCGTGGAAGACGAGGACAAGACCGCCTTCATCACGCCGTTCGGAACCTTCTGTTTCACGACCATGTCGTTTGGTCTCCGTAACGCGGGCGCAACGTTCCAACGACTAATGGTCAAGACCTTCGGCCCGCAGATCGGCCGGAACCTTGAGGTTTACGTCGACGACATCATCGTCAAAAGCTCCTCTGAGGTCGACCATGTCAGTGACCTGGCCGAGACCTTCGCCAGCCTAAACAAATTCGGCATCAAGCTTAACCCCGAGAAGTGCGTCTTCAGCACGACCTCTGGGAAGGTACTCGGCTACATGATCGGGAGCTCGGGCGTGGGCCCAAACCCGGAGAAGATCGAGGCAATCGAGCAGATGGCCGCCCCAACTTCGGTGAAACAAGTCCAGAGTCTCGCCGGCCGTATCGTCGCCCTTAGCCGCTTCATCTCCAGGCTCGGCGAGCGGGGGCTGCCCTTCTTCAGGATTCTGCGCAGGCACGGGGGCTTCGAGTGGACCCTCGAAGCCCAGCGATCCTTCGATGAGCTCAAGGCATATCTTTCTAGCCCACCTCTGTTGACAACTCCACAGTAGGATGAAGTGCTGTTGCTCTACCTCACGGCCGCAATCCAAGCCGTTAGTGCGGTCCTGGTAGCCGAGCCGGCCGGACGGCAGCACCCGATCTACTATATCAGCGAGGTGCTTCATGGACCGAAAGAGCGCTACCCTATGGTCCAGAAGCTCCTCTATGCCCTCTTCATGGCCTCGCGCAAGCTTCGGCACTACTTCCAAGCACATGCGGTGGTTATCCTAAGCGGCTCTGCGCCGGAAATCCTCGGGAACCCGAAGTCGGGGTCGACGCTAAGTGGGCTACGGAGCTGGCCGAGTTCGACCTCCACTTTGTAGCCTGCACTGCCATCAAATCGCAGGCGTTGGCCGACTTCGTGGTCGAGCAAACGATCGAGCCTACCCCCGAGCCTGAGGTTGAGGTCAAAAACCCTTGGACCATGTTTTTCGATGGGTCGAGGTCGTTCGAGCGCTCGGGGGCTGGAGTTCTCATCGTCACCCCTCAGGGCGACCACCTGAAGTACGTGGTCTGCTTTGGTTTTCCTGCGACCAACAATGCGGCAGAATATGAGGCCCTCTTGGCTGGCCTACGAGCTTGCAAGTCCCTAGGCATCCGTCGTCTGATTGTCAAAGGGGACTCCCAGCTCGTCGTCAACCAATACAACAAGGACTATCAATGTTCGGACCCGCTAATGGCCAGGTACCTCGCCGAGGTACGCAAGATGGAAAGATGGTTCCAAAACCTAAAGATCCAGCACGTGCCAAGGAAGGACAACTCCACCGCCGACCTCCTGGCCATGCTCGGATCGTCCGGTGATGAGCTCCCACCGGACGTCATCCTTGAGGCCTTGGCTGCACCATCCGTCGCCAACAAGGAAGACCCGGTGGCCCTCCTCGAAAATGTGCCCTCGTGGATGGACCCAATCGCCAAGTTCCTCAACCGGGGGGAGCTCCCCGCTACCCCGACCGAGAGGAGCAGTATCCGACGCCGCTCAAGCTCGTACAGGCTCATCGGCGGACAGCTTTACCGCTAGGGGACCTTGAGCATTCTGTCAAAATGCATCACTTCTGAGGAGGGTAAGTACTTACTCAATGACATACATTCTGGCCTATGCGGCGCTCACTCTTCATTCAGGACAATGGTCAGGAAGGCATTCTGAATGAGATTTTATTGGCCGACAGCGCTTGGGGACGCTCAAAACATCATCCGCGCCTGCCAGGCCTGCCAATTCCATGCCCGGAAGGCCCGACAACTGGCCTACACCTTGCAGACCATTCCTCTCTCCTGGCCATTCTCGACGTGGGGCCTTTACATCCTCGACCCCTTCCCGAGGTCGGTTGAGGGGAAGAAATTCCTGTTCGTCGCCATCGACACCTTCTCGAAGTGGATCGAGGCCAAGCTGGTCTCCGCTATCACCACCAAAGCCACGGTAAGGTTCTTCCGTTCCTTCGTGGTCATGAGGTACGGAGTCCCTTGCAGGATCATCACCGACAACGGGACGTAGTTCACCAATGAGCTGTTCCAAGAGTTCTACGCAGACATGGGAACCAAGGTCTGCTATGCGTCGGTAAGCCATCCTTAGAGCAACGGGGTGGTCGAGCGCGCCAATGGACAGCTCGTCCAAGGCGTAAAAAAACAAGTTTTTGCTGAGCTCGGTCAGCGCGGTCGGGCCTGGGTGGATGAGCTTCCCACCGTCCTTTGGTCCTCCCGCACCTCTCCAAGCCGGGCGACGGGGGCGAGCCCCTTCCAGCTCGTCTTCGGGGCCGAGGCCGTCTTGCCACCGGAGGTTATGCTTGGCTCCGTCAGGGCAAGCTCGGTTGACCAGGTCGACCTCGAGCGCGAGCGGTCCCTCGACCTCGCCTTAGCGGAGGAAGCAAGGTGCCGCGCACTCCTGCGCTCGGTGCGCTACCTGCAAGATCTCCGTAGGCACGCCGCCCGAGCGATACGACCTAGGGGCTCCACATCGGGGACCTGGTCTTAAGACGAATCCAAGACCGGTCCAACACCAACAAGTTGTCCCCACTGTGGGAAGGCCCCTATAGGATCGTCTCAGCGAGTTACGTGGGAGCTTACCGTCTAGCAACCCCCGATGTTAGGGAGCTCACTAACTCGTGGAATGTAGACCAGCTCCGGAGGTTTTATGCCTAATGCTCCCCCTCCTTCTGTTTTGAGATAAGATGTTTTCCTCTACCATCACGCTTGTCTCTTGTATCTCGTATCTCGAGCAAATGAGACCCAGGCCGTGGCCCGAACATCTGCCTCCGGGGGTCGAATACGCGGTAAGCCGATCCTCATCGCAGTAAGCCGGCTATCCCTCCCCCCGTCGCGGGTTCTGTCCCGGCTGCCACGCTCGGAGGCTCACTAACCTCGAGATACTCGAGTTTCGGTCCTCAGGCCCCTCGCTCAAGCTAGCGCGACAATCTCGTGGCCCACCTCCAGGGGTCGAATACGCGGTAAGACGATCCTCATCGCAGTAAGCCAACATCCCCTCGTAGCAGGGCACGGGCCCGGGACCGTCGTTAGTAAGGGCTTCGAGCCAAGGGATCGCGGCCTGGTTTTTTCCTCATGGCTAAATTGCACTGCTTTATCGTCTCTTATTTCTTCCTCTTATGCTTTTTCCTGTCTCGAGCGAATGTGTCTGAAGGTGGCATTGCGAGGGATCGCCTCCAGGGGACACAATGCGCAGTAAGCCGATTCTCATCGCAGTAAGCCGATCTCCCCCTGCAGCAAAGTCCATCCTGGCATTTGCGCCCGAGCGTTTCCTCGACCTCAAGACGCGGGAGTCTCAGCCCGCGCAACCCTCGCTCGAGCCGGGATCTCGGCCTCGTAACTCGCCTCCGGGGGACGCAATGCGCAGTAAGCCAATCCTCATCGCAGTAAGACGACCATTCCCCCCGTCGTAGGGATCGAGCCCGAGGTCGTCCCCACTTCAGGGGCGTCCAGGTCTTCAAATTTTATGACGTCATACTTCGAACCAGCCCAGGTCTGGCCTCATGACGAAAATTCTCCTTCGTTTCTGATACTAACCTCTTTTTGCCTCTCGAGGGACGTGGCGTCAGGCCATGGTCCCAAGTTGCAGGTCCTTCCACCGAAGATCAAGCCGTTCGAAGACCTCGGGCCCGGGGCTCCTTTTGCTTTTCTTTCGGCCGAAAGTTCTTTCTTTTTCCATAGAACGCCTCGAGTGGCGCGACCTCGCGGCGTGACCATAAGGGCAACCATAAGATCACGCGGCGAGCTCCCCCTCGAGACGTCCATGCGTGTTCTGTTTTGCAGTGCTGAGGGTCGCATTCTCTAGGTTCGCCTCAGGGATGACCGAGCTTGATGCAGCATCGGGCTCGGAGGTCGCGATAAGGCGATCGTTATCGGGATAAGCCGACCATTCCTCCCGTGCTGCCAACCATTGAACATCCTCAGAGGGCGCCCCGAGCCTGATGCATTCCCGGGCTCGGAGGTCGCAGTTTCTAAATTCACCGTCGGGGATGACCTCGGTCGTGATAAGCCGGCGGTCGCAATAAGCCAACCTTTCCCCCGTGGCCAAGTGGCCAGGTTTGAATTTCTAAACCGCCCTCTGAGGGAGCCTGTCCTGAGCTTGAGCGTGACCGAGCTTGTCGGGCTGGATCCGATGCCTAAACCTGGTCCGAGCCTGATGTATTTCCAGGTCGACCAGTCCGAGTTGTGCCCAAAGCCTGATGCATTTCCAGGTCTAACCTCGGTTAAGCGCCCCGGGCCTGACGCATTCCCGGGCTCGGAGGTCGCGGTTTCTAAAATAGGGATGACTCCGGTCGCAATAAGCCGGCAGACGCAATAAGCCGACCGTTCCCCCATAGCCAAGCAGCTAGTTCGACCTAAAAGGCACAGGTAAGGTCTGTCCCCTTGTCCATTGATACTTGCGCCTCGAGCAATATGATCTCACGGCGTGACCATAAGGACCGCCTCCCGGAGGTCGACGCTACTAATGTAAGCCGATTCTCATCGCCACAGAGCTCCCTCCCGTCACAGGTCCGGACCAGAGGTCACACAGAGCAGCTCTCGGACCTCGGGGCGCCTGTGTTTGCATTCTGTGTGTTTTGTTTTGCAGCACCGGAGCTTGCATTCTCTAGGTTCGCCTCGGGGATACCCCGAGCCTGATGCATTCCCGGGCTCGAATGCCGCAGTAAGACGATTTTTATCGGAATAAGCCGGTTATTCCCCCCGACGGCCAACCATTGAACGCCCTCAGAGGGCGCCCCGAGCCTGACGCATTCCCGAGCTCGGAGGTCACAGTTTCTAAATTCACCATCGGGGTTAACCTCGGTCACGATAAGCCGGTAGTCGCAATAAGCCGACCTTTCCCCCGTGGCTGAGTGGCCAGGTTCGAATTTCTAAACCACCCTCTGAGGGAGCCCACGAGCTCGAAGTATTCCCGAGCTCGCCGGGCTGGACCCAAGGCCTAAACCTGGCCCGAGCCTGAGGTATTTCCAGGCCGGTCAGTCCGAGTTATGCCCAAAGCCTAAGGATTTCAGGCTCGGCCTCGGTTAAATCCGACCTCGAGTGTCCCCAGACTCGGTCAAATTAATCCGGGTGGTTTGAGTTGAGATTAATAACTCACCCGGCAAACACCACCGGCTGTTCTGCTCCGCATGTCGCGACCCGACGTTGCTCGGACTCCTATATGAAGCAGGCTAAGCAAGCTTTTAAAGACGACAAAGAGCAAAACAGAAACAAGCTAAGTCTTCTAAAAAAGGCAACTTTATAAATCGCGGCAATATGATACATTGTCTTTATAAGGGGTGCAAACATTTCGCCCCCTATCTATGTCTTAACCTATTTATCTAATCCACAGACATAACCCGAGTAAGTTTTTCCTGCTCGAGGTCAGAGACCCTTCTCTGCAGCGCCAGCACCTTGGCCTTGGCTTGAGTGACCCGGTCGTGGTTGCTCTGGAGCTGAGCCAAGGCACCCTTCCCCGCCTGGGCCACCCAGTCCAGCTTCTCCTCGAGCTCGGAGACCCTCGCCTCGGACGACGCGGCCTTCGCGACCGCTTCGGCCGCCTTTGCCTCGGCGTCGGTGACCCTCTTCTCCAGCTTGGCCGTTGTCTCCTCGAGCTCGGTCGCCTTCGCCTCGGCGTCGGTGGCCCTCTTCTCCAGCTCGGCCATCGTCTCCTCGAGCTCAGCCGCCTTCGCCTCGGCGTCGGTCGTCTTGGCCTTGAGCTCGGCCACATCGACCTCGAGCTCGGTGGAGGCCTTCCCCGGGGCGACGGAGAGCTCTTCGAGCCAGGCTGAAGGCGGCCGCCTCCTCGCGTCGATCTCGCCTCTGCAGTGTCGGCAGGTCTGCCAGGCGGACGCGGAGCCCCTCCACCTCCTTCCGTGCAACCGCGAAGTCCTCAAACGCAGACGACACAATCCCGTAGCTCTCCTCACGGGCCATAAAAGAGACCTCGAGGTGCTCCCGGAGCTCCCGCGCCTCTTGCCGCGCAGCCTCCACCCTCGAACGAGCACCAGAGAGCTCGAGCTCGAGGCGCTGGATCGTCGCCGACGCGCTCGCACGGTGCTCTTCAAGGGCCGCCTGTGCCTTTTCCCGAACGCGGGCGTGGGTCTCCTCCGCCTTCTTCCGCTCCTCCTCGAAGCTCTTTGAGAGGGTTGCGACGTGGAGGACTCTATCAACGTTGAGCTCCCGCTCGACCTCCTGAGCTCCGCGCTCCCGCTTGGCCTAAACGGCTCGCGCGAGATTGAGGGCTTGGGCCTCTTTCAGCCGCTCAACCTCCCCTCGCCAGCGCACCGCATCAGCCTCGACTCGGGCGACGTCCCTCTGGTTGGCCTCGATCACGTCCCAGAGGGCCCGAAAGCTGAGCACGTGCTCGCGCACGACCCCATACCCTCAGGAAATCAGGCGCAGGCCCTGCGAAAACAAGGGAATATCACCACGGTTACAAGAGAAAAGGAGAAGAAAAGGGACGAGTTCAGGGCTGTAAGGTCGAGGATGCCGACTAGAGGGGGGTGAATAGGCAGCTTTTTAAAAATAATTAATTCTCTCTCTTTCTACTAATTTCTATAAAGCAATTCACCCCTTAATTACCCCTATGCCAAAACCTATCAATAGTAATGCGGAAGCGATAAACTAAGGTTTTGACAATTAAAGCCTAAATCAACTAGGCTCACTATGTGCACTAACTAATTATGTCTCTAACAAAAACAATTCTAAAGACAAGCAATCAATCAATTTAATTCTATGAATGTAAATTGCTTGAATATAAATAAAGAGAACAATGCAAGCACAAGAGACACAATACTTTTTACTGTGGTGATCGGAGACTTGCCGGTCTCCCTAGTCCACGCTGAGGTTAGCCCAAACACATTGGACCGGCTCCACGAATTGAGCACCCACCTCGAATCCACTAGATGTGGTTTTTCACGCTTCGCGTAGGCTCAACCCAACCTTCACAAACTTCGCGGGGCTTCTCACAACCTTGAGAGCTCCCAAGACGACGCCTCGCCGCCTAGGAGTCGGCAACCTCCAAGAGTAACAAGTCGAATCCTCTCGCTTGAACTTCACCAAGCACAACACATGTGCTTCGGTGATCACCAAGTGCAACACATGCACAAGGATCCTCCTCAAGTGCAACACATGCACAAGAGACTCTCAATCCTCTCCTAATTGCAACACATGCAATTAGAGGCTCAACCTAGCTCAAGAAGCAAATGGGAGAAGGCAACACATGCACACAACTCCTATAAACACCCAAATGCTCTAGCACACACCAACTTGTCGCCCTTGCCCCCAAGGCCTCCTTTATAGCCTCCAAGCCAAAACTAGCCGTTGGGGGAAATTCGACAAAACCAGAATTCCGGTGCTACGCCCTAATGGGACCGTGAGCACCGGCCTCTCGCCAACGGCTACAAAACTAGCCGCTGCAGATTTCCTGTAGTACCGCCAAGCGGGGGCGGTGCTACCGACCGCTCGGCGGTAGCACCGCCTCAGCCGAACTCAAAACACCTCCTCTGGATTTTTCACACCGCCGAGGAGCGGTTGCACCGGACATCCGGTGCTACCGCCTACCATGGGCGGTAGCACCGGACCACCGCATCGCTCAAAACACCCTCTCTGGAAATTCCACACCGGCGGAGAGACGGTAGCACGGACCTTCGGTGCTACGGCCAAATCATGATAGCACGGACCCGGTGCTACAGGCCTTACAGGGCGATGACGACGGCCTCGAGGAGAAAACACTTTTTTCACAAAACTTTTCTCCAAACCATTCAAGATATTCTTTGAGCTATGTGAGGATCAACACATGATCACAACACTATGCAAAACACATTTGCACATGTTAATCACATACTCCAAAGAATCTCATATAAGCACAACTTATTTGCAAAACACATTTGCCAATAAACCAAGAACTTATGAGATCAATCCTCTTAGCCATGTGATGATCAACACATGATCAAGTCAATTTGCAAAACACATTTGCAAACCCTATTCACATGCTTTAGGATAGGAACCCATAATCTAAAGTTCATTTGCAAAACACATTTGCAAATAACAAATCCAACTAACGAAAACACATTTCGTAAACAACTCAAGATCTATTTGCAAAACGTATTAAGCAAATCAAACTCGAGTCTATGAGATTAATCCCCTAGCCATGTGAAGGTCAACACAAGACCAGTCAACTTGCAAACACCGTTGCAAGCCCTACTCACATGCTCTCGGATTCGGACCCATAGACCTCGGTTTATTCGCACAACGAACTTGCAAATACACATTAAACTAATTTAATGCTTGAGCATTGTTCTTTGCAACACCTGCAAAAACCTAGCTCCAAGCAATACCAAAACATGAGCTCTCTATTTGCAACGCATGCAAATCTCTAGCACCATGCAAGCAACCACAACAAATACAAGTGCATGAGTTCTTTATTTGCAACACATGCAAATCTCTAACACCATGCAAGCAACCACAACAAATACAAGTGCATGAGTTCTCTATTTGCAACACATGCAAATCTCTAACTCCATGCAAGCAACCACAACAAATACAAGTGCATGAGTTCTCTATTTGCAACACATGCAAATCTCTAACTCCATGCAAGCAACCACAACAAATACAAGTGCATGAGTTCTCTATTTGCAACACATGCAAATCTCTAACTCCATGCAAGCACTTTAAACCAAATTGCTTGAGCTCTCTCCTTTTGCGACACATGCAAAACTTAGCTCCAAGCAAAAACCAAATCAAATAAGATTCAAATAAGATGCAAGTATGAGCACCCTTATTTGCGACACATACAAATACTTAGCTCATACAAAATCCAATGCACAAGCTTCACCAATTTGCAACACATGCCAAATGGTTAGCTTCATGCAAACATCAAACAAGAGAGTGAGCTAGAGTGAACCGGATCGAGTTCATCAACACATGATGAAGCTCAAGCTAAAAGACTCAACCCTCTTAATAGTACGGCACCTAACAAGCAACCCGGTCTCACAACCAAACACGGAGACCGGTAAAAGACTAGGAACACATCCTTAGCCCTAGCTAGTTATACCTTTGCCACACTTGATCCACTTGGAGCTTTTATGATTTCCAATCATCTTCTCTCGGATCACTTCTTCTTCTTCTTCTTGGTCATCAACGCATGATGAACCTTCTCTAGCCCTTCTCTTCACTTCGGATCACCTCTTGAAGCTCATCAACACATGATGACTTCTTCTTCCGATTCTTCATCATCTTGGACTTAACCTACTTCACAACTTATGGAAGATGTTAGTCCAACAAACACGGTTGTCTCAATCATCACCGCACTCCATTAACACATAATGGATGCCTCCAAGATCGATTGAGCACAACCTAATCAATTTGAATGATTAATTGTGTCTTGAGTACTTTGATGCAACTAATGCTTCATTATACTCAAGAACTTTTCGCTTGTCTTTAATCAACAAGGAAACACCATCAACACATGATGAAATGTTCTTTGATTGATTGAGAGACAATCGAACTCAATTTAAACTTATTTAAATTGACATGAGTATATAACTACACAAGTCATATATACTCAAAAGATTGTTTCAAGGTCTTGATCCTTTATATTGTATGACAAGAGGACATGGATCAATACAATTGAAACATCAAGTTAAATTATAAACTCCCCCTAGATGTGTGCATTCATGTATATATGAATTAGGAACATAATGCACATATTTGGACTAAAGCAACGGAAGAGTTCATACTTTAACTTGAATTCTAAGTATGCATATATATAATAGAATGAATACGAGTGCATACCTTAGGTTTTCCATTTTCCATCCAAGTATGAGACTAATAAGAATAAGACTTAATAAAACATGTTAGTCTCATAATGATTTGATTTGTCATTAAACAATGATTAAACATTAATATTAAACCAATCACCAAAACCAATAGAGCTTGAACTTACAATCTCCCCCTTTTTGGTGATTGATGACAAATCCTACATTAATTGCTCATTTGGATGAAAAACAATTTATGAAGGGGTTTTGAAACTTAAAGATCGAGAATTACAAATAAAATTTTCAAAAGCATATTCCCTTTAAGGCATAAAACCTATAAGCTCTTTACCACTTATAAAAACCATTTATAAAAGAAAACTAAGCTCTAATACCAATATAAGCTCTAATACCACATAACTTAGCTTTAATACCACTTAACTTATATTGCTTAACCAAACCAAGCACTCATATCACTTATAAAGTGTTAACCAATGAGAATCGAGTGCACACATCAATTTCTCCCCCTTAATAGGCATTAAACTCAAAGATCCAAATGAGGGAAACTCAAAGATCCAAATGAGGGAATTAAGCTCATAATAATTCTCCCCCTTTTGGCATTAAACACCAAAAATGGAAAACCAAACCAAAAGGAGGTTGTACCACTTGAAAATATTGAGGGCTAAGCATTATTTCGGAGATCATATGTCAAATTAAAAAGAGTATAGAGCTTGGTAAGAGAAGCAATCGAATATAGTTATTTGAAAAGAAATAATTCTCCCCCTTTTTGGTCATAAAATGATTTGAAATGAAATGATGCGACCATTGCAAGGAATTTTGGTTTTAAAGAATTAAGGCCAATGTTTTTGTAAACTTTTGAAATATGACCTAAAAGAGTAAACCATTTTTAGAAGGAGGCCATATTTAGAGTTAAATCTCAAAAGGATTATTTGAAACACATTCAAATAAAACTCCTCATTTTATTAGGCTATTCAATGAATTCATCATGACTCACTTGAAGAGTCCATAATTTGCCTAATATGACTTAAACAAGGAATTTATCTAAAAGAAGGCCTGATACCAATTTTCTAATAAGATTTTCAATGAAATTACTTAAAAGAAATCTTTTTGAAGAAGCATCACTTGTAGTACTAATTTAAGTAGAATAAGAAACTTGTACTACTTGTAATGCTTACTTTTCACATTATACCACATATAAATATTTTTCAAGTGATACTATATGAAAAAGATACCACTTGAAAGATCATTAATTCATGAGGTACCACTTGAGAAAGAAAGATATCAATGAGAAAAATCTCAAGAGACATTGCTTGAAGAAACACTTGTAAGATAAGCAATGTCAAATGAACCATTTTAAAATAAAGCATTTTCATTTAAACTCAGCTTAATATGAATTTATCCCCGTTAGATAATTCAATCATACAAAGGATCTCACACAGAGTCCTTGAGAGGTTGAACTTACAATTAAGCTTCAAATGGGAAATTAATCCATATGAGTCTGAGATATCATTAAAATTCATAAAAATGCATGAGGGGTATAGGTGGATACCATTTGTAAGAATTTATAAAACAAAGAAAAAGTTGGTACCACTTGATAGAAATCAATACCCCTTAATTTTCTCAAAGGTTTGGAAAAATCTGAAGGTATCAGAACAATAACATTAGAGATACCATTTAGAGATAAATGCACAAAACAATGATTAAACATTAATATTAAACCAATCACCAAAACCAATAGAGCTTGAACTTACAAGGGCGAACGCGCCTACCGCCGCCAGCCGGTCCTCCAGCACCTGCAGATCGACGGCGCCATCGAGCCCCCGGGGCAAGTCCGTAGGAGCCTCCTCCTATGCGGACCACGCCGCCGCTGCGGCACCGGCGTCCCCAGACGTCCCGGCTCGACCCGCGTCGGCCACGACGGTGGCGGCCGGGCTCGCCTGTCCCGCGATGACGACCTGACCGGGCTCGCCCTCGATCGTCGCTACTGAACCCTAAGGTCGCGTCGGCTCGGGGCTCCCGTCGCTTTTGCCGCGCCGCCCGCGACCGTGCCTTCCTCGACAGCGTAACCCTCGGCCACGCTGACCTCGGCCATGTTCTCCTCGGCTGCGCCCGCCTCGGACGCGCCCTCCTCGGTCGAGTCGTCCTCGACGGCCGTGGCGAGTGGGACTCACCGCGCCCTGGACGACGGCACGAGGCGGAAGTCATCCTCCTCCTCCTCGGCCTCGCCCTGGACCACAGGAAAGGTCGGTGCCCCTCAGACGCTTGGGCGCCGCGGCAGAACAGAACAACGGGAAGCGAAAGAAGACCACACCTGATGCGACGTCTCCATGGTGGCTGCGGGGAGACTTCTCCCTCGGGTGCTTAATGCCGGGGGACGTTGCTCCGGTTGCGCATCCGAGGCTCGCGCGGCGGCAGCTGCCTCACGCTGCTAGCAGAAAAACAAGGACCAGTAAAGGAAAGGCTAAAAGGAAGCATCAAAGAAGTGACCTCGGGCTCGAGTGCGCCCGAGCGCGAGGCATTCAACTTACCACGGCCCGATCGCCCCACTCGACGTGGGGCTTCTTGGCGACCGACTTCGGGGCATTCGGGGTCGTCCTCTTGCCCCCCTTCTTGCCCTTGCTTAGCCCGGGTAGCGGCAGCATTTGCTTGGCCGTGTCCCGGAGCTCCTGGGTCTCCTGCACGAGCTCGTCACAGTTAGCACCTGGGCCCGAACTCTCAGGGCCAAAGTCAAGGCAAGGGGCGTTACCTCGCTGCTCCGCCCCAAGATATTCTTGGGGACGTCGCCGTTGAGGTTGTAGGTAGTGGCGGCCTTCCCGAAGATCTCCTGCATCCTCGAGGTAGTCCAGGCTGCCTTCGGTGCTACGAGAGGCCGAAAGAAACGGTTAAAAACAAGAAAGCTTTGATCGGGCACGGAGGAGTTCTAGGCTAAGCTACGCTTACCTTCGGGACCTTCCCGGGTGATGTCGTGCTTCCCGGTGATCTCGAAGAAGGGGTGCAGCCTCTTCTGAAGAGGAAACACCCGGTTCCGCAGGTAGTCATAAACAACTGCCTGCCCCTTCAACCCGCGCGTCGCGCAGATGTGGATGAGGGCGACCGCCGCCTGGTCAGCCGTCGAGTCCTCGGGCTCCGGGGTCTCCCGCTTGCCGTCCACCGCGGCGCAATGGTAGGCGAGGTCGCTCCCCTCGCCATTGTTCAAGTAGAACCATTTCTCCAACCACGGCCCGAGCGAGTCCCGGGTCGGGATCTGGAGAAAGGAACAAGGGAGTCCCACCCGCAGTCGGAAATAGAGGACCCGACGACAAGGTCCTTCGCGGTGCGGGACAAGGAATAAAAGCGAAAGAACAACGAGGGGGTGGGAAGGATGCTCAGGAACCCCTCACAAAGATGAGCAAAGATGGAGAGGTGGAGAAGAGAATTGGGTACCAGGTTCACGAGCTCGATCTCGCACTGCGCAAGGACCGCAGCCAAGAAGTCGCTCTCCGGGGTTCGCAGCCCGAAGAGCATGTACTGCTCCATGCTCACGACCTCGTCTTCTCGAGGCTACAGCACGTTCTCCCCGGCTGGGAGTCGCCAGGTGAACGGGTCCAACAGCCCCAAGGTCTCCATGTCCTTCATCCGGTCCGCGGTGAGGGTGCTCTTCCCGAACTTCGCCATGGAGTTGGAGGGGTGGAATCAGAGAAGGAAGGCAGCTGCGACAGCGCAAATGAGCAGGAAGCAAAGGGCAGCGAGCGTGAGCAATGGGGAAGAAAGGCTTCAGAAGATGCCGGATCTCGGTTTTAAAGACGCCTCGACTGCCGATATTATTGTCGCCTCAAAAGGCGCGCCCGCAGCCAGTGGACGGTAACCAAAGCATCTTGGCCTTTCAAAACCCTTGTACAGACGCGTCTCTTCAACGCCCACTAGCCTGACCATCCGACTTCTCCGCCCGCGTGGCCCGAGCAGCAGAGAAACCCGAACGTCCCAGATGCCCTCAAACCCGCTCAGGGACAAAGCACTGAAGCTCGAATATCTCCAAGAATGACCATGACTAAAACACCCGCAGAAAAGGCCTTCATCGGATCCCGAAAGGAGCTCGGGAATTCTCGAGCTCGACCGAGGTGACGATCCCTCCTCAAAGAAGACTTCAGACTCAAGAACGCCTGAGGTCTCAGATCGTTTCTTGAGCCTCGGGGACTGGTTGTCGGGGATCGGTCATCCTGACACATGTCCGGGCCCCCCGGGGCTTTAGAGCGCTTTCCCCGAGCACGAGGGGCCGTCCCCGAGCTCGGGCGGAAGTATCCCCGAGTTCGGAGGCTTGTTCCCGAGCTTGGGCAAAGGCATCCCCGAGTTCGGAGGAATTTTCCTGAGCTCGGGCAAGGCTGTCCTCGTGTCCGTGCTGGCCCCGCAAGCCTCCTCGACCTCGGCGCCTTCAATCCGATCTCCAGCATAGTATTCCTTTTTTCTGGCATGACCTCTCTCCCCTGCATGGGAACTAGGGCCCAACAACTTCTGTCTAAATCCCCTGCGTGGGAACTAGGGCCAACCGCTCTTGTCAAATCCCCTGCGTGGGAACTAGGGCCCAGCGGCTCCTGTCTAAATCCCCTGCGTGGGAACTAGGGTCAACTACCCCCGTCAGGCTCACAGGCATCGCCCCGACGTCAGCACTAGAGATCAACACCCGGGAGTCTATAAAGCGCTGGGCTACCCAGACCCGAAAAAGAGAGGGACAACAACAACACGAAAAACACAAGGAGGCAATACCAAGACACAACAACAAACGCAACAAGAACCACGATACACGCTCATACGCTGTACCACCTCGCCAAACTCTCCTCGACCACCGCCCCCGAGTGGTCCCGAGGTCGAGCTCCCTGTTCATCCTCCCCGAGGAGCCTTTTAGTCACCTTTCGCCTACAGGCTAGACTGGAGTAGAGCTATTACCAGACCTAGGGGGCTCGAACCAGTATAAACGTTGTGTCCCCTGTTCGCTTGTCCTTCTCCCTCGAGCTGTGTGCCTGCTGGCGCTCCCTCCATTCCGGACGAACATGACTTTGGGCCTCGCCCCTTGATGGTGATCCTTAGGGTAGAAGGAACTCTTCATCCATGCATGAGTAAGTGAGTTAATCCTAGCCTTTGATGGTGATCCTTAGAGTAGAAGGAACTCTTCATCCATGCATGAGTGAGTGAGTCAATCTTAGCCCTAGATGGTGATCCTTAGGGTAGAAGGAACTCCTCATCCATGTATGATGGTGATCCTTAAGAGTAGAAGGAACTCTTCATCCATGCATGAGTGAATGAGTCAATCTCAACCCTTGGTGAGGTTCCTTAGGATAGAAGGAACTCATCCAAGGGTGGAGGATGACTCATGAGTAGTATAAATAGAGGGGAAGGGGTAGCTCTCCCCTCTTGAAGGTTTGAGTTCTCGTTTGAGCTTTGCCCACCTTGTTGTGAGGCTTTGTAAACCTTTCTCTAAAGAAATAAAATTTCACTTCCTTACTTTTCTGAATTTAATTTCAGCATTTACATTATGTCTTAAATTCAAAATTTAAATTCCGCAATTTACATTCTCGCAAGTTGGATTTGCCTCCCCTCCTTCTACTTGCTTGTGCTTCTTGTGCCGAGGATGTATGATTGATGGATGAATCTTCTTTAGATCATATCCTCATCATCTAGGCAATCCTTTGCAAGAACTCAATCTCTTTATTTAATCTTTGAGAAATGTTTAAAGATTGCGTTTGAGGTTTTTGTTTCTTGTGTTCTTACTTGCTGTGACAAGTGGGAGAATATCCAAGATCATCTTGATCATCACAACCCCACGAGTAAGGTCAATACCAGGATTTTCTCTGTTTTGCTCCTTTGCGTTTGAGTGTTTCAAGTGAGGTTTTGGTTGGATCTATTGAGTGGGGGAAAAATTTAATTGAGATCGTTCACCCCCTCTGATCGCCATTCCGGTCCTTCACAATGCCAAGTCGAGAACACCGATTGTGCCAAGATGATGGGCCATGGGAGTTTCATTAACACAGCGAGATAGAGGCTTGTGGACAGATTAGGGTTGACGACGACACCACATCCAAAGCCATATAAGTTGCCCTGGTTGTATCGTCATATCCCAATTATGCAATAAGTGAAGGTAAAATGTTCTTTGGATAGATATGTTGTTGTTATTACTTGTGATGTAATTCCTATACATATGCAGGTATGTTTGTTTGTGCATGGATACACTTGGATCATGAAGCAGAATATTCAGTGGATTCCGATTTCTTCCTTATCCACCGTTCGGTATTCTTTTCCTTGGAAGAATACACGTCTGGAGATTGAAGCATGGAAGATCCAACAATACTTGGAGGATCGTAAATGGCGTGATGATATTCAAACTAGATTTGAAGCACAACAACGAGAACAAAAGAAGAAATCACAAGGAGTTCAAAAGCGGGAAGAAGAAAAGATGGTCGAAGAAGCTAGAACGTAAGCTAAAGAGATGGCTATTATTTCATATCATGAACATCAAGGAATGTTGTCTACTCATGATGGCAACATTGACACCGCTAGAAGGTATGTGCATGATGACTAACAAGGTTAGTATCGACAACACTATAATTCTTTTAATGGGATAATGAACCAATGTATTCAAATCAGCATGTAAAGTTGAAGGCAAAGTTTGCAAACTTATTGTTTATGGTAGAATCTATAACAATCTCAGTAATAAAGATTTGGTGTAAGCTTTGAGATCGACAACCTGGTGATATCTGAAACCATATTATGATCAATGGATGCACAATGTTGGTAAGCTAAAAATTACTCACCATGTCAATGTGTCTTTTTCGATGGGTAATTATCAAGACAAGGTGGAGTGCAATGTTGTGCCAATGCAATTTGATCACAACGCTACACATCATGGGAGGTCCAATTAAGGCCCTGTTCGATAGAGCCCTGGCTCCCGGATTCTCGTCCGGAGGAGCCGAAGCTCTACCGAACGCTCTCAGCTCCAAGTGGCAAGAATCAGAATCAAAAGAATCAATTCTTCGATAATACACTAGGAGCTCGGAAGTGGGTTGAAGGCTGCTCCCCGAGAGAATCGGTCCCGAGCTCACGCAGAGGCGAGCCTCATCCCCATCGCGTCGTTGACCCGCCTCCTCCCCATCGCTGACCCGTCGCGTCCTCCCCGTTGTCGACCCGTCGTGCCGCCTCCCGCCTCCTTCCCTTTGCCGACCTGTCGCGCCGCCTCCCCACTCCCCATCGCGCCTTGTCCCTGTCCTTGTCGCTGACCCGCCTCGTCCCCATCGTGTCTCGTCCCCGTCGCCAACCCACCTCGTCCCCGTCGCGCCGCCGACCGCCTCATCCCTGTTACCGAGCCGATGTATGGCTCCCCTCCCTCTCTCCCGAATCCTCTCTCTTCTTTCTTAAAGAATCTGAGGTTTCCCGAACACCTTCTCAAACTGCTCCTGATTCCTTAGAAAATCAGAATCAGGAGGACTTGGAGTAGAATTTAGGAGCTGGAGGTGGAGCCCTTCCGAACAGGCCCTAATACTCTTTAGTGCATAAGGGCAGATCGTACACATTATGTCCTATTCTAGAGAGTGCAATTAATGCTGAGATCATCTATAACCCCCAGAACCACATGTGCCCTGAATATCACTTCATCATGACTTTACACTAATATATAACCAATATCAGCTAAAATTTTAGCTACAACATACATGCATTTCTAGACACTAAACAACAACTATAAGGTATAAACGAGGAATGACAATAAAAACAATAACGACAATAACAACATCAACAACACTATACTTAGATCTGTGTGCCCAAGAATGCCCAAGACCTCGCGTTTGGGAGAGTCCAAAACACATGCGTTTGGGAAACAATCTTACCTTATACTTACCTTTGTCGAAGCCACTGAACGAAGCACAAACACAAGATATAAAAAAAACTACAAACATTACTCAACGAAATATATTAAATCTTTACAAGTTTGCATCTACTAAGTGTCGGGATCCGAATATGCAAATTCGAACCCTCTGTGTGTATCGCACTAGTTCAGGATTACACTAGTGCACACAAGCCCAACATAGATGAATATCACAATCATACACAGCGAAAACATAATAAAAGACTCCATATATTAAACATAACTGATTGTACGACCTTATGGTCAACTTACATGATTAAGCTACGCAGGGCAAGACTAGGAATATTAAACTAAGACATAACAGCGGAATGAAATACGTAAATGACCCTTCAGTTTACCACAGACAACTGACAATGCTCGCACCCTAAACACTCGTATCCTCTTGGTACTCCTCCAGAACAGGTGTAAACTCCTCACCTATTGATGTTGTTGTTGGCAAGGGTGAGTACTTTAAGCACTCAACAAGTTGTGTATATAATGCAATTCTAACATAACTATATGCAAGGCTTATTCCAAAAAAATGGCTAACATGGTTATTTTGCATTAGGTAGCATTTGTAAATGAATACAATAAGTAGATTGAAAAAGCAGTAAAATAAATAACAGTAATAAGTAATTTTCAATATTTTCTAAGTAAACATGACATCCAGCCCTAAATCAAGTTTCAACCTTCCAACATCAACCTGCCATCCCAACCAAGTTTCATTTTATAAAATCTAACCTTTAACTGAAATTCTCGAGCATTACTCAATACTGCGAGCACGGCTATCCGAATAGATTTTACACTCTGTAGAAGTTGTATGCTTTACCCACACGACATGATCCTCTCTTTTAGCCTCTAATTTCACGCTTCCTTTGGCGATCGGTCAAGAGGTCATGACAAAGCCTTTACAATGCTCTGTCTTAATCCAGTACTACCCGCTAAGGTTTCAACACTGAAGAGACTGGTTACCACACTCAGGACCCCCCTCTTGCGCCATGTGAGTTCATAAAAAGACGAACCACCATACCCTCTGCCTTCGGCCCACCTTAGCACACTGCCCCTTGCCCCAGTCTAAATGATTACCACCCCAGTTGATTACCAACCACTATGTGCTATTAATAAGTCAAAATCGTTGCGTGATATCCTCGTCACTACAACTCAACATCGTTATATGACAACACCTGACACACTAATTCATAATCATGTTTTATATTCTATTAGTCAAGATTAACTTTTGATATTTCATAAAACATGTGATGTACGTGACATGGCTAAGCATACTAATACGGTCTGACTAACCCATATTGATTTTAATATTAACCAATTAGTAATGAACCAATCTATGGTAACAATTAATCATAGCATACAAATGATAAGGTAGGATATAATTCAATGGGACGGATTAACTAAATTCCAATCTATCTTGAAACAGTTATACACATAAAATATCATATATAAAGTAAAACAACATAGCAATTTTATAAACTAGATTCAACATAAGTAAAACACAACTTGATTTGAAAAAACTCTTGCACTTGCTTTAAAACCTGATCTTAGGTCAACAAATCTTTCTGAACGCTCCGATCACTTCGTCCCTGCTGGAATCGTTCACCAACAGCAGCACGGTGGGCCCGCGAACCCGTCGTCCTCACCGGCCTTGTCATCCGCGAGGCGCGTTGTCACGTGGGGGACGGCACGCGCATCACCGTCCCATACAGACGAAACCCTCCGAGACATGTGGCCTCCGCCTCTCCCACAAAAACAGAGGCCCCACTTCCCAGTGTGAGAGGCTGGAAAGGACCCGCCCCCCAGCTCGAGCCTCAGCATCGCGCCCGCCGAATATTCGCAACGCGCAGGATCCTTCTAGAAATCCCGCGCCCAGCGTGTGGAGAGGCTCACGGGAGGCGGTCCTCGGCCGTCCGATCGGGGACCAGGTCGGATGGATGGATGGACGGCCGGTCGAACGGCTGGGTCCGGGTGGATTTTGCTTGTTGCCTCCGGCTTTGTGGGGATCGAAAAGAATCGCTGGGAAATTGTATCCAGCACTTGTGGAAATCTTATCCAGTCATCCTCGACTACAACTTTTTTTTTCTCCATTTTTTTATTCGATTGTTAATGCTACTTTTTTTTTCTCTTGCCGAGGAGGCATGTTTTAGTTATTCAGTACCCATATTGTGGATTTTTCATTGACTAAGCACCATTTTACTCAGTGTTTCACTAGGCATAGAAGGTCTTTTAACATGCGAATTGATGCGAGTTGTACCAATATTATTAATACCAAACCGGCACCGGTCGGTATATATCATGTTAGCGTCTTAACTGGTATAAAGTAGTCCTACATATTATACCGACCTCGATACCAGTCAATATCGGTCATATCGGTCCGATACCGGTTAATGCCAGCTTCAATACCGGCTATACCAGTTTCGATACCGGTCAATACCAATCATAGAGGTAGTATTGATAATATAGTCTATTGAACTATATGTTATATTTGATAGTATTAATATGTATTTGGAGTACTATTATAATATTATAAGTGCACTTTGTTGTACATGTAATTAGACATGTGTATACCTATAAATATATATTATTATATTAAATTCGAAACAGTTTGTCGGTATGAATCGGTATCGAAATGTACTATTCGAAGAGCTAAACCGGTATAGCCTTTGATACGGTATTGACATGTGTGAGTTGTACTCTTCATCTTGCCCAACATTATTCTAGTGTAGCTTGTATTGCTTTTATTAATGTATTTTTGGCATATGAAATATTTTGAAGAACGAGTGAAAAAATTCTACATGACGCACTAATAAATTAAGTAAATGGTAAATACAATATCGCATTTCAGCCTTTCCATTGTGAAAAAGGCATGGATTAATTCTTAACCATCTAATTCGCAAACAAATGCTCTAGACGGATAGGTACAGGGTATTTGCTATAGTACTTTACTACAATTATGTCGAAACAGTGTTTGCTGGTAGACTCATTTCACTGTGCTCCTGTCTTACGGCACAGGATACAAATTCAAGTAAAAAAGAAAGAAACAAGTTCTCTCGGGCTATAACAAACATATTGAGATACAAAGCTATACAAGAATGTACATATAAAAATGGACAAAACTATATATTTCCTTCAATTTCATAAGTGCATACGAAGCAGTCAAGTAAGCACTGTAAGACTACTTACAGCAAATCCAGATGGTAAATAGTAAGATCTAACTACGTAACTGTTGTCCTGTTTTACTCCTCGTTTTAGCACCGATACGTTCTACAATACACGTCTTTGAATATTGCTGTTTTTAATACATATTTTAAAATTTATTCTATTATAATATTATGGAAGTACTCTAATATACTAATATCATTTTTATTAGACAAACATAAATAAATAAATATATATATGTATGTGAATAGTCGAATTTTAAAAAGACGGCTACGAAGAGAGAATGTAAAGCTCCGCGAAGCCCTGTACCCCACGCGTGGTAGGAGCATGAGTTTTTGTTGAGAGGTGCTTTGTTTGTCCTTTTGACGGTTACACAAATATTAAAACATAAATGAATGGTAGATAATTATCGATGAGCGGGATCGTCGACCGCAGAAGAAAAAAAAGGGGATGCGAGAAGATCGTTCGGGAGCGGGGCCCGAAATCGTGCTCGTTCAGAGGCGCCTGGCGTCGCGGAGAAATCGTCGAGGAAGAGATGCCGGACACGAGGTTTATACTGGTTCGAACTCCCAAGGTCGGGTAATAGCTCTACTCCAGTTTTGCCCTAAAGCGAAGGGTGTATTGGCGACTCTGTAGGAGAATACAAGGACAGGGCCCGAGCAAGGGGGGCGTTGTGCCGCTTTCCTTGGCGTATGCTGCGTGTCTTCTGGTTGCTTTGCGTTGTGTCGTGCGTTTTGCGTCGTCGTCGTTGTTGTTTTGGGGTGACCTGTTGCCTTTGTAGCTCTCTGGGAACCTTGCTGCTTGGTCTCGAGGCCGACGTCAGGAGCTCGTGGCGATTTGACGGGGGCTGATGAAAGTCATCGCTAGCCGTTGGGAGCTGTTGAACCTTAGTTCCCACGCAGAGACAGGTAGAGTGCTGATTCTCACGCAGGAGAGAGTTTTTACACAAGATAAAATGAAAGCGTTACAGATGTCCTTTTCTTTGGCGACCGCGGGGGGCGTCGAGGTCGAGGGTGCTTGCCCCTGCGCCTGTGTCCGAGCTCGCTGGTCCCAGACCCGAGCATCGGGAGAGCACCTCCCAGGTAGGAGATGAGCCCCCGTGCCCGCGGAAAGCCACCATGAGGTCCCGGGGATGCTTACACATGGCGAGGGTGCTGATCCCTGACAATAATGATTACTTACCTTTTTGTTTGTTTTAATATTTATATAATCTGTATTGGGAGGAAAAGTATTGAAGCTTTTTGTTTGGTGCACGTAGCAGAGCTCTGGGCGAAAGCACAAACAGTAGCCCGGGGAGGAATGAACCAACTTGTGGAAATGGAAAGGCGCGGAGAGAGAAGGGAAGGGAACCAAAACGGCAAACAAAGGCGAACTCCTCCGGTCCTCCCTCGCTTTCTCGTCTCCGTTCCTTCCGCAATTTCCTTTCCTTCGCCCGCGCCGCCTCCCCCACTTCCGCTCCAGATCCCAGTGCCCCCAAAATAGCAATCCCACCCAAAAACCCTAGACCTGCCCGACACCGCCGCAGCCATGGCCGGCCCGTCCGGCGTCGCCGCCTCGTCGTCCCGCAGCTTCGTTAAGGACCGCTTCTACAGCCCGCCCCACATTCGCCGTCAGCAGCAGCAGCAGCAGCAGAGCCAGGGCCAGCGACCGTCTTCTCCGTCCCCGTCCCCGTCGCCGACTTCCAGGACGGTGAGGCAGAAGCCGCCGCCTCCGTCCCAGGCGGAGACGGCGGCGGCGGTGGCCCCGCCGAGGGAAGCTTGTGTCACCCCGTCGGTGTCGTCCGCCGCGAAGGCGTCGCCCGGGACGGCGGCGGCGGGTGCCGCGCCGACGGTGGAGGAGGAGATGGGGAATCTGCCGAGGTTCCTCAGCTCCACCACGCCCTCCGTGCCCGTGCACTACTTGCCCAAGGTTTGGCTTCTCAGATTTCGTTCCTTCGCTGGTAAAAGTAGTCGCGTGCTCGCTTTTGCTGTTACCGATTGCAATGTGTGCCTGATGCTTGTCTTTACTGTGTTGCGAGATGTTTCTGATAAGCACCTGTGTTAGATTTTTACTTGGTGGTGCTGAGACATGGTATGGTTTTGATTCTATAATGGTTGTTATGATTGTGGAAAGTTTGTGAACCGTAATTATCAAGAAACTTTGCAATTTTCTCTACCTAGTTTCAAGTTAAACTGGCAAAGCAGTTCCAGCAAATCTGACAGGAAATGGGGTAATTTACTAATTTTTTTATACCTGGTAATGTTACTCATTTGTATTAGATATGCTAAGGTCCTTGTCCTGCTATTGGAATGGTAAATCAGTGGTGCTTTGTAAATGCGGCGTTCTTGTTTTCTTTTTTCAGACTTTTCAGCAATGGCCTGTGCTACAGGAATGTGTTTAACTGGGAAACATTTGCTTTATTTATGAAAAATATGAGCAATTTTTTTTCTAAATCTAGTTGATAGCAGAGGTCAGGATGAGTTCCCAATGGTGGTGATGCCGGTGTGCGAATCAGCCAACCTGGGTTCAATCCCGGGGTGGCCGGATGGGAAACCACCTCATTCTAAAAACAATCTTGTTGGTAGGCATTGTTTTGTTGTTTGGGTCGTTACTCATGGTTTCTGGAGAGGTAGTGTTGGTATTCTAAGAAGGAAAGAGCATTTCCATGAGAATTATGAAAGAACATGTTGCTTTCATGGTTCTTAGTTTCTACTGTTTTAGTTTGGTTGTACTGAAGGTTTATGTGTTATCCAGACGAGCATGAGGGGATGGAGGAGTGGTGATGCTATGAATTCACCACCATATTTTTTCCTTGGAGATCTCTGGGAGGCTTTCAATGAGTGGAGTTTTTATGGGGCTGGTGTTCCCCTTGTGCTGAATGGCAGTGATTCTGTGATACAGTATTATGTGCCGTACCTTTCTGCCATACAGCTGTATGCAGACCCATCAAGGCTTTCAACATGGATCAGGTAAAAACATGTTTCTGGTGAACTTCTTACCTTATATTGCTTAACTTTCCTAATTCTACTTGAACTTGTCTGTGCATTGTTGATTTTATTGGGATAATCAGTATCAATGAAAAATAATTGATGGTTTGTGAATAGTTCAAGTTTGTTATGAAGCTTCTGCATTGCTCTGCTGTAAGGCGGAAACTGCATTTATGTTACGAGTTATATGCACTTTACTGTTATCTCTCAGATTTCCTTCACATCAAAACTAAACACAGCCTGTTTAGAATAATTTCGATTTCAAATAAGTGTATCATATAGAAGATTTGACTTTCTTGTCCACATCATGTTTTTGTTTAGGAAATTTGAATGTTTCAACTGTATCTAGTTTTTATGTGAATGCTTAGTTGAATGTGACATCTTGACTTATGTGATACTGAAGTAGAGATTCCCATCAGATCTTTTTTGTTTTACATCTTGATCAATTGAGAACAGCCATGTGTTTCGTTACAGCTTTGAATATTGGAGTGTAATGAAAAATAGTTCGTCAATATTATGTCCATATTTCAGCTACTAAAAATTTTCTATATCATCATGTCAGCATAGAATCATTTGGGAGACCAGTAGTTAGTAGATCATTTTTGGGCTGTCCCACATTTTGAAAGGGATCTTAAGTGGGGGCATGATTATATTTATTTGTAAGGAAAACAATGGTTCAGAAAATCTTGTTGATCAATGCCATTAACTGTGGTTCAAATCAAATTTTCTGATTAACCTAATAATTGTGATCAATGTTAATAAAGCTGCACCTAGTGTACTAAGCATTGGAAATTTCTGTCCCGGTTACTAAAATCGTAATGCTTTGGTTTAGGGACTTCGAATAGAGTTACTTTCCTCTGGTTGGGCTTTCAAATCATTTTCCTGTACAGCGTAATTCATAGTTGACAATATTTTATCTTTTGGTTTGTTATTCTGCCTGTGATTCTTTAGAAAATTTACCATTCAGAAAGAAAGTCTTAGATTTGGTTAAACCACCAATAGACTTTAGACTTTGGAGAGCTTAGAATCTACTTATGGATTCATTTATTGTCTGTGCCTGCCTTTGGCTATGTTTAGTTTAGTTGATCTATGCGATGTTCCATTGTATTGGGGAGTTCCAATCGTAGTGATTGATAAGATGGTTGTCCACTAATTTTGTTTTATGTAAACTATCAATCTTTCCATGGTAAACTTGGTCATCTAAACTGATTCTTCGACAATGACACAATTATACAAAAAATTGGGGCAAGCAACCACCTCTCCGCACAAAACCACCCACGCATTTCACTGCTGCTACTATTATTACTGTTGTTGTTGCATGTTGGGGTTAAAGCTTTGAATTTTTACTTGGAGAAATGTTTTTTATATGATTGGTAATTGTAGAAGGTGCTGTAGCTATCATTTTTTATTTTAGTATTTGCATTAGTCATATTGAAATATTTTATCGTAGACATTGTTCCACACTATTGTTAAAATGTTGCTTTAAAAAAAATATTTGCTCAATTTAACCGAATGTGAATATATATGCTCATCCGGATCCTATCTTACTACATCAGTTGGAATGGAAATAGACTTGTTAAAAATACCAGTGGAGCAAATGAATCCTTGTTAAAGTGGTTTGTTGTTGCATAATAATCACCAGTGTCATGTTAATCTGTAATCATTTATATGCCATTTTGTAGCGATAATCACTTAATTCATTGTACATGAATTGATTGTATGGTCAATTTGTCATATGGTTCAAGCCTATTCCTTAACTATGCAATGACACCTTTGGCTAGATGGAATATTCTTGAGATATCTAGTTCTTTGTACCTTTATTATTTTAAGCTGTGTACACTGTATAGTTCGCCTAGCATTACAAGATTCTTGGTAAGGTATGGTGATTACTGCTGTACAATGTTGTTCCATATAAGGACAGAAAGAGGTAAATAAAAGAAATCAAAATCAATGAGGAGAAGAACATCGATATGCCTTTTTCACTATGTTTTTTTTTTCTGTTGTGATTTTCATAGTTCATAACTTTTCTTAGTTAATTTTTTCAATTACTTAAGGCGTCCTTGGGAGGAAAGTGATGGGGAATCTATGGATACTAGCAGCGAAGGTAGCAGTGGAACTAATGCTGACCGATTAAGAGGTTCATCCCTGGAAACTACATGTCGACTGGAGATTGGTGGCTTTGAAAGGGAAGATGGTGAAGTGCACTCACCATCTATTCGTCCAATATTCGAGTATCTGGAAAAAGATCGACCTTTTGGTAGAGAACCTTTATCAGACAAGGCAAGTTTTTTTTTTCCTTATGTCAAAGGAACAGTTACCATAGATATCCTGTTTTTTGATGTTTATTCTAAATGTCCTTTCAGGTATTGAATCTTGCAAGTAAGTTTCCAGATTTAAAGACATTCAGAAGCTGTGATCTGCTGCCAACCAGCTGGATGTCTGTTGCATGGTATATCTCTAATACTACATATTATCTCACTTTGTTTACAATGACATGTTTTCCATGGTAGCATCTGGTAACTTTGCTGCTTCTTTTTGTTGATCTTGGTACACTTTTTGAGATTTTCATTTCTTAAAGGGTGAAATCCCACTATAATACTGTATCATATAGTTTGTGCAAGTAATTATTTCTGATCTCTATAACTGCACCAAGTTGACCTGTATGTTTCATAGCCACCGTCAATTGTCTGATGAGATCTAGTTCCACAGCTGTAGTACTTCATCTTCTTTTCTTGATTGCATTGTTTAGGTTCGTCTGAAATAGAATGCTAACCTTATAGCCAGAAATGTGATACTTTCTGTGCTGGGTGTATCAACTGATACGAAGGGGCACTCACTATGCTAAATCTCAGTTAATGCAACTTTTGTAGAAGAGCAATACTGGTGGTGAAGTGTTGCTATGATTCTACCTATTGGCTTCATCCTGGGGCTTTACAATTGCAGGTACCCCATATATAGAATCCCGACTGGACCAACACTCAAAGATCTCGATGCATGTTTCTTGACATTTCATTACTTAGCGACGCCCTCCAAGGGTAAGTACTCTTGTGATAGTTGCCTTTTTTTTATTTTTTATTTTGTATCAGTTGGTCTCCATATCTTTGTAGTTCCATCTGACTTCCCTTCATCAATTCATTCAATGACTACATGTTTTTCCTGCAGACACTGATCCCAGTACACCCGTATGCCCCAGTTCTGGGGGCATCAACCACTGCATGAACGCAGCTGGTAAGCTAACATTGCCCGTCTTTGGACTGGCGTCATACAAATTGCGAAGTTCTACATGGTCATCGAATGGGCCTCGGGAGGAGCAGCTTGCAGCTTCCTTGATGCAAGAGGCAGATGAATGGCTTCGCCACCGGCAAGTATATCATCCGGACTTCCAGTTCTTTGTTACCCATTATAACACAATATGGAGATGACAAGACGTTTACCCGCTCTCTGTAAATGGTTGTTAGTGTTTCTGTTGTCGGCTTAGGCGGGCTACTTGTAGCACTATGTTTACGGTCATGTAACGTAGCGTTTATACTTCTAAACCTCTGTATCGGTCATCAGTTTGACGCCAGACAGCTACTAATTTGTAATGTCTCCAATAAACCTTCTGTTGTAGGTAAACTTTTGAGAGGGGTGAACAACAAAATGGAGACCTGTAGAACGGAAAAGACGTAATGGTTACAAAATTTTCATTTAGATTTCAAGAACGCCGGGTTTATGCATTGTGTTTCCAGTGTTCACACCCACCTTGTATCGATGGGATTGAAAAGCCAATACTCAGGCCTGGCTCCTGGATTCTTGTCTGGAGGAGCTAGAGTTTTACCGAACACTCTAAGCTCCAAGCGGCGAGAATCAGAATCAAAAGAATCAATTCTTCGATAATACACTAGGAGCTCGGAGCGGGTTGAAGGCTGCTTTCTGCGAGAATCGGTTCTGAGCTCACGCGGAGGTGAGCCTCGTCCCCATCGCGTCGCCGACCCGCCTCCTCCCTGTCGCGTCGTCTCCCCGTCGCCTCCTCTCCCCATTTGACCCGTCGCTTCCCCGCCTCCTCCCCGTTGTCGACTCGTCACGCTGCCTCCCCATTGCACCTCGTCCCTGTACCTATCGCCGACCCGTCTCGTCCCCGTCGCCGACCCGCCTCGTCCCCGTCGTGCCGCTGACCACCTCGTTCTCGTTGCTGAGCCGAGATATGGCTCCCCTCCCTCTCCCGAATCCTCTCTCTTCTTCCCTCAAGAATCTGAGGTTTCCCGATCACCTTCTCAAATTACTCCTGATTTCTTAAAAAATCATAATTAGGAGGAGTTGGAGTAGAATTTAGGAGGAACCGGAGCTAGAGCCCTTCCGAATGGGTCCTCAATACAGGTGGGTGCTATATGATTCGTGGTCAAGTTCTACAAGCCATACTTCCTGCTTCGGAGAAATCACCTGCCACAGCTGTAACAAAATCTAGCCGAAAAAAGTTTGACAGGTTGTTTAGTTCGTTGCTAAACTTTGCCATCTTCTTTTTTGCCAAAAGAGTATGAAAAGTGAAGCATGGGGCCAAGTAGCAAAGTGTGACGGGTCGCGACAATGGTTACTAACCAAAGTTTGCAAGACCTACGCATGGCAACCCTTAGGCCTTGGTGTAACAAAATTTGTATCATAATCGTAAAAAATGAATAAACTTAAATAACTGAGGAATGACATTCTTTTTTGACTTAAGAAAAGTATGAACGTCGGAAAAAATTTAACATAAAAAGTTAAGAAGGGAACTAAAATATGAAAGTAAAGTTAATTCATGTTTTTAAAGGTAAAACATAAAAAATACAAGATAAATTTAGAGTTACCAAAAAGCACTAAAAAATTGATTATAAAAACTGAAAAGGCTCCGATCAAATACAACTCTTCTTGTTTATTTACTCTTGTGCAAATTAGATCATGTTTTCCTTGCACAGTATCCAAATAAAGTGGATGCCCACCCCAAGCACAAACACATGCGTGTGTGTCCTACATTGTTCACTTAGGCGGCCACCTGGACTATGCCTAGGAGCTAGACCCCTCTCTCTCACCTAGTCATCTAGGTCAATTTATCCCGCCTAGCCTTTCTAGGTTGTGCCTAGACGCTAGGCCCCTCTCTTCCGCCTAACTGTCTAGGCTAATTTATCTCTCTTAGGCGGCCGTCTACTCCATCTATACGTACTCCATCTATACGGCGATTAGATGCTGGTCTGCCACTCGATTAGCATCTAAGGAACACCGGTGTCCTACTACGTAAAATAAGAATTGTGGAAGCCTCCATAAACCCAATACCTCGCGGATACAAATACATGTAGTCTAAATAAGTAAGACTCATTAGGCAGATCCCAGTTATCAAACTTGGAGGGTGAAAATGAACAATTATGTTGCTCCCACCAGCCTCCGATCCATATAATTTGTGTTTCTTTTTTTCTTTATTAACTTGTGGTAGTTCTTTCTACGAGGAGTATAGTCTTTTTACTTCATATAATATTGCACCATTCAATTTGCTCGTTTTCTAACAAGAAAAGAAAAGTGATTGGCCAAATATTTCTTTCGGTTATGGTTTTCTTAAAATAAGCGACATATATTGTCTAAGTTAAGAACTACCTGTTGAGTGAAAATCTATGTGTGGACACTTTGCCGAAACTGAGCTATTAAGGACTTCTGCCCACCAAGACCTATTAGCATAGTTTAATCCCATATTATTTATTGAATCACGAAAAGCGACTTCCTCTTCGTAGCGTTGAATATGGTGACACATGTCGAATCTTTTAGGATTTGAAAATATGTATTATAAGAAGTTCTAGATAAATCTCAATAGGATTAGAATTCCTACTTTCTTTTGAAGTAGGATTCCTACTTCTCTTTAGAGGACTAAGGAGGTTATATAAACCCATAGGGTGATGTTGATACCCGAATATGTAAATTCAGGCTCTCTGTATATACTAACTACACTAGTCTAGAATCATGTTAATGCACACATTGGTAACATAGATAAAATATCAACTCCATACATAGCGAAATAAGAATAAATGACTAAAGTTGATAAATAAATTATGAGATGACCTTATGGTAAAGTTCACACTTATTATGCCTACTACAGCGGCACATAAATAAACTCCAACGGAAACTCATTGACCTACCATAGGCAATTGACTATGGGTTGGATCCTAATAATTAGCCGGTGTCTTCATAGTACTCCCCCTCCAAAGCTGGTGTTGACTCCTGATGCGCACGGTGTCCCGATCTTTCGACAGGTAGAACTAATTCGATTGGTGGAGCACTCGATGTTGACAATTCAGCTTCTAATCAGAACTGATTCGAACCCTGCAATTGCTACACCACGACTCTGTTGGTTATCAACCACGCACGAACACGGTTGACCTCACTAAGAAGGCTTATCCCTGCATGCGAATCGAGAACACAAGCAAGAACGTAGAAGATGCAATCTGAAATTGCGAATTATATGAAGCACACAAGTTGGGATTCCACAAACCGATGAACGGCGAAGAACTGACAAAGTGTCTAGTTGTAATCTAAACAAAACCCATCTATTCTAGCGACAGCTACTGAATATGTAGGAGGGAGAGGGCAAGGGAGGCGGCCAAGGGGTTGGCCGTGCAACCCTAGGCCGTACAAGGCCTTTGGGCCCAAGTGAAGGTGTCGCAGCACCTGTCAGATTCTGTTCGTCACATTGTTTTGATGATTCCCGTTGATACAGAAGGAGTTTGGACGTGAAACCACTTCCGTTGGAAAGCTCTCATCGTGGGCTTCTCTGTAGAGTCCAAGAACGCCTCAATTGGACTTCGTATAACCCAGATATGGTCATTTTATTGTTGTGCTATCCTGAAACTCTAAACCGAAGTTGAGTCCGACTTCAGCTCGACTTTGAGACCATGTAGACTTGGACTTTGAGGGATCATGTCCAAGTAAGCTTGTGATGCTTCTCCTATATTCCTAAGCAACAAAACATCACAAGAATTTTGTAGCAATTCATCCAAGAAAACATGAACAACGAGGAATGAATTCACCTGGTGGTTTAACTGTCGCGCGCGTGCTCTTGTAATTGGACCTTGTATATCTTGAGGAGTCGTGTTGTGTACATCTGAAGGAGTGATGTCCTCATCATCCTCCCCCTCTTGAATTGGAGTCGTCCTCAACTCAAGCTCATCTTCCTCTCCCAAGTATGGCTTCAAATCTGAAATGTTAAATGTGGGACTAACCCCAAAATCTGCAGGTAGATCCAATTTGTATGCCTTGTCATTAATTTTCTCAATTATCTTAAACGGACCATCATCTCTAGGCATCAACTTTGATTTTCTTAATTCTGGAAACCTATCCTTTCTCAAATGCAACCAAACCAAATCACCTGGTTCAAATTTTATTTCTTTCCTGCCTTTACTTCTAGCAATCCTATACTTATCAGTCATGCGTTCTATATTCTCTTTAGTTGTTTCATGCAATTTAAGAATAAATTCAGCACGCTTCTTAGCATCCAAATTAAGTTTTTCAGAAGTGGGCAAAGGTAGTAAATCAATAGGAGCACGGGGATTAAAACCATACACTACCTGAAACGGACTTACCTTGGTGGTGGAGTGTTTCGACCTGTTGTAAGCAAACTTGATATGTGGTAAACACTCTTCCCACATCTTCAAATTCTTCTTTAAAACAGCCTGCAACATGGTGGATAATGTGCGGTTAACGACCTCTGTTTGCCCATCAGTTTGGAGGTGACATGTAGTAGAAAACAGCAGTTTCGTCCCCAATTTGTTCCAAAGTGATCTCCAAAAGTGACTCAAAAACTTTGAATCTCGATCCGAGATAATAGTATTAGGCACTCCATGTAGTCGAACGATTTCACTGAAAAATAAATCAGCTATGTTTGTAGCATCATCGCTCTTGTGACAAGGTATAAAATGTGCCATTTTAGAGAAACGATCCACAACAACAAATATGCTATCCCTCCTCCTCTTTGTCCTAGGCAACCCTAAAACAAAATCCATAGAAATATCCTCCCATGGTACACTAGGAACAGGAAGAGGCATGTAAAGATCATGTGGGTTTAAACGGGACTTAGCTTTATTGCAAGTAGTGTAGTGTAACACGTAGCGCTCGACGTCGCGTCTCATCTTTGGCCAAAAGAAGTGGGCGACCAGCACATCTTCAATCTTCTTTGCTCCAAAATGTGCCATCAAACCTCCTCCATGCGTCTCCTACAACAACAAAAGACGAACGGAGTTAGCTGGAATGCATAGCTTGTTAGCACGATAGAGCAAGCCATCATTCAACACATATTTATTCCATGTTTTCCCTTCTTTACAATGTTCATTCACTTCTTTAAAGTCCAAATCAGTAGCATATAAGTCCTTAATGGTCTCTAAACCAAAAATCTTATGATCAAGTTGAGACAACATGGTATAACGCCTAGAAAGCGCATCAACAATCACATTGTCCTTTCCTTTCTTATGTTTTATGACATATGGAAACGACTCAATATATTCTACCCATTTAGCATGTCGTTTATTCAGTTTAGCTTGACTTCTAATATGTTTCAGCAATTCATGATCAGAATGTATGACAAATTCTTTGGGCCATAGATAATATTGCCAAGTTTCAAGCACACGACATAAAGCATACAATTCTTTATCATAGGTAGAATAATTCAGACTTGGCCCACTTAGGGGGTGTTTAGGACAGCTCCAGCTCCACCAAAATTCGTGGAGTTGGTGGAGCAGGGTATTTCTAGCTCCAGAAATTTATGGAGCTGGAGCTGTGAGTACATTAAGAGTGTTTATGTGGATCATCTTGTTTACATTTTAGACTAAAAATATAAACTTAATTCACTTTATTTTAGCCTACAAACTCCAGCTCTGAGGTGGAGCTGGGATCTGGAGCTCTGCCAAACAGGACCTTAATTTCTCGCTGAAAGAAGCAACTGGTTTTCCTTCTTGTAATAGTACACCTCCTATTCCAATTCCGCTAGCATCACATTCTAATTCAAACGTCTTACCAAAATCTGGGAGTTGGAGTAGAGGTGCATGTGTGAGCTTCTCTTTCAGCGTGTTAAAAGCTTGTTGTTGTGGTGGTCCCCATTTGAAAGATACGGCCTTCTTTATCAACTCATTCAACGGGGCAGCAATGGTGCTGAAGTCTTTCACGAAACGCCTATAGAATCCTGCAAGACCATGAAAATTTCTCACCTGTGTGACGGTCTAAGGGGTTGGCCAACCCTTGATGGCTTCAATTTTTGATTCGTCCACTTCAATTCCCTATGGAGTAACAACAGAGCCAAGAAAAGAGACTCGATCCGTGCAAAAAATGCACTTCTCAAGATTACCAAATAAACGTGCATCTCTCAAAGCTTTAAAAACAGCACGTAGATGATCAAAGTGTAGTTCATGTGACTTGATGTAAATCAAGATATCATCAAAATAAATCACCACAAATCTTCCAATGAAAGCACGTAAAACTTCGTTCATCAATTGCATGAACGTACTAGGTGCATTAGTTAACCCAAAAGGCATCACTAATCAATCATACAAGCCAAACTTAGTTTTAAATACAGTCTTCCATTCATCTCCAAGTTTCATTCTAATCTGGTGGTATCCACTACGCACGTCAATTTTTGTGAAAATATTAGAACCACTCAACTCATCAAGCATGTCGTCTAACCTAGGAATAGGATGACGATACCTTATTGTGATATTGTTAATGGCTCTACAATCAACACACATACGCCAACTACTGTCTTTCTTAGGAACCAAAAGAACAGGAACGACACATGGGCTAAGGCTTTCCCGTACGTACCCTCGGTCCAAAAGCTCTTGGACTTGTCGTTGAATTTCCTTAGTCTCCTCCAGATTGATCCTATATGCAGCACGGTTTGGCAAAGTCACTCCCGGAATCAAATCAATTTGGTGCTCAATACCTCTGATAGGTGGCAGTCCCGGGGGTATCTCAGCTGGAAACACATCCTCATACTCCTGCAAAAGGTTAATGACAGCAGGAGGCAAAGTGCTAGGAATATCATTAAGTGAGAATAAAGCCTCTTTGCACATTAAAGCATAGCATGGTGCATCATTCTCTTCAATTTCAGCATGATCAAATTTTGTAGCAAGCATGACACCACCTTTCAATGTAATTCCCTTGGACTTAGAACTAGGTGTTTTCTTGTCTTTCTTAGGAGAAAAATGTTCTTAGCTACTTGCTGATTTTCAGATTGTGGTGCACTCTTTTTATTCTCATTGTGAGCTCTCTCTTTATCACATTGCACAATTTCAGCAGGTGTCATAGGAAACAAAGTGATTTTCTTTTCTTTGTGCATGAGAGTGTATTTATTACTTCTACCATGATGAGTTGCATCAGTATCAAATTCCCATGGACGACCTAATAAAAGTGAACATACTTGCATAGGCACTACATCAAAATAAGCAAAATCATGGTATGTTCCAATAGAAAAATGCACTCTTGCAGTTTGTGTTACCTTCAGCTTACCGCTGTTGTTGAACCATTGAATATGGTATGGATGAGGATACGTACGTGTGGTCAAGCAAAGCTTCTTGACCAGATCTGAACTCACTAAGTTATTACAGCTTCCACCATCAATTATGACATGAACACGACGGTCCTGGACGATGAGATACATCTGAAACAAATTATGGCGTTGTAGCTTCTCCGCTTGTTCCATTTGAGCGCTCAACACTCGCTGCACAATTATAGTTCTGTAATTCTCTATGGCAGCGGTCCCTAAAATCTCTTCACCATCACTGTCCGTCTCACGATCATCTTCATTATCTGCAAGGTTAGCTGCAAGAGCATACTCATCCTCAACATCACTAGCACTAATGTACCCACCTTCTTCCGTGGCAATGTACGCTCGTTGACTTGGGCAATCCTTCATGACATGGCCCATTCCCTTGCAACGATGGCACACAATCCCAGTCGTACGACCCGTGGAAGCAACCGATGAAGAGCTCTTTGTTGGTTCCTGCAAAGTAGTAGATTTACTCACCTCGGGTGCACGTGATGGCGGCGGTGGTGTTGCTGAACATGCCCTACTAATGGAGGGGGCAGCAGGGCGATTTGCAGGAGGTGGGATTGATTTGGCTTGCCCCGACGTCGATTTTGGTGTAGATGTAGTACCGAAGTTGCTCCTTGACCTTTGCTGTCTTCCTTGCAATTCTTTTTCTGCAAACATAGCAAGCCGGAACAATCTATTGATATCATTATATTCTTTGTAATCAATTATGTCCTGAATTTCACATCATAAACTTCTATAAAAAATGAGCCATCTTATCTTCTTCATCCTCAAATACCTCACAACGCAACATGCCTATTTGTAGCTCTTGATAGTACTCCTCTACAGATCTATTTCCTTGATTCAACCGTTGCAATTTCTTACGTAAATCACGTTTATAAGATGGAGGAATGAATCTATTATGCATAGCTCGCTTTAATCTATCCCATGTATCAGGTTGTAAGCCAGAATTAACTACTTCATTCCACCACATGATAGCAAAATCTTTGAACTCACTAGTAGCTTCTCTGACTCTATGTACTTCAGGAACTAGATGGGAGTTAAATTTTTGTTCAACAGTCATTTCCCAATCTAAATAAATTTCAGCATCATATGCACCAGAAAAAGATGGTATGGTAAATTTGACTTTAGAAAAAGGATCATCGTATCCACGACCATTGCGCTGATTAAGATTATTACCTCCCATACCATGACGATTGTGATTCAGGCGTCGTTGTTGTCGTACATCCTGTGCAGCAGCATGAGCAGCGAAGGCGTCGCGATTTTCTCCATCCACATCATCTCCTACGATAGACTCTTCATGATCGTGGGCTGCATCATGCTCCTCCACTCTTCGAGCCCCATTGAGAGGCGGCGGTCTCTCATAGTTCTCCATCCTTGCAAGAAGATTGGCGATCTATGCTCATTGTCTCGACCGATCTTTGCGATATTTGCATTAATGTCATTTAGCGTGTTATTTAGCTCATTTTTCGTAACACACTCCAATCCATCCTCAACTTCAGCTTGCGAACCTGTCATGGTTAGTAGAAGATAAATGACAACACAAGAGTATTATCCCTATCAACTACTGGGTGGTGGAAGGAGGAAACACTCACTCTCAAGCGTCTTACCACGCTCTTACAAATGTTCTTACTGAAGCAGTAGGTGAAACAACCGGTGACTAGTTCGTGATACCGTGAAGGCGTGAGTGAAGCGATTGCAAAGGAGAACTTGAACTGATAAGAAGTATGTGGAGCTCGAAAGGCAATATTTAGTAGCAAGGAATAAGCAATATCAAACTTAGATTAGCAAGCTGAATAAATGTCCAACGTACTTGTCACAGTTGCTGGCCTAAACGTGTTCCTAAAACTAGTTCAACCTAGCAAGGGATATATCAAAGCACACAAGACTCAAAGGATGCAAGCAATTCTGATTATCAGCTTCTCTTTCCCTCTTTTTGCTTCTTTTTTTTTCTCTGATTTTTTTTAGTGCGGCTCTTTTTTTTTGTACTTGCCTTTTGCTTTCCTTTCTGTTAACTCAAAGGGAAAACAAAAATCTCACATTTTGGAATAAGAGAAGACGTTAAACAGATGACCGAAACAACGGTAAAAACAGGACAGCAAACTTCTAGGGTCCAGAACTCGGTCTTAGAGGCCGATTTTAAGGGTAAAAAATTGTACAGGTCTAAAGATGTGTGGAGTTTTTAGATGCGCATCGTCATCCTCTTCGAAACAAAAATAATTCGCCCCGATCGGAGTTCGTATGCGAAAGTTATGCAAGTTTTACTGAACACTTCACAATTGCCTGCGACTTCACTTATTTCTTCCGGTTAGGGCTAAAATAGCAATAGGATCGCGGGTGAACAAGGCTGGCCAACAGTGCAGGGCGATTGGTACAAGGCGGCTCGCAACCTATCTAGGGCTTGCGGAGCAGAAAATATAATGTAGAGCGGCGGCAAGGGCAAACCGAGTGAGGCTCAGTTCGGTTCTAGGGTTGGCGGTAGTGGGATGACTAACGGTGCAAAACAAGAACTAGGGCAATGGAAAAGGACCACTATAAATTATGATCACGACCTGTAACCAGCAACACGATGATGACGATGGACATAAACTCAACAAGCGAAACTAAAAACGAAAATTGCAAAGGCACAAGGGGTTGTAGGACAGCAGAACCGATGAAGAACTTTTTGCAGGGAGATTTTTTTCTGGACTCTAGGACGATGGCAAAACAAAAGTGGGGATACAAGAATTACCTATCGGGCAACCGAGGCTCTGATACCACTTGATGGGAACGGTGGTCCGATCTTCCGACAGGTAGTAGTAAGTCGATTGGTGGAGAATTCGACGTTGACGATCCGGTTCCAATCAGAACGGATTCGAACCCTGCAATCGCTATACCACGACTCCGTTGGTTATCAGCCACGCACAAACACAGTTGACCTCGCCAAGAAGGCTAATCCCTACATGCGAATCGAGAACACAAGCAAGAATAGGTAGATGAAATTTGAATATTGCTAATTACTAATGAAGAACTCAAAGTTGGGGTTCTACAAATCGAACAAACGGCGAAACTGTCTAAAACAGAATAATCTAAGCAAAACCCATCTATTCTAGCGACGGCTACTGAATATATAAGAGGATGAAAGCAAGGGAGGTGGACAAGGGGGTGGCCGTGCAACCCTAGGTCGTACAAGGCCTTTGGGCCCAAGTGGAGATGTCGCAGCACCCGGCAGATTCTGTTTGTCATATTATTTTGATGATTCCTGTCGATCTAGAAGGAGGTTGGACATGAAACCACTTCCGTTGGAAATCTCTCATCGTGAGCTTCTCCGTAGAGTCCAAGAACACCTCAAACGGACTTTGTATGACCCAGATATGATCATTTTTAGTTGGACTGCTCGTGGGGGCCGAACTGGACTCGTGAACAAATTGAGCTTGATCTTAGGGTGGGCTTGGAGCATCAGAAGTTGTTGGGCCCTTGTCTTGCCTTGATATAGAAGCATGGCTTGCTGGGCCGGCATGATCTCATCACTACTACAGATTCATAGAAGAGATTTGGGAGCTTAACTATGGACCTTTGAAGGTCCCTCTCTTTCGGTGCTAATGGGTCAGACTTCCAGGGGGCGTGAACATTGACAAGTACGGTATCACTACCGTGGACCTCAAACTTGTTGGATATAGGGAAGAACCATTCGTACTTGCTAATTCTGTTACACAAATCTTCTTTGTAACTGAATGCAAATATCAAACACATAAGTGGGTAAAGAATGCAAATAATATCAAACATTTGCACCCCGCTATGTTTTTCAAAGTCTTAAAGAAAATTTGCATAAATTGAAAAATGAGCTTGAAGGAGCTAATATGCACTTCAAAATTTCCCAAAGTGTTGAGTAGGTTGAACTCTAGGTTTTTCATTTGATCCTTAACTGGTTTTGCTTCTAGCATTGAAACTTTGCTAAGTTTAGCACTTGTCAAATTATGCTAAAATTAAATATTGTAAACTAAGCTTTTTCGTAAAATGTATTGGTCTTGGACATATTTTAGTTTAGTCATATTCTGAAATTGACAAGCTTGGTGTAATATCTTTCCATTTTGATCAATTGGATAATCTTCAAAGCTCTTTACATTGCATTTCATGCATACATAAAAAAAATTGATGCCTATATTACCAAAAGGGAGAGAAAACGTAGAAAAGGCATCTTATAGAATTTTTTTAAAAAATGCTTTATCATGATCATGTTGAACAATTGGCCTTGCATTTGGATCATGAGTAATATTGAGCTTTTTGAGAGATTTCTGAGCTCTTATCAAAAAATTGTTCTTTCTTGTGTTGAGCTCTGAAAATCTTCTCATCTACTTGGTCATGGACTTGCTTTCTATTTCAGTTGGACCAAGTATGATTTTTGCAATCAAATTGCTTTTCTCAAACTTAAATTTATGCCTTGGTTTGTCAATATACTCATCAAGAGGGAGATTGAAGGACCATGTGGAGGTCCATCCATGTTTGTGATGAGTATTTGACTTTATTTGAGCAAGGTGTGCTCAGGTTTGAGTTTGATTTAAATTGGAATTTGAAGCAATTTGAGTCTTCTCTTGTTTTTGCTGTAGTACCGGCCAGGACGAACAAAAATGAATTTTAATTTGTGGACTGTCAAGAATCTATTGCATACCATTGTGCGCATTGCTATGTGAGGTATTTCCTTGTTTTTGATTGTTGCAGGTCGATGATGTTAGATCATGGTGAGGCGAAGGATGATCGGGACTAGGCGAGGAGTGTCGGAGGTCCAGACAGTCGGGGATCGCCGGAAGATGATCGGAGATGGAGTCGTGGCAAGCCGTGAAGACAAGGAACGGATGAGATGCTAGATAGACGCTACGTGGATCAATGAGGACCATTGGATCTTGGTCTAGTTGATAGGTTTGCGGGTCTAGTTAGTGTGCTTTGAGAACCGTGCAAGAAAACACATTATGTGTTGTGGGTTTCGGGTGAACCCTTGCATGGCTGGTTGAGTGGGTAAATCTTAGCCCTTGATGGATGCCCTAGGGTTTAGAGGCTCATCCAAGGGTGGTAGGTGGCCCAAGAGTTATATAAATAGGGGTGGAGGGGTAGCCTTCCCCCTTAAAGGTTTGAGTTGCTCCTTTGAGCTTTGCCCAAATCAAGTGAGGCTTTGTAAACCTTCATCCAGAAAATACAAAAATTCTCTTTACCTTATTGTGAATTTAAATTGCGCATTTACATTATGTCTTTACTTTACGAATTTTAAATTCAGCATTTGCTTTCCCGCATTTACATTCTCACAATTTACTTTCTCGCAATTTGGATTTGGCTCCCCTCCTTCTAAATGCTGTTGTTCTAAGATGTTTTGAGGGTGTTTATATGGTTTTACACTTCTCTTGCACTTAGGATAGACTAAAGATTAAGTTTTCTATCAAGTTGTCATTCTGTCCAGAACTTATTCTTCGCGCAGCAGTCAGTCTTTGATTTTTAGAAACATCTAGAATAATCCTTTTTGAGTGATTCTTATTGTAAAATGTGCATTACTTATATATCCATCTATAGAAATTTTTTTGAGTCCACTGGTTGCACCGTTTGAGCGCTATGAAGTGAAAACCGATTCTCAAACTTTCTGGTCGAAGTTCCTGACTGTCTGTAATAATTGATTGTTCATGTCTATTATACAAAGATTTTTAACGTGATTTTTGGTGGACTGTTTCATGACTCAACTACTCACAGAAAAAAAATTCCCAAAATTTTTAGAGCAACATAAACTCACCAACCACCTGCTCCAATTGAGGACAATTCCTGGAAAATCTGCTTTTACTTTTCTGAAAAGAAACTTTTTGTTTTTAGCTTTATCTCTTTTAGAAAAGAAGTCTTTGAATTGATTCCTTTTTGTTTGGACACTTGACAACCAGGATTGTGATTAAAACATCCCTAACTTGGTTCTTGGTTCTCAACCATGTAAGCTAGGGGTACACATAGTTGTCTAGTTGTTCGGATTTTGGAGGGTGTGCGAATCTGAGAAGAACCAGTTGGAACGAAAATCTTTGGGTGTTTCAGATTTTTATTGCGAGATTTTTTGGAGTATTTGAGTGGGGGAAAATTTTATTTGGGATCATTCACCCCACTCTGATCGCCATCTCGGTCTTTCAATTGGTATCAGAGCCGGTTTTGCTCTTTCATAGATCTTGACCGGTCTCAAGAGCCATGGTGATGGACAAGTATTCCACCAAACCTCCTATTTTTGTTGGAGTTGATTTTCCGTTTTGGAAATCGTGGATGGAGTCATACATCGCTGCCTAGGGCTTCCTAATATGGCAGAAGGTGAAACTCTCGTATGAGGTTCCTGCTGATGAAAATGTCACGGCCGGAAATATGGCTGACGTTGAGGCGAACGCTAAGGCAAGGAACATTCTCCGCAGTGAGAATGATCGGATTTCTCACCTCCATTCCGCTCATGAGATTTGGGTAACCCTCGATGCTTACCATGAGGGCACTACTCAAATCAGACCGTGAGGCAGGATCAGTTCAAGCGTGAGTTCAACAAGTTTGAACAACACGCTGGTGAGAGTCTTGACGAGTGCTTTGGTCAGTTTATGAAGATTTTGAGCGACCTCCGATCAGTCGGTTGCATATACCCTGACTTGGATAATGCTCGATATTTCTTGACCGCACTCGATCTTCGAGTTTGGGAAATGAAAGTGACCACCATCAAGGACACTACTGACTTGTCGACCTTGACTCTTGATGGGCTTTACTCCCGTCTCAAGACTCATGAGATCGACGTCGTCTCTTGCAAGACGAAATCACAATCGATGGCCTTGGTCACTGATCCCACTGGATCTTCTCTTGATCTTTCTGCTGGTTTCTCTCTTTCCGCCCTTTGCGAGCTAAGCGATGACCAACTGAAAAAATTTCCAGAAAATGAGCTTGCACTTCTTGCTTGCAAATTTTCACATGCATACAAGAGGGTGAGAGAGAGAAAGAGAGGTGGCATGGTCACATGCTTCGAGTGTGGTGGACCCAACCACATTCGGGCTAATTGCCCTAAACTGGAGAAGGCAAAGAACGACACCAGCGATTCGGCAAAGAACGACTACACCGACAAGAACCGCAACAAGAAGCCTCCAGTTCGTAAGCCAGCGCGTGAGAAGAAGTACCGCAACTTCTCTAAGAACAAGAAGCTTTTCTACCGCGTCCTCACCGCGCTTGACGACATCAATCTCTCCGACATGGAGCGACGAGGGTGAGGTTGAACTGCAAGAGAAGAAGAGCGGTGATGACTTTTCCGGCATGTGCTTAATGGCCGACGCCAACGGCATAAGCGACTCCGAGCTCTATAGCGACTCGGAAGAGGTACCCTCCTATGACCAGCTCAATGAAGCTTTATGTAAATTAGGGAAATTTTATGCTAAAGCTAGAGCTAGGTGTATGGAGCTAGAGAAGGAAGTAGGTACCTTGACTCAGGAGTTAGCTTCTCTTAGATCTTCTCCCTCTCGAGTCACTGATGACTGTTCTTTGTGTAATCCTCTTTTTGTGGAGTTGGAGAACCTAAGGACTATGCATGATAGTGTGTTGTCTGAATTAGATAGTCTTAGGTTGAAGAATGCTAGCGATGATTCTATTGATGCTATTCCACTAGATGTTAGTTTTCTTCATGCTCACTCTACTCCATCATGCTCTAATTGCCCTAAATTGCTTGCTGAAATTGATGCCATGAGCGATCACCTTAGGAAGCTTTCTTCTAGAAACGACGAACTTGAAATACATGCTTCTAAGGACCAAGTCAGCTCATGTGAGGGATGTAGGCAACTAAAACTTGACAATGAATCTCTAAATGTCAAGTGTGCTAATCTTGCTAAGGACTTACTAGCTAAGTCACAAAAAAGTTGCTTGCAATGTAATGTGATTTAGGGGGACTTGGATAAAATCCAAGTCGAACTTAGAAAGAAATTAGAAGACCAAGCCCATAGGATTAGAAATGCGTCTTGCGTTTCTTGTGAGGCCCTCAAGATTGAGGTAGCCGTGATGAGGGAGAAAAATGCACGTGCTGAGAGAGCTCATCTTTCTGGTTCCTCTTCTTCTTCTTCCCCCTGTTCTTCTTGTGCCTCTTTCTTCCGAGATTGCTAGTATCTCATGAGCACTCTCGAGAAGTTTGTTGGAGGCAAGAAGAAGCTCAATCTTATTCTAGACCAATCCAAGATTAGTAGATTTATTCAAGGTCTAGATTTGATCCCTTGGAGTACGCTCGGGCGCATCCTCCCACCATTGTGCGCGGTTCTAAGAGTGGTGAGATTGTGGTAGCTCCCAGAGTGAGTACCACCGTGTTTAGGTCTGCTGGGGTTGTCCATAGGACTTCTAACTAGAAGGGTGTTACTCCTGTTGCTTTTTCCTCTAGCAAGGCGAAGTACACATGCACCTTCTGTAAGAAGGATGGTCACCTAGTAGATTTTTGCTTCAGGCACTCCAAGAACACTCGGTGTGAGCGTGTTGCTGCTCTTAGGGGTATTTAGGGTCATCCCCAGACTCTGAGTGCTCCTAAGGCACACACTGCTTCTAGACAGGTTAGAGAGTTGCCTGTTTTTGGGCAGCGTCCAGGACTCGGTTTTCATGCTGTTTCTTCGAGTTTTAGTTCTGGAGCTGCTCGTGGTCAGTCTTTCCGCCGTCCTCTTGATATTCCTCATTTTTCTCATCGAGGTAGATATCAGCGGCGTGAGGTGTTTTTAGTAGGAGTTTTAGGCAGCCTCATTGGGGTGGCCAGCCTTTGCATCACGGCGGGCCAACCCAGTTTCAGCTCCTAGATCATCTACTAGAGTTGCTACTGATCTTGTTAGGGTTAAACTTCAGAGAGACACTCGAGTCCAGTCTTCTTCTGTGGCTGGAACTCTGAGGCGTCGTGTGGTTCAGTATTGGGTTCCCAAGTCTTCACTCTATCCCAATACTGAGTCATCTTTCTCTCTTATGTCTTGATTAGGTTCGTCGGATAGGGAAGGGAGATGTCTGGATTGTCAACTCCGGTTGCTCTCGTCATATGACCAGAGATTCTCGATGGTTCTCTTCCCTAGTATGAGCCCCCGGTGATGAGTTGATCACTTTCGGGGATGCTTCTTCAGGTAGTGTCATTGCTAAAGGTACCATCTCTGTTAATGACAATTTCATTCTTAAAGATGTTGCCTTAGTGAGTAAGCTACAATACAATTTGCTTTTTTGTTTCTCAGCTTATTGATGACTCTTTCGAGGTGAGTTTCAAGAGTAGCGCCTGTAGAATCCTCGATTCTTCAGGAAGGTTAGTTTGCGGGATTTCTGGATATGGGAGAGTCTTTCGTGCTGATTTTTCTGGTTCTTCTGGAGACTCTCTTCGTTGTTTGATTGCTTCAGAGTCCCGTGATCTCTCCTTCTAGCATAGGAGACTTGGTCACATTGGATTTGATCATTTGACACAAGTTAGCAGCCACGACCTCCATTCGTGGTTTGCCCAAACTCAAAATGGTCAAAGACTTAGTTTGCTCTCCCTGCCGGCATGGCAAGATGGTTGCTGCTTCTCATCCCCCAGTCACTGTTGTGATGACCGATACACCAGTACAGCTTTTACATATGGACACTATTGGTCCAGCTAGAGTGCAGTCAGTAGGTGGGAAGTGGTATGTTCTTGTCATTATTGATGATTTTTCGAGGTACTCTTGGGTGTTCTTCATGTTCTCGAAGGATGAGACTTTTACCCATTTTAGGGGTTTGGTTCATAGGTTGTCTTTTGAGCTCCTTGGTGTCGTACGAGCTATATACAGTGACAATGGCACGGAGTTTCAGAACTCCTATTTTGAGAGTTTTTGTGTGGAGTCTGGTTTAGAGCATCAGTTCTCCTCTCCCTACGTCCTTTAGTAAAATGGCGTAGTGGAAAGGAAGAACATGACCCTGGTAGAGATGTCCAGGACGATGCTAGACGAGTACAACACTCCTAGGAAGTTTTGGGCTGAGGCTATAGCTACTGCTTGCCATGTTTCAAATCGCGTATTTTTGAGAGCACATTTGCACCGCACTTCTTTCGAGTTGAGGTATGGGCGAAAGTCCAGAGTTTCTCATTTTCGTGTGTTTGGTTGCAAGTGTTTTATTTTGATGTCTGGCAACCTGGATAAGTTTGAGTCTCGTTCTTCTGATGGTATCTTTCTAGGTTATTCGACTTCTTCTCGTAGCTATAGGGTCTGGAGTTATGATGCGCATAGGATCATAGAGACCTGTGAGGTGACTTTTGATGAGGCTAGCCCAGGAGCTAGACCTGACATTTTAGGCTCTTCTTCTTCCTCCGAGACTGTCGGGACCCGAATATGCAAATCCGAACCCTCTGTGTATACCGCACTAGTCCAGGGTCACGCTAGTGCACACAGGCTCAACATAAATGTTATCACAATCATACACAGCGGAATAAGATAATAGTTCCATTATTTAGTAATAATTTTTGTGTCTTACATGATTATTGCCACGCAGGGCTTAGACTAGAAATAGAAATATGCAGCAGCGGAAATAAAAATAAGCGTAGCAGCTCTCCAGTTCATTATAGGCAACTAAGGAGGTTCGAACCCTAAGCATTCGCATCCTCTTGGTACTCCTCCTCTATAGCAAGGATAGCCTCTTTATCTTCTGAGGTTATTATTGTTGGGGTGTGTACATAAAGCACTCAACAAGTTGTGCACAATATGCAATTATACCATAACTATATGCAAGGCTTGTTCCAAAGGAATGACTAACAAGGCTAATTTGCAGCAAAACAGTATTTAATAAAGAATACGGTAATTAGATTGAAAGCGGTAAAACAACTATCAATATAAATAACTTGCAACATTTCTCAAGTAACATGGTTTAACTCCTATTCTTTCTTTCAATTTCCAATGGCGAACTGCCATCCCCTCCAGGTTTTATTAAACAAAAGTTTAACCCTTGACTGTAATTCCCGAGCATTGTTCAATACCGTGAACACGGCTATTCGAATAGATTATACACTCTACAGAGGTTATGCACTTTACCCACACGATACAACCAAACACCACCAAGGCGAGTGATTGTAACAAAGCCTTTACAATGCTCCATTTAGACCCAGTACTGCTCGCTAAGGTTTCAACACTGAAGGGTTAAACCACCACAACAGGGCCCCCCTCTTGCGCCATGTGAGTTAATCCGTAAACCCGGGATTCACTAATCACCACGACAATACCGAAATCTAAACATCATAAATTAGTCAGCTAGGCTGTCCCATTCCAGACATGTGGTTGCAAGAAAGACTCAGGTCAAAGGCTTGCAAGGTCAAGTCCTTAGGGTGACTAAGGCAAGACTTCCACATACCCCCTGCCATTCCTGGCCCACCTTGGCACACTGCCCCTCGCCACTTGCCCTAGTCTAAATCATTCCCACCCCAGTTGATTACCAAGCACCACGTGCCATCAACAATTCGATCTCGTTGTGTGACCTCCCCGCCACTACAACTCGACATCACTGTGTGACCACATATGACACACAAGTTCAAAACATTGTTCCATATTCCATTAGTCAAAATCAACTTTCAGCATTTCAAATGTGTGACAGGTAAGTGGCATGGCTAAGTAGACTAACACGGTCTAACCAACCCTTGTTGATTGCTAATATTAACCAACTAGTAATTTAACCATCCTAGGGTGACAATTAGATTATGGCATACAATTGACAAGGTAGGGTAAATAATTCGACTTTAGGCATAATAGCTAGATCCCAAAGTAATCGAAATTATTTGTACACATAAAATAATATGCAATAGTTTAAAGACAATATAGCAAATTTGTAAAATTAGGTACAACATGATCAAAGCCCAACTTGCCTTGGAATAGATCCTGATCTTGCTCTGGACTTGGGTCTTGAAGCGTCGAATCCTCCTCCGGATTATCGAACAAAGCAACGTCTACGCGAATCGAGGCAAGAATAGTAAGTAAACACCAAAACAGAGAGTAAACAAACTCCAAAAATAAAATATAATTCACCATTAAATAGATCTTGATTTTACAAATTTTTAGAAATTTGAATCACTCAAATCCGAGTTCATATGCAAAAGTTATAACTATTCAAAGTTTGAATAAATTCTGGAAATACTAAAAATAGAAATTCCGAATTTCCCAAATTATTTTATAAAGAAAAACCGCATTATTGCGCAAGCGACACGTGGACCAACCAGAGGCTGACACGTGACTTCAGCGCATGGACTCAGTCCACGAAACTTCGCTGGTCCATTGTGGACTCGAGGTACTGTGCTTGTGGACCGGCTAATGTCAGCATGACGTCATCACAACACGTGGACCAATCGGATTGCGCCACATTGCTCGGTCTACGGACCGCGTCCACGGCACAGCGCCTATCCACTATGCACCCGGCGCACGACGCCTCGGCTTCTGCGCCGACACGCGTCGCACATCCGCGCAACTATCCGACGACCACCGATCTACTCCTACGCGGCACTATCCTGACCGCTCATCTCAGATCCAACGGTCCATATTACCGGAGAGGTTCACTATTGATGAAGATGACGCGGCGCGATCTGGATGGTTCGATGAAGATCTGACGGCTGTGCGAAGCTCTGAGTCCCGATGATGTTGCGGCGACGCTTGGCTCCCGGAGACGAAGAAGACGACCTCCCTGACGGTGAACTAGGCTCCTTCGGCGATGAAGAAGTAGCGGCTCTGACGCGGCTTCACGCAGCGAATCTGGATCTGGAACTGGTGCGGTGGAAGACGTCTCAACGGCGACGCAAAACGAAGAAAACGAACGGCGACGCTTCGGAAACTCCGACGAGCTTTAGCGCACGAACGGCGACGGCACAACGACGATGGCTGAGGCTACAGATGCGCACTGGAACGGCGGTTCTCGGGGTGCGGTTCGCGCTTTAAATAGCCTCGGCATGCGCACGAAAAAGGAAACCCTAAATCACGCGGCGGTGGCGGCTAATCGGCGGCGGATTCGGAAACCGAATCGGAGACGATGAACGAGGACCATCCGATTTACGATCAACGGCTGAGATTCCATCCGAGACGATACGATCTGATCCGCACCTTCCAAATCCAACGGATATGATCTAACCTTTCCAAAACTAACGCGAAGCGGCTTCCATCGTCCGATCTTGATCCGATGGCTCACAGGCGCTAGGGTTTCCGGCCTCAGCCTCCCATCACCAGCGTTCCTTTGCAATCCAATGGCCGATCCCACGCACGCAACGTGGCTTGATGAAGACCGCGCGATGAAGATCCAACGATCGACGCTAACCCTAACCGGAACAGGCCGAACGGGTCGCGCAATAAACGGGCCGCACACGCGCACAGTGCTGGGCTCCGGCCCATTACTGTTCATCCCGATTTTCCTCAATTTTAACTTTTAAAATAATTACAAAAATCATTTTAATTCGTTTTTAGGCTATAAAAATATCAGGAAAAATCTCAGAAAAATCTCAGAAATGCTTTGAGACATTCTGGACCAAATAAAATAGTTTTGGCAAAACTTTATATATATTTAATTTGTTTTCACAAAAAGGGTCAATAAACCATATTTGAAATAGGCTCAATTAAATTCCAGAAAATACAAAATGCACACCTGATATTAAAATAATATTTGGGCAAAAAAATTTGAGATGTTACAGAGACCATCTTTGTAGAGGATGAGGATGATGGAGATGATGGTGTTCCACCTGATCCAGTCCCCTCTACACCTGAGGTGCCTCCTGTTTCCATTTCTGCACCTCGGAAGGCCACCCTTGCCTTCGACTCTCATTCAGCTAGTGGCTCTGCTCCTACCTCTTCTGTGCATGAGGTAGAGGCCACTTCTGCTTCTGGACCTCTCCGTCATATTCAGCATTCTCATCCACCTGATCAGATCATCGGCGATCTGTTTGAGTGAGTCACTCACTCAAAATCTGGTTTGTCCAGTTTCTGCCTTCACTCTGCCTTTGTTGCCTCGTTTGAGCTGAAGGATTTGACTCATGCATTATCTGACGAGTCTTGGACTAATGCTATGCATGAGGAACTTGAAAACTTCGAGAGGAACAAAGTCTGGCAGCTTGTAGAATGTCCATCTGGTCATAATGTCGTTGGGACCAAGTGGGTATTCAAAAACAAGCAGAGTGAGGATGGGGTTGTCATTCGCAACAAGGCTAGGCTAGTTGCACAGGGCTTTTCTCAGGTTGAGGGTCTTGACTTTGAGGAGACCTTTTTCCCTGTAGCTAGACTAGAGGCTATTAGGATCCTGCTTGCATTCTCTGCATCCCGGGGCTTCAAGCTCTATCAAATGGATGTCAAGAGTGCATTCCTCAGTGGCTATATTGAGGAAGAGGTTTATGTCAAAACAACCTCCAAGATTTGAGAACCCCAAGTTTCCGAGTCATGTATACAAGCTTTCCAAAGCTCTGTATGGACTCAAGTAGGCCCCCAGAGCATGGTATGAGAGGCTCAAGTCTTATCTTCTTAGCCATGACTTCAAAATGGGCGTCATAGACAAGATTCTGTTCATCAGACACCATGAGTCGCATTTTCTTCTCGTCCAGATTTGAGCTTAAAATTGATTAATTTGTTGAGGGGGAGTTTGGGAATCTGTTCATGCATTGCATTTAGACTGCATTTTCTGTTTTATGAGCTTTGTCTATTATGCAATTTTATGCCTTTTGTGTGGTTTGTCAATATACTCATCAAGGGGGAGATTGGAGAACCATGTGGAGGTCCATCCATGTTTGTGATGAGTATTTGACTTTATTTGAGCAAGGTGTGCTCAGGTTTGAGTTTGATTAAAATTGGAATTTTAAGCAATTTGAGACTTCTCCTGTTTTTGCGGTAGTACCGGCCAGGACGAACAAAAATGAATTCTAATTTCTGGACTGTGATGAATCTATTGCATATCATTGTGGGCATTGCTATGTGAGGTATTTCCTTGTTTTTGATTGTTGTAGGTCGACGATGTTAAATCATGGTGAGGCGAAGGATGACCGGGACTAGGCGAGGAGCGTCGGAGGTCCAGACGGTCGGGGATCGCCGGAAGATGATCGGAAACGGAGTCATGGCAAGCCGTGAAGACAAGGAACGGATGAGATGCTAGATAGGCGCTACGTGGATCAATGAGGACCATTAGATCTTGGTCTAGTTGATAGGTTAGCGGGTCTAGTTAGTGTGCTTTGAGAACCGTGCAAGAAAACCCATTATGTGTTGTGGGTTTTGGGTGAACCCTTGCATGGCTGATTGAGTGGGTAAATGCTAGCTCTTGATGGATGCTCTAGGGTTTAGAGGCTCATCCAAGGGTGGTAGGTGGCCCAAGAGTTGTATAAATAGGGGTAGATGGGTAGCCTTCCCCCTTTGATAGTTTGAGTTGCTCCTTTGAGCTTTGCCCACATCAAGTGAGGCTTTGTACACCTTCCATCCAATAAATACAAAATTTTTCTTTACCTTATTGTGAATTTAAATTGCTCATTTACATTATGTCTTTACTTTACGCAATATAAATTCAGCATTTACTTTCCAACATTTACATTCTCGCAATTTGGATTTGCCTCCCCTCCTTCTAAATGCTGTTGTTCTAAGATGTCTTGAGGGTGTTTATATGGTTTTACACTTCTCTTGCACCTAGGATAGACTAAAGATCAAGTTTTCTATCAAGTTGTCATTCTGTCCAGAACTTATTCTTCGCGCAGCAGTCAGTCTTTGATTTTTAGAAGCATCTAGAATAATCCTTTTTGAGTGATTATTATTGGAAAATGTGCATTACTTATATATCCATCTCTAGAAAAATTTGTGAGTCCACTGGTTGCACCGTTTGAGCGCTATGAAGTGAAAACCGATTCTCAAACTTTCTGGTCGAAGTTCCTGACTGTCTATAATAATTGATTGTTCATGTCTATTATACAAAGCTTTTTAACGTGATTTTTGGTGGACTCTTTCACGACTCAACTGCTCATAGAAAACAAAATTCCCAAAAAATTTAGAGCAACAAAAACTCACCAACCACCTACTCCAATTGAGGACAATTCCTGGAAAATCTGCTTTTACTTTTCTGATAACAGATTTTTGTTGTTTTTAGCTTTATCTCTTTTAGAAAAGAAGTCTTTGAATTGATTCTTTTTTGTTTGGACACTTGACAATCAGGATTGTGATTAAAACATCCTTAACATGGTTCATGGTTCTCAACCATGTAAGCTAGGGGTACACATAGTTGTCTAGTTGTTCGGGTTTTGGAGGGTGTGCGAATCTGAGAAGCACCAGTTTGAACGAAAATCTTTGGTTGTTTCAGATTTTTATTGCGAGATTGTTTGGAGTATTTGAGTGGGGAAAAATTTTATTTGGGATCATTCACCCCCCCTCTGATCGCCATCTCGGTCTTTCAGAATGGAGAATATTCCAAGAATACTCCATTCTGTGAGACTGACATGTGGGACCAGAGAATATTTTGGAATATTTTTATTTTTTTCCAAAATTTAAGAAAATATCGAGAGGCTGACATATGGGCCCCACATGTCATTGACAAAGTCTACGTTATGCTAAGTCCAGCAATTGGACCTTATTGTGCTTACATCACACACACGTGGTACTAACGTGGAGTTGAGGTGGCACACACGTGGCAGCTGGCGTGGCAAGGAGCGTGGGTTGACTCGGTGCTGACTCAGTGCATGTGGCGCTTATGTGGCTGCCACATCGCCAGCAGTGCTCTGGGACATAGGGTCGCCAGCGAACGGTGGAGAGAGGCGGCGCTACTCCAGTGATTGCGTCAACAAGCCTTCTGGGTGCGTGCATGGTCACATCTGAGAGAACTCAGTAGGCCAAAGGTGGTAATGCAGGTATCATGGCTAGCAGTGACCGACAACGAGCGATGGCGCTATGAAAGGCAGTGGCAACAATGGTCTCGATGGTGATAGTGACCTATGGTGACGCTCTGTCGATAAGGATGTGTGCACCAGATATAACACGTGATGGCAAACACCATGGTAGGGTCAAAGCCAATGGATACTCACTGACAGTGGTGAAATTCGGTGAGAAGCTTGGTGATGGTGCATACGGAGATCCTCTAATTCTGGGGCGACGATGGGAGGATTTTGTGACTAGAGTTAGGGCTTTGGACGTAGGGCTCCTATCAATGTAGATACAATACTCGCACCCAGCTTTTATGCAAGGAGGATGTGTGAAAGAAGCGGAGTTTGGCACAAATTCAGCGACACAACAGAGTCCATTCCGGATACATGAAGATGATGACTAACAGGTGGCTCCACCTGCCAGCAGCATGGCGCTGTGCTGGGATGGCTGGGCTATGGCCCACATTAGGCCAAGGCGAAGAGGATCGAGCTAGGGCGCCTTTGGGTTGGCACGCGGAGGACAGCAGGATGGGCTGGGCAGGAGAGAGGAACGGGCTAGCACAGTGAGTTTCAGTCCAAAAAGAAATTCCCATATTTTAATTTAGTTTTTACTTTTAGAAAATGCAAAAGTGCACAAATAAAATAACAAATGCACCCAAAAATTCCTAGAATATTCTAAAAAATATTTCCAAGTAAATGAAACTGAAATAAAATAATTTTGACAATTGCTCACTTGGGGTTTAATCATATTAAATCATTTTTTATTTATGAAAGTCCCATATTATGCATTAATTAGCAAATAAAATGGTGAAATGTTTTGGGGGCTAAACTACACAAGAGATTTTTTTAAAAAAGGCAAAACAAATTAGAATGTTATAGATGGTCATGTAGAATACAAGAACCAAGAAGCCATAAACTAACTCATCCAAAGTAAAAAGTGCATGAGAAGATTACAGGCTAGGTAATTCTTTAGCACTAGATTTTTATATAAGGCAAGGATCCAAGAGTCCTAAAAGGTTTGAGAGGTTGTGAGAGAGCAACAATCCATTGTACTCTTTTGATGTTGTGCTTAGAGAATTTGTGGTTGGCTTCTCTAAGTCTTTTCTCACTCGTTGTATTTGCTTCATCGCCATTACTTTGGTTCTCTATGAGATTCATCTTCTTCGTCCTTGAAGTGGTATTAAAACTAAGGCTGGATTAATCATATTTGTGTGAATATAAAGTGTCAAGTGGCACAAAATCAAGAACGATGTCAATGATGTGAAATCAAGTAAAGAAATTTGACAGCGGAGGAAATTTCAACGTGTAGCAATGTGTCATGAAAGATATCCTATCTAGCAAGATTTAATCACTGCTCTTGAAGGGGGCAAATCGAAAAAGACGTCCACTAAAGACTAGAAGGTGATGGAGCGAAGGCTATCTGTACAATCCAATTATGTTTCTTCGAAGAGGTAAAGTATTAAGTGATCAAGGAGAATTCGCCAAAGAAATTATGTAAGGACTTAGAATAATTGTATATGGCAAAGTTAGTGATAAACTGCTGGGTGTTGAAGCAACAACTGTACAAGTTCTGCATGAAGGTACAGGTTCGTTGACCATCTCAATGTCTTTAATAAGATTATCACATAACTGATTACTGTGGATGAGAAAATTGAGAACAATAAGTCATCATACTACCATCATCTCTACCACCATCATGGGAGCAATTGGTGATGAATATTCTTATCGGGAAAAATACTCTCAACTTCAACGAGGCAGTTGCATATCTGTTGGAGATGAAGTCTTTGAAAAAGCCATCAGAATCTTCATCCTTGGGTTATCAAGCATTGGCTACAGTAGATGTTGCAGGAAAAAGCAAGAGTTACAAGAATAAGAAGGGCAAGAGCAAAGGCACACATCTACGCTACCTTTGTGATGAGGAAAGTCATATGATTAATGATTGTCCGAGTTTGAAGAAAACGAATGCTACATGCTCATTGGTGGTAGCAAAAGATGATTCAGACGTAGTTGTCATTAGTCAATCAGGTACTTCTCATGGATGGATATTAGATCCAAGTTGTTGCTTTCTAAATGACCAAGATGGCGATCAGAGGGGGGGTGAATGATCCCAATTTAAAATTTTCCCTTCAAAGTACCAACCAAGAACCTCACTTCATCAAAGCGAAGCGAAGAAAAAAATCTTAGAAATTAAATTTTCAACAGGGTCGGTCTACTACTGTTCAGGTCCGGTACTGCCAGATGAATAGTACCCCAACACTATTGGGGACTGTAGTGTGGTGTTGTTAGGTATTGTAGCTGCAGTAAAAAATAGCACCGAAAACAGAAAAATCAGCACGAACTCAAAACGAAAATCGATGAATCTTTTGATTGACTGATCCAAACCCTGTGAAACTTTGTAGACACCTTCCTATGGATGTCAGGAACCTATTTCAACCTTCAATGGCAAGGATTGATGTCAAAGTTCTGACTTTTTTCCAATTGAAGGAAGAGGACACAAAAATGGGTTCAAAGACAAAAACTGAGCCCTAAGCTTGCTCGTGGGTTCTTGATGATCAAGATGATCCTAGATAATTTCCCACATGTCATAGCAAGCTAGAACACCAGAGAAGAACACCAAAAACATGATCTTTCAAGAATGATTCTCTTAAGACCAAAAGATCGGTTTCTTGCAAAGAACACACAAGGATTGCCTATTTTTGCGATATGATTTGAAGAAGATTCATCCATCAATCATACATCCTCGGCATAAGAAGCACAAGCAAGTAGAAGGAGGGGAGACAAATCCAACTTGTGGGAATGTAAATTGTAAGAATGTAAGTGCGGAATTTAAATGCTGAATTTAAGACATAATGTAAATGCGGAAAGTAAATTCAAACTTGAGTAAATGAAAATTTCATTTTTGGAAGGGAGGTTTACAAAGCCTCACAACAAAGTGGGAAGAGCTCAAAGGAGCACAAAAACCTCAAAACCTTCAAAGAGGAGAAGGCGGGCCCTACCCATCTATTTATACTACACTTGAGTCATCTTCCACCCTTAGATGAGTTCCTTCAACCCAAAGGAACACTATCAAGGGCTAGGATTGATTTACTCACTCACTCATACATGGGCTAACCCGAAACTCACAAACATAATGGATTTGGCACGCTTCTTAAGGCATACTAATTAGACACGCTACTCTATCTTTTAGATCATGATCCATAGCCCTCCTTGATTCGAGTAGCTTCAAGTTAACATCTCATCCATTCCTTGTCTTCTAAGTTCATAGTGCCTGTGTCTCTGATCATCCTCTGGCGATCCTCGACCGTTTGGACCTTCGACACACCTCGCCTAGTCCTGGTCATCCTTCGCCTCACTATGACCTAGCATCGTCGTCCTGCAACCATAAAAAATAAGGAAACACATCATATAGCATTGCCCAAAATGATATGCAATAAATCTCACGCAATTTCAAAATTCAAATTCAAACTTCGCTCAATAAGTCAGCACTACGGCCCCTGGGGCCGGTAGTACTGCTTGGCTGGCACTACCACTCTAGCATGGCCGGTAGTGCTGCTCACCTGAATTTCCAACGAAAACCCTCTCTAAAATATAACTACCGCTCTAGAGGCCGGTAGTGCCAGTGCCTGGCTGGCAGTACTGCCCCAACATGGCCGGTACTACCGCCCCTGGCAGACACAACTCAAATCGCTTCATTTGAAAATCCAATTCAAATCAAACTCAAACTCAAGCACAACATGCTCAACCACAGTCAATTACTCATCACTATCAAGGATAGACCTCCACATGGTCTTTCAATCTCCCTCTTCATGAGTATATTGACAAACTCCTAAAAAGCATAAATTTGAGTTTGAAGAAGATGGAAGCAGTTTGAAAGCAAAGCCAAACTTAGTCCAGAGAAAGAGAGAATAAGATCATGACCAAGTTGGCAATAAGGATTTTAGAGCAAAACCGAAGAAAGAGCAAGTTTTCTGTAAAAGCTCTAAAAATCCAATAAAAACTTCCCAAAGAGCTCAAGTATATGCTTATGATCCTTAAAATAAGCAATTTTTACTAAGATCATAAGAGCCAAGATGCATTCACATTTTTATCTTTTAATGATGCCTTTTCTACAATTTCTCCCCCTTTTGGCAATATAGGCATCAAGATGGCATTTTCTCCCCCTTTACACATGTATGCATGAAATGCATCCTAAAAGAGCTTTGAAAATTATCCAAGTGACCATATATACAAAGTATGATACCAAGCTACTCAAGTTTGGATTATGCTAAACTAAGACATGTCCAAGTGCAAATGTCAAGTTTGCTAGCAAGTACAAATAAGACTATGTCATTTTTTGCATGATTTAATAATTGCAACACTTAGCATAGTTTCTAAACTAGAGGCAAAGCCATACAATGAATCAAATGGAAAACCTAGAGTTCAACCTACTCAACACTTTTGGAAAGCTAGATGTGCATACAAGGTCCTTCAAGCCCAATTATCTTTAATACAAATTTTTGCTTTAAGACTTCAAATGACATAGTGGGGTGCAAATGTGTAACATTATTTGCATTCTTTACCCACTTATATTTTTTTATTTGCATTTTTAAGTGTGATTGACTCAAGCCATAGTCGACCATCTCAAGAAGAGCTCTTAAGAGGATAGTCATAGTTATACACGATACATTCCAAGTTCGTCCCAAGTGCAATGGGAGACAGTCTTATGAATGTAAGGTGTTGAGATCAATTTGCACAAAAAGAGTCAATTTTTGTTTTCATTTTAGCACATAGATTTATGAGCATGTGAAGGACTCGAGTATGGATCTACATAGCTTCACCCAAGTTACTATAGAGACTCTAGTAGAAATCTAAAATTTCACAAATAATGGCATATGTAACTAGAGAGGAAACATAGCAAGTAAAAGCAACACGTTTCATCAAGTTTTCATTTAAGGCTTTAATTTTCGAACATGAACTTGGACATACCTAAGCTAGCTATGTTCTTCATAAAAGTAGCAAGGTGCATAACATGAAAGATAGTTCCTTTGCATAATAGACAAAGCTCATAAAACAGAAAAATGAAGTCTATATGCAATGCATGAAGTAGATTCTCAAACTCACCCTCAACAAGTGAATCAATTTTAAACATAAATCTAGTTCAAGTTGAGTTATTAGCTGAATTAAGCTCAAAGAAGGTCCAAATGAACTCAATTGAAATCAGAAACACAGAATGAGGAGAATAAATCGAGAAACTGCAAACTGGGTGGCTATAGAGCATAAAAAAGATAGTAGAGAACACTATATCTCAGACTCGCTCTCATCTTCCCCAATGACTAACATAGGGAAGCTGACTCTAGATTCCAAGCTAAGGAGTGCACACAGACCCTATCAACCCTGGGGGCCCAACACCTGCTAGATGTGAGGGAACTCAACCTAGAGAGAAGAGAGAACAACTAATTGTGCATAATAGCAACCTATAGCATAAGATGAGAGGTCCATGCAAAGCATGCCATATGTCTAAGTGAAGTGAACTCAAAACTCTATAAATAAGCCCAATATCACCCAGAAGATTCAAAAGAAAAGAAATACTGGAAGAAAACATATATAATACATAACATACAAACCAACTCCCCCTCAAGTGATGCCGTAAGGGCACACAACTCTAAGCTCTCCTCTCAAGGCCACAAACCTAGAGCTATCAAAAGGTTTGGTAAAGATATCAGCAATCTGGTGGTCACTCTCCACAAACTGAAGCACTATATCACCCTTCTCCACATGGTCTCTAAGGAAGTGATATCTAATATCTATATGCTTGGTCCTAGAGTGCTGCACTGGGTTTTTAACAATGCAAATAACATAAGTTTTGTCACAGAAAAGTGAAACACTCTCTATCTCTAACCCAAAGGCCTGTAAGGTCGATCTCATCCAAAGCACCTAACTATAGCAACTAGCTACAGCGACGTACTCGGCCTCAGCGGTGGACTGTGCAACTTCGGACTGCTTCCTAGATGTCCAAGAAATAAGAGAAGTGCCAATGAATTGGCAAGTGCCAGAAGTGCTTTTCCTATCTATCCTACAGCTAGCAAAGTCTGCATCAAAAAAGACTCTAAGGGACAGACAAGAAGAAGAGTACCAAATACCATAATCAATGGTAGTTCGAAGGTAATTGAAGATGCGCTTCACTGCTTGACGGTGAGAGGCATGAGGAGAAGCCTGAAATTGAGCGACAGACACACAACAAAATGTATGTCCAGCCTCAAAGCAGTGAGATACAGGAGGGAGCCGATTATGCTCCGGAACTCCTGATCAACTGGCCATAGGAGTCACCACTGGCTTCCCATCAGACATATCGAAGCGCCTCAGAAGGTCTTGATTGTACTTGCCTTGATGGAAGAAGGTGCCCTCCCGAGTCTGCTTGATTTGAAAGCCAAGGAAGTAGCTCAACTCGCCTATTATGCTCATCTCGAACTCTGTGCTCATCACTTCTGAAAACTGAAGGACCATGTGGAGGTCCATCCATGTTTGTGATGAGTATTTGACTTTATTTGAGCAAGGTGTGCTCAGGTTTGAGTTTGATTTAAATTGGAATTTGAAGCAATTTGAGTCTTCTCCTGTTTTTGCGGTAGTACTGGACAGGACGAACAAAAATGGATTTTAATTTGTGGACCATGATGAATCTATTGCATATCATTGTGGGCATTGCTATGTGAGGTATTTCCTTGTTTTTAATTGTTGTAGGTCGACGATGTTAGATCATGGTGAGGCGAAGGATGACCGAGACTAGGCGAGGAGCGTCGGAGGTCCAGACGATCGGGGATCGCCGGAAGATGATCGGAGACGGAGTCGTGGCAAGCCGTGAAGACAAGGAAAGGATGAGATGCTAGCTAGACTCTGCGTGAATCAATGAGGACCATTGGATCTTGGTCTAGTTGATAGGTTAGCGGGTCTAGTTAATGTGCTTTGAGAACCATGCAATAAAACCCATTATGTGTTGTGGGTTTTGGGTGAACTCTTGCATGGTTGGTTGAGTGGGCAAATCCTAGCACTTGATGGATGCTCTAGGGTTTAGAGGCTCATCCAAGGGTGGTAGGTGGCCCAAGAGTTGTATAAATAGGGGTGGAGGGGTAGCCTTCCCCCCTTGAAGGTTTGAGTTGCTCCTTTAAGCTTTGCCCACATCAAGTGAGGCTTTGTAAACCTTTCATCCAGAAAATACAAAAATTTTCTTTACCTTATTGTGAATTTAAATTGCATATTTACATTATGTCTTTACTTTACGCAATTTAAATTCAGCATTTAGTTTCCCGCATTTACATTATCGCAATTTACTTTCTCGCAATTTGAATTTGCCTCCCCTCCTTGTAAATGTTGTTGTTCTAAGATGTCATGAGTGTATTTATATGGTTTTACACTTCTCTTGCACCCTAGGATAGACTAAGGGGGTGTTTGGGACAGCTCCAGCTCCACCAAAATCCGTGGAGTTGGTGGAGCAGGGTATTCCTAGCTCCAGAAATTTATGGAGCTGGAGCTGTGGGTATATTAAGAGTGTTTAGGTGGGTCATTTTGTTTACATTTTAGACTAAAAATATAAACTTAGTTCACTTTATTTTAGCCTACAAACTCCAGCTCTGAGGTGAAGCTGGGATCTGGAGCTCTGCCAAACAGGGCCTAAAGATCAAGTTTTCTATCAAGTTGTCATTCTGTCCAGAACTTGTTCTTCGCGCAGCAGTCAGTAATTTATTTTTAGAGAAATCTATAAAAATAATTTTTTATTTATTCTTATTGGATAAGGTACGCGACTCATATATACATTTCTAGAAAAATTTGTGAGTCCACTGGTTTCACCGTTTGAGCGCTATGAAGTGAAAACCGAGCCTCAAACTTTCTGGTCGAAGTTCCTGACTATATGTAACACTTGATTTTTCATGTCTATTATACAAAGATTTTTAATGTGATTTTTTTGTGGAATATGTCATGACTAAACTTCTCACAGGAATAAAAATTCCCAAAAATTTTAGACCGACAGAAACTCACCAACCACCTGCTCCAATTGAGGACAATTCCTGGAAAATCTGCTTTTACTTTTCTGAAAAAAGTGACTTTGTTGTTTTTAGCTTTATCTCTTTTAGAAAAGAAGTCTTTGAATTAATTTCTTTTTGTTTGGACACTTGATTACCAGGATTGTGATTAAAACATCCATAACATGGTTAATGGTTCTCAACTATGTAAGCTAGGGGTACACATAATTGTCTAGTTGTTCGGGTTTTGGAGGGTGTGCGAATTTGAGAAGCACCTGTTTGAACGAAAATCTTTGGGTGTTTTAGATTTTTATTGCGAGATTGTTTGGAGTACTTTGATTGGGGGAAAATTTTATTTGGGATCATCCCCCCCCCCGCTTATCGCCATTTCTTTCCTTCAAAAATTGAGACACAAGAGAATACGAAGAGCCACCAAAGATGATATTGTCCACATAAATCTGGACGAGGAGAAAATGAGAATCTTGGTGTCTAATGAATAGAGTCTTATATACTATACCCATATTAAAACTTTGACTGAGAAGATAGGACTTAAGCCTCTCATACCAAGCTTTAGGAGCCTGATTAAGTCAATATAAAGCTTTGGAAAGCTTGAAGACATTAATGGGTATTTGGGGTTCTCTTCCTCAATATATCCATTGAGGAATGCACTTTTGACATCCATTTGATAAAGCTTGAAGCCCTTGGATGCCAAAAATATAAGCAGGATCCTAATAACCTCTAGTCTAGCTACAGGGGCAAAAGTCTCCTCAAAGTCAAAACTCTCAACCTGAGAAAAGCCCTATGCAACTAGCCTAGCCTTGTATCTTATGACAACCCCATCCTGACTCTGCTTGTTCTTGAACACCCACTTGGTCCCAACGACATTATGACCAGATGGGGGCTCGACAAGCTGCCGTACCTTATTTTTCTTGAAGTTCTCAAGTTCCTCATGCATTGCATTAATCCAAGACTCATCGGATAATGCATTAGAAAAATCTTTCGGCTCAAAGGAGGGAACAAAGGCTGAGTGGAGACAGTGAAAGATCGAAATGGCGATCAGAGGGGGGTGAATGATCCCAAAAAAAATTTCCCCCACTTAAAGTACTCCAAACACTCTTGCAATAAAAATCTAAAGCACCCAAAGATTTTCGTTCAAACTGGTGCTTCTCAGATTCGCACACCCTCTAAAACCCAGAACAATTAGACAACTATGTGTACCCCTAGCTTGCATGGATAAGAACCATGAATCATATGAGAGATTTTTTAATCACAATCCTGGTTGTCAAGTGTACAAACAAAAGAGGAATCAATTCAAAAGACTTCTTTTCTAAAAGAGATAAAACTAAAATACCAAAGTCTCTTTTCAGAAAAGTTAAAGCAGATTTTCAGAAATTGTCCTCAGTTGGAACAGGTGGTTGGTGAGTTTCTGTTGCTCTAAAATTTTTGGAACTTTTTGTCCCTATTATTAGTTGAGTCATGAAACACCCCACCAAAAATCACCTCAGAAAGATTTGTAGAATAAGAATTAAAAATCAAGAAATACAGACAGTCAGGAACTTCGACCAGAAAGTTTGAGGCTCGGTTTTCACTTTATAGCTCTCAAACGGTGCAACCAGTGAACTCAAGAAATTTTATAAAGATGGATATATTAGTCCTGCACATGCTCAAAAAATAATAACTTAAAAAATGATTTTTCTATATGTTTATAAAAATCAAACACTGACTGCTGCGCGAAGAACAAGTTCTGGACAGATTTGCAATTTGATAAAAACTTGATCTCTAGTCTATCCAAGGGTGTAAGAAAGATGTAAAACCATGAACACCCTCAAGAAATCCTAGAAGAATAGGATTTAGAAGGAGGGGAGGAAAATCCAAATTGTATAAATGTAAATTGCAAGAATGTAAGTGCTGAATTTAATTGCGGAATTTAAGTGCATAATGTAAATTGCATAATTTAAATGCGTAATGTAAATGCACCAAGAAAAGAAATGATGTGAGGAAACATTTCATTTCTGGAAGGAGAGGTTACAAAGCCTCACATTCATGTGGGCAAAGCTCAAAGGAGCATCAAAAACCTCAAAACCTTCAAGGGGGGAAGGCTACCCCTCCACCCCTATTTATACAACTCTTGGGTCACCTACCACTCTTGGATGAGCCTTTAAACCCTAGAGCATCCATCAAGGGCTAGGATTTACCCTCTCAACCAGCCATGCAAGGGTTCACCCAAAACCCACCACACAAATGGGTTTTCTTGCACGGTTTTCAAAGCATACTAACTAGACCCGCTATCCTATCAACTAGACCGCAATCCGACGGCCCTCATCGATCCGAGCAGCATCTAGCTAGCATCACATCCATTCCTTGTCTTCATGGCTTGCACGGACTCCGTCTCCGATCATCTTTCGGCGATCCTCGACATTCTGGACCTCCGACGCTCCTCGCCTAGTCCCGGCCATCCTTCGTCTCACCATGACCTAGCACAGTCGTCCTGCAACCATCAAAAACAAGGAAACTCCTCACATAGCAATGCCCACAAAGATGTGCAATAAATATCCAACTTATCACTACCGCGCCCATACAGCCGGTACTGCCACTCCTGGCAGAGACAACTCAAATTGCTTCATTTTGAAAATCAATTCAAATCAAACTCAAACCTGAGCACACCTTGCTCAAACATAGTCAATAACTCATCATCAACAAGGATAGACCTCCAAATTATCCTTCAATCTCCCCCTTGATGAGTATATTGACAAACCACACAAAAGGCATAAATTTGAGTTTGAATGAGAAAAGAAAAAGCAATTTGATTGCAAAGCCAAACTTGGTCCAGACAAAGATATAGAATCATGACCAAGTTGACACGAAGAATTTAGAGCATGACCATGAAAAGAGCAAGTTTTCTACAAAAGCTCTAAAATCCAATCATAGGTGCCAAATGTGATTATGTGATTATGATCCACAAGAAATAGCAAAGATTTACAAAGATCATAAGAACCAAACAAGCTTTCACATTTTTATCTCTCTTTTTTTTAATGATGCATTTTCTACATTTTCTCCCCCTTTTGGCAATATAGGCATCAAAATGGAATTTTCTCCCTCTTTTTATGTATGCATGAAATGCAACCTAAGGGAGCTTTGAAGATTATCCAATTGATCACAATGACAAGATATGACACCAAGCTAGTCAATTTTTAGATTAGACTAGTCTAGGACATGTCCAAGTGCAAATACAAGCTTAGATTTGAATATTTCATTTTTATCAAGATTTGACAAGTGCAACACTTAGCTTTAGTTTCAAAAATAGAAGAATAGCCACTCTAAGGATCAAAAGGAAAACCTAGAGTTCAACCTACTCAACACTTTGGGGAATCTGGAAGTGCATACAAGGTCCTTCGGGCTCATTTATCACTTAATGCAAATTGTGCTTTATCATCTTACAAGACATAGCGGGTGCAAATGTTTGACATTATTTATGTTCTTTACCCACTTATGTTTTTTTATTTGCATTTTCTTTTGACAAGCAATTGACTCAAGCCATATGCGACCATCTCAAGATGAACTCTTAAGAGGATGGTCTAGGTCATACACGATACACTCCAAGTTCATCCCAAGTGCAATGGGAAGCTGTCTTGGAAATGCAAGGTGTGGAGTCAAGAAGAGTCAATTTTGCTTAATTTTCATTTTTAGCATAATGATTCATGAGCAAATGAAGGACTCAAGTATGAAACAAACTAGTTTCACCCAAGTTGCTATAGGGACTCTAGAGAGCTCCAAAATTTCTCAAATTATGGCACAAACCTCTAGAGAAGAAACCTAGCAAGTAAAAGCAACATGTTTCATCAAGTTTTTCATTTACAGCTTATTTCATTTTTAAGATTAGCAAGTTAAATGAACTTGGACATATCTAAGCTAGTGATTTCCTCCATATGATGTAGCATGGTGTATAACGTGAAGAAGAAATCAATTGCATAATAGACAAAGCTCATTAAACAGGAAATGCAGTCTATATGCAATGCATGAACAGATTCCCAAACTCCCCCCTCAGCATATGAGTCAATTTAAGCACAAATCTGGTTCAAGTTGAGTTATTAGCAAAATTAAGTTCAAGAAAGACCCAAATGAACTCAATCGAAACCAGAAATATAGAATGAGGAGAGGAAGTATAGAAAACTGCAAACTGGGTGGCTAAAGAGCATAGAAAAGACAGAGGGGAAACACTACAACTCAGACTCGCTCTCATCTTCCCCAATGACTTACGAAGGAAAACTAGCTCTCAAACTCTAGCTCAGGAGCAAACACAGACCATGTCTACCCAGGGGGCCCAACACCTGCTAGACCTACAAGACTGTGAGTGAGCTCAACCGAGAAGAAAAAGAGAATAGCATCCTAAAGCACAAGATGAGAGGTCCATGCAAAGCATACCAGAAGTCTAAGTGAAGTGGACTCAAACAAAGTTAAAAACAGCCCATAATCACCCAGAAAAAGAAAGGAAATACTGGAAAAAAATATATAGTACATAATATACAAACCAGCTCCCCCTCAAGATAAGCCGTATGAGCTCACGACTCCAAGCTCACTCCTCAAGGCAACAAACCTGGAGCTATCCAAAGGCTTGGTAAAGATATCAGCTAACTGATGGTCACTCTCTACAAACTGAAGCGCGATATCCCCCTTCTCCACATGGTCTCTAAGGAAGTGATATCTAATATCAATGTGCTTGGTCCGGGAATGCTGCACTGGGTTCTTAGCAATGCAAATAGCAGAAGTGTTGTCACAGAAAAGTGGCACACTCTCTATCTCTAACCCAAAGTCCCGCAAGGTCGATCTCATCCAGAGAACTCAGCTACATCAATCGGTCGCAAAGAACATACTCGGCCTCGTGGTGGATCATGCAACTCCGGATTACTTCCTAGATGACCAAGAAACAAGAGAAGTGTTAATGAATTGGCAAGTGCCAGAAGTGCTCTTCCTATCTATCCTACAGCCAGCAAAGTCGGCATCAGAAAAGACTCTAAGAGATAGACAAGAAGAAGAAGAGTACCAAATACCATAATCAGTGGTAGCACGAATGTACCTGAAGATGCGCTTGACCGCCTGGTGGTGAGAGGCGCGAGGAGAAGCTTGAAATCGAGCGCACTGATACACAGCGAAATGTATGTCCGACCTCGAAGCAGTGAGGTACAAGAGGGAGCCGATCATGCTCCGAAACTCCTTTTGATCAGCAGGCTCACCATCCTTATCGGGCTCGAGGACAGCAGTGGTGGCCATAGGAGTCATCATCGGCTTCCCATCGACATATCAAGCGCCTCAGAGGTCACTGTATACTTGCCTTGATGCAAAAGTACCTCCCGAGTCCGCTTGATTTGGAAGCCAAGAAAGTAGCTCAACTCGCCCATCATACTCATCTCAAACTCTGTGCTCATCACCTCGTAAAATTGAGACACAAGCGAATGAGACGAGCCACAAAAATGATATCGTCCACATAACCGACGAGAAGAAAATACGACTCATGGTGTCGATGAATGAGTCTTGTCTACTACGCCCATTTTGAAGTCATGGCTGAGAAGATAAGACTTGAGCCTCTCATACCATGCTCTGGGGGCCTGCTTGAGTCCATACAAAGCTTTGGAAAGCTTGTATACATGACTCGAAAACTTGGGGTTCTCAAATCCGGGAGGTTGTTTGACATAAACCTCTTCCTCAATATAGCCATTGAGGAATGCACTCTTGACATCCCTTTGATAGAGCTTGAAGCCCCGGGATGCAGAGAATGCAAGCAGGATCCTAATAGCCTCTAGTCTAGCTACAGGGGCAAAGGTCTCCTCAAAGTCAAGACCCTCAACCTGAGAAAAGCCCTGTGCAACTAGCCTAATCTTGTTGCGAAGGACAACCCTATCCTCACTCTACTTGTTTTTGAACACCCACTTGGTCCCAATGACATTATGACCAGATGGACGTTCTATAAGCTGCCAGATTTTGTTCCTCTCGAAGTTTTCAAGTTCCTCATGCATAGCATTAGTCCAAGACTCGTCAGATAATGCATGAGTCACATCCTTTGGCTCAAACGAGGCAACAAAGGCAGAGTAAAGGCGTAAATCGACAAACTTGATTTTGAGCGAGTGACTCGCTCAAACAGATCGATGATCCGATCGTGGATGAGAATGCTGAATATGACGGAGAGGTCCGAAGCGTATGGCATCTACCTCATGCACGTAAGAGGTAGGAGCAGAGCCACTAGTGAATGAGAGTCGAAGGCAAGGGCCGCCTTCCCGAGGTGCGTAAATAGAAACAGGAGGCACCTCGGTGTAGAGGGATCGGATCAAGTGGAACACCATCATCTCCATCATCCTCATCCTCTACAAAGATGGTCTCGAGTAAGAAGAAGAGCTCAAATATCGGGTCTAGCTCTGGCTAGCCTCTTCAAAGGTCACTTCACGTGTCTCTATGATCCTATGCGCATCGCAACCTGCACTTATAGCTATGAGAAGAAGTTGAATAACCCGAAAGATACCATCGTAAGAACGAGACTCAAACTTATCCAGGTTACTAGACTTCAAAATAAAACACTTGCAACCAAACACACGAAAATGAGAAACACTTGGCTTTCGCCCATACCTCAACTCGTAAGAAGTGCGGTGCAAATGTGCTCTCAAGAATACACGATTAGAAACATGGCAAGCAATAGCTATAGCCTCAGCACAAAACTTCTTAGGAGTACTGTACTCGTCTAGCATCGTCTTGGCCATTTCTACCAGGGTCCTGTTCTTCCTTTGCACTACGCCATTTTGCTGAAGGACGTAGGGAGAGGAGAACTGATGCTCTAAACCAGACTCCACACAAAAACTCTCAAAATAAGAGTTCTTGAACTCCGTGCCATTGTCACTGCGTATAGCTCGTAGGGCACCAGGGAGCTCAAAAGACAACCTATGAACCAAACCTCTAAAATGGGTAAAAGTCTCATCCTTCGAGGACATGAAAGACACCCAAGAGTACCTCGAAAAATCATCAACAATGACAACAACATACCACTTCCCACCCACTGATCAGACTCTAGCCGACCAACAAAGGTCCATATGTAAAAGCTGTCCTGGTGCATCAGTCATCACAACAGTGACTGGGGGATGAGAAGCAGCAACCATCTTGCCATGTCGGCAAGGAGAGCAAACTAAGTCTTTGACCATTTTGAGTTTAGGAAAACCACGAATGAGGTCATGACTGCTAACTTGGGTCAAATGATCAAATCCAATGTGACCAAGTCTCCTATGCCAGAAGGAGAGATCACGGGGCTCTGAAGCAATCAAACAACGGAGAGAGTCTCCAGAAGAAGCAGAAAAATCAGCACGAAAGGCTCTCCCATATCTAAAAATCCCGCAAACTAACCCTCCTGAAGAATCGAGGATTGTACAGGCGCTACTCTTGAAACTCATCCCGAAAGAGTCATCAATAAGCTGAGAAACAGAAAGCAAATTGTATTGCAGCTTACTCACTAAGGCAACATCTTTAAGAATGAAATTGTCATTAATGCAAATGGTACCTTTAGCAATGACTCTACCTGAAGAAGCATCCCCGAAAGTGATCAACTCATCACCGGGGGCTCGGACTAGGGAAGAGAACCATTGAGAATCTCCGGTCATATGACGAGAACAACCGGAGTCGACAATCCAAACATCGCCCTTCCCCATCCGACGAACCTTGTCCAAGTCACTGTAGAGCTCGGAGTCACTGATGCCGTTGGCGTCAGCCATGAAGCACATGCTGGAGAAGTCGTTGCCGCCTTTATTCTCTTGCGGATCATCCTCGCCCTCATCGCTCCATGTCTTCGTGTCGGAGAGGTTGATGTCGTCAAGCGCGGCGAGGACGCGGTGGAAGAGCTTCTTGTTCTTGGAGAAGTTGTGGTACTTCTTCTCACGCGCCGACTCACGAACTGGAGGCTTCTTGTTGCGGTTCTTGTCGATGTAGTCGTTCTTTGCCGAACCGTTGGTGTCGTTCTTTGTCTTCTCCAGTTTGGGGCAATTAACCCGAATGTGGTTGGGACCACCACACTCGAAGCATGTGATCATGCCACCCCTTTTTCTCTCTCTCACCCTCTTGTATGCATGAGAAAACTTACGAGCGAGAAGAGCAAGCTCATTTTCTGGAAATTTTTCCAGTTGGTCATCGCTTAGCTCACAAAGGGCGGGAAGAGAGAAACCAATAGAAGGATCAGAAGAAGAAGATCCAATGGGATCGGTGACCAAGGCCATCGACTGAGATTTCGTCTTTCGTGAGACGACATCAATCTCATGAGTCTTGAGGCGGGAATAAAGCCCGTCAAGAGTCAGAGTTGACAGGTCGGTGGTGTCCATGATGGTGGTCACCTTCATCTCCCAAACACGCAAATCGAGTGCGGTCAAGAAATATTGAGCATTATCCGAGTCAGGGTATATGCAACTAACTGCTCGAAGATCACTCAAGATCTTGGTAAAACGACCGAAACACTCATCAAGATTCTCACCCGCGTGTTGTTCAAACTTGTTGAACTCACGCTTGAATTGGTCTTGTCGAACCGTCTTGATTTGGGTAGTGCCCTCATAGTAAGCATCGAGGGTCACCCAAATCTCGTGAGCGAAACGGAGGTGAGAAATCCTATCATACTCACTACGGCTAAGACCCTGTATGAGAATGTTCCTTGCCTTAGCGTTTGCCTCAACGTCAGCCATATTGCCGACTGTGACGTTTTCATCAGCAGGAACCTCATACAGGAGTTTCATCTTCTACCATATCAAGAAGCCCTGGGCAGTGATGTATGACTCCATTCGAGATTTTCAAAAAGGAAAATCAACTCTAGAGAAAATAGGAGGCTTGGTGGAATACTTGTCCATCGCCATGGCTCTTAAGATCGGTCAAGATCTATGGAAGAGCAAAACCGGCTCTGATACCAATTGAAAGATCGAAATGGCGATCAGAGGGGGGGGTGAATGATCCCAAATAAAATTTCCCCCACTCAAAGTACTCCAAACACTCTTGCAATAAAAATCTAAAGCACCCAAAGATTTTCGTTCAAACTGGTGCTTCTCAGATTCGCACACCCTCTAAAACCCAGAACAATTAGACAACTATGTGTACCCCTAGCTTGCATGGATAAGAACCATGAATCATATGAGGGATTTTCTAATCATAATCCTGGTTATCAAGTGTACAAACAAAAGAGGAATAAATTCAAAAGACTTCTTTTGTAAAAGAGATAAATCTAAAATACCAAAGTCTCTTTTCAGAAAAGTTAAAGCAGATTTTCAGAAATTGTCCTCCGTTGGAACAGGTGGTTGGTGAGTTTCTGTTGCTCTAAAATTTTTGGGAATTTTTGTCCCTATGAGAAGTTGAGTCGTGAAACACTCCACAAAAAATCAGCTCCGAAAGCTTTGTAGAATAAGAATGAAAAATCAAGAAATATAGACAGTCAGGAACTTCGACCAGAAAGTTTGAGGCTCGGTTTTCACTTCATAGCTCTCAAACGGTGCCACCAGTGGACTCAATAAATTTTATAAAGATGGATATATGAGTCCTGCACCTTCTCCAAAAATGAACACCCTCAAGACATCCGAGAAGAACAGCATTTAGAAGGAGGGGAGGCAAATCCAAATTGCATAAATGTAAATTGCAAGAATGTAAGTGCTGAATTTAATTGCGGAATTTAAGTGCATAATGTAAATTGCATAATTTAAATGCGTAATGTAAATGCACCATGAAAAGAAATGATTTGAGGAAACATTTCATTTCTGGAAGGAGAGGTTACAAAGCCTCACATTCATGTGGGCAAAGCTCAAAGGAGCATCAAAAACCTCAAAACCTTCAAGGGGGGAAGGCTACCCCTCCACCCCTATTTATACAACTCTTGGGCCACCTACCACCCTTGGATGAGCCTTTAAACCCTAGAGCATCCATCAAGGGCTAGGATTTACCCTCTCAACCAGCCATGCAAGGGTTCACCCAAAACCCACCACACAAATGGGTTTTCTTGCATGGTTTTCAAAGCATACTAACTAGACCCGCTATCCTATCAACTAGACCGCAATCCGACGGCCCTCATCGATCCGAGCAGCATCTAGCTAGCATCACATCTATTCCTTGTTTTCATAGCTTGCACGGACTCCGTCTCCGATCATCTTCCGGCGATCCTCGACCGTCTGGACCTCCAATGCTCCTCTCCTAGTCCCGGCCATCCTTCGCCTCACCATGACCTAGCACCGTCGTCCTGCAACCATCAAAAACAAGGAAACTCCTCACATAACAATGCCCACAAAGATGTGCAATAAATATCCAACTTATCACTGCCGCGCCCATACAGCCGTTACTGCCACTCCTGGCAAAGACAACTCAAATTGCTTCATTTTGAAAATCAATTCAAATCAAACTCAAACCTGAGCACACACTTACACAAACATAGTCAATAACTCATTATCAACAAGGATAGACCTCCACATTGTCCTTTAGACAGAAACTAGACAAACCTGATTTTGAGCATGTGACATGCTCAAATAGATCGTCAATGATCTGATCAGGTGGATGATGCCTCCGAATATGGCGGGGTGGTTCAGAAGAAGAAGTGGACTCTACCTCATATACAAAAGAGGCAGGAACAGCGCCACTTGGTGAAGGAGAGTTTGAAGGTAAGGGCTGGTCTCCCTGAGGTGCAAAAATAGAAACATGAGGCACCTCAGGTGTACAGGGGACCGGATCAGGTTGAACACCATCATCTCCATCATCCTCATCCTCTACAAAGATGGTCTCGGAGAGGGAATAAGAGGCTAAAATTTCAGATCTAGCTCCTGGGCTAGCCTTATCAAAGGTCATCTCACAGGCCTCTATGATCCTATTCGCATCACAACTCCAGACTCTATAGCTACGAGAAGAAGTCGAGTAACCTACAAAAATACCATCAAAAGAATGAGACTAAAACTTATCTAGGTTACCAGACTTCAAGATGAAACACTTGCAACAAAACACACGAAAATGAGAAACATTGGGCTTTCACCCATATCTCAACTCGTAAGAAGTGTGGTGCAAATATGCTCTCAAGAACACTCAATTAGATACATGGCAAGCAGTAGCTGTAGCCTCAGCCCAAAACTTCCTAGGAGTACTGTACTCATCTTGCATCGTCCTGGCTATTTTGACCAAGGTCCTGTTTTTCCTTTCCACTATGCCATTTTGCTGAGGGACGTATGGAGAGGAAAACTGATGCTCTAAGCCTAACTCCCCACAGAAGCTCTCAAACTTGGAGTTCTTGAACTCCATGCCATTATCACTGCGTATAGCTCGTAAGGCACCAGGGAGCTCAATACACAACCTACGGACCAAACTTCTGAAATGGGTAAAAGACTCATCCTTCGAGGCCATGAAAAGCACCCAAGAATACCTCGAAAAATCATTGACAATGATAAGAACATACCACTTCTCACCCGTTGACTGCACTCTAGCTAGACCAACAGTGTCCATGTGTAAAAGCTGTCCTGGTGCATTAGTCATCACAACAGTGACTGGAGGATGAGAAGAAGCAACCATCTTACCATATTGGCAAGGAGAGCAAACTAAGTCTTTGACTATCTTGAGTTTAGGCAAACCGTGAATGAAATCATGGTTGCTAACTCTGGTCAAGTGGTCGAAGCCGATGTGACCTAATCTCCTAGGCCAGAAGGAGAGATCATGGGACTCTGAAGCAATCAAACATTGAAGAGAGTCTCCAGAAGTAGCAAAAAAATTAGCACGGAAGACTCTCCCAAATCTAGAAATCCCGCAAACTAACTTCCCTGATGAATCGAGGATTCTACAAGCGCTACTCTTGAAGCTTACCTCGAAAGAGTCATCGATAAGCTGAGAGACAGAAAGCAAATTATATTGCAGCTTACTCACTAAGGCAATGTCCTTAAGAATGAAATTGTCATTAATGCAGACGGTACCTTTTGCAATGACTCTACTTGAAGAAGCATCCCCAAAAGTGATCAACTCATCACCAGGAGCTCGGACTAGGGAAGAGAACCATCTAGAGTCTCCGATCATATGATGAGAACAACCGGAGTCAACGATCCATGCCTCTCCCTTCCCCATCCTATGAACCTGGTCAACACACAAGAGAGAGATGACTCAGTACTGGGACAAAGAGAAGATCTAGGAACCCAATACTGAACCACACGATGCCTCGAAGTACCAGCCACAGAAGCAAAAGACTGGACTCTATTGTCTCTCTGACGCTCTACTCTCACAAGACTAGAAGCAGCCCTAGCAGAAGATCTATGAGCTGGAACTGGGTTGGCCCACCATCGTGCAAAGGCTGGACCATCCCAGTGAAGCTGCCCAAATCTCCTACTAGGAAACACTGCATGCCGCTGATATCTACCTCTAGGAGAAACACGAGGAATATCAAAAGGATGGCGGAGAGACTGACCAAGAGTAGATCCAGGACGAAAACTCGAATGAACAGTATGAAATATAAGTCCTGAACGCTGCCCAAAAATAGGTGACACTCTATCCTGTCTAGCAGCATTGTGTGTCTTAGGAGCACTCAGATTCTGGGGATAACCCTGAATACCCCAAAGGGCACAAACACTCTCATGCCTTGTGATCTTGGCATGCCTAAAGTAGAAGTCTACCAGGTAACCATTCTTCTGACAGAAGGTGCATGAGTACTTCTCCTTACTAGAGGCACAAGTAGCAAGACGAGCAACCTTCTGGTCAGAGATCCCATAGACAACCCCAACAGACCTAAACACAGTAGTGCTCACCCTGGGAGCAACCACAATCTCTCCACTCTTGGAGCCACGCACAATAGTAGGAGGATGAGCCCTAGCGTGCTCCAAGTAGTCAAATCCTAGACCTTAATTAAATTGACTAATCTTAGACTGGTCTAGGATGAGATTGAGCTTCTTCTTGCCTCCTACAAACTTCTCAAGAGCGCTCATGAGATACTCACACTCCTGTAAGACAGAGGCACAGGAAGAACAATGGGAAGAGGAAGAAGAAGAGCCAACAAAGGAAGAACTACCAGCACGTGCATTTTTCTCCCTCAGCATGGCTGCCTCAACCTTGAAGGCCTCACAAGATACGTAAGGGCATTTCTAATCCTAAGGGTCTAGGCCTCAAGCTTCTTCCTAAGCTCAACTTGGTTTTTATCCAAGTCCCTCTCAATCTCAGCACATCGCAAGCAACTTTCTTGTGACTTAAATAGTAAGTCCTTAGCAAGTTCAGCACACTTGACATTTAAGGATTCATTGTCAAGTTTTAGTTACCTACAGCCCTCACATGAGCTAACTGAGTCCTTAGAAGCATGTAATTCAAGTTCATTATTTCTAGTAGATAGTTTCCTAAGGTGAGTGCTCATGGCATCAATTTCAACAAGCAATTTAGGGCAATTTTCACATGATACGCTAGTGTGAGCATGAAGAAAACTAGCATCAACAGGAATAGCATCAATAGAAAAATTTCTAGCATTCTTCGACCTAAGACTCTCAAGCTCATAAACCACACTATCATGCATAGTCCTTAGGTTCTCAAGCTCTACAAGCAAAGCATCACAAAGAGTACAATCAGCAGACTCGGGAGGAACAAGATCTAAGAGAAGCTAACTCTCGAGTCAAAGTACCTACTTCCTTCTCTAGCTCTGCACACCTAGCTCTAGCTCTAGCATGAAATTTCCCTAGTTTGCATAAAGCTTCATTGAGCTGGTCATATGAGGGTACCTCGTCCGAGTCGCTGTAGAGCTCAGAGTCGCTGATGCTGTTGGCGTCCGCCATGAAACACATCCCGGTGAAGTCATCACTACCTTTGTTCTTCTATTGTGGATCATCCTCACCCTCATCGCTCCAAGTCTCCGTTTCAGATTGGTTGAGCTTCTTATTCTTCGAGAAGTTGTGGTACTTCTTCTCACACGCCGGGTCGCGAACTGGAGGCTTCTTGTTGCGGTTCTTGTTGGTGTCGTCGTTCTTCCCTGGACCACCGGTGTTGTTCTTGCACTTCTCTAGCTTGGGGCAATTCGCCCAAATGTGGTTGGGGCCACCACACTTGAAGCCGGTGATGATGCCACCTCTTTTTCTCTCCCTCACTCTCTTGTAGGCATGAGAAAATTTGCGGGCTAACAGGGCAAGCTACTTTCTAGAAATTTTTCCAGCTGTTCGTCGTTTAGCTCGCAAAGGGTGAAAAGAGAGAAACCAACTGAAGTCTCAGAAGATGATTCAATGGGATCGGTGACCAAGGCCATCGACTGTGACTTTGTCTTACGAGAGACAACATCTATCTCATGAGTCTTGAGCCAGGAGTAAATCCCATCAAGAGTCAAGGTAGATAAGTCTGTGGTGTCATCTCCCAAACCCGAAGATCAAGTGCAGTCAAGAAGTGTCGAGCGTTCTCCGAGTCAGGGCATATGCAACCAACTGCACAGAGATCGCTCAAAATCCTTGTAAAGCGATCAAAGCACTCATCAAGGGTCTCACCAGCGTTCTGTTCAAATTTATTGTAGTCACGCTTGTACTAATCCTATCTCATTGTCTTGATCTGGGTAGTGCCCTCATGGCAAGCATCAAGGGTCACGCAGATCTGGTGAGCGGATCATAGATGAGAGATCCTGTCGTACTCACTGCGGCTAAGGCCATGTATGAGGATGTTCTTTGCCTTAGCATTCACCTCATCGTCAGCCATATTGCTGGCCGTGACGTTCTCATCGGTAGGAACCTAATACGAGAGTTTCACCTTGTGCTAAATCAGGAAGCCCTAGGCAGTGATGGAAAATCAACTCCAGAAAAGATGAGAGGCTTGGTGGAATATTTGTCCATCGCCATGACTCTAGAGATCGGTCAAGATTTAAGGAAGAGCAAAACCGAGCTCTAATACCAATTGAAGGACCAAGATAGCGATCAGAGGGGGTGTGAATGATCTCAATTTAAAATTTTCCCTTCAAAGAACCAACCAAGAACCTCACTTCATCAAAGCGAAGCGAAGAAAACAAAATCTCATAAATTAAATTTTTAGCAGGGTCGGCACTACCATTGTTCAGGCCTGGTATTGGCAAATGAATAGTACCCTGGAACTACCAGGGGTACTGTAGCATGGTACTACCGATACTGTAGCTAAGCAAAAAACAACACAGGAAACAGAAAAATCAGCACGAACTCAAAAGGAAAATCGATGAATCTTTTGATCAACTGATCCAAACCCTATAAAACTTTGTGTACACCTTCCTATGGATGTCAGGAAGCTATTCCAATCTTCAATCGCAAGGATTGATGTCAAAGTTTCGACCTTTTTCTAATTGAAGAAATAGTGCACAAGAACGGGTTTAAGAACAAAAACTGAGCCCTAAACTTGCTCGTGGGTTCTTGATGATCAAGATGATCCTAGATGGCATCCCACATGTCATAGCAAGCTAGAACACAAGAGAAGAACGCCAAAAACCCGATCTTTCAAGAATGATCATCTAAAGAGCAAAAATCGGGTTATTGCAAGGAAGAACATAAGATTTGCCAAGATGATTGGGATATGGTCTGAAGAAGACTCATCCATCAATCATACATCCTTGGCACAAGATCCACAAGCATTTTGAAGGAGGGGAGGAAAATCCAAATGAGCGAAAAGTAAATTGCAAGAATGTAAATTGCGGAATTTAAAGATTGAATTTAATGCATATGGTAAATGAGAAAAGTAAATTCAGAATTGAGAAAATTAGATTTTGATTTCTGAAAGGGAGGTTTACAAAGCCTCACAACAAAGTGGGTAAAGCTCAAAGGAGCACAAAACCTTCAAAGAGGGGAGAGCTACCCCTACCCCTCTATTTATACTACTTTTGAGTCATGCTCTCACTCACTCATACATGGGCTAACCCGAAACCCACAAACATAACGGATTTTGCACGCTTCTTAAAGCATACTAACTAGACCCACTACTCTATCTTCTAGACCGCTATCCAACGGCCCTCCTTGATCCGAGCAACTCCTAGCTAGCATCTCATCCATTCCTTATCTCCTAGGTTCGCAGCGACTCTGTCTCTGGTCATCCTCTGGTGATCCTCGACCGTCTGGACCTCTGGCGCACCTCACCTAGTCCCGGTCATCCTCCGCCTCACCATGACCTAGCACTGTCATCCTGTAACAATAAAAAACAAGGAAACACATCACATAGAATTGCCCAAAATGATATGCAATAAATCTCACACAATTTCAAAATTCAAATTCAAACTTCGCTCAATAAGTCAGCACTATTGCCCCCTGGGGCTAGTAGCAGCGCTTGGCCGGCACTACCGCTCCAGCGTGGCCAGTAGTGCCGCTCGCCTGAATTCCCAGCGAAGACCCTCTCTGGAATATAACTACCGCTCCACAGGCCGGTAGTGCCACTGCCTAGCCAGCAGTACTACCCCAACATGGCCGGTACTACCGCCCCTGGCAGACACAACTCAAATCACTTCATTTTGAAAATCCAATTCAAATCAAACTCAAACTCAAGCACAACATGCTCAACCACAGTCAATTACTCATCACCATCAAGGATAGACCTCCACATGGTCTTTCACTTTCACATATGTTCAGTGAGAGAGATATTTGATGAAGGATCCTTACGTCTAACACATGGAACTGTTCACTTGACAGATTGCAAGGAGTATACAATAGTTGAGGTGGAACCATTATATTGGAGATGTATGATGGAGCACATCGCACATTTATGGGAGTTCGGTATGTTTCCAGCTTAAAGAAGAATCTAATATTTGTGAGGTCGCTTGAACTCAAAGATTGCAAGATATCACTTCGAGGTGGAGTAATGCGAGTTATATGCAAAGAGTATGTGATCATGAAAAGTACATGGAGCAATGGAGGATACCAATTGATGAGTAAATCTTAAGGAAGGGCAACTAAATGGAGATCTGATAAAATTCTGATTTGGAGAAGGAAACCATGTTGTCAATACTAGGTAATCAGATCTCAAATTCAATTATGTGTGGAACTGCAAAGACAATTGCAACCAACAACATGATACCAATGAGTAGGTGGAGCTCGAAGGTGTTACAAACCTATGGCATGGAGGGCTGTAGAATAAGAGGTATCGTTTACCAAAATATACAAAGAAAGTTCGAACGGCCAAGCCCGAACACCAACACACACATTGTGATGATGAGCCCTTGTGGTGGGGGCATTTCCAAATTTGGGAGGAAAAAAATGCGAAGTTGGCTTGGAGCGAGTTCTTGGAGGAGCACGATAACTTCAACGGATAAGAGTCAAGGTGGAGATTATTAAATATGGTGACTCATATATAGTGAAAGGACCGGAGATGTCGCCTAGAGGGGGGTGAATAGGCGAATTAAAAATTTGCAGCAAAATAAAATCTCCCGAGGGTCTAAGCCCGGAGTGTCCGGGATTTTTATCCGGATACTCCGATATGTCCGGACTGTCTGGGTCGAGTCCTGATACTCGGATTGAGACCTCGAAATGAGATTTTAAATCTCTACAATTTTCCAACAAACTAATTGAACACAAATGTTCTAAATACTATCAGGTACCTGGGGATGATGTAGATCTAGAACCAAACACAGCAATAGAGAGATCGGGGCTCCCAAAATCTAAGACCACAAACCCTAGCAAAATAAATGAAGAAAACGAAGACAATGATTTTTTACCCGAAGTTCGGATTCTTGAAGGGAATCCTACGTCTCCGTTGAGGAGGCACAAAGCCCAGGTCCCTCTTGACCACAATCCTCCCGGTGTAGCACAAAGCACTCGCGACCACTATCCTCCCGGTGTTGCACAAAGCACTCGCCGGTCTTCACTTCTTGCCTCTTTCTTTTTGGAGGCGAGACTTGCCTTCACAAACTTCAGGTGCTCACCACAACAAGTATTGGAGGCTCCTGGTGACTCCTTGCCGTCTAGGAGCCCTTCAAACTCCAAGAGTAACAAATATGTCACGAAATCTACTTGGAGGATGAATCTTGTACTCAAGAATGAAAGATGCAAGCTTAAGGCCCTCAAATCCACTCCCTTCTCCCAAAAGATTCAAATCAATCACTAGCTTCAAGTGGAGAAAGGGGATTAGGGCTCAAGAGAGTGAGAGTCAGGGTTTGAAGATGAATGAGTGCAAATAAATGGAGCTCTCCCTTGTTAGGTGGGGAGTGAGGGTTTAAATAGGAGCTCCAAATCCAACCGTTGTGAGAGAGTCACAGACAACCCGAGTATCCGCACATATACCGATACTTGGATTGGTGAAGATTAGATCGTACCGAGGGAGATAATCCGGAGAATCTAGACAAAAAACCCAGATACTCTGGACTAATTTAACCCGGAGTGTCCGGACTTAATACCGGATACTCCGGACTACTTGAGAGAGCAGCCACCGAGGGTGTCAACCCGGAGTGTCCGAACCAAAATGTTCGGATACTCCGGATTGGCCCACTCGGCCAGAAGAGTATATTTGAAGGAAATGAAATGCTTAAAGTCATTTTGCTATGCAATTTTCATCCTTTGAGCACAAGTATATTCTAGAAGTGATTTCCCGTCGTATCCCCCTTAATAGTACGGCTATCCTTAGACTCAATAAAATATAAAATTTACAACATAAGTCTTGATGCCGTCCTCAAAAATTTTAAATGCGGTGGGGATCTCCAATCGCTTTCTCATGATGATATAATCTCTTCCTCTACATAGATTCTCACTTGACCATTAGTATTTTTAATTGTGTTGCCATCAATCACCAAAACTTCTTAAGGGGCCTAGATGCGCTTTCATATAGTCTTATAGGATTTGGAAAGATGTGCTATAAGGAGTCCTAGATTGTAACATCCCAATTTTTACCCATTTTAAAATCTTTTGCATAGTTTGGCCCTCGAAAATTTTTCACAAATTTATTTGTTAATTAAAGCTTAATATGGGACTTTCATAAATAAAAAATTATTTAATGTGACTAAATCACAAATGAACAATTGTCAAAATTATTTTATTTGTGTTCCTTGTGCTTAGAATTTTTTCCAAATTTTTTTTGGAATTCTTCATGAGCATTTGCTATTTTATTTGTGCTCTTTTGCTTTTTTATAATTTCTAAAAAGAAATACTAAACTAAATGCTGAAAAATTTTCTTGGGCCGAAACCTAATGCTTCAGTCTATTTCCTCTTTCCCCTGGCCTAGTCTGCCATCCTACACTGCATGTTGGCTCGATCCTCTTTGTCCCAGCCCATCTCTACATCGAAGGACATCTTGCCGCTTAGTCGTCTTTCTCGTGTAACTAACATGAACTTCATCGTGCCCCCAAATCCATGCTGAACTCTGTGATCTTTGCACCTCCTCCATGCATAGAAGCCACACCAAGCTCTGCGTCCAAAGCCCTAACCCTAGCCGCCAAACCGAACCGCTGTTGCCTTAGAATCATAATTATCAATACCATACTGGTACCGGGTAGTATGGTTGGTATGTACCATTTTGTCACCTGAACTAGTAAAAGTAGCCCTATGTACCATACCGGCCTCAGTACTAATCAATACCAATCATGCCAGTCTCAATACCGGTAAAAACTGGCAATAGCGGCTTCGATAGCAAACAATACTGGCCATATCAGCTTCAATACCATACAACACCAGTCATACTGGCGGAATTGATAATATCGTCTATTGAATTATATGTTATATTTGATAGTGCTACTATGTATTTGGAGTAATATTCTAAGTGAAATTTCGTGTACATATAATTAAACATGTGTATACTTATAAATATATATTATTGTATTAAACCTAAAATTATACGCCAATATGACCAGTACCGGAATGTACCATTCCAAGAGCCAAACTGGTAGCCTTTACTATGGTATTAACAAGTATGATTAGAATTTGAAGATTTCCACACCACTGTCGCAAGTTTCTCGCTGGATTCTGCCGCTGTAGGGTAGTCTCCGCCATCATCAACCTTACCATTGTGTTCACCGTTGAGTGTTCTTCCTTGTGCACACCTCCATGTCGCCAGGGCGTCATTGTAGGTCATTGTCACTGAGGACCCCATCACCACCACTGCCTTCATCATGTTGTTGTCTGTCGGAGGTTGCTGCTAGCCACAACACCTGTGTCATCAGCATCGCCTTATTGAGTTATCCCAGTTGTGACCATGAACGTGCCTAAAAACCATCGTCGGTGAAGCCGCCGTCACCATCGTTCACGCCATCACTGGTGACCCTAGGTCCCAGAGCATCGATGCTGACATGGTAGCCACATTAGTGCCATGTCATGCCCCTATAGTGCAACACAAGGATAGTCTAGGTTGGTTTGGTGGACTTGGTGGTTGGTTTGGTGGACTTGGTCTACTGTAGACCGAGTCTATGACATGTGCGTGCCATATGTTAGCCTTTCGGTATTTTATAAAATTATAGAAAATAAAAAAAATCTAGAATATTCCCTAGCCTCGCATGTCAGTGTCACAAAAAGGAATATTCTCCTTTCTGTCTCAAATTCTAGGATTTTCTTATCTGATAAATCTTCGAAGAGCTAATTCTCTACGAACTTTGGTTGAGTCTGTTCAAATTTATAAATTCATCTAAAATCGAGTCCTACATTCCAGTATATTTATTTTGATTTTTGGAGTTCTATTTTGCCTTTGTTTTGTATTTATTTGCTTTTTGTCATTCATTTCACGTAGATATTGAAGTGCTAGGAGCATTCAAAGGAGTAGAGTTGACACAAGATCAATACTAGAGCTTATTCTAAGGCAAGTTTTAGTATGACCATGTTGAACCTAGTCTTATACAAGTTATTTTGTTTGAAATTATTGCACACAAGCCCAAATTATCAATGGTTTTATTATTTTGGGAACTAGTTATGCAACCTATTTGAATTATATCTACCTTGTCATTTGCTATCCATGATCATTTGTCACCCTAGGTTGGATAATTAATAGTTGGTCACTAATGTATCACCAACGTGGGTTCATTTAGAATGTGATTAGTGTGGTTAGCCATGCAACGGATTATTGATACCATTTTGAAGTTTCAAATTCAAACATGACTATGTGACTATGGAATGTCTTTGTGAAAAGGGTGTGTGATGTGTTGTCACACGATGATATGATGTTGATGGCATATGTTGCATTACAGTCAACAATGGTGGTAAATGATTTAGATTGATGCAAGTGGCAAGAGGCTGTGTGCCGCTGGGTCTATGTGACATTTGGTTGGTGATTCTGCATGAATTAATTGATATGATTCTATGAGAACAAGTAGATTGAAAGTTTTATCTTGATCAATTAAGAATTTAATCTTGTAAGCTATTGAACTAAGCTAAACATACAACATGCCTAGAATGGGACATACCTAACTTAGTAAGTTACCGAGTCTTTATATATGATACCTCAGAGGGTAGACTAAGTTGTGTGTGCGGTCGAGGGAGGGTGTGTGCTGCAGCGGTGCCATATCTTGAAAGTTATTGTTCCTTGCCCAACGATGAGTCCCTCCCATTCTTCTGCTCTGTATGAGGGTGGAATGACGAGATCAGGCTTATCAGGAGGGTCAATGTTTGGATAGATTTTCCAAAAAGGTATTGTTATGATCTTCTGAGTCACGCATTAAAGGAAACATGTCATGGTCGATATTAAGAGATCAATTATATCTTACTGGTAAAGTATATAATCTCCACAGAGTTCGAAACTATTTGAATAGTCATGTCCCCGATTGTGAAAAATACTCGGGAATTTCACACAAGGGTTATATTTTATAAAACAAAACTGGGAAGGCGGTTGTGTGCTAGGAGAAGAAAATGATGTAGGCTATGTGCCAATTCAATTTGAGAAATCTCTGAAGAACTTGTTATTGATGTTATTTATTTAACTTATGTTTTCAATTTATTATTGCATTCAAATGTTAAAGTCTATTTTGTGTAAAAATAACCATATCGGTCATTCTTTGAGTAAGTCTTGCATGTAGTTATTAGACTTGTATTCTGTGCTTAACTTGTTGAGTACTTCATGTGCTCACTTTGCAATAATCATCAATTAGTTGAAGAAAAGGAGCCAACACTAGCTTTGAAAATTCTTAATTATTTTTTCAAAAATAATAAGAGTCCAAGGATAAGTAGACTAAGTATCATCCATCACAATATTTTGTAAAGAAAGAGTGAAAGTAAATTAAGAAGATAGTTTTCTATTTCCCAATTTATATGTCTGAATTACACTATTCGACAAATGAAAAATGAAATAACTACATTTATTGAAAATAAAAATAGAAACAACTATGTCCAAAAAAAAAAGTAGAGCCAGTCTATTTCCATCTGTAACATCTTTTTCTGGACATATGGTAAGAAAGTTAGCGCTATCCACAACTTCTTTTCAAAAGGAGTCCCAGTAGATAAAGAAATAAAATTTCCTCATTTCAATTTTTAGAATTATAATATTTCGGATTATAAAATTATGATTATCTATTTTTTTAAAAAAATTGTAACTAACCGTTTCCAATAAAGAAGAGTACAAATATAAAGTAGATTCAGTATATTTCCATCTAGAACTATTTCTCTCAATAAAAAGATTTCAGATATATTACAAATTCAAATTTCTTAATTTCTGTTCTTAAATTATGCCAAGTCAAAATTACTAAATTGTTTTCAGAAATTATTCTTAGTTTTTTAATATTGCAAATTTGTAGCTAAACTTTTGGCTCGGATCTTATTTTAATTGTGTACATGGTCCAAAGTAGGTTAGGAAGTCATAATACATCAATTTTATTCTGTACTTGTAATGTTTCTTAACATCTTGCCAAAAAAATCCTTTTAAAGCCTAGCCCACTATAAGATGAGCCCATACATGCATAGCACCCCACTTAAACCTTTGTCATCACTTTGTGTAAAATGTTAACTCGAAGATGCTACGTTTGGACCCAACAAGCATTATATGCTATTACAACTTACATTAGACAAGCAATGTGGGACTAATCCCACAACAATTCCACATGGGCACCACACTAACGGGCTGGAGTATTATATTCACCCCTCCTAAGAACTGATGTCCTTGACAGCACACCATATACATGGCAAATACCTAGAACCACCCCTCGGTACACATTTGTGCATCTAGTGCCGGCACATATGCCATCTCGTATGTTCATTTCGGACCCATATGCATCATGCGCCATATGATCACTCCCCTACCCTGCACATGCCTGTACAATGAAAGTTGATGTTCTAATGCCATCATAATACCCTGACCCAAAATCCGCTCAAAGTCCAACCCATCATAGGACATGCTCACACATGCATAGCACTCTAGTTACACTTTCATCCTCACTTCCGTGTAAAATGGTTTACTCGGAGTTGTTTAGACCAAACAAGCATTATATGCTACAACTCACTTTAGATAAGCAATGTGGGACTAATTCCACCACAACTCCACATAAGCAACCACACTAACAGGTTGGGTATTACATTTTTGAAATTAGAAATTCTAGATTTATATAATATTTTAATACTTAAAATTCATGATTTAAAATTTTGACAATACTAAGATCCCAAGTAGACTATTAATTTGTACAAAAGTAGACTATTGATTTGTACAATGTCCATGCATGTAAATTATGAAGTTAAAATTCCTAATTTGCATTTTTAAAATTATAATATTATGAAATATGAAATTTAAATATAAAATTTGAACAGTCAACATTTGTGAATTAATGTTTTGAAAACTAATAATAGTATTTGCATATTACATATTTGTACAGTTAGTCTAGAATACTTTGTTAATTAGTCCGTACATATACAATAAAACACAAGAATGATACGGTGGTATTTCCCAGCAATTCGTACCCTAAAAAGTCGTGAGCCAGATTAATCATATAAGATTTTTATTTTGTTTTTAATTAATTAATCTCACCATGGTTGTTCATCCATAAACATATTGTGCACGTAAGCATCTCATATAATTTGATTAATGGGTAAAAATGTCCAACAATTTATTTTTATGATAGCATGATTACTCTTATGTACTATGATACTTTACTAGTTTTTTCCCCGTTCACTGTAAATGATTTTTATAAAGATTACTGGTTAATTGATTTATATCGAAACTGTTGGGACTTACAATGAAATAAGTTAAATTTAGTTGTCAAATTATTAGATGGCCTTTATCTGTATCCTTGAGTAGTATCTTAGGTGACTTTCTACCAATAATTTCTTATTGCTACACAAGGGAATTAAGATTTGTTTCATCTTGCTAATATATATACTGTTCTACTGCTAGATAGCCAACCGATGGTTACAGATGATAGCTCGGATTAGCTCCGGAGATTCATGAAACCACACCGATCCAGTAACTTGGTCCGCTGACCTAGCGAGAGCATGAGCTGCCTCGTTACACCATCTACTAACAAAAGGACTAAAGGCATCAGCGGCGATGGTCTTGATGTCGTGCACGATTGCTCCAACATGAGATCTGTCCTGATCTGGAGATTGGAGCTTCCTGATCACACGTAGGCAATCTGAAGCAAAGTCCACCCGAGAAGGGCTTGTTTGGAAGCCTGAAACCCAGTAGAGACTAGTATACCCTGTCTTCCGGTTTCTTTTTCTCAGCACGTAATATATGGTCTTTCTCTTTTCTAGAACGTTTGTTTCCTTTTCCTTAATTCCAGGATTTTTGTTTTCTTTTGCTTGAGATGATGCTCGAGGTGGGGGGAGATCTGTTGTGGGCCACAGGGATGAGTTAGACACATTAAACAATAGCCATCAGATGTGGGTGAGTAAAGCTGAGGAAAGATCTGAGAGGTTAATTTTGATGGAGGCAAGTTTCTGGAGACGTTTCGCTGGGTGCATAAAGGTTAAACCATCTCTAATAGGATGCATTATTTAGGGTGGACATAGAAAAAAATACTTAGGTGCATTATAAAGGGGTATAGATTCCAGCCTAATCCACTGGATCGCAAGTCGTCGCTTCCTCAAATTTCAACGCTGCTATTGCCCCCTCTCCATGCTTCCCATGCCCGATGCGGAGGTCTCCGTGCTTCCCTCCGCCTGATGCCAACCAGCTTCTAGGCGCCACCACCTTCTTCTGTAACTATGGGGATTACAAGCAGATTCAGCACCTCCCTCTCCCTTCTCTAATTTTGAGGATTGCAAGCAGCGCAAAGATTTTCTTCCCCGCTTCTCACGCGAGCTGTGCCGCGTCTCTTCGAGCAAGCAAATCGTCGCCTCCATTAATCTCGAGCTCCATTTCGCCTGTTCCCCTTTGTCTTGTTCTCATCCTTTCTCCATCTCCTCCAAAACCAAACGAGAAGCCATGACGTCGCGGATGGCAGCATCCTCCTGCTTAAGATTGTCACTGCCATCGCAGAGGCAGTCTGGTTCCTGATCTGGTAGGGGTGCGCTGCGCTGTCCAAGCCGATGGCTACCCTACCCGCCTACTACAAATGCACCGCCAAGGGCTTCACAAAGATCAGCGTCAGGTCTAATTATCGATGATTTGTGTTGCAAAACGTAGTCGTTCACTCGTGATCAATCAATAGCATATCAACGAAATTATAAGAATAAGAACAGGTAACACACACAAAGTAGGGGGCATAGGTCTCGCTTTTATTAGATTGATCTCTTGTACAAGGGAGTGCCCAATATATAGTAGAAGATAGTAAGAGATAAATTTGGATTCGCCCACTCATAGAGATAGAGTCTAATCGAATACGGTTACGAATATCTTATCTCATAACACTCTCCCTTGGGTGAATACCACGTAATGCACATGTCTTGTTAAAAACTCCTCCCAAAAACCCTGTGGGAAAAAAGGATGGAGAAAAAAGTATATTGCACTCGCACTCCGTATTATACTAGTTGTCTCATTAAAAACCTTCATGTGAGAAAACTTCAGGAAAACTCACTAAGGGAAAAAAGATTACAACTTATAATCCTCAGGATTTAAAATATGACCTTCAGGATCATGTAAAGGGTCATGGTTCACTTTGCATATCTCTAAGTCGTCTCATTCCAGTGCCATTGACACATCCTTGAAATGTAGATTTTGGCAAGGACTTAGTGAATAAATCTGTAAGATTTTCACATGACTTAGTTTGCAAAATCTTTTCCTCACCATTCTTCTTGAGTTCGTTAGGATAGGAAAGCTTAGAAGCAATATGCTTCGTGATATTACTTTTCGCATAACCCATTTGCATTTATGCAACACAAGTATCATTATCTTCATGATAATTGTGGGGGTATCGACGGTGTAAGACCACATGACTTCTGGATCTGGTTAATCATACATCTCAGCCAAACACATTCACGTGAGGTTTCCTATAAAGCTATAATCTCTGAGTGGTTGGTAGACGTAGCTACCAAGGTCTACTTACACGACCGCCAAGAAAAGTTGTATTACAACAGAGAAACACAAAACCAGTCTTAGATTTGGCACTGTGGGGATCAGACAGATAGCCAACATCCATATATCCCACCATGGTTAAGTCTTGGTTCTTCTGAAAAAACAATCCAAGATCTTGAGTACCTTAGAGGTATCTGAGTAAAGTCTTAACACCAGCTCAATGTCTTCTGGTTGAAGTTGCACTGTGTCTTGCTAGCAAATTTATTGCGAATGTAATATCAGGCCTTGTGCAATTCGCAAGATAAATCAGTATGGGAGTTCAAGTCCTAAAACTTTCTCATTTTCCATCCTTGGTCTGAAAGGGTCTTTATCCACTTCAAGGGATCTTACGACCATGGGGGTTTTTAGTGGATGCGATTTATCCATATTAAATTTTTTTAATGCCTTCTTATTATAGAAGACTGGTGTACAAAAATTTCTTCTGGGAAAATGCTCTAGCTGCAAGCTTAAGCAATATTTGGTTTTACCCAAATCTTTCATCTCAAAATTCCGTCGTGAGGTAAGCACGTGCTTCCTCTATCTCCTCTGTGGTTCCGATGATATTCAGATACATATAACTGAGATGATACAGAATCCATTCTGAGATTTCTTTATGAACACATAGGGGCAATATTCCTTATTCAGGAGGAACTCACTAAGTTAGTTATACCACATTCTCCCCGATTAATTTAATCCGTATAGCGATCTCTTCAGTTTGATGCTATACATGTTGTGATTATTATGATTCGAAATTGTAGCTCCTTCAGGAATTCTTATGTAAATATCCATATCCAGTGACCCATATGTATGAGGTCATTTCATCCATCAACTGCATTGATAAGTTTAAGCTTGCTCCCATTAATATTAAATTTTGGAATGTTACTCCACTCTTTATAAGAGAATATGTTTCATCGTAATCGATGTCGGGTCTCTGCGTGAACCCTTGTGCTACAAGCCTCGCTTTATATCTCACCACCTGGGTATTTTCATTTCTCTTCCGGATGAAAAACCCATTTGATCCTACATGGATCACTTTAGGAGATGTTTGGTCAACGGGATCAAAGCTTTTCTTTTAATAAGCGAGCGCTACCTCAATTGCTTCTTTTCATTTGACCCTATTTGAGCGCTTCTGGCACTCTACCGTGGACTTTGGTTCTGGATCCAGTTTTAACAATTTTAGAGGCAAATGTATGTCGATAATTGTAGTCCTTCTTTTATACAATTCTCCTGTATCACTTCAGGGATATCTCTTTATAAATTTCTTCCAGCTCCTCGTGATTTCCCACAACGATGGAGTCAGGTGTTCATTTCCCAACAGGATTGTGCGCGCAAATATACGCTGGGGTTATCATCTTCAGGATGGATCACTTCAAGGATGTTACCATCTCCAGGATGGGTCACTTCAGTGATTTTCTCAACATCAGGTTGAGCTTCTTCCAATGTCATGGGTAGTGTTCTCATTTGTTCAGTTCTCTACTTCTGCAGATGTCTTCGCGGAATTGAGTCCTGTGCACTTGTAGGCCTCCCCCTCTTTTTATCATGAGGTTCAAGAGTGGGTTCAATATCCTTCTAAGGTATTTCCACTCTTTCAGGTGCATATACTGCAGGTATATGAGATCTTTTCACTCCCTTATGAACAGTGAAGGCATTTGGGAGATTATAAGCTTATTTATTACAGATTTATTATCCTCAGAGATTCAAGTTCGGTCTCTGTAGAGCGTGGATCTAAGGACTCGATATTCTTTAATTTGGTACTTATCTCCTCCTAATGCCGAAAAATGTCCTTAGTACAATCAGCGTACCGAGCCGTGAACAAATCCCCTGTTATAGGCTCTAGGTGTTTAATATTTGACGGAGATTCATAACCTACATAGATCCTCAACTTCCGGTAAGATCCCATGGTGGTACGCTGTGGTGGAGAGATTGGCATGTATACAGTACAACCAAATTTTCACAGATGGAAAATACTTAATTCTTTTCCATGCACTATCTGCAACGGAGAAATTTCATAATGTTCAGTTGGTCTGAGTTGAATTAAACCCGCAGTATGCAGCACTGCATGGCCCCAACAACTGGTGGAAAGCCTATTATTCTGCAAGAGCGGTCAAGCAATAAGTTTTTATTCTTTTAATATAATGATTCTGCAAGGCCATTTTAAGTATGGACATTAGGTACGAGATGCTCTATATTAATTTCCAGAGCCATACAATAATCATTAAATGCTTTTGAGGTAAACTCACTAGCATTGTCAATTCGAATAGACTTAATCCTTTCTTCTGGAAAGTAGGCTCTTAACTTAATAATTTGGGCAATTAATTTTGGCAGAAGCATGGTTCCTAGTATATAAGAGATATACATAGGATCATCTAGTAGAAGCATCTATCAGTACTATAAAATTTCTTAAAAGGAGCCCGACAGGGGTTGAACAGGTCCATAGATATCACCTTGAATTTTCTCCAAAAAATTTAGTGATTCTTCCCTAACTTTTTAGGTAAGAATATCTAAGAATAAGCTTTACTTTAGCATAACCAGGGCATAAGAAAACTTCAGGTCTAGGAAAGTCTTTATGCTATGGCTAGCAGAATTATAATTATTCTTCTCATAATATTCAACTCAGGGTAACCCACTCGATCTGCTAGATCTTAAATTTTTCTGGGTTTTCATCGCAATACAAACTTCAGATTTTTTATGTGTGCATAGTATAACCCGGAGGAGAATGTATAAAGTTTTTTAAGCACACATTTATTATACCCATTAAACTTAGTCATGAGTAGGTATTCTGTACCATCCTCATTCTGTCTCTATATAGAAATGATTTTAGACCAATGTCTTTAAAACTTAAGGGAGTACGACTGGACTCAGGGTAAAATATGGCATTCTTCAAGTGCCAACTATGTAAGTATCACTTCTGGCGATAGTCATAATATTTTCAATTCACTTAGTGTGGTACAACTGTCTTTTAGACAGATTTTCTCCTCCGCAATCGGATTATACTTTGTTTTATATTTGAAGTATGATTTAACAATCAAACAATTGTTGCATCTGGAACAAATTATATAATATAGAACAAACATAGCACAATTAATCAAATATATGAAAAATATCAATTTATTCAATTTTTGAATTATAGTCGCTCAACAGGAGCGTAGACCAAATGTTCATTCAGGAACTAGGGCTAAACTGATAAGAAGACATAAGGAATATGTGACATCAACTTAGCAAAGTGAAGGGATATTTAGGAGACTAATCGAGGTCTCCATATGAGATGTAGGTGCCCTCCTGGAACTCTTTGAACTCAATAATTTCAAGAATCATATCATCACACTTCTCAACATCCGTATCAACAACAGGTTGAACGGTGAAGTATGACTTAATATTATTTCCTCGGGTCTTATTTAGTTTCCAGTGGATTGCATGTAAAGGTCTACCATATGCTTCGAGATGCGATAGTTGCATGACCAATGGCCAGTGCATCCATACATAAAACAGGGTTACTCAGGGTTTGCAGCCTTACTTCTGGAAGTCCTTGGCCCTTTAACTTCATTTTTCCACTATGAATTGCCTCTTCCCCTATCTAATCTGTTATTCTTCCACTGATCCCCTTTATTCCATTAGCCCTTTCTGCGGCCATGGCTATTGCTAGCCTGCTGTGCATTTGCATGTGCTTCGGGCATTGCAAGACTCCCATTAGGAAGTACGTGATGATTCTTCACTAGGGGTTCATCATGCTTTTCTACTTCTAGCAAAATACATATAAGTTCAGAGTACTTCTGGTACTTGGCATGATGATACTATTACAGCAGTATCCTCATATTGGGGTGAAAGGTGCATAATATCTTGTCGATCTTTTTAGCATTGGTAACTTTCTGGTTACATAATGTTAGATCAGTGACAAACTTATGTATAACAAAAATTATATGCTGCCACAGCCTTTAGAATCCTGAAAACGCGGGGGGATCTATTCGCAATGTGCTGGTTACATATTTTCCTTTAGGGAATTCAAAAGTACCAGCTAGTCATCTTTCATCAACTATTTGGGTGCCTTAGGAGGTGCAGAGCCGTACATCTAGCGGCTTCGGGAAGGGTAGGGGTATTAGCTTCAGGCTGGGAAAATAGTAGCTCCAAAAGATCGAGCTATCAGATTAATCTTAGTATTCATTGCCCAGGTAAGGTAATTGTTGCCATTCAGGGCAAGCTTAATAAGTTCCCTCTTTGCGATGTCCAACATATCCTATTTCTATTTATGCAAAATTAATTTTACTACTGGTAAAATCATTATATTGCATGCTCACTCTTCAATCAGTAAAGCTTGGTCTATATCTATTTAGTAAATAATTATATAAAATTTTCCAGAATTTTTCTAGCAATTTTCATGACTTTCTGCTAATTGTTTAGCAATTTTCAGAATTACCATATAACACAAAAATAAATTTCAACATATATCAATATGGAATTATGCTAGGACAATAAATCCAGATATATGGAGCTTTCAATATACTCTATAAAATTTTCCTAACATTTTTCATACTTTTCTAATAATTACCAAGCAATTCTCAGAATTACTAAGTAACAGAAAATAAGGTGTCCAGCACATATAAACATGAAATCATGCTAAGGAAAATAATACATCAACGTGACACTAATCAATGGGTCATATATAATTGTCCATAATTTTCTAGCATTTTCTGTTAATAACCAAACAATTTTCAGAATCACTTAAATAACAGAAAATAAATTTCTGCGCATAATAAATATGGCATAAAGTTAGAAAATAAACCCAGAGTATGAAATTTCCAAAGATGTGCTAAACCCAGCCTATCCGGTGCCCTTATGGCCCATATGGCCAGCCGGCCCGTTCGGCAAAAGGGGCCACGGGAGGCTAGGCCGGCCCATCCGGCAAAAGAGGCCCACGGGCGGCTAGGGTTAAAGAAAACCCTAGCTGCCACTTAGATGTTCCTGGGCGGCCCTTCGCGAAGGCCATTGGCGAGAGGTCCGATGGCGGCTGGCGAGCAGGTGAGTTGCAGCGCTCTGGCACGGCGGTGGCCGGTGGCGAGTGGCGCACGGGTGTGGCGGCGGCCGACGGTGGGTGAGCGGCAGGATTATGGCCCAAAGTGGGTGAGCAACAGGCTCTTGGCCGACGGCGGGATAAGGCACGCAGGGCCGACCGGGACGGCAAGGTCGAGGGCGCGCGATGGGTCGAGCCGTAGCGGCGCGTCGCGAGGGATGACCGGACGGCGGCCGAGGACGACGGCGAGCGAGCCGCAGCAGTGGCATCGGCCGTGAGCGGTCATGATAGTCGTCGCAGCGGGCACGGGCGTTGTCCGGGCACAGCACCGCCGCTAGGTGCTTCGGGCAAAGCGGGCTCTCCGAGCGGGCGCTACGTGGGTGTGGCATCTCGGGCGACGCACGCTTTGGGCGCGGCGAACGGTAGTGGGAGCCAAACCGGCCGGCGCACAGTGCGACTGCGGGCTGACGAACAACGGCGCATCAACTGCCGATGAGCAACGGCGCGACAAGGAAACAGCGCGCCAGCGAACGAAACCGGATGAATTTTTTCTTATTTGATGATGAGCAGTAACAACATGTATGCTATGAATTGATGTGATGATCTACCGGATCAACGATTACATAGAAGCGCTTACGTAGGGCTTGATGTAGGATGATCGCGTGTAGCAAGATGAAATTCGATGCCGTGTAGATTATCGTAGGCAGACAGACGATCACGATCGGTAGCCTCGGTAGAGTTTCGTGCTGATAACGTGTTGTAAAACGTAGTCGTTCACCCGTGATCAATCAATAGCATGCAAATGAAATCACAAGAATAAGAATAGATAGCACAAACAAAGTAGGGGGTATAGACCTCTCCCTTTTATTAGATTGATCTCTTGTACAAGGGGGTGCCCTATATATAGAAGGTAGCGAGAGATAAATTCGAATTTGCCTCCTCATAGAGATAGTCTAACCGAATATAATTACGAATATCTTATCTCATAATAATTTGTATGTGTATTTGTGTTCTAGTTTTGATTTGATTGTTGGGAATATTCGGATGAAAAATTCTTGATGCGATTGATTTTTTTTGTTTTCCTTCGGAATTCTCCCACAAAGTTTCTTGATTATTTTTTTCTACTATTTTGAACTGATAAGATTCCCCCGCTCCACCCAAATGCAGAAAGGGATTATTTTCTCAGTGAGATTAGTTTCCACGGGGTTTGAAGTTAGCCACCAGAAATTCTATTCGGGTTTTTCCCTTCGTGACCAGCGGTAGTAGGTGCGACGGTAACAAGGTTAGTGTTGGGGCGCCGGCGCGATTGTCGAGTTAGGGATGAGTACCTTGAGGGTGCCCGGAACTGTTTGGTACTTCACAATTTGGTATAATTCATGATAAATTATGCTATTTTATGTGAAGTTCTTCTACATTCTAGATACAGGTCCTAACCTTCATTAAGCAAAAAAGTTCCGTAGAACTTTTACTCTCACTATTCCTACACATTGGATCTAAAACAAAACGGCACAACCAAAATATCAGAACTGAATTCTACCAGGCAAACTAATCCCTGCAACTCTTTGTGGTCACCATTGAAACTGCTTTTCACAAAAGCCAGTCTGCTAAGAACATGAAACACCACCACCACCAGCAGTCACATATAGTTAGATGCAAAATAATTGGGCAAGATTTTTCTTGTTCAATGGCTATCAGTTTTCTTCTGGGGGAAAAATGACACTACAAGCAATGTTCTTCTACAAAGTGCACTTGTCAAGTTTCTGATCGTAAAAAGGGAACTTCATAATGGGAGAACTAATAAATCCTGGCCACGGCGCCAAGGCCACCTCTTCATCCTCGCCATCTAGAGCTCGTCCTGGAAAGGGCATTGCAAGGGATGAGTAAACAGGGACAGGAGAAGAATGCTTGATCAGAAATGATAAAATGCGTGGAAAAGGGAGCAACTTACATGCTTCTCATCATCAGAATCCTTGCCATCCTCTGTATCGGACTCAGCCTTATCATCTTCAGCCTTGTCCTCGTCCTCAGCATCCTCATCCTGAGTAAAAGTACAAGTTGAAGTTAGGTAAAGTTCATCAGGTATGACTTGAGGAAGAACAGAGAGATGCAAATCTTACATCTAAGTCATCGTCATCCTCATCAGCCTTGGCAGCTTCCTGGTAAAAGGGAAACATTGCTAATCAATAACCAATTCATTCACAAGGACACGAACCACAAATAATAGCAATTAAGGAAAAAGAGAGATTTTCAATCACTAGAGAGAAGTTACGCTAGTATTGACAGCCAGAACACATGCCACAAAAAGATAAACGGCAGAACCAGGTGCTACCATCAGTTAAACTTCTGCTCTCATTTTGGTATAGTGGGGATATAGTATTGATGGTTGCGACACAGGTACATTTGTTTACATTTAATTAAGCATATAACATTCTGCCGGACCATCAGGAAGCTATGACATATGTACCCAAACACCCAGGAAAACTAGTGCCCATGTCAACAAAGACAGATATAAATGATAAAGACAACAAAGACAACAACATGCATCAATAACCAAGATGCCATCACAAAGACAATCATACAGCGGTTGATACCCAACATTATATGGTTAATGACTTTACCTCCTCTTCCTTCTTTTTCTCAACCTCATCAAAAGCAGCCTTCTCAGCCTGTAAGATTGGCATTGTTAGCACGTGTTGGATCAACCATCAAATGACTATGTGATAAATGTTGGGTGAAGGGCAACATACATCCTTGTGCTTGCCCCAGGTCTCTTCAGCGAATGTCTTGGCCAACTCAGGGTCATCAGTGATGAGAATATTGTCAAACAAAGTTCCTGATTTAACCTGTAGACATAGAAGAAAAAACGGCATAACTAACTGTGTTTGTCTTTCTGAGCAGGATCAAGGAATAAGTGAGTATTCAGCACCAACCTGCCACAGCTCAATGCCAATGTACTTCAGGCTGTCAAAAGCATAGATGTGTGGATCATCCTTAAAGTCTGAAGCACAAAGGAATCATTTGAGCATGCATATTTCACTAATTGAACAGTAATCAGACACCAGGTTCAATTTCAGGAAAATATACCTGGGTTGTCAACCATAGGTGCCTTCCATTTACCCTGGTAGTTAGGGTTCTTGATTTGCTGGCAAATGAAACAAGTTAATGTCAGAAATCAGAAACATATTGCTGATTTAAGTGTTTCTTTGCGTAGGTAAACAGAACAGTCGTACATTTTGCTTCCATGGTCCCTTGTACTCCGGGTTTGGAATGGTTGGGGCAGTCCATTCGCCATCTTCCTCATCGTCCCAGTCCTCAGGCTGCACAAAGTGCATCAAAGAATGTAAAAACCAATGTTATTATGGTTATATAACGTATAGAGTGAATTATAAAATTAAGTACCTTCTTAGCATCAGGATCAGGAATTTCCTTGGGAATATCATCATAGCCCTGGAAATGATAAATTATGAGTCATATTGCATAAACAAAGAACATACAGCTCCTTTGTAACTTCTCTTAAAAAAATTTAGATATTCCTAACTGATTAAGAGATAGCAAGCAGTTAGTCATATAGTGTAAAAAGCTCTTCTGATCTGGTAATGTTATCACTTTTCACTTTGTTATTCATATACATGATGATAGTATTTACATGGTAGCAACAAAGGAAATACTACCTCTGGCTTCTTGTCCTCAGGATCAGGAATGTGTTCCTTGTCATCCCAGTCCTCTGGCTGCAATCATCAAGTCATTATCTAAGTTAACTCTTGAAGAAGAGTGAGCAAGACAATTCACACAAACAGTAAGCAATCTCTAAAGCATACTTTCTTAGCCTCTGGGTCCTTGATTTTCTTCGGAGGAAGAATATCCCAATGGTCATAGATGCTGCCAGTTTGCTTCTCAACATTATCAATGAGAATGGTGTACGTAGCATCGGGACGGATGATCAAAGTGTACACATGTGATAACTGATCAGTCTCGCAAGGCACATCCTTCTTGATCAAATGGTTTTTGCCATCCTTAGTAAGGATAGAGTGAACCTTCTTGGTGCTGTACCCACAGATATCTGGTCCAAACATAATGCTGCAGTACAAGAGTACGAGTTATTTAACTAATAATCATAAGAATAGGCAGGATCAGAACATGAACATAAGAAAATTGTTACCTATAAGGTGTGTCCCCGCCAAATTTCTTCTGGTCAACATCACCACCAAGCAATTTGACATAGCCACCACCACAATCAAGCTTCTGCTCATGCTTTACAGAGAATTGTAGCACCAGGGTCTTATCCTTGTTGCTGAACTCAGGGTACTCCGCTGAAATAGCATAGAACCTGTAGTCCTCAGAGGTTTGGATACCTGCAACAAGAAACATGGTTTGGTAAATGATAATAGAAAATCACCAAGGTATGTTTCTGAAAGAGGTTATGTAGGGTTTTCCAATTCACCTTTGTCCTCGGGATCTCCATTCCATTTTCCAGATGTGTGGTTCCATTCACCCGCCATGTTCTCATCCTTCTTCCAATCGGACGTGACCCACCGACTGTCCCAACCATCTGAGAACATAACAAAATCCATTTAAACAACGAAAAATTACATGTACAGTATATCTTATGCAGAACCAGTAAGAATGTAGGATCAAAAGTCAAGCAAATGCTTAAATTGTTACGAGATACACTTTCACATTTTGTAGCACTGACAAATTTTGACAGGCAGCAATGCAGGTTCTCATCCGTCCTAATGATGGATCATCAGACAAATACCATATGAAAGACCCAAAAACCGAAACGCTAACTGCAAAAGGTACAACTGCCGTATTTAGACAATTGATAAGATTACTAGCGCATTAATATGATAAGTGATGGCCATCGCAAACGCCAATTCCTACTAACATGCATCTAAGCACAAGCACTAAGCAAAAGCACTACCCTATGCAGATCATAAACTTAAATCATATTCAGGTTAAATAGATGAACACTCAGAGAAAACGAATAAACAGTCAACATCGTATACAATAGACAGACCGAACACGAAACACCACCAAGCCAGGAACGTAGAAGTGTTTCATTTCGCCAGTACAAATGCCGTAAAATTCACCACAATATACAACCGAATACGGACAATAGCTCTGAGATCAAATGTCTGCACCTCCATGACACAGAAAAGAAGAATCGAAAATTTTAGAACCTGAGTCAACTCAGCCACGGAGCCACCACCCTAGCAGATCCCACTAACCAAGCCGCAAACTACAACACGAAATCCAAACTAACAAATAACGTAATAAAGCAGATCGAGACACTGAACACTCGCAGTGGACGCCATTAGATCCCACGAGCAAATGCACTCCAGTATCCAGATCAACATAACACAATCAGATCCTCCAGATCACAGCAGCAATCATCCAAAAATGGCAGACAAAAATCAAAATACTAACCAATTCGACCCGAAAAAACACTAGATCCCTAACCACCAACACGCTCCCAAACGGCTAAACCCCACAGATCCGAACAAACCAGCACCAACAGCTCAACACGCCACCCACTCGCTCCTCCCTAGATCCAAGACAAGCCGCGCAACACAACACACTAGATCAGATCGTACGGGATAGGATGGGACGGGATCGAGGCGAGCGATCACCTTCGAACTTCTCCTGGAAAAAGACATCGGCAGCGACGGAGGCGAGCGAGAGCGCGAGCACGACCGCTACGGCACAGGAAGACCCCCTCCGGATCGCCATCTCCGGCGACGTCGACCGGAAACTTCTTGCAGCTTCCGATCCGATCTAAACCTCCTATCGGTTGCAGCGAAGCGCGAACGGAATGACCCGTGCTCGCTGCTTAATAGGGAGCGGCGAGCGGGTAGTGGGTGGGTTTAGGGTTTCTGCTCACCCACCTAGTGGGCTTACCGCGACGTAATGTAGAGCTGACCTGTGGGGCCGGGGAAGGTGACGGTAAGGGCGGCCTCCACGGTGGAATGGGTGGCCCGCGGAGGATCGCCAATGGCGCGCGTGGGTTTGGGGGCTCGGCCATTGGGAGCGTGCCACCTGGAAATTTCGACGTGTTTGGTTGGTTTGGAGAGGTGCGGGATTGTCGCTCGCGCTAGGCGACGGCAGCTGGAAATAGTAAAATGCAAGAGAAAATTGGCTAGTTATACACAAATAGACTGCCCGTGCCAAACATGCAATGACACAAATACTAGATTATGTCAAGTTGAACTATACGTTGAGATATGATAGGACTCTAGGTCCTCATTGCTCAATTATGTTTAGATTATATCTCGTTGAGGGTAAATCCGAATCTATTACATATAGGTTTTTACTATAAATATAAATATATCATCTCATTATACAAGAGAATCAATCTAATATAAAGGAAAAGGTTGTTATCTACTAGAAATCATATGTAAATTCGAACCACGTAAGTTAATCGCATCTAAACAATTTTTAATCTTAATTGTCTAGATTACTTGTTAATCTAATTGAAAAATAAGAGCTTTGTAGTACTGTTCATGAAGAAAATTAAGATTTATATGTCACCAGCGCCTGCAGCGCTGCTACCATACCGCACCAACACCCGCCCTACAGCTGCGCCGTTCGCCACGCGCTTCCACGCTAGCCTAAAGTTGTGCCTGCCCGCCGTCCTAGCAGCCATCGCACTTGTGTACCGCGTGCCAGTATCGCTGGCTATGCTCGCCGGTTGTCGTAGTTGCATAACCTCACCGTGCCGTGCACCCACTACACAACTGCCCTGTTGCACAGCCATTTGGCCTCACCAGCCTGACACCAGCCACCAGCCTAGGCCACACTCGCATGGCATCAGTGCCCACATGGGTTGCGCTCTAGCCGTGCTCGATGGCTGAGCAGCCCCCTTCCGCATCCGCACCCGTCGACTCGACACCGCTCCGCTCCCGTCGGCCCGAAGCAGTGCTAGTGCTCACGCCCACTGACCTGGGTTCGCATTGGCTCCGGCGCCCGCTTGCGCTCCCCTGCACCACGCCATGAGCCCGCCGCGCAAGCCGTCGTCCGGCGCATCCTATATGCAAAGACATCACATCGCCGTGTTCTAGGCCACGGCAGCCAACTCGCACGGCCCAGAGGCCATCCAACCCAATTGGTTTTTTTGGAAAGAAAAGGAAAAGGAAAATAACAAAACGGTGATTTTGTGATTTAACCTCCGAAGATTTATTAAATTTTGGCCGGCCATGGAAATTTTATTTCAGGACAGTTTCATGAAATTCTAAAAAATAGTTAATAAATTTTGGAAATTTTATATGAAAACCTATAAATTAATTTTCTAGGTATATGGGTTTCCATGAACTTGTTTAACCTCAGACTTAGCACATATTAGAAGCTTTATATCTCTGGGTTTATTTTTCTTGGCATAATTTCTTGTTTATTTATGCTGAATTTATTTTTCTGTTATTTGGTAATTCTAAAAATTGCTCTAAATTAGTAGAAATTATGAAAGATGCTAGGAAAATTCTAGAAAATTTTAGATAACTATCTACTATATATACGAAACTTTACTAATTAAAGAGTGAGCATGCAATATATTGTTTTTACCGGCAGTAAACTTCAATCTTGCTTGCATATAGGACATGTCGGACATCGCAAAGAGGGAATTTACTAAGCTTGCCCTGAATGGCAGTAATTACCTGACTTGGGCAATGGATGCCATGATCAACTTGACAGCTCGATCTCTTGGAACTGCCATCACTCAACCTAAAGCTGATGCCCCAATTTTTTCCAAAGCCGCCAAGTGTGCAGCCCTACACTTCCTAGAGCACCATCTCCATCCAAACTCGAAGACCAAATATTTGATGGAGGAGGATCCGCTGGCACTATGGAATTTTCTGAAGGAACGATATAACCAGTAAAGATCCGCCCTGCTGCTAGAAGCACAACACAAATGGACCCCTGTGCTTTCAGGATTTTAAGACCGTGGTAGCATATAACTTCGCCTTGTACAAGATTATTACCAAATTTACATTCTGTAACCAGAAAGTTAATAATATTGAAATGATAGACAAGGCATTGTGCACATTTCATCCTAATATGTGGATATTGCAGCAACAATACTTTCATATCAAGTACTAGAAGTACTATAAGCTTATCTGCATTTGCTAAAAACAGAAAAGCATGATGAATTCCTAAGAAAGAATCATCACGTCCTCTCTAATGAGACACATGCAATGCCCGAAGCACATGCAAATGCTTAGCAGGCTAGCAATAGCCATATCCGCGGAAAGAGCCAATGGCATAAAGGGGGAAATGGAAGAATACCAGAATATAGAAGGGAAGAGGCAAGCCCAAGTGGAAAAGTATAGGTAAAGGACCAGGGAGCTTCCAGAAGCAAGACTTAGACAACAAGGCTGTAAACCCTGTATAACTTGCTTTAGGTGTGGATGCACTAGCTATTGGTCGCGCAACTACCGCTTCCCAAAGCATTTGAGACCTTTACATGCAATTCATTGGAAAAGTTGATAAGACCGAGGGGAAAAAAATTGAGGCATACTTTACCATTCAACCTGTTGTTGACACGGACGCTGTAAAGTATGATGATATGGTTTTTGATCCTATTGAGCTCGAGGAGTCCCAAAAAGACACCCACGACTCATGTGGAGACCTGAATTAGTCTCCTCAATATTCCTTCACTTTTCTAGTTGATGTCACATTTTTCTAATGAATCTCCACTATCAGTTTAGTCTTAGTTCCAGAATGAATATTGGTCTACGCTCCTATTGATCAATTATCATTTAAATAAATTATTATTTTCCAAGATATTTGATTTATTGTGCTATGTTTATTCTATATTTTGCAGTATGCTCTGCTGTAACAATTGTTTGATTGTTGAATCATACTTCTAATATAGAACAAAGTAATATCCAATAGCAGAGAAGGAAATCTGTCTTATAGACAGTTGCACCACAAATTCAATTCTTAGAAAAACTAAATATTTTCAGACTTTAACTAAGAAAACTAAAAATATCATGACCATCATCGAAAGTGATGCCCTCAATCTTGGCACTGGAACAACCATCATAGTTTTCCCTATGGGTACTCGAATAATAATGGAGGGTACTCTATTGTACCCTGAGTCCATTCATACTCTATTGAGTTTCAAAGATATCCATCTGAACGGTCTCCACATGGAGATAGAAAATGAGAATGGTATAGAATACCCACCCATGACTAATTTTTGACAGGTGCAATAAACGTGTGGTTTAAAACTTCCTTCCTTCTCATTTGGGTTATACTATATATACTATCGACGATCGGGATCGTCTGACCGCAAGAGGAAGAGGGTATGGTGTAAGAGTGGAACCTGAGATCGTGCTCGCCAGGGGAGGAAACCTGATCGTTGCTAAGGATGAGAATAAGAGAGCGGTTGATATGAAGAATTATACTGGTTCGAGCCCCTAGCATGGGTAACAGCAGTACTCCAGTCTTGCCCGGGGGCGTAAGATAGACGATGATGTAATGTAGTTGAATACAAGGGGTGCTCGAGCTGAGGTCGAGTACCAATCCTCTGTGTTGTGTTGCTTCTGTCCCTCTATCTCTTGTCCTTTTGTCCCACGCAGGGGAATGTTTTATACCTCTAATACAGACTGTTGTAAGAAATGGCTTTGCCAAGAAAACTCGGGATCGTGGAGTTAAACTCATATCTGGGGCGTAGTAAAGTAGGGTGGTTACTGCTTCGAAATTGTAGTCTTCATGTTTGGCTTGTGAAGGACCGAGATGGCGAACAGAGGGGGGTGAATGGTCGCAAATAAAATTTCCCCCAAAATACTCCAATAAAAACCTCGACAAGATCGCTCAAAGAAAATCGTGAAAAACCTGAAAAACTAGACAACTATGTGTACCCCAAGCTTGCATTGATAAGTACCATAAAATATGTGGGGATTTTTGAGTCACAATACTGGTTGTCTAGTGTCCAAGATAAAGAGGAATCAATTCAAACTCTTGCTTTTAGAAAGGACATCAAATCAAATCACAAAAGTCACTTTCAGAAAAGCAAAAGCAGAATTTCCAGAACTTGTCCTCAATTTGCACAGGAGGTTGGTGGGTTTCTGCAGGTCAAAATTTTTTGAGAATTTTTCTCCCTATGAGCATCAGAGTTTTAAAGAACTCCACCAAATTTCTCCTCAAAAAGCCATACATAAAAAACAGGAAAAATCTAAGAACACAGTCTGGTCAAGAACTTCGAGCAGAAAGTTTGGGGCTCAGTTTTCACCTCATGGCGCCCAAACGGTGCAACAAAAGAACTCCAAAATTTTTCTGCAAGTGGATATCAGAGTCACACACCTCCTCCAACAAGAATCACTTGAAAAAGATTTTTCTAGATTTTTATAGAAATCAAACACTGACTACTGCGCGAAAAACAAGTTCTGAACAAAGTTGGAACTTGAAAGAAAAGATGTTCTCTACTCAATCCAAGAGTGAAAAAGAGATGTAAAACCATATGAACACACTCAAAACATCCAAGATCAGCAGCATTTAGAAGGAGGGGAGGCAAATCCAAATTACATGAAAGTAAATTATAGAATGTAATTATGAAAACTAAAAGCTGAATTTAAATTGCGTAAAGTAAAGACATAATGTAAATGCGCAAAATAAATTCAGAGGTGGATGGATAAAAATTTCATTTCTGGAAGGAGAGGTTACAAAGCCTCACTTTCATGTGGGCAAAGCTCAAAGGAGCATTCACAAACCTCATAAACCATCCAACTCATCACTACCGCGTCCATACGACCGGTACTGCTACTCCTAGCAGAGACAACTCAAAATGCTTCATTTTGAAAATTAATCCAAATCAAACTCAAACTTGAGCACACCTTGCTCAAATAAAGTCAAATACTCATCACAAACATGGATGGACCTCCACATGGTCCTTCAATCTCCCCCTTGATGAGTATATTGACAAACCACACAAAAAGGCATAAATTTGAGTTTGAAGAAAATGAAGAAGAAATCAATTTTTAGTTGTAAAGTCAAACTTGGTCCAAAGATAGAAATTAGAACCATGACCAAGTTGACGAAGAGGAATTTAAATTTTAGAGTTAAATTTAAGAAAGAGCAAGTTTTCAATAAAAACTCTAAAATCCAACTAAACATGTCAAATGTGATTATGAGATTATGATCCAACAGAAGTAGTAGCATAGTTTTACAAAGATCATAATAACCAAATAAGCATTCACATTTTTATCTTTTTAGTGAGCCTTTTCTACGTTTTCTCCCCCTTTTGGCAATATAGGCATCAATTTTTTTTTATGTATGCATGAAATGCAATCGAAAGAGCTTTGAAGATTATCCAATTGATCAAAATGGAAGGATATTACACCAAGCTTGTCAATTTTAGAAGATGACTAAACTAAGACATGTCCAAGTGCTAATACGAGCTTAGTTTTGAATATTTCATTTTTAGCAAGATTTGACAAGTGCAACACTTAGCTTTAGTTTCAAAAATAGAAGAATAGCCACTCTAAGGATCAAAAGGAAAACCTAGAGTTCAACCTACTCAACACTTTGGGGAATCTAGAAGAGCATATAAGGTCCTTCGGGCTCATTTATCACTTAATGCAAATTTTGATTTATCATCATACAAGACATAGCGGGGTGCAAATGTTTGACATTATTTGCATTCTTTACCCACATATGTCTTTGTTTTTAATTTATTTGCATTTTCTTTTGACAATCATTGACTCAAGCCGTATGCGACCATCTCAAGATGAACTCTTAAGAGGATGGTCTAGGTCAAACACGATGTATTCCAAGTTCATCCCAAGTGCAATGGGAAGCGGTCTTGTGAATGCAAGGTGTTGAGTCATATGTGCACAAGAAGAGTCAATTTTGTTTAATTTTCATTTTTAGCACAATGATTCATGAGCAATTGAAGGACTCTAGCATGGATCAAACTAGTTTCACCCAAGTTGCTATAGGGACTCTAGAGAACTCCAAAATTTCTCAAATTATGGCACAAACCTCTAGAGAAGAAACCTAGCAAGTAAAAACTACAAGTTTCATCAAGTTTTTCATTTAAGACTTTTTTCATTAGCAAGTTAAATGAACTTGGACATATCTGAGCTAGTGATTTCCTCCATATGATGCAGCATGGTGTATAGCATGAAGAAGAAATCAATTGCATAATAGACAAAGCTCATTAAACAGGAAATGCAGTCTATATGCAATGCACGAACAGATTCCCAAACTCCCCCTCAACAAATGAATCAATTTTAAGCTCAAACCTGGTTAAAGTTGAGTTATTATCAAGATTAGGCACAAAGAAAAACCTAATGAACTCAATAATATCAGAAAAACAGAATGAGGAGAAGAAGTCGAGAAACTGCAAAACTGGATGGCTATAGAGCATAGAAAAGATATAAGAGACTCACTACGGCTTAGACTCGCTCTTATCTTCCCAAAGGATGACATAGGGAAGGCGACTCTAGATCCCAACTAAGGAGTGCACATGCACTGCCTACCCGGAGGCCCAATACCTGCTAGACTTATAAGACTGTGAGGGAACTCAACCTAAAGAGAAGAGAGAACAGCTAATCACGCATGATAGCAACCTAAAGCACAAGATAAGAGGTCCATGGAAGGCATGCCAGAAGTCTAAGTGAGTGAACTCAACCCAAGAAAACAAGCCCAAAGTCACCCAAAAGAAATACAAAGAAAAGAAAAGCTAGAAGAAAACATATAATACATAATATACAAACCAGCTCCCCCTCACGAAAGGACGTAAGGGCTCACGACTCCAAGCTCATTCCTCAAGGCAACAAATCTGGAGCTATCCAAAGGCTTGGTGAAGATATCGGCTAATTGAAGGTCACTCTCTACAAACTGAAGCGCGATATCTCCCTTCTCCACATGGTCTCTAAGGAAGTGATATCTAATATCAATGTGTTTGGTCCGGGAATGTTGCACTGGGTTTTTAGCAATGCAAATAGCTGAAGTGTTGTCACAGAAAAGTGGCACACTCTCTATCTCTAACCCATAGTCCCGTAAGGTCGATCTCATCCAGAGCACTGCTCACAAAGAATCGGTCAACAACATACTCGGCCTCGGTGGATCAGGCAACCCCAAACTGCTTCCTAGATGACCAAGAAACAAGAGAAGTGCCAATGAATTGGCAAGAGCGAATTGCTCTTCCTATCTATCCTCTGACCAAAGAAAGTCGGCATCGGAAAAGGCTCTAAGAGATAGACAAGAAGACGAAGAGTACCAAATACCATAATCGGTGGTAGCACGAAGGTACACAAGATGCGCTTGACCGCTGGGCGATGAGAGGCGCGAGGAGAAGCTTGAAATCGAGCGCACGGACACACAAATAAATGTATGTCCTACTCGAGTAGTGAGGTACAAGAGGGAGCCGATCATGCTCAAACTCCTTTTGATCAAGAGGCTCACCATCCTCATCGGGCTCGAGGACAGCGGTGGTGGCCATAAGAGTCATCACCGGCTTCCCATCGGACATATCGAGCGCCTCGGAGGTCACGTATACTTGCCTTGATGCAAAAAATACCCTCCGAGTGCGCTTGATTTGGAAGCCAAGAAAGTAGCTCAACTCGCCCATCATACTCATCTCAAACTCTGTGCTCATCACCTCGAAAACCGAGACACAAGCGAATGAGATGAGCCACCAAAATGATATCGTCCACATAACCGGACAAGAAAAAATAAGACTCATGGTGTCGATGAACATAGTTTTATCTACTATGCCCATTTTGAAGTCATGGTGAGAAGATAAGACTTGAGCCTCTCATACCATGCTCTGGGGGCCTGCTTGAGTCCATACAAAGCTTTGGAGAGCTTGTATACATGACTCGAAACTTGGGGTTCTCGAATCACGGAGGTTGTTTGACATAAACCTCTTCCTCAATATAGCCATTGAGGAATGCACTCTTGACATCCATTTGATAGAGCTTGAAGCCTTGGGATGCAGAGAATGCAAGCAGGATCCTAATAGCCTCTAGTCTAGCTACAGGGGTAAAGGTCTCCTCAAAGTCAAGACCCTCAACCTGAGAAAAGCCCTGTGCAACTAGCCTAGCCTTGTTGCGAATGACAACCCCATCCTCACTCTGCTTGTTTTTGAACACCCACTTGGTCCCAATGATATTATGATCAGATGGGGGCTCGACAAGCTGCCATACCTTGTTCCTCTCAAAGTTCTCAAGTTCCTCATGCATAGCATTAATCCACGATTCATCGGATAATGCATGAGAAACATCCTTCGACTCAAAGGAGGCAACAAAGGCAGAGTGGAGGCAGAAACTGGACAAACCTAATTTTGAGCGAGTGACCCACTCAAACAGATCACCAATGATCTGATCAGGTGGATGAGCTTTCTGGATATGTCGGGGAGGACCAGAAGCAGAAGTGGCCTCTACCTCATGCACAGAAGAGGTAGGAGCAGAGCCACTAGCTGAAGGAGAGTCGAAAGGCAAGGACTGATCTCCCTGAGGTGAAGAAATGGAAACAGGAGGCACCTCAGGTGAAGAGGGGACTGGATCCGGTGGAACACCATCATCTCCATCATCCTCATCTTCTACAAAGATGGTCTCGGAGGGATAAGAAGAGCCTAAAACATCAGGTCTAGCTCCTGGGCTAGCCTCATCAAAGGTCACATCACAGGTCTCTATGATCCTATGCGCACCAACACTCCAGACCCTATAGCTACGAGAAGAAGTCGAGTAACCTAGAAAGATACCATCAGAAGAGCGAGACTCAAACTTATCTAGGTTGCGGACTTCAAGATAAAACACTTGCAACCAAAACGCGAAAATGAGACACACCGGGCTTTCGCCCATACCTCAACTCATAAGAAGTGCGATGCGGATGTGCTCTCAAAACACGCGATTAGAAACATGGCAAGCAGCTATAGCCTCATTAAAACTTCCTAGGAGTATTGTACTCATCTAGCATTGTCCTGGCCATCTCAACCAAGGTCCTGTTCTTCCTTTCCACTACGCCATTCTCACGAGGCGAGGGAGAAGAGAACGATGCTCTAAACCGCTTCCACACGAAACTCTCAAAGTAGGAATTTTTGAACTCCGTGCCATTATCATCTGCAGATAGCTCGTAATGCACAGGGGAGCTCAATAGACAACCCATCTTGACCAAACCCTGAAGTGAGAAAAGTCTCATCCTTCGAGGCCATGAAGAATACCCAAGAGTATCTAGAGAAATCATCAACGATGACAAGAACATACCACTTCCCTCCTGCCGATCGCACTCTAGCCGGACCAACAAAGGTCCATATGTAAAAGCTATCCGGTGCATCACCATCACTCTGGATCGGAGGATGAGAATCGATAACGATCTTGCCATGTCGGCAAGGAGAGCAAACTAAGTCTTTGACCATCTTGAGTTTGGGCAAACCCGAATGAGATCGTGGTCGCTAACTCGGGTCAAATGATCAAAACCAATGTGACCAAGTCTCCTATGCGGAAGGAGAGATCACGGACTCGAAGCAATCAAACATCGAAGAGAGTCTCCGAAGAAGCGGAAAAATCAGCACGAAAGACTCTACCAAATCTAGAAATCCCTCAAACTAACCCTCCTGATGAATCAAGAATTCTACAGGCATTACTCTTGAAGCTTCCCTCGAAAGAGTCATCAATAAGCTGAGAAACAGAGAGCAGATTGTATTGCAGCTTACTTACTAAGGCAACATCTTTAATGCAGATGGTACCTTTAGCAATGACTCTACCTGAAGATGCATCCCCAAAAGTGATTAACTCATCACCGGGGGCTCGGACTAGGGAAGAGAACCAACGAGAATCTCTGGTCATATGATGAGAACAACCGGAGTCAACAATCCAAACATCGCCCTTCCCCATCCGACGAACCTGATCAAGACAACAGAGAGAAAGATGACTCAGTACTGGGATAGAGTGAAGACTTAGGAACCCAATACTGAACCATACGACACCTCGTAGTACCACCAGAAGAAGATCGACTCGAGTGTATCTCTGACGCCAACTCTCACACGATCGGAGCAACTCTGGTAGATAATCTAGGAGTCAAAACTGGGTTGGCACGCCGTGGTGCAAAAACCGAACCATCCCAGTAAGGCTGCCTGGATCTCCTACCGAAAAACACCTCACGCCACGATATCTACCTCGATGGGAAAACGAGGAATATCAAGAGGACGGCGAAAGACCGACTCTGAACAGCTCCAGGACTAAAACTCAAGAACTAGCATGAAAACCAAGTCCTGGATGTTGCCCAAAACAAAGCGACTCTCTAACTCGTCTAGAAGCGGTGTGTGTCTTAGGAGCACTCAAAGTCCGGGATGACCACGAATACCTCTAAGAGCAAAGAACACGCCACGCCGAGTGATCTTGGCGCGCTGAAGCGAAATCTACTAGGTGACCATCCTTCTTACAGAAGGTGCATGTGTACTTCGTCTTGCTAGAGGCAGAAGCAATAGGAGTAACACCCTTCTGGTCAGAAGTCCTATGGACAACCCCAGCGGACCTAAACACGGTGGTATTCACTCTGGGAGCTACCACAATCTCACCACTCTTGGAGCCGCGCACAATGGTGGGAGGATGCTGTTAGTGTGATGCCCTTGAGGCAATCATTTAGATGATTGTAACATGACTATGTTTATGAATAATAATATGATTATTGGTCCAATGAATGTATATCATTGTATTGATCAACAAGTATGTGACTTGCTTATGAAGCTCTTTACTTAATGATGTAATTCGATAAATATCTCGATCGGATATCATCGATAGGACAACGATGAATAGATCGGCACATGTAGTGATCGATGATCATGCTTCATAGATCATGGGATATGGAGATATCATCTATACATTGTGGGCGCATGTTGAAGAACATGGGTTAGATAGACCCATAATGGGACACTGCGAGAATGTTTCATTCTTATGTGTCATCGATGTATCTCATACCTAGTAGATGTATGATCCTTAGACACGAGATTGTCATATTCCCTACATGTGTAATAGTTTTCCTTGGGGCTATCAAACACTACTTCCTAACCTGGATAGTTATAAAGGTAGCTTTCATGTTTACTATGAAACGTGCGAGGGAAGTGAGCGATCAAGATGGAATTTGCCACTCCAATGAAACGGAGATATATGACAAGGCCACTCGTGTGATAGGATTAAGGAAGTGCATGGCCATGCCGTGATTGAGAGTCAATCACAACTTATTAAAATATCACGGATACGAGAGATGGATTGAATCATCAAAGGACGACATGCTTCTCGCCTTGAGATCAATCTTCATATACTTGGCAAAGGGATTATTACATGAGTACTTTTGATAGGTTCTCATCGATTTGATCATAGTATGTTTGGGAGTTGGCATACTTTGCAAGAAGCCACTACCAACTATTGGATTGAAAAGGAGTTTTCCGAATCCACGTCCAAACGCGTCGTGAACCTGCAGGTCACACACTTAATGGTGGGGCGCATTAATTTGGATTGGATCCGTAATTAATGAACCTCGTTGGCTTAGCACGCGATGGGCCCTAGTTTAGGTTTCATCTTGTGGCTATATAAGGAGGGAGGAGGAGGGCACGGGTGTGCTTTCCCACGATTTAGGAGTGATTCACTCGAAACCCTAGCCTACTCCTCTCACCGCCTCGCCGAGCGACGGTGCTTGCACACATGACGCACGCGCGTTCCATCTCGGACGTGTGGACTATCTGCGGTGGCGCTTCTCGCGATCAAGGCGTGGGAGGGCGATCCACGGCAAGGCGAGGGCGATCCACTACACCGACGCAACGATCGCGGCGAGGCGATCTACTACATCGGCGCAAGGATTCCGCGAATCGCGTCTAGTGGTAATCTTATCTATGATCTCCTTCTTGCGAGTAGCTTTCTGGTTTCGCGGTAGTTTTTTTTGTGCTAGTGTAGCATACCGCGTTCCCCATCAGATGCGCCCGAGCGTGCTCCAAGGGATCAAATCCTAGACCTTGATTGAATCTACTAATCTTGGATTGGTCTAGAATAAGATTGAGCTTCTTCTTGCATCCAACAAACTTCTCGAGAGTGCTCATAAGATATTGGCAATCTCGAAAGAAAGAAGCACAAGAAGAACAGGGGGAAGGAGAGGAAGAAGAAGAACCAGAAAGAGAAAGAGAAGATCTCTCAGCACGTGCTTTTTGTTCCCCTAGCATGGCCGCCTCAATCTTGAGGGCCTCACAAGAAACGCAAGGAGCATCTCTAATTCTAAGGGTTTGGTCTTTTAACTTCTTCTTAAGCTCGACATGAATTTTATCCACATCATCCTTAACCCCAACACACAGCAAGCAACCAGTTTTTGACTTAACTAGTAAGTCCTTAGCAAGTTGATCACACTTGACATTCAAAGCATCATTGTCAAGTTTTAGTTGCCTCTGACCCTCACATGGTACCGGGTCCTTAGAAGCATGCAATTCAAGTTCATCATTTCTAGCGAAAGCTTTCTAAGGTGTTCGCTCATGGCATCAATTTCGCAAGCAATTTAGGGCAATTAGCACATGATGGAGTGGAGTGAGCATGAAGAAAATTAGCCTCAACAGAATAGCATTAATGTAACTAGTGCTAGCATTCTTCAACCTAAGACCATCAAGTTCGGCAAGCACACTATCATGTATGGTCCTTAGGTTCTCCAACTCTACAAGAATAGCATCACACAAAGAGCAATCATCGGTGACTCGGGAGGAGAAGATCTAAGTGAAGCTAACTCCGAGTCAAGGTACCTACTTCCTTCTCAAGCTCTGTACACCTAGCTCTAGCTCTAGCATGAAATTTTCCTAATTTGCGTAAAGCTTCGTTGAGCTGGTCATAGGAGGGTACCTCATCCGAGTCATTTGTAGAGCTCTGAGTCGCTGATGTCGTTGGTGTCGACCATGAAGCACATCTTGGGAGAAGTCGTCGCCGCCCTTCTTCTCATGCGGATCATCCTCGCCTCGTCGCTCCATGTCTCCGTGTTGGAGAGGTTGATGTCGCTCAAGCGCGCGGGGCCGCGTGGAAGAGCTTCTTGTTCTTGGAGAAGTTGCGGTACTTCTTCTCGTGTCTTGGTTCACGAACTGGAGGCTTCTTGTTGCGGTTCTTGTCGGTGTAGTCGTTCTTGCCCGAACCGCCAATGTCGTTCTTGCCCTTCTCGACTTGGGACAATTCGCGAATGTGGTTGGGGCCACCACACTCAAACAGTGATCATGCCGCCTCTCTTCCTCTCTCTCACCCTCCTGTATGCATGAGAAAACTTGCGAGCGAGAAGAGCAAGCTCATTTTCTGAAAAATTTTCCAGTTGGTCATCGCTTAGCTTGCAAAGGGCGGAAAGAGAGAAACTAATAGAAGGATCAGAAGAAGAAGATCCAATGGGATCGGTGACCAAAGCCATCGACTGAGATTTCGTCTTCCGAGAGACGACAACGATCTCATGAGTCTTGAGGCGGGAATAAAGCCTGTCAAGAGTCAGAGTCGATAAGTCGGTGGTGTCCTTGATGGTGGTCACCTTCATCTCCCAAACCCGAAGGTCGAGTGGGGTCAAGAAATGCCGAGCATTGTCCGAGTTGAAGAGGAACGCGGTATGCTACGTTAGCACAAAAAAAATCTACCGCGAAACCAGAAAGCTACTCGCAAGAAGGGGATCATAGATAAGATTACCACTAGACGCGCAGTTGCGGAATCCTTCGCACGTCGATGTAGTGGATCGTCCTCGCCGCAGTCGTTGCGTCGATGTAGTGGATCGTCCTCGCCTTGCCGTGGATCGTCCTCCCACGCCGCAGTCGCAGCAGCGTCACCGCAGTAGTCCACACGTCCAGAGATGGAACGCCGCGTGCGCCGTGCAAGCACACAGTCGCTCGGCGAGGCGGCGAGAGGAGTAGGCTAGGGTTTCGAGTGAATCACTCCTAAACCGTGGGAAAGCACACCTGCGCCTCCTCCTCCCCTCCTTATATAGCCACGAGATGAAACCCTAAACTAGGGCCCATCGTGCTAAGCCCACGAGGTTCATTAATTACGGATCAATCCAAATTAATGTGTCCCACCATTAAGTGTGTGACCTGCGCAGGTTCACGTGCGTTTGGGCGTGGATTCGGAAAACTCCTTTTCAATCCAATAGTTGGTAGTGGCTTCTTGCAAAGTATGCCAACTCCCAAACATACTATGATCAAATCGGACAGAACCTATCAAAAGTACTCATGTAATAATCCCTTTGCCAAGTATATGAAGATTGATCTCAAGGCGAGAAGCATGTCGTCCTTTGATGATTCAATCCATCTCTCGTATCCGTGATATTTTAATAAGTTGTGATTGACTCCTCAATCACGGCATGGCCATGCACTTCCTTAATCCTATCACACGAGTGGCCTTGTCATATATCTCCGTTTCATTGGAGTGGCAAATTCCATCTTATTCGCTCACTTCCCTCTGCACGTTTCATAGTAAACATGAAAGCTACCTTTATAACTATCCTGTTAGGAAGTAGTGTTTGATAGCCCCAAGGAAAACTATTACACATGTAGGGAATATGACAATCTCGGGTCTAAGGATCATACATCTACTAGGTATGAGATACACTCGATGACACATAAGAATGAAACATTCTCGCAGATGTCCCATTGCGGTCTATCTAACCCATGTTCTTCAACATGCGTCCACAATGTATAGATGATATCTCCATATCCCATGATCTATGAAGCATGATCATCGATCACTACATGTGCTGATCTATTCATCGTTGTCCTATACGATGATATCCGATCAGAGATATTTATCGAATTACATCATTAAGTAAAGAGCTTCATAAGCAAGTCACATACTTGTTGATCAATACAATGATATACATTCATTGGACCAATAATCATATTATTATTCATAAACATAGTCACGTTACAATCATCTAAATGATTGCCTCAAGGGCATAACACTAACACGAGTCAGGGTATATGCAACCAACTGCTCGGAGGTCGCTCAAAATCTTTGTAAACCGACCAAAACACTCGTCGAGACTCTCACCAGCGCGTTGATCAAATTTGTTGTACTCGCGCTTGAACTGGTCCTGCCTGATAGTCTTGATTTGAGTAGAGCCCTCATGGTAAGCATCGAGGGTTACCCAAATCTCGTGAGCGGAGCGAAGGTGAGAAATCCTATCATACTCACCGCGGCTAAGACCCTGTATGAGAATATTCCTTGCCTTAGCATTCGCCTCAACGTCAACCATATTGATGGCCGTGACATTTTCCTTAGCAGGAACCTCATACGGGAGTTTCACCTTCTGCCATATCAGGTAACCCTGGGCAGTGATGTATGACTCCATCCGGGACTTCCAAAAAGGAAAATCAACTCCATTAAAGATGGGAGACTTGGTGAAATATTTGTCCGTCGCCATGGCTTTTGAGACCAGTCAAGATCTATGGAAGAGCAAAACCGGCTCTGATACCAATTGAAGGACCGAGATGGTGAACAGATGGGGGGTGAATGGTCGCAAATAAAATTCCCCCAAAATACTCCAATAAAAACCTCGACAAGATCGCTCAAAGAAAATCGTGAAAAACCTGAAAAACTAGACAACTATGTGTACCCCAAGCTTGCATTGATAAGTACTATAAAATATGTGGGGATTTTTGAGTCACAATACTGGTTGTCTAGTGTCCAAGATAAAGAGGAATCAATTCAAACTCTTGCTTTTAGAAAGGACATCAAATCAAATCACAAAAGTCACTTTCAGAAAAGCAAAAGCAGAATTTCCAGAACTTGTCCTCAATTTGCACAGGAGGTTGGTGGGTTTCTGCAGGTCAAAAAATTTTGAGCCTTTTTCTCCCAATGAGCATCAGAGTCATAAAGAACGCCACCAAATTTCTCCTCAAAAAGCCATACATAAAAAACAGGAAAAATCTAAGAACACAGTCTGGTCAAGAACTTCGAGCAGAAAGTTTGGGGCTCGGTTTTCACCTCATGGTGCCCAAACGGTGCAACAAATGAACTCCAAAATTTTTCTGCAAGTGGATATCAGAGTTCCACACCCCCTCCAATAAGAATCACTTGAAAAAGATTTTTCTATATTTTTATAGAAATCAAACACTAACTGATGCGCGAAGAACAAGTTCTGAACAAAGTTGGAACTTGAAAGAAAAGATGTTCTCTACTCAATCCAAGAGTGCAAAAGAGATGGAAAACCATATGAACACACTCAAAACATCCAATATCAGCAGCATTTAGAAGGAGGGGAGGCAAATCCAAATTACATGAAAGTAATTTGCGAGAATGTAATTGCGGGAAAGTAAATGCTGAATTTAAATTGCGTAAAGTAAAGACGTAATGTAAATGCGCAAAATAAATTCAGAGGTGGATGGATAAAACTTTCATTTCTGGAAGGAGAGGTTACAAAGCCTCACTTTCATATGGGCAAAGCTCAAAGGAGCATTCACAAACCTCAAAACCTTCAAGGGAAGGAGGCTATCCCTCCACCCCTATTTATACTACTCTTGGGCCACCTACCACCCTTGGATGAGTCCCTCAACCCTAGAGCACTCATCTAAGGGCTAGGATTAACCCACACACACAGCCATACAAGGGCTAACCCAAAACCCACACACATACCGGGTTTTCTTGCACGGTTTTCAAAGCATACTACCTAGACCCGCTAACCTATCAACTAGACCTCAATCCGACGGCCCTCATTGATCCACGCGACAACTAGCTAGCATCAACTCCTTTCCTTGTCTTCTTGACTTGCCCGGACTCCATCTCCGATCATCTTCCGGTGATCTCCCAATCGTCTGGACCTTCGACGCTCCTCGCCTAGTCCCGGTCATCCTCCGCCTCACCATGACCTAGCACCGTCGCCCTGCAACCATCAAAGACAAGGAAACCACATCACATAGAAATGCCCACAATGATATGCAATATAAACCATCCAACTCATCACTCTGCGTCCATCGACCAGATCGCCACTCTGGCGAGAGACAACTCAAAATGCTTCATTTTGAAAATCAATCCAAATCAAACTCAAACTTGAGCACACCTTGCTCAAATAAAGTCAAATACTCATCACAAACATGGATGGACCTCCACATGGTCCTTCAGCTTGACTCCGTCTTAAAAGCCCTTTACTTGACTTGGTAACCACTGGCTTCTTTAAACCTGGCCCAGCCCGATTTTGCTAGGTCAAGCTGGGCCCTCATTCTTCTGCTCGAGCTCGAGCTCGTTGGTCAAGAGCTCGAGCTCGGGAAGCTCATGCTCGAGCTCGTGGGATACACCCCTCGAGCTTGACAGGTGTTTATTTGCACAGAGGTTACTGATCCCCGACAGCTAGCCCCCGAGGCTCAAGGAATGATCCTGAAGCTTGGGATGTTCTTGAGTTTGATGACCTTGAGGAGGGGTCAGCTTCCTAGTCGAGCCCAAAAACTCTTGAGCTTAGGTCCGGGATCGCCCGGAGGTCTTCGATGTAGATGTGCCCGGAAACACTCGGGCTTCGACGCCTTGTCTTCGAACGGGGAAGTCGAGGGGGCGGTTCACGATACTTCGTGTTCTCCTCCAGCAGTCTTGGCACACCTTTTGAGGCGTAACTGGCACCAGCTGTTGATAATTGGGCTCTTTTAAATCCTGAACCATAGCCTTCCTCAGAACTTCTCCACATTCCTTACTGTGCCGAATCCTAGCACTTTTTGCCCCCTTGTCTTCCTGATCTCCATTCGCCATCTTTTCTTCTTCGAGCAAACCCCTCCTAAGAGCAATGGCCAATTCGGGAGGAGCACCTTAACCCCAGAGAGGATGAAGGAGCTCGAGGTGCTGGGGATGCTGGACCCGACAACCTGGCGGCTGCCGGGCGGAGAGACCGAGCCGCAGCCCCAGGAGGACGAGCTCATCAACACCGAGCATTATATGCTCTTCGGGCTGCGGACGCCAGAGAGTGACTTCCTAGCGGCTGTTCTCGAGCAATGTGAGATCGGGATAGTCAATCTGGTACCCAATTCCATCCTTCTCCTTTCCATCTTCTCTCATCTGTGCGAGGTGTTCTTGGGGATTCTTCCCACTCCTTCTCTTTTCTTCCGCTTCTACTCCCTGTTCCGTACCGCGAAGGACCCTGTGGCCCCAAATCCAAACTCGGGACTCCCTCGGTCCGTGGACGAAGAGGTGGTTCTATCTAAAGAAAGGAGAGGGGGAGCACTTGTGTACAACGGCGTCCCTGTCGACAGCAAGCGCCAGACCCCCGAGCCAGAGGACTCGGTTGCCGACCAGGAGGCCCTCGCCGCCATCCACATCTGTGCAATGCATGGCCTCACCGGCCAAGCCATTTTCCACTACTATTTGCGGAACCGGGTGTTTCCTCTGCGAAAGAGGGTGCACCCGTTCTTCGAGATCTGGGGGGACGACGACCTCACTCGGGAAAGTCCCAGCGATAAGCCTTCTACAAATTTGATTTCCCTCGAGTTCGTCTGATCTTCTTTTTAATGGTCTCCTCTTTTCCTGTAGCCCCGAAGGAGTCTTGAGTGGCGGCGAGGATGCAGGAGACGTTCGGGAAGACAGCCTTCTCCTACACCACCGCTGACCCTGTTCCCAAGAACGTCTTGAGGCGGAGTAGCGAGGTAACACATCTCTACTAGCACCGAGCTCGTACCAACTCGAGCTCGCACTGACTTTGCTCAATTTATGCAGGAGAGCTGGGAGCTTTGGGAGACGGTGAGGCGCATGCTGCCGCTGCCCAAAGTGGGCCAGAGCAAGAAGGCGGGTAAAAGGCCCGCTCCAGATGCCCTGAGCAACATCAGCACCCCGAAGAAGCCACACGTTGAGTGGGCTGATCGCGTGGTGGTAAGTCGAATCTCGCCGAGCCTGGGAATGCTCGAGCTCGAGATTAATTTATTTCGTCATTTCTTGATCTTCTTCTCGTATCTTTATAGCAACAAAGTGCAAGAGTTGCGCGACTCGAGCTTCGCCGCGGGCAAGAACCCAGACGGAGAGCTGGGTGGTCTGTGCTGGAGCTGGTGCCCGCTGGCGTGCTCGAGGTCTCGGCAGCGGGCGCCCAGGAGGGATGCTTCCCCTAGCACAACGAGACGCCAAGACACCCTTCCCCCTCCCAGGAGACGGAGGCTCATCACACAGGTATGCGCGAACCTTGGTTGTAGTGTAGATTTTTCCTTTTCTTTCGCTTAGCAATTTCCCCCGCCGCAGACCTCGAGCGCCCGATGGGCAATGACCATGATTGTTGTCCAGGGTGAGTCCGAGGACGAGGACACAGACGACTTCCTCTTGGTCCACCGGGCGCGCTCGCAGCAAGCCAGGCCATCGCGGCGCCTTCGGGGGGCAGCTTGGTCGGTGACCCCGACCAAAGGCCCACCGGACCAAGCACCGAGCTTGGTGGGCCGCTGCGGGAGTCAAAGCCGTGGACATCTTGGCCGTCGAAGCCGAGACCACCGAGTTCAAAGGCGTTGGGCTCGAGCCGGGCCTGCCTCAGCCGGCGAGGTCGAGGTTCCTGCGAACACGCCAGGTACGTCGAAACTCCCAAGCCTCCTCTCGTTATTTCTTGTGAAGAGAAATGCGGTATGCTACGCTAGCACAAAAAAAATCTACCGCATAACCAGAAAGTTACTCGCAAGAAGGGGATCATAGATTAGATTACCACTAGACGCGCAGTTGCGGAATCCTTCACGCGTTGATGTAGTGGATCGTCCTTGCCACAGTAGTTGCATCGATGGAGTGGATCGCCCTCGCCTCGTTGTGGATCGTCCTCCCACGCCGCAGTCGCAGCAGCGTCACCGCAGTGGTCCACACGTCTAGGGATGGAACGCCGTGTGTCAGTGTGCAAGCACCTGGTCGCTCGGCAGGGGCAGCGAGAGGAGGAGGCTAGGGTTTCAGGTGAAACACTTCTAAACCGTGGAAAGCACACCCTGCGCCCACCCTCCTCCACTCCTTATATAGCCACGAGATGAAACCCTAAACTAGGGCCCATAAGTGTGCTAAGCCCACGAGGTTCATTAATTACGGATCCAATCCAAATTAATGCGTCCCAGCCCATTAAGTGTGTGACCCTGCAGGTTCACGTACATTTGGACATGGATTCGGAAAACTCCTTTTCAATCCAATAGTTGGTAGCGGCTCCTTGCAAAGCATGCCAACTCCCAAACATACTATGATCAAATCGGACAGAACCTATCAAAAGTACTCATGTAATAATCCCTTTGCCAAGTATATGAAGATTGAACTCAAGGCGAGAAACATGTCATCCTTTGATGATTCAATCCATCTCTCGTATCCGTGATATATTAATAAGTTGTGATTGACTCCTCAATCACGGCATGGCCATGCACTTTCTTAATCATATCACACGAGTGGCCTTGTCATATATCTCCATTTCATTGGAGTGGCAAATTCCATCTTGACTGCTCACTTCCCTCTGCACGTTTCATAGTAAACATGAAAGCTACCTTTATAACTATCCGGTTAGGAAGTAGTGTTTGATAGCCCCAAGGAAAACTATTACACATGTAGGGAATATGACAATCTCAGGTCTAAGGATCATACATCTACTATGTATGAGATACACTGATGACACATAAGAATGTAACATTCTTGCAGTGTCCTATGGAAGGTCTATCTAACCCATGTTCTTCAACATGCGTCCACAATGTATAGATGATATCTCCATATCCCATGATCTATGAAGCATGATCATTGATCACTACATGTGTTGATCTATTCATCGTTGTCCTATACGATGATATCCGATCAGAGATATTTATCGAATTACATCAATAAGTAAAGAGCTTCATAAGCAAGTCATATACTTGTTGATCAATAAAATGATATACATTCATTGGACCAATAATCATATTATTATTCATAAATATAGTCATATTGCAATCATCTAAATGATTGCCTCAAGGGCATAACACTAACATCTTGTTCTTATAACTTAGCTTCTTTTTTGCCACTTTCTTCAGGAGCCTCGATCCCACCCGAGCTGCCACCTACCTCGGCCGGGACAGCCCAGGTCGAGGCTTCAGCCGACGGGACCAACTTTGTGCCGGAGGGGGTCAACGTGGCCGCCACGCCTGAGATGGTGGTCGAACCGAGTGTACAGCTCATCGGACCTCGCCGCCAGAGGTTCGAGGAGTGGCTTGATTAAGTAAGTCATGCTTGAACTCGCCCTCCTTATCTGTTATTGTAATCCCTTTTGGTTTCTGTAGGGACTGGGTCTAATTGCCCAGGGGTCTAATTGCCCTCCTTATCTTCGCGGTCTAGAAGATAGAGTAGCAGGTCTAGTTGTATACTTTGAGAAGCGTGCAAAACCCGTTATGGTTGTGGGTTTCGGGTTAGCCATGTATGAGTGAGTAAGTCAATCATAGCCTTTGATGGTGATCCTTAGGGTAGAAGGAACTCATCCAAGGGTGGAGGATGACTCAAGAGTAGTATAAATAGAGGTGTAGGGGTAGCCTTCCTCCTCTCGAAGGTTTTGAGGTTTATGTGTTCCTTTGAGCTTTGCCCACTTTATTGTGAGGTGTTGTAAACCTCCCTTCCAGAAATGAAAACTTCATTTACTCAATTCTGAATTTACTTTCTGCATTTACATTATGCCTTAAATCCAGTCTTTACATTTTGCAATTTACATTCTTGCAATTTACTCTTTGCACATTTAGATTTGCCTCCCCTCCTTCTAAATGATTGTGGATCTTGTGCTGAGGATGTATGATTGATGGATGAGTCTTCTTCAGACCATATCCCAATCATCTAGGCAAATCTTGTGTTCTTCCTTGCAAAACACCGATCTCTTTCTCTTAGGGATTATTCTTGAAAGATCGGGTTTTTGGCGTTCTTGTCTTGTGTTCTAGCTTGCTATGACATGTGGGAAGTCATCTAGGATCATCTTGATCATCAAGAACCCACGAGCTAGCTAAAGGACAAGTTTTTGTATTTTTACAACCAAATTGCTTTCTTCTTTTGCTTTCAAACTCAAATTTGTGCCTTTTATAGTGTTTGTCAATATACTCATCAAGGGGGAGATTGAAAGACCATGTGGAGGTCTATCCATGTGTTGTGATGAGTTATTGACTTGTTCTGAGTTTGTGGTGCTCATGTTTGAGTTTGATATGAGCTTGCTTTGTCATGGGCAATTTGGTTTGAGTAGCCATAAACCCCCTGAGTAGTCATGGCCTTGCCCAGAGTGGTCATGACTATCCTGATTGGTCATGACCTTGTCCAAAGTGGTCATGACCTTATCCAGAGTGGTCATGACCTTTTCTTGAGTAGTCGTGGCTTCACCACTAAGTGATCATGATGCTCCTAGAGAGGTCGTGCCCTAGAGAGGTCGTGCTCTAGAGTGGTCGTGGCCTTTGTGATCTCTGTAGAGTGGTCGTGGGCTTTGTGACTTCTAGGGTGGTTGTTTCCTAGAGTGGTTGCGGGTTTTGTGACCACTAGGGTGGTCGTTTCCTAGAGCGGTCATGGCTTTTGTGACCTCTAGAGTGGTCATGACCTCTAAGGGAGTGGTCATGACCTCTTAAGGAGTGGTCGTGATCACTTAGGGAATGGTCATGACCTCTATATGAGTGGTCCTGACCTCTATTTGAGTAGTCGTGAGTGGTCCTGACCTCTATAGTAGTGATCGTGACATTCATGGGAGTGGTCGTGACCTTTGTAGGAGTGGCCGTGACTTCTGTTAAAGTGGTTCTAACCTCTATGGGAGTGGTCGTGACCTCTATGGGAATGGTCCTAACCTCCATGGGAGTGGCCGTGATCTTTATAGGAGTGATTGTAACCTCTATAGGAGTGGTCTAGACTACTGTGGGAGTTGTCTTGACCTCTAAAGACCCACTAGGGAAGTGCTTCTGACCACTGATGGAGTGATCTAGACCACTGTGAAAGTGGTATTGATCTCTAAGGACCTCTTGGGAAGTGTTCATGACCACTAAGGGAGTGGCCATGACCTGTATAAGAGTGGCTTTGAGTGGTCACAACCAAGAGTGGCTTTGAGTGATGAAAGACTATGTGGAGGTCTATCGATATTTGTGATGAGTTATTGATAGTGTTTGAGTATGTGGTGTTCAAGTTTGATTTTTTTAATTTTACTTTGAATTTAAAGAAATTTGAGGTGTTGCCAGTGTTGGGTAGCACTACTGGCCTTGTAGTGACGATAGTGCCAGTCGGGTAGCACTACCAGCCTAGGATGGTGGTAGTGTCAGCCCTGCAATTTTACCAGCCTGAGAGTGGCGGTAGCCTTTTTGCAGAGAGGTGATTCTCTGGGTTTGGCCTAGAGCGGCACTACCGACCTAGGAGTGGTAATACTGGGGGTGCGATACTACCGACCTCCAATAGGCGGTATTTATTTTCCAAGACGGGTGTTTTTTTGGGTTCTGCAAGATCGGCACTGCCGACCATGGGGGACGGTAGTATCGGGGGTGCGGTACTACCGGCCCAATTTGGTACTAGTGTTGACTTTCCAGCGAATTAGATGTGTTGTTTTGATTATGCATTGGCTAATTGCATATTATTGTCAATAGGGCTATGTGATGTGTTTCTTGTCTATGTGGTTGCAGGACTCCAGGGCTAGGTCATGGTGAGGCGAAGGCGAGACTGGGACTAGGCTAGGAGAGCTGAGGTCCAGAACGATCAAGGGACACTAGAAGATGATTGAGGCTGGGAAGTGGTTGCAAGCCGGGAAGACAAGGAGCCGAAGCATGAAGCACTGGTGATGGACATGATGAGCAACAACATGGATTGAGACTAGGCTCAGGGAGGAGGCGAGGTCCAAATCGGTCAAGAAAGCCGGTGCCGCCATGGTGAAGCGATCAAGGACACGTGGCGTGCCAAGGGATTTGGACCCGTTTGCAAGCAAGGACAGCTGGGGGGAATCTAGACGTATAAGAGGCTTGGCAGCAAGTCATTGGGGCTATGCCAAAAGCGCAAAGCATGAGTGATGCTTCGAGAAGAAGGAAGACCGGTCATTGGGGCAAATTGGTAATTTGTCCAATACCGATAGTTGAGGCGGTCTGGAAAACCGCGGCTGTGGCCTAAGTGGTTTAGGTCACACCAAAGTTGAGTTGGACGTAAATTCGAACTCGCGGAGCGGATTTGGCGTCAATGCAATGACCGCTTTGAGAAGCATGCTTGTGTGAGTGAAAAAATAGTTAAGAATGTTGGGTTTCGGGTTAGCCTATGTAAGAGTGAATGGTATCCATCTTAGTATCTAGGTTTAGGGTTAGGGTTGCCTTTACTATATAAGGAGATATAGTGGGAGGTGAGGACTTGAGACCTTAGACTTAGTCACTAGGAGTTTTAGGTTTCCCACAAGATTTTGTGTTCTTGTGTGGTGTGTGTGTGCGCGCGCTCCTTGGGAGCTTTGCCCTCAGGTGAGAGGCATTATAATCCATCCTCATGCTCTGAAATAAAGATCAATTTCGTGCTCAAGATTTGGCTATTGTTCTTGACCTTCCTCCTTGATTCTTGATCTTTTCTTGTGGTTTCTTTCTTGCTTGATCTCGTGCTGCCAAGGATGTATGATTAATAGATATATACACTATAGATCATCTCCTCAATCATCTAGGCAAGATTTTTCTTGATCATAAGTTTCTCCAAGAAATAAGTTTTTAGGTGAGAAGGAAGATTTTGAGGTAGATCTTGATCTTGCTTGTTTGAGGGATCTTTCTTGGTATTCTTGCTTGCTGTGGCATTTGGGAGGCTATATAGGATTGTCTTGATCACCAAAATCCCATGAGCAACCTTAGGGCTAAGTTTTTGTTCTTGAACTTGTTTTTGTGTACTCTTCCTTGAACTAGAAAAAGATCAAAACTTCGACATCAATCCTTACAATTGAAGGTTGGAATAGGTTCCTGATATCCATAGGAAGGTACCTACAAAGTTTCACAGGGTTTGGATCAACTAATCAAAAGATTCATCGATTTTAGTTTTTGAAGTTGTGTTGATTTTTCCTATTCATCCCTGTTTTTACTGGAGCGTGGCACTACGGCTACAATAACCCGGTAGTACCGGGGGGACCGTTCATCCCATCACTACTGGCCTCTGTAGCGCGGTAGTGCCGCCCCTGAGTTGATTTTCAGAAGATTTTTTTCTTCTGCTCTTCTGAGGTATTGATAGGTTTTGGTTGGATTCTTTGGGGGGAAAATTGTTGTGTGATCATTAACCCCCCTCTAATCTCCATTTTTGGTCCTTCAAGTGATCACTACTGTCGAGACCCAAATATGCAAATCCGGACCCTCTGTGCATTCTGCATTAGTCCAGGATCACGCTAGTGCACACAGTCTCAACATGGATGAATATCACAATAATACACAGCGGAAACATAACAAAAGACTTCATATATTAAATAAGGCATAGTTGAATGACCTTAAGGTCAGCCTTACAATTATTAGGCCTTGATGGCTCTGAATCAAAGTAAATAAACAGCAGCAAAACGAAGAACGTCGATGAATCCCATCAACATGCCACAGGCATCTGACAAGGTTCAACTCCTAGATATTTGCCTCCTCATGGAACTTGTCGGGACCCGAACCTACAGATCCGGACCCTCTGTGTATTCTGTGCCAGTCCAGGATCACGCTAGCACACACAGTCATACAGGGTTGCACATCACAGACATTCACGAAGGTATAAAAATAATTAGTGCAAACATGTATATAAACCGAGTTATGCGACCTTATGGTCTCCTTATGGATAAAACTGACCACACAGGCTTACATTATTGAGAGAAAAAGAAATAGCGGCGGAACATAAACAAATGTCGTGGAAGCCTTCATCTTGCCACGAGCAACCGACTGGCTTGCCCCTAGTTGCTCGGGTCCTCAATGTACTCCTCCTCCCAAAGCGGTGTAGTCTCCTCCACGATGTTGGGGTTGATAAGCAAGGTGGGATGAGTACACAAGGCACTCAACAAGTAATGCATGTGATGCAACGCTATTACTATATGCAAAGCTTATTCCAAAGGTTGGGCTTAAATGGTTCTTTTGCATCAACGAAGATTTTTAAACCAAATCTTATTTAAATTAAGCGATGGAACGATTATAAGTAATACTAATTTCTTCAAATGGTTTTTCATCGAAGATTCTCGGCACACACCTTAATAGTTCATTTTAACACTTGGCACACGACCACCCTTCCCACATTTTGTTTATGAAAATCTACTCCTTGATCAGTAATCCCGAGCAATGCTCAATACCATGTGCGCGCTATTCGAATAGTTTTGACACTCTGCGGAGGTTGTACACTTTACCCACAAGATCTGACCGCTCACCACACGGTGATTGTCCGCAACAAAACTTTTCAGAACCTCTACCTTAACCAAAGAACCTCTCGTGTTGCCTTCACTATCACTTCCCTCACACAGGCGAAAGTATAGGACCGGCCAATCACCGTTGGATGGGCACCAAGCCGTAGCACGTGTCGCTCCCCATACAGATACACCCACATGTCTTGTCACCCGAGTATCGGAGGAAAGATATCGAACCCTAGTCAACTATGTCCATCCCATATCGGACATGTGGTTGTCTGGTGACTCGAGATCAAAGGTTTGCAAGGTGAAGTCCTTAATCGGCCAAGGCAAGACTTCCAACACTCAACAATGGCACACGACCCAATGTGGCACACAGACTCACATCACTCATCAACCCATGCCACACAGGCCCACGAGCACCTGACCTCTTGCCACTTGCCCAGTCTAAATCATTTCCCACCCGTTGATTATTGTGCAACACATGCGGCAATAACTCAACATCGATGCGGAACCACACAGTCACCATACTTCCATATCATCATGTGGCATCATCACACCACTTTCAAAATACATTCAATATTCCATTAGTCAATTTTGTAGCATTTTTACGAAAGATCATTCATGACTCGTTGCAAGGCTAAGCATCTACTCACAGTCTAGCCTCCGTGTTGGCACAATATTAACATCCAACTAATATAATCAAACTTAGGGTGACAATGATTTAGGGCATACAATTAATAATTCAAGGTGGCATAACAAAATGGGTTGATTAACTACATTATCCCAAATCAATTTAAATTCATTTTAAATAAATAAGCATGCATAGTTTCAAAGCATAAACTACATTTTAAAAACCTGGGATCAAAATGATCAAAGCATCACTTGCCTTCAAAGAGTTGCTGGTCGTGTTCGAAGCTTGGTCTTGAGCGACGAATTCTTCCTCGAAACTTTCCTAGCAAATTTGCGTCTCGCGAACAAACAAAATATACAATAAAAATCTAATACAGAGGATTAAATGGCCTCAAAATTCAAATAAAATTCATCATTAAATAGATCATAATTTTATGAATTTTTAGAGATTTGAATCACCCAAATCCGAGTTAAAATGCAAAAGTTATAGTCATTTGAAGTTTGAATAAAATCAAAATCTGAAATTAAGAAATCCGATTTTTCCCAATTATTTTTATACTGAAAATTGGCATTTATGACGTCAGCATTGCATCATGATGGCGTCAGCACATAAAAAATTTCGACCAAAATATTTTTATATATAACATATTTATGACGTCGGCCGCGACGCGTGCACGCCTGAGGCGCCCGTCGCTCTGTCTATGGGTGGGTTCACGGCTCGGCTCGGTCTACCGTGTACTCGGTTCACGAAATAGTCTTGACAACGCGGCAAGATCCGAGCCGTTCGTTGAATCAGCGGCGGATCTCCTCACGCGCACCGCGGCGCCCGAGATCGCGCGACACGCGTCGCGCATCCGGTGATCGACCACGCATCCAGCGCGGCGCCTCGGCTCCACGCCTCCACGCGTCGCACATCCAGCGGCGCTTTCGGATCAATGGCGGCACCGCGCCGTCATCTGCGACGTCTCGGTTCATGCGGCGACACGCGGCGCAATCGCGACGGTGCACCGAAATCGACGGCCGGATCGGTCTCGCCCGGTCAAAACGCCCACACGTCGGCCGCGATTTGGCGAGGGTGCGGTGCCATCTCCGCCAGACGTTCAAATCTGAGCAGCGCGGATCATTAGGGCAAAACCAGATCCAATCTCTACCGTTTAGATCTAATCTAACGGCCCACGGTACCGGCGGTTTCTGTTCAAGGCGCGACGTGGCTCAACCTTACGCGTCCAAAAAAAGATCCAAGGGTTCGCATTAAATCTAGCCGCATAATCTAGATCTAATCCCTACCGTACACATCAAGATCTAACGGTCACGATTCAATCTAAACATCTACAGAGATGGAGGCTACGTGGACTCACCGAACCGAGCGATGCAAATCGGACGGTCGGCGTGATTCGACGAGGTTGGCGGCGAAGAAGCGAAGGTTGCCGGGCCGGGGAAGACGACCTCGGCGGCGGCGATGCGGGGCTCCTCCGGCGAGAAGAAGTGGCTCGTTCGGCGGCATGGCGGAAGGTTACTCCGATGACCTTGGCGGCGAGCGGAGAAACCGGCGGCGAAGCAAGCGGCGAAAAACGGCGGCACAAAGAAGCAACTCTGGCGAGCTCGTGCGGGCGCTAGAGGGGTCTCGGCGTGCGTGCTAGGAGTCAAAGATGCGGGCGAAGGCCTCTGCACGACGCCTTCAGCGGGGACTTAAGGGCTGCCTCGGCGTCGCGCAAAGCGGCGGCGAAGTCACGACCATCAACGCCCACGTCTCTCGATGATCTTGCGGGGCGAAACAGCGTGGCGCGATCACGTGCGTTCGTCGGCGATGATCCGAAGCTCACGCGACGGGCGACGTGGCACACGCACAGCGTCGCGATCCGGATCGGACGGCTTGGGCTAAGCGGCGCTAGGGTTTGGCGTGGCGGGTGCGTGGGCGAGTCACGAGTGGGCGAGCACAAGATCTTGGGCGACCAATGATTTCGCCCGCATACATCGCTGCAGGATTTTAAATCCTTTTGAATAAAAATAATTCGGAAATTAGTTTTGGCCAAAGAAAGTAGTAAAATATCGAAAAATTCGGAAAAATTACGGAAAATACTTTGAGATGTGCAGGACTCCATTAAAATATTTTCAATAAAACTTTGCAAAATCTTTTCCTTTATTTAATTGGTTTTCAAGAAAGGCTATATTTGAATAATTCCAAATAAATTTCAATAATTTCCAGAATTTCTCAAAAATAAAAAAAATACTTCAAATTTTAAATTAGAGCAAAAATTAGGGTGTTACAAACCCCCTATATGAGAATCTAGTCCCGAGATTGAGTATCTACGAAATAGGTTAGGAACTCCTTCTTGGATCTTCTTCTCGTTCCCATGTTGCTTCACTTTCCGAATGGTTGCTCCATTGAATTCTGCGAAGCGTGTTGACTTGTTCCTTGTCTCTCTGTTCATTCGTCCGTAATCTTCATCGGATGTTCTTTGTAAGTCGAGATCTTCTTGCGACTCAATTGCCTCCAAAAGTGTTTGCTCTTCCTGCATCTCGAAGACACTTCTTGATTGTGATACATGAAATACATCATGCACTCCTGCCAAAGACCTGTGGTAACTCAATTGATAAGCAACTTCACCTCTGCGGCTCAAGATCTTGAATGGTCCGACATATCAGGTGCGAGCTTTACTTTTGCATGGAACCTTCGACTCCTTTGAGAGGTGTGACTCTAAGGTACACAAAATCTTGGGTTCAAAGCTCGGTTCCTGCGACGGTTGTCGGCATAACTCTTTTGCCTTGATTGTGCAATCTTCAATCTTTCCCGATCGAGCGTCTGTTCTTCCGCTTCTGAAGAATGTCCGGTCCAAAAACATGTCGTTACTTTGTCTCATTCCAATTCAATGGTGTTCGACAGGACCGACCATACAAAGCTTCAAATGGAGACATCTGTAAACTCGCCTGATAAATGTTGTTATAACTAAACTCAGCATAAGGCAAACACTTGTCCCATGAGGTTGAATATGCTAAGGCACATGCCCTCAACATGTCCTCCAATATCTGATTGACTCTCTCAGTTTGCCCATCCATGCGGATGGTATCTTTATCTTGAAGTTCAAGCGAGTTCCCATCGCTTCATGTAGCTTACCCCAAAATGCGGAGGTAAATTGGGTACCTCATGCGATACTATCTTCTTGATTTTCCGTGCAAGCGCACGATCCGTGCCATATAAAGTTACGCTAACCGGTCTCGGAATAAGTGGTCTTCTACGGTATGAAATGTGCCACTTTGGTTAAGCGATCCACTATGACCCATACGGAATCATATCCACTTTGCGTTCTGGGCATTCCGGTTATGAAATCCATACCAATTTCTTCCCATTTCCATTCAGGTATCTTTAAAGGTCGTAATAGCCCTGCTGGCCTTTGGTGCATAGCTTTGACTCTTTGGCATATGTCACATAATGCAACGTATTCGCGACTTCCCGTTTCATGCTTGGCCACCAAAATCTTTCCTTTAAATCTTGATACATTTTCGCACTTCTGGATGAATTAGTACTTGGAGTCATGAGCCTCCTCGAGTAATCGCTTCAACTCCTTTTTGTTCGGCACACAAATGCGCTCTTTAAACCACATAGTACCTTGTTCATCCAGTTTGAAATCTTTTGCTTTGCCTTCATCCATTTTGCCCTTAATTCTATTGATCTTATCATCATCTTTACGCCCTTCCCCGATCGATCTTCCGAGGTAGGTCTTACTTCAAAGTTGCTAGGAATCATACGGTACCATTTCAGTTCTAATTTAAAATCCTTACACAATTCCGTCGACTGTTTTCCAAAAGACATATTTACACTTGTGGTTCTTTACGCTCAAAGTGGCCGCCACTCGTTGGCTTTACCGGGATGGTAGTGAATTCCCACATTATAATCCTTAATTAACTCTAACCATCTTCTTTGCCTCATATTTAGGTCACTTGCGTGAAGATATACTTAAGACTTTTATGATCAGTATACACTTCACATCTATTTCCGATGAGATGATGGCGCCATATTTTTAGTGCATGCACTACTGCAGCTAATTCAAATCATGGGTCGATAGTTCTCCTCATGTGGTCTCAATTGCCTCGATGCATAGGCAATTACCTTCCTATTTTGCATCAACACGCATCCCAATCCCTGACGCGATGCATCACAATAGATGTCGAAGCCTTGATGAACATCAGGTAAAACTAATACAGGTGCCGATGTTAATCTCCTCTTCAACTCCTGAAAACTCTTCTCACACTCAGGCGTCCATAAGAATTTCTTTTCTTTGTTCAACAATTGCGTAAGAGGTCTACATAATCGTAGAGAATCCTTCGATGAATCGACGGTAATACCCGCCATTCAAGGAAACTACGGTTTGGGTTACCGACTTGGGTTGTTCCCAATGTAGAACCGTCTCCACTTTCTTTGGATCTACCGCAACTCCTTCTGCTTTGTCATTATGTCTCCAAGAAATTCCACCTTATTCTTCCAGAAGTCACATTTGCTAAATTTTGCAAACAACTGTTGCTCTCTCAACTTTTCAAGGACTAGCCTCAAATGCTCGGCGTGCTCTTCTCTCGTCTTGGAATAGATAAGGATATCATCTATGAATCGACGACGAACTTATCAAATATTCCATAAAACCTTATTCATTAAGTTCATGAAATATCTTTGGCGCATTTGTCAAACCAAAAGACATCACTTTGTAAACTCGTAGTGTCCATATCTTGACGAAAATGCGGTCTTGGGATATCCTCGATCGGATCTTCAATTGATGGTATCCTCGATCGAGATCAATTTTGGAGAAGACTCTGCTCCTCTCAAGCTGGTCAAACAAATCATCGATCCTAGGTAGAGGATACTTATTCTTTATCGTCACATCATTGAGTGCACGATAGTCTATACACATCCTAAAACTCCGTCCTTCTTCTTGTGAATAAGGCAGTGCTCCCCATGGCGATGAACTAGGTCTTATAAATCCTTTTTCCATGAGTTCTTCAATTTGCTTCTTCATTTCCACCAATTCCTCTGTGGACATCCCAGAAGGTCTCTTAGCTATTGGAGTTGTCCACGGAACCAGCTCTATCACGAACTCAATATCTCTATCTGGCGGCATTCGGGTAAATCTTAGGAAAACATCCGGATATTCATTGACTATGGAAACTTCTTCTAAGTGGCAGTCTTCATCTTTGTTGACCATCAATTGTCCATCTCGCTTGATTTTGCTTCAAATTCAATCTTCTTTCCATCCGGCTCTCGACCGATATGACTCTTTTCCACAGTCCGGCCTTTGCCTTGTGATTGGTTAACCAATCCATTCGAGGATAACATCCAAGGTTTGGGTATTAAGGATGATTAAGTTAAGCTAGGAACTCCACTCCATTAATTATTAGTCTTACCCGGAACATCCTACTTTAGCTCGGAGTTACGATCCAGGATTGGACTATGAGCACACATTTAAGATTCACTATTTCCATATCATTTTGAGCAGCAAAATCTCGGAAATAAAAGAATGCGAAGCTCGGAATCAAATAAAGCGATGGTGATGCGAGTTTACTAGGAACTTACCCGATTACAACATCTCGTGGCGTTACGCACTTCATCCGTCGTAATGTGGTTGACTCGGCCTCGTGCGGTTCCTTGGGATGGAGTTCTTTGCTTTGTTGATGCCCGCGATTCACGATTGGCGGGAGTCCTTGCGGTGTGTTCCCGTGTTAAAGCGGACCGGGTGACACCTCCCTTCTTAGGGCAATTGTTAGCAAAATGCCCCATTTCATTGCAATGATAGCAACGTCTTCCCACCGCTCGAGAGGTTCCTCGATCGTGCCCGCGATTCTGGTGAGTCTGAACATTCGACCCATCGGGTGATTTGCGGCAGTGGTGCCCTATCATTGCCTCCGGGCCGTACCGGATGAACTGTTGGGTGCCGTCCTCTGCCTCTGCGACCTGACGACCTCCTTGTTGCGCCATTCTGCGCTTCTGTTGTCATCCAACTCTCGGCGCTTGTCCTCTAAGATAAGAGCTTTGTTAACTCGCTCTTGGAAGTCGGGAATGTGTGGGTGATCGGTCCCTGCACCACGCATTCAATCCCTTCATGAAGCGGGATTATCGGCCTTATCCGTAGCCACGTCCTCACAGTGCGTAGCGTGCAGTTAGGTGAATTTGTTGAGTGTCGGCCACCGTAGCCCCCTGCTGAGGCTCGGAATTCCTCCTTTTGAGATCCATGATACCCTCGGGTACATGATGCTGGCGGAAAGTCGAGGTGAATTCCTCCCACGTGATACTTTGTGGGTCCTCATGAGTCTGCAAGTTTTCCCACCATTCTGCGGCGGTCCTTCGAGTTGATGAGAGGCATAGAGTACCCTCTCATGTCCTACACACCGGGTAATGTGCGACTTCCTTTCAATTGTCCTTAGCCAATCTTCCGCCTCCGGTGGATTGGCGTTGCTCGAGAAGGTAGGTGGGCGGGTTCTCATAAACTCCGACAACCTTGAGTAGGGTGTGGTCCATGGTTACCCCGGCTTGAACATTCGCAGCACTTGGTTGGATATCTCTGCATGGTTTGAACCATCGTGTTCATAAGTTGAGTCAGGGCGATCAAGAAGGCTCCCGGGTTACGCATATCGACTGCGGCGGTTGAGGAATCGGCTCTTCATTACGTTGTCCGCTTTGGTTAGCTCCACTTCACTGGCTCCAACATTTCCACGTGTCCTCACCATCATTTGCAAGCTTCCAAGGTTAAGAAAAGAAGAAAGCATAGGCGAGTAAAAGAACTTATGTGGGAAAGCAGTGTAACTTAAATTATTTAGCCACTTTATTGATATAATATAAAGCGGTATGGTTGCTCACAAGTGCCTAAGGGCAATGCAACATATATGAGACACTCTGTGAAAAACAAGTAAGCAAACATAGGACTCTATGACGACTCACACCTAATGGTGACTCAAGAAAAGACGCGACTCAATTATTCGAGTCTCAACACTACCCTCGGCTAGACTCGATCACTCATCGAGCCAACCCGGCCGCGGCTCCCCCGAGCATACACCGGTGGGTGCTCGGCATCGAAGCGAATCGATCCACAAGACCCTCTGCGGTGGTGCAAAGACCCCATCGACTCACGTGGTCCCGGCCGCTCGCTCCTCTGCTGACCGGTGCCTCTGCTCTGCTCCTCCGGATCTGGATCGTGTAACTCGGGGCCGCTCGAGGCTCGGGTCCGTACAAAGCCATCTCCAACTCCTGGATCTTACGCATGGAGTGGGCTAAGCCTCCCCGCACCGGATCCTCGCCTCTGTGACCTCGGCGCGGGTCCTCTGCAACTCCCGGACTGTCTCGTCCAAGGCGTCCTCCTGGGCGATGACTGTAACATCCCAAATTTTCATTTCAAAAATAGGATAAAAAAAATTAAATTATTATTTTTATCGGTTGTTCAAGTTTATTTGTCTCCTCTTTATTTTCTGGATTTCTCTAGAGTTCAAAAGAAAAAGACTTTCGCCTATTTTTAGAAAAACTTAAAACTATTTCCTAAAAAAAACCCTATTTAAGTTGGAATTAATTGTTTTAAAAAAATATATCACAAGGAACTTCGGTGAATTTTCCCATTATTTGTTAAAATCCTGATTTCAAAATATTCCAAAAGTCTCATCAATTAAAATATAGTTTGGAGACAAAATAAAAGATTTGGTTTTGCTAAAACTATCTTATTTAATATAAATAAACCTAAGGGAATTTCTGTGAAATTTTCTATATTTGTCAAATTATATATTTTCTAAAGCCTTTCCGAAAGCTTTTACAAAATAAAAATATATGTGGGTACAAAAATAAAATATTTGGTGGTACCAAAATATTTTATTTGATCTCAAAATGCCCTAATTAAACTCCCTGAATTTTCTCAGAATTTTTGGGTTGTTTTAGTATTTTCCAAATTAAAAAGATATTAAAAACAATATAAAAGTATTTACTGTACATGAATAAAATTATTATTTTATGTAATAATATTTTATTTGTGTTACTTAGGCTGTGGGTCACGTTCCAGATTTTTCTCTGATTTTTAAACGGTTGTTTGATATTTATTTCGATTTTATGGGTGATACTTAATAATTCGGATTAAATAATCAGTAACTGCTACAGTAATTCCGGCGTTTTTCAGGCATAACTTCGGCGAGCTCTCCTGGTCACTCCCGATCTTATTTTGATCTGCAATTTTTACCAGAGCTTCCTCTTGCTGTCCTCTACATCCAGTAAAATCAGATTTTGAAAATACCTAACGGAGCACCTCCGGCAACCGATTCTTTCCCCAACTCCGGCGAGCTTTTACCGTTGATCCATTGCTCCTTTGTAGCTGAAAATTGAACCCTAGACGCCTCTCCTCATTTCCCACATCGTACGAAAAGATCAGCATCAGAATCGCAACGGAGCTCCCTCGGCAAGCCTTTTTCCCAAACTCCGGTAAGAACTTCGGCGAGCTCTACAGGGCGCTCCCGAACTCCGTTCATCCTCAAATTTTTTGTGGAGCACCCCCATGAAGGTTACAACACCCCTGTGAATCAGTTTTGTAAGATTCCAAACAGAGCACCGCCGGCGACCCTTTTTCTCCTACAACGTCGACGAGCTCTTCCAGTGCGCCGCCATCGCCGGCCGATCTTGGCATCGCGTTCCTCGCCTTCTGGGTGAGTTTTTCTGAGATCCAACCGCGTCATCTCGTGCCATATAGTCAGATATATCTCTCCACCAAATGTGGTGCAGTTCCATCTGCGGAATCAAAAGTTATGGCCGTTCCAATCTCGAATCTTGCCGTCACCCATTCTCCTTCGTTTTTGCGAGTTTGACCGTGAAATTTTTTCTGTAGACTCCTCTTGATGTCCTCTACACGGTGCTAACCCTAACTCAAGGTTTTGTCCACGGGATTGCTGCATAAAATTCAAACATCCCCGATCAGACTGCGTACGTACGGCAGAAAACTTCGTCGCATGTTCCCCGTTGATCCAGAAGGTAAAACTCAGATCCGTTCGCGTCATATCGTGCCAAATGATCCCAGATAGCTCTCTGTAAAATTTGGTTAGGTTTCATCCATTATTTTAATAGTTATGACCGTTTGATCTATTAGCTTTAGCGGTAGTTCATCGGCGGTTTGTGATCTGTCCGTTGGGTTGCTTCCAAATCCGGATATACCGTTGAGTTCATGTCGCGCGTTCTCGTGGTGCTCACTTCCCCTCTGCTGTTCCATCCACGAAAATTTTAATATTCGTTACCGTCGCCTTTTGCCACCGCCGCGTCGCCTTGTGCCGCCAACCATTTTGGTTTGTCGTGGCCATGTCATTGTGTCCAGAAAATCATTATCCCTGTTTTGCCCACCGTTGAAGTTCATTGATCCCGGTTGCCGTCAAAGCCATGTTCTAGAATCTACGCGACGTCTTTTGGCCTAGTCGCCGTGTCGGTGCGCATTTCGGTTCGCCATCTTTGAAACCTTTAATCGCAGAGCCAACCCTACCATCCTACCCTATGCCAAGTGTATTCATCCTTGAATCGTCTCGCTCAAGCCGGACTTAACCCTTGGTACAATTAAATCGTTAACGTCCCATCGTTAACGTCCGCCGTTAACGTTCGATCGTTAACGTCCGCGCCAACGTTAAAATCGTTAACGTTCCGTCGTCAACGTCCGCCGTCAACGTCCGTCGTTAACGTTAAAATCGTTAACATTCCGCGCTAACGTTTCTTCGTTAACGTTCGCCGTTAACGCTTTGCTATCATCGCATATGCGCATTCCGGCAAGAGCGTGGCGCGATGTCATTATCCTTTCTATTGTCCTATCGTGATCTAACCCCATTTCTTGTGAGTGCGGCTTTATCTTTCTATCATCGCAAAGCGGACCAAAACCTAACTTAAGACCGGTTCGATGGTGAGTTCATCGTGAGCTGCTCTGCCGTATTGCGGTTTTCCACGTTGTGTCCACCGTAGTAAGATATTTGTACTGTCTTACTACATATCGTCATCGCCCTGTTATCCTCAAGTCTCTTCTTTGATGTATGACTGAACCCCAGATCGGATCGCACTGAATGTCGATTTCATTCGTCCTTGTCTTATCCCTGAAAATCTAATCTGCCATTAACCCATAATTCATTCGTGGACTTGGTCGATAGACCATTGGCCATATGTCATATCCTGGTGCCATATCTATTCTATTAGTCTATCTTTCTTTTGTTTGGTATGTATTTGTTTAGTCAACAAAAGTCAACATTGAGCATCAGTTTAGTTCATCATGAACTAACATATCTTTATGGACCCGATCTATAGATCAAGAGCCCATATGTCAATATTTGTCCAATCGAGTTAATTAATCTCGAAGGATATCCCCTGGAATATACTCCGTTTTCCCTAATTATCGATCGTAACCTTCTCGATAAATCTTACGAAAGCTTTGTTCTCTTTCATCCGATCTTGATCAAATCTAAGTTCCTAAATTCAATCCCTTAGTTCGGTACCAATCTAATATTAAATTGGAGTTTATTTGAATTGCTTTTGAGTTTTGTTGTATTTGTGCTTCTTTGTCGTTAGACATGTCGTTCGAAGTTACCCAAGTAGTCAAGGGCGAGGAAGTCAAGCATTCGATTGAAGAGCCAAAGGTTGATGAAGCCAAGATCAATTAAAAGAGTAAATAGCGGTTTATAGCAAGTGCCGAGCAAGTTGTGCTTTGATCATGTTGAACCTACGATTACAAAAACTGCTATATTGTTTTACTTTATTGCATATTATTTGACATGTACAAATGTCTTCAATTAAATTTGGGACTTAGCTATTATACCCAATTGCTCTATACCCTACCTTGCCATTTGTATACCATGATATATTGTCACCCTAGATTGGTTCATTATAGTTGGTTAGTAATAATAATCAACATGGGATGGTTAGACCGTATTAGTTGCTTAGTCATGCCACGCCATCACATGTACTTTAGTCTTTGATAAATAATCTTGACTAATGGAATATGGAGCGATGTTATGAACTTGTGTGTCATGTGTGGTCACACGATGAGATTGAGTTGCGGTGGAGAGAGGATGTCACGCATAGCGAGGTTAAATTCTTGATGGCACGTGGTGCTTGGTAATCAAGCTGGGGTGGTTATGTTTTAGATTGGGGCAAGTGGCAAGGCGAGAATGCCAAGGTGGGCCCGATGGGCGGGGGTATGTGGAAGTCTTGCCTCGATCATCTTAAGGACTTAACCTTGCAAGCCTTTGACTGAGTCAATCATGCGACCACATGTCCGATATGGGACAGACCTAGTTGATTAGGGTTACGATATCTTTCCTCCGATACCTCGGGCGACGACACGGAAGTGTATCTGTGCGAGGCGATACTGTCTTTGCGGCTTGGTACCCATCCAGCGGTGTTGGCTTCATCCTATACTTGGTGGCCTTGCGTGAGAGGAGTGATAGCGAAGGCAACACCGGAGAGGTTCTTTGGTTAAGGTAGAGGTTCTGAAAGGCTTTGTTGTGAATTCTCTGCCAGGCACACCAAAGGAAGTGTGCTAATGGCGAGCACAAAGAGGATATCACGTCGTGTGGGTAAAGTGCATAACCTCTGCGAGTAAAACCTATTGAATAGCCGTGCTCACGGTATTGAGCAAAGCTCGGAATTCTGATTAAGGGTTAGACTTTTGAAATGAAAACTTGGAATGGGATGGCGGGATTGCCATGAAAGGTTGGAACTTGACATAGGATTGGAAACTTGGTTTACTTGAAATCTTGAATCTATCTATTGTTTGTTATTTGTTTCTGATCTTTACAATCTATTTATTGTATTTGTTCATAAATGCCGCTTATTGCAAAATAGCCATAATAGCCTTTTCCTTTGGAATAAGCCCTACATATAGTTACATAGAATTGCATTACATGCACAACTTGTTGAGTGCTTTATGTACTCACCCCTTGCAACACAAAATCATCGATTGAGGAGAAGACTACAACTTGAAGGAGGAGAAGTTCCATGAGGAGGCGATTATCTAGGAGTTGAACCTTGTCGGTTGCTGTGGTATATTGATGGGATTAAATCGGCGTTCTTCATTCATTGTTGTTTTTTATTTTGAGTTGAAGCCACCAAGGCCTCACAAGTGTAAGTTTGACCTTAAGGTCGTTCAATAGTTCTATATTAATAGATGAAGTCTTTATTTATTATTCCATTGTGTATGATTGTGATATTTCATCTATGTTGAGACTGTGTGCACTAGCGTGATCTGGACTAGTCTTTGAATACACAGAGGGTCGGATTTGCATATTCGTGTCCCGACAGAGGTGGTATTAGAGCCATCTTGTTGTAGGTCTTGACCCTAGATAGTTTGGCCGTTCCTTAGGAGCTTCAAAGTATTTTCTAAAGTGAAAATTTAACTTGAAAGAATAATAAGTTCTTGACTTATCTTATTCTTCCATTCTTTCTCCTTTGCTAAAAAATTATTCATCTTTCCTCACTTTGGTTTAAATAAAAACCTTACTGCGTTGTTCTAAGTAGTTAACGATGTCTCCCACTTAAGGAGAAAGTCTTTGGGTGTCTCGTTCTTTGAACCTTAAGATCGTGAAGGCAGGAATCGTCAAGCTCAAGGAAATGAGGATCGATGCGGTGTTCTGAAACTAGAAGACCCGATTAGCTTGAGTATCTAGTTGAGACTCATGTGTGGAGCCACGTCTTCTTAAGCTAGAATGTCGCCCTTATAGACGGTAGTTTTGTGTGTATAGGTTGATTTGGTTGTTCCTTGATTGTTGATTGTGCAAGATGTGTTGCATAGCTCTTAGGCTTATATAAGCAACCATACCAAGTTATTAATATTGTTTGCTTAAGTTGTTGGGTTAAACCTATCTCCCATATTAGGATCATTATTCCTTATCTATGCTATTTCCCTTTTCCCTAACCCTTTGAAGCAACCAAGCAGATGGAGCAATCTGGTGGAACCAGTAAAGTCAGTGGAAGTGGAAATCAACTCATTGAGAACCCCAATGATGGATCAGTTTTGCAACCGTCAATACTGAGATAAATATCACGAGTATCACCGGAATGAGTTCGTTGATGCTTTTCGCTATTCCTTTGCTTGACGAGAAGATGGTGTCATCATGATAGATTCGGATCAAAATGCTACCTCTGCATCGATTCAAGATCTAGACGTTGTTCTTTGAAGTGTTGTCGGCTGACAAGTTAGAAGATCGTGCATGCATTCCTTTGTGGAGAAATAGGCCATCTGCACGATGAGCATGCGATCAATTGCTCGATTGTGAAGGAAGTCATCCTTTCGGAGAGTGCCCTATGAACAACATCACATGTTACCTATGTGAAGGTCGAGATCATTGCCCACTCAATGTCCCTTGGATCCAATAGTTACTCAAATGACTCGGCGTCGTGAGAAGAATCTTCGAGTGCAATTACTCAAGAATTGTCAAAAGAGGTGTAATATCGGTTATGCAGAGACGCCACTTGAAAAACTAAAGATGCGACCTCGATCTTGTCTGTCTTCATCAAGAAAGTAGTAAGTGGCAATCGCCAACAAAGATGTTTCTTATGTGATGAACAAGGTCATTGGTCTAGAGAATGCCCTCAAGCAACCAATACTGAATTACGGAAGAACAATAATGAGCATACATTTATACCCAACAAGGCACAACGATGCAAGCGTGTGTACTACTCTTTGTCGAAAGGAAGGTCATTATGCTAACCGATGTCCACAGAGAAGACAATTATTTTACGCAACCGTGGTTATTCGGAAGTTACTTGATTAAGTACATAACGCCAAGAGTGAGTGGTGACACTTTGTAAGAGAAGTTTGCCTAGAGAACCGGTTGTAGAAAAGGCGTCGGCGAAGACACTACCCGGTCGTGAATGCCCAAGGAAGAAAAATTTCCATAAACTCTGTTATACCGCCATAAGCCGGACATTTTGCCAACAATTGCCCTCGGAAGAAAGCAATCATGCGGTTCAAGCCAATCTCAACTCTGCCACAGTCAAAACCTCAGTGTCGACGCCAATCAAGGAAGCTCAGATCAACGATTTCACCCTGAGCGAGTGTCATAACTCATTTGTAAAGTGAGGATATTAGTAATGAATTTCATGTAAAGATTTCCTTGCAAAAGAAATAAAGTAGAGATGAATGTTATGTTGGTATGAGAAGTTTGAAATAAAAAGCATTAATAGTAAATGAAGGATCAGATATTTCCTGGATATTATGCGCAATGGTGGTTCACTTGAAAGTGATATGTGTGCTATAATGGTCAATTCGGTACCATTTAGCGTGGAGCTTGTCTGCGGAAGATTTGTCATTATTAGAAGGTATTCGGTTATGCTCGATCTAACCTGAATTCAACATCAAAAGTATTAATGGCAATAAAGGATTTGATATGTCTTTGAGCATTCACTTTACGGATAATGTTCATGTGTATGTTGGCCATAGAGCACGAATTCACGATAATGTGATGTAGAGACAAAATTTGTTGATTTAGCATATTGAAGATCAGTACCTTTACTTCAATGGTAATTGAAGCATTAATTCGTTATGGAAAGAATATCTAGCGGATATAGAATTTCGATCGCTACTTGAGAACCAAGCCGACAAAGATAGTATCGGACCAACAGATCAACAGAGTGGTATTTTTATCCATGCTTTTGACAAGTCCAATAAGATAAAACTAATTCGAATCTTGAATTCCATGACTCGATCATGATGTTAAGAGTTGCGATTCATTTGGTCAATGTCCCTTACTCAGAAGGTCATTGGTAGTGAATTTGTAAGGATCAAGGAATCGTTCAAGGCGTTGAATTGCGGAGAAGCAATTATCAATCGACTTGAGTTCCTCGGATCAAGAGCTGTTCTCAAGAACCAACTCAACAGAAATGATGTTCAATCTTCGACCAAGACCGCAGAATAGCAAGTTGCTTTCGCCGTCATGTGAAGTTGTCTGCAAGTACAGAAAGCTTTGAAGCTCGAGTCTCCCAGAACCAATTCTATAGCCAGCCTAAATCTTGGGGACGAGATTCTGTTAAGGGGGGAGGTTTGTAACATCCCAAATTTTCATTTCAAAAATAGGATAAAAAAATTAAATTATTATTTTTATCGGTTGTTCAAGTTTATTTGTCTCCTCTTTATTTTCTGGATTTCTCTAGAGTTCAAAAGAAAAAGACTTTTGCCTATTTTTAGAAAAACTTAAAACTATTTCCTAAAAAAACCCTATTTAAGTTGGAATTAATTGTTTTAAAAAAATATATCACAAGGAACTTCGGTGAATTTTCCCATTATTTGTTAAAATCCTGATTTCAAAATATTCCAAAAGTCTCATCAATTAAAATATAGTTTGGAGACAAAATAAAAGATTTGGTTTTGCTAAAACTATCTTATTTAATATAAATAAACCTAAGGGAATTTCTGTGAAATTTTCTATATTTGTCAAATTATATATTTTCTAAAGCCTTTCTGAAAGCTTTTACAAAATAAAAATATATGTGGGTACAAAAATAAAATATTTGGTGGTACCAAAATATTTTATTTGATCTCAAAATGCCCTAATTAAACTCCCTGAATTTTCTTAGAATTTTTGGGTTGTTTTAGTATTTTCCAAATTAAAAAGATATTAAAAACAATATAAAAGTATTTACTGTACACGAATAAAATTATTATTTTATGTAATAATATTTTATTTGTGTTACTTAGGCTGTGGGTCACGTTCCAGATTTTTCTCTGATTTTTAAACGGTTGTTTGATATTTATTTCGATTTTATGGGTGATACTTAATAATTCGGATTAAATAATCAGTAACTGCTACAGTAATTCCGGCGTTTTTTCAGGCATAACTTCGGCGAGCTCTCCTGGTCATTCCCGATCTTATTTTTATCTGCAATTTTTACCAGAGCTTCCTCTTGCTGTCCTCTACATCCAGTAAATTCAGATTTTGAAAATACCTAACGGAGCACCTCCGGCAACCGATTCTTTCCCCAACTCCGGCGAGCTTTTACCGTTGATCCATTGCTCCTTTGTAGCTGAAAATTGAACCCTAGACGCCTCTCCTCATTTCCCACATCGTACGAAAAGATCAGCATCAGAATCGCAACGGAGCTCCCTCGGCAAGCCTTTTTCCCTAACTCCGGTAAGAACTTCGGCGAGCTCTACAGGGCGCTCCCGAACTCCGTTCATCCTCAAATTTTTTGTGGAGCACCCCCATGAAGGTTGCAACACCCCTGTGAATCAGTTTTGTAAGATTCCAAACAGAGCACCGCCGGCGACCCTTTTTCTCCTACAACGTCGACGAGCTCTTCCAGTGCGCCGCCATCGCCGGCCGATCTTGGCATCGCGTTCCTCGCCTTCTGGGTGAGTTTTTCTGAGATCCAACCGCGTCATCTCGTGCCATATAGTCAGATATATCTCTCCACCAAATTTGGTGCAGTTCCATCTGCGGAATCAAAAGTTATGGCCGTTCCAATCTCGAATCTTGCCGTCACCCGTTCTCCTTCGTTTTTGCGAGTTTGACCGTGAAATTTTTTCTGTAGACTCCTCTTGATGTCCTCTACGCGGTGCTCACCCTAACTCAAGGTTTTGTCCAAGGGATTGCTGCATAAAATTCAAACATCCCCGATCAGACTGCGTACGTACGGCAGAAAACTTCGTCGCGCGTTCCCCGTTGATCCAGAAGTTAAAACTCAGATTCGTTCGCGTCATATCGTGCCAAATGATCCCAGATAGCTCTCTGTAAAATTTGGTTAGGTTTAATCCATTATTTTAATAGTTATGACCGTTTGATCTATTAGCTTTAGCAGCCGTTCATCGGCAGTTTGTGATCTGTCCGTTGGGTTGCTTCCAAATCCGGATATACCGTTGAGTTCATGTCGCTGCGTTCTACGTGGTACTCACTTCCCCTCTGCTGTTCCATCCACCGAAAATTTTAATATTCGTTACCGTCGCCTTTTGCCACCGCGTAGCGTCGCCTTGTGCCGCCAACCATTTTGGTTTGTCGTGGCCATGTCATTGTGTCCAGAAAATCATTATCCCCTGTTTTGCCCACCGTTGAAGTTCATTGATCCCCAGTTGCCGTCAAAGCCATGTTCTAGAATCTACGCGACGTCTTTTGGCCTAGTCCTTCGTGTCGGTGCGCATTTCGGTTCGTCATCTTTGGAAACCTTTAATCGCAGAGCCAACCCTACCATACTACCCTTTGCCAAGTGTATTCATCCTTGAATCGTCTCGCTCAAGCCCGGACTTAACCCTTGGTCCAATTCGTCGTTAACGTCCCGCCGTTAACGTCCCGCCGTTAACGTTCAGTCGTTAACGTTCCGTCGTCAACGTCCCGCCGTCAACGTCCCGTCGTTAACGTCCCGTCGTTAACGTTCCGCTGCTAACGTTTCTTCGTTAACGTTCCGCCGTTAACGCTTTGCTATCATCGCATATGCGCATTCCAGCAAGAGCGTAGCGCGATGTCATTATCCTTTCTATTGTCCTATCGTGGTCTAACCCCATTTCTTGTGAGTCTGGCTTTATCTTTCTATCATCTGCAAAGGCGGACCAAAACCTAACTTAAGACCGGTTCGATGGACTGAGTTCATCGTGAGCAGCTACGCCGTATTGCGGTTTTCCACGTTGTGTCCACCGTAGTAAGATATTTGTCTTGTCTTACTACATATCGTCATCATACTGTTATCGTCAAGTCTCTTCTTTGATGTATGACTGAACCCCAGATCGGATCGCACTGAATGTCGATTCCATTCGTCCTTGTCTTATCCCTGAAAATCTAATCTGCCATTAACCCAGAATTCATTCGTGGACTTGGTCGATAGACCATTGGCCATATGTCATATCCTGGTGCCATATCTATTCTATTAGTCTATCTTTCTTTTGTTTGACTGTGTATTTGTTTAGTCAACAAAAGTCAACATTGAGCATCAGTTTAGTTCATCATGAACTAACATATCTTTATGGACCCGATCTATAGATCAAGAGCCCATATGTCAATATTTGTCCAATCGAGTTAATTAATCTCGAAGGATATCCCCTGGAATATACTCCGTTTTCCCTAATTATCAGTCGTAACCTTCTCGATAAATCTTACGAAGCTTTGTTCTCTTTCATCCGATCTTCGATCAAATCTAAGTTCCTAAATTCAATCCCTTCCGTTCGGTACCAATCTAATATTAAATTGGAGTTTATTTGAATTGCTTTTGAGTTTTGTTGTATTTGTGCTTCTTTGTCGTTAGACATGTCGTTTAAGTTACCCAAGTAGTCAAGAAGGGCGAGGAAGTCAAGCATTCGATTGAAGAGCCAAAGGTTGATGAAGCCAAGATCAATTAAAAGAGTAAAGAGCGATTTATAGCAAGTGCCGGGCAAGTTGTGCTTTGATCATGTTGAACCTCGATTACAAAAACTGCTATATTGTTTTACTTTATTGCATATTATTTGACATGTACAAATGTCTTCAATTAAATTTGGGACTTAGCTATTATACCCAATTGCTCTATACCCTACCTTGCCATTTGTATACCATGATATATTGTCACCCTAGATTGGTTCATTATAGTTGGTTAGTAATAATAATAAACATGGGATGGTTAGACCGTATTAGTTGCTTAGTCATGCCACGCCATCACATGTACTTTAGTCTTTGATAAATAATCTTGACTAATGGAATATGGAACGATGTTATGAACTTGTGTGTCATGTGTGGTCACACGATGAGATTGAGTTGCGGTGGCGAGAGGATGTCATAGCGAGGTTAAATTGTCGATGGCACGTGGTGCTTGGTAATCAAGCGGGGTGGTTATGTTTTAGATTGGGGCAAGTGGCAAGGCGAGAATGCCAAGGTGGGCCCGATGGGCGGGGGTATGTGGAAGTCTTGCCTCGATCATCTTAAGGACTTAACCTTGCAAGCCTTTGACTGAGTCAATCATGCGACCACATGTCCGATATGGGACGACCTAGTTGATTAGGGTTACGATATCTTTCCTCGATACCTCGGGCGACGATTACGGAAGTGTATCTGTGCGGGGCGTACTGTCTTTGCGGCTTGGTACCCATCCAACGGTGTTGGCCTGTCCTATACTTGGTGGCATCTGCGTGAGAGGAGTGATAGCGAAGGCAACACCGGAGAGGTTCTTTGGTTAAGGTAGAGGTTCCTGAAAGGCTTTGTTGTGAATTCTCTGCCAAGACACCAAAGGAAGTGTGCTAATGGCGAGGCACAAAGAGGATATCACGTCGTGTGGGTAAAGTGCATAACCTCTGCGAGAGTAAACCTATTGAATAGCCGTGCTCACGGTATTGAGCAAAGCTCGGAATTCTGATTAAGGGTTAGACTTTTGAAATGAAAACTTGGAATGGGATGGCGGGATTGCCATGAAAGGTTGGAACTTGACATAGGATTGGAAACTTGGTTTACTTGAAATCTTGAATCTATCTATTCTTTGTTATTTGTTTCTGATCTTTACAATCTATTTATTGTATTTGTTCATAAATGCTTGCTTATTGCAAAATAGCCATAATAGCCTTTTCCTTTGGAATAAGCCCTACATATAGTTACATAGAATTGCATTACATGCACAACTTGTTGAGTGCTTTATGTACTCACCCCTTGCAACACAAAATCATCAGTTGAGGAGAAGACTACAACTTGAAGGAGGAGAAGTTCCACGAGGAGGCGATTATCTAGGAGTTGAACCTTGTCGGTTGCTCGTGGTATATTGATGGGATTAAATCGGCGTTCTTCATTCATTGTTGTTTATTTATTTTGAGTTGAAGCCACCAAGGCCTCACAAGTGTAAGTTTGACTTTAAGGTCGTTCAATAGTTCTATATTAATAGATGAAGTCTTTATTTATTATTCCGCTGTGTATGATTGTGATATTTCATCTATGTTGAGACTGTGTGCACTAGCGTGATCCTGGACTAGTGCTGAATACATAGAGGGTCCGGATTTGCATATTCGGGTCCCGACAATGACGTACCTCGCCAGGTGGGTGATCGTGGCGTCCTCCTCTGTAAGCTCCATCCTCTCCAAACGATTGTCTCGACGTGGATGGTGACGAAAGACGGTGCCCTCCAACTCTGCGGAGTAAGTGCGGGCAATCTGCCGCATCGCCTGTCGTGCCGTCTCCTGGATTCCGGCCTCAAAAGAAGACCTCCTGACCGTGATGTAGATAGGACGGCTCGCCCTCGTCCTCTCCCGAGCATACACTTGTGATCTTGACATCCCAGCGGCGTCAAGTCTGCCTGTACCACAAAGTCCCTCGTCACGTTGGTGCATCAAAACCTCCGAAACAATCGCATCATACGCCATAACTCATGGCGTATCCTCCGGTCGCTCTCCATAGGTATGGATCATCCTCATCTGCCAAAACAAACTTTGTTTAAATTAAACAGAGAATAATAAAAATTCAGCATAGGTATGAAACAAGAGATAAAAGATAAGTCAAGATTTCATTGATATTCTTGCTCAAGTTGATTAGGTCTTTAGAAAATAGTTTTACCCTCCTAGGCACAACCAAACTAGGGTCGAGTCCTCTGATCGGCTGCTCGATACCACCTCTGTGGGACCCGAACTCTGCAGATCCGGACCCTCTGTGTATTACATGCGGTCTAGGATCACGCTAGCACACACAGTCATACAGAGTTGCACATCACAGACATTCACGAAGGTATAAGAATAATTAGTGCAAACATGTATATAAACTGAGTTGTATGCGACCTTATGGTCTCCTTACAGATAAGACTGACCACACAGGGCTTACATTATTGAGAGAAAAGAAATAGCAATGGAACATAAACAAATGTCATGGAAGCCTTCATCTTGCCACAGAACAACCGATGAGCTTGCCCCTAGTTGCTCGGGTCCTCAATGTACTCCTCCTCCCAAAGCGGTGTAGTCTCCTCCATCGATGTTGGGGTTGATAAGCAAGGTGGGATGAGTACACAAGGCACTCAACAAGTAATGCACAGGATGCAACGCTATTACTATATGCAAAGCTTATTCCAAAGGTTGGGCTTAAATGGTTCTTTTGCATCAACAAAGATTTTTAAACCAAGATCTTATTTAAATTAAAGCGATGGAGCAGTTATAAGTAATACTAATTTCTTCAAATGGTTTTTCATCGAAGATTCTCGGCACACGACTTTAATAGTTCATTTTAACACTTGGCACACACCCACCCTTCCCACATTTTGTTTATGAAAATCTACTCCTTGATCAGTAATCCCGAGCAATGCTCAATACATGAGCAGCGGCTATTGAATAGTTTTGACACTCTGCGGAGGTTGTACACTTTACCCACAAGATCTGACCGCCACCACAGGTGATTGTCCGCAACAAAGCTTTTCAGAACCTCTACCTTAACCAAAGAACCTCTCGTGTTGCCTTCACTATCACTTCCCACACAGAGCGAAGTATAGGACCGGCCAATCACCGTTGGATGGGCACCAAGCCGTAGCACAGTGCGCTCCCCCATACAGATACACCCACGTGTCTTGTCACCCCGAGGTATCGGAGGAAAGATATCGAACCCTAGTCAACTATGTCTGTCCCATATCGGACATGTGGTTGTCTGGTGACTCGGATCAAAGGCTTGCAAGGTGAAGTCCTTAATCGGCCAAGGCAAGACTTCCAACACTCAACATGGCACACAACCCAATGTGGCACACAGACTCACATCACTCATCAACCCACCGCCACACAGCCCACTGTGCACACACCTCTTGCCACTTGCCCGAGTCTAAATCATTTCCCACCCGGTTGATTATTGTGCAACACATGCCAGCAATAACTCAACATCGATGCGGAACCACACAGTCACCATACTTCCATATCATCATGTGGCATCATCACACCACTTTGAAATACATTCAATATTCCATTAGTCAATTTTGTAGCATTTTTACGAAAGATCATTCATGACTCGTTGCAAGGCTAAGCATCTACTCACGGTCTAGCCTCCGTGTTGGCACAATATTAACATCCAACTAATATAATCAAACTTAGGGTGACAATGATTTAGGGCATACAATTAATAATTCAAGGTGGCATAACAAAATGGGTTGATTAACTACATTATCCCAAATCAATTTAAATTCATTTTAAATAAATAAGCATGCATAGTTTCAAAGCATAAACTACATTTTAAAAACCTGGGATCAAAATGATCAAAGCATCACTTGCCTTCAAAGAGTTGCTGGTCGTGTTCAAGCTTGGTCTTGAGCGACAATTCTTCCTCGAAACTTTCCTAAAATTTGCGTCTACGCGAACAAACAAAATATACAATAAAAATCTAATACAGAGGACTAAATGGCCTCAAAAATTCAAATATAATTCATCATTAAATAGATCATAATTTTATGAATTTTTAGAAATTTGAATCACCCAAATCCGAGTTAAAATGCAAAAGTTATAGTCATTTGAAGTTTGAATAAAATATGAAAATACAGAAATTAAGAAATCCGATTTTTCCCAATTATTTTTATACTGAAAATTCGCATTTATGACGTCAGCATTGCATCATGATGACGTCAGCACATAAAAGAATTTCGGCCAAAATATTTTTATATATAACATATTTATGGCGTCGTGATAGCGTCGGCCAAGACGACGTGCACGCCCGAGGCCGCCACGTCGCTCTGGTCTATGGATCGGGTTCATGGCTCGGCTCACGGTCTCCGTGGACTCGGTTCACGAGCGATCGAACGCGGCAAGATCCGAGCCGTTCGTTGAATCAACGGCCATATCTCCTCACGCGCACGCAGCGCCGAGATCGTCGCGACACGCGCGTCGCGCATCCAATGATCGACCACGCATCCAGCGGCGACGCCTCGGCTCCACGCCTCCGCGCGTCACACATCCAACGGCGCTCGGATCCAACAGCCAAGACCGCGCCGTCATCTGCGACGTCTCGGTTCATGCGGCGACCGCGCGGCGCAATCGCGACGGCACCCGAAATCGGCGGTGGATCGGTCTCCGCCCGATTAAAACGCCCACGCGTCGACGCAATTTGGCGAGGGTGCGGTGCCATCTCCGCCGCGCGTTCAAATCGAACGGCGCGGATCCTTAAGGCAAAACCAGATCCAATCTCTACCGTTTAGATCTAATCTAACCGCCCACGGTACCCGAGCGGTTTACTGTTCAAGGCACGACGTGGCTCAACCTTACGCGTCCAAAAAAAGATCCAAGGGTTCGCATTAAATCTAGCCGCAGAATCTAGATCTAATCCCTACCGTACACATCAAGATCTAACGGTCACGATTCAATCTAAACATCTACAGAGATGGAGGCTACGTGGACTCACCAGAACCGAACGATGCAAATCGGACGGTCGGCGCGGTTCGACGAGGTTGGCGGCGGCGAAGAAGCGAAGGTTGCCGGAGCTGGGGAAGATGACCTCGGCGACGGCGATGCGGGGCTCCTCCGGCGAGAAGAAGTGGCTCGTTCGACGCGGCATGGCGGAAGGGTTACTCCAGTGACCTTGGCGACGGCGGAGAGAAACCGGCGGCGAAGCAAACGGCGAAAAACAGCGGCGGCACAAAGAAGCAACTACGGCGAGCTCGTACGGGCGCTAGAGGGGGTCTCGGCGTGCGTGCTAGGAGTCAAAAGACGCGGAGCGAAGGCCTCTGCACGACGCCTTCAACGGGGACTTAAGGGCTGCCTCGACGTGCGCGAAACGGCCGGCGGAAGTCACGGCCATCAACGCCCACGTCTCTCCGATGATCTCGCGGGGACGAAGCGACGTGGCGCGATCCTGTGCGTTCGTGCGGCGATGATCCGAAGGCTCACGCGCACGGGCGACGTGGCACACGCACAGCGCGCGATCCGGACCGGACGGCTTGGGCTAAGCGGCGCTAGGGTTTGGGGCGAGGCGTCGCGGGCCGAGTCACGAGTGGGCGAGCACGATCTTGGGCGCCAATGATTTCGCCCATTCAACGCTCAGGATTTTAAATCCATTTGAATAAAAATAATTCGGAAATTAGTTTTGGCCAAAGAAAGTAGTAAAATATCGAAAAATTCGAGAAAAATTAAAAAATACTTTGAGATGTCTGGGACTCCATTAAAATATTTTCAATAAAATTTTGCAAAAACTTTTCCTTTATTTAATTGGTTTTCAAGAAAGGCTATATTTGAATAATTCCAAATAAATTTCAATAATTTCCAAAATTTCTCAAAAATAAAAAAAATACTTCAAATTTTAAATTAGAGCAAAAATTAGGGTGTTACAGAACTCCATCTCTTTTGAAGGTGTAGACTTCTCCTCAACTGATGATTTGATTGTTGGCAAGGGTGAGTATTTAAAGCACTCAACAAGTTGTGCACAGAATGCAAGTCTATCATACTATAGGCATGGCTTATTCCAAAGGAACGGCTTTTATGGTTAATTTGCAATAAAGCATCATTTATGAAGGAATGGCAATAATAGATTGTAAAGACAGTAAAACAAATAATAACAATAATAAATTTCTCAATTTTTTCCCAAATAAACCAACTCACAACCTTAAATCAAATTTCAAACCTCCATTGGCATACAGCCTCCATCCCTAATTCATTTTAATAAAATCTAACCCTTGACCGTAATTCCGAGCATTGCTCAATACTGCAAGCACAGCTATTCGAATAGATTTTACACTCTGCAGAGGTTATGTGCTTTACCCACACGACATGATCATCTCTTGTTGCCAAGTTATTGACACACTTCCTTTGGTGTATCGGCAGAGAGATCATGACAAAGCCTTTACAATGCTCTGTCTAAACCCAATACTACTCGCAAAGGTTTCAACACCGGTGGGACTGGTTATCACATCTAGGGCCCCCCTCTTGCGCCATGTGAGACTGCCCGTGCGAGGACTGGTTACCACAACCCGGGGCTCACACCATCACTAGTAGTACCAAAGACTAGACATAACAAATTAATCAACGAGGTCCGTCCCATTCCAGACATGTGGTTGCATGTTTGACTCAGGTCAAATGCTCTCAAGGTTAAGTCTTTAGGTTGACTAAGGCAAGACTAACCAAAAATTCACCATTACCGATATACCATCCATTTCCATTAAAAACAATGCGATCACCCAAATGTCACATTGGCCCACCACAAATTATTGCCATATACCTCAGTCTAAATCATTTACCACCTCAGTTGATTACCATGCACCACGTGCCATCAACAACATTGTGTGATAGCACCTGACACACCAATTAATAAACATGGTCCATAGTTCACTTAGCAAGATTAACCTTTTCACATAAAATGATGATTCATGGCATGGCTAAGCATACTATTTGCGTTCTAATTAACCCACATTGGCAATTAATAGCTACCAACTATTAAAGATCCATACTAGGGTGACAAATGAAATGCGACATACAAAATGGCAAGGTGGATATATCACAATTGGATGAATAACTATACCCAACATAATTGAAACAAGTAGTAATTGAATTAGTATGCAATACTTTAAAACAATATAATGTTTAAAACATAGGTTCAATATGATCAAAGCAAAACTTGCCTTCAAATAGCTCTGGATCATGTTCTGGACCTTGTTCTTGGCTTGACTCCTCACTCACGAATATCTCGGGCACTTCAACGTCTACGCAAAACAAGCGATAAAGCAATAAATACAAAAAACAGAGAGCAAAATCAACTCTAAAAATTAAATAAAATTCACTATTAAATAGGTCTCAATTTTACATATTTTTATAAACTGGAATCACCTCAATCGGAGCTCGTATGAGGGAGAACAAACTAAACAAAATTTGAAATAAAAGAAAAAGGCTGAAAATAGAAATATCCGAATTAAATGAATTGCTTTTCTACTGGAAATCCTGGATTTATTACGTCAGCAAACACGTGGACCAATCAAAAGGCAACACGTGTCACTGGCGTATGGACGTAGTCCATGACCAGCGCTAGTCCACCGTGGGCTGGCGGCACTGTGCCCGTGGACCGGCTGACGCGAGGCTGACACAACCACGCCAAGCGGCGCTACTGCGGCAATGACACATGGCAGGCTCAGATTCGGTGACTAAGCGGTGAGATCCAGTTCACCCGAGATTAATCCGACGGTGGAGACACGCGGTGCAATTGCGATAAGATCTGCTGTGTTGACCGCCGATCGGACGACTGAGGCTATGTGGTGGAGGCGAAGCGACGCGGTGACGCGGTTGGCCCAGCGTGCGACGCGCGGCTTGATCAAGTGCGTCCATTCGGAATCGAACGGCTACGGTGAGGCACCGACGACGAAGCCATGGCTAAGCACAGTTGCGACACGCATCTCGACCTCGCCCGTCAGATCTAAATCAGACGATAAAGCTTACACCCAAAGTGACGCCCATGTGGCACGATCCCAACCATACGTGCTAGATCTAATGGTTGCAGAAGCTCGCGAGGGACGGCAATGTCGTGGCGGCGCAGGATGGTGGTTCTTACCAGACTTGAGGATGATAACCATGGCGGTGGCACTCTAGTGCTTCTCCAATGATGTTTTCTCCCAGAACTGAAGCATCTCGGCACGGCGAACTCAACGGAGACCTTGGCGACGGCGAAGGCGGCTCAACGGCGATGGAAAAGCACAAAAACAATGACGGAGACAACGGCAAACTTTGGCTAGCTCGCATGATTGACTGGTGGCACTTCAAGCAGCGTGCGCTAGGGAAAAAGATGCGGCTCAACTCAGGCTACCCGATGCGCAAGGCGGCGCTATAAATAGCTGCCTCGACGAGCGTGTACGGCACGAAAACCAACTCCGAGTTCTACGGGATCATGGCGGCGCCTCGGCGATACAGTTAGGATTCGATGAGCTGATGTGGCAACATCTCGAGCGTCCAAGCAGTAGCGATCCGACGGCTTAGAAGCAGCAGCGATCCGACGACTTAAAAGCAGCAGCAACGTGGACGATTTCCAAACGCCCGAACAGGCCAGTGGCTTTTGATATTTTGGCTTGGTGGGCTCGCACAGGCCAGTGGCGTGGAAAAGAATGGGCTCGGCCCAGAACTGTTCATCACATTTTAAAACCTTTTTCGAATAAAAGAAATTCAGAGAAATAAATAAAACCTAAATAAATAGCAAAAATACCAAAACAAATCCAAAAAAATTCTAGAAATTATTTTAAGGCATTTGGAACTCAGATAAAATATTTCCAACAAAATTTTATTTAAAATTTTCACATTTACCAAATAACTTTAGAGAAAGGCAATAAATCAATAAATGCAAATTAATTCGAATAAATTCCAAACAATTCATAAAAAGGTAAAATGCATATTAAATCCATAAATTCAAAAATTGGGATGTTACAACTGCCAAGAGTGATCTTTGCCTTTTGGAGATCACAGACAAGAGTGGTCATGGATTAAGGTGGTCACAGCCAAGAGTGGTCTTTGGCATTGAGGGGTCATGGCCTAGGAAGGTCATGACTTGAAAAGTGGTCATGGACAAAAGTGATCATGGTCTATTTGATCCAAGGTGGGATCTTTTGATGTTTGATTGATCACTAATCTTTGTTTGTTTTCTGATGCATGTTATTTTGGAGCAATGCTATGTTATGGTTTGCTTGTCTGTGTTGGTTGCAAGACTCTAGGGCTAGGTCATGGTGAGGCGAAGGCGAGACTGGGACTAGACTAGGAGAGCTAAGGTCCAGAACGGTTAAGGGATGTCGGAAGATGATTGAGGCCGGGAAGTGGTTGCAAGCCGGGAAGATAAGGAGTTAGAGCATGAAGCATTGGTGATGGACATGGTGGGCAATGGTAAGGTAGACCGAGACTAGGCTCTGGGAGGAGTTGAGGTCCAGAACGGTCAAGAAAGCTGAAGCCATCATAGTGAAACAAACAAGGACATGTGGTGTGCCAAGTCATTTGGGCCCGTTTGTAAGCGATGATGGTTCGAACGTGTCCGAACGCGTTAGAGGCTTGGCGGCAAGTCATTGGGGCTATATAGAAGGTGATGAAGCATAGGTGATACTTCAAGTGGATGGATATGATGCTACCTAGAGCCCTACTCAAGCGAAGGATGATCGTTGGATCAAGTGTTTGTAGGTGGAGTAGCGGTTAAGTTAGTATGGTCAAAACCTTTATGTTGTTGGGTTTCGGGTTAGCTCATGTATGAGAGAGGGTGTGAATCCCAACCCTTGATGAGGTTTCTTGAGGGATAAGAAGGTCATCTAAGGGTGAGGAATGCTCCTAGTGTGCTATAAATTGAGGGGTGGAGGGATGTCTCCATACCCTGGTTGGAACCAAGGTTGGAACTGAGCCTTAGAGAAGGGTTCTTTGGTTTCTTTATGCTTTGTTGAGCTTTGCACAGTTGGAGGTGTGGCTTTGTAACCATCCCTCTCTAAGTAATGCAAGATCCAAGTTCATCAATGTTCTGAAGTCTATTTCTGTTCTTGCATTTGTTTTTGCTTGGTTCTTTCTTGCAACTTGACTTGTGGTTTACCTCCTACTTTATCTATCTCCACTGTATCTAGGATACATAAGAGGTCAAGGAGTTCATCAAGAACATATTCTAACCCAGCAAGATCAACTAAAACTTACCTTTGCTCAAGTTTTTGGTCTCCCTTCTTTTTGAGTCCTTGATCTCTCTTTGGTTTCATTTTCTCTTGATCTTATACTGTCACGGATGAATAATTGATTGATGAATCTTCTACAGATCATATCCCAATCATCTAGTCAAGCTTTGAACAAGATCTTTAAGATTCCTCTCGAGAAACCAGTATATCTTTTCTTGCTCGTTTGAAGGGTGTACCTTTGGGGTTCTTGCTTACTGTGACATGTGGGAGATCATCTAAAATCTTCTTGATCATCAAATTGTTAAATTATTTCAACATAATATGGCCCATGTAAATTATAGAAAGGTTCTTATAATTAAAAGGTCTAAGTGTGATGGTTGCTAGACTAAAAGTATTTAGAACCTATGGGTGTAATTCCCTCTCCTCTCTCTTCAAAAATGTAACAAATAATTTGTGTGCTAATAATATATTCTAGCCATAGTGCTTTGCATGGTGTTTCAGTTTCATATGTGTTGAAAATTAAAGGCTGCAACATGAACATATTGATGCATGCATAAGTTTCAGCCATTGAATAGATATTAAAACTTTGGTTTCATTCATTAATGGATATTAAATGAAGGAAACTGACATATTAAGTGCGAGGAGTTTCCAGGAAACTGACGTTCCTTTGTAACTCTCTCGTTACAGAGGAACCTCTCGTTGGCCTCTCGTTGGCTATAAAAGGAGGAAGCCTCCTGTGCATCAAGGTGATAAGGGAAAGAACGAAGCATAGAAAGGAATAGTACACACATCAAAGAAAAGAATAGAAACTTATCTGACCATTAAGGGAAGTATAAAGATTAAGAAGAAAGAGAGGAGAGAAAAATTGACATGCAAGGCATTGCTAACATGTCTCAAGGTGGGTTTGTGCTTTTGCACATAGAAAGGATGATTTGTGCTTTTGCACATATAAAAGTTGCTTATTCGGTTGAATCAAAATGTTCTAAATGATCTTATAGTTTCCACATTTATGCTTAAATTTGGTATCAGAGCATGGTTTTAGCCTTTTGATTCACCATTATAATTGTTCTTTTGTTGTATGGTGTAAGCGCATAAGTGAAATTGCATTTGTTTATAGTTTTTCCTTATGCAATTGCGTGATTCATCATAGTAATGTTATTTAGAGCAGTAAAATGCTATTTCTTTTCCAGTATTATTATTTGGATAATTCGCAAGAAATATGTTTGCATCTGTCTGTAATGTTTAAAGACGGTTTTTTTTCTTTTGTTCATAAGATCACAGTTTATTCTTATGAGCATAATTAAAAGTGACATGCCAATTAAATATTTATATTATTGAAAGCATGTCTGTCACCAAAGTGGCCTTGCTTTAAAAGGATCATAGATATTTAGTTAAGCATTTTAATTGTTCATATTCTATTTGATGCTATTAATTGGAAAATATAATGGATAATTGAGTTCACGAATTGTAACGCTAGAAGGTCGCCCAAAGGTGGACCATTGCTTATGATTGGTGATATGAAAGGGGTTAATCAACATGCTTGGTCAATTTGTTAGTTTATCCAAAGATAGCATGCACATTGACTTGAGTATAGTTGATTATCTATCAAAGGTTTTTGTTTTAGCATCATTATTGATTCCAGCCGTGTATCTAAATTTCATCCAAAGATGTTTTTAGATGCACACTTAAAGTTTGTTATTGCATGAATCTTTTTTTGTTTACTCAAAGTATTAATCTCTGAACATATTAAATTTTGCAGCATCCATTAATTTAATGAGTCAGGGTTTTGGGCTTGTCAAGTTTAATAGGCTGAACTATGTTGACTGGTCCGAACAGATCCGGTTTCAACTGGGTGTAATGGAGTTAGATCTAGCATTAGTTCTTGATGAAAAGCCTGCAGCCATTACAGATGAAAGTACTGATGAGGATCGTTCCCTTTATGAAGCCTGGGAACGGTCTAACAGGCTAAGTTTGAACTTGATGCGCTTGACAATTGCTGAAAACGTTAAGCCATCATTGCCTAGAACTGATAATACAAATGATTTCATGACGAAGCTAAAAGAATATTCTCAATCACAAGTCTGTGGTTGGGAGTCTTATGAGTGAACTAACGACCAAGAAATTTGATTGGTCTATTTCCGTGCATGATCATGTGATTAGCATGGCAAATATTGTAGCAAAGTTAACATCCATGGGAATGGACGTAAGTGAATCATTTCTGGTCCAATTCATCATGAACTCCCTAACTCCTGAATTCGGCTCATTCCAGGTGCATTATAACACCATAAAAGAAAAATAGAACCTTCAAGAATGCAAAGCACAATTGGTTCAGGAAGAAGGGAGATTAAAGAAAATAAGGGATCACTCTATCCATCTCACGATGCACAATGGTGCAAGTAGCAGCAAGGAAAAGCTAGGAAAGAAGGGTAAGGACAAGGCTCCACATCAAGTTAGTGATGGTCAAATCCATAAAAAGCTGAGATGCCACTTCTGCAAGAAGGTTGGTTATTTCAAGAAGGATTGCCCTAAGAGAAAGAAATGGTTCGAACAGAAAGGTATACATTATGTTTCTGTATGCTTTGAATCAAATCTTGTTGAAGTTCCTAGCCATACCTGGTGGTTAGATTCTGGTGCTACTACTCATGTTTCACATGTTAACCTTTCAATCCAACCCATAAGCGGATCTGAAAAGTTTTTGTACATGGGGAATGGAATGAAGACACGAATTGAAGGGATAGGGACTTATAGAATAATCCTTGATACCGGTCTACATTTAGACCTGAAAGAGTGTCTTTTTTTGTTCCCAAATGTACTAGAAATTTAGTATCCATGAGAAAGTTGGATATGATAAGTTTTAAATTTATGGTTGGAGACAGTATATTTTTATTATATAAGAATAAGTACTATTATGGTTCTGATACTTTAATTGATGGTTTATACCACTTCAATCTTAATGCTGTTTTTTCTGAATCCCTATTTCATGTTGAACATATTATTGGTAACAAACGTAGTGCACATAATGAGCGTTCTGCTTTCTTGTGGCATAAAAGACTGGGTCACATATCCAAAGAAAGAGTTTTGAGGTTAGTGAAAAGTGATATTTTACCTCAGTTGGATTTTGTTGACTAGAATGTGTGTGTGGATTGCATCAAGGGCAAGCAAACCTCACACATATCAAAGCACCCAGCTACAAGAAGTAGTGATCTGTTACAATTAATACACACAGATATTTGTGGTCCATTTGATGTTTCTTCCTGGGGCGGTGAAAAATATTTTCTCACATTTATTGATGACTTCTCACGTTATTGTTACCTATACTTGCTGCATGAAAAGTCTCAAGCTGCGAGCATCCTAGAGGTGTTTGTTAATGAGGTGGAATGGCAGCTCGATAGGAAAGTCAAGGTGGTGAGGTCGGATAGAGGTGGTGAATATTTTGGAAAGTTTGATGAAAGTGGACAATGTTCAGGTCCATTTGCAAAGTTTCTTGAAAGTCGAGGCATTTGTGCACAATATACAATGCCCGGAACACCTCAACAAAATGGGGTGGCTGAAAGGCGGAATAGTACTCTCATGAAAATGGTTAGGAGCACGTTAAGTTACAGTGATGTGCCCTTATCTTTGTGGATGAACGCATTAAGGACTGTTGTGTACTTACTGAATAGGGTTCCTAGTAAGTCAGTTCTTAAGACTCCTTATGAACTGTGGACGGGAAGGAAACCTAGTTTGAGGCACCTGCATGTTTGGGGCTACCCAACAGAAGTAAGAATATACAATCCACATGAAAAGAAGCTCGATGAAAAGACCATTAGCGGTTACTTCATTGGCTATACTGAAAAATCAAAAGGGTTCAGATTTTACTGTCCTAACCATAGTACAAGAATAGTTGAGTCTGGAAATGCTCGGTTCATTGAGAATGGTGAAATCAGTGGGAGTGGTGATCCACAAAATGTGGATATCATGGAAATTCAGTCCAACCCTACTCCTAGCATTGTTGTATCACCGTTACACAACACTGCAAAAAAATACAAGTATTGAACCAGCTACTAATGTTCAAGTCACAACTAAAAAGGAAATTCCACATGAAAGTATATTGCGAAGGTCTGTACAGAATACAAGACTAGCTATTTCAGATTATGCCGGATGTGTGGACTCAAGGAAGTCTACATTCGGATATGTGTTCCTTTTGGCTGGAGGAGCAATTTCATGGAAGAGTGGAAAGCAATCTGTCATTGCTACTTCCACTATGGAGGCTGAATTTGTGGCATACTTTGAGGCCACTATTCAATCACTTGTGGTCTGCGAATTTTTGTCCGCCTTCATATTGTTGATAATATTGAAAAGCCCTTAAGGATTTATTGTGACAATTCCGCTGCAGTCTTCTTCTCTAAAAATGACAAGTACTCGAAAGAAGCAAAACATATGGATTTGAAGTACTTAAGGTAAAAGAAGAAGTGCAAAAGCGAAAGGTATTAATCGAGCATATTGGTACAGATCTGATGATAGCAGATCCGCTAACTAAGGGACTGCCGCCCAAGACTTTTAGTGGCCATGTTGAGAGGATGGGCATTACAGATAAATCCCTGTTAGCATGATGAGTATATATATACATGACTTTGAGTTGCTCATGTTCTTTATGAACTTATGAATTCAATAAAAGTATTGTTTTGCTTGTTATCCATATTATCGCGTATACAATTATAGTAGTGATGGATAACAATAAAAGTTTCCCATTAAAGTTAGTTTGAATTATGTCGATTGTGATACATGGAAGGGATCTTGTCACTGTAAGACTTGTGACCGCCATGATTCTGTCACCACAATTCAATTTAACGATGACTTGATAGATTCGATGGAAGGTGTACACCTAAAAGTTTACGAATCGTCAAGTTTTTACAAAGGCCAAGTGGGAGATTGTTAAATTATTTTAACATAATATGGCCCATGTAAATTATAGAAAGGTTCTTATAATTAAAAGGTCTAAGTGTGATGGTTGCTAGACTAAAAGTATTTAGAACCTATGGGTGTAATTCCCTCTCCTCTCTCTTCAAAAATGTAACAAATAATTTGTGTGCTAATAATAGATTCTAGCCATAGTGCTTTGCATGGTGCTTCAGTTTCATATGTGCTGAAAATTAAAGGCTGCAGCATGAACATATTGATGCATGCATAAGTTTCAGCCATTGAATAGATATTAAAACTTCAGTTTCATTCATTAATGGATATTAAATGAAGAAAACTGACGTATTAAGTGCGAGGAGTTTCCAGGAAACTGACGTTCCTTTGTAACTCTCTCGTTACAGAGGAACCTCTCGTTGGCTATAAAAGGAGGAAGCCTCCTGTGCATCAAGGTGATAAGGGAAAGAACGAAGCATAGAAAGGAATAGTACACACATCAAAGAAAAGAATAGGAACTTCTCTGACCATTAAGGGAAGTATAAAGATTAAGAAGAAAGAGAGGAGAGAAAAATTGACATGCAAGGCATTGCTAACATGTCTTAAGGTGGGTTTGTGCTTTTGCACATAGAAAGGATGATTTGCGCTTTTGCACACATAAAATTTGCTTATTCGGTTGAATCAAAATGTTCTAAATGATCTTATAGTTTCCGCATTTCTGCTTACACAAATCCCCACGAACAAGTTTTGGGTATAGGTTGAGTTTGTCCCGGTTGTAGCGCAACCTTCCTTCAAACATAAAAAGTCAGAACTTTGACATCAATCTTTGCGATTGAAGGTTGGAATAAGTTCTTGACATTCATAAGAAGGTGCATGCAAAGTTTCACGGGATTTGGATTAGCCGATTAAAAGTTAAAATGATTCTTGATTTTGAGATCATGTTAATTTTACTATTAATCTTGATTTTATTGTTCATTCGGGAGTTCAGCTCTTTCGTCCCGTGCTGAGCTAGTTGAGCTTTTTAGTTGACTCTTTTACAAAAGAGGTTTGGAAGTTCTGCTCTTTTGTCTAGTCTATGTTTAAGCCTTTTAGTTAGCTCTTTTAGAAAAGAGCCTTGAATACTTGAGGGATAATTTTATTTGGCTCCTATTCAATCCCCTTTAGTCGTCTTTTCGGTCTTTCAATTAAGTTTGCTTATGGTTTTCTTCGTGTATAGCTCTGTGGAGGTTACTGTTGGCATGCTGTCACATTGTTATACCTGTATGTTTCGGATTCTTGCTTGAAAACAGAAGCAGCATGTTCATTATTTCAAAGAGAATAAATAAATATCGTTTTCGGCTCCAATATATTCAGAATTATAAATGTAGCAGCATAGTGGAATCTTGTAATCTCATTCTCATCATTACTGGTACCCTGAAAACATGGAATTCAATCTTAGCTCAAACTCCAGAATGTTGATGTGTGAAAATACCATTGGAAAGTAAATCTGATCAACTGCACATTAAAGCAAGAGGAAAGATCAACCTTTTCTGCTTACAGGAAATTGAACCTTCATTGGAACGTAAATACATTTGAATTGATAGTTTCAGAAACAAAAGAAAATTGAGCATTGAATTATCCCTTCTGAGCATCAGAGGGGTTTTACAAATCTGATGTCACTCTAGTTTTCCCCTTAACATTATTTCATCTGAAACTTCTCCTTTGTCTTCTCAAAGACTTGCGCAGCAATCAGGGCACAATTGCCGTCAATCTGTTTGATCTCCATGTTGGCCTTCTGATAGTACTCTCTGAGAGAGTCTGCAATGGAGGCATTAAATCCAACGGCAACGGCAGCTTCTGCCTTGGCTCCATACACCAGCTTCTGCATCACAGAATTAGCAGTAGTGTGAAACAACATCTTTGGCAATTTTTGTCTCTTGTTTCTTGCGAGAAACTATTCCTAACAGGTTAAGGAATAGGGGGGTAAAAGATGAACCTTGATCTTGGATAGATGAATTGCGCCGAAGCACATCGAGCAAGGCTCACAGGATGTATAGATTTCACAATCAGACAGATCGATTTTTCCGAGTCTTTTGCAAGCCTGAAATACGAACAGATATAGATTATGTGAAACAGATAACAAAAAATGAATACAACTACCAAAGATTGCAAAGACTACCAGGCATCTAAAATATAAAAATTCACACAACACACCAACCAGTACATTAATCAGGTCAATATAAATTATAAAATGACCTTGCTAACTAAATGTGAAAAATCAAATATTGGACTGACGGATGAATTTAGTGAAGCAGACAGTCTGACAGGTTTTGCCTGCATAGAAATTAAGTAGCATTTGAACTATCTAAAGCTATTTTGATAATTTTATTCGCTAAGTAGGACCAACATATCTTCAAGCCATCGTAATGGTGTTAGATTGGTGTATTAGTATCAAGAAAATAGCATCTTGATCAACAGGAATGAAAGCATTTTACCTTTCTTATTGCAGTTATTTCAGCGTGTGCAGTTGGATCAGTGTTCTTCAGAACCATGTTATGGCAACTTACTACTATTTCATCGTTACGGATGACAACTGCTCCAAATGGGCGTCCGTCACCGCACTCAACTCCCCGGTAAGCTTCTTCGATCGCTTTCGTTAAGAATTTGTCATCCCTGTCTTGCCCAACTGTTGATCCACCAATACTCAAGTTAGAGATTCTTTTAGCAGTCCTTGAAGTACAGCAAAATTGAGCAAACACTGAAAAATGGTACTGTAAAAATAACTGGTCAAATATGTGATGCCTGAACTTCCGTCGTTCGGCTATTATTATGTCCAATGAGATGTAAGGTGCCAAAAAGAATATAAACAACGAGTACTCTTACCTTCATGATGACCAGCAAATGCAGAACCAATTGAGATCGTTCCATCGTTGGACTCCACAGCTACAGTAAAAATAAAAATGGTCACTCATATGTTCAGCACAGGATTAACCAAAAGGAGGAAGAGTGGAAGACCCAACGAATTCAGCTGAGATTAACAATAAGATTCTGTTAAATGATGGTGAATGCTGGAGGGCAAATGCTTTGAGTGACAATCGATCTTACATGTGAGGGTCCGAGAGATGATTATAACAACAAAAATGCCCGGACAACAAGGAACAAAGAATTTGCAGTACTATCAGGCTGAAAGTGCCAGACTTTTGTTTCAAAGCTACGACATCACCTCTAAGTTCATTATAACGATATACTAGTATGGTGGCAAGCAACAGAGCATCACTTTCAGTTTTAGGAAACTTCAATTCATCCAGGTCGAGTTCAAAGGAACAAAAACTCAAATGATCCTAATCGCCTAGCAAGTTTGCTCTTTCAATCGCAACACATCCTCCCAATCTCCAAACAGGATCAAGAACAGAATCCCTGTTCTCTCTCTCTCTCTCTCTCACCCCACGCTGAAGCTCAGGCAGGGGCACAACCACAAATCATCATCATAATAACCGAATTCATCACGATGAAAGACAGAAACATACCCTGGGCCTCCTCCATGGCCGTCGCAGAGAGAAACTCCAACAAACTTTAGGGTTATCAACTTTCTTCTTCTCAATAGAATGGCAGCATCTCTCCTTCTTCCACCTTAAAATGAAAGTGGGTATCGAGCTGCGGAGGTGCTGTATTCTGTGACGATGTGATCGGTGTGGTGACTGTGGGAGCGCGTGGAGTTTTGCAGACTTGCAGTCGCTGTCTCGTGACACACGGGCAAGCACGAGACCGATGCTCTGTTGCTTGCCACCGTACTAGTACATTGTCAGAATGAGTTTGTTGGCCCTAAAAAAATTTGATGACGGATCTAACGGTCACAACACACGAAGAACATCGGGTTCAGAACGTACCAACAAATTTGCTTTTGCAATCAGTAAGATAGAAAAAATATGCTTAAAACTGATCTAATTTAACAATCGGCGAAAATCTAAACAGCTAAAAAGCTGATCAAATCAAATATAACGATAAGTCTAAAAGCCGATTTAGGACTAATTACATGGTAGATAAATGTAGACTTTTCCGAAAAAAGTGATGCACAGCAAGATCGGAGAAAAATCAAACCTGATTGGCGTAATCGAGGATGACCAATAATCGGCGATGCACAACTTCATTGATCAAGATCGAATTATAGAAAAGAATCTAAATTACAAAGCTACTCCTAATTGACAAGAAAATAAATAAAAAGTAAAATGAGATGTTTAATTTGATTGTGTTGTTCTTCTTGCTTGCCCTCGATCATCTTTTATAACACATTGGCCGATCATATCCTTTTCTGATACGCTGTCCACCATGATCCGTATTAGTCTCTATTCGGACAGAAATCTCCAAGTTTAGACCAATATCGGTCATAATCCGTCTTTAACCTCTCCTTCCCTTATCTGATATTGGCTATAATACCTTTTCTATCCTCAGCCTGTCAATTTGACCATGCCCTACCAAATTTTGGTGCAAACAGAACTTAATTAGAAGCTGATTCATAGCTTTGAAACAAAAGTCTGGCACTTTCAGCCTGATAGTACTGCAAATTCTTTGTTCCTTGTTGTCCGGGGCCTTTCAGCCTGATAGTACAACTAACTACCGCTTAATCATTATGGACGATAACTGCTTCAAACTGGCCTCCATCACCACATTTAGGAATGAAAACAGAACGAAAACGGTCGGTAAATGGCTGTTCCGTTTGTTTCCATATTTTTTTACCGAAAACAGAAACGAAATCGGAAACCCCAGAAACGGATAGTGACGAAAACAGATGCGGAACGAAACAGAGCGGATGCGGAAACGAAAGCGAAAAATTTCACAAGGACATAGTACATGATATATCCAAACGTACCAACTTTGAATGAAAACTAGATGTGTACGAGCGGCGCTACACCGCACGAGTGTAACGCTAGACTTTGTGAACAGGAGTCTACATCGGAGTATTTTTGTTGTATTCTTTTTTACGTACACGTATATTCAGAGTTATGAACAATGCACTTCCGAAAGAACACAAGGTTACCCACACATGAACAATGCATGTGGTTGTTCATGTGTGGATGCAAATCCAAAGAACACGAGTTTAGTGCTAGATTTCATAAAAGCATTTTAAGTATAACCAAATCAAAAGTCATAAGCACATCTTCGTACAGCTAAATCAAAAGTGAAAAGTCATGAACTTACAGACGATTAAGATTTTCCATGGTCTCAATGTAAACTGGGATGCTTCCCCTAATCGAACAATTCCTAAGTATCCTACATTTAAGCAACTTCATATTATATAAGAAAACCTATATACGAAAAGCACGAAAACTCCAGCAAATCATGAACTTATAGTGTTTTTATAAATAGAAATACCAAGGAATGGTATACCGTTCCCTAGCTTTCTAACGGTACAGGGAGGAGCTCGTGCTTGTCGGTCGGGAGGTCAGTGGTGGCCTCGGCTCCCTCGGAGAGGCCTTCCACGCGAGGGAGCGGAAGGGCCACGAAGTCAACGAGCGGTGCCACGGCGGGGCAGACCGGTGGGAGCCGGCTGATGTTGCGTGGCATGGAGACGAAGGAGATGTGGTGGCCGCGGGCGACCAGCCTCTCCGCGAGCTCAAGGTAGGAGAGCAGTGGCGAATGAGAGCCACGGAAGATGACGGTCACGTGTGGCCAAATGAGAGCCACGAAGAACAAGGCGTATACGCTCTCCGTCTCCTCCTTCCGCCGTCGACACCGCTCATCTCAAGAACGGCAATGCGCTCGGTTAGCCCTCGACAAGAAATTCGCCAATACATTCTTCTTCCTCTCCCTCCTGTTCTACACTCGCTGGTTTCTTGCTGCATTTGTTTCTTGAGTTTATTCCATTACTATGTATATGTATGGAAAGCGAGGTGCTTGATGTTTCCCTAGGCCAGCTTTGTTAGACTAAGCCTTGTGCATGGTAGTTTCTATCACGCGTATGTAGTGCTCGAGCAAATGCCCAAGAGGATTTGATAGTGTGATTGTGTCATGCTCATACTGATCTTATGAAGATCCAACTAATGTCGTGTGCTGGTAAAAGTCTCGCCTTTTCTTTTTGTTTTTGACAACCTCTGTTTTCTTGAAAAGTTGGATGAGCTAGACTGCTAGAGATTGCACTGTGGTTTTTGTGATTCAATGGATATATAATGAAACCGGACTTGGAGACATGCATTGCTAGCTTTTGACGAAACTGAAACGTTATGAAACTTATAAGTACACTACGAAACCTGATGAAACTTAACTATGAAACAACATAAAACCTATCTATGAAACATTGTGAAACTCTTGAATCAATTAATGATCTGAAACATGCTTTGAAACTTGTTGAAACTCAAGCTTATTGTTTGCTCTGGTTTGTGACTTGTGCTTATAAGTACACTACGAAACCTGATGAAACTTAACTGTGAAACAACATGAAACCTGAACCCTGTGAAACATGCTCTGAAATTTGTTGAAACTCATGGGTTGAAACTTGGTGAAACTTGAAATATTTTAGAAACATGTGAAACTTAGTTTCACACATAAGTTTCATGAGGTTTCATAGTGTTTCATCCAAATATACGAACCCTGTGAAACACGCTCGAAAACTCATTGAAATTTATTGAGATATACTGAAATATTTATAAAATCTATTTTAAACTCTTTTTGAAACCTAATGAAACATACGAAACCTAATGAAACCAACGAAACTGAAACGTTACGAAACTTATAAGTACACTACGAAACCTGGTGAAACTTAACTTTGAAACAACATGAAACCTATCTAGACGAAATAACATGAAACCTTAGGGTGAAATTTAGCTGTGAAACATGCTATACCGTTGGAATCAATTCCAACGGTATAGGGTTCAGTAGTAGTGCTCTTTCATAAATTGCATTCCACTTAAATCTGGGGATGCTGATCCACAACCTCTCAGATCATTAATCCTCCTGGTTAACACACAAATGCAACAAGGATTTACCACTTTAATTAAAAACTTATACCCAAAAAGTAAATTGCATTATGCATGTATAATTATGAGAATTTCAAACATTTGCGCTGGCATACAGATCTTTAAGGCTGGTCAATTGGAGAAGCCTGAGGGAATAGGCCCTTCCAATAAAGATCCTTCAATTTGTCTGCACCAAGAGAAATTACATTAAATAAAGAACATAACTATGGTATATGTGCATTATTAGTAATTGTGCTATCTTAGTTTGTACAATTCAATTCTAATATTGTTCTGGGTGCAGTTATTTTGCTTCAATCATGTTTGCCTCATCCAAAGAAACAGCCCGTTATTCAGATGCAACACGATCAACGGAATGTGGTATGATTATCTATCATCAGAAATCCGCATCCATTTTGTTGTGCATCAAGGGCATTGTCAAATGGATATCATTCTAATGGTCCATGGAACTTTAATACAGCTAAACTGACCGCATCCATTTTGTTGTGCATCAAGGGCATTGTCAAATGGATATCATTCTAATGGTCCATGGAACTTTAATACAGCTAAACTGACAATCTGGCAAAGTAAATAAGTAATACAACAAACCTTCAAAGTAATGTTTGAACTTGGTTCAGTACTATAATTTGATCTTTGTATGCTTTGATTCAATAATGCTTTGATCTGTCCATGGTTCATAGTTCAGTAATGTTTGAACAGTTGCTTCACAAAACATATGTATGCTTTGATCTGTGTAAGCAATACTATAATTTCACTTACATCTAACTATTAGGAATGGCCTGTCTGAACAGTTACAACTAGGCTAGATCATTGGAGTGTACGTAGTTACAATGCAACATTAACTACCAGAAAATTAGCTTGCTTCCAAAACAATATAACTTAACCTAACATTAAGCATTTATTTGTCATCACCTAAACTAATCTTGAGCGAGCAAGCTCCAGAGCAACACGGATTGCAGATGATGGTTTAGGTTGTAAGTTCAAGCTCTATTAGTTTTGGTGATTGGTTTAATATTAATGTTTAATGATTGTTTAATGACAAATCTAATCATTATGAGACTAACATGTTTAATTGAGCCTTATTCTTATTAGTCTCATATTTAGATGGGAAATGGAAAACCTAAGGTATGCACTTGTATTCACTCTATTGACTTAATGCATACTTAGGATTCAAGTTAAAGTATGAACTCTTCTATTGCTTTAGTCCAAATATGTGCATTATGTTCCTAATTCATAACTACATGAATGCACACATCTAGGGGGAGTTTATAATTTAACTTGTTGTTTCAATAGTATTGATCCATGTCTTATTGCTAAATAACATATAAAGGATCAAGACTTTGAAACAATCATTTGAGTATATGAAACTTGTGTAGTTATATATATGAAAGATCGAAAAGGCGACTAGAGGGGGGTGAATAGGAGCCAAATAAAATTTTCGAATAAATTCTCCCCCTAGAAATCAATCCACCAAAAGACCAGAAAGAGAGAACTGAATCATCGATCAGGCAATTTCAAAACAGAGCTCCACCGCTAAGATAGGGTGAACAAGAAAAGCGCAGACCGGTCGGGTAGCTCTGTCGGATGAATAAGATCGCGAATCGGTCGTTAGTATCGGTCGGATGAATAGACTCCGACCAAGTGGTCGGATGAACAGTGTTCGGGTGAACAAAGACTCACCGGATGAACAAGATACTCCGATCATGAGGTCGGTTAAACAAGACTCCCGATCGCAGAGGTCGGATGAACAGTACTCGGGTGAATAGTGTTCGGAAGAACAGTACTCCCGACCTACAGAGGTCGGATGAACAGTACTCGGGTGAATAGTGTTCGGATGAACAGTACTCCCGACCGATGAACAGTACACCCGACCTACAGAGGTCGGATGAACAGTACTCGGGTGAATAGTGTTCCCGACCGATGAACAGTACGCCCGACCTACAGAGGTCGGATGAACAGTACTCGGGTGAACAGTGTTTGGATGAATAGTGCTCCCGACCAATGAACAGTACGCCCTACCTACAGAGGTCGGATGAACAGTACCGGGGTCGGATCAACAGTAAAATCAGCACGATCTTAAAAACAAAAATCGATGTAACTTTTGATCGGCTGATCCAAAAACAGTGAAAATTGGTGTGCACCTCCCTAAGGATGTCAGGAACCTATTTCAATCATCAATCGAAGGAATTGATACCAAGGTTCCGCCCCTTTCGCTTAAACAAATGCAACACCAAAAACAGAGTCACAAACACAGATTTCACCCTAACTTGTCGGTGGGAGTTGATGATCGAATATCCTTGGATAACTCTCCACAAATCACAGCAAGTAAGTACACGAAGAAACAACCCTTCAAACAAATAGAAACACTATCTGAAAACTAGTCACATAAATTGGTTTCTTGCAAAACTGAATAGAAGAGGTTGTAGATTGCCTAGATGATTGGGATATGATCTATAGAAGATTCATCCAAAGAATCTTTCATCCTTGGCAACAAGAACCGAAGCCAATCAGACTAAAGAACTGCAAGTCACACGCTTTCGCACTTCAAGAACACACAGATTTACAAACTTGCAACAAGAACGCAAGGATTGCCTAGATGATTGAAAGCACCAATCTAGAGAAGAGTTCATCAATCATGAATTTCAACAAAGACTCGAAGCATGTAGAAGGAGATGAGGCAAATCCAAATTACGTAAAGAAAATTGCAAGTAAGTAAATGCGAATTTAGATAATGTAATTTAAGTGCGTAATGTAAATACATAAGAGAAATGAAACAAGAATATAAGTGAAGAACATTTCATTTCGGAAGGAGGTTTACAAAGCCTCACAACAAAGTGGGCAAAGCTCAAATGAGCAAAGAAACCTCAGAACCTTCAGAGAGGAAGGCTGCCCCTACCCTCTATTTATAGTGACTGGATCAATTCCCACCCTTGGATATCTTGCTTCAATCCTAAGCCAACATCCAAGAGCCGTGGATTTGATCCTTACATCGCCACTCTCAACAACTCTCAACTACTCACGAGACTTTCCTCACCGCCACCACGCCCCGTGGAGACACCCCTCTCCTGCCTAGTAGCAGTGCTAGGAACACCTACCACCCTTGGATGAGCCTCTAAACCCTAGAGCACTCCATCAAGGGTGAGATTTTACCCACTCACACAGCTATGCATGGGCTCACCCAAACCCAACAACACAACGGGTTTTGCACGCTAACTCACACTAACTTGACCGCTACTCTATCTTCCCGACCGCGATCCAACGGTCCTCCTAGATCGAGCAGCTCCAAGTTAGCATCTCATCCATTCCTTTGTCTTCTCGGCTTGCGCTACTCCCCGCCTCACCATCTTTGGCGACACCTTGATCATCCGGACCTCGGCTCTCCCAAACCTAGTCCCGATCCCCTTCGCCTCACCATGACCTAGCTCCAAAGTCCCGCAACCATCATAGACAAGGAAACCACATCACATAGCAATGTCCAACAACACATATCCATCTCAACAAAGATATACACTACGACCAAAGATAACCACGACCACACATGGTCCGACCACTGGTCTCCATCCCGACCACGGACCACCATCGGTCTCCATCCCGACCACTCGAGGTCCGACCACCGGTCTTCGCCCCGACCACTCGGGTCCGACCACCGGTCTTCTTCCCGACCACCGAGGTCCGACCATCGGTCTTCGCCCCGACCACTCGTGGTCCGACCATCGGTCTTCGCCCCGACCACTCGGGTCCGACCATCGGTCTCCGTCCCGACCACTCGGTCCGACCATCGGTCTCCGCCCCACCACTGGCCGGACGATCGTTTCCAACCATCCACACTCGCACCACTCGGGTCGGATGATCGGTCTCCGACCAACCAAAGACTTGACCACTCGGTCGACGATCGGTCTCCGACCAGCCAAAGCCTGCACCTCTCAAATCGGACGACCCGACCACTGGGGTCTGGACGACCGTCCGCAACACACCAAAGCCCGACCACTCAGTCGGACGACCCACCACTGGGGTCGGACGACCGGTCTCCAACCAAGAACTCAAATTGCTCTAGCTCAAAAACAATCCAAATCAAACTCAAACTTGAGCACACCTTGCTCAGATAAAGTCAAATACTCATCACAAACATGGATGGACCTCCACATGGTCCTTCAATCTCCCCTTGATGAGTATATTGACAAACCACACAAAAGGCATAAATTTGAGTTTGAATGAGACAAGAAGAAAGCAATTTGATTGCAAAGCCAAACTTGGTCCAGAGAAAGATATAAAATTATGACCAAGTTGGCGAAAGAATTTAGAGCAAGACCATGAAAAGAGCAAGTTTTCAACAAAAGCTCTAAAACCAATCATAAGTGTCAAATGTGATTATGATCCATAAGAGATAGCAAAGATTTACAAAATCATAAGAACCAACATGCTTTCACATTTCTATCTCCTCCTTTTCTACATTTTAAATGATGCCTTTTCTACATTTTCTCCCCTTTGGCAATATAGGCATCAAAATAGAATTTTCTCCTCTTTATGTATGCATGAAATGCAACCTAAGGGAGCTTTGAAGATTATCCAAATGATCATAATGACAAGATATGACACCAAGCTTATTAATCTCAGATTATAACCAAACTAAGACATGTCCAAGTGCAAATAACAAATTTTGCTCATCAGCGAAGTTTTGAAAATGTATCATTTTTAGCAAGATTTGACAAGTGCAAAACTTAGCAAAGTTTCAAAACTAGAAGCAAAACCACTCAGGGATCAAATGGAAAACCTAGAGTTCAACCTACTCAACACTTTGGGGAAATTTGAAGTGCATATAAGGTCCTTCGAGCCTATTTTTTTTTTAATTTATGCAAATTTTCTTTAAGACTTCGAAAAACATAGCGGGGTGCAAATGTTTGACATTATTTGCATTCTTTACCCACTTATGTGTTTGATATTTGCATTTTTTTGTTGATTGACTCAAGCCATTTTCGATCATCTCAAGAGTTACTCTTAAGAGAATGATCTTGGTCATACACAATATATTCCAAGTTCATCCCAAATGCAATGGGAGGCAGTCTCGAGAATATAAAGTGCTGAGATCAATTTTGCACAAAAGAGTCAATTTTTTTTAATTTTCAGTTTAGCACATATAAGCAATTCTGAAGGACTCAAATATGGATCAAGCAAATTTCACCCAAGTTGCTATAGGGACTCTAGAGAATTCCAAAATTTCACAATTTATGGTAAAAGCTCTTAGAGAAGAAACTTAGTAAGTAAAAGCAACATGTTTCATCAAGTTTTCATTTAAAGCTTTTAAGTTTTTCAGATTTCAATGAACATTAGCTTGATAAATGAACTTGGACATATCTAAGCTAGTGATTTTCTTCGAAAGATATAGCATGATGTATTTCACGAAGATTGAGTCAAATGCATAATAGACAAAGCTCATAAAACGAAAATGCAGTCTAAATGCAATGCATGAACAGATTCCCAAACTCCCTCAACAATTGAATCAATTTTAAGCTCAAATCTGGTTAAAGTTGGGTTATTATCAAGATTAGGCATAAAGAAAACCCGAATGAACTCAATAATAACCGAAAAACAGAATGAGGAGAAGAAGTCGAGAAACCGCAACACGGATGGCTATTGAGCATAGATAAGATAGAAGAGATTCACTATGGCTCGACTCGCCTTATCTTCCCCAGAGATCGACATAGGAAGCCGACTCTAGATCTCAACTAAGGAGTGCACATGCACTCTGTCTACCCAGAGGCCACAAAACCTACTAGACTTATAAGACTGTGAGGGAACTCAACCTAGAGAGAAGAGAGAACAACTAATCACGCATGATAGCAACCTAAAGCACAAGATAAGAGGTCCATGCGAGGCATGCCGAAGTCTAAGTGAGTGAACTCAACTCAAGAAAACAAGCCCAAAGTCACCTGTAAGAAGAAAGGAAAATCTGGAAGAGAATATATAGTACATAATATACAAACCAGCTCCCCTCAAGATAAGCTATATGAGCTCATAAACCCAAGCTCAAATCCCCAACACATTCTAAAACTCTCTCCTCACAAGAGATAGGTAGAAAGCTAGAGGAAAAGAGATAAGATCGAAAACCACATGGTCTCTAAGGAGCAAGACGGCTCAAGGTAAAAGCAACCTAATTATGCTAGAAGTCCAACCAAAAGACTCTAAACAAAAAGGACACAAGCTCTACCTACAAAAGAACCACAACCTCCTAAGAGATCCATCATTATCATCAACATTTTCAGAGGTACTTACCTACTGCAGTAGAACAAGTAGTGGCAAAGGACCAAGTGGATCCTAAAAGCAGAGGAAGAGATGTTCCTAGGATGATGGTCTCTCACCGAAGGCCTACACACATGCATCCAACAAATCTATGCTTTCAAATCAAGTTAGCGATCCAGCTTCCTAGGCACGAATGGACAAGATACATGAAAAGTGTGGCAAATGATCATCTAGAGCATGAACATGATGCAGAAGGTAATGTAAGATCATGTTCACAACCAAGCTAAAGATAGCATCAAGATCCATATATCCATAGACAACAGTGAAAACATATCCACATGATAAACAACAGCAAGGTGCATCATAGCACCGCCATGCCGGCATAAGAAGCTAAGCAAGGTGTATCACAAAGCAACAAAATGCTAGCAGGGATCATGTGCAAGCCTAGAAATACATGGATCAAGATACTACCCTAAACATGGTAATGACCATGTAAATGAAGAAATACCATAATGAAGCACAACAACATGCTACTAGATATAACATGAGCAAGATAAATAAAGACAACCAAAGAGGATCATGCATAAAACAAACCAATTAGCAACATCAAGATCCATTTATCCATAGTCTCAATAACAATATTTACATGTTTGCTAAAAGGCCCGTCAAAGAAGACCAAACAAAAGGTCATGAGGACACAGCAAAGATGAAAGTAAATGGTGACCATGGACACAAAGATGAGAAGCTACTTATGGCAACACTCTATGCATGATGATGAATACATGCCATGAATGAAGAACACAAGCTCATGCAAAATAGGTATGAAGCATATAAGCATGAAGGACAATAAAAGGTGATCATGAACAATATAAATCATATAATGCAGCTAGATCATATAACCCTAATCTCATGAAAGGCACTCACATGTAGCACAAAGTCCGACAAACAAAGTCTAAACAAGGCTAATCATGGATGTAATAGAAAATCGGGTCATATAACCTAGATACTACTCATGACAAAATAAAGTAAATGATATATAGCACGTGCCCATAGTTAATACAAATGCTCATACCAAATGAACAATATCATGGACAAGATAAAAACAAGAAAATCACATGTTTGGGAAAGAGCTCATGAATTTAGGATATAATACATGAAGCACAAAGATGGTTGGGGAAAACATGCTATGGCACAAAACAAGATGCACAAAACTAACAAGACCTAGCAAAGTACATATAATACACATGGGAGCAAGAGCAATCACAACATGTTATGGAAATGATGATCACAAATATAACCGACATGAGGGTATGAGATAGCTCACCATGGAAGTGAAAGACCCCAATGTCAGTTATCATGAAGCTCAACACTTGTGGAGCGAAACACGAGGCAAACAAAGTTGAAAGTACATGCGAGTTAGCATGATGCTCATGATGGTCATGCAGGAAGATCCAATCCTCTAGAGACAAGCCGCAAAGGCCAACTCGGAATTCACATCGAGTGCCAACATTGAAAAGCGACAAAACGATCCTAGATGAGATTAGTAAGGATCAACATGACCAACATACTTACCTGCAACTCTTGCCGTGAGTGGGTACCTCGAGGAAAAACGAGATCCACTACTTATGCACGGCGAAGATGATGCCTCAGGACAACTCATGGACTAAGAATCGAACTAAGAAAGGACAAGTCCACAAGATGACCCAAATCCACTCCACTAGGCAGTGATCATATCCTCAAGCTAGCCTCAAGCGACTCATGCTATGAAAAAGGCAAAAGGCACTTAAAAGCATTATTGCATAGACATGACACAAGGAATTGACACAAGAGGGAAAGATGACTCAAGATCGATAGAGAGAAGATCTGGAACCCAATCTCGAGCCACACGACGCCTCAGTACCATCCACGAAGAAGATCGACTTGAGTGTCTCTCGACGCCAACTCTCACACGATCGAGAGCAACTCGTAGATAATCTATGAGTCAAAACTGGTTGGCACGCCGTGGTGCAAAAGCCGCACCATCCCAAGAAGGCCGCTCGATCTCCTACCGAATACACCTCACGCCACGATATCTACCTCGATGGGAAAACGAGGAATATCAAGAGGACGGCGAAAGATCGACTCTGACAGCTCGGGACTAAAACTCAAGAACTAGCATGAAAACCAAGTCCGGACGCCGCTCAAAAACAGCGACTTTCTAACTGTCTAGAAGCGGTGTGTGCCTTAGAGCACTCAAAGTCCGGGATGACCTCAATACCCCTAAGAGCAAGAACACGCCACGCCGAGTGATCTTGGCGTGCTTGAAGCAGAAATCTACTAGGTGACCATCCTTCTTACAAAAGGTGCATGTGTACTTCGCCTTGCTAGAGACAGATAACAGAGTAACACCCTTCTGGTCAAAAGTCCTATGGACAACCCCAGCAGACCTAAACACGGTGGTGCTCACTCTGGGAGCTACCACAATCTCACCACTCTTGGAGCCGCGCACAATGGTGGGAGGATGCGCCCGAGCGTGCTCCAAGGGATCAAATCCTAGACCTTGATTGAATCTGCTAATTTTGGATTGGTCTAGAATAAGATTGAGCTTCTTCTTGCCCTCAAACAAACTTCTCGAGAGTGCTCATAAGATACGGGCAATCTCGGAAGAGAGAAGCAAAGAAGAACAGGGGGAAGGAGAGAAAGAAGAAGAACTGAAAGAAAGATCTCTCAAAGACGTGCTTTTTGTTCCCTTAGCACGGCTGCCTCAATCTTGAGGGACTCACAAGAAACGCAAGAAGCATCTCTAATCCTATTGGCTTGGTCTTCTAATTTCTTTCTAGGCTCGACATGGATTTTATCCAAGTCATCCTTAACCCCAACACACAGCAGGAAACCAGTTTTTGACTTATCTAGTAAGTCCTTAGCAAGTTGATCACACTTGACATTCAAAGCATCATTGTCAAGTTTTAGTTGCCTACACCCTCACATGAGTCGACCGGTCCTTAGAAGCATGCAATTCAAGTTCATCATTTCTAGCGAAAGCTTCTTAAGGTGTGAACTCATGGCATCAATTTCAAAGAAGCAATTTAGGGCAATTAGAGCATGATGGAGTGGAGTGAGCATGAAGAAAACTAGCCTCAACAGAATAGCATCAATGTAACTAGTTCTAGCATTCTTCAACCTAAGACCATCAAGTTCAAGCAAGCACACTATCATGTATGGTCCTTAGGTTCTCCAACTCCACAAGAACAAAGATCACAGAGAACACAAATATCGGTGACTCGGGAGGAGAAGATCTAAGTGAAGCTAACTCCCGAGTCAAGGTACCTACTTCCTTCTCTAACTCGTAACACCTCGACCTAGCCTTAGCATGAAACTTGCCTAATTTACGCGGCATTTAACTCGTCGTAGGTGGGTACCTCATCCGTGTCGCCAGACAAATCGGAGTCGCTTACTTCAATGGCGCCGCCATGAAGCACATGCCGAGAAGTCATCGTTGCCCTTCACCTTCTCTTGCGGATTGTCCTCGCTTGCATCGCTCCGGCCTCGTGTCGAGAGCTCGATGTCGCCCAAAGGCGCGAGGACCCGTGAAAGAGCTTCTTGTTCTTGGCAAAGTTGCGGTACTTCTTCTTCGCCGCCACGAGCCGGGCCTTCTTGTTGCAGTTCTTGTCGGTGTAGTCGTTCTTGCCCGAACCGCCTTGTTCGCTTTTTGCCCTTCTCCACCTTGGGATAGCTTTGCTCGAATGTGGTTGGGGCCACCACACTCAAACAGTGATCATCCCACCTCTCTTCCTCTCTCTCACTCTCTTGTATGCATATGAAAATTTGCGAGCAAGAAGAGCAAGCTCATTTTCTGAAAATTTTCCAGCTTGGTCATCGCTAGCTCACAAAGGGCGAGAGAGAAAACCAATGTAAGAATCGTAAAGAGAGGATCCAATGGGATCGGTGACCAAAGCCATCGATCGAGACTTCGTCTTCCGCGAGACGACGCCGATCTCATGAGTCTTGAGGCGGAATAAAGCCCGCCAAGAGTCAAAGTCGATAAGTCGGTGGTGTCCTTGATGGTGGTCACCTTCATCTCCCAGCCCAAGGTCGAGCGCGGTCAAGAAATGCCGAGCATTGTCCGAAGTCGTATATGCAACCGATCGCCGAGAGTCGCCGTAATCTTTGTAAACCGACCAAAGCACTCGCCAAGACTCTCACCAGCGTGTTGTTCAAACTTGTTGAACTCACGCTTGAATTGGTCCTGTCGAACCGCCTTGATTTGGGTAGTGCCTCATGGTAAGCATCAAGGGTCACCCAAATCTCATGAGCGTAACGAAGGTGAGAAATCCTATCGTACTCATCGCGACTAAGGCCCCGTATGAGGATGTTCCTTGCCTTAGCATTTGCCTCAACGTCACCATATTGCCACCGTGACGTTCTCATCGGCAGAACCTCATACGGAGCTTCACCTTCGCCATATCGAAGCCACAGGCGATGATGTACGACTCCATCCGAGATTTCCAAAAAGGAAAATCAACTCCGGAGAAAATAGGAGGCTTGGTGGAATACTTGTCCATCGCCATGGCTCTTGAGACCGGTCAAGATCTAGAAAGAGCGAGAACCGGCTCGATACCAATTGAAAGATCGAAAAGGCGACTAGAGGGGGTGAATAGGAGCCAAATAAAATTTTCGAATAAATTCTCCCCTAGAAATCAATCCACCAAAAGACCGTAAAGAGAGAATCAACCATCGATCGTAATTTCAAAACAGAGGCTCACCGCTTAAGATAGGGTGAACAATAAAAAGCGCCTTTGGTCGGGTAGCTCTGCCTGATGAACAAGATCGCGAACCGGTCGTTAGTATCGGGTCGGATGAATAAGACTCCCGACCGAAGTGGTCGGATGAACGATGTTCGGGTGAACAAGACTCTCACCGGATGAATAAAGACTCCGATCGGAGGTCGGTTAAACAAGACTCCGATCGCAGAGGTCTGATAAACAAGATCGGGTGAATAGTGTTCTAAGAACAAGACTCCCGACCCACGAGGTCGGATGAACAAGACTGGGTGAATAGTGTTCGGATGAACAAGATTCTCCGACCGATGAACAAGACACCCGACCTACAGAGGTCGGATGAACAAGACTGAGTGAATAGTGTTCCGACCGATGAATAATGCGCCCGACCTACAGAGGCCTGATGAGCGATACTCGGTGAACAAAGGTTTGATGAATAGTGCTCCCGACCAATGAACAATGACGCCCGACCTATAGAGGTCGGATGAACAAAGACCGGGTCGGATGAACAATAAAATCAAGACGATCTTAAAAACAAAAATCGATGTAACTTTTAATCTACCGATCCAAAAGCAGTGAAAATTGGTGTGCACCTCCCTAAGGATGTCAGAACCTATTTCAATCATCAATTGAAGGAATTGATACCAAGGTTCCGCCCTTTTCGCTTAAACAAATGCAACACCAAAAACAGAGTCACAAACACAGACTTCACCCCTAACTTGTCGGTGGGAGTTGATGGTCGAATATCTGCCGGGACCCGAATCGCAAATCCGACCCTCTGTGTATTCTCGTGCTACCCAGATCACGCTTAGCACACACATCATACAGGTTGCACATCACGCATATTCACAAGGATATAAGAATAAATAGTGCAAACATGTATATAAAACGAGTTGTACAACCTTATGGTCTCCTTACAGATAAGTCACCACGCAGGCTTACATTATTCAAAACAAAGAAATAGCAATGAACATAAAAAGTCGTAAGCATCCATCTTGCCACAGTAACCGATCGGGCTTGCCCCTAGTTGCTCGTGTCCTCGACGCACTCCTCCTCCCATACCGTGTAGTCTCCTCCACCGATGTTGGGGTTGATAAGCAAGGTGGGGTGAGTACACAAGGCACTCAACAAGTAATGCATGTAATGCAAGACTATTACTATATGCAAAGCTTATTCCAATGGATTGGCTTAAATGATCCTTTTGCATCAAGCAAGATTTTTAAACTAGTATCTTGTTTAGATTAAAGCAAAGAAATGATATAAGTAATACTAATTTCAAATGGTTTTTCTTCAAGATTCTCGGCACACACCTTATTAGTTCATTTCCAACACCGCACACAGCCACCCTTCCATGTTTTGTTTATGAAAAACTACCCTTGATGTAATCCCGAGCAATGCTCAATACCGTGAGCACGGCTATTCAATAGTTTTGACACTGCAGAGGTTGTACACTTTACCCACAAGATACACCGCCACCACACAGTGATTGTCCGCAACAAAGCTTTTCAGAACTTCTACCTTAACTAAAGAACCTCTCCCAGATTGCCTTTACTATCACTTCCCACACAGAGCCAAGTATAGGACCGGCCAATCACCGTTGGATGGGCACCAAGCCGTAGCACGTGCACGCCCCCATACAGATACACCCCGTGTCGTCACCCCGAGGTATCGAGGAAAGATATCGTAACCCTAGTCAACTAGGTCTGCCCCATGTCGCACATGTGGTTGTACGGTGACTCAGATCAAAGGCTTGCAAGGTGAAGTCCTTAATCGACCAAGGCAAGACTTTCAACACTCAACAAAGGCACACACCCAATGTGGCACACAGACTCACATCACTCAACAACCCAATGCCACACAGCCCACTCCGCACACACCTCTTGCCACTTGCCCTAGCCTAAATCATTTTCCACCCAGCTTGATTATTGTGCAACACATGCCAAGAATAACTCAATATCGATGGAACCACACAAAGTTGTCAGACTCAATCTCAACATGTGGCATCATCACACCACTTTTCAAAATACATTCAATATGTCTTTAATCAATATTGTAGCATTTTTCCGAAAGATCATTCATGATTCGCTGCAAGGCTAAGCATCTACTCACTGCCTAGCCTCCCGTGTTGGCACAATATTAACATCCAACTAATATAATCGAACTTAGGTGACAATGATCTAGGCATACAATTAATAATTCAAGGTGGCATAACAAAATGGGTTGATTAACTACATTATCCCAAATTAATTTAAATTCATTTTAAATAATTAGCATGCATAGTTTCAAAGCATAAATTACATTTTAAAATCTGGGATCAAAATGATCAAAGCATCACTTGCCTTCAAAGAGTTGCTGGTCGTGTTCAAGCTTGGTCTTGAGCGACTAATTCTTCCTCGAAACTTCCCGCAAATTTACGTCACGCTGCATAAACAAAGCATACAATAAATAGCCAATACAGAAGACTATATGTCCTCAAGAATTCAAATAAAATTCACCAATAAATAGCTCACAATTTTATGAATTTTTAGAAATTTGAATCACCCAAATCCGAGTTAAAATGCAAAAGTTATAGTCATTTGAAGTTTGAATAAAATCAAAATACGTAAATTAAGAAAATCCGATTTTTCTGAATTATTTTTATACTTGAAATTACATTTATGACGTCAGCATGCCTCATGATGACGTCAGCACCGAAATGAATTTCCGCCAAAATATTTTTATATATGAAAATATTTATGACGCCGCGATGACGCCAAGACGACACGCGGCACGCCTGCAGGTCGCCACGCCGCTCGTCTATGGACCGAGTCCACGGGTTGGCTCGTCTACCGTGGGCTTGGTTCACGTAATGCTGCAGCCACGCGGCAAAATCCGCACCGCTCGCTAAAACCGACGGTCCGATCCTCACGCGCACCGCAATAAGACCGAGATGCGCGACGACACGCCGCCGCGCATCCAATGGCCACCCTAAATCCAACGGTTGATTCCGCACCGACGCGGCGACGCCGATTCCCGCACGGCCACGCTGTCGCGCATCGAACGGTGCCCTCGGATCTAACGGCCAAGACCACACCGCCATCGCGACGCCTCGGTTTACTCAGAGCCACGCGGCACGATCGCAGCCGCGCGCCCAAAGCAACGGCCGGATCCGGTCTCGCTCGTCAAACGCCCACGCCACAAGACGCGATTTGGCGAGGGTACGGTGCCATCTCCGCCGCTTGCTCAAATCGAACGGCGCAGATCCTTAGGGCAAAACCAGATCCAATCTCTACCGCTCGATCTAATCCAACGGTCCACGGTACGGAGAGTCGCATCGCTCATGGTGCGACGTGGTTCAATCCTACGCGTCCACTATCGATCCAACGGTTAAGACAAAACATATCGCAGACATTAGATCTAATCCAAGCCGCTCGCTCTAGATCTAACTGTTACGATTCAATCTAAACATCTACGAGATGGAGGCTACGTGGACTCACCGTAACCGAACGATGCAAATCGGACGGTCGGCGCGGTTCGACGAGGTTGACGGCGCGAAGAAGCGAAGGTTGCCGAGTGGGAAGATGACCTCGGCGGCGCGCGCGGGCTTCTCCGGCGAGAAGAAGTGGTCCACTCGATGCGCCTTGCTTCGTGAACTTTAACGGGCCGAGCACGGCGAAAGCGACGGACGGCGACGAGAGGAAGCAAAACAACGGCGCACAAGGACGCAACTACGGCGAGCTCGCCAGCGCTAGAGAGGGTCTCGGCGTGCGTGCGAGGAGTCAAAAGACGCAGCGAAGGAGCTCACGGACGCGCTACTCGGTGCACTTAAAGGGGCCTCGACGCGCGCGCTACAAAGCGGCGAACGAGCGGAACGGTCGGCGGCATTAGCTCCGTGATCTCGCGAAGACGACCGACGTGGCGCAATCCCGCCGTCCGCGGCGGCGACGATCCGAAGGCTCACGCGCGCGCGACGTGGCACACGCGACAGCGCGATCCGGATCGAACGGCTTGGTGGGCGGCGCTAGGGTTTCGGCGCGATGGGTTTGCGATGCTACGACAAGAATGGGCTCGCCCATTACGCTCATAGCCACTTTTAAAACCTTTTCAATAAAAATAATTCTAGAAATTCACTTAAATCATTTGGGGCTTTTAAAATAGCGTAAAATTCTAGAAAATTCCAGAAAATACTTTGAGATATTTGGAACTCAAATAAAATATTTTCAATAAAACTTTGCTAGAACTTTTCCATTATTTAATTGTTTTCAAGGAAGGCTAGTTTTGAGTAATTCCAAATAAATTTCAATAAATTCCCAAAAATTCACAAAAATCAAAAATACTCTCAAAATTTAAATTAGAGCAAAAATTAGGTGTTACAAACCTCCCTTAATGTAATCTCGCCCCGAGATTCGTGGTCGCCTATAGAAACAAAGTTAGGAACTCCTTCTTCAGATCTTCTTCACGCTCCCACGCTGCTTCACTTTCCAATGGTTGCTCCATCAACTCGCAGAAACGCGCTGACTTGTTCCTTGTCTCTCCGCCCATTACGCCCGTAATCTTCATTGATGTTCTTTGTAAGTCGATCTTCTTGCACTCAATTGCCTCCAAAGGTGTTTGCTCTTCCGTACTCAAGACACTTCTTCGCTTGAGACACATGGAATACGCCATGCACTCTGCCAAAGATCATGCAGTAACTCCAATTGATACGCAACTTCACCTCTACGGCTCAAGATTTTGAATGGTCCGACATATCTGGTGCGAGCTTCCTTTGCATGGAACCTTCGACTCTTTTGAGTGGTGTTACTCTAAGATACACAAAATCTTCGTTCAAAGCTTAGTTCCTCATGACGGTTGTCAAGATAACTCTTTTGCTCGGATTGTGCAATCTTCAATCTTTCCCCGACTGGGTGATCTGTGCTTCCGCTCTCAAGAATGTCCGTCCGAAACATGTCGTCACTGTCTCATTCCAATTCAATGGTGTTCGACAGACCTACCATACATCTGAGCTTCAAATGGAGACATTTGTAAACTTGCTTGATAATCATATTATAGCCGAACTCAAAGATAAGGCAAACACTTGTCCCATGAAGTGGAATATGCTAAGGCACATGCCCTCAACATATCTTCCAATATCCGATTGACTCTCTCGCTTGTCCATCCGTCTGCGGATGGTATGTCAGATCAAGTTCAAACGAGTCCCCATTGCTTCATGAAGCTTACCCGTAACTGGAGGTAAATTGGGTACCTCGTCCGACACTATCTTTTCGCACTCCATGTAAAATGACATAATTCGACATATAAAGTTCTCGCTAACCGGTCTCCTAATAAGTGGTCTTTATCGGTATGAAATGTGCCACCTTAGTTAAACGATCTACTATGACCCATATGGAATCATATCCACTTTGCGTCGGGCAATCCGTTATAAAATCCATACCAATTTCCTCCCATTTCCATTCGTATCTTTAAGGGTTGTAATAGCCTCGCTGGCCTTTGGTGCATAGCTTTGACCCTTTGGCATATGTCACATAATGCAACGATTCGCGACTTCTCGCTTTCATGCTTGGCCACCAAAATTTTTCCTTCAAATCTTGATACATTTTCGCACTTCCCGATGAATTGAGTACTTGGAGTCATGGGCCTCTCCCAAAATTAATCGCTTCAACTCCTTTTTGTTCGGCACACAAAATGCGCCTTTGAACCACATAGTACCTTGTTCATCCAGCTTTAAAATCTTTTGCTTTGCCTTCATCCATTTTGCCCTTAATTCTTTTGATCTTATCATCATCTTTCCGCCTTCCCCGATCCGATCTTCCGTAGGTCTTACTTCCAAAGTTACTAGGAATCCTTTTGGTACCATTTCCAATTCTAGTTTCGAAATCCCTACACACTCTGCTCGACTTGTTTCCAACAAAGATATTTACACTGTGGTTCTTTCGCTCAAAGCGCCCGCCACCACGCTGGCTTTCCCGTGGTAGTGAATTCCCACATTATAATCCTTGATTAACTCTAACCATCTTCTTTGCCTCATATTTAGGTCACTTGTGTGAAAATATACTTAAGGCTTTTATGATCGTGATATACTTCACATCTATTTCCGATGAGATGATGACGCCATATTTTTAGTGCATGCACTACGGCAGCTAATTCTAAATCATGAGTCGGATAGTTCTCCTCATGTGGTCTCAATTGCCTCGATGCATAGGCAATTACCTTCCTATTTTGCATCAACACGCATCCCAATCCCTCGACGCGATGCATCACAATAAATGTCAAAGTCTTGGTGAACGTCTGTAAAACTAATACAAAGCCGATGTTAACCTCCTTTTCAATTCCTCAAAACTCTTCTCACACTCAGTGTCCATAAAATTTCTTTTCTTTTTCAACAATTGCGTGAGAGGTCTCGCAATCGTAGAGAATCCTTCAATGAATCGACGGTAATACCCGCCATTCCAAGGAAACTACGGATTTGGGTTACCGCCTTCTACTGCTCCCAATGTAAAACCGCTTCCACTTTCTTTGGATCTACAAGAACTCCTTCTGCTGTCATTATGTGTCCAAGAAATTCCACCTTATCTTTCCGTAAATCACATTTGCTAAATTTCGCAAACAACCGTTGTTCCTCAACTTTTCAAGGACTAGCCTCAAGTGCTCTGCGTGCTCTTCTCTCGCCTTGGAATAGATAAGGATGTCATCTATGAATACGACGACGAACTTATCCAAGTTTTCCATAAAACCTTATTCATTAAGTTCATGAAATATGCCGGTGCATTTGTCGCACCAAAAGACATCATCAGAAACTCAGAGTGTCCATATCTTGACGAAATGCGCTTTGAATATCCTCCGATCGGATCTTCACCGATGGTATCCTCGATCAAGATCAATTTTGGAGAATACTCTGCTCCTCTCAATCGGTCAAACAAATCATCGATCCCGGTAGCGGATACTTATTCTTTATCGTCACATCATTGAGTGCACGATAGTCTATACACATCCTCAAACTTCCGCCCTTCTTCTTAACGAATAAGACAGTGCTCCCCATGGCGATGAACTAGGTCTTATAAATCCCTTTTCCAAAGCTTCTTCAATTTGCTTCTTCATTTCCACCAATTCCTCTGTGGACATCCCGTAAGGTCTCTTAGCTATTGAGCTGTCCTCGAACTAGTTCTATCACGAACTCGATATCTCTATCCGCGGCATTCCGTAAATCTTCCGGGAAAACATCCGGATATTCATTGACTATGGAGACTTCCTCTGTCGATAGCCTTCATGCCGTTGACCATCAATTGTCCATCTCGTCGGTTTCGCTTCAAACTCAATTTTCTTTCCATCCGGCTCGACCGATATGACTCTTTTTCCGCAGTCCAATATCGCCTTGTGATCGGTTAACCAATCCATTCCCGTGATAACATCCAAGGTTTGGGTATTAAGGACGATTAAGTTCGCTAGAACTCAACTCCATTAATTATTATTCCTACCCCGTAACATCCTACTTTAGATCGGAGTTCGATCCGTGGATTGACTATGAGCACACATTTAAGATTCACTATTTCCATATCATTTTGAACAGCAAAATCTCGGAAATAAAAGAATGCTAAGCTCGGAATCAAATAAAACAAAGAGTGGTGATCGAGTTTACTAGAACTTACCCAAGACAACGTCCGAGGCGCTCGACTTCATCTGCTGTGATGTGGTTGACTCGCCTCGCGCTTCCTTGGGATGGAGTCGCTGCTGTTGACGCCCGCGTTCATGATTAGTGCGGAGTCCTTGCCGGTGTGTTCCCAAGTTAAAGCGAACCGGGTGACACCTCCTTCTTAGGGCGCTTGTTGGCAAATGCCCCATTTCATTGCAATGATAGCAACGCCTTCCCACGGCCCGAGAGGTTCCTCCACCATGCGCTATAGTTCGCCGAGTCGAACATTTTGACCCATCGGGCGATTTGCCAGCAGTGGTGCTCGCTCATTGCCTCTAGGCCGGTACCAAATGAGCCGTTGGGGTGCCGCCCTCGCCTCTCGCCCCCGACGACCTCCTTGTTGCGCCATTCTCGCGCTTCTGTTGTCATCCAACTCTCGGCGCTTGTCCTCTAAGATCGTGGCTTTGTTAACTAACTCTTGAAAGTCGTGGAATGTGTGGGTGATCGGTCCCCACTGCAACCTCGCATTCAATCCTTCATGAAGCGGGATTGTCTGCCTTATCCGTAGCCACGCCCTCCGTGCGTAGCGTGCGCTTGGGTGAACTTGTTCGTAATCGCCATCGATCGCCGCCTTGCTTGAGGCTTCGAACTCCTCCTTTTAAGATCCATGATACCCTGGGTACATGGTAATCGACGGAAGGCCGAGGTGAACTCCTCCCATGTGATACTCGCGGGTCCTCATGAGTCGCGCAGGTTTTCCCACCATTCTCATGCAGTCCTTCGAGTTGATGAGAGGCATAGAGTACCTCTCATGTCCTACACATTGGGTAATGTGCGGCTTCCTTCGATTGTCCTTAGCCAATCGTCCGCCTCCAGTGGATTGGCGTTGCCTGAGAAGGTAGGTGGACGGGTTCTCATAAACTCCGACAACCGTGAGTAGGGGTGTGGTCCATGGTTGCCCCCAGGTTGAACATTCGCAGCAGCTTGATTGGATATCTCCGCATGGTTTGAACCATCGTGGTCATGAGTTGAGTCCGGGGCACAAAAGGCTCCTGTGTTCGCATATCGACTGCGGTGGTTGAGGAATCGCTCTTCATTCTGGTTGTCCGTCTGGTTAGCTCCACTTCCGCTGGCTCCAACATTTCCACGAGTCCTCACCATCTGTTGCAAGCTTCCATGGTTAAGAAAAGAAGAAAGCATAGACGAGTAAAAGAACTTATGTGGGGAAACAGGTGTAACTTAAATTATTTAGCCACTTTATTGATATAATATAAAGCAAGATGGTTGCTCACAAGTGCCTAAGGGCAATGCAACACATACGTGACACTCACAACCAAAAGTAAGTAAGCAAACATAGGAATCCATGACAACTCACACCTAAGGGTGACTCAAGCAAAGACGCGACTCGGATATTCGAGTCTCGACACTACACTCTACTACACTCGATCACCATCGAGCCAACCCGCCGCGGCTTCCCGAGCGCATACCGCGGGTGCGCGCATTGAGGCGAATCGTCTCGTGACTCATCGCGCGGGTGCAAAGACCCCATCGACTCTCTTGTCCCGGCTGCTCGCTCCGTGATCGGCGCCTCGCCCGGCTCCTCCGACTGGATCATGTAACTCCAGGATCGGTTCGCTCGGGTCCATATAGAGCCATCTCCAACTCCCGGATCTTCTCGTATGGCATGAGCTAAGTTCTCCGGTGTTGGGTTCTTGCCTCTATAACCTCGTCGCGGGTCCTCTGCAGCTCTGGACTGCCTCGCCCAAGGCGCCCTCCCGGCGATGACGATCTCGCCAGTGGGTGATCGAGCGCCCTCCTCCACGAGCTCCATCCTGTTGTATCGACCGCCGCGACGCGGATGGTGGCGGAAGACGGTGCCCTCTAACTCGCGGAGTAAGTGCGGGCAATTTGCCGCATCGCTCGACGCGACGCTCTCGAATCCCGCCTCGAAAGAAGACCTCCGGCAGTGATGTAGATAGGACGACTCGCCTCGCCCTCTCCCGAGCATACACCGTGATCTTGACGCCCCAGCGATGTCAAGTCTCGCCTGCACTCACCAAGTCCCTCGATGCTGGTCGGTCAAAACCTCCAAGCAATCGCATCATACGCCATAACTCCGCGCGATCCTCCGTCGGCGCTCTCCATAGGTATGGATCATCCTCATCCGCCAAAACAAACCTTGTTTAAATTAAATAGAGAATAATAAAAATTCAAAGATAGGTATGAATAAGGGAGAAGAGATAAGTCGAGATTTCTTTGACATTCTTGCTCAAGTTGATTAGGTCTTTAGAAAATAGTTTTCACCCTCCTAGGCACAACCAAACTAAGGTCAAGGCCTACACACACCTGCTCGATACCACCTCTGCCGGGACCCGAATCGCAAATCCGACCCTCTGTGTATTCTGTGCGACCAGATCACGCTTAGCACACACAAATATCAGAGGTTGCACATCACGCACATTCACAAGGATATAAGAATAAATAGTGCAAACATGTATATAAAACGAGTTGTACAACCTTATGGTCTCCTTACAGATAAGTCACCACGCAGGCTTACATTATTCAAAACAAAGAAATAGCAATGAACATAAAAAGTCGTAAGCATCCATCTTGCCACAGTAACCGATCGGGCTTGCCCCTAGTTGCTCGTGTCCTCGACGCATCCTCCTCCCATACCGTGTAGTCTCCTCCACCGATGTTGGGGTTGATAAGCAAGGTGGGGTGAGTACACAAGGCACTCAACAAGTAATGCATGAATGCAAGACTATTACTATATGCAAAGCTTATTCCAATGGATTGGCTTAAATGATCCTTTTGCATCAAGCAAGATTTTTAAACTAGTATCTTGTTTAGATTAAAGCAAAGGAAATGATATAAGTAATACTAATTTCAAATGGTTTTTCTTCAAGATTCTCGGCACACCTTATTAGTTCATTTCCAACACCGCACACACCCACCCTTCCATGTTTTGTTTATGAAAACTACCCTTGATGTAATCCCGAGCAATGCTCAATACCGTGAGCACGGCTATTCAATAGTTTTGACACTCTGCAGAGGTTGTACACTTTACCCACAAGATACAACCGCCACCACACGTGTGATTGTCCGCAACAAAGCTTTTCAGAACTTCTACCTTAACCAAAGAACCTCTCCAGATTGCCTTTACTATCACTTCCTCACACAGAGTCAAGTATAGGACCGCCAATCACCGCTGGATGGGCACCAAGCCGTAGCACGTACGCTCCCCATACAGATACACCCCTGTACTGTCACCCCGAGGTATCGAGGAAAGATATCGTAACCCTAGTCAACTAGGTCCGCCCCATGTCGGACATGTGGTTGTACGGTGACTCGGATCAAAGGCTTGCAAGGTGAAGTCCTTAATCGACCAAGGCAAGACTTTCAACACTCAACAAGGCACACACCCAATGTGGCACACAGACTCACATCACTCAACAACCCAATGCCACACAGGCCCACTGCACACACCTCTTGCCACTTGCCCCGCCTAAATCATTTTCCACCCAGCTTGATTATTGTGCAACACATGCCAAGAATAACTCAATATCGATGACGGAACCACACAAAGTTGTCAGACTCAATCTCAACATGTGGCATCATCACACCACTTTTCAAAATACATTCAATATGTCTTTAATCAATATTGTAGCATTTTTCCGAAAGATCATTCATGATTCGCTGCAAGGCTAAGCATCTACTCACTGCCTAGCCTCCCGTGTTGGCACAATATTAACATCCAACTAATATAATCGAACTTAGGTGACAATGATCTAGGCATACAATTAATAATTCAAGGTGGCATAACAAAATGGGTTGATTAACTACATTATCCCAAATTAATTTAAATTCATTTTAAATAATTAGCATGCATAGTTTCAAAGCATAAATTACATTTTAAAATCTGGGATCAAAATGATCAAAGCATCACTTGCCTTCAAAGAGTTGCTGGTCGTGTTCAAGCTTGGTCTTGAGCGACTAATTCTTCCTCGAAACTTCCCGCAAATTTACGCTCACGCTGCATAAACAAAGCATACAATAAATAGCCAATACAGAAGACTATATGTCCTCAAGAATTCAAATAAAATTCACCAATAAATAGCTCACAATTTTATGAATTTTTAGAAATTTGAATCACCCAAATCCGAGTTAAAATGCAAAAGTTATAGTCATTTGAAGTTTGAATAAAATCAAAATACGTAAATTAAGAAAATCCGATTTTTCTGAATTATTTTTATACTTGAAATTACATTTATGACGTCAGCATGCCTCATGATGACGCCAGCACCGAAATGAATTTCCGCCAAAATATTTTTATATATGAAAATATTTATGACGCCGCGATGACGCCAAGACGACACGCGGCACGCCTGCAGGCCGCCACGCCGCTCTGTCTATGGACCGAGTCCACGGGTTGGCTCGGTCTCACCGTGGGCTTGGTTCACGTAACAGTGCAGCCACGCGGCAAAATCCGCACCGCTCGCTAAAACCGACGGCCGATCCTCACGCGCACCGCAGCCGACCGAGATGCGTATGCGACACGCGCCGCGCATCCAATGGCCACCTAAATCCAACGGTTGATTCCGCGACCGACGCGGCGACGCCGATTCCGCGACGGCCACGCTGTCGCGCGATCGAACGGTGCCCTCGGATCTAACGGCCAAGACCACACCGCCATCGCGACGCCTCGGTTTACTCAGAGCCACGCGCACGATCGCAGCGCGGCGCGCCCAAAGCAACGGCCGGATCTGGTCTCGCTCGTCAAACGCCCACGCCAAAGACGCGATTTGGCGAGGGTACGGTGCCATCTCCGCCGCTGCTCAAATCAACGGCGCAGATCCTTAGGGCAAAACCAGATCCAATCTCTACCGCTCGATCTAATCCAACGGTCCACGGTACGGCAGTCACATCGCTCATGGTGCGACGTGGTTCAATCCTACGCGCCCACTATCGATCCAACGGTTAAGACAAAAACATATCGCAGACATTAGATCTAATCCAAGCCGCTCGTTCTAGATCTAACGGTTACGATTCAATCTAAACATCTACGAGATGGAGGCTACGTGGACTCACCGTAACCGAACGATGCAAATCGGACGGTCGGCGCGTTCGACGAGGTTGACGGCGCGAAGAAGCGAAGGTTGCCGAGTCGGGAAGATGACCTCGGCGACGGCGGCCGCTGGGCTTCTCCGCGAGAAGAAGTGGTCCACTCGACGCGCCTTGCTTCGTGAACTCGAACGGGCCGAGCACGGCGAAAGCGACGGACGGCGACGAGAGGAAGCAAAAACAACGGCGGCACAAGGACGCAACTACGGCGAGCTCGCCAGCGCTAGAGAGGGTCTCGGCGTGCGGCGAGGAGTCAAAAGACGCAGCGAAGGAGCTCACGGACGCGCTACTCGGTGCACTTAAAGGGGCCTCGACGCGCGCGCTTACTGAAGCGCGAAACGAAGCGGAACGGTCGGCGGCATTAGCTCCGTGATCTCGCCAAGACGACCGACGTGGCGCAATCCGCGCGTCCGCGCGGCGACGATCCAAGGCTCACGCGCGCGGGCGACGTGGCACACGCACGCGCGCGCGATCCGGATCGAACGGCTTGGTGGCGGCGCTAGGGTTTCGCGCATGATGGGCGGCGCAAGACAAGAATGGGCTCGCCCATTCGCTCATAGCCACTTTTAAAACCTTTTTCAATAAAAATAATTCTAGAAATTCACTTAAATCATTTGGGGCTTTTAAAATAGCGTAAAAATTCTAGAAAATTCCAAAAATACTTTGAGATATTTGGAACTCAAATAAAATATTTTCAATAAAACTTTGCTAGAACTTTTCCATTATTTAATTGTTTTCAAGGAAGGCTAGTTTTGAGTAATTCCAAATAAATTTCAATAAATTCCCAAAAATTCACAAAAATCAAAAATACTCTCAAAATTTAAATTAGAGCAAAAATTAGGGTGTTACAATATCCTTGGATAACTCTCCACAAATCACAGCAAGTAAGTACACGAAGAAACAACCCTTCAAACAAATAGAAACACTATCTGAAAACTAGTCACAGAAATTGGTTTCTTGCAAAACTGAATAGAAGAGGTTGTAGATTGCCTAGATGATTGGGATATGATCTATAGAAGATTCATCCAGCAATCTTTCATCCTTGGCAACAAGAACCGAAGCCAATCGACTAAAGAATCGCAAGTCACACGCTTACGCACTTCAAGAACACACAGATTTACAAACTTGCAACAAGAACGCAAGGATTGCCTAGATGATTGAAAGCACCAATCTAGAGAAGAGTTCATCAATCATGAATTTCAACAAAGACTCGTAGCATGTAGAAGGAGATGAGGCAAATCCAAATTACGTAAAGAAAATTGCAAGTAAGTAAATGCGAATTTAGATAATGTAATTTAAGTGCGTAATGTAAATACATAAGAGAAATGAAACAAGAATATAAGTGAAGAACATTTCATTTCGGAAGGGAGGTTTACAAAGCCTCACAACAAAGTGGGCAAAGCTCAAATGAGCAAAGAAAAACCTCGGAACCTTCAGAGAGGGAAGGCTGCCCTACCCTCTATTTATAGTGACACGGATCAATTCCCACCCTTGGATATCTTGCTTCAATCCTAAGCCAACATCCAAGAGCCGGATTTGATCCTTACATCATCACTCTCAACAACTCTCAACTACTCACGTAGACTTTCCTCACCGCCACCACCACGTCCCTGGGAGACACCCTCTCCTGTCTAGTAGCGAGCTAGAACACCTACCTCCCTTGGATGAGCCTCTAAACCCTAGAGCACTCCATCAAGGGCTGAGATTTTACCCACTCACACAGCTATGCATGGGCTCACCCGAAACCCAACAACACAACGGGTTTTGCACGCTTTTCAACTCACACTAACTTGACCCGCTACTCTATCTTCCTGACCGCGATCCAACGGTCCTCCTAGATCAGAGCAGCTCCAAGTTAGCATCTCATTCATTCCTTTGTCTTCTCGGCTTGCGGCTACTCCCGGCCTCGATCATCTTTGGCGACACCTTGATCATCCGGACCTCGGCTCTCCCAAATAGTCCTCGATCCCCTTCGCCTCACCATGACCTAGCTCCAAAGTCCTGCAACCATCATAGACAAGGAAACCACATCACATAGCAATGTCCAACAACACATATCCATCTCAACAGAAAGATATACACTACGCTGACCAGCATAACCCTGACCACACATGGTCTGACCACTGGTCTCCATCCCGACCACAGACCTGACCACTGGTCTCCATCCCGACCACTCGAGGTCTGACCACTGGTCTTCGTCCTGACCACTCGGGGTCTGACCACTGGTCTTCTTCCCGACCACTCGAGGTCTGACCACTGGTCTTCGTCCCGACCACTCGGGGTCTGACCACTGGTCTCCGTCCCGACCACTCGGGGTCTGACCACTGGTCTCCGTCCCGACCACTCGGGGTCTGACCACTGGTCTCCGTCCCGACCACTCGGGGTCGGACGACTGGTTTCCAACCATCCACAGCTCAGACCACTCGGGGTCGGATGACTGGTCTCCGACCAACCAAAGACTTGACCACTCAGGGTCAGACGACTGGTCTCCGACCAGCCAAAGCCCAGACCTCTCAGGTCGGACGACCCGACCACTCGGGGTCGGACGACTGGTCTGCAACACAGCCAAAGCCCCGACCACTCAGGTCGGACGACCCGACCACTCGGGGTCGGACGACTGGTCTCCAACCAGTAACTCAAATTGCTCTAGCTCGAAAAACAATCCAAATCAAACTCAAACTTGAGCACACCTTGCTCAGATAAAGTCAAATACTCATCACAAACATGGATGGACCTCCACATGGTCCTTCAATATATACTCATATCAATTTAAATAAAATTTAAATTGAGTTCGATTGTCTTTCAATCAATAAAAGGACATTTCATCATGTGTTGATGGTGTTCCTTGTTGATTAAAGACAAGCGAAAAGTTCTTGAGTATAATGAAGCATTAGTTGCATCAAAGTACTCAAGACAACAATTAATCATTCAAATTGATTTGGGGTTGTGCTCAATCGAACTTAGAGGCATCCATTATGTGTTAATGGAGTGCGGTGATGATGAGACAACCGTGTTGTTGGACTAACATCTTCCATGAGTTGTGAAGTAGGTTGAGTCCAAGAAAATGAAGAATCGGGAAGAAGAAGAAGTCATCATGTGTTGATGAGCTTCAAGAGGTGATCCCGAAGTAAAGAGAAGAGCTAGAAGGTTCATCATGTGTTGATGACCAAGAAGAAGAAGATGTGATCCTGGAGAGAAGATGATTGGAAATCATAAAAGCTCCAAGTGGATCGCTAGAGGCAAAGGTATAACTAGCTAGGGATAAGGATGTGTTCCTAGTCTTTTACCGGTCTTGGTGTTTAGATGGGAGACCGGGTTGCTAGTTAGGTTGCCGTACTATTAAGAGGGGTTGAGTCTTTTAGCTTGAGCTTCATCATGTGTTGATGAACTCGGTCCGGTTCACTCTAGCTCACTCTCTTGGTTTGGTTTTTGCATTGAGCTAACCATTTGGCATGTGTTGCAAATGGGTGAAGCTCGTGCGTTGGATTTTGCATGAGCTAAGTATTTGCATGTGTTGCAAATAAGGGAGCTCATGCTTGCTTCTTGATTGAATCTTATTTGGTTTGGTTTTTGCATGAAGCTATGGATTTGCATGTGTTGCAAAATGGGAAATAGCTTATGCAATATTGTTCATGTGGTCATTGCTTGGAGCTAAGTTTTGCATGTATTGCAAAAGGAGAGAGCTCAAGCAATTTGGTTTAAAGTGGTTGCATGGAACTAGAGATTTGCATGTGTTGCAAATAGAGAGCTCATGCACTTAAGTTTGTTGTGGTTGTTTGCATGGTGCTAGAGATTTACATGTGTTGCAAATAGAGAGCTCATGCACTTAAATTTGTTGTGGTTGTTTGCATGGAGCTAGAGATTTGCATGTGTTGCAAATAGAGAGCTCATGCACTTAAATTTGTTGTGATTGTTTGCATGGTGCTAGAGATTTGCATGTGGTGCAAATAGAGAGCTCATGCTTTGGTGTTTTAGCTTGTGATTGGGTCATGTGTTGATCATCACAAGGCTAAGCTTGGTTTAGTTGCAAAATGTGTTTTTGCAAAGTGTTGACTTGTTATTTGCAAATGTGTTTTGCACATAAGCTGGAAGTTATGAGGTTCGATCCTAGAGCATGTGTTGGCATTTGCAAATGTGTTTTGCAAAGTGTCGGGATCATGTGTTGATCCTTACATGGCTAAGAGGATTGATCTCATAAGTTCTTGGTTTATTGGCAAATGTGTTTTGCAAAGTATCGGGATCATGTGTTGATCCTTACATGGCTAAGAGGATTGATCTTATAGGTTCGTGGTTTATTTGTGAATGTGTTTTGCAAATAAGTTGGAGTTGTTATTTGCAAATGTGTTTTGCAAATGAACTTGAGATTATGGGTTTCGATCCTAGAGCATGTGAATAGGGTTTGCAAATGTGTTTTGCAAATTGACTTGATCATGTGTTGATCATCACATGGCTAAGAGGATTGATCTCATAAGTTCTTGGTTTATTGGCAAATGTGTTTTGCAAATAAGTTGTGCTTAATGAGATTCTTTGGAGTATGTGATTAACATGTGCAAATGTATTTTGCATAATGTTGTGATCATGTATTGATCCTCACATAGCTTAAAGAATAAATCTTTAATGGTTTGGAGAAAAGTTTTTGTCAAAAACCGTGTTTTCTCCTTATGGCGGTCAGACGCCCATGTAGGGCGGTAGCACCACTCGCCGGTAGTACCGCTTATGGGAGCATGTATCGCAGTCGGTCCGTGCTACCGCCATGGTAGCCCGTAGCACCGGAGGTCCGTGCTACCGCCCTCTAGCCGGTATGGAAAATCCAAAGGGGGTGTTTTTGTGATCGACTTGGGTCCGGTGCTACCGGGGTGAAGGCCGGTGCTACGCTCGAGCGTAGCACCGCTCCCGCTGGGCCGATGCTACGGAAATCCTGCAACGGCTAGTTTTGTAGCCGTTGGCGAGGCCGGTGCTACTGGTCCCGCTTAGGCCACAGAGCACCGGTTTGCTGGGCACTTTGCCCAATTCGTTCCCAACGGCTAGTTTTGGCTTGGAGGCTATAAAAGGAGGCCTTGGGGAGCAAGGGCAGAAGGTTGGCTGTGTGCTAGAGCATTTGGGTGTTTATAGGAGTTGTGTGCATGTGTTGCCCTCTTCCATTTGCTTCTTGAGCTAGTGTGAGCCTCTAATTGCATGTGTTGCAATTAGGAGAGGATTGAGAGTCTCTTGTGCATGTGTTGCACTTGAGGAGGATCCTAGTGCATGTGTTGCACCTAGGAGGTCATCGGAGTGCATGTGTTGCACTAGGTGAAGTTCAAGCGGAAGGGCTTGACTTGTTACTCTTGGAGGTTGCCGCCTCCTAGACGGCGTAGAGCGTCGTGTGCGGTGAGCTTCTCAACAGAGGTTGTGAGAAGTCCCGGCGAAGTTTGTGAAGGTTGGAGCTCGCCTACCCGGGAGGGAAAATGAGCTACCACTAGTGGATTCGAGGTGGGTGCTCAATTCGTGGAGCCGGTCCAATGTGTTTGGGCTAACCTCAACGTGGACTAGGGGAGACCGGCAAGTCTCCAAACACCACGGTAAAAAGTATCGTGTCTCTTGTGCTTACATTGTGTTTGTTATTTATGTTCAAGCAATTTATATTCATAGAATTAAATTGATTGATTGCTTGTCTTTAGAATTGCATTTTCTTGTTAGAGATATAATTAGTTAGTGCACATAGTGAGCCTAGAGAATTTAGGCCTTGATTGTCAAAACCTTAGTTTATCGCTTCCGTATTAATATTTGTTAAGGTTTTGACATTAGAAAAATTAGAGGTGAATTGCTTTGCATAAATTAGCGAGAGAATTTTAAAAGCCGCATATTCACCCCCTCTAGTCGGCATCCTCGACCTTACATGGTTAGATTTCTCAGATCGAGCACACTCACAGAGTCATAGGTAGGGGGGAAGCGCGGTGGGGAGCCCGCTTGTGGGGTGCTGGTCGGGGCGTGGGAACTTGGCGGTGGGAGGCGCGGGGGGCGGTCGGGGCACGGTGGGGTCGCCAGGAGGCGACGTGCGAGCAGCCGACGACGGGTGGGGTGCCGCAGATGGGTCCGTCGGCGGGTGGGCGGTGCAGGCCGCCGACGGGTGGGGGGTACCGGTGGGGGGCGGCGCGGCTGTAGCTTGCACCCTGCGGGAGTGCGGGGGCCAAGGGACAACCGGACGAGTGGAGAGAGTGGCTAGGGTTGGCGCCTGTTGGTGGCTTGGTCTAGAATCTCTGGATGAAATCCGAATGGCTAGGATTGGTGCTGCGGTGGGTTGGGCCTAGAGGTCGTAACCAAGTACTGGGCCGAGCGTGCGGTTCGGAATTTCTGATTACAATTATACGAAAATTCTGTTCCGTTTCTGTTTCCGTTGGAACTGGCTCTCCCGTTTCTGTTTCCGAAATTTTTTTTCCGTTTCCATTTCCGTACCGACACTTTCCGATTCCGTTTCCGATAATAGTCTTCCGTTTCCGTTTTCCTCCGAAACGGTTGGAAAGTTTGTTCCGTTTTCATCCCAACCACATTCAACAAGCCGATACGCTTCTTCTACTGCTTTTGACAAGAATTTGTTGTCCCTATCTTGTACAGATGTTGATTTTTCCAAACCTTAAGTTAGAAGTTCATTTAACAGTCCTTGGAGTACATCACATTAAACAGTCAAAACAGGGAGTGTAAAAATCATTGATCAAGTATGCGATGATTACACTTCTGTCAAGAAGAAGAAAGTGGACGAGGAGAGAGAGAGAGAGAGTTTGATTCCGTTTCCTACAGCTCGGAGTCACTGTGAAGTAGGCCCGACCTGCCACTTTACGCCACATATCGGCGATTCCTTGGGTAAGGAGTAGATGGGGATGGGCGGGCTGAAAAATGAATCACCGACGTATCGCACCACATTGTCAATGGTTCATTGGATTAGCGTAGGGAGTAGATGTAATCACCGAGGGATGTCATTTCTCTGCCTATGTACTGCCGAGATATTTTTTATAAACCGTGGACTGGTAGACCTAATCGGCTCGACAAGGGTAATGATTTCAAGCCCCAAACAAAGTCCAGCTTAATTTTCTTCCGGCCATTGCCTATGTTGAAACCGAGCCGTATGCCATGCACTGAACTTTCGGTTTGCGTAGCACGATAAACCATTTTTTTTTAAAGATAGCAGAAGCTGTGGTTATATTAGCAGGAATGAATAATTTTATAAGGCGCAGAAGGGCGCCAGATCTAGGTACAAAGCAAGGAAAAGCAAAACAGTTATCTCAATTCGGCATGACTAGTATGCTACCAGTTTCTTTAGCCTTGTCGCTCCCACGAAACTCTAGTTTATTGCCTCATGTTTGATTGATTCAATGATTGCTCTATCGGTTGACTATCTGTTCTTAAAGACTCTGCTATCTATTTCCACTATTGATAGCATGCTAAGATGACTAGCGTTTGGGAACCTATAACTAGCGTTTGGGAACCTTTTCGAGATCCCAGAAGAGTGTTTACCTGGTCAAGGCTCCATTGCTCTAGATGTGTTGTCGGTGCCCACCGATCCTGTAGTAGCGCAGGTAGGCAGACCCAACGAGCAATGGACGCCCACAGTTGTCAAACTTGAGGGTATTTAACGAAGAAGCGATGTGCGGTCTCATGATTTCGACAACACATTTGATAGAAAATATTGATTTGGTCACTTTCTAAGTTGTAGATGTTGCACCGTCTAGAGCCGGTATTGCAAGACATATTAGAAGAAGAATTTGGATCGCGACGATGCCTATGTTGATGAGGTCGTGATGTGGCTGGGTAAACTGAAGTCTTACACAGGCTCAATCACTTGTACCTTGTGTCTTTACCCATACCAGTAGGCTACGCTAGCCCAAATCAACAAGTCGAAGAACATCAATCGTTACAGTTGGACGTGCAGTGCAATGGAACAAGAGTTAGAAAGGTCCGATTCACGTCCACAGTCAAACACCATCGCATCTAGACAATCTAGTTCATCTTGATCAGCGCAACAATGGTTAACAGAAGGTCAAATTGATAACCTCAACAAAGTTGCGACAAAGACTCAAGACAGGCTTCTCTTTGGTTCCGTACAGGAAATACATAGGTCTAGATAGAACTGATGGTAAAATTTACTTATATTCCTTGTGGACCTCCTTGATGCAACACCTAGGATTATAAAGGTAGCAGCGTGCATTAGTCGGCCAAACTTGTCAGTGGAAGTTTGTGGTCTCCTTCCCAATCAGTATTCATAATGGTACCGTGAAAACATGGAATTCAATCTATAGCTCATATTCCAGAAAGTTAATGTTTCAAAACACCACTAGAAAGTAAATTTGACCAACTGCCCATTAAGCAAGAACACAGAACAACCTTGTTTCTGTTCAAAAGAAACTGAACCATTATCAGAATGTAAATACATGTGAATTGACAGTTTTAGAAACAATGAAAACTTGAGCACTGTATTATTCCTTCTGAACATCAGGGAATCTGAAATCACAAGTCTTCTCCTACACATTAATACATCTGAAACTTCTCCTTGGTCTTTTCGAAGACTTGCTCAGCAATCAAGGCTCCATTGCCGTCAGCCTTCTTGATCTCCATGTTGGCCTTCTGATAGTACCCAGTGCCTCTCAGAGCATCGGCAATGAAGTCATCAAATCCAATGGCAATGGCAGCTTCTGCTTTGGCTCCATACACCAGCCTCTGCATTGCAGAATTAGCAGTAGTGTCAGGCAACATCATAAGCTATTTCTATGATGTTAGGCAGAAGAACAGTAAAGGATGAACCTTGATCCGGGAGAGGTGAACTGCGCCGAAGCACATTGGGCATGGCTCACAGGATGCATAGATTTCGCAATCTGAGAGCTCGATTTTTCCGAGCTTTTTGCAAGCCTGCAATAGGAATAGACAATGAATATGTGAGATAGATAACCCAAAATGGAAGAAAACAACTCAACATAGCAGTAACTACCATGCAGGCAAACTATCAAATACCAAAAGGACAAACGGATGCACACTAATCAATTAGCACATATTCCACAAAGTGGAGCTCTTGTTGACTTGTTTATATAACACAGAGCCTATTTCTCTACCATGAATGAAGGCATCTAAATATAAGTGCTAAAGAAAGTATTTACTCAAATCTACCAACGGGGTGCGGAAGTTAAATAATTCGTACACAGGTTGTCAATTATATAAACAGTTTTGAGGCTGCTTGGTAACACATGTTGTCTTGATTTGCACAGCGTGTAGACCTGGAGTTGATAAATACACCAGATTTCTCCTCTGTTTTCACAAATCATCCAAACAGAATTTGTTACTGCAGAATCCTGAAATATCTAGAATATGTGTTTATATTGCCAATATAGAATTGAAGCACAGCAGATTGCTCTCTATCCTCAATAATCACTCCAGCATATCTCGTTGCTACAGAAATACGAAAAATATAATAAATGTTGTTTTTACCTTCAAACTAGATAGGTATTAGTACTAATATACTGGTATCAGATAGGTGTATTAGTATGCAAAAAACATGAGGTGATCAGCATGAACAAAATGACTAGTACAATTCAACAAGTGTAAACAGATAAATTGCAGAGACATAATCTGAATGATCAACCAGAAGCAAAGATGAAAAAGATGTCAAAGTGTTAATAATAGCCACTATTCCCCTAAGCGGCTGCCTAGCTCGCCTAGGCGCTAAACTCCACCCTCCCGCCTAGACCAATTTATTGGGACTAGGCGGCCGCCTAGCCTGCCTAACGGGGGATTAGGCGTTGGTCTGCTGCCTGACTAGTGCCTAGCGTCTTGGTGAACACTGAATAGCACCAAGAGTAACTGCTGAATAACTGGCAGTGATCGTTAAGCATTTTACCTCTCTTATTGCAGTCACTTCAGCATGTGCAGTCGGATCAGTATGCTTCAGAACCATGTTGTGGCAGCTAACTACCACTTCATCATTACAGACGACAACTGCTCCAAACGGGCCTCCATCACCACATTCAACACCCGAATACGCTTCTTCAACTGCTTTTGACAAGAATTTGTGATCCCTATCTTGTACAGCTGTTGATTTTGCCAAAACTTAAGTTAGAAGCTCATTTAACAGTCCTTGGAGTACATCAAATTAAGATAACATTCAAAACAGGGAGTGTAAAAATCACTGATCAAGTATGCGATGCTTAAACTTCTGTCAGTAAGTTAAAAGGTTCAATGAAAAGTAAGGAATAAAGAAACTTAAACATACCTTCATGATGACCAGCAAATGCAGAAGCAACTGAGATCGTTCCATCCTTGGACTCCACAACTACAGTAAGATAAAAAGGTCACTAGTAGATTCATCACATGATTAATCAAAATTCAAAAATAGAAAGGCCTAGCAAATTCAGCTGAGACTATGAAAGACGGTATTCGGAAATAGTGAATGCCAGGGGACAAATACTTTTGAGTGATAATCTGACTACATTTTCGTCCTTACCCTGTATATGTACAGCAAAAGGAAAATTGCAATTGATCATCTAGCGTTGATAGTGAGAGATGATTATAACAGCAAAAATGCAAGACAGCAGTGTGACATCAGTATCAGGATTTTTATTTCAGAGCTATGATGTCAACTGTTGTAGCAAAGAAGCTAAACAGTAGGTACATGGCACACTTTCTCCTTTTAGGACTAAGAATTTAGAGCCCAAAGACACATGCCACTTGAGAGAAAGAAATAGTGAGTAGGAATGAGAGATCCCTCCTCATATGCCCCCTTGGGGTCTTTATATAGTGGTGGGGGATTGGTTATTCCCCACCTTGCCCCCAACAATTACAAAATAGTGAGGGCAAATGGTTTAATGTCATGATTTCTTTATAAGGAAGCCATTATCCATTTGTATTTAATGTCATGATTTCTTTATAAGGAGGGAGTATTATAGGCAACATTGGCATTTGACAGTATGGTGCCAACTGCATAGGGTTGCCTACTCTCCTTGTTTGAGAAAAAAAAATTGCCCAAAGATTTGTCCACTTGATGCATTTTAAGTAAAAGGAATCCAACATGTCATATCTGATATCAGGTAGACTGAAATGCCAAAGGAGACGATTCAGGAACCCATACAAGAAAATGTCCACTTTTCTAAAAGCTCCAACAATATTGGGTAAATGCATCTGCATCCACCAACCCTCTAGAAGGAAAAGTCAGTAACGTGCCGCCTAGACGGATTCGGGTAGAAAAGAAGAAAACGTAAAGAAACGGAAACAGAACTGCAACATGCCGTCAGAATCACTCGGAATCCTAGTTTTGTTGGCACGATTACACACGCGATCACCATTAACGTAGCGCACATTCTCACGAGGAAGAAGAGGAAACGATAATTAATCCGTCTAGGAAACAGCTTATTCCAGCATTAGACGCCAATGGTGATTTTTCATGTCCGAAAACAGGATCAAGAACAGAAGAACCTACTACACCCAGCAAAAGAAAATGCAAGTCCTAATTGCTTAAACAAGTCTCCACTTTCAACTCCCAGCACACCCCCAGTCCCCAAAACAGAATCAACAAACGTAGCTCGAATTGCAATTCCCCTACACTGAAATTCGGCACAGGCAGGAGGCACAGTCGCGAATCATACCAATCAAATTCATCGCGATGAAAGACAGTAAACCATACCCTGGGCCTCCTCCATGGCAGCCGCGGAGAGCAAGCTCCGACAACTTTTGAGCGAAAGGGGAGGAGGTCAGAGTCTTGTGCCTGCGACGGTGCTGAAGATTCTCTTGTCGTGATGGCGTGAGCCGCGAGGTTGGATGGGAGCCTAAATAAGGAGGCGGACGAGGAGAGAGGGGGAGGGAGAGCCTTCGACGACTATGACTCCGCTTCCCACCCCTCGAAGTCACTGGCGTGTGGGCCTAGCATGCGCCCCGATCGACCTGTCGATCGTTGATTGGCTCGTGGGCCAGAAAGCGGATCACCGACGGATCCCGCCACGTGAAGAATTTCCGTGCACCGGGTCTAGCTAGAGCGGGCGATGGCTCCCCCTACCCACTGCTTCCGTGGGACCCACGGGCGGTTGTCACGGCGGCGTGGGCCAGGAAAAGGGACCCGTGGACCCGGTGCACGTTCATGTGCGGAAACCTATTCTTGCACGTTTTGTACAGAAAAGAAAATTACATTTTGAACTGAATTGATTTGTGGAATTAATAGAGGGACATCCGGATATGAACTCTTTGGCGTATGGGCTTGGGTACTCTCGCCGTCGCCGGCCAGCCTTCCACTTTGCTTGTCCTTTTAATTTTCTCTTCTTTTTTACTCTAGGTTCACGTAGGATCGATCGAAAAGAAATTAAAAAGGCTTTGATTCTTTTCTAGAAATTGGCTAGGAGTTCTTGCATTAAGGGCCTGTTTGGTACGGCTCTAGCTCCACCAGATTCATGGATCTAGTGGAGCTGGGTATTTGTAGCTCCACAGATCTGTGAAGTTGGATCTGTGGGTATATTAAGAGTGTTTAGGTAGGTCATTTTATTTAATTTTAGGCTAAAAATATAAACTTAATTCTATTTATTTTAGCCTACAAGATTCAGATCTGAGGTGGAGCCAGAATCTGAAGCTCTACAAAACAGGACCTAAGTACAAAAGAGATGAACACCTAGATCGATCCTAGGTGGCCATTTGGATAATGAGATTTGTTAATCGATTTTATGTAAACGAGTTCTAGGTGATTTTTAGCAATTCGGATTTTAAGTTGTTTGTTTTTTTAGGAAGTTGTTCCTTTGTTAGGATAGCATTCAGTAAATACACTTTTGGATACAAACTGCCTTTTAGTTATTTGTACTCTTCTGATTTTGAGTTTTTGTAAAAACAAAAAGGCCGCTGGGTTTTTATAAAACTCATAATTGTGAGTTTAATGAAACATGTCTGTGCAAGTCTGGTTTTATGCTAATGAAACGAAACACGGTTTCAGATGGTTTTACTCTAAACACACGGCATAACCAAATCTGATCTTGCTTATTCTCGAGATTCAAACAACCGCTGGGCTCGAGAGCACAAGTGGGGGAGACGTTAAATAGCCTCCTAGGTCATTGTTATCTTGTTCCAAGGAATGCTCCTTCTGGTTAGAAAGAATGTTGCTTTCATTTTAGTATCTCCTTTTAAAAACATCATAATGCTATAATATTACATTTATTAACTTATAACAACAAAATTAGCGTTCTATGTTGTAATTTGGAGACGGCGCCAAGTTAAACAGAACGACACATCTTGAATTTTCTCTTTGATGAACATCCTGTTTACTCCGAAGATAGGAAGAAGGGAGTAATAAATATGTACTACAAACCTATTTGACTTTGAAATGGTTTCTATGATTTTTCATCCTGACCGTTCAGTTGATTTTTCCCTGAAAATAAATTTGCGAGTATCTCAACTTTGACTTGTAAATACTCCCGTGGTTGATCTGTCTGTCATCATGGCAAGCTTCAGGGATAGACTTGTACCATTTGCAACTAAATTTTAAAAGGGTCGAAGTCCATGGATCAGGATACAATAACTCACAAGAGATCAAAACAAGGACAATGTATGGAATTTTTTTAATAATATATTTATTAAAAGTAATTGCGACATTAATACGTGAGTTAAAAAATTTGCAAAAATAATACTACGTCGCCAGATGGTTCGGCGAAAATCGAGTAGTCGCTATATGGGTCAGCGAAATCAGTATTTTCGCCAAACGGGGTGGCGAAAAATTGTTGATTGCGCTGAAAAAGAATTAATTGCGTTGTTTGCCGATTGATACCCTATTTTTGCCAAATGGTATGGCGAAAATAGGGTTTTCGCCACATGGTATGGCGACAGCCTATTTTCGCCATACCATTTGGCGAAAATATGCTGATTTTTTAAAAATAATACATTTATGTGCGAAATTTTTTCAAATAATAAATGTAATCTGTCATGATAATTCATGTAGTTCAAAGTAGGGTAAATAAATCGAGAGAAATTCATATTTGTCGGTGATAATTCATATTGGAATTTTGTTTGTAAATAATACAATTTTTTATTAAAATAGGAGAATTATAACTTACGCTTAAAAAATTGCAAGAATATAGCTCTGTCGCCCGATGGTACGATAGGAAGAAGTCGCCCGAAAAAATTATTAATTCGAGAAAAAAATTTGAGAGGAAATTTAATTTATGAGAAAAAGTCAGTGTTATTTTGACGAGTACTAGAATTGTATAGTTCGAAGTAGGGTCAATTAATTTTTCTGTGTCGGTGATAATTCATGTAGTACTTTAGAAAATTATTTGTCAGTTAATTATTTACGGGAAAAAACAAAATTTCGTTGTTCATCATTCTCTTTCGATGTGCGATAAATTTGACGACAAATGAAACCCGATATTGATATTTCAAAGTGCAGAGCTAAGTCACAAACTGGGATACAATATAGGTACATACCTTAAGAAATTCATATAACTGGGATACAATATAAGTCACAAAACCATACATTCTATGGCCATAGTCTTCGGTATAGGGCATAGTGACAAAGATAAAAGTCATCTATTGGTGGTAGTGCTTGAACGTCGAGGTGGAGGTGATACGAAATCGTCATCATCGTCATCGTCATTTGTATGGCTGGGAGCTATACCACCTCTAGTTCTGGTTGAACGTTCTCTTGCATTGTTTCTTAAACGGCCTGCTGTGGAAGTGCTTGAACGTCGAGGTAGAGGTAATACGAAATCGTCATCATCATCGTCATCGTCATTTGCATAGTTAGGATCAAGCCCCCCTGCGGTAGTGGTTGAACGTCCTGTTGAACTTGCTGCTGCAGCAGTACTGTGTCGATCTCTACCCCTTCAGTTAGATCCGCTTCTGTGTCTTCTACGCGAACCAGGCATCACACCCCCGCCGAAGAGCATGTACATCGGTAAGAATTCTGGGATATCTTTGTTCAGCAACTCTTCATCCTTTGGGAATGACTAACACACAAGATGAGCATACGAAGTAATAAACTCATGTATAATAGTAAAAAGATTAGTAAGGTGAACAAATATAAAATAACTAACCTTAATATGCTCTGCATACCTATCGGGCAGCATCAGTACCCTGTAATATCTTCTAGAGAAACATGTTGCAGAAGGGTGATCGGGTAGTTCGCACACCCTGAAATATCTTTGACGCTACCATTGCAAGTGCGCCTTCAAGTCGTCGGAGGTCACAAGTTCAGGCCAGAGGTGTCAAGTTATGCCTCGGTATTGTCGGGCGCCACTCTTGTAATTTGGACACAACTTTACTTAGGTTCTCCTCCTGTAATGGATTGTCCTTCCCACCACGCGTTACCTTCAACGTGTAATTAAGAGCTACGCTGCTCATATCAGGTGTCCACGAAAATGCTCTGCTAGAGGATCCAGCCATGGTGAAGAGGTGTGAGTGGGAGATGCGGTTATATGCCTGCGGTTTGGCCTTTTATAGACTCGAAGTGGTGGTGTATGGGCTCAATGTTGGAACATAAGATTGAAACATACAGAGGGATAGAAAAACGCCGGAGTATGTTGTCATGTCGGGCAGAAAAGGTAGTCATGCATGCAATGTGTTAGGACTGACAAAGCTGATGGTAGCGTGTTGTCAAATCGGTCTAGCAAAAGCGAAGGTCGCGTGTTGTAAAATCGGCATGAAAAAGTTTGAAGCATTGGGCAGTGTTGTAACTTGTCACTGCAAAAGGTGATGGATGGTACCAGTGGCTTGTCTAGTCGGCATGAGAGCCTTTTTTTTCAGGTCCATGTGAGAAAAAAGATGAAAAAATATGCAGATCAACACAATAAATGCGATCACAACATATATTGCGATGAATGAAATAAAAAGTGATCACAACACAATAAATGGTGTGAAATAGTAAATCATACATTAAGTGAGGAAGTATAAAATATGGATCTGTAGCACAACAAAATGAGGTACTAACCCTAAGCACCCCCTGACCTCTACCCCTACCCCTAACACGACCGCTCTTTGCCCTACGTGCTGAAGCCAGTGCATCGTCTAGAGGTCGTGTGTGAAGCTCCTCGGACGGTCGAGTCTGCCCGTAATCTGAAGGGCTGTACCGCTACACTGGACGACCCTCGCGGGGAGGCAACACATACCCGTAGGAGGTGCCGTAGTCCTGCTGTGTCATCTGCGTCGCGTGGGGGGGGGGCGTGGACTGTGTCTCTGGAGGGAGCTGCGTGAACTGCGTCTCCGGACGTGGTTGAGTCCACTGCGTACCGGAGAAGAACTGATCCGCCCAAGAGAACTGATCGGCGTGCCCTGGTGAGTGTGGCGACGAAGAGAACTGTCCTCGAACCTATGAGCAGCTTGCAGTTCAGGTAGTAGTATGTAATCATAATTAAGTGATACTTATACCAAAAGTTAACAATTGAATATTGCTCGACTTACCTGGTGTGGGGACCATGGTGGGACCGCGTGGTGCCTGCCAACTCGACCCTCCAGCCATGTCTGGGGTCGGAGGCACACTGGTGTGGAAGCTGGACTCTGTCTTCACTGCGTAGGGAGGAGCTGGGGTCGGTGTGTGGTAAGAAGGCACGCGTGGCGGCTTGGATGAGGTACCACAGTTAGTCGCGCCCATCTACCGACAAGAACCGAGCTGCACGATCCATCGAGTCCCGTGCACCACTCGTCTCCATGCCACTATCAGCTCGTCTAGTGTGACAGCGACTTCGTCACTCAGCCTACTCAAAATGCTGCTGCCATGCTTGTGCAAGTCCGTTGCGTGGTCCACCTAAAACGTACAAACAAATCATAAACACAACGACATAGCGTAATGAATAGATGATACAACCTACGAAGTAAGACTTACCATCGCGTGCATGGCTGCTCCTGCCTGGCCTGGGTACAAGTCTATCACGCTCGGAGCGTACCTGTGGGTCGGTGGCTCCTCCACAAGTAGGAGACGAGTACGCGTCCGTGGCACGTACCAGGCTAGGTACTGCTGGTAGGAGTAGTCGTATGGAGTGTCCTCATCAACGACATCCTCTAGTGCCGCATCCCACTGAGCGAGCCACGGCTCCATCCTCTGAGCCAAGGTCACCATGGTCTTCTGAGGTCCCTGGGTGGCAAACCTGAAGAGAAATCCACATTATTACAAATATATCATAAGCATTTAACATACTTGTAGTGGGCGAGTAACTTACGAGTGTACTCTCTCTGGCACACGATCCCCTGAAGGAACAGGGACTAGCTGGCGAAGTCCAAACTGCCTCATCACTCGCTGCAGCGTGTAGTCCTCCACGAAAACATCAAAAATGTGCTTCTTCCTAGTAAGCCAGTAAGCATGGTCCCTGTAGCACAGTGCTGAGATCCCTCCTGCCATGGCTTTCTCTACTACACGATGCTCGCTGTAGGGGTCTCAGATCACCTGCTCTGCCCTCAGGTGGTCAAACGTCTTCATGAAGGAGTGGTACACCGAACGTACCTATAGTCCTGCCCACTGTGGCTGTAGTAAAAAAAAATTTGTAAGCATATGCGACTGCAATAAAAACTGGATAAATACTCAGAAGGACGTACTCGTCGCCTGGTCCAAAGGGAGTCATCGTCGGACGGCCGATCGCATCACCTCCGTACATGTCGACAGTGTAGTGTCGAGGCTCGACAAAGGGTCGACCCACAGGGAAGCGCTCGAACGACCATAACTGAAGAAGAAGATGCATCCCAGTGAGATTCTCGGCCTTGCTTTTCTTCACGCACACGTCGCAAAGGGCGCGGTACGTGCCAGCAAGAGCAGCCGATCCCCAGGAGACGTGAACATCACGCACCCGAACAGCCAAAGCAGATAGGCCTCAAGGTGCCGTGCAAGCTGGTAGTCTTTGGGTATCGTCGCCATCCGTTGCAGCTGAGATAATTAAAATAGTGTAATATCAAGTTAATGTTACATAAAATTAGAATAATATGTTCATGTACAAGTACTAACCTCAAACTGGGCCAACCACCTCCTCGATGGACCGTGCCTCTTGCCGATCCGTATTTCTGGATCAACGGCCACCACTTCGGCGAACCTCTCCTCCAAGTCCGCCACCCACCCGACAGGACTCATTGAGGGTCCGATCGGTGTCCCGACGATCGACAACCCAGTAAGCATGGAGACGTCCTGCAGGGTCACCGTCACCCCACCGAAAGGAAGGTGAAAAGTGTGCGTCTCTGGCCTTCAACGGTCGACCAAACAGGCCAGCAGGGAACGGTCGAACGGAAAATGTCTCGATCTCTCTGGACCATCCTCACCCTCGGCCTATTCGTCGAGCACACCTACGTCCTCAGATGACCCCTCAACCATGCGAACGAGAGGAAGCAACCCAGCACGTGCCAACCTATGGATGCAAAGAAAACAGTTGCATTATTTACATCAAAGTCATACAACCTGAAATTATGTGAACAATAGAACATGTAAACGTAGTGCAACTCACCTGTGATGGAAGCGTGAGTCAACACACCATGCCTTCTTAGGCACACGGATCCACAACAGAGGTACCTTCTCATTGCCTTCTGTCGTGTGGATGAACGCACGGTGCCACCGGTCCAAGACAGAGTCCGGAAGTGAGTCAGGTTGCTCCATCCCTGTAAGTAAATAATGAAACATTTAGTACACTGACATATAATAAACAAGATATATATAAATCGAAAGACGTAAGCGTACAACATAAATAATGAAACATTTATTACACATGACACATAATAAACAAGATACATATGAATCGAAAGACATAAGCGTACAACATAAATAATGAAACATTTATTACACATGACACATAATAAACACGATACATATAAATCGAAAGACATAAGCGTACAATATAAATAAGATTACATTTATTACACATGACACATAATAAACACGATACATATAAATCGAAAGACATAAGCATACAACATAAATAAGATTACATAATTCGATACATAACTGACAGTACACACTACTTCCACACATGCCACTAGCATTGCTTTGTCTTGTGGTCGTACTCACCGCACTTAGCACACCTCCTAACATAGCCACCTACTTTAGATTCATCCATGTCGTTCCGAATGCGCCTACTATGTGGACGACCAGGCTTCCCTTCCGCACACCTCCGCAAGGTTGGATTCGGTAGACAGATGTGCTCATCTCTGTTAATCAAAGTGAAATCACCATGTGTACGAAAATCACGAAACTCACCAGACCAGGTATGGACAACATGATCCTTCAAGTAGAAAGGGGATATGTATTGCGACATATTCATCCCAATTTGGCCATAAGCAGCAATCACATGTGAGCAAGGAATATGAAAAAGTCTTGTCTTATTGCAGGTGCATTCACACCATGTAGTGGCCCTTTAGTCTAATTAACCTCATGTGTAATAACAGCTGTATTGGTTCCCAATCCCCCTTTACACCGAAGTGTCACTGAGCGGTACTCGATGATTCGAGCTACGCACTAGATGTCACGAGCTTTAATGGTTCGTTCCTCCATGTAGGTCATCATCCGCCAACAATATGGCGTTTGCAATGTCGTGGCATGAAGAACAACCTCTGCATGCCTTTTCTGGAAATAGGCAACGATGCCTTCCAGGATGGCCACAAGTGGTAGTGGACGGAGGCCTCTTATGACCCAATTGTAAACCTCGGCTATATTCGTTGTCATGACACCAAACCTGATCAACACATATCGGTTAATACAACAACCCTATTTGTTCAACCATCATAAATATCACAATTTACTATACTAACCTAGCACTACTAGTGTCATGGTGCAATACCCACTTCTCTAAAGGCTCCGCCTCTATCTAGTGCGAGAAATATTTTATGTTCCTTGACGACCGCCTCCTCATATTAGGAGGATCGAGCTCCCCGAGTGGTGCTAGCCTTTTGGGTGGGCAATCGTTCGGCGTAGGTGGTTGCTTCTTCATCTCTTAGATATGCGCACTAGTGTGCTTATCCAACTCAGCCAATAGCGCGTTGAACTTACGTGCTTGATTCTGCTTGCATAACCTCTTAAATAGGTTCATCAGTTTCTTATTTCTGAACTGCCTGAAGAAATTTGCTCCCAAATGTCTCATGCACCACCTGTTCTGCAAGTCACTCTATAGGAACGGCTCATCAGGGTTCTCCTGTAGAGTCTTAATTGCCGAAAGAATTCCTTTGTGACAATCATGAATGATGCACACGTTGGGCCGATTACCAACTACCCCGAAATTCAGATGTCTGAAAAACCACAGCCAGCTATCCCGATTCTCACCCTCAACAAAAGAAAAGACCAATGGAAGTATGTGGTTGTTCGCATCAACTGCAATGGCCGTTAGAACATGTCCCTTATATTTTCCAGTCAAAAAAGTACCATCAACACAAAGCAATGGACAACAGTACCTGAATGACGCAATGCAAGGACCCAATGAAAAAAGCACGACGAAATGTGCAGATCCCATTACCACCTGCTTCATTTTTGTTGAAAGCGGTGTATGTGCTAGGGTTGGTTTGCTTTAAGACATCAAGCACACGAGGTAAGTTGCAATACGAAGCCTCGTATGTACCAAACCTCTTCTTTAATGCTTTTTGCTTCACACACCATGCCATCGAGTAACTTATCTGGTACTTAAATGTTCTTAAGATTGCTTTTTGAATATACGAACACTCAATGTCCCGCTTCTCAATGATTTCATTGAACATCACGCTAGCAATTACAGCTGCATTCAGGTTGCGACGTTTCACCTGAACATTTTCTAGTCTGCATGTGTGCTCCTCTACTCGTGATGCAATCCAATACGTCTCGTATTTCGGCTTTATACATGAACTCGGAATTCACATCCATTGGTTCTGCACTTTATTGTGTACCTATCTGGCCTAGACAAGACAACCCGGAACTCTCTCTGCTGCAACAATGCCCAAAGCCTCACTGCCAACTTTAATTCAGAATTGTTCGAGAATATTTGATTCAGCCGAATGGCATTGGTACCATACTTCCAACGCGACTCATGGCCCCACAAAACTTCCATACCTGATTTTTTCTGCTTGTTCCATTCGTTATGGATGGGTATATCCGCTACCCCAGTACTATCATGCATTTTATCATCATCCTCATCCTCCCCTTCCTCATCTTCACTGATGTCATCATCACATTCTAACATTTCAGCTTCATCTTCTGCCGCCATACGGTCCACTAACTCCAAATGATCAACAAGTTGCTCGATGTCCTCCCTTTTATCAGCCCGACCTTCGACATTTGTTGTATCCCTATTATCATCCCGTTGTTACCTCAATCGGCACCACTTCCTGAACTTGTTCAGCTCTAGCTGATGTACTACTCTCGCCCATATCACTAATATCCACCTCTTCTCTAGGGCAAGCCTGCACCAGCATCACACATTCAAGGCGAGATCCCTTGCACCACCTTAACCATTTCTGCCACAAGTATGTCCGATTTATTTTCTTTAACTCCCAAATAGCCGGATCACTCTTGCTACGCGTGAACAGGATTTGGATGGTAACAGAGTAAACACTTGGATCCAGGGAAAAATATTGGGTCAACCAAAACTTTATATCACGAATGCTAACACTTTCGGGGAACGAGTACTCAATCATGGTGACCGAAAAGTTACTTAAATCAACACCATTCTGCGTACTTTTTATTTCACCATCGCCATAATATACCCTAAATTTCACTGGATCCGACATCACTGCGACCATATATACAAAATAAATTTTTAGATCACCACTAACATGTAATCTCACTGACATAAATTAAAGAACGCTAATTAACTATCTCGCTATGGATACTACAACATTAAAGTACACATCTAATATTGCTAACCTAAAATAGATGCACTGATTAAATTAAATCTAGCATCAACTATAATATTTTTCTACAATATTTTTCTACGCAACTACAAAAATTAAATATTACTAAAATATGAAATTACCTTTTTTTTTCTTCTTCCTCCTCCTCTCTCTCCCTCTCTTCCTCCTCTCTCTCCCTATCCGAGCAGGCACTCCCTCCCCTCCCTCTCCTCCTCTCTCTCTCTCCCCCTCCCTCAATCTCTCCCTCTCCCTTTCTCCCCGCTGGCCGCTGGTTCGCTCCCTCGGTCTCCCTGTTTTTTTCCTCCGCACGCGTTTAAAACTAGCCGGCCGAAGCATGGAAAAAAGCCCCCTATTTTCGCCAAAAGGTATGGCGAAAATAGGTTGCCGCCATACTATGTGGCGAAAACCCTATTTTCGCCATACCATTTGGCGAAAATAGGGTATCAACCGGCAAACAACGCAATTAATTCTTTTACAACGCAATCAACAATTTTTCGCCACCCCGTTTGGCGAAAATACTGATTTCGCCGACCCATATGGCAACTACTCGATTTTCGCCGAACCATCTGGCGATGTAGTATTATTTTTGCAAATTTTTTAACTCGCGTATTAATGTCGTAATTACTTTTAAAAAATATATTATTAAAAAAATTACAATGTATGCAACTAGCTAGCCAGTTAATGTTCATACACAAAGTTTACTTAGCACTTGCAACACCTGAATATACATGCACTCAAAGGCAGACCTAGTTAGGGTACCGGGTATGCACCGACACCCTCTAAAAGTTTGAAAAAACAGTAAGACATCACCTCTTTAGGGGATCAAATTTATTGAGTGAATAGATTTTGATTTTGATAGTTTGGAATTTGTAAAATCTTATGCTACTGTGAAATTATTATATAAGATTATAAAGTTATACGTGTAAAATATATATTTTCATTAGAAAAATTCTAGCTCCACCGTTACAAAATCTTCGAAAATTGTCGTTCAACGCTATCCAAAACTGTCCTACAAGCTTATCAAAAAAAGTTTGTCCTACAAGCGGAGGCCTACGTAGGTGCTTGCTGTACATCTTATCCTGTCTTAGTCAATGCATACGTGTTATCTATCCTACCCTTTAGCTAGCGTAGAACGTGCCTTTCCAAGAGATAAGATAACGACCACGTGTCTAAGCATATGGAACACGTCATGCGTTCGTGCATCTCGATTCCATGACAGATGAGATCGATCTCCAAAGTCCAGAGCATCCTGATCATGCGTGCATCGACTGGGCGGAGCCATACACAGGGCAGGGGCGCGACCGTACAGGCTCATTGAAACTTTAGTATAGTTTAGCTGGTATCAGGCACACTAAAAGCCACATTTTTTTCAAACAAACTCTTGGTTATTCTTGGATTTGCTCAGGTTTTCTAAAAGCCACATTTTTTTTCTTCAAAAAAGCTCTTGGTTATTCTTGGATTTGCAAAGGTTTTCTAAAATTTTCTAGCACCATCACTGTATACATGAGCACGCTAGATGAAAAACATACGAGGGCTACTGCTGCTTGCCAAAGCTTCCAATTCTACCAAACGGTCTAGTATCAAGATTTTAAATCACGATTTTCGTGGCAAGGTTCTAAAAAGCTAAAGCAGTTATCGCGGAAGCTAAGCTATCTTTCATCGTGTTTTCGGTTTCTAGCACCATCACTGTATACATGGACAAGCTAGATGAAAAACATACTAGGGCTACTACCGCTTGCCAAAGCTTCCAATTCTGCCAAACGGTCTAGTATCAAGATTTTAAATCACGATTTTCGTGGCAAGGTCCTAAAAAAGGTAAAGCAGTTATCGGGAAGCTATCTTTCATCACGTTTTCAATATTAATTTTTTCTAAAATTAAATATGTATATAATATAAATCATCTCCAAACAAATCATAAAATCATGGTACTTTAGAAGTTATTAATTTTTTTATAATAAGGAAATGAGTCAAGTACGGAATCAACAAACATGCTAATACATATCCAAGGCCACAACTGATAACTATATTATAATGTTCTTAACAACAAGTGCTTAATTATTAAGAAATATGAATAATGGATTATTGAACAAGGGAGATGAGGTATTCTACTAGGTTTTCCTATAGTTCATACTTATAAGAAATGCATTTGAGACTTCTAGTAATATTGGATTTCAAAATAGAACTAATGTTTTGGCATATAGGTATCTATGTACTTAGTTTCATGTTTGAGGTAAAAAAAACTATAGCTAGTTATTTAAAACACCCGCGAGTATAATTTTATTGGTTTAGGCCAACTAGCATGTGTCTGCGCGGATATAGGCGCTTTTTGACGAGTTTAAAGCTAGTTTTCAGTTTATAAAAAACTAGTAAACCCTTCCAAACGGCTCAGTAGGCTTTGTATAAACTAGAAGCCACATATAACTAGCAAAATTCAGAAGCTGAAACTTGTGTGGAATCTGCTTTTGTAGCTTATTGCTGAAAAGATTTAGTTGTTTGTTAAACGATCTCTTATAAAAAGTTACAAATATTTTTCAGTAAAAAAACAACTTTTCAGAAAAGTCACAACTCTCCCAAACAAGCCTATATACGAAGATGAAAGGCTATATAGTTTGAGTTGTGCCAATAACATCATATCGATCTTGCAGAGGCCACCGGGACGAAGCGATTTCGGAATTTTTACTGTACTAGTCTGTGGATAATTTTTTTTATGAAACTAGCCTTCAATCGTACGGTTTTACAAATATAACCTCTGGCGAGGTATCTATCACCTCTTGTTGTTCCGTGGTGCGAAACCAGATGACCAAGGCAGCAGGGCCGACCAGCGCGAGCCGGTGCGCTTGCAAGATGGGGCCGCACCCGTGCGTTTTCCGCGGTCTGCATGGGCGGAAGCAAGATAAGGAGACATCTTTTCACGTCAATTACTTCCTGCGAGGTAGAGCGAGAGGTGACGCTAATCCCCCAATACGTGTAACTGTGTATGCCTTCATGCGAGATTGTGACGGCGGTGGCGAGTTATCTGGAACAACCCGATGGCTGATGGCTGCTGGCTGCCCAATCATTTCGCTGGAGATGATTGGGACAAATCTAACTTCAGATGCTTCACGAGAGTGTCACTTAAGGTGGGTTGCCTCGATAAAGTTGCCATTCAGTTTAGATGGAATAAACCTATTTATGTAGATGTTTGTTTGGATGAATAGAGATAAGCTAATTTTTTATTTGGCTAGAGGGATGAGAATAGATAAGATGAACCAATTTTTTATTTGGTTGGATAGATGAGGATGGATGGGCTAGTTATAATCAAGGTTTTGAATTTCAGTTTGAATTTTTGGACAAAATTTGAATGAAATTTGAATTTTCGGACAAAATTTGACCACAATTTGACCGAGTACACTTCGATGAAATTTGAATTTGACCGAGTACACCTCTTCGTGCAACAAATTGGATGAGCCCGTCCGATCTTTTTTTTAGGATGGTTCTATCCAGTAGAAAATATTTAAAAAACTAGATGATCATATCACATCTATCCACTTATCCAAACAATTGAATAACTTCAAATTCATATATGATCATATTTCATCCACCTTTATCCACCTAACCAAACGTCACCTTACATTGTCCAATGCGTCGGTGCAAATAATAACCCTACTATAGTTTGAAGAGTCCCTGGAAGGGCAGCCTGCCCACGTGTCTCCGGAGCCGGCTCAGCTTGTGGCTCGGAATATTTACGGATGGGTCCTTTTTTATTTACAGATAGGTCCTTTTTTAGAAAAAAAATTACAATCGGGTCTTTGTCCGTAAAAAAAATGACAAATAGGTCCTTCTTCCCAAAAAAGAATATATATCACACTTAGGTCCTTTATGCGTTTTAAATGCTTGCGCTCGGGTCCTTTTTCACAAAATAAAAATTACGTTTAGGTTCTTCTACGTTACGAATAGGTCCTTTTTCCAAAAAAAATATATATCACACTTAGGTCCTTTATGCGTTTTAAATGCTTGCGCTCGGGTCCTTTTCCACAGAATCAAAATTACGTTTAGGTCCTTCTTCGTCCGGAAAAAAAACGTACGGATCCTTCTTTCCGAAAAAATCATACATTTTTTCCGCTTTTTTTTACCATTACGTTTAAGCCTTTTTTTTCGAAAAAAAAACTCAACTTTCTTGTGTGGAGAGCGGCACCCGCGGCGTGGTACGCCGCGTCCAAGTTGCTAGTTGCACTGGCACGATGCAACTTTCGCGCACTTGGCGGAAGCGTGTTCTTTGCTTTTAAGGTCTAAAGGCAAACTTTACGTTTGATCAATCTCGCACGTCCATTCGAAAGGGACGGTTGGATTCTTTGACCCGATGCTAACCACCTCTTTCCTCAATCTCGTGTGCTTTTCTCCGCAAGGTACGTTCCCCTTCGTTCCCATGGAAGCCGCTCCTCCTCGTTGGGCCCTCTCCTCACCTGGCATCACCCTCTCACACTATCTTAGAGATACCTCATGCCGTCATGTGAGTGGAGGTGCAGGTAGGGGTGGTTTTTTTTTTTTCAGTGTAATCGGTTCGATTTATTCGGTTTTAAAATAATTTGGTTTTTAGAAATTAACTACCAAATTACTCGGACCAAAATTAAAAACCGAATCGAATTAGCCGAAATACGAATTAACACTATGTAGATTAGATTGGTCATTCTCATATCGCAATATAAAGCAGAGATAAACTCATACAATATTCATAAGTCATAAAAGCATGTATAGCAGAACACATGAACATAGCACATAGATGCACAAAGATATTAGAACATGAGAATTGTTTAGTGGCTTTAGGAAGAACATTATAAAAGTGGTATTGTACATGGGCTATTCGGTTATTCGGTAATTTCGATTTCTGGAAGCGAAAATCCGGTTAATACCAAAATAAAAACCAAAATAATCGGTTAATTTGGTTTGGTTCGATAATTTGGTTTCGGTCTAAAAATACCCACCCTAGGTGTAGCAATGTACATAGTTGTGCATGTAAGCAGATACTAGAATGTCCCAATATCTTCTAGCACAATTTGATTCAAACAAAGGATCAATAATTTATTTAATCCGTTCACTTACCATGTCTGCTTAATATCAAGATCCTTTAATGCAACTAGATGCGGAAGCGCGACGGCACGCCGCGCTAGTTATCATGCTATTCAAATAAGATATTATTGGAAAATATGAGTAGACAGTAATAATAAGTTTTGCAAAATTGTAGTTATATACCTAGTTATGTACAAACAACTATTCTTATAAAGTCAAGCAATACCATATGTCAAATACACTGGCATTGCCAATACGAAGATGTTCATGCGGTATGCACCTTAAGATTGACTGATCAAGGACTCAGGCATGTCAGTTAATAGAATGGCACACCATTTGTATAACTAAATGGGCTATGTTAGTAAAGAAAAATTCAACGTCAGTTTATGGAGATGTCGTTCTGTTCGAACGTATCATCTATAGTGACTGGAGGATCAAACTCCACCGACACATTGATCACGCTTAAGATAATGGCACAATGTGCAATGGCACAACAGACACCATGCACCCATTGGTAGAATATGCGCCCCTCCAAACTTTCGACATTTTTATGGAAATATTCAAATAAATGGGAACAGTAAATAGCATGGGAAACACAATTTAGCATAATCAAAACACGAAATCTGTACAATAGTATTGGTACCTTCCATGTATAGTTCAGAACATGGTCTTCTGAGAACAGTAAATAGCATGGGAAACACAATTTAACAGAATTAAAACATGAAATCTGTACAATAGTATTGGTACCTTTCATATATAGTTCGAACATGGTCTTCCAAGTAAGAAACGTGAATCTTATCCTAGATATTTACCTAAAAACAGTGCAAAGTACGTATACTTAGCTTTTCTGTCAATAAAGAAAATGATAGTTCATAGGTATGGAACTGAACAAACCTCAAGGAGAACAGGCCCCATAAACTTCTCCCCTGAACTTATTTTTGTTATCTTGCACCTAGTTGTATGCTTCATCAATTTTGCCAGCACCAGCATTTTGCAATGCTTGGAGTAGCTTATTGTTCTTATTTTCCATTTACTTCAACCTGTAATAAGTAGCTAAATAAGTATTATGCAGACATGTATGGAATGGAGTAGACATTAGTTGACAAGCTGGATACCTATCAGAACACTTCCTGAGTCTTTATTTCTCTCAGGCTAACTGGAACTCCATCTCTTTCCTTTCCGTTCTTAGCTCATCTATATCGCAAGTTAGTTGTGAAATTTGCTTTGTGAGTTTTGCCTACGAACGAACATAAATTTAACAACAGGCATAAATACTAACAGTCTCGAAAACTGTATTACTTGAGCACATAGAGCGGACAAGATAACAGTTGGTTACACATGGAACAAAAAAGATGCATGAACAGAAAGCAAAAGCTTGTGGAAATAAGTAGAACAAACTAACAATTTCAGCTCTGGGTGGTTCATAAGGTTGTAGATCTCCAACCTCCCTTTCAATAGCAGCAAGAGCTTCCTTAGCCTTAGAGATCCTTTGCTGACGAGTTTTTTTATTGTCTTTTCAGATCTTCTATGTCATGAAATGTGGCTTTCAATCGTGCATTATGACATCAGGAAAAATGTCAAAGGCCAGCAACAATTGAATAGTATTGGAGAGCTGATTTAAGTAAAGAAGAGCATATCAGCTACAGTTCCTCATCTCTAAATTCATGTTGCTTGCTCATGTTTTGAGTCATTTGGCTGCCTATCTTCATAGTATTTCAAGCATGCATTGTTTTCTCTTTCTTGAGCTATCACTACACCAAAAAACGTCATCAGTGGCGGTTCATAACCGCCATCAGTGGCGGTTATTGAACCGCCACAGATATAGTGCCACTGATAATCGAGGATTATCAGTGGCGGTTTTCTAACCGTCACAGATAAGTGTTATCTGTGACGGTTCTACATACTAACCGCCACAGATAACAATACTATCTGTGGCGGTTCTATCCACCAACCGCCACAGATAACAATACTATCTGTGACGGTTCTATCCACCAACCGCCACAGATAACTACACTATCTGGTGACGGTTCTTTCCTACAACCGCCACAGATAAAAATATTATCGTGGCGGTTCTTCCCACCAACCGCCACAGATAACTATATTATCTGTGGCGGTTCTATACATCAACCGCCACAGATCTATATTATCTGTGGCGGTTCTATCCACCAACCGCCACAGATAGTGCCCGACCAAAAATAAAAAAACTGCATTTTGGGCTAGCCTCGGTGCCGCTAGCCATGCCCTCTCAAACATATAATACATCAATCACAGATTTTGCATACACACAGCTTACAATGTACAACAATCACAGATTTACATATACACAACTACAATATAATACATCAATCACAATTGCAATTTTGCATATGCACAATTATAATGTACAACAATCACAGATTTTGCATATACACAACTACAATATAATACATCAATCACAATTACATATAATACATCAATCACAATTACAATCACAGATTTTGCATATCACAATTACAATATACACAATTACAATGTACAATTAAAGTGTCTCATGCATGAGGTGCTCGATCATGGTGATGGTGTAGGGCATGCCTCCCATTGGACCTGCTCCCTTCTCCTCCAGCTCATCATCTTTGCATCAATATTTCTCGAGTATGTAAATGAAGTCATTATATATCATACTATGGAAAGCTAAATAGATCACTTTTGTTGTATCACAAATCTAGCCGATCCATTGCCGTCTTATTCCATGTGAATGCCGTGGCATCCTCCGAGATATTGTACATGCATTAGCTAGTTTATACTCCTCTATTTTTGAATATGTGACATTCTATTTTTCAATTTTATTCCTAAATACATATCATTCTACAATTTTGATCCTACTTTTACTATTTTTCCTTCTATAATCTCCATTTAGCTATTTTTAATGGCATTTACTATCATACATTAGAGTAAAACACACCATCTAAAAATATAAGGACCATGTAATCAAATATCTTATGAATGGAAGGTAAAGATGCAAAAGGAAACTTCGCAACTAAATCAAGCAATCAAATAAACTCTTTGTAATGGTGCAGTTTTGAATGAGCTCTTCCGTATTCATCCATCACCCACGTCTATAAAAAGCTCTACTAGCCATCATGAAAGGGCACAGAGAAAAGCAATAGAGGGAGAGCTCCTCGCCTAGAGCGCACGCACGCACGCACACACACCACCCATCAACACACACACACACGGAGAAGGGCAACAACACAAGCGCAGATCAATCACAACTTCTTAAATGAAATGACAAAAATTAGAACATATGCAAGCCATGCCATCCAATACTAAACTTGACATTCAATGAAACATCAATTTACACCACCGCATTTAAAAAATTAACTAGTTTTGTGAACTATAAGCCTCACGAGTCTTCACTTTGTTGGTAGGGGCCTCGGGAGGTGGTAGATGAGTATGGAAGACTTCATCGTTATTATCTGGTCATGAAACTCGCCGTTCTTGTTGAGTACTTCCTTCATAATGAAGTAGGCGAGCTGTCCCTGAATGCCTTGGATTTCATTTGGAACCAGTCCTCCCATAGGCAACTTCAAACGCTATAGATAGAAAAAGTTTGTCTTAAGAGCTTATATAGAGAATGAGATGTGCAAATCAATGTGTGATGTTAGCGTGACAAACCTCTACGTCATTGTTTACTATTGTAGAGCCTAAGATTTCGCGCATGTATTGGCACACAAGTACCCACATAAATTTGTTCTGGCGGCCGCTTGTGGCAATCGCAAAAATTGAATAAACTTATACGACATTGAAGGAGTTATTGACTACGAGTGCGATATAGACAAATTGTTTTTGTGCGCACTGAAATTTAGTACGGATTGTCGTGATTTATGGAAAGGACGGTGTCTTGAGCACTTTTACAATATGCTTTGAAGGCCCTATTCACTAGACTTGTCATATCTTTGTAGTCTTTTGGATCTTTGTCCCGCGGGTCCAAGATCAAGATCTTGCTTTTATCCGATGAATTACTACGAGAATCCAAAGTGGAAACTACGTACACATGTATGATGCCGTAGTCATTAGTCCTAACTCGAGCAAAGAACGAGATCAACAAGTAATTGAACTAGCTAATGAGCCACTTACTTGAAATTGTATGGTAAAAGTATGAACTCCTTGTCTTGGAGTTTGATGAGAGCGTTATATACGTAGTCCTCGACCTCCTTTGGTACTCTTTTGATTTCCGGCTGGCAAACCGTTCCCGAATCGAGGAACGCCACTGGCCCTTTGGTTCTTTTAGTTCGATCAACTCGTATCTACATAACAAATGATTTAGACATCACATTTATCGGTATTACATGAATGTAGACAATGATTTTTATATTGGACACTTACAAGTGACCAGATCTCATAAGAGACACGTCGAGGGCATCTTGATAGTACATGTTGTGCAACTCACGAATTCTATCATGAAGCGGCCAATCCCTCATGGTGGAAATGTTCCTCTCTCAAAATGGCGGTGATCACCTTCGGAGTACATGGTGGTTCGATCGCTCCATATACCATTCATGTAATCGCCTTTAGTCCTTGTTAGACTATGAAGCTTGAAGGGGTGACAAACGGCTTCCCAATTCGTATTTCGCCTTTCTTCAGCAGCTTGTCCTTTGGAGACCGCTTTACCCTTACTTTTCTCGCACACAACATCATACTCCGTTCTGGCTTCGCCTGACCTCGCTGATATGGCTTGTCTATTCTGCCATGCCTTCAGAGGAGGGTTTTTAAGTCGGTCAACTGAAGTTGTCGCACTAACTTTCATACTGTTGATGTGTTGGTGACGATCGTGCGAGGTTTATCTTGTAGGAGAGGCCGGAGTTCATCAGGAGAGGCCGCGGAGTTCACTGCGCAGAGAGGTCGGCGAGTTCACCTCGTGAGGGGCTGGCAGGTTCACCTCAGGAGGAACAGGCACTTCATGATGGTCCAAGGTGATGTCACGTTTGCGCCACTGGATGAATGTGTGGACGGCACTTCCTAGAGTTGTAACCTCGTCGTTCGGGGGCATTTCTAGCCCGAGGTTGGCGAACTGGGGATTAACCGTGTCCACCTGAACCTTTGCATATCCCGGCGCTATCGCAGAGTTGTGCAATACACCTCCTTCTTGGCATGGGTACGCTATGCCTGTACCAGCTTGAATGAATATGTTCATGACGGGCAAAGTGAGCTGGCACGGTGTGGGGTCATGTATGTCGTCCACAGGATAATGACCCATGTCCTGTTCTACAATTGGGGCGGATGCGCAACTGCTGCGACGATTCGGAGGGTGGTCGTAATAATGTTCTCGCTTGTGACCGCTCATGGCTTGTTGTACTTGTCGTTGTACTTGTTGTTCAATTGTGCCTTGTAATTCTCGAAGCATCTTTTCCTTCATCATTTCTATTTCGGAAACGCTTCTCTAGCTCTCTTCGGCTCTTGTAAGTGTGAAGGTGCTCGGGAATCTGCCTTCCACGGAACCTTAACCCGACACCTCTTGTTCGTCCGGATGCTCCTTGTTTCCCGTGGCACGTGTTAGTTCGTCGCTCTCCTATCTGGTTGGAATGTTCCTTGGGAAGACTCGACGTCTGACTCCCGGACCCTTTGTGACATTGCTTCGCCGTCGCTATTTCGAAGGATAAGCCCCACCAGACGTGACACTTGCCCTCGCTAGCACGTAGTGCTTGACTCGGTCCGTAGTCCGCCAATTGACTTGTACCACCGATGTAGTGATTCTCGCTTCTGCCTCTCCCATTGAGGATTTTACGGTACCCACCCGCACCAAGTCCGTGTGGATGGATGTTCCTTCTTCCGATGTTTATGTGGTCCTCATTGGACTTCTTTGTCGCTTCACTTTGCTTCATCGACACGAAATCATCCCAATATGGTTCTAAGTTTGGGTAGTCCCCGATGGCCGATCGGTTTTTCTTTACATAAGTAGTATTCACCGCCTTGAAGTTCCTCCATGCCGCATCCATGGTCATCAACGCATCCCGACGCGACGCGTGTTCATCTTCTTCGAGAATTCAAGGTTTGTTTCATTTCACCATAGATCCGTTTTGATGGTATCGGGCACTTTGTGCCAATCCAAAAGGTGATTGGCACTCTCTCCTGCGATATACCCGCAGTTGTTCTCAGACTTTGCTACGAACTTTGGCGGTGCACTAGGGCCCCACTTCCGAGACCTCCGAGATGGTATACCGCCTTCGGGCTTCTTATTTCTTCCTCGCCACGAGGTCTTGCCACTGTATGTCAAGATCGCGCAACACCGGTGGTTGGGTGGAGGTTGAGGAACCCGTAGGGCTAGGGCTCGGGCTCGGGTGGATTGCTCCTCCATATCGACCTTGGATGTGCGAATCAAAGAGGTAAAGTATGGAACCATTAGAATTTGGCGATCCGATGGGTTAAGTGCGGAAGTTTAACTCGAGAACTAGAAATAAAAGTAATCAAGAATTGGGCATTCAATTGATGGGCCCAAGTACCGAATTGTCTACAAGAAGGGTAAGGAGAATGTGGTTGCCAACGCATTGTCATGGGCTGGACAACTCATGAATTTGCAGGCTTTATCGTGATGCAACCTCTGTGTATTCAAGAGGTAGTGAATTCGATGCCACCGACAATGTAGCACAACAACTAGCATAGTTGGACGCTCATAGCCCCGACAAAGAAGGGTTTGAATTGCATCAAGGTTTGATCCGCAAGCAAGGAAAAATTTGGATTGGAGAGAACTCTGCGTTACAAACTAAACTAATTGTGGCTTTCCATTGAAGTACCATTGGAGGGCATTCGCAATGCGCATAACCAACCAAAGACTAAAGGAATTGTTTTACTGAATAAGAATGAAATAGGAGTAGAGAATTTTGTTAAGCAATGTGAAACTTTTCACTAGCAAAGGGAAAAGATCCAAACCAGTTTGTCTAGTGTAGCCTTTACCCATTCTTACAAATGCATGGCAAGATTTGACAATGAATTTTGGATTGTCAAACGCCTCGCAACTTTCCAAGCACTAAATGGAAGAGGTGTAAACGCTCAGAAAAGATCTCTAGTTAACAAAACCAATCCTAGACCTAGCAGATAAAGCGGGTAAGAAGCATACTACGCACCTTGATCCTTTCCTCGCTCAACTCGTGTTCGCCTTTACCCCGCACTGAGGGAACTTAGATCGCACTTTAGATGGCGGGCACTCCTTATTTTCACTCCAAAAGCTGGAAAAAGAGAAAATCTCGGATAGCCTAACTTGTTTTTTGCCCTCGAAAGGGAGCTACTATCCTGCTGGATTTCCAAAACGGAATGTACCTAGGGAACCCTATTGATCGATCGGGATGAACCTAGTGATCTTTCTCCTGCCGCAAGCATCGATACTGCCTCCTAAGGAATTGATCTTCTCTTTCATATACCAGATATAACCTCAAGGACTGCAATTGGAAGGAATTAGCACTCACCATAAGCAACCGCAGAAGGAAAATGACAGGCCTTAGACGGAGGAAAGAAAGAGGTCAAGATACTAGCTTTTAAGAATTATCGATTCGCTTGCCCAAGAGGTCGACATCTTGATAAAGGTTATGGATAGTCAATAACTACTTAGGAATAGGCAAATACTCGGATAGATAGGCAAGAACTATTCCTTATCCATAGTCAAATACACTTACGATAGTTTACTACATCTCCAAAGAGAACAGAGATAACTACTTAGATCAAGCGCTATCAACTACTTGAACTCTATTACACCAAAATGGAAGAAGTAACTACTACTTATGATTATGACATACCTCTTTCAAGAGCATCTACTACTTATGATATTCTACTTTACTTGAACTTGAGGCGGCAAAGGGATTTAGGAAACTAAAGGATAGTTATTGATGATAATACTCTAGAAAGGAATATCGCAGATTGATTTGGGCTCGACATCATTCAGATGTAAGTGGGATGTATTGTGGGTTGGTTATATATTGCCCACATTGACCGCAAACATTTATGCGGGATATTGCGGTAACCGCGAAGGTTTGTGCGGGTAATCACGGCGTCCACAAAACCCACAAGAAGAGAATCACAGTACTACCTATCTACTAAACAATAGGACCAAGTAGGCTATCGGTTGGCAATCTTTTGACCACCAAACTCAAAGACAAAGATGATGGAATGAGTAGTAGACTAGCGATGAAAAAGTTAACCTATTTCAGTTGGTTTATATTACCATAATATCTTGATGCAATAACAAGCAAAGCAACATTTTATCGGACAACGTAACAACCGAGCTAAAGAACAGAGCCATCCGAATGAAGGTAGAACATACCTAGGAATGCGCGGCGTCGTGCGGTCGGCGTCGTTGCTCGAGGGCGCGGCGCCGGCGTCGGGCGTCGGCGCGTCGGTGGAAGCCTTGGCGGCGCGTCGGAGTGTCGAGGCGTCGGGAGCGGCACGGCGTCGGCGCGGCGCGTGCGCGTCAGACGGCGTCGGGGCGAAGACCGTGGCGGCGCTCGGGCTCGAAGCGAAGAGTGAAGCGCAGGAGTTTAGGGGTTAGAACAACGGTGAGAAGAAGAATGATCAGATCGACTTTTATATGTGGGGCCTTATCGTGGCGGTTCTTAACAAGAACCGCCATCGATACTATCTGTGGCGGTTCTTCAAAAGAACCGCCATGATATATATATCTCGTGGCGGTTCTTTATACGAACCGCCATCGATATTTTATCTGTGGCGGTTCTTCACAAGAACCGCCATCGATATATATTATCTGTGGCGGTTCTTTATACGAACCGCCACGCATTCATTTATCTGTGGCGGTTCTTCACAAGAACCGCCATCGATATATATATAATCCGTGGCGGTTCTTTATACGAACCGCCATCGATAATGTATCGTGGCGGTTCATTTAGAACCGCCACCGATAAAGTTATCCTAACATAGCTTTTGCGCGGACTACTTCAAGTGGTCCGCGTGAACGAACTTTTGCCGGACTACTTCAAGTGGTCCTACGTGAATCAAAAACGAGTAATGACCATATATATTTCTAATATAGTAATATACCCTATATAATCTCAACTGCTTATTTTCATATCTTCTAGGATGTATACCAGAATAGAATATTATTTCTAAATATGTTCTAATATCATAAATGCCTTATGTACTATGTACAATATATTTGGTTTTAATTCATACCGAGGAGAAACCATTAAAACTTGTGTAATCGAATATAGTAATTACCTATATAATCCTAATATAGTAATATATTAATGACCCACATTTCCATTACTCCACACAAATGCATAACACCATATTTCCATTACTCCATACATCACATTGCCATTACTCGTATATAGCTAATTATTTTCTTTCACAATTTGCCCTTCTTCATGATCGTCGCGATGATAGGTAGTTTCTTGAGTGGTTTCTTCCTCGAGCCCGATGTTGCCATCTACGAAAGGAGGCAACTCGTCAAACTGGTTGTACTCATCCTCATCCACGACATTCTCAACTCCGACGATCCTTCTTTTCCCTGAAGAACTACATGCCGCTTCTTATCTGTCGGTCGATTACATAGAAGACTTGTGCTACTTGCTTCGCAAGTACGAATGGTTCGCCTCAGATCCGACATGTTCGATGTCCAAAGTAGTGAAGCCGTATTTGTCCACCTTGACACCCTTTGGGAGTTGTACCCAACGACACGAAACATCGGGATCTTAAAAATACAATAGTCGAGCTCCCAAATCTCTTCTATGAACCCATAGAAGCTAGTCTTCTTCTTGCTGTGTTGTCATAGGCATCTATGCGACACCACTATTTTGGTAAGTGCTTTTGCTATCCCGAGATCTCGTGTAAAAGGTATATCCATTTATGTCGATCCTTGCCATGTCAAGATTGTACTGATGGCCCTTTTGCCAACCACCTCAACATAACACTCGCTTTCTTTCCAGTCATATGCTCTTTGAACCAATGATTGAACAAACGGTTATGCTCTTTTGTTACCCAAGCCTCTGATCGTCCACGATTTTCCTCTCGTAGCTTATCCTTGTGCATGTCCATGTACGAGGACACCTCAACTGACTGTTGCAAGATCGTGAAATGAGCTTTTTTGAACAATCCATGATCGTAAGAATTTGTTGATTTCCTTCCAATCGTCCCTTTTCCAGCTAGCCTACCCTCATGGCGAGATACAGGCACTCCTACCGGTTCCACCCCCTCCATGTAATCCACGCAAAACTCGATAACCTCCTCAGTTGCATAACCTTCCACAATGCAACCCTCCTACGAGATCGATTGCGTACATACTTCTTCAGGATACCCATGTACCTTTCGAACGGGTACATCTGATGCAGGAATACGGGGCCACATACATTTATCTCATTCACAAGGTGAACAATGAGATGAACCATTATATCGAAAAATGATGGAGGGAAATACATCTCTAGCTGGCATAGTGTCTTCACCACATCATTCGTAGTTCGAAAGTCCGATGGGATCGATGACCTTCGTGAAATCGTGTTGAAGAAGAAACACAACCTCATGATTGCTTCTGGACCTTTTCGGCAAAATACCTCTAATTGCAATAGGAAGCATTTGTGTCATCATCACATGACAATCATGAGACTTCATGCCGCTTAACTTCAAATCTTTCATGGACACCGTTTCTTGATGCTTGGAGTAGCGGATGGAACTTTCACACCATGCAAGCATTTGCAGAGGTTCTCTCTTTCTTGGATAGAGTGTAGCAAGTGGGGAAGGTAAAGTCGGCCTTTCCGTTGTCTCGAGGATGTAGCTCACTCGATTTTCATATCTTCCGTGTCCCTTCGTGCCTTCATCAGTCCTTAGTTTTGCTAGGAATATTCAAAAAAATACCAATCAAGTTGTCACATACATTTTCTCTACATGCATGACGTCTATGCAAAGGTCGAACTTCTAAGTCCTTCCAATAGGGCAAGTTCCAAAATATCGATCTCTTCTTCCATGTGATCTTCTCAAGACGAGACCTCGATTTATTATTACTCTCTCCTTTCCAAGTACAACATTAATATCCTTAACCATATCATATACCTCTTCCCCACGAGGAGGCCTTGGAGCTATACCATCCTCTTTTGTCTCGTCGAATTGTTTCTTCATATTGCGGTAGGGGTGATTCTGCGAAGGAACTGCGGTGATGCATGTACACGCTTTCCTTGAGTTATTGAGCCACACACTTGCGCTTTCATCCATGCAATGGGGGCATGCTTTGGCCCCTTTACAAGACGACCGGATAGGTTACCAAGGGCAGGGAAATCATTGATGGTGCAAAACAACAATGCGCCGTAGGGTGAAGTACTCTCGCTTGTACTCATCCCATACCAGACACCTTCGCTCCACAAGATCACAAGATCTTCCACCAATGGTTGTAGGTATACATCAATATCATTGCCAGTTGTCTCGGCCCTTGGATAAGCAAATGACATCATAATGTACTTTCGTTTCATACACAACCAAGGAGGAAGGTTGTAGATACAGAGAGTCACAGGCCAAGTGCTATGAATACTACTCATGTTACCGAAAGGATTCATTCCATCCGTACTCAACCCAAACCTTACATTCCTCGGTTCATTCCGAAGTCCATCCTAAAGAGCCTATCGATGGTTCTCCACTGGGCAGAATCAGCAGGGTGTCTCAGCTTTCCATCCTTTTTACGCTCTTCTGAGTGCCATCGCATCAGTTGGGCATGCTTTTTGTTTCCAAATAAACGCTTCAACCGAGGTATTACCGTAAATACCACACCACTTTAGCGGAGCTCCTTTCTTCACCACGGTGCCCTCATTGTCATGGTCTTTACGCTTGTATCGCGATGATTTGCACATCGGACATACATGCATGTCTGATACTCTTTGCGATAGAGTATACAATCGCTTGGACATGCATGTATTCTTTCTACTTCCAATCCCAATGGACATACAACCTTCTTAGCTAAATAAGTGGTTATCGGCAATACGTTTCCATCCGGAAGCATGTCCGCTAAGAGATGTAATAGCGCCGTGAAACTTTTATCGGACCAACCATTGCTTGCCTTCAATTTTAGAAGTGAAAGCACGGTGTGCAACTTTGTGTATTCCTCCTTGCAACCCGAACAAAGGTGTGTCCGAGTCGCCCAACAAACCCTTGAATTGATTAAACTCTCTCGACTAGTGTAGTTCCTTCGCATCGCGCAACATCCGAGCAAGATTATTATCGCATCAATGTCCAACCTATCCTCATCGATCCATAATCGATGTCACCGCCATAATGCCTTCTCCATCATCCAATACGTTATCACCTTCATGTATGTTTTCCTCTTCACCGTGACTTGTCCAACGTGTATAGCCAAGTACAAAACCTCTTCAATCAAGTGCAAGTGGATGTGCTCTTTGTCCGAAAACATTTTCTCATTCTTGCAATCAATGCATGGACAATGTATGTACTCCGCCTTCTTATGCAATTTGTTCTCCTCAATGCTCTTAGAAAAGCAGATACCCGTCGATGTAATCTCTACCAGAACAGTTCGCATTGTACATCCATCTCCTATCCATCTAAAATTAATTAACATATAAAAATTGATTAAAAACTAATCTAATTACTTATCATCTAAATGAGCTAGATAATAAATTCATCATCTAAAATGATGAGCATCCACCTACCAAATTAGCTTAAATTTCATGTATATCAATATCCAATAATCTTAATTAAATAAATTTAATATATGTCCACACTAATGGAACCAAATTAATAGTAATTAAAAACTAATCAATACTTTTCCCGTAAAGAAGCTAGATAATAAATTCATCATCTAAAAATGATGAGCACCCACCTACCAAATTAACTAAAATTTCATTTATATTAATACCCAATAATCTTAATTAAATAAATTTATTATATGCAAGATGTATATGTTCGTACACTAATGGAACCAAATTAATAGTAATTAAAAAACTAATCTAATAACTTATCATCTAAAGGAGCTAGATAATAAATTCATATATATGCAAGATGTACATGTCCGTACACTAATAGAACCCAATTAATAGTAATTAAAAAACCAATCTAATTACTTATCATCTAAAGGAGCTAGATAATAAATTCATCATGTATCAAATTAACTTAAAATGCAATTAATATTAAATATATGCTTAATCATAATTCATCATCTATAAAAGGAACACAACATCATCTAATGAACCTAGCTAGGAAATAAATTCATCAACTACAAAATGGTACCTAAATAAAAATAAACAAAATCTAAACTTTTCATCTCATCTACATATAAACCCTAATTAAACTTGGTTTAAAAATTAAATTGCAACAAGATTAACACAAATCAAGAGAGGAGAAAAAATAACTCACCAAGGAACAACTAGAGGAAGTACAAGCACAAGAATTGGAGAAAACGAAATCAAATTTAGAAGTTTTGGTTTGCTCTCGGGAGGAAGAAGACCAAAGTCTTGCATCGACCACCTATTTATAGGCAATATTATCGATGGCGGTTTTAACTAGAACCGCCACTAATAACATTATCCGTGGCGGTTCTATCCTCGAACCGCCATCGATAATTATTATCGATGGCGGTTCGAGGATAGAACCGCCACGGATAATCCAATAAATCAGTGGCGGTTGGAGGATAGCACCGCCACTGATAACCTAGTTATCAGTGACGGTTCTAGCCTCCAACCGCCACGGATAATGTATTTGTTATCAGTGGCGGTTCTACCCTCGAACCGCCACTGATAATTCATTATCAGTGGCGGTTCGAGGATAGAACCGCCACTGATATTTTTCCCGCCATTTATGAAATTGAACCGCCACTGATAATTATCTTTGTGGCGGTTCGAAAAAAACCGCCACAAATAGACCGTCACCTATTGCAGGTTTTGGCGTAGTGTATCTACGAAAATAAGGAAAAGTAAGAAGACTGTATTCCATTAGAACTAAAAACCTCAATATTTGCTATTTCAGACAACCACAAAAAGCTAAATTGTAAGGAACAAACTTTTGTTGAATCGGAAATGGAACATCAAAAAATTGGCATTTCGCTATATACATTTATGTTACTGAAATGTGTTTTCGGAACTCTCCCTACCTTCCTCTCTCTTTCTTTTCTATCATTTTCTCTTAATAAGTTAAGGACATTTTTTCTATCTATGTATTCTATTTGTTATGTTTCCGTAAATTCACATACCTGGTCTTGCGGCAAGAACTAAAGGGAGCTCAGCACAGAACAACACAAATTAACTGAAGGGAGTTCTGCCTAGTTGTCGGCGTTTCGAGCACCGGCAAGTAAATTTGTAAGTCAGAAGGGCCACGCGTTCTCTGTCCCTGAATGGTTAGACTCGAGAGCCCAAGGTGTATACTGGTTTGGGCCGAAAGTCCCTACTCCAGTTCGTTCGGTGGTGTTGTATTGCCTTAGGTGCGTATGATCGCATAACGCTACAAGTGAGGGTTGAGGGCTTGAACACAAAAATGTTCGTAAAGACCTAGCGAGAAGAGGAGATCTCAAAGGCGTGCGCGCACATACTCTCACACTCTTCCTCGCACTCGCACTTACTCACACTCTTTTTCGCACTCGCGCTTACTCACACTCTTCTTCGCACTCGCGCTTACCCACACTCTTCTTCGCACTCGTGCTTACCCACACTCTTCTTCAAGATTCGCTTCCTCTCCCAGAGGCCCCGCCTCCTTTATACGATTGGAGGAGGCAGTTACATGGGAAGTTGGGAGAGGGAAGGATGAGAAAACCTATGCCGGGAGCATTAGTCCTTCGCTTCGGTGATTGGTCGTCGCCCGGTTTGCCCACGCCGGTCGGTAGTCCCGTGGGCGGGCGCTTAGTCGCTGCGTCGAAAAATGGCGACCCGCTTCGTGGGCCCGACGATAGTTGAGTTGCAGCAGGTATGACGTTGGTGCCGCCTCGGAGGGAACGTGCCTTCAGATTGTACGTGGATCGTTAATGGGACCTAAGCTTGACTTCATCACCATTATACCATCTCGAAAGAGCCACCGCTCTTGTACAAATACTTGATCGATCCCTTCCGTGGGGCACATGGCCAATGGCTGGTGGAGGCTCGTCGTGCGGCTTTTTGGCGGAGGTTGCCTTAGCTTGGTCAGGATTGGGGGATCCCGACCTGCCGCGGGGGTCGAGAGCCCTACTTGGTCGAGAGCGCTTGTCCCGATCAGTCGGGGACGGGCGTCCTTAGTGGCCCCGCAGGTACTTTGGTCGGTAGAGGGCCTGGTGAAGCTCGCTAGGTCAGAGCTGGGCTTGAGGCAGCCCGCTTGTCACCGTGGGCCGTTGGGGTACCCCTGGTATGAGTATTCGTCAGTAGCCCTCGAACCCCCGAGCGAGTTCGTCAAATACGGTTGGGGGTTGAACTTGATTGCGAACGGTGACCGGGCCCGACTGGTCGGTCCGACCGACTGTGTCGGCGGGTTTCCGCCAGGTGTGCCCCAACGCATCCGACGGCTGCCCCAGAGGCTGGCCGGGGGCATTCGAACCGCCGGAAGCTTTAAATCGCTTCGTTGCGCGCGTCGCGTATGGCTTGTCGGGTCTTGACCGTATGTCTTCTTGGCCGCCTCGGGTTCTGGTGAAGGGCGCTTCGTTTTCCTGTGCTCGCATTTATTTTGGAGACGTTCGATCTCCCTTTGTTAGGGTATATATAAGGGTGCCACCGTTTACTAGAACAATTGTCCCTCAAACCAAAGTCCTCTTTCGTAATCCTCGAAATGGCTTCGAGGCATCCACTGATCTTCAGTTTTGGTGATGATGTCGAGATGGAGGAAGAAGATCCCATGGCCGAGCTCTGGGCTGAGTACGACCAGGCGATGACCGAGCTTAGGGAGGAGGAAGAAACCGTAGCCCGAGGTATCGCCGCGCGTTGACGCCACGCCGAGGCCGTTCCAAGGCTCAAGGTGGTAAGGAGGGCCTTCTTAGAGGCGATGGCGCGAGCGCCGCCGGTCGCGATGGCAGCGGAACCGACACGGCCATCCTTTGTCGGTCTTGCGAGGGGGCGCCGACGACTCGGAAATGCCGTCGGTCTGCGATCACGACCGACGCAACGGGGATGCTCAAGATATGATACTTGGTGCTGAAATAGCTCCCCCATATCATGAAGCTTTGCGTAGTGTTCGAGCTCGCCGTACCTTATGTAATATTGTAAAGTTCGAGCTCATTGGCCAATAATGAAATCTCCTTTTCCTTTATGAATGTCTTTGCGATGGCGAGTTTGTCTCAGCGCTCTTTTAACTAACGGCCCTCGAGAACGGGCAATCAGTAAGTGATCGCTCTTTCTTGGGTGATGACCAGATGCCTCTCCGTGAGGGTCGGGTGTCCGAGTGCTCGTTTAACGTCAGAGCGAGAAAGGTGCCTTGGTGGCGGGGGACGACGGATGCCTCTTCGTGAGGGTCGGTGTCCGAGTGCTCGCTTAAAGTCGTAGCTAGACCGTGCCTTGGCCTGGCAGGGACGACCGCATGCCTCTCGTGAGGTTCGTGTCCGGAGTGCTCGCTTAACGTCGTAGCTAGACCGCGTTTTGGTCGGCACGGACAACCAGATGCCTCTCCGTGAGGCTCGGGTGTCCGAGTGCTCATTTAACGTCGTAGCTAGACCGTGCCTTGGTCGGCAGGGACGACCAGATGCCTCTCCGTGAGGCTCGGGTGTTCGAGTGCTCGTTTAACGTCGTAGCTAGACCGTGCGTGGTCAGCAGAGACGACCAGATGCCTCTCCGTGAGGCTCGGGTATCCGAGTGCTCGTTTAACGTCGTAGCTAGACTGTGCCTTGGTCAGCAGGGACGACCAGATGCCTCTCTGTGAGGCTTGGGTGTTCGAGTGCTCCTTTAACGTCGTAGCTAGACCGTGTCTTGGTCGGCAGGGACGACCAGATTCCTCTCCGTGAGGTTCGGGTGTCCGAGTGCTCGTTTAACGTCGTAGCTAGACCGTGCCTTGGTCGGCAGGGACGACCAGATGCCTCTCCGTGAGGTTCGGGTGTCCGAGTGCTCGTTTAACGTCGTAGCTAGACCGTGCCTTGGTCGGTAGGGACGACTAGATGCCTCTCCGTGAGGTTCAGGTGTCCGAGTGCTCGTTTAACATCGTAGCTAGACCGTGCCTTGGTCGGCAGGGATGACCAGATGCCTCTCCGTGAGGTTCGGGTGTCCGAGTGCTCGTTTAACGTCGTAGCTAGACCGTGCCTTGGTCGGCAGGGACGACCAGATGCCTCTCCGTGAGGCTCGGGTGTCCGAGTGCTCGTTTAACATCGTAGCTAGACCGTGCCTTGGTCGGCAGGGATGACCAGATGCCTCTCCGTGAGGTTCGGGTGTCCGAGTGCTTGTTTAACGTCGTAGCTGGACGGCGCTCTTTTTACGTCGTAGCTGGACGTGGGGCATCCATCCCGAGTTCTCGTCCGGCGAGGGTAGCTACAAGAGGAGTGGCCGCCGCCTATCCCACGCGTATACGCCCCGTCCGCAGGTGTGGGACCTGGAGGGGGTGAGCGACGCGCGTTTACCCGCATTGGTTTGAACGCCGTGCTCGTGGAGCTAAATAACGGGCGGTCCGAGTGGGTCCTGGGAGGTCCCGCCCAAGGGGGACCCTTCTGAGCGGACGGTCCCAAAGTAGGGTGTCCGAGCCCGCTGTGGGGTGACCCATAAAAACCTTTCTTTACTCGATCCCGTATCGGACCCTGGGTCGTCCGCCGACCCAAAGCACAGCTGGCTGTCGCCCATCGATGGGCTCCCGGGAGAGTGTGAAGTATGGTCTCGGACGCGAGTTTTGGCGATTGGGTTGTCAGCCAGCCCAACTGGAGGCCCACTGGGGGCTCGCCTCGCACTCGCCCCTCGCTCAATTTTCGCTGGGGCGGCCTTATGCCCACTTGGTGGGATCAGCCTTTAGAATCCACAGCTTTCGGCTGGGCCCCTAGCGTGAGCCTTCGAGCTCTTGCCATTTTGGGGCCGCAGCGACCCAAGGGGCCTCTCGCACGCGCCCCGGGGCAACCGTCCTGGCCAAAAGGCGGAGACCAAGAGGTCTCAGGATGCGCGGCCCGAGGCGGTTTCTTTACGGTTCTTGCGGTCTTGTCAGGATTAAATGCAGAGAGGAATTGGAAACGGGGCGTTACCTAGCATGGCAGACGAGGGCGTGCACAACGCTTCACGTGAGGAGGTGTCTGCTTGAATGGCGCCCGCCGTCGGTCGGCGCCGTGGCCGGTGGGCAGACGAGGGCGGCGCGACGCGTCTTGCCTTCCGCTTGGCGTCTTATTCGGCTGTCGCCCGCTTGGCCAGGCGTCTGTTTGGCTAGGCGTCCGCCCGGCTCCTATAGATAGGGTGCGGGGGCATTTGAGCAAAGCCCTTGCCTTTGCCTTCCCCGTCTTCCCGCATTTGCCTGAGTCAAGAAGAAAGACCGCAAGAGCAAAAGAGAGAAAAAGGGAGGGAACCTCCAACTTTCTCCTCTCATCTTCTCACCACTTCTCTCGGAGATGTCGTGGCCAGCGTGCTCCATCCAGGCCAGCCGCGCGCTCGGGCTGGTAAAGAAGGGGTTCCTGCCTCCGCAGGATATCTCGGTGTGGAGAGTGCCGACCGGGGCCGCCGCCCCCGCTTCGGGGGACGGCAAGGTCGTGGTGCCCGCCTCTTTCTTTGAGCGTAGATTCGGGCTCCCGCTGCACCCGTTCGTGCGCGGGCTTCGCACCATTACGAGGCGGAGGTGCATCATCTCAACCCCAACGTGGTCCTTCATATCGCCATCTTCATCACACTCTGTGAAGCCTTCCTGGGGATCGAGCCCCACTGGGCGCTGTGGAGGCATTTCTTCTAGGCCCGAATGAGGAAAGACAAATCCTCGGATGTATCGGTGCCTGTCGCTCGAGGTGGCTTTCGGTGCGCACGGGTGCGCAGCCGATTATATTGACGTGAAGCTGCCATCGTCCAACCGGGGGTGGCACTCCGAGTGGCTTTATGCCAAGAACTCGGGGGACAGCGCTCTCGGCTACACCGGTCGGCTCCCGGAGATGAAGCCCTCATGGGGTTTGGGGGCGAAAGGGAAGGAAAGGAACAGTGGAGGTGATAACGGACGAGATCAAGGCCCGTAAGAAGCGGGTCTTCTTGGTGGCGACGTTGTGCGGCGCATTCATGAAGATGCGCGTGCAGCCTCTCATGGATCGGCCGTTCCCTATGTTCAAATTTGAGGGACCGATCGACCTGGCAAGGATGATGGCGGAGGAACTCCCCTCGTCGGAGGTCAGGGTGTGGGTATCCGCCATTATGGGTGGAAGCGCGACCGAGGTGGTGGCCGGCCACCCCGAGCCGTTTTCGGCTCGGAATCTGCCGAACCTGGTAATTTGAGTGTAGCTTTCTTTCTCCTTTTTCTTCTCCCCCTCGGTGTTGGCGTTTTTGCACGATCGAGGTTTCGCTCCCCTAGCGCTTGCGTGGATGGTCTCGAACGCTGCCGCCAGGGGAGAAGGAGCCGAGGGCGAGGCAGCGCAAAGTTTGCACAGATTGAGGCGAGCGCAAGAAGTGCAAAGAGGAGAAGAGGCGGCGGGAGAAGGAGCGTCACGGCAAGAGCCGCACGCGCGCAGGACGACGGAGACCATCGCTGCACGGGTCGACCTCCACCGACGATGGAAATCGGCGGAGATCCGTACCACGGGTATCTGATCGTCGGCCGACCGTGAGGATCGGTCGGGGTCCGACGGGAGCGAGCGCACAAGTGCCGCCAACGCAGCATTCAGCGGAGATGTCCCGGTCGGATCATCCTCGGGAAGCGGAAGGCCGACTTCGCCCCGCAAGGAGGACCAACGAAGAGGTGCGGCTCGCGCAGCGTCCGGCCGGCCTTGATAAGTGTCCTTTCTTCGACTTTGGTGATGATGGGTAGTCAGGCAATGTTCTTGACGCCCGTGGCGCGCAGTTGTTTACTCGAGCGATCGCAATCGCGACCCAAGCTTAGCATTGGTGCGACCGACCGAGGAGAGCGAGCAGGTCGAGGAGACGCCGCGCTCGACTGGTCGGTTCATGCGGCAGCGTCGGGAGCTGTCGGTGGAAGCGGCGGCGGTTCGGTCGGTGGTCGGGCGAGGGCGAACGGCCGATCGTCCTCGGCGGCCGGTCTCCTCCTTTGGTCGAGGAGGTCGGGAGGAATTACGCCGCCCGCCGCCCGGCCGGCCGACGGATGCGGTCCGCTCCCAGCGGTGGTGACCCGCCGCCCGAGGCTAGGCTGAGAGGCGATCCAGAGTCCGGTCAATCCTTCGAGAATCGCGGGAGGTGCGGTGGCGTCCCTCGGCGCAAGCCGCGGGGCGGCCTGTGGCTCGACTGCCGCCCCACATCGCTAACTTGGCGGTGGGCGGCCAACTCGGCGGGCCGACCATCTCGATGGGCGACACGGCGGAGGAGCCGCGAGTGGCGCGTCGCCGAGATGGTATCAAGCGCGCGCGGCGAGACCAGCGGATCGGGAGGACGGCTCGCCCTCGAGTTCAGTGAGGCGTTGGGCCTTGATTCTGAGCAAGATTCTTCCGACAGCTTTAGTAAGTCGTCGAGACTTGTCGCTTGTTACTTTTGCGGAGTTCGTCGTGAGCTAATGGAGTGTTGCGCCTGCGGCGCTTGCGTGCCCGCCGAGGACAAGTCGCGGTTCATCAAGCGTGCAGTGGAGGCTAGCCAGGAGGCGTCGCGGCCAGGCTACGCCCGAGCTGCGCTTCGCCGGAGGCCACAGGCCGTGAGCAAATGGCGCGGAGGAGGCTCGCTAGGAGCCGCTCGACCCGCCCGAGTCTGCTTTCGAGGAGCGCCAGGCGAGCGATCTTTAGGCTGCGGGTGGCGAGCTCGAATCCCTCTTGGTGAGGCGGCGATTCCAAGGATCCGCCGCGTGGCGGGGAGGCGGCTAGCGGTCGGAGGCGGCCGACCTTCGGGGCGAGGTGGCCCAGGTCCGGGAGGCTGCCAAGCTAGTGCGACGTGAGCGCGATGCCGCCCAGCGGGAACTGGCCAAGTCAGTGGCCGATCTTCGCGATTTGGAGAGCTCCGCGGCGGTAAGAGCTCGATCTTTATGTTGACTCCAGCATCGAGTTTGTGGGCGCGTTCGACACGGCCGACCCGCGAGTTCTGGAAGAGCCTTGGTGACGCCGTGGAGCGCGGAAGGATGCCTTGCGGGCTCGTGGCCAGGTGGTCAAGCCGCGAGCGCGTGCTGCGGCCCGAAGGACGCCGAGGGTGGCCGGACCGAGTTGGCCGCGGAGCTGGAGGCCCTTCGAAGGTCGGCGTAATGTCTGCGACGGTGCTCGAGAATCGTGGCAGTTCGAGCGCACTTGCCACCGTCTTGGCTCGAGTGCGCCGAGCACGTCGAGTCTCGGATGGTGGGTGCCACGCTTGAGCCTCTCGGCGTTGGTCAACACCATCTCCACTACGATGGCATCGACCTCGCGGTGGTGAGCAGCGGTGTTGCCGGAATCGGACCGGCACGAGATCGGCGGGCTCGAGCTCAAAGTCGAGCCGCCCTTCGGAGATCGCCAGCCACATCTCGCCGCGGAGTGCCCTCCAAAAAGAATAGGGAGAAGTTAGATACGTCCCCCTTTATTGTAAAGACTATTGTATGTAAATAATTTTAAAACTTAGCAAGTTCGAGTATGCCTCTTGCCCTCTTTTATGTTGTGGTGAGCGCTTGACCGGCCATAGCTTTAAGGACCGCTGGGGTCGCTTATGCATAGGTCGGGTCACTCCGGGAAGGGCGAAGAGGAAGGAACTTTGGCTACGCAGCATTCACACGCACTTGTGAGGGATAGGAGTGTTCCCGACCAACCAAAGGTTGCTCCGCTCGGGCACTTCCTTCTTCCGCTAAGTGCTACTTCGCAACCATAGCCGCTGGGGCGTAGGCCGTAGCACTCGGGTCGAGAGGGTTACCGCTAGGGAAGGACCTAGTGACTGGTCGGGTCACCGACCCGCATAAGCGCATGAGTTAGCTGTGTTTGCGCGGGGGAGGAGTGTTCCCGACCGACCAAAGGTCGCTCCGCTCGGGTATTTCCTTCTTCCGCTGGTGCTACTGCAAACCATAACCCACCCAGGCGAGGCCGTAGCACTCGGGTCGAGAGGGTTACCGCTTAGGAAGGACCCCGTGGCTGGCCGGGTCACCTACCCGATGAGCGCCGACCGGAAACAGCCTGAATGGGGACGCCAACGGGCAGCCCCCAAGCGTCGCACAACGACCAGGTGCTCGGAAGGAAAGGTAAAGACGATGCAAGGAATAAGGAAGGAACTTAGGGATAGAATCGCCTTAACTTTTCTATGTTCCATGCGTTAGAGAGGACGTGACCATCCGCGTCCTTGAGTCGAAAGGTGCCGGGTCGAAGAACCTCCACGACGGTGAAGGGGCCTTCCCAGGGTGGGAGAGCTTATACCTGTCTTTGCTGGTCTGGACTCGGCGTAGGACCAGGTCGCCAGCGTTGAAGGATCGCCCTCGAACCTGACGGTTGTGGTAACGTCGTAGAGCTTGTTGATATTTGGCCGATCGTAGAATGGCCACATCGCGCGCCTCGCCGAGCTGGTCGATGGCGTCTTGTTGTGAGATGAGCCCCCGAGCCTCGTCGAAGGCTTGTAATCTTGGAGCGCCGTATTCCAGGTCGGTTGGCAAGACAGCTTCGGCACCGAACACCATGAAGAATGGCGTAAACCCGGTCGCCCGAGTTGGCGTGGTCCGCAGGCTCCAGAGGACAGAGGGTAGCTCGGCCACCCACGCCCCGCGAAATGCTTCAGTCGACTGAAGATTCGTGGCTTGAGCCCTTGGAGGATCATGTCGTTCGCGCGTTCGACCTAGCCGTTAGTCTGCGGATGGGCCACGGCTGCCCAATCGACGCGGATGTTGAAGTCGTCGCAGAACTCGAGGAATTCCTTCCTCATGAACTGCGTCCCGTTGTCGGTGATGATAGAGTTAGGGACTCCGAACCGGAAGACGATGTCGCGGAAGAAGGTGGCCGCCTGCACCGACGTGACGCTCACAACCGGCTTGGCCTCTATCCACTTGGTGAATTTGTCCACTGCGATAAGGAGGTGAGTAAAGCCCCTGGGCGCCTTCTTGAAGGGCCCGACTAGATCGAGTCCCCAAACTACAAATGGCCATGTGATGGGGATCGTCTGCAAGGCCTGAGCTGGCAGATGCGTTTGCCGGGCGAAGAATTGGCATCCTTCGCAGGTGCGTACAATCTGCTCGACGTCGGACACGGCGGTCGGCCAATAGAAACCTTGACGAAAGGCTTTTCCTACCAGGGACCGGGGTGCAGCATGGTGACCGCAGACCCCGCCATGGATATCGAGCAAAGATGTTGCTTCCCTGGTCGGCCAGATGCACCTACGAGGACTCGGAGGACTACTTTTGTAAAGGTCTGGCCTGACCAGGACGAAGGATTTCGCCCGACGGGCGAGGCGCCGGGCCTCGGTCGTGTCGGAGGGAAGCGATCCGTCCGTCAAACGGTCGATGAAGGGCTTCCTCCAGTCAGATTTAGTCGTTAACACGCTGCGGTCTGACCCGGCCGGATCTACGCCCGACCGCACGACGATCGAAGTAGCCGCGCCCGGCGGGTCGGAAGGTCGCTCGGCCACTGGGTCCATCCGGACAGAAGTCAGCAGAAGGTCGCAAACGAAGATCCCAGGGGGTCCGACGGGGTCTCTGTTGGAGGCAAGATTGGCTAGGTAATCGACCTCACCGTTGTAGCGTCTGTAGCTATGGTGGAGCTCAAAACCCTTGAACCGTTCCTCGAGCTTGCGCACTTCTCGATAGTACGCGGCCATCCGGGTGTCTCGGGGCTCCGCAGCCTTCATGACCTGGTCGACGACAAGCTTGGAGTCCCCGTGGACGTAGAGTCGGCGAGCGCCGAGGTCGGCAGCGATCCGGAGACCGTTGACGAGAGCCTCGTACTCGGCGATGTTGTTTGTCGCATCGAAGAGCAGCCTGATCACGTATTGAAGTCTGTTCCCGAGTGGAGAAACAATAACAACTCCTGCGCCCGCGCCGTTCTTGGTATAGGATCCATCGAAGTACATCGTCCAGTACTCGGGGTCTTCGAGCGCTAGTGGTACCTGGGCTTCGGTCCACTCGGCGACGGTCGCGCAGAACTCGCGACGATCGCCGTTCGAGGAACGTATGATATGCCGTGACCACTGAGCTCGAGTGCCCACTCGGCTATCCTTCCTGAGGCATCGCGGTTGTGGATGATCACGCCGAGTGGCGACGTGGTCACCACGGTGACGGGGTGCTGGTCGAAGTAGTGGACCAACTTCCTCTTTGTGATGAGTACTGTGTAGAGTAGCTTCTGCGCCTGCGGGTACCGAGCCTTGGACTCGGAAAGCACCTCGCTGATGAAGTAGACCGGCCGTTGTATCTTGAGCTCATAGCCTTCTTCCGCTCGTTCCACCACGAGGGCCGCACTGACAACTTGGGTCATGGCAGCGATGTAGAGGAGCAGCGGTTCGCCTGGTGCCGGGGCAGCCAGGACTGGGGGTGAGGACATGAAGGCCTTCAAGCGGGTGAGGGCCTCCTGAGCCTCCTGGGTCCAGCTGAAGCGGTCGGACTTCTTAAACAGCCTGTAGAGCGGCATCCCGCGCTCGCCAAGGCGAGACACGAAACGCCTCAAGGCGCGCAAGGCATCGGTTAGCCTTTGGACCCCTTCAGTTGTCGACGGGCCCATCCTTGTGATCGCCGAGATCTTCTCCGATTGGCCTCGATGCCACGCTCAAAGACGATGGCGAGACCTTTCCCTTGGGGACCCCGAAGACGCACTTCTCGGGGTTGAGCTTTATGTGGAACCGCCGGAGATTTGCGAAAGTCTCTCCTAGGTCGGTGATGAGGTCGTTAGCCTTCTTGGTCTTTACGACGATGTCGTCGACGTACGCCTCAATGTTGCGGCCGATCTGGTTGTTGAAACACGTTTTCATACATCGCTGGTATGTAGCGCCCGCGTTTTTTAGACCGAACGGCATTGTCACGTAACAGAACGAGCCAAACGGAGTGATGAAGGAGGTCGCGAGCTGGTCGGACTCCTTTAGCAATATCTGGTGATAGCCCGAGTAGGCATCCAGAAAGGAAAGGAACTCGCACCCTGCAGTGAAGTCGATGACTTGGTCAATGCGGGGCAAGGGGAACGGGTCCTTGGGACATGCCTTGTTCAGACTCGTATAATCAACGCACATTCTCCATTGCCCATTCTTCTTTTTCACAAGTACAGGGTTGGCGAGCCACTCGGGATGGCGCACCTCTTTTACAAACCCTGCAGTCGAAAGGTTGGCGATCTCCTCCCCTATGATCCTGCGCTTCTCTTCGTCGAAGCGGCGCAGGCATTGGACGACCGACCTTGAGCCTGGTCGGATGCCTAAGGAATGCTCGGCGACTTCCCTCGGAATTCCTGGCATGTCGGAGGACTTCTATGCAAAGACGTCGTTGTTGGCGCGGAGGAAGTCGACGAGCGCGCTTTTCTATTTGGCGGGGAGCGTGGCTCCGACCCGCACGGTCTTGGTCAGATCGCCGGGATCGACCGCAACCTTCTTCGTGTCCTCAGCGGACTTGAAGGATCCCGTCCCCGACTTGCTAGACTCAGGGGCGGACTCAGAGGCTTCCCTCCGGAGGTTGGCGAACTTGGCGGACGCGATGACCGCCGAGGCTAGCTCGCAACTGCTTCGCTCGCAGTTGTAAGCAAGCTGGAAGGACGAAGCCACGGTGATGACTCCTCGTGGCCCGGGCATCTTCAACTTGAGATAGGTGTAACTGGGGACCGCCATGAACTTGGCATAGCACGGCCTCCCCAGGATGGCGTGGTAGGATCCGGGAAAATCCACGACCTCGAAAATGAGGGTCTCGGTGCGGAAATTTTCCGGTCCTCCAAAGGTGACGGGCAGGTCGACCTGCCCGAGCGGTTGGGCCTGCTGGCCAGGGATGACGCCGTGGAAAGGCGCCTTGCTCGGTCGGAGACTCGAGCGGGGGACCCCCATGGCGTCGAGTGTCTCAACATAAAGGATGTTGAGACCACTGCCACCGTCCATTAGCACCTTTGTGAGGCGCTTCTTCCCCACAATGGGGTCAACCACAAGCGGGTATCTCCCCGGCTGCGGGACGTGGTCGGGGTGGTCAGTCCGATCGAAGGTGATTGGGGACTCCGACCACCGCAGATATTGGGGGACGGCTGATGTGGCGGTATGGACCTCGCGGTAGGCGTAGCATGCCGGTCCGCCAAAGATCATGAGGCAGCCGTCGGGTTCTGGGAACTCGTCGTCCGCCATCTTCTCCGCAGCTCGTGGGGCCGGGGCCGGCTTCTTTCCTTTGCCCCGCGGCGTCGTGGGGGTGTCGGAGAGGAAACGCCTTAAGACCTCGCAGTCCCGGTACTTGTGTTTGACGAGAAATCCATGGTGTGGGCACGGGCTGTCCATCAACTTTTCGAAGTGGTCGGGAACGACGGCCGGTCGCGCCTGCTGCTTGGCAGGGCGGTCGACGGCCGCGACCACTTGGACCTCGCGAACCTGTTTTCTGTGTCGCCTCCGCTTGTCGAAGCGGTCGGAAGGGGACCCGGCTCGGACCCCGGGTTCTTGCTTAGTCTTGCCATCTTCGAAGATGGCCCCCACAGCCTCCTTGCCGGAGGCGTGGTTGGTGGCGATGTCCAAAAGCTCCTTGGTGGTTCTGGGCTTAACGCAACCCAACTTGTGCACCAAGGCCTTGCAAGAGGTGCCGTAGATGAACGCCCCCACGACGTCGGCGTCGGAGATGTCGGGGAGCTCATTGCAGTGACGGGAGAAGCACCGGATGTAATCCCGGAGAGTTTCTCCCGGCTGCTGCATGTAGCTCTTCAGGTCCCAGGAGTTTCCAGGGCGCTTATAAATGCCCTGGAGGTTACCGACAAAAAAGGTCTTCAGGTCGGCCCAGTTCCTGATGGTCTTTGAGGGCAAGTACTCGAGCCAGGCTCGAGCCGAGTCCGCGAGGTAGATAGAGAGGTATTGGATGATGAAGAGGTCATCCGTCGCTCCCCCCGCCCGGCACGCGAGCCGGTAGTCTACGAGCCATACGCCGGGGTTCGTGGCCCCGGTGTATTTGGCTATGTTGGTCGGTGACCTGAATCTGGCGGGGAAATCCGCAAGGCGGATCCCTTGACAGAAAGTTCGTGGTCCCGGACCATCGGGGCTTGGGCTATGTAAGGACCCGAATCCACTGATTCGAACCCACTGTGTTTACCGCACTAGTCCCAGGATCAACGCTAGTGCACATAGCTCAACATTGGTACATATCACATCATACTCAACGATACTAGAAATAATAGTTCATTTATTGATATAGCTAAATGTATGATCTTATGACCAACTTACATTATTAAGCCACGCAGGGGAAGACTGGAAATATAAGCTAATAATTAAGCAGCGGACAGTAGAAAATGTAGATAGCTCATCAGTTCACCACAGGCAACCGACAAGGCTCGGACCATAATGACTCGTGTCTTCCTGGGCTCCCTCTTCCAACACAGGTGTAGATTCTTCAACTGTTGATTATTGTTGTTTGGCAAGGGTGAGTACTTAAGCACTCAACAAGTTGTGCACAGAATGCAATTCTATGTATCTATATGTAAGGCTTATTCCAATGGAAAGGCTATCATGGCTATTTTGCAATAAGCAGCATTTATGAACAAATATAATAAATAGATTGTAAAGACTGTAAAACAAATAGCAATAATAAATAGATTCAGTATTTCTCAAGTAAACCAAGTTTCCAATCCTAAGTCAATTTCCATCTTCCACATGGCATTCCGCCATCCCAACCAAATTGTCCATTTAATTAAGCTAACCCTTAACTGTAATGCCCGAGCATTGCTCAATACCGCGAGCACGGCTATCCGAATAGTTCCACACTCTGTAGAGGTTATGCACTTTACCCACGTGATACAACCAAACACCACCAAGGCGAGTGATTATAACAAAGCCTTTACAATGCGCTGGCTTAACCCGATACTACCCGCTAAGGTTTCAACACTGGTGGGACTGATTACCACATCCAGGGCCCCCCTCTTGGGCCATGTGAATTACTCCATAACTCGGGAACTCACACCGACCACGATAGTACCAAAATTAAGACATTGCAAATTACTCAGCTAGGCTGGCCCATACCAGACATGTGGTTGCATGATTGACTCAGGTCAAAGGCTTGCAAGGTTAAGTCCTTAGTGTGATCAAGGCAAGACATCCACATACCCTCTGCCCATCGGGCCCACCTTGGCATACTCGCCCCTTGTCACTTGCCCCAATCTAAGTGATTATCACCCAGTTGATTACCAAGCACCACGTGCCATCAACAATTCAACATCGTTGCGTGACATGACTCGCCACAACAACTCAATCTCATCGTGTGATCCCACATGACACACAAGTTCATAACATTGTTCCATATTCCATTAATCAAGATTATTATCAATGATTCTGACACATGTGATGACGTGGCATGGCTAAGCAACTAGTACGGACTAATCCTCCAATGTTGATTATAATTGTTAACCAACTATATTTAACCAATCTAGGGTGACAATGGATCATGGCATACAATGACAAGGTAGGGTATAGATCAATCTGGTATATTAGCTAAACCCAATCTAATTCGAAACAATTATATACTTGAAATATATGCAATAGGGTAAAACGAATATAGCAATTTTATAAACATGGGTTCAACATGATCAAAGCACAACTTGCCTTGGAATAGGTCCTGATCTAGTTCTGGAACTTGCTCTTGAGTTGTTGGATCTTCCTCCGAAGCGTCGCACAATTCAACGCTCACGCTGCATCAAGAAGAAAAGCAAATAAATACAAAAACAGAGAGCAAATGAAATCCAAAAATCAAATAAAATTCACCATTAAATATATCTCAATTTTACAAATTTTTAGAAATTTGATTCACTCAAATCCGAGTTAAATTGCAAAAGATATAGTCAGAGCTTGCCACGTGGTTCCGGTGCATAGACCCGGTCCACGGCGTCGGGTCGGTTCACCGCAGACGCGGTCCATGGCGCATCGGCCTCTGCGCCTGCCACACGTCGGCAACCGATTGGTTGCGGCGGCGGCGCGATCTGGCGCACTCAGATCCCATCGAACGGTTGCCGATCAAAGCACACGCGGCAAAATCTCGAGCGTGCGTTTTAGATCCAACGGACAGCGTTTAACAGAGGTTTTACGGCTCACCGAGACCACGCGGCTGAATCTGAGGCGTCGAGCGATGATCCGACGGTCCCAAGCTTCTCCGCTGCTAATGGCGTCGCCGAGACGAAATCCGCCGGCGAGGAAGACGACGTCACTCCACGAGGCGCTCCGGCGAACTCGGGCGACGGCCCTAGCGGTTACGATGCGGCGGGACAAGGATCTCAACGCACAGACGGCTCCTTAAATAGGCGTACGGAGGGGCGTGCGGGCGGAGGACACGGACTCCGAGTCCACCGGAGACACGGCGGCGCGGCGGAAGAGTCCGAAACGGAGACGACAAATGGACACCTTACGATTTAAGATCAACGGCCATGCCTCGCTGCAACGTGGCACAATCAACGCCGATCCAAGGATCTAACGGCCATGAGTCTAGGGTTTCCCACGCGCTCCCCGTAGTCGGATAATGATCCAACGACCAACGTCAAAAACTTCTAGAAAATTGGGCTCGCGGTCGACATGAGGACGGGCTGGCTCAACGCAATGAGATGGGCTACGGCCCGACACTATTCCCTGGTTTTACCAGATTTTAACATTTAAAATAATTCCAGAAATTCACTTAATTGATTTTAGGCAAATAAATAATCAGGAAAAATCCCAGAAAATTCTCAAAAATACCTTGAGACATCCTGGACTCAAATAAAATATTTTTGGCAAAAATTTATTTTAACTATGCACAAATTTAAATAAATTTGAATAAAAGGGCAATAAACTTGATTTAAAATTAATTCAAATAAATCCAGAAAAATCCAAATAAATTCCAGAAAATCATAAATGCACATTTAAGCAATAAAAACAAAATTAGGCCAAATTTTGGGATGTTACAAACCTCCCCCGTTAACAGAATCTCGACCCGAGATTCAGGGCTAACTAGAGAATAGGTTCGGAAATTCTGACTTCAAATCTTCTTCTCGCTCCCAAGTGGCTTCACTTACGGAATGATTGCTCCACTGAACTCTGCAAAAGCGAATAGACTTGTTTCTGGTCTTGCGTTCCATCACATCCAAAATTCTGACCGGTTCCTCTTTGTAAGTCAAATCTTCTTGCAGCTCTATTGCATCCAACGGGGTTTGCTCCGTTGGCACTCTGAGACATTTCTTGAGCTACGACACATGGAATACATCATGCACTCCTGCCAAGGACTGAGGCAACTCTAACTGATAAGCTACTTCTCCTCGACGACTCAGAATCTTGAACGGACCAATATATCTCGGCGCAAGCTTCCCTTTCACGTGAAATCTTTTAACGCCCTTAAGAGGGGTAACTCTGAGATACACATAATCTTCTGGCTCAAAGCTCAAATCTCGACGACGGTTATCCGCGTAGCTTTTCTGTCTTGACTGTGCTATCTTCAACCTTTCTCTGATCATTGCGACTTGATTTTCGGCTTCCTCGAGAATATCTAGCCCGAAAACCAAATGCTCTCCTGTTTCATTCCAATTTAACGGAGTACGACAAGCACGTCCATACAATGCCTCAAATGGTGACATCTGCAAGCTGGCTTGGTAACTATTATTATAACTGAACTCTGCATATGGCAAACATTTATCCCATGACGTAGCATAAGCTAAAGCACATGCTCTCAACATATCCTCTAAAATCTGATGTACTCTTTCAGTCTGACCATCTGTCTGTGGGTGATATGCCGTGCTAAAATTCAGACGGGTTCCCATTACTTCGTACAACTTATTCCAAAATCTCGAGGTAAATTGGGTACCTCTGTTCGACACAATCTTCTTGGGCACTCCATGCAAACATACAATCCTTGACATGTACAATTCCGCTAGACGATCTCCGAAGTAAGTGGTCTTTACCGGGATAAAATGAGCGACCTTGGTTAGACGATCCACAATAACCCAAATGGAATCGTAACCTCTCCGAGTTTTAGGTAAACCGTGATAAAGTCCATTCCGATTTCCTCCACTTCCATTTCGGGATTTTCAACTACGCAACAAACCAATGGTCTTTGATGCATGGCCTTTACTCTCTGACATACGTCACATAGAGCAACATGCTCAGCTACTTCACGCTTCATATTAGGAGACCAAAATCTCTCCTTCAAATCCTGGTACATCTTAGCACTTCCTGGATGAATCGAGTACTTAGAATCGTGAGCTTCCTCAAGAATCAACTGTTTCAGTTCCTTTTTATCCGGCACACAAATTCGTCCTTTGAAGAACATGGTTCCTTGCTCATCCAGGGTGAAATCCACGGCTAGGCCTTCCTCCTTTTTAGCCTTGATCTTAGAAATTTTATCGTCATCTTTCTGGCCTTCTCTAATCTGATCCTCCAATGTTGGCTTCACTTCTAGTGCAGCTACCATTCCTTGCGGAATGACTTCCAATCTTAGCTTCTGCAATTCCTTGCATAATTCTGGTTGATCTTCCATTGTCAATGTATTCGCACTATGACTCTTTCGGCTCAGAGCATCTGCTACCACATTGGCTTTTCCGGGATGATAATGAATTCCCACGTTATAATCCTTAATTAGCTCTAGCCACCTTCGCTGTCTCATATTCAGATCTGCTTGAGTGAATATGTATTTCAGGCTCTTATGGTCCGTATATATCTCACATCTATTTCCTATGAGATAATGACACCATATCTTTAAAGCATGCACTACGATAGCTAACTCCAAATCATGTGTTGGATAATTCACTTCATGCGGTCTTAACTGTCTCGACGCAAAAGCAACGACTTTGCCTTCTTGCATTAACACGCACCCTAAGCCTTGCTTTGAAGCATCGCAATAAATATCAAATCCATTCTGCACGTCTGGCAACACTAATACCGGGGCTGTTGTTAAACGCTTCTTTAATTCCATGAAACTTTTCTCGCACTCTGGCGTCCATGCAAACTTCTTTTCTTTCTTCAACAAGCTGCGTAAGGGTTTAGCAATTGTCGAGAATCCTTCTATGAACCGACGGTAATATCCGCCATTCCTAAAACTACGGATCTGGTAACGGACTTTGGTTGCTCCCAATGCAACATTGCGTCCACTTTGCTTGGGTCGACTGCAACTCCTTTAGTAGTCATTACATGACCCAGAAATTCCACTTTCTCCTTCCAAAACTCGCACTTGCTAAACTTAGCATATAGCTGATGTTCTCGCAGCCTCTCTAAAACCATCCTTAGATGTTCCGCATGTTCTTCCTCTGTCTTCGAGTAAACCAAGATATCGTCTATGAAGACTACAACAAACTTATCCAAATATTCCATGAAAACCTTATTCATCATGTTCATGAAATATGCCGGGGCATTTATCAATCCAAATGACATGACTGTGAACTCATAATGTCCATATCGCGTAGAAAACGCAGTCTTAGGCACATCCCCCGCTCGGATCTTCAACTGATGGTATCCTGAACGAAGATTTATCTTGGAGAAAACTCCAGCTCCTCTTAATTGATCAAATAAGTCGTCAATCCTGGGCAACGGATACTTATTCTTGATCGTTACTTCATTAAGTGCACGATAATCAATGCACATCCTAAGGCTTCCATCCTTCTTACGAACAAACAAAACCGATGCTCCCCATGGTGATGGACTTGGTCTAATGAAACCTTTCTCTTGCAATTCCTCAATCTGCTTTTTCATTTCCACTAACTCGTCGGTAGGCATTCGATATGGTCTCCTTGATATCGGTGCTGTCCCTGGCGCTAACTCGATAACAAACTCGATATCGCGGTCTGGCGGCAATCCTGGCAAATCTTCTGGAAACACGTCCGGGTATTTTCTGACTACTGGCACATCTTCCATGCTGATGGCTTTCACACTGTTGACCACTAACTGCCCATCTCGAACTGCGGTTGCTTGAAATTCTATTTTCTTGCCACTAGGGCCTTCCAAAGTTACAATCCTTCGGCCACAATCCAAAACAGCCTTATGTTTGGACAGCCAATCCATTCCAAGGATGACGTCTAGGGATTGCGCATCTATCAAGATGAGATTCGCTAGAAATTCTATCCCATCCATAAGCAACTTAGCTCCCAAACACAGGCTAGATTTAAGCTCAGATCCTGGGGCTTGGACTAAGAGCACACACTTAAGATTCACCACTTTAAATCCATTCTTGGTTGCAAAACTTTGAGAAACAAACGAATGCGAAGCTCCAGAATCAAACAAAACTATAGCAGGTACTGAGTTAACCAGGAACTTACCCAGTACGACGTCTGTAGCTTCCTGAGCTCCATCTGCGGTGATGTAGTTGATCCTCCCACGTACTGTTGATTGCGGTGTTGCTCCAGCTTGACCTGGCGTACGATTTCCTCCTGAGGCTGGTGCTTTGGCAGGTGTTGTTCCCAAGTTGAAACGAACTGGTGTGATGCCTCCCTTCTGTGGACACCTATTTGAAAAGTGCCCTGGCTCATTGCATGTGTAGCATCTTTTCACTGCGGACTGTTGACTCCCTCCTGACGCATTGTTGCCCTGTGCTGGAGTCTAAAAGTTCTGATTAGCAGGGCGAGGTGCAGGGGTTGATGTCTTGTTCACAACCGGTGGTTGGAATCTAGCAAACTGCTGTGGTGACATTCTCAGACGTAGATGGTTTGGACGTCCACCGTGATTAGTCATCAAGCGCTTACGGTTTTCACCCAACTCTTTGCGCTTATCCTCTAGGATCAAAGCCTTATTGACTAGCTCCTGAAAGTCTGGGAAATTGTGGGTAATTAGTCCCACCTGCAGTCCTGAATTCAGTCCCTTCATGAAACGAGACTGCCTAGCTTTATCTGTCGTTACGTCTTCAGGGGCATAGCGAGCTAACTGGGTAAATTTATTCAGGTATTCGGCCACTGGTTGGCCTCCTTGTTTCAGAGCCCTGAACTCTTCCTTCTTAAGATCCATCATTCCCTCTGGAACATGGTATTGGCGGAAAGCAGTAGTAAAATCCTCCCAAGTAATCTCTTGCGGGGCTCCATGTGCGGCACAATAATTCTCCCACCATTCTCAAGGCGGTTCCTTCCAGCTTGATGAGAGGCATAAAGCACCTTCTCATTGCCTTCACATTGCGTGATGTGCGCCTTCTTCTCAATAGTCCTAAGCCGTCATCGGCTTCCAAAGGGTTCACATTTCTGAAAAAGTTGGTGGCGAGTCCTCATGAAATCGGCGACTTGGAGTAAGGTCGAGGTCCACCGTTGTTGTTCTGAACTGCATGGTTGTTGTTGGTTGCTGCTGCGTTGGTCATCTGCTGCATCATAGTCTGCATTAGTTGAGTCTGCGCGGCAAGACACGCCCCGGTGTTCTACATGTCCACCGGCGGTGGTTGAGGGCTGCCTCGTCATTGGGGTTGTCATTCAGCGATCCACTTCTGAAGCTCTCGTTGTTTCTCGAGTATTCACCATCGATGATTGCCTCTTGGGTTAGGAAAGGTAGATGTAGCATAGATAAGAAGTAAGAATTTCTAAAGCGGGAAAATAGGTTATACCCAACTGAAATAATTCTTTATTTATTCTTGGTATGGTGCTTATTTAAGCCTACAAGCTTTGCAACACATCTTGCACACTCAAAGATTACAAAGAAGCAAACTAAACACAAAATCTTAACATCAACTAGAGAGTAAAGACTAACTTAAAGACGCGACTCAACACTCGAGTCTCAACACAACTCTAAGATCGATCCTCCTCGGGCTCCCACTCGCTCCTCGGGATCCTCCTCGACTCCTCCTCGGTGGCTCTGAGCTCCTTGGGTCACGCGCTCCAACTCGTCCTCGACCGCCTCTAGGGCCTCTCCCAGCTCAGTGATCATCCCGATGGCTAAAGCACGGGTCACCTCAAGCTCCTGTTCTGCCACTCTGAGTGTCTCGTACACAGTCTCCAGCTCCTGAGTAGTATCTCTCATATGATCCTCCTGGGCAAGGGTGAACTCCGCAAGGTGCGTTGCAGTGGCACACTCGTCCTCCACGATCCGTCGGCTTCGGCACGCTTGAACGTCTGGGTGAAGTCGTAACACTGAGACGTGAAGCTCGTCGGCGTAGTCGCGGCAGACCCGGCGAAGGGCAAGTCGGGCAACCTCCTGAATTGCAACCTCGTACGAGAATCTTCTGGCGGAGATGTTGATTGGTCTGCTGGCTTCATCATTCTCCCGGGCGTAGATAATCAGCTTGCAAATAAATCCTCGGTGTACACCATTGTCGGTCCAACTGCCTCCACGGTAAAGTGGACGATAGAAGCCTCCAAGCGTCTGAAGAACTCTCCACAGCTCCATGGCGTAGCCGCCAGCTGACTCCTCGAAGGTCGGAACGATCGGCATCTGCTCCACAAGAACTTTGAATAAGTTCTCCTCCCGAAACGGCAAGTAAAATGGGTAAGTTCAGCAAAGGCGAGAAGTAGAGAATGAGATGGGTCGAGAGTGTTTTATTAGTCAAATTTAAATTTTCCTTTAGAAAATAGTTTTGAACACACACAGGACACTTCCATACTATCTAGGGCCAAGACCTACAGTCAGTATGCTCTGATACCACCTCTGTAAGGACCCGAATCCACTGATTCGAACCCACTGTGTTTACCGCACTAGTCCCAAGATCAACGCTAGTGCACACAGCTCAACATTGGTACATATCACATCATACTCAACGATAATAGAAATAATAGTTCATTTATTGATATAGCTAAATGTATGATCTTATGACCAACTTACATTTTTAAGCCACGCAAGGCAAGACTGGAAATATAAGCTAATAATTAAGCGGACACGAGAAAACGTAGATAGCTCATCGATTCACCACAGGCAACCGACAAGGCTCGGACCCTAATGACTCGTGTCTTCTGGGCTCCTCTTCCAACACAGTGTAGATTCTTCAACTGTTGATTATTGTTATTTGGCAAGGGTGAGTACTTAAGCACTCAACAAGTTGTGCATGAAATGCAATTCTATGTATCTATATGTAAGGCTTATTCCAATGGAAAGGCTATCATGGCTATTTTGCAATAAGCAGCATTTATGAACAAATATAATAAATAGATTGTAAAGACTGTAAAACAAATAGCAATAATAAATAGATTCAGTATTTCTCAAGTAAACCAAGTTTCCAATCCTAAGTCAATTTCCATCTTCCACATGGCATTTCGCCATCCCAACCAAATTGTCCATTTAATTAAGCTAACCCTTAACTGTAATGCCCGAGCATTGCTCAATACCGCGAGCACGGCTATCCGAATAGTTTCACACTCTGCAGAGGTTATGCACTTTACCCACGTGATACAACCAAACACCACCAAGGCGAGTGATTATAACAAAGCCTTTACAATGCGCTGGCTTAACCCGATACTACCCGCTAAGGTTTCAACACTGGTGGGACTGGTTACCACATCCAGGGCCCCCCTCTTGTGCCATGTGAATTACTCCATAACTTGGGAACTCACACCGACCACGATAGTACCAAAATTAAGACATTGCAAATTACTCATTAAGGTGGCCCATACCGAACATGTGGTTGCATGATTGACTCTGGTCAAAGGCTTGCAAGGTTAAGTCCTTAGTGTGATCAAGGCAGGACATCCACATACCCTCCGCCCATCGGGCCCACCTTGGCATACTCGCCCCTTGTCACTTGCCCCAATCTAAGTGATTATCACCCAGTTGATTACCAAGCACCACGTGCCATCGACAATTCAACATCGTTGCGTGACATGACTCGCCACAACAACTCAATCTCATCGTGTGATCCCACATGACACACAAGTTCATAACATTGTTCCATATTCCATTAATCAAGATTATTATCAATGATTCTGACACATGTGATGACGTGGCATGGCTAAGCAACTAGTACGGACTAATCCTCCAATGTTGATTATAATTGTTAACCAACTATATTTAACCAATCTAGGGTGACAATGGATCATGGCATACAATGACAAGGTAGGGTATAGATCAATCTGGTATATTAGCTAAACCCAATCTAATTCGAAACAATTGTATACTTGAAATATATGCAATAGGGCAAAACGAATATAGCAATTTTATAAACATGGGTTCAACATGATCAAAGCACAACTTGCATTGGAATAGGTCCTGATCTGGTTCTGGAACTTGCTCTTGAGTTGCTGGATCTTCCTCCGAAGCGTCGCACAATTCAACGTCTACGCGTACCGAAGAAGAAAAGTAAATAAATACAAAAACAGAGAGAAAATGAACTCCAAAAATCAAATAAAATTCACCATTAAATAGATCTCAATTTTACAAATATTTAGAAATTTGATTCACTCAAATCCGAGTTAAATTGCAAAAGATATAGCCTTTTGAAGTTTGAAATAAATCTCAAATTGCAAAAATCGAAAATCGAATTAATGATTTATTTTTAAATCGAAAAAGATTATTGCATCGTCATGACGGCACGCGCGTCAGCCACAGCGCCCGACCAATCGAGCTTGCCACGTGGTTCGGTGCATAGACCGGTCCACGGCGTCGGTCGGTTCACCGCAGACGCGATCCATGGCGCATCGGCCTCTGCGCCCGCCACACGTCGGCAACCGATTGGTTGCGGCGGCGGCTCGATCTGGCGCACTCAGATCCTATCGAACGGTTGCCGACCGAAGCACACGCGGCAAAATCTCGAGCGTGGGTTTTAGATCAAACGGACAGCGTTTTACAGAGGTTTTACGGCTCACCGAGACCACGCGGTGAATCGAGGCGTCGGCGATGATCGGACGGTCCGAAGCTTCTCCGCTGCTAATGGCGTCGCCAGACGAAACCACGGCGAGGAAGACGACGACACTCCACGAGCGCTCGGCGAACTCGACGGGCAGCGAAGCCTTGCGGTTCTGATGCGGCGCGGGACAAGGTTCTCAACGCACCCGACGGCTCCTTAAATAGGCGTACGGAGGGGCGTGCGGGCGAAGGACACGGACTCCGAGTCCACTGGAGACACGGCGGCGCGGCGGAAGAGTTCGAAATGGAGACGACAAACAGACACCCTACGATTTAAGATCAACCGCCATGCCTCGCTGCAACGTGGCACAATCAACGCCGATCCAAGGATCTAACGGCCCGGGAGTCTAGGGTTTCCCACGCGCTCCCATCCGTCGGATAATGATCCAACAGCCAACGTCAAAAACTTCTAGAAGCTGGGCCTAGCGGGCCGCGCGAGCTGCTGGCTGCAATAGGATGAGCTACGGCCGACACTATTCCTGGTTTTACCAGATTTTAACATTTAAAATAATTCCAGAAATTCACATAATTGATTTTAGGCAAATAAATAATCAGGAAAAATCCCAGAAAATTCTCAAAAATACCTTGAGACATCCTAGACTCAAATAAAATATTTTGGCAAAACTTTATTTTAACTTTGCACAAATTTAAATAAATTTGAACAAAAGGGCAATAAACTTGATTTAAAATTAATTCAAATAAATCCAGGAAAATCCAAATAAATTCCAGAAAATCATAAATGCACATTTAAGCAATAAAAATATAATTAGGCCAAATTTTGGGATGTTCAGTCATGATCGTGGCGGCGTCCATTGTCATAACACGCGAGTGGCGGCAAATCCACCACTTTTCTTCGCGCCTCGAGGTGGCGCGACGTCGTGTCGTCGTCGGAGGTACCGCGCACCGGGGTGCGTGAGGCCTGGGGTTGTTCTTGATGTGCCGCCACCTTTGCTAGACCCAGCTGGGCCCGAGGGGTGGTACGGGTCCGGCGGCCAGAGGTGGCTCCAGAATGGTGAGGGCCGGAGGCTTGCATGTCTTGCCTGCAAGAAGACGCTCCACCACCGGAGATTCGCAGTGCGTGGCTTTGGCCTCCGGGTCGTCCGGCTCGGGAAGGCCTCGGAGCAGCATCGCAGCTGCAGCCACGTTCTGACTCGCGTGGGGGAAGAACTGAGGGCCATCAGATTCCTCCACCAGCTTGTGGCGCACTTGACTTGCGCACCCGCGCACGCCGCCAAGCACCAGTGGGGGCTCGGGCTCATCCTGCTCTAGGTCGGCCTGGAGCTTATCGAGCTCGGCCCTTCGGTCCTCCAGCTCTTTACGCTGTCGCTGAAACTCGGCGCGGCGAGCTTGAGCGCGCTCAGCACGCTCGCGCTGGTTTTCCTCCTCTTGCGCCTTAGTGCGCTGGATGGGAGCCCCGTGGCAGCGGGGTTCTGATCGGAGTTGGCCGTGCCGCCATGTTACACTCACGAGTGCCGTCTGCATGGGCGGTTTGCTCGTCGTCGGGCTGGAGTCGTGGTGGAAGAATCTTCCGGCTCGTGGATAGAGGCCGGCATATAGCCGGCCATAGCCACGAACTGTGAGCTCGTGGGAGGCGACGTGGTCGTCCTCCCGAGCCCTCGGGTGCTACCGCCAAAGATGGCGGGGCAATCGTTGGGCTCGGCACAGGGCTGCGGGGGGCCTCAAGCCGAGGCCGAGAGTTGTCGGAGATGGAGCCCTGGCTTCCAGTGGGCTTCTGGTCTCCGATGGCGACGGGACTGAGCGCGAGCTCACCCGTTGGAGTGGCGATGAAGTCGAGGGAGCCGAAGCGGATTCGGCTCCCCGACGTAGACACGCCGTCGCAGGTGAAGAAAGCCATCAGGGAGATGAATGGGAATCCGGAGATGTCGATGAAGATGCGCGAAGCCCCTACCTGGCGCGCCAACTGTCGGCGTTTCGAGCACCGGCAAGTAAATTTGTAAGTCAGAAGGGCCACGCGTTCCCTGTCCCTGAATGGTTAGACTCGAGAGCCCAAGGTGTATACTGGTTCGGGCCGAAAGTCCCTACTCTAGTTCGTTCGGTGGTGTTGTATTGCCTTAGGTGCAGATGACTGCACAACGTTTATAAGTGAGGGTTGAGGGCTTGAACACAAAAGTGTTCGTAAAGACCTAGCAAGAAGAGGAGATCTCAAAGGTGTGTGCGCACATACTCTCACACTCTTCCTCGCACTCACACATACTCACACTCTTCTTCGCACTCGCGCTTACCCACACTCTTCTTCGCACTCGCGCTTACCCACACTCTTCTTCGCACTCGCGCTTCCCTCTCCCAGTGGCCCCTGCCTCCCTTTATACAGTTGGAGGGGGCAGGTTACATGGGAAGTTGGGAGAGGGAAGGATGAGAAAACCTATGCCAGGAGCATTAGTCCTTCGCTTCGGTGATTGGTCGTCGCCCGGTTTGCCCATGCCGGGTCGGTAGTCTGATGGGCGAGGCGATTAGGCGCTTGCGTCGGAAATGGCGCACCTGCCTTCTGTGAGCCTGACGATAGTTGGCGTTGCAGTGTATGACGTTGGTGCTGCCTCGGGAGGGAACGTACCTTCGTATTGTACGTGACTGGTTGATGGGACCGGAAGCTTGACTTCAGCAGCCATTATACCATCTCGGGAAAGAGCCACCTGCTCTCGTACAGTCATTTCGATCGATCCCTTCCGTGGGGCATGTGGCCAATGGCTGGTGGAGGCTCGTCGTGCGGCTTTTTGGCGGAGGTTGCCTTAGCTTGGTCGGGATTGGGGGATCCCTACCTGCCGCGGGGGTCGAGAGCCCTACTTGGTCGGGAACGCTTGTCCCGATCGGTCGGGGACGGGCGTCCTTAGTGGCCCCGCAGGTACTTTGGTCGGTAGAGAGCCTGGTGAAGCTCGCTAGGTCGGAGCTGGGCTTGAGGCAGCCCGCTTGTCACCTTGGGCCATTGGGGTACCCCTGGTATGAGTATTCGTCACTAGTACAAAGTAAATAGAAAAGAAGACAGTAAGAAGGACAAACCTGTTCTAGCATAAAGACGGCGTATGCTAGACAATCTCCTTCTTTTCCTATTTTCAGCTGCATCAGCAGAGCAAACTAATGGACAAAAACTATGTTTTGCACTTCAGAGGAATAAAGTGAAGAGAAGGTGAAAGAATAGTATAATTGAAGGCAGACAGGGAAAAAAGGAAGAGCAAAATAGTAATGAAGGCGAGGTGCGACAAACGAAGCGGAGAAGAGGACGCACACAACGAAGAAGAGGACGATGACACCGTGGGCTGGTGGATGGCCTTGGCCAATGCCTGCCGGTGCAGGGACTCCTCCTAAGACGACGTCAAGATCGAGAGGCAGATCGGGTTAGGGAACTGGAGGATTGAGGCAATCAAACTGTAAGAACAAATGGGGAAAGAAAACACACGTAGTGAAGAAGAGCACGATGTGTCATCGCAGAGCAGCGAGGGTGGAGCAATGGCATCGCCTAGGCACTACAGGGGCGATAGATCTGTTAATCGGCGGGAGGGGGAAGGCTCAGGAGCTCGGCGGCGAGGGCGAGAGCACAGTGCGATGGCTTTCGCGAGGGAAATGGGAGGGGCTAGGGCACAAGGCTTAGGAGCTCGACGGCGATGGTTGAGAAGGCGAGGGCAAGAGCGTGGTGCAGTGAGGCATCGGCTTTCACGAGGGCGACCGTGGACAAAAAAGAAGTGCTCGCCAGGACTCGATCCCGTGACCTCTGCGTGCGAAGCGAGCACTTTTACCAGCTGAGCTACGGCGCCTTAGCGAGCAAACAACGCGGACAAAATACTTAATGCGTACGCACCATTGAGCCACGCGGGCGATGTGGCTCAACGGTTTTCGAGCCGTACGCACGGCAGACCGGGGTGCTGTTTGAGCGCGCGACGCGGCGCTCGGGCGCACGTCCACGTCGTGCCGAAGGCGACGTGGACACAACGAGCGGCCTGAAAAGCTTCCAGCTTTATATACGGTAGTACGAGGCCATCATCTAGAGTATTTTCTCGCCTCTTTTACCTTTAGTGTTCTCTTGATGATCCGAGGACAAAAATCTTTTATATGTGTGCTTTTTGTCACTACATGTGCAGTACCTAAATTATGTCGATTCCCTGTGAAACTATCCAGATTATTAGTCTTGCAACAAGATCATCAACAAAAGGAATCACTCTCATAACCCAACCAATCAACAAACATCATCCTCAAATTCAATCATCCGCATAAATTGAAGCATTCAATAAAGAACAACAATTACTCCATTCATCGATAAAATGTCATACATCCATCACAAATTTTAGTATACATGAATATTCGATTAAATCAAAATATAAAGACTACATGAATTACCTAAAGTCCTATTAAACTAAGCTTTTCTCCCCCTTCAACTCAAATCCCTGCAAAATATTAATCATTCACATTTATATGCAATTGAAGAGCAATTAAAGCAGAAAACTAAAAAGAATTTTGATGTTCCATCAGACCCTTTTATGCGAGTAGGTATCGCTCATTGAGATACCTGATCTGCTCGGGGCCAGATCGGCACCTCTCGCTAAATTAGGTGTCATCATTCAGTAAAAACATTCAAACCTGGTATACAAATGGGTAGCCATAGCCTGGCAAGCACAGTACCAAAATATCATGCACAATCAAGAGATAAGGTCAAGTTCGGGTAAAAAGGGGAAGGAAGCCTGACCAACTTCCCCATCCCATTTCCTCTCGACACAAGCACAACCAAAACTCCCAGAACCAAGGAGGCTGGAGCAGTTGAGCCAACCAAGAAGGCCAGGGCAGGTAACCAGCAAGGAAGGGACAAGGGGACAACGACAACATCACCCTCAGCCCCGACCACTAGCACTTCACCATCCCCCACATCACCCTCGGAATCACCCATCAGCACGTTCCACATCAGATACACACAAGTAGATCTTTGCTAACTTAGAAGCTAAGAACTCAAGTGCAGTATCATGGTAGGCATTAGAGGGAGTATGGGTACCAGAGGTCTCAGTGAGTGGCGCCCTAAGGGCGGCGTGGTGCGTGCTCTGCAACTACCTCGCATTCCCCGGCATACGTATTTCATCACTCCCCCAAACCTAGAGTCCCACCCTAAATCATCATTGACCCATACAGATCATTAGACCATAGTGCAAATCCCACATAAGAACTCACCATGCATAGCATATCAAAGACTATAAGAGATCCGTAAACAAAGTGGGGAAATATGAAATATAGAAACCATGGGGAGGAGGATGCCGAGTAGGGCCGGGCGTAGGAGAGGAGGTGCTCAGGTCGGTGCGATGCAAGCCTCATAGATCCATGGAGGGAGTGGGGCGCGGCAGAGGCGGTGTACCGGCGACTCGAAGGGCTGGAGCTAGCGGCACCAGCTAGGGAGGAGAGGTGATGGCAGGTGGTGACGGCAGTTGGGTAGGCCAGAGACCAGCTGGGAGGAACGATGACCGGAGGGCACAACATAGATCGGAGTAAGTAGATCAGGAGAAAGAGGGAGAGGAAGAGAGGAGTGGAGAGAAGAAAACGAGGAGAATGAGGAAGGGGCCGGCTGAGTGAGGAGGAAAAAGAGAAAGAAAGGAAAAGAAAAGAAACAAGGAAGAAAGGAAAAAGAAAATGGGAAGAAAGAAAAAGGAAAAGTAATGAGAAGGAGAAAAAGGAAAAAATAGAAAAAGAAAAGACAAATATTAAACCAAAAGTAATGCAATATCTGAATTAAAGTATGAATTAAAGATACCCAAAGAAAATTCAATAATCTAATCACGCCAACTTAGCAAATGTCAAAAGAATAAAAATACACCAATTTAAAAGGAAAATGTATATATCACTCAAGGTCAAAATGGACCCTATAACTATATCAGGTTAATAAAATCTCAAGGAAAAAGGTTGGATAGCATAATTTAATTATCACATTAATTTTAATATTTCATGATTTCATGAATTGACTCGAATCCAGCAGAAGACAATCTTTAGAATCCTAGTGAGGCCGAGTATTTTAATTCTATATTAGGCAAGCCTCTTTTGATCATATTTATGAAAATTTTCAATTGAATTTTGGATATCTACTCTATTATCAATGCATGGGAAAAATATTGCAAATGAAAACCTTAAATCAGACACAGATGGAAAGATGGTTTGAGAATGATTTATTGAGGTAATAAGTGGATATTGGTATGTTGAGATGGCTCATCCAACGAAAGGAACCGGTGACTATATATATATATATATATATATATATAGGACGTCAATGAGAAGGATTGTCATGCCAGTGGGGCCTTCTACATAGGCTATGATACAAGGATGAATAATTAACACTTAGGCAATGAGCCGTATTGACAGTATCAATCATAATGTGTGAAATATTTGAAGTTATGGGTAGAGTTACTACCGAAGGATAGTCGGAGTATAATTGTTAGTTGCGAGTTAGGTGGGATGACCTGCGATAGGTGTCTTCGGATCGAGTAACATGGTTGGAGATCTAATACCGGATTAGTGATAAATATTATGGGGCCTCACAGGATGGGATTGCCATAGGTAAAGTGATACAAACCTGCGCAGGGCTAAATTATGAATTCATGCATGTCTCTAGGATTAGAGGCTACGGAAGCTAAGTCTGCTTCATATAAGGGTGCTAGTAGCAAATTTGCATAATTAAAATACACAACCCTTAAAGAAAACTAAAAACCTAATTTATGTAAAAGTATATTTCGAGGAAAGGTGTTCCTGGAATGGATATGAGAGAAAATCATATGTTGCATTTGTTAATAATACTTACTGAGTACCTTGTACTCACTCTTGCTTAGATCTCCCTTTTGCCTAGAGGGTGAATTCTATGGATTCACCTACGAGGTGTGTGGTGATGATTACTCACAGGACTAAGTCTACGAGGAGGATTACTACCCGGAGGACTAGGTGGTTGGTTAGGTCGTACCCCAGCTTTTGATGATTTTCAGGGTAATTAGTTATATGTGCTATATTTTTGTTGTATTTGGATCATATGTATAATTAGTTGTTCTAGACTTGTAGTCATGCGTGGCAATAAAATGTAATAAGTTTCTATTTCAGTCTCTAATTATTGTTTTGCTCCAATACTCTGAATATGGTATATTAGCTGATAAAATGTCGGGTGCGTTCGATATTTTGTTAGCTAATACACCGAGATCAATGTAATGGCATTGTTACTGTTATTACTCTAGACTAATTATGCGAGTCGCCGCACTTTGTCATCTTTCTTTGATTGAGAGAGAATACAGTAAACTTATCGCTATATATGCCATCATTCACTAATGTTTCTCTTAATACCAATGATATATTGACAAGCACAAACACACACAGCGTCCATGCACCTCTCTTGGCGAAATTTCGGCCCCACGAGATCTAAATTACCGGTGGGAATTTTTTTTGAAAAGAAATCTGAAATGCTACAGTACTTTTATTTTTTCGGCGAAATGTCGCCCAAAACAACCGAAATTTTGTGAAACAAAATTCGGATTTTGCTTTTTTATGGCCAGATTTGACTTCAATTACATCAATAACCCATAAGAAAGTGATATTTGATGATAATTTGTCAAAAAACTTATTTTTGAGATATTTTAAAATTTTAGCAGAAACACAGTTGGAATTTTATTACATTCTACATTAATGATATGAAAAATTTATAGTACTATCTTTAGTAGCTTATGATCATACATAAATTTTTTGAAAATAATTTAACTTCATTTGGTATCTTTAAAAAATAAAAATAGAATGAACATAATTGGGATAGTAACCTTGTCAGAATTTTATAAATTTTCTTGAGTGTGATAATCACCCCAAAATTTTATAGAAATATTAAAGATACATCAGGACCATCCACAAAAATATTCAAAATTTTATAACATGGTTTGAACCATTTTTAATTTTGTTCAAGTTTGTCGTAAGGCTTTTAACAGAACAGTAGCAGTGTCCGGATTTTCAAACATTCATAAAGCTTGATCATCATCTGAACATTTTATGGGAACATTATTAATTCATTAGAATCATGAACACAAAATTTCATATATTTATAACATGGTTTGTCCTATTTTTCATTCACTTCAAATGTTTGAATTTTTAAAATTTCCACTACTTCATAATTATATGAAATTTTTATGGCAATATCATAAATGTGTTAGGACTCTCCAGAAAAAAGTTCAAAATTTTTCGTCATCGTTTGACCCACTTTTCAGCCAGTACAAAACCACCGAAAATTTCGGATATTTCGCCCGAAATTTCGAAAAAACCCGGCCGAATTTCGGATTTTTCCGGTTTAAAACGGACCGGATTTGAATTTTGGTATTTGAATTTCGACCGAGATTTGTCCGAAATACTGAGATTTCGGTGAAATTTTGGATTTCAGTCCAAGGAGAAATTTAATCCGAAAACGAAATTTGAATCCTTGGTTGCGGGTCTGAATGTCCTTTCAAAATCATGTATGAAATATCACTGTGAATATGATCACCGTATTACACGAACGCCATTACAATAAGTACCAATAGATTAGTACATTAGCATAATATGTACAATGAGAAAGAAACGTACTAAATACTATTGCATTTATAATACTACCTGCATGGTTACAAATATGACATTACATACATATACGGACACACACAAACTGCATTATTTATAAAGTACAAACTGTATATTATTGTAGCATCCCAATTTTTCAAATTCTAAAATGTTTATTTGAAATAAAGAAATATGAATTTCCCTGTGTTTTCTGGAAGTAAATAAAACTTATTTTAAAGTTGGAAAGATTTTATTTGAGTTTATAATTTTCTAACTATGTATGTCTAAAATTTTATGAAACTTTTGGAGTTCATTTGTTATTTTTGTTGCCTTATTTGAACTTTCTAGCTTCTCCAACATTAGGAAAAGAATTTGAAATACACAAAAGCCTTAAGGGCCGAATTGGCTCGACCCATTCCCTTCCAGGGCCACAGCCTATTTCTTTTTCCCTTGCTGAGCTAGCCTGGCCCACCTATGCCTCGTTAGTGCCACCGATAGGTGGACCCTACCTGTCAGAGGCAGGTGTTCTTCGTAATCCCGCTTGATGTTTGCAGATTAGGGATGGCAATCAGGCGCTGCGGGCATGGGTAGTACTCGCCCATACCCATGCCCGCGACCCGAAATCTCCACCGCGGATATACCCTCGAAGGGTAGCGGACGAAGAATATCGCTCATATCGATCGCCTGCGGGCATACATGTTTACCCGCCAACAGCTCAAACAAAGGCTGATAAGCAACCCTTTTCAAAGTAATGACAGAAGCATTCACTAGATGGTCACTGTTAAATTTGGTATTTGTGTTCATGGTAAACCTTACTGACGAATGGTTAACTATTATTCCAAACAACATTCAGATCTGTACTACACTAGAAAAAACTCTCAAGTAACCTGGTCAATATAGCAGACAAGAAATTACGGAGTGACCCTAAAAACTCTTAAAACCTTTTAACCTAATCGAACAATACAGATACTAAACTACCAATCTAACATTCCGATTTCACAATCTAATACTTGACTCACCAGATTGTAAACTATAAAGTGATCACAACCGAAAGCACTTAATTACAATCACATGGCACATCAAGAGAACTATAGATCCAAAACCAAACATTCTAGTCTCTCACTCATGTAACCAGATCTGTCAGAAATCTGCATTTCTAAACTAATTCAAAGATACTGGAGGAACCGCACAGGTTTCTGTTGTACATTCACTACACTCGAAAAGTTAAAACTTGGAACTAAGAAACTTTTCAAATCGTGAAGCAGATTCTCACTATGTACTTAAAGCCCTCTCTAGGCCATCTTCCTCGCTAGTGCTAGTAGTGCCACTGCTACATTGTTGCTCGTCTCACATTCTTGGAAGGATTGGAAATCCATTTATAGGCATCGTCGCCATTGGTGTTGGGTACCTTGCCTAGGGATGTGTCACATTATTGGAATTGGGCCCCTATTCTAATAAACTCTTAGCACAATAATAAATGTACTAACATTTTCATATCCATGATATACTAGCTACAGATTATCAAATTAATTGAAGGAATGAAAATAATATGACTAGTACTTTGCAGCAGATCAAAACAGCTTACATAACGAGATTCATTCTTCAGTGGGCTATTCTCCTTTCGAAGAGATTCCACTTGTGAAAGTAAATCTTTTAGTATTCGTGTAATGTCACCCAGTATGCATGCTTTCCCATTGTTCTACCTATTTGGTTCTGAAAAGAGTTTGCGCATTGCTTAGAGAAATATAAATGCATATTTATAATAATGCAGTTTTAGAATTGAGGCAAAATCATACACACATGGAACACATGGTTATACTGATAAGATACTTGCACTCACTGCAAATTTTGTCTTTCATTGTCAAGGACAGAAGTTAGGTCATTGTGCCAGATGATCATTCTGAATTAGAAGATTGCTGACAGAAGTTAGGTCATTGTACCAGTTCAAGATGAAGTAGGATAACCGGAGAAGATTGCTGAATCAGAAGCTATGGTGGTTAACATGATTGCGCCTAACCCAATAGCCCTTATCCACAACCACAACACAAATACACAATCTGTTAAATGGATACTCAATTTCCTAAAAAGTGATTCTTTTATGTAAACCTCCATATTTTGGGTTCCTCTACTTTAAAGTTAGGAGCAAAGTACACAGCATATGAGTTTCAAGATATCGATATCAGTACTTGCCTACATTTGTCTTGAAACAAACTTAAGACAGATGCTATATGATTCACTTTGACCGAAACCTACAGAACTCTTATCCATAAAGAACTAGCTCAGAATGTTACTATTTTCTTGTTCCTCTTCAAGGCAAACTTATAGGCAGACCCAAATTACTCACCCTTGGAAGAGCCTCTCCACGGTGCCGACGGAGGTGACGCCGGCACATTTACCCTGTCCATGGGCACCATGTTGACCAACAAACACGACCCAATACCTCTCCCCCTGCAATCGCAAATCAAGAAACCCCATCAGTTCCCCACACCCCAATCCAACACCAAAAGAACATCACAGAAGAAATATCTATGGAAGAACGAACACCCAACCTCTACTTATTCATCCCCAAACACCAACCAAAAAAGCAAAATACCCAACTGAAAAACGCTTAAGGAATAGATGAGTATCTCACCTGCTTATACTTCTTCAGCCGGCGCCCATCGATTATCTCGATCACAAACTCTGTCGAGAAGATGTTGGTGAACTTGGCCCTGTAGCCGTTCCTCCCACCTGTGGTCTTCTTCACGTTGTCGTCGTAGTTTCTGCTAGTGAGGAGGTGGTCGAAGTTCATCTCCGGCACGTAGACATGCTCCCCCTGGTGGATCTCGACGGGGATGCCGTCGCCGTTGTTGTAGATGGAGACGCAGCACCCGGCAGTGTCGATCTCGACCAGGACGTCCATGGTGGGGTCGCGTTGCTTGTTGTCGACGGTGTTGACGAGGATCTTATCGAAGATCTTGTAGAGGCCAGCCGGCGGTAAGGAGGTGATGGGGGAGGACCGTGGGAGAGGAAGCTGGATCTGGAGATATGGGGGATGAGGAGGATGCATCTAGCCTGGGAGATTTGGGGGAGTATTCGGCTGAACAATTTGGGAGATCTGGACTCCGGAGTCGGCGCTCAGCAGTCCTGTGTTTCTTCTCATGCATGTCCCACATGTCAGTATATTTCACGGAATTTGGGAGATCTGGACTCCGGAGTCGGCGCTCAGCAGTCCTGTGTTTCTTCTCATGCATGTCCCACATGTCAGTATATTTCACGGGTAAACGGGTAAAACGGGTACAGGTATAGCTTATCCATACTCGTACCCGTTTACCCGGTGGGCAAAGAATTAGTCCCGTTTCTGTACCCGTGGGCAAAAAAAGACCCCCATACCTACCTCTATTCGGGTATTTACCCACGGGCACGTGAGTACACGAACACAATTGCCATCCCTATCGCAGACCTTAGCCACCGCCATGTAGAGGTCTACTCATGTTGGTCATGAGTAATTGACTAAATTTGAGTTTGGTTTGCTCTGGTTTGAGTTTGATTTGAATTGGATTTTCAATATGAAGCAATTTGAGTTGTGTCTACCAGAGGCGGCACTACCGACCATGTGGGAGCGGTAGTGCCGGCCGAGCGGCAGTACCGGCCGGGGGAGCGGTAGTTATATTCAAGAGAGAGGTGTTCACTGGTTCTTCAGGAGAGCGGCACTACCATCCTTGTGGGAGCGGTAGTGCTAGCCGAGTGGCACTACCGGCCCCAGGAGGCGGTAATGCCAGACAATAGAGTGAATGTTGAGTTTGAATTTTGAAATTGCGTGAGATTTATTGCATATCAATTTGGACATTGTTATGTGATGTGTTTCCTTGTTTTTTATGGTTGCAGGTCAACGAAGCTAGATCATGGTGAGGTGAAGGATGATCGGGACTAGGCGAGGTGATGAGGACATCCCAACCAAGGATACAACCGCTGCCCCTTCTTCTTCTACGACCGCTACTTCGTTCCCGACCGTCATTGTTTGGCGGCTACGCCGTCTCTCACGTCGCCCGAGAGTTTAATCCGGAAGCAAGTCCTTTCCATCCACCTTTGCTAGACCAGCACGCCAAGAACATCCACCGAGGACAGCCCACGCGCCAAGGAAGGCCCAAGATAAAGCCCAATTCGTCACCGAGTCCGGTTCGGCCATCCAGGAGCAGCAGTACTTCAAACGGACACTATGGCCACATCCGAACTCTGTTTTCAACGTTCGACAACTCGTTTGAAAGGTATCGAGATAAACCTTCCAATGGATCTAATCCCGAGGCCAAATTACTCCTGGAGCGAACGAAAATTACAGAACAATCTCAAGGGATAGAAATTCCAAGTGCTGCGCCACCTTTCTTTTGGGCCCAAGGCCCATGTACTTTTAGGGTTCCACCCCTCATGTGGCCGGTGCCCCTTTCCTGGCTGTCGCACCCCTCTTGGGCACCCTCCCTTGTGTGGGTACCCCTTTATATTGGGTTCTCACCCCTGTTCTTCAGTTTTTAGGTTTTGTTGTGTTTTGGTAGACCCCGTGTGCGTCCCTCCTCAATCTTGCGTGTGTCGACTAGACCACCCGAGTTGAGAAATAGAACCTCACCTTGTTTTTATTTGAGATTATTGGTTTAAAAATTGCTATCACCTTGTTCTTGCTTGTTCTTGCTTGTCGCAGGTTCAAGGGTCGATCGGGTCTTTGATTCGGTTGCTCGCCTCGTGTGGTGACGTTGCGATTGTTTGGTTGCTGATCTTGTGGTTCAGCATATCGTTCTCATCAGAAGATCGGGACAACCCTAGTGTGCATCACGAGGTGTGCCAGAGATTCAGACAATCGGGGATCGCCAGAAGATGATCGAAGATAGAGTCATGGCAAGCCGTGAAGACAAGAAATGGGCGAGATGCTAGCTACGTGCTGCATGGATCAATGAGGGCCATTGGATCTTGGTCTAATTGATAGGTTAGCGGGTCTAGTTAGTGTGCTTTGAAAATTGTGCAAGAAAACCCATTATGTGTGTGGGTTTTGGGTGAGCCCTTGCATGACTGGTTGAGTGGGTTAATCCTAGCCCTTGATGAGTGCTCTAGGGTTTAGAAGCTCATCCAAGGGTGGTAGGTGGCCCAAGGGTAGTATAAATAGAGGGGTAGTGGTAGCCCTCCTCCTCTTGAAGGTTTTAAGGTTGTTGTGCTCCTTTGAGTTTTGCCCACTTTGTTGTAAGGCTTTGTAAACCTCCCTTCTAAAAATAAAAGTTTAATCCATTCCTCTCAATTCTGAATTTACTTTCCGCATTTACATTATCCTTTAAATTTTGTCTTTAAATTCCGCAAGTTACATTCATGCAAGTTGGATTTACCTCCCCTCCTTTTAAATTCTTTTGGATCTTTTGCTGAGGATGTATGATTGATGGATGAGTCTTCTTTAGACCATATCCCAATTATCTAGGCAAATCTTGTGTTTTTTCTTACAAGAAACCGATTTTTGTTCATGAGAGGATCAATCTTGGAAGATCGGGTTTATGTGCGTTCTTGTCTTGTGTTCTAGCTTGCTGTGACATGTGGGAGGTCATCTAGGATCATCTTGATCATCAAGAACCCACAAGCAAGTTTGGGGCTCAGTTTTTGGTTTTGTACTCGTTCTTGTGTACCATTCTGTAAATTTGAAAAAGGTTGGAACTTTGTCATCGATTGTTGCAATCGCCAGTTGGAATAGGTTCCTGACATCCATAGGAAGGTGTCCACAAAGTTTCATTGAGTTTGGACCATTGGATCAAAAGATTCCTCGATTTTTCTTTTTGAACTCGTCCTGAAATCACTGTTCATATGCATGTTTTTACTGTAGCTATAGTAACTCCGGTAGTACTGCCCCTACATGGGCGGTAGTGCCGGCCTCAGGATGAAATTTGAGAAAACTGATTCTTTCGCCTCCATTTGATACCGAAGTATTTTGGTTTGATTTCTTTGGGTGAAGAATTGCATTTGTGATCTTCTTTGGGGGATAAAATTTAATTTGGGATCATTCACCCCCCCTCTGATCGCCATCTCGATCCTTCACAAACGAAGCGGATAAGGATAGATTTCGCTTATCCTGTATCCTATTCTAAATTTTTCTCAGAAAGGGAGTCGGATATGGACAGTGTCAAATTCGAATACAAATATGAACTATCTCGGTCATGAATACGGAACAAATACAGCTCATTCCGAATACAGTTAGTCTCGATCACGAATATTTTGTCGTATAATGCGTGAAAACAAAAACCATATATGTTGCATATATTAGGATCAATCAATCATACTATATGTTCAAAATGCAACTACATTAGCACGTTAGCAAGTAGATTTAAGTACATCTCTCGATAACAGGACTAGTTAAGCAAGCATATGACTGGGACTAGTTAAGCAAGCATATGACTGGGACTAGTTAAGCAAGCATATGACTGGGACTAGTTAAGCCAGTAGTATACTAGTATCTGGCAAGTAGCATTGTAGCAAATCACAACTCTCACACCTTATACCATTACATAGTCCAAAATTCATTCTTCTATACTTGCTAAAATACGGTCTGTTGTACAAGGTTTTGAAGATCGGGGATTACAATTGATGCAGATACTGAGCTATTGCAGAGTTCCTTCCGATGATGGCTATTAGACTGCAAAACCGATGTATAAAGAAAAGGTTATCCATTATAGTCTTGGGGATGGGTGAAGATAATAAAAACAGTGTGATCCATTGTAGGGAAGAACAAAACAACACTACTGGTAAGGAAAATATCAAGTATTTGGGAGTGGATAACAGAATGTCATATATTTGGGAGTAGATAACAGAATGTAAATCCTTATCCTCAATTCAAACCAAGCAATTGCTATATACCCAGTTAACAAGCAGATGGAGTGATGCAAGGCTGCACTAATTAGCACCTTCCAAGAATTTGGTGTCTTGCACTGAAAAGTGAACTAATTCAAATCCACTATTCTTATGATTAACATGATCATTAAGCTCAGATGGTTCTTAAAAAATAGTAATGGCAAGAAGTAGTGCATATTTCAGATTGAAATCAATTTCATCTTTTCTTGGTCCTAATTTGCCCAAATTACTCTCCTATTTCCCTGCAATTCTAATGATTCCACACATCTTCAGACAACAAGAAACAACCAAAGCATCGCATGCCAGCATCTAAATGCCGAAACGAAGAACAACCTCAAATGATTGGCCACACGATGATTCAAAGTACTAGGCATCTAGATCTACCATAAGAAATTGTCCATGAACCAACTTCCATTAATCACAATCACACAGTCATACAAGCATAAGGAAATTCCAGCAAATAATTGTTCTGAAAGACTGAGATGGCGATCAGAGGGGGGTGAATGTTCCCAAATTAAAATATGTTCTCTAAGGAGGATCACAAATGCAGATTTTCACCCAAAGAAACCAAGCCAAAACCCTTAGAAATCAAATGGAAGCGAAAGAGTCAATTTCACAAAAATCAGCCTGAGGCCAGTGCTACCGCACTCTGGGCCGGTACTACTAGGTTACTGTAGCTACAGTAAAATCAAGCATATGAATAGCGTTTTCAGCACGGGTTCAAAAGGAAAATTGATGAATCTTTTGATCCATTTGATGAGGACATCACTATGTCGGATACACCCATGACCTCACCTCGATCACCTCCTATGCAAGGTCCTATCACAAGGGCACGCGCACGGCAGCTAAATCAACAGGTGAACTCGTTTCTCGGATGGCATAATTATATTTTAGAGGATAGACCACTGTATAATAATGTGCTTGTGCTTAGGAATCATGGCTTAGAGCTGTAAGGACGTTATTCCTGATCACTACAAGCTAGAGTACAAGGTATTCCCGAGAAGGAAGCCAAAACGTCCATCCAGGAGCAGTTCACCTTCAACTGGCCATAACTTTTGCATACGGAGTCCGTTCGGGATGAGTGAGTACTTGATTAAAAGATAAATTCGTGCTCTTTCCAACAGATCCAGCCTCATCATCAAATTCCACTCGAGCTGGCCACAACAGTCAAAACGGTGCGATGGTCTCAGTCTTTTAGGGTGCTGTGCCACCATAATTTTGGGCTGAGTTCCCATGTAATTAAAATGGCGTGAGACCAACTCCTAGCAGCCATCCTTGGCTATATATATTGGACAAGCCCCCTATCTATCTTCTTAGGTTTTGATTTGAGAATAATTACCCATGTGTGGAACTTTATCCTTGTTCTCCTGACTCGGCTAGAGCAGCAGTAAACAAGTTTCGAAACCTCAACTTGAGTGTGTGCTTCATCCTTGTTCCTGCTAGTTCTTCGATTGCTTGCAAGAATAGACCCTCGTGGTCAGGTCATCCGTGTTCTTGGCACGGTTGATAACGACGAGGAGTGTGGTTTAGCGATTGCAGGCGTTTATCCTTGTGTGGTTCGTAGCCGGATCGTCACAGTCATCCTCCGCCAAATCGAAGTTATCCCCTCACCGGAAGATCGGGCCGTCTTGTGCGCATCATTTGGTATCAGAGCAACGGTTGACCGGTGAGTTCTTGTATCTAGTTTAGTTGTTTCATTTCGTTTCTCCAAGAGTCCAGAAAATTTGCCCCACAAAAAATTTGTTCTCCGCTGTCCAAACCCCTTTGTGCCTTTCAATCAGTTAATTTTGGTTTGCTAAATTGTGTTTGTGTCCATTCTAGTGTTGCCTAGTTGTTGTTCATCTTGTTCATCTCCCCACATCAAAATCCATTCCTAAAGTCCAAAAAAAAAGAAATTTCCATCTCGGACAGAATCTGTCCATCTCTGCAACCACCAACAAAAACACCATAAATCACACTTCCCTTATCGTTTTTGAGTGAAACAAAAAGGAGCATATCCATGACTTAGTGCTCTATGTTTCTGCCAATTTTCACACCCATATTTGAAAGCACAAGAAATCTGTGAACGTTTCAATAAGACCTAATTGCTGTCCTGAAATCTGCATCTGTGTGCAATTGTAAAATTCGTGCAAAATTCTCGGTTGAATTTCATAAAGTTTGTCTAAAAGAAAAGTTGTTGCAAAAGCCGTCAGGAAGACAGCCAAAAAAAAAGAATCATTGAAAAAAAGGCACCTGACTAAAAGATACGGCCAAAATACCGACCTGCTGTCTGGTGGACAGAAATCAGCAAAATACAAAGTTGAATCCATCTTGTGCTCCCAAGTTGCAAATTGCATATGCTTGAATTTTGTTGTGTTTACCACTTGTATCCACTGCCATATCTTTTGTTTTAGCCTAATATCCATCTTTGTTTGATCAGCAACATAGGCTAATTGCTAGTTTCGAACACTTATTCAATTCTATGCAAATTCTGAAATTGGCTGATTGTTTTCCTTTGCTACTCATTATAAAGCCTTTCCGAGCTCCACTTTCTACTAACCATACAGGTGATAAGCCTTGCAATCGCTTTGTTCACATTTGAGTTTGGTTTATCACGAACCAGCCACCAACCGGTTGCACCACTTGCTGCATTCGTAAGAATTTGTAAGAGCTTGGTAAGAGCAAGAGAGAGTGACACCCAATCATTTCAGCAAGTAGTAGTGATAGGGAACTACATATCTTTGTATGTTTTTCTGTTTATTACTAACCATGGAAGATGATAATGGAAGCATTGAGGAAAACCAAGCTAAAATTCTCACATCTCGCTCGAGAGGAATCATGCAACACTTGACACGATTGCTCAACACGCATGCTGAAAACTACGACAATGCTATAGCTGAGATCAACAACAACCTTGCGACACTTCGTGATCGTATTGATCATCTTGATGGACGACAGCCACCACATGCTGCCAATCAAGCCAATCATGCACCAAGACAAAATGGAGCACCAGGACGTCGTACCCCACTTGCTGCCCGCTCTTGGACAAATAGGATAGAAGAAGAGAACAATTGCATTGCTGATACAAAGGACGATGGTGTTTTTAACTCCCACAATGATCATCGGCGCCTTCGACACAATCGACAAGGTATGGGTAGAAATCAGTGTGAACAACGGGAGGTACGTGATGATCCATTAGGAAAGATTAAATTTACAATGCCTCCATTTGCTGGAAAGTTCGATCCTAATGCATATATTAATTGGGAGATAGCGGTAGACAAAGAATTTGCAAAGTATGATTTATCTGAAAACCAAAAGATTAGTGCTGCAGTCAAAGTGTTAACGTCAGATGCAATATATTGGTGGAAGCATATATCTAGATATGATAAAGAACCTAAAACTTGGAATACCATGAAAAAACTTATGAGAGATGATTATGTTCCTGAATATGTTGCTGAATATTTGCTTACTAAACTTCAACGCTTAAAACAGAGTTCTAAAACTGTTATAGAATACTATCATGAATTGCAAAATTGTTTGTTACGTCGTGGTTTACAAGAATGTGAACAAGCTACTGAACTTAGGTTCATACGTGGACTTAATCATGAAATTCAGGATGTTATTGTTGATGAAACATTAAGTTGTCTTTTAGACTTGATTAAATGTGCTTGCAGAGCTGAAAACATGCTTGTTGAATCTTTAAAAGAGTCATTAGATTCATTTGAGGTGCCCAATATTGCACCTTCTATTGTAACTAACATTTTGCAGGAGAATGTGATGGAGTCGAGGACGACTCCAATTCAACAAAGGAAGAATGATGAGACCATGCTCATCCTGGATATGACCAATGCTATATCAGTTTGGCGACACTTCATGGCATCCTCTGCATCATCTACATCTACAAGGATAGTCGTATCTACATGGCTTTACCGATCCCCACCAGGGCCAAGTCGATCACACAGATCACTTCGGTCTCCACCTTGGCCGCCTCCCATGCTTGATGGTGTATTCAAGAAAGGCGTATCTCCACCTCTTCAGATTTGAAGCCATATTTTGGAGAGAACGATGAGCTTGAGTTGAGGATGACTCAAATGCAAGAAGGGGAGGATGATGAGGACATCACTATGTCGGATACACCCATGACCTCACCTCCACCACCTCCTATGCAAGGTCCTATCATAAGGGCACGCGCACGGCAGCTAAATCAACAGGTGAAACGTTTCTCGGGTGGCATAATTATATTTTAGAGGATAGACCATTGCATAATAATGTGCTTGTGCTTAGGAATCATGGCTTAGAGCTGCAAGGACGTCATTCCTCATCACTACAAGCTAGAGTACAAGGTATTCCCGAGAAGGAAGCCAAAACGTCCATCCAGGAGCTGTTCACCTTCAACTGGCCATAACTTTTGCATACGGAGTCCGTTCAGGATGAGTGAGTACTTGATTAAAAGATAAATTCGTGCTCTTTCCAACGGATCTAGCCTCATCATCAAATGCCAGTCGAAATGGCCACAGCAGTCAAAACGGTGCGACATTCTCAGTCTTTTAGGGTGCTGTGCCACCATAATTTTGGGCTGAGTTCCCATGTAATTAAAGTGGCATGAGACCAACTCCTAGCAGCCATCCTTGGCTATATATATTGGACAAGCCCCCTATCTATCTCCTTAGGTTTTGATTTGAGAATAGTTACCCATGTGTGGAACTTTATCCTGTTCTCCTGACTCGGCTAGAGAAGCAGTAAACAAGTTTCGAAACCTCAACTTGAGTGTGTGCTTCATCCTTGTTCTTACTAGTTCTTCGATTGCTTGTAAGAATAGACCCTTGTGGTCAGGTCATCCGTGTTCTTGGCACGGTTGATAATGACGAGGAGTGCGGTTTAGCGATTGCAGGCACTTATCCTTGTGTGGTTCGTAGCCGGATCGTCAAAGTCATCCTCCGCCAAATCGAAGTTATCCCTCACCAGATGATCGGGCTGTCTTGTGCGCATCACCATTGATCCAAACTCAATGAAACTTGGTAGATAAGATCCTCAGGATGTCATGAACTTATTCCAACCTTCAATCTAAGGGATTGACGTAAAAGTTCTGACCTTTTTGCCCGGGAAGGAAGAACGCACCAAGTTTCGACAAAAATCGAAAGAACTTCGATCAAAGCTTGCTCGTGGGGTTTTGATAATCAAAGTGATCTTGAATGACTTCCCACACATCCCAGCAAGCAAGGGAACACACAGAAACTCAAGGATACGCAATCTACAAGATCAAACATTCAAGAACGCAAAAGATCAACTTCTTGCAACAAGAACGCATGGATAGACTAGATGATTGAAACATGATTTCAAGAAAGAATCAATCATAAACCTCAGCAAAATATTCGTAAGCAATTAGAAGGAGGGGATGCAAATCCAAATTGCGTAAATGTAAATTGCAAGAAAGTAAATGCGGAATTTAAATTGCGTAATTTAAATGTGTAAAGGAAATGAAACATGAACATAAATGAAGACCATTTCATTTCTAGAAAGAGAGGTTACAAAGCCTCACATTCATGTGGGCAAAGCTCAAAGGAGCATAAAAAACCTCAAAATCTTCAAGAGAAGAAGTCTACCCCTCCACCCCTATTTATACAACTCTTGGGCCACCTACCACCCTTGGATGAGCCTCTAAACCCTAGAGCACTACATCAAGGGCTAGGATTAACTCATTCATCCAGCCATGCAAGGGTTCACCCAAAACCCACAACACAAATGGGTTTTCTTGCACGGTTCTCAAAGCACACTAACTAGACCTGCTAACCTATCAACTAGACTAAGATCCAATGGTCATCATTGATCCACGCAGCGTCTAGCTAGTATCTCATCCGTTCCTTGTCTTCACGGCTTGCCACGACTCCGTCTCCGATCATCTTCTGGCGATCCCCGACCGTTTGGACCTCCGACGCTTCTCGTCTAGTCCGGGTCATCTTTCGCCTCACCATGATCTAGCATCATCGACCTGCAACCATCAAAAACAAGGAAACTCCTCACATAGCAATGCCTACAAAGATGTGCAATAAATTCATCAAAGTCTACTCATTAAAATTCATTTTTACTCGTTCTGGCCGGTGCTACCGCCCTTAGGCCGGTAGCACCGCCCATGGTGGACCGGTGCTACCGCTCCCTGGCCAGTAGCACCGCTCTGCGCAAAACCAGAAAACACCCCTCTCTGGAATTTTCACACAGCTCCTCGGGCCGGTGCTACCGCTCGCCTGGTAGCACCAGGATAGCATGGCCGGTAGCACCGCCCGTCCAAAAATCCCGAAAAATGACCTCTCTGATTTTTCCACACCGCACTTGGGTCCGGTTCTACCGCTCGCCCGGTAGCACCGGGCTACCATGGCCGGTAGCACCACCCAGCCAGAAACCCGAAATACAGCCTCTCTGGAAATATTGCACCGGCCGTTTGGTCCGGTGCAACCGCTCGCCCGGTAACACCGCGCTACTATAGCTGGTAGCACTGGGAAAACAGAGAAGACCTCAAATTGCTTCCATTTTGAAAATCCATTTCAAATCAAACTCAAACAAGAGCAACCCAAACTCAAAATTAGTCAAATACACATCACAAATCTGGGTAGACCTCCACATGGTCCTTCATATTCAAACAATACTAGCTAATGTCTAATTGCTCAATACAACATCATGTTAGCATTCACTCAATATTCACATGAATAAGAACCAAATTAGATGACAACTGATATTTGTGTACATCCAACAATTTGGGGAGGCTCAGATTTGTGCAAACCCAAACTACGGGCGAACCCTAACAAATCACAACCAAAATATCTCTTACCTCCATGGATCCGACCATCCAGGGAAGAAGTGGCGAGCGGGAGCGGTCTGCCGGCGGGGAACTCCGGTGATGAGGCAACGTGGGACCCACGAGGAGGCACGGGATGGAGTACACCAGCGAGGGGGAGTGAGACCGAGAGCGTCGGAGAGAAGGAACAGTGGGGACTGGGGACCAACTGCGGCGTGGAGGGGACCGGCGACGAAGAGCTCTTGGGCCTCCTGGCCACCGGTACTAGCCTCCCGAAGCGGCAGCGGCTGGCTAGGGCATGGAGACCTCTGTGTGGGCGAGAGAGAGGAGAGACAGGCGACGCACACGCACGTGACGGACTAACGGGAGGACTCAGCATTCGGCAAAGGGGGAAATGGGTTATGGTATGGGCCGAATGGCCTAGACCGGATAGTATCCAAATAGTATTTGGATAGCTCTGATTAAAATTTCGGATATATCCGAATTCGGCAGATACTTTCATCTTGTATCCGTTTCCATATTCGGAAAAAACTATCTGAATCCGAATCCGATATCCGAAAAAAAACCTTGGATATCTGATTTTAAGCTTCGAATACTGTCCGAATTTTTTCAGGCGGACGATCGGTCGGGAACTATCCGCTCCGTTTGCACCCCTAATGATGAGTACCTAATGTACACATAACCATGACTAAACCAATCTGCTAAACAATTGTGAATCTAAACCAAGTAATTAAATATAATCAATCCGGGGAGTACATCCCTCCTCACCAGCTTAGGCCTTGTTTGGGGGGTTTTTAAGCCAACTTCAGCTTTCGAAAAGCCAATAAGCCTCTCCAAACTGTTTAGTTTTTAAGAGGTTTTTGGTATAAACTAGAAGTCATATATAACTAGCAAATACCAAAAGCTAAAAGCTGGGCTGGATCTACTTTTGCAGTTTATTGCTGAGGAAAATTAACTATTTGTGAAACGGTCTCTTATAAAAAGCTACGGTTACTTTTCAACCCAGAAAACCAAAAAGCAATTTTTCAGAAAAGCTACAGCTTCTCCAAACAGACCTAGTATTGGTACTACTAAATTGGGGAAATTCGTTGTTTCCTTATGAACTAATCTCTAAAGCCCTCGATCAAGAACATAAACTAGCATGCAAAATCCACCGATCAGATCTAATCACCATAATTGAAACGACCAGCTAGAACTATCTACGAGCTTAATATAAATCAACAATAAGAATATTGCAGAACTAGACGATCAAAAAGTAAAAGTAGAAGATGCAAACAAAAAGTAGATCAATCAACTATAACAAATTAGATACATCAACTTTATGCTACATTGTTATGTCATCAACTTTATGCTACATTGTTATGTCTTACATAAGTTAAAGTAGAATTCATATGAAATTCCTATTGAACAGCTTATTCTAGAGGAATTTTGGAGGAAAACAAACATGAGGTCTAACCCGCGGAATTTTTCCTTTTGTCTCTTGAGAAGGGCAACCTCTCTCTCTCTCCAAATTCTTGTGTTTTTTTTCTTCCGTGAAGCGTCCAAACAACCACTTTAAGCAACTTCCGTATTTTCTTTCCCTACGGGAATTCAGTGGACATGACACCCTAATTACTATGGTTTTACTATTCCTACGTTTTTCAATTCCTACGTTCCAGTGGGTTCTTTCGCAATTGGTTTTAGGGCTTTCGTCACGGTTTTAGGGTGCCAAAAAATATAATAGTTCTAGTAGTCCGACCGGTATAAGAGGCATGTGGCACTCAGCATGCGTGCAACAGAATGTACGGAGCCTAGTTGAGAGATCGAGGGAGATACTATACACGTGTGTGGATTGGCCGAACTAAGACAGTTAATATCCAAAGATAGTGTGTATTGTTCACTGTATAAAAGGACTATATTAGATCCTTTATCACAAACGATTTTTAAAAACTTTCTATTTTAAATCTAATAACAGACGATTTTAGAAACGTGACCGTCAAAGTCATTGGTTTCGGTAAGAACCGTATGTGAAGATGTTATATCACAGACGGTTGTTATGTAAAACCATCTGTGAATTATCACAGACTCACAGACTAGACGGTTGGTGGATAAAACCGTGTGTGAGTCTGCGATAATTCACAGATTGTTTCTGGATAAAACTGTCTGCGATATCTCTACCATAATTACTCCCTTCATCTTCTCCCCCATAATTACCCCCTTCATTTTCTCCCTGTACTCGCCCCTTCGTTTTCTCCCCTGTACTCGCTATAAGTAGCACCTCTCCATGGCCAGTGCCCTTGCTGCCTTAGCTTCTCCTGAGTACTCACCTTACCCTGCCGATTTCGCCCCCACCGCCGCATACCCCACCTACCCCCACCGTCGATCTCCCTCGCTCCGCGCTACCCCCCGCAACAGTACTACCCCTACGAGCCTCCTAGCGGTGGGCTGCCGCCAGCCTCCCGGGCTGACGGGCACTACCGTGAGTCCGTAAGAGAATCCCAAGAAATCTCTCATTTTTACCGTCGCAGTTGCACGCTTTTGATGTAATTCGGATGATCGGGTCGGATTGCTTCACGTAGGTGGAGATGGTGGTGGTGGAACACGACGACGTGGCTATGACACTGGCACGGTACGTGGAAGAGTTTGGCGTACGAGCCTGGTTCTTGGATCTGCATCCTCCCTGTGGTTCCTAATGTGCTTTTTTCTTTTCAGATGATGTACAGATCCAAATTTGCGATAAAATTCTAGGATGTGCTACATACCTGCAAAAGATTACAATCAAATCCATCAATAGTTGCAGTAACCAAAGAAAGACCAGTGCACACACATATATATATATATATTGTATAATTACTTGGGACACCATGGTGCCTGGGCACCATGATCTAAAAAGGATATTTTTCCTATGTATTTTCATGCGATTTTTTTTGAAATTTTTAGGATGATGAGTTTAACCAATTTACTAACTAGTTCAAACAAGTTTGAACTGAAATTCAAACTATAGTTTCCCTTTTTGATGATAGTTTGGTTGTAGGTATGTGCTGCTTTTATATATAAATCAGCAAAACATGTGATCCAAACTCGTTCAAAATTTTTGAATTCGAGTATATTTTTTCAAAGGTATGTGTTTCATTTGAATTGTTATAGATGAGTATATACCCTAAAACTGAAATTTTTGAAAATTATACTCGAACATGGCTTGAATTTGCGCATTTGAAATCATGGTGCCCAGGCACCATGGTGCCCCATTTCGGCTTCCTATATATATATTTATATATTGTTTGAACTGTTAATTGTCTTTTTCTTTTATTATCTCAATTAATTATTGAACATAATATAGGAGAATTATAAAGAGAGAGCAGACTAGTTATTGAACATGGCATGCTTGATATAATATTAAAACAGACAGTTTGTACCATAAGTTTAAAAGAAGATGCCATCGCCTAATTCTTCGTTGCCGAACGGATCTAATGCACCGACCATTAGAAAACTGAGGCACAATCTAAGAGGAGTAAATAAAAGACCTGAAGTCCAACCCTGCATACAAGGCTGTGTAGGATGCTTCTCAATGCAACAATACTTCATGGGAGTTGACGAAGGTAATATAACATTGTAATTACTTTATGCATCCTTGTAACCTAACAGGAAATACTTTAAACAAAAGTTTGCTATAAAAAATAATACGAAAGATCAAAAAGTTATCCTATTTCTGAATGACTGCTCTTGTGCTAGGAAGTTCTGCAAGGAAAAGGCTGCTATTGAAGTACAAGGCTGCCTGAGGAGAGTTACATTAGAGGATTGTGCTACTGATTTCTGCATTGAGTATGTATCCATAAATTAACACTGTGTAGAGATATTTAGGCTGTGATGTAATTTGTTTGTAAATGTTGAAATAGTCAGATCATGGTTAATATATCTAAGTTGATTTATGCTTTGATGTGATCTTCTGGTAAATATTGAAATAGTCAGAGTATGGTTAATATATCTGAGCTGATTTGTGTTGTGATGTGATCTTCTTGTAAATGTTAAAATAGTCAGAAACGGTTAATATATCTGAGTTGGTTTGTGTTTTGATGTAATCTGCTTGTAAATGTTGAAATAGTCAGAGCATGGTTAATATATCTACTTATAATTTGCTTGCTAACATCTGATGAGTCATGAAAATCAAACATCAAGTGCCATCCAAGACAGTTCTATAATAATAGCATTGTCTGTGATGAGTGCCATCAGATATGGTTCTATAATAGAACCATCTCTGATGATAACTCATTACAGACGGTTCTATAATATTAAATTATCAGAGACGGTTTTATTATAGAACCATCTCTGATAATGCCCCTATATAAAGCTCCCTAGGGTTTGACATACTCAAACCCGTGTGCTGTCCTCCTCCCCATGCGCCATCATCCTCCCTGTGCGCTGGCCTCCCCATGGGCCATTGTCCCCGTGGCCCCTACTCCCCATTCGCCATCGTTCCCTTGCATCTCGCCCTCCCCGTGCGCCCTCATCCTCCCTTTACGCTAGCCTCCCCATGGGCTGTCGTCCCCGTGGTGCTTGCCTCCCCGTGTGCCATCATCCCTGTGCACCTCGTCCTCCTCGTGCGCCTGCCTCCCCATGTGCAGTCATCCTCCTGCGTCGTCGTCCTCTCTGTGCGCCAGCCTCCTCGTGCACCGTCCTCCACATTAGCATATCCTTGACCCAATATGTGCCTTACATTTATGTGCTTGATTGATGTGTGCTTGACTAAACTTGATATGTGCCAGTTGTATGCTTGATGATGTATTTTGGGTCGGTACAAGTTGTATTAAACAATTACAACAATAATCTTGGCCTTGAACTAGATGATGAACTTCTGTTAATGCTAGGAAGTATTACATTGTTGTTTCATTGGCTATGAGGTTGATGTTCATATGATTATCATACTCTGTTTTGGTCTGTCCTATTGATATTGTCATACTTTGTTTTGGCTAAACAATACTTCGCACAACTAGTTACTGTTTTGTGGTGAATAATTTGGGTAGGTAAAGAGTTCAATGCCTTATTTTCTTAGATAATTGTCTAATTCAACTAGTGATTATTTTACCCTGGTATAGAGGAGTTAAGAGATTAATTCTCTAGCAATCCTACACCTTGTGGTGAGGAGGCTGAGAATCTCATCTCAAGTAGCCCGGCACCTAAGAGCATATTTATTCACTCTGTCATTCAATTATTCATTAATTGTTAAGAAAACATGATTCATTGCAAGTCGATATTTCAATATCCAAATATGAATGTGTGTATATATCTGTTTGTGTAAATAGCTGAGTACAACAAATAGAAATAGGGCTTAAGGATACGAATGCTCCAGGACGCATGGTGTTTTCTTTTCTGTATTTGTTGCTACACCCGTGCATATACACTACAAGAACACTTAGATACTATTCATAATCTAATAGTGATTATTTAAATAGTGAAATTGACTTTACATACTCTATCATACAATTATTCATTTATGTTAAGTACATAAGATTTAATGTGAAATCGACATAATAATTATGAATTACTTTATCCTTTCGATTATGTCATTTTTGCAAGCTTTGAATTGTGTACATTATATTCCAAATACATCTACATGTTCAACTTCGGTCGTGATTCGTCACATATTTATTTATGTCCCAATGACTGCAAATAGCACACATATGTGTAATGGATCCTACAAACAAGATATATGACATAGAAAAACTGTTGGATGCTAAACAAAAACTTCAGGTAGAGATAGAACAATTGAAGTGAAAGTCTGAGTTAATAGAAAAGATTTATGTCATGAAACAAAAACTGAAAGACATAGATGACAAATCGTAAGATATTGAATCTCTTAACAAGGTACTCATTATTAAGGAGCGCAGGGTGAGTGCAGAGATGGAAGAAGCCAAAGTTGAGCTTATAAAAGTAATATAAAGGTTTCTATTATTTAATTCGATGTGGTTACTGATAATACTAAGACAACCTATTTTGACAACAAAATGATCGCTTTTGTAAGAATTAAGAGATATGACTGAAAAACTAGCAATTATTGGTGTCAAACAAGTTAGAACTGTGCTAGAGCTGTGAAACTTCAGAGAGAACCGAAAAGCCTATGTTGCGGAAGCTATGACATATATGATGGCAAACATAGAAATGCCTAAGGTTTCCTTATCTTGATCTATCAAATAATGTTGTTTCTCAATGTATGCTTGTTGACATTTGTGGTATCATATCTTGCCAATGTATTATCATCTGAAATTATCCTTAATATTTGCTCATCTCGAATCCGATGACTCAATAGTGTCTTGCTTGTTGGAACCAAAAGTTTTTCTTCCCCTCTTGGTAGAACTTCCATGAATAGTACCTATTGTTCGAAATTTTCTTCTCTTTAGATATTTCTGCAACAACATTTACATGGCACAACCAGTGATAGATTTTTTAATTCAATATCTAAATATCCTAGATGCATCAAGGAACATTTTGTCTGGTCGGGATCATCTAAAAGTCTCAACATTTGTAGCAGTTTTATCTACTTTCTTATTCTAATGTTGATGGATTCCATGGGAAAATCCATTTCTTTCCACAGTTCATCCTGAAAGTTGTCATGCTCTGATTTATCGCTTTCACTTCATTCTCATCCCCGAATGAGAATAAAATATGCAGGCTATTCATTCACTCTGGTCTTTTGCAAGAACATGATCATTTTGATGGTTCTCTATTTGATGAAATCTCTTTGAGGGAGAAATTCAGAGTCCAAGGGAAGGAGTTCATCAAATAGAGAACCATCAAAATGATCCTGTTACTGCACAAGACCAGAGTGAATGAAAATAGGTTGTCTATGGTATTCTCATTCGGAATAAGCATGAAGTATACTGGAAGATAAATCAGAGCATGACAACTTTCAGGATGAACTGTGGATGGAATTGGATTTTTCCTTGGAATTTATCAACATTAGAATAAGAAAGTAGATAAAAGTGTTAGAAATATTCATACTTTAAGATGATCCTGGCCAGACAAGATGTGCCTCGAAGTATCTCGGATGTTTATATATTCAATTACAAAATCTATAACGGTTTGTGCCTTTTAAATGTTGTTGCAGAAATATCTAAGAAGAAGGAAATTTCGAACAATATGTATTACTCAAGGAAGTTCTGCCAAGAGTGGTAGAAAAAAAAATTATCCTAGACGGTTCTTAATAAGAACTATCTGTGATAGATAGATATCACAGACGGTTCTACATAATAATAGTCTATGATATACAAATATCACAAACGGTTCTAGATACAAATCGTTTATGTAACATCCCAAAATTTTGGCTTAATTAAGTTTTTATTGCTTAAATGTGCATTTATGATTTTCTGGAATTTATTTGGATTTTTCTGGATTTATTTGAATTAAATTCAAATCAAGTTTATTGCCTTTTATTCAAATCTATTTTAATCTGTGCAAAGTTAAAATAAAGTTTTGCCAAAAATATTTTATTTGAGTCCAGAATGTCTCAAAGTATTTTTGAGAATTTTCTGGGATTTTTCTTGATTATTTATTTGCCTAAAATCAATTAAGTGAATTTCTAGAATTATTTAAATTAATAAAGTTCTAAAAATCTTGAACGATGATGGTAGAAGCCCAATCTTCTGTGCGCTTGAGGCTCGCTTGGTAGCGGCCCGATCCGCCCGTGAACCTCTACGGGAAAACCTAGATCGATGGTCGTTCATGCGCGATCCAACGATCGAGGAAGGCGCGTGTCGCCCTTGTCTTGGCCGTCGGATCGGGACACGCGTCGCATCGTCGTTCTTCGTCTCCGATCACGAACTCGAGTCCGTCACGTAACGACTCGGACATCCCGCCGTGTAGGGCTCGAGCCGAGGCTATAAAGGAGGGTACTCGCGAGGTTCCTCGTGGCGGTAGTGTGTTTTGGTCGGACCCATTTAGCGAGGAGCGTCGTGGTGGCGCAAGGAAGCTCGTCGGAGTTGAAGTCCAGAGCCGCGCGGTTTTGCCTTGGATCATCGCCGATCGGTGGTCTTTCGACGCCTTGGTTCCAGATTCGAGCTCGCCGAGGTGCACCTCGTTGGCTACGCCACTTCTTCACGTCGGGGACAAGCCGAAACGCCGTTGCTGAAGCTTCTTCTTCATCTCCGGTGGATCTTCTCACCGCCGCTTTGCCGTGAGCTTCGGGTGAGTTCGTGGCCGTTGGATCTTGGACCGAGGGCGTCAGATTTCGCCGCGTGGAGTGCATGTCGATAAGCCACGTCGTCGCCAATCGTAAGCCGTCGGATCGGTGATGGAAGGCCCAGATCGCGCCGTTGGCTGAGCCAATCAGATGAGGCCGCGTGGCACGCGGAGCCGGAAGAGACGTGAGCCGAGTCCACCGTGGGCTGGCGCAGGCCGTGGACCCAGTCCATAGACCGAGGCCACGTGGCAGCATCTGGTTCGCTGGATCAAGGGCTGACGTCACGCTGACGTTATGCTTGCGTCATAAAGGTATTTTCAATTGGAAAAATAATCCGATTGGAAATTCTGTGATGATGACATCATCATGAGGTCACGCTGACGTCATAAATCGCTTTTTCAGTTTAAAAGTAAATCTGTTAAATTCGATTTTACGATTTTCGTATTTTGATGTTATTTCAAACTTCAAAAGGCTATATCTTTTGCATCTTAACTCGGATTTGAGTGATTCAAATTTCTAAAAAATTTTAAAATTGAGATCTATTTAATGGTGAATTTTATTTGATTTTTGGAGTTCATTTTCTCTCTGTTTTGGTATTTATTTGCTTTTCTCCTTGATGCAGCGTAGGCGTTGAATTGTGCGGCGCTTGGAGGAAGATCCGACAACTCAAGAGCAAGTTCGAAACCAGATCAGGACCTATTCCAAGGCAAGTTGTGCTTTGATCATGTTGAACCCATGTTTATAAAATTGCTATGTTTGTTTTACCCTATTGCATATATTTCAAATATACAATTGTTTTAAATTGGATTGGGTTTAGCTAATATACCAGATTGACCTACACACTACCTTGTCATTGTATGCCATGATCCATTGTCACCCTAGATTGGTTAAATATAGTTGGTTAATAATTATAATCAACATTGGAGGATTAGTTCGTATTAGTTGCTTAGCCTTGCCACGTCATCACATGTATTGGAATCATTGATAATTAATCTTGATTAATGGAATATGGAACAATGTTATGAACTTGTGTGTCATGTGGGATCACACGATAAGATTGAGTTGTTGTGGCGAGTCATGTCACGCAACGATGTTGAATTGTTGATGGCACGTGGTGCTTGGTAATCAACTGGGTGATAATAATTTGGATTGGGGCAAGTGACAAGGGGCGAGGATGCCAAGGTGGGCCCGATGGGCAGAGGGTATGTGGATGTCTTGCCTTGATCACACTAAGGAGTTAACCTTGCAAGCCTTTGACCTGAGTCTATCGTGCAACCATATGTCTGGTATGGGCCAGCCTAGCTGAGTAATTTGCAATGTCTTGATTTTGGTACTATCATGGTCGGTGTGAGTTCCCGAGTTATGGTGTAATTCACATGGCGCAAGAGGGGGGCCCTGGTTATGGTTTTCAGACCCACCAGTGTTGAAACCTTAGCGGGTAGTATCCGGTTAAGCCAGCGCATTGTAAAGGCTTTGTTATAATCACTCGCCTTGGTGGTGTTTGGTTGTATCACGTGGGTAAAGTGCATAACCTCTGCAGAGTGTGAAACTATTCGGATAGCCGTGCTCGCGGTATTGAGCAATACTCAGGAATTACAGTTAAGGGTTAGCTGAATTAATTGGACAACATGGTTGGGATGGCGGAATGCCATATGGAAGATGAATTTGACTTAGGATTGGAAACTTGGTTTACTTGAGAAATCTTGAATTTATTTACTATTGTTATTTGTTTTACGATCTTTTACAGTCTATTTATTGTATTTGTTCATAAATGCCGCTTATTGCAAAATAACCATGATAGCCTATCCATTGGAATAAGCCTTACATATAGATACATAGAATTGCATTACATGCACAACTTGTTGAGTGCTTAAGTACTCACCCTTGCCAAACAACAATAATCAACAGTTGAAGAATCTACACATGTTGGAAGAAGAAGTCCAGAAGACCACGAGTCATTAGGGTTAGAGCCTTGTCGGTTGTGCGTGGTGAACCGATGAGCTATCTCGTTTTCTACTTTCATTTAATTACTAGTTTATATTTCGGTCTTGCCTGCGTGGCTTAATAATGTAAGTTGGTCATAAGATCATACCTTTAGATATATCAATGAATGAACTATTATTCTATTATCGTTGTGTATGATGTGATATGTACCAATGTTGAGTCGTGTGCACTAGCGTTGATCCCGGACTAGTGCGGTAAACACGGTGGGTTCGAATCGATGGATTCGGGTCCTCACAGAGGTGGTATCGAGCATCTTGATGTAGGTCTTGGCCTAGATAGTGTGGAGGTGTCTGTGTGAGTCCAAAATTATTTTCTAAAAGAAAATCTAAACTTGACTAATAAAACACTCTCGACTCATCTCATTCTCTACTTCTTGCCTTTGCTGAATTTACCCGTTTTACTTGCCGTTTCGGGTGGAGAACTTATTCAAAGTTCTTGTGAAGCGATGCCGTCGTTTCGACCTTTGAGGAGTCGGTGGTGGCTACGCCATGGAGTCGTGGAGAGTTCTTCGACGCTGGAGGCTTCTATCGTCCGCTTTACCGAGGAGGCGGTGGTGGTCACCAATGGTGTACACCGAGGATTTATTTGCAAGCTGATTATCTACGCTCGGGAGAACGAGGAAGCTAGCAGACCAATCAACATCTCCGCTAGAAGATTCTCGTACGAGGTTGCCATTCAGGAGGTCGCTCGAGTTGCTCTTCGCCGTGTCTGCCGCGACTACGCCGACGAGCTTCACGACTCGGTGTTCGACTTCACCCGGATGTTCAAGCATGCCGACGCAAGACGGATCGTGGAGGACGAGTGTGCCATGCGGTACACCTTGCGGAGTTCACCCTTGCCTGTGAGGATCATATGAGAGATACTACTCGGAGCCGAGATCGTATGCGAGGCACTCGAGTAGCAGAGCAGAGCTTGAGGTGACCGTGCTTGACCATCGGGATGATCAGCGAGCTGGGAGAGGCCCTAGAGGCGGTCGAGGACGAGTTGGAGCGCATGACTCGAGGAGTTCGAGGAGCCGCTGGAGAGTCCGAGGAGGATCCAGGAGGCGAGAGTGGGAGCCAGAGGAGAGTGTAGACCTGTTGTCGCAGAGGACCCAGAGTAGGTCATCGGGATAGGTTCGCTCCCATGCCGGCTCACCCACCTGTATGCACCGGGACCTCGACCGGTGGTGGTGGATGAGTGAGTGTCGACCTTGGAGCGTGTTGAGACTCGAGTGTGAGTCGCGTCTTTAAGTTAGTCTTTACCTTTTTAGTTGACGTTAAGGTTTCGTGTTTAGTTTGCTTCTTTGTAATCTTGAGTGTGCGTTATGTGTTGCAAAGCTTGTAGGTTTAAATAAGCGCCATACCAAGAATAATAAAGAATTATTTCAGTTGGGTATAACCTATCTCCCGCTTTAGAAAGTCTTACTTCTTATCTATGCTACATCTACCTTTCCTAACCCAAGAGGCAATCATCGGATGGTGAATACTGAGAAACAACGGTGCTTCAGAAGTGGATGCGCTGAATGACAACCCCAACGACGGAGGCAGCCCTCAACCACCGCCGGTGGACATGCGAGAACTGGGAGCATTTCTTGCAGTATGAGACTCAAGCGATGCAGACTATGATGCAGCAGATGACCAACACAAAGACCAACAACAACCCCGTAGCTCGAACAACCATGGTGGACCCGACCTCACTCAAAGCTATCGATTTTATGAGGACTAGGCCACCAACTTTTCAGGAATGTGAACCCTTTGGAAGCCGATGGCGGCTTAGGATAATTGAGAAGAAGTCGCACATCACTCGGTGTGAGGGCAATGAGAAGGTGCTCTCGCCTCTCATCAACTTGAAGGAACCACAGAATGGTGGGAGAATTATCGTGCCGCTCATGGAGCCCCACAAGAGATCACACGGGAGGAGTTTACTAATGCTTTCGCGATCATGTCCCAAGGGAATGATGGACCTTAAGAAGGAAGAGTTCAGGGCTCTGAAACAAGGAGGCCAACCAGTGGCCGAATACCTGAATAAATTTACTCAATTAGCTCGCTATGCCCCTGAAGACGTAGCGACAGATAAAGCTAGGCAGTCTCGTTTCATGAAGGGACCAATTGGGATCGCAGTGGACCGATCACCCACAATTTTCGAGACTTTTAGGAACTAGTCAATAAGGCTTTGATCCTAGAAGATAAGCGCAAAGAGCTGGGTGAGAACCGTAAGCGCTTAATGACTAATCGGTGGGCGCTCAAACCATCTACGTTTGAGGATGTCACCACAAAGAATTTGCTAGATTCCAACCACCACCGTGAACAAGACATCAACCCCTGCGCCTCGCCCTGCCAATCAGAACTTTCAGACACCAGCACAGGGCAACAATGCACTAGGAGGGAATCAACAGTCTGCAGTGAAAAGATGCTATACATGCAATGAGCCAGGGCACTTTTCTAATAGATGTCCACAGAAGGGAGGCATCACGCCAAGACGTTTCAACTTGGGAACAACACCGCCAAGGCACCAACCTCGGGAGGAAATCGTGCGCCGTGTCAATGCGGAGCAACCCCGCAATCAACGGTCGGCGGAAGGATCAACCACATCACCGCGGATGGAGCTCGGGAGGCTACGGGCGTCGATCTTAAGTAAGTTCGTCAACTCGACCGCCTTTCTGATTTGTTTGATTACGAGCTTCGCATTCGCTCGCTTCTCAAAGTTTTGCAACCAAGAATGGATTTAAAGTGGTGAATCTTAAGTGTGTGCTCTTAGTCCAAGCCCGGGATCTGCGCTTAAATCTAGCCTTGGGTGTTTGGGAGCTAAGTTGCTTATGGATGGGATAGAATTTCTAGCGAATCTTATCTTGATAGATCGCAATCCTAGACGTCATCCTTGGAATGGATTGGATGTCTAAGCATAAGGTCGTTTTGGATTGTGGCGAAGGATCGTAACTTTGGAAGGCCCTAGTGGCAAGAAAGTTGAATTTCAGCGACCGTAGCTCGAGATGGGCGATTAGTGGTCAGCAGTGTGAAAGCCATCGGCATGGAAGATGTGCCAGATGTCGAGGATACCCGGATGTGTTTCGGAAGATCTACCGGATTGCCACCGACCGGGATATCGAGTTTGTCATTGAATTAGCACCGGGGACAAGACCGATATCAAAGAGACCATATCGGATGCCTACCGACGAGTTAGTGGAAATGAAGAAGCGATTGAGGAACCGCAAGAGAAAGGTTTCATTAGACCTAGTTCATCACCATGGGGAGCCCGGTGTTGTTTGTTCGTAAAAGGACGGAAGTCTTAGAATGTGCATCGATTATCGTGCATCAATGAAGTAACGATCAAGAATAAGTATCCGCTGCCCGGGATCGATGACTTATTTGATCGCTTAAGAGGAGCTGGAGTTTCCTCCAAGATAGATCTTCGTTAGGGATACCATCGCTTGAAGATCCGAGCGGAGGATGTGCCTAAGACTGCGTTTTCGCGATATGGACATTATGAGTTCACAACATGTCATTTGGATTGATTTAATGCCCCGCATATTTCATGAACATGATGAATAAGGTTTTCATGGAATATTTGGATAAGTTCGTTGTAGTCTTTATAGACGATATCTTGGTTTACTCGAAGATAGAGGAAGAGCATGCAGAACATCTAAGAATGGTTTTAGAGAGGCTGCGAGAACATCAGCTATATGCTAAGTTTAGCAAGTGTGAATTTTGGAAGGAAAAAGTCGAATTTCTTGGTCATGTAATGACTACCAAAGGAGTGGCAGTCGACCCAAGCAAAGTGGACGCAGTGTTGCATTGGGAGCAACCGAAGTCTGTTACCCAGATTCGTAGTTTTCTGGGAATGGCGGGATATTACCGTCGGTTCATAGAAGAATTCTCGACAATTGCTAAACCCCTGACGCAGTTGTTGAAGAAGGAAAAGAAGTTTGCATGGACGCCAGAGTGCGAGAGAAGCTTTATGGAATTAAAGAAGCGTTTAACGATACCCGTATTAGTGTTACGGATATGCGTAATGGATTTGATATTTATTGCGATGCTTCAAAGCAAGGCTTGGGATGCGTGTTAATGCAAGAAGGCAAAGTCGTTGCTTATGCGTCGAGACGCTTAAGACCGCATGAAGTGAACTACCCAACGATGATTTGGAGTTAGCAAGTAGTGCATGCTTTAAAGATATGGCGCCATTATCTCATAGGAAATAGATGTGAGATATATACGCACCATAAGAGCACAAATACATATTCACTCAAGCGGTCTGAATATGAGACAATAAGATGGCTAGAGCTAATTAAGGATTATAATGTGGGAATTCATTATCATCCCGGGAAAGCCAATGTGGTAGCAGATGCTCTAAGTCGAAAGAGCCATAGCGCAAATACGCTAACAATGGAAGATCAACCAGAACTATGCAAGGAATTTCAGAAACTAAGGTTGGAAGTCGTTCCGCAAGGAATAATAACTGCACTGGAAATAAAGCCAACACTGGAGGATCAGATTAGTGAAGGCCAGAAAGATGACGATAAAATTTCTAAGATCAAGGCTAAAAAGGAAGAAGACCTAGCCGTAGATTTCACTCTGGATGAGCAGGGAACCATGTTTTTCAAAGGCCGAATTTGTGTACCGGATAAAAGGGAACTAAAACAATGATTCTTGAGGAAGCTCACGATTCAAGTACTCGATTCATCCAGGAAGTGCCAAGATGTACCAGGATTTGAAAGAGAGATTTTGGTGGCCTAACATGAAGCGTGAAGTAGCTGAGCATGTTGCTTTATGTGACGTATGTCAGAGGGTAAAAGCGATGCATCAAAGACCCGCTGGTTTGTTGTAGCCATTGAAAATTCCGGAATGGAAGTGGGAGGAAATCGGAATGGACTTTATCACCGGTTTACCTAAAACTCAGAGAGGGTACGATTCCATTTGAGTTATTGTGGATCGTCTAACCAAGGTCGCCCATTTTATCCCGGTGAAGACCACCTACTCCGGAGATCGCTTAGCAGAGTTGTACATGTCAAGGATTGTATGCTTGCATGGAGTGCCCAAGAAGATTGTGTCAGACAGAGGTACCCAATTTACCTCGAGATTTTGGAACAAGTTGCATGAAGCAATGGGGACTCGTCTAAATTTTAGTACAGCATATCACCTGCAGACAGATGGTCAGACGGAAAGAGTAAATCAGATTTTAGAGGATATGTTGAGAGCTTGTGCTTTAGCTTATGCTACATCTTGGGATAAAAGTTTGCCATATGCAGAGTTCAGTTACAATAATAGTTATCAAGCTAGCCTACAGATGTCACCGTTCGAGGCATTGTATGGGCGTGCTTGTCATACTCCATTAAATTGGAACGAGACAGGAGAACGTTTGGTTTTGGGCGGATATTCTCCGAAGCCAAAGTCAAGTCGCAATGATCGAGAGAGGTTGAAGATAGCACACCAAGACGTAAGAGTTACGCAGATAACCGTCGTCGAGATTTGAGTTTTGAACCAGAAGATCATGTGTATCTCAAGGTTACCCCTCTTAAGGGCGTTAAAAGATTTCACGTTAAGGGGAAGCTTGCACCAAGATATGTGGGTCCGTTCAAGATTCTGAGCCGTCGAGGAGAGGTAGCTTATCAGTTAGAATTGCCTCAGTCCTTGGCAGGAGTGCATGATGTATTCCATGTATCGCAGCTTAAGAAGTGTCTCAGAGTGCCAACAGAGCAAACCCCGTTGGATGCAATAGAGCTGCAAGAAGATTTGACTTACAAAGAGCAACCAGTCAGAATTTTGGATGTTATGGAGCACAAGACCAGAAACAAGTCTATTCGCTTTTGCAGAGTTCAGTGGAGCAATCATTCCGAAAGTGAAGCCACTTGGGAGCGAGAAGAAGATTTGAAGTCAGAATTCCCGAACCTATTCTCTAGGTAGCCCTAAATCTCGGGTCGAGATTCTGTTAAGGGGGGAGGTTTGTAACATCCCAAAATTTTGGCTTAATTAAGTTTTTATTGCTTAAATGTGCATTTATGATTTTCTGGAATTTATTTGGATTTCTCTAGATTTATTTGAATTAAATTCAAATCAAGTTTATTGCCTTTTATTCAAATCTATTTAAATCTGTGCAAAGTTAAAATAGAGTTTTGCCAAAAATATTTTATTTGAGTCCAGAATGTCTCAAAGTATTTTTGAGAATTTTCTGGGATTTTTCTTGATTATTTATTTGCCTAAAATCAATTAAGTGAATTTCTAGAATTATTTAAATTAATAAAGTTCTAAAAATCTTCGGAACAATATTGGGCCGAAGCCCAATCTCAGGCGCTTGAGGCTCGCTTGGTGCCGCCCGATCCGCCGTGAACCTCTGCGGGAAAACCCTAGATCGATGGCGTTAGTGCGCGATCCAACGATCGAGGAAGGCGCGCGTGCGCCCTTGTCTTGGCCGTCGGATCGTGGACACGCGCGTCGCATCGCCGTTCTTCGTCTCGATGCGAACTCGGAGTCCGCCGCCGTAACGACTCGAGACTTCCCCGCCGTGTAAGGCTCGAACGCCGAGGCTATAAAAGGAGGGGGTACTCGCCCGAGGTTCCTCGTGAGCAGCCGTGTGTTTTGGTCGGACCCGTTTAGCGAGGAACGTCGTGGTGAGCGCAAGGAAGCTCGTCGGAGTTGAAGTCTGCGGCCGCTGCGGTTTTGCCTTGGATCGTCGCCGAACGGTGGTCTTCGGCGCCTTGGTTCCGATTCGAGCTCGGCGAGGTGCACGCGTTAGCTACGCCACTTCTTCACGCCGGGGACTCGCCAAACGCCGTCGTCGAAGCTTCTTCTTTGTCTCGGTGGATCTTCGCCGCCGCTTTGCCGTGAGCTTGGGTGAGTTCGTGGCGTTGGATCTTGGGCCAGGCGCCGATTTCGCCGTGTGGAGTGCGTGTCGATAAGCCACGTCGTCGCCAAGCGTAAGCCGTCGGATCGGTGATGGAAGGCCCAGATCGCGCCGTTGGCTGAGCCAATCAGATGAGGCCGCGTGGCACGCGGAGCCCGAAGAGACGTGAGCCGAGTCCACCGTGGGTTGGCGTAGGCCGTGGACCCAGTCCATAGACCGAGGCCACGTGGCAGCATTTGGTTCGCTGGATCAAGGGCTGACGTCATGCTGACGTAATGCTTGCGTCATAAAGGTATTTTCAATTGGAAAAATAATCCGATTGGAAATTCTGTGATGATGACGTCATCATGAGGTCACGCTGATGTCATAAATCGCTTTTTCAGTTTAAAAGTAAATATGTTAAATTCGATTTTCTGATTTTCTGTATTTTCAGTATTTATTTCAAACTTCAAAAGGCTATATCTTTTGCATCTTAACTCGGATTTGAGTGATTCAAATTTCTAAAAATTTGTAAAATTGAGATCTATTTAATGGTTAATTTTATTTGATTTTTGGAGTTCATTTGCTCTCTATTTTGGTATTTATTTGCTTTTCTCCTTCGGTACGCGTAGACGTTGAATTGTGCGACGCTTCGGAGGAAGATCCAGCAACTCAAGAGCAAGTTCCAGAACCAGATCAGGACCTATTCCAAGGCAAGTTGTGCTTTGATCATGTTGAACCCATGTTTATAAAATTGCTATGTTTGTTTTACCCTATTGCATATATTTCAAATATACAATTGTTTTAAATTAGATTGGGTTTAGCTAATATACCAGATTGACCTACACCCTACCTTGTCATTGTATGCCATGATCCATTGTCACCCTAGATTGGTTAAATATAGTTGGTTAATAATTATAATCAACATTGGAGGATTAGTTCGTATTAGTTGCTTAGCCTTGCCACGTCATCACATGTATTGGAATCATTGATAATTAATCTTGATTAATGGAATATGGAACAATGTTATGAACTTGTATGTCATGTGGGATCACACGATAAGATTGAGTTGTTGTGGCGAGTCATGTCACTCAACGATGTTGAATTGTTGATGGCACGTGGTGCTTGGTAATCAACTGGGTGATAATAATTTGGATTGGGGCAAGTGACAAGGGGCGAGGATGCCAAGGTGGGCCCGATGGGCAGAGGGTATGTGGATGTCTTGCCTTGATCACACTAAGGACTTAACCTTGCAAGCCTTTGACCTGAGTCTATCGTGCAACCATATGTCTGGTATGGGCCAGCCTAGCTGAGTAATTTGCAATGTCTTGATTTTGTTACTATCATGGTCGGTGTGAGTTCCCGAGTTATGGTGTAATTCACATGGCGCAAGAGGGGGGCCCTTGTTATGGTTTTCAAACCCACCAGTGTTGAAACCTTAGCGGGTAGTATCCGGTTAAGCCAGCGCATTGTAAAGGCTTTGTTATAATCACTCGCCTTGGTGGTGTTTGGTTGTATCACGTGGGTAAAGTGCATAACCTCTGCAGAGTGTGAAACTATTCGGATAGCCGTGCTCGCGTATTGAGCAATGCTCGGGAATTACAGTTAAGGGTTAGCTGAATTAATTGGACAACATGGTTGGGATGGCGGAATGCCATATGGAAGATGAATTTGACTTAGGATTGGAAACTTGGTTTACTTGAGAAATACTGAATTTATTTACTATTGTTATTTGTTTTACAGTCTTTACAGTCTATTTACTGTATTTGTTCATAAATGCTGCTTATTGCAAAATAACCATGATAGCCTATCCATTGGAATAAGCCTTACATATAGATACATAGAATTGCATTCTGTGCACAACTTGTTGAGTGCTTAAGTACTCACCCTTGCCAAACAACAATAATCAACAGTTGAAGAATCTACACCTGTGTTGGAAGAAGAAGTCCAGGAAGACACGAGTCATTAGGGTCCGAGCCTTGTCGGTTGCCTATGGTGAACTGATGAGCTATCTACGTTTTCTACTTTCCGCTGCTTAATTACTAGTTTATATTTCCAGTCTTGCCCTGCGTGGCTTAATAATGTAAGTTGGTCATAAGATCATACCTTTAGATATATCAATGAATGAACTATTATTCTATTATCGTTGTGTATGATGTGATATGTACCAATGTTGAGCTGTGTGCACTAGCGTTGATCCTGGGACTAGTGCGGTAAACACAGTGGGTTCGAATCAGTGGATTCGGGTCCTCACAGTTTATGATAAGTGTTTCACAAACTATTCAGAAACCGTGTGTGATCAGCTGTATTATCACTGACACATAGTTACAGATGTTTCAGAAAATTGTCTGTGATGACGTTTTTGAACCGTCTGTGATAGCCTTTTCTGTAGTAGTGGTTATCTCTTATAGAAGTTGAAGTAGAAGCTCCAAATCCGTAGCCGAAATGTGTTAGTAAACTTAGACTAAACCTCGCCTAACCAACTAGAAAACTAGATTTGGAAACGCTAGAAATCCATCAAATTAGTCTCTGGAACTCGAGACTTGGATACTCTAATCCTAGAGGAGGGATCCCCTTCTATACAAGGTTTCAAATTTTGTTTTCGGTTGACATCTCGGAGGTGACCGGAATCTAAAATTGCATCGAGATCTCGAGATTTTGGACAAAATCCGGATGAAATACAAAAAAAAATTCAAATCCGATTTTTTTAGCACTTAAATTTCCAAGATTTCGCCCGGAATTGCCAAATCTTGGCGAGATTTGCCGAGATTTCGGTGAAATTGAACCGAGTGAAAAATAGTTCAAATTACATTGAAATTTTTAAATTTTTTTCGATGGTACTAACATATCAGTAATGTTCCCATAAAATTTTTATATGATTATCAAGCATGAGAAATTTTTAAAAATTCAGACAATGCTACTGTCCTGATAAAATGCTGACTGACAAATTTGAATCGAATGAAAAATGAAACAAACGTTGTTAGAAAATTTTCAAAAATTTTACATGATTTTGATGCATCATTAATGTTCTCATAGAATTTTCAGATGATGATCAAAGCTTCAGGAATTTTTAAAAATTTAGAGAGTGCTACTGTCTTGATAAAAGCCTTAGCGGCAAAATTCAACCAAATGGAAAATGGTACAAACCACGTTAGAAAATTTTGAATTTTTTTTGAATGGTCCTAATGTATCATAAGTATTTTTGTAAAAGTTTTAGATGATGATCAAGCTTCAAGAATTTTCAAAAATTCTAATAGTGCTATATCTTGATAAAAGCGTGATGATTAATACATAGATTTGCTTGTGCAAACAAAAAAAGGGTTATAATTTTTTAAAATTATAGAGAAGAGTTCTAAGGAAATTATTAAATGATAACAAAAATTTTGGATAATAATCGTACTCCGGTGAATTTATAAAATTCTTACAATGGTACTGTACCATTTGTGTTCCTTGTGTTTTTGTTTCTTGAAAGATAACAAATGAAGTTCAATGCATTCATAGATTTCATTGAGCAAAATAAAATGGATTAAATTTTTTAAAATTTTATAGAAGGGTTATCAGGCAATTATTAAGCTTTCCTAAAAATTTTGGATCATGATCACACTCGAGCAAATTTACAAAATTATGACAATGTTACTATCTTAGTTATGTTCTTTCTGTTTTTGATTTTTTAAAGATAAGAAATGAAGTTTAATTATTTTTAAAAATTTTATGTATGATTCTGAACTACTAAAGATAGTACAATAAATTTTTCAGAGCATGATCAAGCTTGTACAATTTTACAAAAAATCTAAGAACTTTTCTGCCAAAATTATAAAATGTGTCAAAAATTCGGTTTTTCAATAAATTTTCATGGAAGATGACTTTCTCAAGGGTTATTGGGTCAAATCCAGTCAAATTCGGTCAACAAAGTCAAATTCTAGTCAAATTACACAAGATTTCGGTGAGATTTGGTAAAATCTTGTCGAAATTTTTGAGATTATTGTAACATTTTGAATTTTTTTCAATTTGTTTTACCTGACCGGAATTTTGGATCCCGTTCCTGACCGAAATCCGAGATCTCGACTGAGATTTCTGAAATCTTGTCGGTTTTTGGAACCTTGCCTCTATATCTACTCGGGACCCTAGGGTGCCATCCCGCGCAAATCTATGCTTGGGTTGGGCACCAACCCATGCTTGGACACGTCCCAAATCTAGGTATTCCATGTGGTCCGAAGAGCGCAGTGTGTCGGTGATATGTGGGGCTAGTCTAACTGAAGTTGGTTTTACCTTTCAAAATCCATGTAGAGTTCCAAAATGAGTGGAATCCAATTACCAAAAGTCCAAAACTCCCAAATTTATCCAAAAACAATTCCCAAAACTAAATTTGAGTGTTCCCATATTTTTCAATGTGAGTCGATATAAGCGTGAGGAGGCCGTGCCGGAGTCGGTGTCGGCCCAAATTACCTTTGGGATTCCAAATGTTCTATTTCAAGCTCAACTGAGATGGGTAGACTGGGCGCCGGTCCACGTAAGCCTACTAGCCTAGGCCATGTTGTTGTCTCGGTTTCCCATTGGCCTTTAGACCAAACTTGTTAACACCGTACTAAAGGTTATACCGGTTTAACTCTTGGAATAGTATATATTTCGGTACCGATCCATATCGGCGTATCGTTTCGAGTTTAATATAATAATATATATTTATAAGTATACACATGTTTAATTATACGTGAGCCAAAGTTCACTTATAATATTACTTAAAATACATAATAGGAATATCAAATATAACATTTAGTTTAATAGACTATACTATCAATTCCACCGGTATGACTGGTATTGACCGGTGTCAAAACTGATATGGTCGGTATTAGACAAAAATGACAGGTATCGAGACCAGTACAATACATAGGACTACTTTATATTAATTTATGTGCCGAAATAATACATACTAGTCATACCAATCGGTCGGTACATACTGGTATTAATAGCTATGGTTTAGACCATTTTGTGATTGGGACCTGTCAGAAAAGTCATGTACGCACATTTTTGTGACAAATTTAGACTGCCTTCTTGCATGGACTACAGCTGGGCATCGTGGGTTGGCACAACACGAGCACAATGGACTATAGGTTTAGACTATGTCATGTCATCACGTCCCAACCAGCTTGTCGTGTCAACTCGACTCACCTCTGCAAGCTCAGGCATGGTCCATTGACGCACTATGATGGTCCGGGCCCGATCCATTTGAACTATTACGATGAGAGGAAAGGAGCCAGATGCGCATGAGGCCAAGGCAGTGGACACAAATATTGGGAAAAAAATAACTAAATTTTATTCACTCCGCAAAAAGGTCTGTCGGGAGAGTGGTTGATCTCTACTCATGGATTCCATTGTGACCTGCTCAGCGCTTCGGAAGATGAACTAAACACCTTGCATTTTAGCTTCTTCCACACGTTTGAAGGGCTCGAACCACCTTGTGCTTGTTGCATTGTTGAATTAGTTCTTCTTGCTTCACTTCTACTGCCAAACTATTTTATAATATTTGTTGAGCAGTATAAAAGAACTCGTGCCAAAGTTGTGCCGTTCCTGCGTCGTGCCATTTAGCCGTGTAACATGTCGTGTCGGTCCAAACATGACTCTTCAAGGGGTGTCTTGCCATGCCGCTCATTGTGCTCGGCCGTCAGGGCTGACAAAGCTCTGACAATCATACCGATCAAACTCGTGTGCCGTGCCATGAGCTGACACAAAAAGCTCGACCGGATGCCCACGTTTTGCGTGGACAGGTTGTCACGAAACACTACCTTGAAAAAGGCCATCAGTGGCGGTTCATAACTGCCATCAGTGGCGGTTCATAACTGCCATCAGTGGCGGTTCATAACTGCCATCAGTGGCGGTTTTTGAACCGTCACAGATTTAGTGCCACTGATAATCGAGGATTATCAGTGGCGGTTCTAGAACCGCCACGATAACACTATCGTGGCGGTTTTGGCTAGAACGACCATCGATATTCGGTATCGATGGCGCTCGAGCCAAAACCGCCACTAATAATCCAAGTATCGATGGCGGTTTTTGATAGAACCGCCATCGATACTCAAATATCGATGCGGTTCTAGACCAAAACCGCCACCGATAATACGACTATTAGTGGCGGTTTTTGGCTAGAACTGCCACTGATACAACTATCAGTGGCGGCTGTATATAAAACCACCACTGATAGGCCTAGTATCAGTGATAGTTTTTTGATAGAACCGTCACAGATATTACGTCAGTAGCGGTTTTGGGCTAAAACCGCCGCTGATAATCCCACACACGAAAATAAAAAACTGGCATTTGTGGCTAGCCTCAGGCAGCGCTAGCCATGCCTCTTCATTATGTACACAGGCAGTAAGAATACATTGAATTATTGAAATTTGAGTATACATATTAGTACCTATTGCTGTTATAGACTAACCAATATAATCCGAAATAACATGTATTGCTAACTGCTGATCCAAACCATCCAGGAAAGAAAGGAGAAAAAAGAGAGCTACTTACCTCTAGCTGCATAGTGCAAAGTTCATAAATGATATGGATAACACAGAGCAGTGAAGTTTGCAGGAAGAGACACAAATTTCTAGAAATACAAAAAATGAAGCATCTAGGAGATAGTACATGGTAGCGATTAAAGTGATCAAGAATCCAATATCTTGACGAAGAAAGACAGAGGCATGAGCTAAATACGAAAATTCCATACCTCCGTAGCAGCAAGGTTCTTTTTTTGGGAGTTCCTTTACAGAGACCACTTTGACTGACATGGTTTGCCATTGTTTCATACATCATAAACTGAATTGATGGTTTACATACCTAACAATTTACACGGTTCAACCTATGGAACTACATATATAGCCATTAAATTTTGGTTCTGATGTTCTGAAAAATAGACAACCAAGCATGATTACTGTCACAACAAGTCCTTTTCAGAATCCTCCTATGCCTGCCAAGATTGCAATTCTTGCACACAAATTTCATGTAGCAAAGAGGACCTATGCACATGCGTATATGGATTGCCATGTCAAAGATATTGTATTTAAGTAAGTGAACCGATCTAGTCCTCTTTTGTTTATTAAAAACAGACCTATAAAAACACATAATATTTGGTTGTAGCCCACTGATTTGTAATATAAGTATGGCTTATTTGCACATAATATCGCAGACATGATATACATAAACCAACTAACAATTATAAATCTACACTCATGTATAAGATTGAGTTGTCTTATTTGCCTCCAAAAACAATTTTACATATGTAACCAAACGCAATTTTGGAACCACAATACATACATAGCAAACTTTGAAACATGAGGATTGCGAACATCCTGGAAGATCAAAGCATCCAAGTAGCTTACTAAAAATATGAAATAAGAGATCGTTCATCTTATATGCACAACATACCCACACACTAACCTATGCCCTACATGGTATTCCCATACCTATGGTTGTTATATAATTAAGAAGATAACCTATAAGAAGATGCATTTTGACTACTTGTACCATGCTATTCCATTAGCTCCTTCAGTGTGATCTTGGAAATGTAGAAATTTTTCTCTACTCCACAAAGCAAATATATAATATAGAACTAAAAGAGAATGGCAAATACAACTCCATATTCGATTTATTTGGACAGAGAAACAACAAAGCTCTACCTTAGCAACAACTGGGCATAAAGTCAGCGGCGTTTATATGCAATAGGAAAAGGAAGTAACAAACTGAGTAGCTATTGCATTAAACACAAACAAAACATTAGTCTTGACAATAGAATAATCAAACTAACCATTCCTTTCTCTATAACCCTCCCAAATAACGACAGCGAAGATATCTTCATTATTTGACCAACATTGAAGATGTTACCAAACAAATCGGATCCATCATTTGACCAACATACTCATGTATTATCAAGGAATTAGAAAAATCTTGAAGGATAACTATACTGCTCAGGTGGTAACTTGCTAGAATAACATGAATTTAGCATTGTATACTTCAATTGAGCCATGTACGTAAAATTGCTGTGCAAAGTGTCAACCATGCGAGAAGAACAGATTAGTTTGGGCAGCATTTGTTCAACAAAAGCATGCAAAATGAAGTAATATAAAGAATATTGAAGAAATGAGTATGTCACACCTTGTATAAGTTATTGGCGGTAGCAAACCAGGAATTTGCACATCGGATCGTTTCATTTCAGTCAAGGCAAAACTGTAATAGCAAATCAGGAAACATATAATATTGTAAGACAAGACAAACAAAAAACACCTATAATATTGTAAGACAAGACAAACAAAAAACACCAATTTACCTTCTTTGTATACAACACCGAAATCCTAAGATCGGCTAAAAACAGAATACTCCTGACATGTTCACGGTGGCCGCTTGCTACAGCAGTAGTTCCCCTCTAATTGGCCGCTATTTCAGTATTTTGGTGAGATCATTCGCAATTCTAACCAGAAAATAATATATTGAAATAGTATGGCTATATATCTATATAATAGATATACAAGGTGGTCAGTCCATGACCAGCAAAAGGTTCATATAGCTCACGTATATAAATCTTCCTATCTGATTACAGGGAAGTCATAATATCAAGATGTGATGATAACACGATGCTCAAACAGTCATATATAAGACAATATACAAAATATCTATGAGGAGTACGTGCATCCAAAACGCTTGCACAACCACTGACAAAAGAAGTGGCATTGACAAAAGAAGCGGTTCCCATTTGAAAGGAACAAAGAGTTATTTACACTTTGTAATGAAATAGAATTGAAGTACAAAAGCCTAAACTAGTGGAGGTAAACTAGAAGCCTACGGGTCTTCGGAGGTTGAAGACACGTGATTTGAGACAAGAGTATGGATGACTGGATCGTTGTTGTCTTCGTCATAAAACTTGCCATTTTTGTTGATTATTTTCTTCATGATGAAGTAGGCGAGCTGGCCCTGAATGGCTTGGATTTCAGAAGGAAGCAGTCCTAACGTAGACAACTTGAGGCGCTGTAAGTATAAAAAACAAAATTAAGAGAGAGTATAGAAATTGAGTGGTGCGAATCGATGTGTCATGTCAAGATGATGACTCTACGCCATTGTCTTTTATAGTGCATGATAAGATTTCGCGCATGTACTGGCACACGAAGTACCCACATAAATTTGTTCCTTTGGGCTGCTTGTGACACTGCAAAAATCGAATGAACTAAGATGTCGTCGAAGGAGCTATTTACTATGAAATATGATATAAGAGTATTCCTTTCGTGCGTACCGGAAACTTAGTACGGATTGTAAGGGATTTGTGGTATGGGCGGTATCTCGAGCTCTTCTGACAATATCTTTTGAACGCCTCATTCACTAAATGTGTCATCTCTTCAAAGTCTTTTTAGGTTTATCCAAAGGATCCATGATCAGACATCTTGCTCTTTCTCGGATGAATTATTACGAGAATCCAAAGGAAGCTACATACACATGCATGATGCCACCATTAGTCCTTACATCGAGTAAATAACGAAATAAACGAGTAATTTAACTAGCTAGTGAGCAACTTACTTAAAATTGTATGGCAAAAGTATAAACTCCTTGTCTTGTAGTTTACTCAAAACTTTATATACGTACTCCTCGACCTCCTTTGGTGCTCTTTTGATTTCATGTTGGCAAACCGTTCCCGGGTCGAGGAATCCCACTGGCCCCTTGGTTCTTCGTACTTCAATCATCTCGTATCTATATAACGAATTAGTTAGACATGACATTTATCGGTATTACATGAATGTAGGCCAAGATTGATATATTAGACACTTACATTGACCAGTATCTCAAAAAAGATATGTCGAGGGCGTCGTGATAGAACAAGTTGTGCAAGTTATCGAATTCTATTAAGAAGTAGCCATGGCCCTCATGGTGAAAATGTTCCTCACGGAAAATTGCAGTGATCACCTTCGGGAGTACGTCTTGGTTGGATCGATCTAAGTACCATGCATGTAATCGCTTCATCATGGGTGTTAGACTTTAACTTCAAGCGTGACAAAGGGCTTCCCTACCTCGAATTTCAATCTTTGTTGATCATCTTGGTCATCGATCGCGCTTTGCCCTTACTTTTTGTCGCACGACATCATACTCGGTCCCGCCTCGCTTTGATCCGGCCGATACTGGCTTGTCTAATGTGCCAATTTTGGGATCGGGGTTGTAGGTTTGTCCTTTAAAGTACCAGTGTTATAGGTTTCGCTTTGGAGTACTAACAAAGGCCATCTTGATGGGGTCCTCAATGCATTTCTTTTCTACCTCATTTTGCTTCTTCCCATTTCACTCTCGTCTTTGGTGACGGATGCGAGGATTGTATCGCAGAGAGGTCGGCACTGCATGGTCCAAGACGATGTCACGCTTGCGCCATTGGATGAATGAGTGGACGACACTTCCTAGAGTTGTTATCTCATCGCTGGCGTGTTTTTCGATCCGATCTCAAAGAACTATGCAAGTACCGTGTCCACTTGACCTTTGCATAACCCGGCGCTATCGGGTATTGTGCAGACACCCTTCTTGGCACGGATAGACTACCCCAGTAGCACCCTATACAAATATGTTCATCACGCACGTTGAGTCGACGGGTGTGGGGTCCCGTATGTCGCCCACGTGATAATGGTTGTTGTCCGCCGCCAATGGCGTGAACGCGCAATCTGCTGCGACGACTGTAGGATCGAGAAAACGCTGTGGGCCTACGATCGCTCAAGGCTTGTTGTACTTGTCGCTCAACTTGTTCTTCAATGGTGCCTTGTATTTCTCGCAACCCTTTCCTTTATCATTTCCATTTCCTTCTCGGCCGCTCTTCTTTAGCTCTTCCGACTCCTATAAGAGTCTCCGCTCTCAGAATCCACTCTCCATGGAACCTTGACCCGACGCCTCGTGTCCACTGTGGTGCTCTTTGTTTCCTAGGGCCGCTGTTAGCTCGTCTTTCTCCCTGTCTGGGTGAAAAGATCCTTGGGTGGACTGGGCGTGAAACTCATGAACTCTTTGCGTCATTGCTTCGTCTTCACTGCTCTTGAATGATAAGCCCCCAGTAGACAACATATCTGCCCTCGCTAGCACGTAGTGCTTCACTCGATCCGTAGTCCGATCAAGGGACTTGTGCCGACCAATTGACCGCTTCTAATTCCGCCTCCCATTGAGCAATTTTACCGCGTACCCACTCGTGCCAAGTCCGTGGGGATGAGTATTCCTTCTTCGATGCTAATGTGGTCCTCACCGACTTCCTTGCTACTTCCGATTGCTTCATCGCCACAAACTCATCCCAAGATGGCTCCAATCTTGGGTACTCTCCGATGGTGACGGTTTTGCTTCACATAATTTGTGTTCACCGCTTGAAGTTTCTCCACGCCGCATCCATGGTCATCAATGCGTCGCGACGCACAAAATCTTCTGCTCCTTCGGGAATTCAAGGTTTCTTTGAGCTCATCCACGATCCTCTTTGGTGGCTCGGGCACTTTATGCCAATCCGAATAGGTGATTGGCACTTTATCCCTACGATGCACCCGCATGTTGACTGTATTTTTTCTTCTTTGATTTTCTCGGTGCAACAGGGCCCCAGATATCTAAGACCTCTCGAGATGGTGTACCGCCTTCTTCTTAGTTTTCCTCGTCCTCGGCCTTGCAACAGAGCATCATCTGCAACAGCGGTGGAGGCCTCGGCACCTTCGGTGGTTGGGTGGAGGGTAAGGTACCTGCTCGGGCTCTCCTCCACTATAGGCTCGGTTTCGGGCTCCATTGGAACTACAGTTCGACCCGAAACATAATTTTCGTCAATTAATATAGAATTATCTCATGGAATTTCAAAGAAAAGATGTATTGTCCTGTGTGTAATATTGTGTGGTGCTAAGATGAAAATGATTTTGCAAGAGCAAGAGACTTAACTAGATCAGAACAAGTGGAAGAATGCAAATTTTTACTTAGCCAATTAAAAGCTATGTTCATTTTAGTACTGTATGCAGAACTCATCAAGTAATGTATATAACCTCTGTTCATCTCTAATCTGGGAACTAGTAATACATCTTCTGAATAAATGGCAAATTTTATGTAGATGCTTAAAATGTCTTCGTTTGCTCAATTTAAAGTTATATAGCAGTAGATATGTTGTGGTCAATTAACCACTCAAACTTGCGAAAGACAAGTCAAGCAAAATAAATGGAAAGAAATAGCACTAAGGAACAACCAAATGAGGAAAAAATAAGCCACTCGAGGACAGGATGTCTGCATATATGGTTCCCAACATGTGATACATGAATCTTTCAAGTACTGGAAGCAATTCAAAACATGTAGAAAGAGGATAGCACATGAATCCTTCATCACTTTGATAAACTGAGATCCATACAATTACCATTTTGTTTTAGAATTAAGTGAAAGTTTGTGTGCATTCAACGTTAATTCACATTGCTCATAGCACTTCATTGCACATATGAGCACAGGTGCAACCACAGTAATGCTTGATGAATCTTACAAAAGTTACACATACATCAAATGAAAAGTAGAATATACAACTGTAATGTACTAACCCTTGCCGTGAAACTGTGGGTACTCTAAAACTATGAAACACAGTTGAAATCATCAGGAAAGCACTGACACAACAAAACACAGCATGTGATGCACATGGTAAGGCAAAGACTATATATCGGACGCATTCGAGCGGTGGGGTGAGAGGAAAAGAGGCTCTGACCTTGCCGGGGACGGCGTCGGCGAGGGCGCGGGGCGGCGATCGTGGCGGCGTGAAGGCGGCGGCACCGTGGCGTCGGCCGATCGGGCGACGGCGGCCGGACGGCGTCGGGCGCGAGGGCGTCGGCGGGCGGCGAGTGGCGGCGTCGGCCGGGGTGGCGCTAACGGGAGGGCGCGTCGCCGGACGGTCGTCGGCGGCGCGGGGCGCGCCGAGCGCGAGTTTAGGGGTTTAGGGCGCGTCAGAAGGGCGGGAGTTTAGGGGTTTAGGGCGATTCAGAAGCGGCGGTATCTATTTTATTTATAGACGGAGCATATTATCAGTGGCGGTTCTTAAAAATAACCGCCACTGATACATTTATATGTGGCGGTTCTTTATACGAACCGCCACAGATAATTGTATCAGTGGCGGTTCTTTTTATGAACCGCCACTGATACATATATTATGTGTGGCGGTTCTTTATACGAACCGCCACTGATACATATATTATCTGTGATGGTTCTTTATACGAACCGCCACAGATAATGTTATCGATGCGTTCTTTATACGAACCGCCATCGATATATATTATCTCGTGACGTTTCTTTATACGAACCGCCACAGATAATTTTATCAGTGGCGGTTCTTTTGAAGAACCGCCACTGATGTGCCTCTATGCGTTAACCCTGAAATTTGTTTCTGAATCAACAATACGCTTCAATGTATTGTCGAATAGCAGCGCTGAGTTCAGAAGACCTGGTTTTTGGTGCTGCGCAATTGCAGCGTTTTCTGATTTTGTCTATTAGTTATAAAGCAAATACATAAGCAGTTTACAGGAAAGAATCCGGACTCCTTTCACCTGACAGACTCAACAAACTCTCCAAACTTTCAACCGGATAGAACACTATTTTGTCATCCGGCAAAACAATCAAGTACTCTTCATACACTGAAACAATCACCAAAACTAGCAGAGTCCGAAACTGACTCAAAGACCAGAAAAACTAGCACATAGCTACGAAACAAAACCGAAAACAGACTTTAAACTACCATGCACAAGATTATCTTCAACAGTGGTCATCATTAAGGTTGATTACATAGAAGACTTGTGCGGCCTGGTCATCGCCGGCGAACCCGGGAAGGCACTCGCCCTGCCCAGGAGCTGGCTTCGCCTCTGATATTGCCATTACTCGTATATAGCTAATTATTTTCTTTAACAATTTGCCCTTCTTCATGATCGTCGCGATGATAGGTAGCTTCCTGAGTGGTTTCTTCCTCGAGCCTGATGTTGCCATCTACGAAAGGAGACAACTCATCAAACTGGTTGTACTCTTCTTCATCCACGACATTCTCAACTCCGACGATCCTTCTTTTCCCCTGAAGAATTACATGGCGCTTCTTATCTGCCGGGTCAATTACATAGAAGACTTGTGCTACTTGCTTCGCAAGTACGAATGGTTCATCTCTGTATCCGACATGTTCGATGTCCAAAGTAGTGAAGCCGTACTTGTCCACCTTGACACCCTTTGGGAGTTGTACCCAACGGCACCGAAACATTGGGATCTTAAAAATACAGTAGTCGAGCTCCCAAATCTCTTCTATAAACCCATAGAAGCTACTCTTCTTACTGCGTGTGTTGTCATAGGCATCTATGCGGACACCACTATTTTGGTAAGTGCTTTTGCTATCCTGAGATCTCATGTAAAAGGTATATCCATTTATGTCGATACTTGCCATGTCAAGATTGTACCGATGGCCCTTTGCCACCACCTCAACATGACACTCGCTTTCTTTCCCACCATATGCGCTTTGAACCAATGATTGAACAAACGGTTATGCTCTTTTGTTACCCAAACCTCTAATCGTACACGATTTTCCTCTCGTAGCTTATCCTTGTGCATGTCCATATACGAGGACACCTCAACCGATCGTTGCAAGATCGTGAAATGAGCTTTTGAACAATCCATGATCGTAAGAATTTGTTGATTTCCTTCCAATCGCCCCTTTCCAGCTAGCCTACCCTCATAGCGAGATACAGATCACTCCTACGGTTCCACCCCTCCATGTAATCCACGCAAAACTCGATAACCTCCTCGCTTGCATAACCTTCCACAATGTAGCCCTCCGTGAGATCGATTGCGTACATACTTCTTCAGGATACCCATGTACCTTTCGAACGGGTACATCTGATGCAGGAATACGGGGCCACATACATTTATCTCGTTCACAAGGTGAACATTGAGATGAACCATTATATCGAAAAATGATGGAGGGAAATACATCTCTAGTCGGCATAGTGTCTTGACCACATCATTCTCGAGCTCGTAAAGTCCGATGGGATCGATGACCTTCTGTGAAATCGTGTTGAAGAAGAAACACAACCTCATGATTGCCTCTCGGACCTTTTCAGGCAAAATGCCTCTAATTGCAATAGGAAGCATTTGTGTCATCATCGCACGACAATCATGAGACTTCATGCCAGTTAACTTCAAATCTTTCATCGAGACCAGTTTCTTGATGCTTGCGGAGTAACCGGACGGAACTTTCACACCATACAAGCATTTGCAAAGGTCTGTTCTCTCTTTGTTCGAAAGAGTGTAGCAAGCTGGGGGAAAGTAAAGTCGCCCTTTCCCGGTGTCCTGAGGATGTAGCTCAGCTCTGATTTTCATATCTTCCTGGTCCCTTCGTGCCTTCAGTCCGTCCTTAGTTTTGCTAGGAATGTTCAAGAAAAGACCAATCAAGTCATCACATACATTTTTCTCTCGTGCATGACGCGTCTATGCGAGTGTCGAACTTCTAAGTCCTTCCAATAGGGCAAGTTCCAAAATATCGATCTCTTCTTCCATGTGGTCTTCTCAGTACGAGACCTCGATTTATTATTACTATCTCCCTTTCCAAGTATGACATTAATATCTTTAACCATATCATATACCTCTTCCCCACGACGAGGCCTTGGGGCTATACCATCCTCTTTTGTCCCGTCGAATTGTTTTTTCATATTGCGGTAGGGGTGATTCCTGCGAAGGAACCTACGGTGATGCATGTACACGATTTTCCTCGAGTTATTGAGCCACACACTGGCGGTTTCATCCATGCATTAGGGGCATGCTTTGGCCCCTTTTACAGTACGACCGAATAGGTTACCAAGGGCAGGGAAATCATTGATGGTGCAAAACAACAATGCCCGTATGATGAAGTACTCGCTTGTACTCATCCCATACCATACACCTTCGTTCCACAAGATCACAAGATCTTCCACCAATGGTTGTAGGTATACATCAATATCATTGCCAGGTTGTCTCGGCCCTTGGATAAGCAGTGACATCATAATGTACTTTCGTTTCATACACAACCAAGGAGGAAGGTTGTAGATACAGAGAGTCACGAGCCAAGTGCTATGAATACTACTCAAGTTACCGAAAGGATTCATTCCATCCGTACTCAACCCAAACCTTATATTCCTCGGTTCATTCCCGAAGTCCTTCCTAAAGAGCCTATCGATGGTTCTCCACCGAGCGTAATCGGCAGGTGTCTCAGACTTTCCATCCTTTTTACGCTCTTCTGAGTGCCATCGCATCAGTTGAGCATGCTTTTTGTTTCCAAATAAACGCTTCAACCGAGGAATTACTGGTAAATACCACACCACTTTAGAGGGAGCTCCTTTCTTCACCACGGTGCCCTCGCTGTCATGGCCTTTACACTTGTATCACGATGATTTGCACACCGGGCATACATGCATGTCTGTATACTCTTTGCGATAGAGTATACAATCGTTTGGACATGCATGTATTCTTTCTACTTCCAATCCCAATGGACATACAACCTTCTTAGCTAAATAAGTGGTTATCGGCAATACATTTCCATCTGGAAGCATGTCCGCTAAGAGATGTAATAGCGCCGTGAAACTCTTATCGGATCAACCATTGCTTGCCTTCAATTTTAGAAGTGAAAGCACGGTGTGCAACTTTGTGTATTCCTCCTTGCAACCCGGGAACAAAGGTGTGTCCGAGTCGTCCAACAAACCCTTGAATTGGTTAAACTCTCTCTGACTAGTGTAGTTCCCTTCTGCATCGCGCAACATCTGAGTAAGATTATTATCGTCATCAATGTCCAACCTATCCTTATCAAATCCATAACTAATGTCAGCTGCCATAATGCCTTCTCCATCATCCAATATGTTATCACCTTCATGTATGTTTTCCTCTTCACCGTGACTTGTCCAACGTGTATAGCCAAGTACAAAACCTCTTCGAATCAAGTGCAAGTGGATGTGCTCTTTGTCTGAAAACATTTTCTCATTCTTGCAATCAATGCATGGACAATGTATGTACTCCGTCTTCTTGTGCAACTTGTTCTCCTCAGCGGCTCTTAGAAAAGTAGATACCCCGTCGATGTAATCTCGGCTGTAACGGTTCGCATTGCACATCCATCTCCGGTCCATCTAAAATTAATTAACATATAAAAATTGATTAAAAAACTAATCTAAATACTTATCTTGTAAAGAAGTTAGATAATAAATTCATCATATAAAAATGATGAGCACCCACCTACCAAATTAACTAAAATTTCATGTATATTAATATCCACTAATCTTAAATAAATAAATTTAATATATGCAAGATGTATATTATACGTGCACACTAATGGAACCAAATTAATAGTAATTAAAAAACTAATCTAATTACCTATCATCTAAAGGAGCTAGATAATAAATTCATCATCTAAAAATGATGAGCACCCACCTACCAAATTAACTAAAATTTCATGTATATTAATATCCACTAATCTTAATTGAACAAATTTAATATATGCAAGATGTATATTATACGTGCACACTAATGGAACAAAATTAATAGTAATTAAAAAACTAATCTAATTACTTATCATCTAAAGAAGCTTGATAATAAATTCATCATCTACCAAATTAACTTAAAATGCAATTTATATTAAATATATGCTTGATCATAATTCATCATCTTTAAAAGGAACACAACATCATCTAATGAATCTAGCTAGGAAATAAATTCATCAACTACAAAATGGTAGGTAAATAAAAATAAACAAAATCTAAACTTTTCATCTCATCTACATATAAACCTTAATTGAACTAGGTTTAAAAATTAAATTGCAACAAGATTAACACAAATCAAGAAAGGAGAAAAAATAACTCACCAAGAAACAACTAGAGGAAGTACAACACAAGAATTGGAGAAAACGAAATCTGAAAATTAGAAGTTTTGGTTTGCTCTCGGGAGGAAGAAGACCAGCGTTGCTACTGACCACCTACTTATAGGCGGTATTATCAGTGGCGGTTGTTAACTATAACCGCTACTGATTATATTATCAGTGGCGGTTCTATCCTCAGTGACGGTTCTATCCTCCAACCGCCACTGATACTATTGTATTATCAGTGGCGGTTCTATCCTCTAACCGCCAGTGATAATGAATTATCAGTAGCGGTTCGAGGATAGAACCGCCACTGATATTCTTCCCGCCATTTTTAATATAGAACCGCCACTGATAATTATATTTGTGGTGGTTTGAAAAAGCCCGCCACAAATAGACCGCCACCTATTGCAGGTTTTTACGTAGTGAAAGGCTTTCCCCATGGATTAGAGCTTTCATCACGAAAGGCTTTCGGCCTTACCCGATGGCTTTAGGGCTTTCGTCACGGTTTCAGGGCGCCACAAGTCGGGCATAAGAGGGATTTGGCTCTAAACGTGCGTGCCACACGCACCTAGTTGAGAGACCCAGGGAGATACTATATGGATTGCCCGAATTAAGACAGTTAATGTAAAGCTTCAGGTAATTCAAACTCGACCTAATGAATGAATTCCGCTTTATCTGAGACTCTTGCCTCGCCTTTATAAATTATGGAAATTAACCAATCAAACAGTACGTGTAATGCAAGTCTACTTCCATACAAACACAATGGCGTCCAAACCGATCTTTGCCTGGGTCCTCTGCTTCCTCGCCGCCGCGGCAGCCATCGCAGCGCCGGCGTCCGCGGCGGGAGCTGATCCGGCCGCTGTCTCCGGCGATCCGACGTGCGTGCCGACTCTGCAGCGCCTGCTGTCGTGCCTGGACTTCATCGAGCACGGGACGGAGGTGATCCCGCTGGCCTGCTGCGCCCAGGTCAACAGCACGGTGGCCGAGCAGCCGTGCTGCCTCATGCACGTCCTGCACGGCAACGTCGCGAAGCTCATCGGCTCGGAGTTCGACAGCAGCCGCGCCATGGTCAACGTCACCACCAAGTGCCTCGGCGACGCCTCGATCATCATGTCCATCACTCGTTCTTGTGCAGGTTCATACCAAGTGTTTATTTACTGTTGATTTGTGATCGTTCTAGCTTGATCGATCTGTGAAATCGTTCTTGATTATTTTTTTCCTTCAGGCAAGCCGCTACCGCCGCTGACACCTGAATATCCGTTCACTACAGCATTGCCACCATCGTTGTCGTTAGGTCGGTAATTAGTTTCAGTTAATTATACAATAGGTAATTTAATTTCGACCATTAGTGCAGATCGACTAAAAATTTGCGCTGTTTTTATTATTATTTTGTGTTAGAATGATTGCTCTCAAGATAATTTGACACGTACGATGAACTGCTGATTTCTCATGCATGCTAACTCAATTGCTTTATCCTTTTTAATTCTGTGCAGGAGCAACAAGACTGGAAGGCTCGTCTTACACCGTATTGTTCCTTGCACTTCTTGCGAGCATCGTCTATGGAGCTACAGCAATGCTGCAGATTTAGCGCTCGATCGATCGGAAAACTTACAATGAACTGATTGATCTTGATACATGTAAAGTTTCAGCAGAATGTAGACTCTTTTTTTTTCTTTTTCTTTGGTGGAAAAATATGTAAAACTTGTCTTTTAACATTCTTCAAATAGAGTTGACAATGTATAATACGATACGATATTTATTACATAATTCGTAACATATGTGCGCATCACGCCCTAGTTGTCGTAGGCGGCGGCGACGGCAAGAGGGAGAGCGCCAAGCCGACCAAATCGTCGAGGCCGCGGTCCGCGGCGTCTAGCAGCGAGCCCTGGCCGGCGGCCGCGAGCGCGCCGTCGCAGCGCGCGGCCGTGCCCGTCACCTCCGTGAGCAGCGTCTGCGCCTCCCGCAGGTCCGCTGCCCCGCCGCGAGCGGCGCCCTCGCGGCGCGCCCGAGTCGGCGAACGGCGGCGCCGTACTCTGCGGCGCAGGTGGCCAGGCCGTCCGCCGCGCGGGCACCGTCTCGGCGCTCTGCAGCCTGGCGATCTTCGCGCCCGTGGCCTTGGCGGCCGCCCTGGCCATCCTGGCCGCGATGGCGGCGAGGCCGCCCTCGTCCGCCGTGGCGCTCGCCTTGTCGGCCTGCAGCGTCTTCAAGCAGTAGTCGTAGCTGGCCCGGTCGCCGGCGGCGAAGTAGTCGCACTGGTCCTCTAAGGTAGATGCCATGCACGCGTGCGGGACGAGCAGGAGGAAGAGGACAGAGGAGAGAGCTTGGAGAGAGGCCATGGTGGAATTCTTACTTCCGTGGTTTATGCAATGCAATTACTTCGATTCTCCGTTTAGTTAGTGTTCATCGATCAAGCTATATATAAAAGTGAGTTAATTTGGAACGGTAGAAGTGAGTTTTGATTTTACGTGTGCAACGTACGTACGATTAATTAGCTGAAACAGATCACGATGTGTTTATCTATACCTCTTTATAATGCACCTAAACAATTTTTTCTACGTCCACCCTAAATAATGCACCTCATTAGAGATAGCCCAATGTTCGTGCACCCAGCAAAACGTTTCCAGAAACTTGCATTCATCAAAATGAACGTCTCAGATCTTTCCTCAATTTTACTCACCCACATCCGATGGCCATTATTTAGTGTGTCTAATCATCCCTGTGGTCCATAACAGACCTCCCCCACCTACATATTTGGAACGAGAGCGAATCAAACAAGGAAATAAATAGGGAGGATCAGCATGCAAGGAAACAAGACTTGAATTTTTTACTAGTCAAAATTGTACGTATTACATATTTGGAAGGAGGGTGAATCAAACAAGGAAATAAACAGGGAGGATCCACATGGAAGGAAACAAGACTTGAATTTTTTATTGTCCTGGTATTGTGATCGTATTTTTTTCCGAATATGACCTTTCTCGAGACTTTTTTACGGATCTAGCCCCATAGAGCCTAATTTCAGCGCACGGAGATAGCTGAATTTTTGTTTTTATTTTTTATCTAAGGAACCAACGGTCAGTGAGTGCTGCTTATATTTTTTCAATTTTTCTCATGGAACCGGTAGCGGAAAGCAATTATTTAATTTTTATCTTTTTTCCTTGCGGATCCAGCGGTCGGCGAGCGCAGTTTATTTTTCCGTATTTTTCCGAAATCATCCCTATGGTCCACAACAGACCTTCCCTCACCTCCAGCATCAACAAGGAAAAAGAAACAAACGTCTTGGAAACAAGGAAAAGGAAACAAACGTCCTCGAAAAGGAAAGGACCATACATTACGTGCTGGGAAAAGGAAACCGGGAGATGGGGCAGCGCGGCCAGGAGAACGCAGGTCTGCAATGGTTCCACGGTCGCCATCGGTGGCTTTGCTGACGCGACGAGGTTGTTGGTCAGCGACCTCGCGGCCGTCGTGCCTCGGCAAATTTATAATTTAAATTTTTTTGAAAATAATTTTATTAATTACAAAATAATCGAAAGTTTTTTTTGAGAATTTTTCTAAATTTTTTTAACCTAATGTGCTATCTTTTCAAAAATCCTTTTATATTTTAAAAAAATGAAGTCAACTCACCTTTAGCTTCTTCTAGTGCAGCAGCCTGCACTGCAGAAGCTTCTTCTCTTCCCTCCCTCCATTAAAGCAAGAAAGAAGCTCCAAAGCTCCATCAATACCGCACCAAATCTCCTCTTTCCATCTATGGTGTTAATTCCCCAAATTTCGTGCTCTATTGCCAAAATTTCCTCTCAATCTGATTTGATCCCAAATTATGGTTTCCATAAATATGCTTGTTTCGGGCTATAAAAGTCGTGAGCTCTCCTCCACCCATCGCATTGCGTAAATCCCCAAGTGCTCCCTCTTGTAAAGATCGCCGGATTTTGGAGGTAACCGAAGCCATCACCGTCACCTTTCCCGGCGAAATTCACAGCAACCGTGACTCCTCCCCCGCAGGCTCGCCGCACCAGTGCCGACCCACTACGATCGGCGGCCACCCCTGGCCTTCCCTCCCCCTTGCGCTGGCCAAGCCCAGAGAGCACGCTGTGCTCTCTGTGGAAGCTGCAAAAAAAATAATCTAAAATCAGAAAATTCTTTTTTCTTTCTCTTTGTTCATTTAAAATATTTTGGGAGCCCATTTTCGCCCATTCGATCTCCATTTAGTTCCATTTTTCTTTCTAAATTCATTTAAAATTCTAAATTTCTCTTTTATTATTAAGTGTTGTATTCATACTTATCTTCTCATTTAATTAATAAGCGGGTGTACTGCCGTCGTAGCGTTAGCACAGGCACTGTACTAGTGTTTATAATTATAGTTGAAAACGTTCTCATTTGTTATTCATTTTTTAGGAGGGTAGGGCAATCGTCTCCAGAATTCAATCTTAAGGGTTCTAGGTCACAAATTCAAATCTGAAAAATTATAGTGGAATTATATACAAATAAACCACCCAACCATTATTTGTTGGATTTGAATTATGCTCATCATCAAGAGACAATGTACCACACCGTATGTTATGGTGGTTGGTATTAATTAGTTGGTCATTTGATGATGAAAAGTTTTTTTTCTTTTGCAATATCAGCCCAAGAGCGGTAACTAAACTTTATCTATATTTCAATTAAGAAAATAGTAGGCGATTTTAATTACACGGTGTGTTTCCGCAAATGTCTTAAAGTGAAGTGTCTAAGAGTCAATTTTGCCCGTAAAAAACACTGTTTATTCACGCTGTCTACTATTAATGTCGTTAGGCCATATGCAACTTTCTTTGTGTAGTTTCGTTAACCATATCTCACTACTACAGAGAAGACTATTACAGACGGTTTTTTGAATCGTCTGTAAGCATATGTTAGTGATAATATGACACATATCACAGATGGTTTTCGAACCGACTGTAAAAACACTTATCACAGACAGTTTTTATCTAGAACTGTCGGTGATATGTTTTAGCCACAGACTGTTTGTATATAGAACCGTCTATGATATGTGTTGATCATAAATGGTTTTTATTCTGTAGTAAGTTTTTTTCGTAACTCTCTTGGCAGAACTTCAGTAATTAGTATCTGATGTTCGAAATTTTATTCTCCTTATATATTTCTACAACGATATTTACAAAGCACAACCAGTTATAGATTTTACAATTGAATATCAAAACATCCTAGATGCATCGAGACAACAGCTTGTCTGATGAGGATGATCTTAAAGTATGAATATTTGTAACACTTTTATCCCTTTCTTATTCTAATGTTGATGGATTCTACGACAAAATCCAATTCCATCCACAGTTCTCCCTAAAAGTTGTCATGCTCTGATTTATGTTTCACTTAATCATCATCCTGGAATGAGAATGCTATAGGCAGCCTATTTTCACTCTGATCTTGTGCAGAAGCAGGACCAAAGTGATCATGTTCCTACACAAGACCAGAGTGAAAATAGGTTGCCTACGGTATTCTCATTTGGGGATGAGGATGAAGTGGAAGTGATAAATCAGAGCATGACAACTTTCAGGATAAACTGTGGATAGAATTAGATTTTGCCTTGGAATCCATCAACATTAGAATAAGAAAGGTGATAAAAGTGCTACAAATGTTCATATTTTAAGACCATCCTCATCAGACAAGCTGTTGCCTCAATGCTTCTAGGATGTTTTGATATCCAATTACAAAATCTATAACTAGTTGTGTCTTATAAATGTCATTGCAGAAATATCTAAAGAGAAGAAAATTTCGAACAATAGATACTAATCATGAAAATTCTACCAAGAGAGGTAGAAAAACTTTTGGTTCCAACAAGCAAAATCGACATTATTCAGTAATTGGATTAATTCAAGATGAGCAAATAGTAAGGATAATTTCAGTAATCAATACATTGACAAAATATGACACCACAAATATCAAAAGCATACATTGAGAAACAATATTAATTATTTGATATATCAAGACAAGGCCACCTTAGGGCTTTTCCATGTCTGCCATCATCTGTGCCACAGCTTCCGCAATAGAAGCTTTTCGGTTTTCCTTGAAGTTCCACAGCTCTGATACAATGCCTATTTGTTTGACACCAATAACTGGTTGACTTCCAATCATATCTCTCCCTACAAAAGTGGTCATATTGTTGTGAAAAGGATATCTTGGTAACTCGCTGTTATTTTTTCAGATTAAAAACGATGTTATAAAGTTGACCGCTTATAAGGTATGATGTGACTCTCTTTATGTTAAAGAAGATGATGACTAAAACATGTTTTAGCCATAGCAATGGTTTGTGTGAGCGATTAGATTAGCTAGACCTCTTGTAGAAAGTTGCTACCTTCTCTTGTTCGCTCCATGGATATGATGCTCACATGACTATTAGCTGACATATTTCACATACAAGCAATTAACTAGCATCCTAATTAGTTGCATAAATGTCATGGCTACTTGCAACTAAGTTGTTTTTGCTTTCTTTAGAGTTTTGTTGGAAACTAAAGTATTGAACTTTCCACAGTAATGCTTTGTAATCTTCTGGGACTGCACCATGATAAGTGTCTCATAATTCATGGAATAAAAATAGTTATATAAAGGGCATATATATTGTTTTGTCTATTATAGACATATGTGCAATTCCATCATTCTATCCACTTAAGTGACTATTTCTGGTGGTTTGATGGTTCATCCAATAGAGTGAGTACCAATGAGGTATCAGTGCATGGAACTTTGATATTGAGGATCTAAAGGCTCAAGCATCACTTATAAAACACTAGCTTTTATAATTTCTAAGCTATGCTACATTGCTACCTTACTCATACATTCTTGAGATGAAAGCGATTGTAATTTAACCTTACAAGCTACCAAACTACGCATCTACCATTCACATGAAACTGTACATCTACCATTCATATGAAAAGCAACATGCTCTATCATTCACATGAAAATGCGGAGGAGGATACCGGTGCGGGGGAGGAGACCAACACGGGAGGAAGACCGGCGGCCCGGGGGAGGAGATCGGCATGAGTGAGGAGGCCAGAGGTGCGGGGAAGGAGGCGTTGGGGAGGAGGCCAGCGGCGTGGGGAAGGAGACCGGCGCTGGGAAAGAGACCAGTGCAGAGGAGGAGGACGAAGGCATAGGGGAGGAGATCAGCGCAGGGGAGAAGGCCGGCGGCTTGGGAAAGGAGACCGGCATGGGGAAGTAGGCGCTAGGGTTTGGAGAGGCGAAACACGCAGGGTATCTGAAAGACCATGTGGAGGTCTACCCACATTTGTGATGAGTATTTGACTGAATTTGAGCTCTGTCTGTTTTTTCTGGCGCTACTGGCCAAGGTAGCATGGTGCTACCGGCCGAGCGGTAGCACCGAACCCCAGAGCGATGTTGAAAAACTCGAGAGGATATTTTTTAGGGTATCAGGTGAGCCGGTGCTACCGGTCATGTCAGCCCGGTGCTATCGGCCGAGTGGTAGCACCGGTCCAAATGGCCAGTGTGAAATTTCCAGTGAGTGGTTTTTCTCTAGTGTGGCTATAGGGCAGTGCTACCGACCTGGGGGTAGTAGCACCAGCCTTCATGAGCGTAAATGATCCAAAATTTGTGATTTTAAGAGTTTTATTGCATATCTTTTGGACATTGCTATGTGATGGGTTTTCCTTACTTTTGATGGTTGCAAGACGTCGGGTTTTGATCATGGTGAGGCGGAGGATGACCGGGACAAGACGAGGAGCGTCGAAGGTCTAGATAGTCGAGGATCGTCGGAAGATGATCTGAGACGGAGTTGGTGCAAGCCTAGAAGACAAGGAAAGGAAAAGATGCTAGCTATACGCTACGTGGATCAAGGAGGGCTGTCGAATCACGGTCTAGTTGATAGGATAGCGGGTCTAGGTAGTGTTCTTTGAAAATCGTGCAAGAAAACCCAGTTTGTTTGATGAGTTCAGGGTTAGCCCTTGCATGGCTATGTGAGTGGGTCAATTCTAGCCCTTGATGGAGTGCCCTAGGGTTGAGGGACTCATCCAAGGGTGGTAGGTGGCCCAAGAGTAGTATAAATAAAGAGGGAGGGGTGACCTTCCTCTTTTTGAGGGTTTTAGAGGTTTTGTGCTCCTTTGAGCTTTGTCCACTTTGTTGTGAGGCTTTGTAAACCTCCCTTCCAGAAATGCAAATTATTTTCTCTTATGCTTGAATTTACTTTACGCATTTAAATTCAACATTTAAATTCCGCACTTAAATTCTTGCAATTTACATTCATGTATTTTGGATTTGCCTCCTCTCCTTCTAAATACTTTTGCTTCTTGTGCCGAGGATGTTGATTGATGGATGAATCTTCTTCATATCAAGTCCCAATCATCTACACAATCCATGCATCTTTCTTGTAAGAAACTGGTCTCGTGTTCTTGAGTGAAACATTCTTCGAGATCGCGTTTGTGGGGTTTTGAACTTAGGTTCTTGCTTGCTGTGATGTGTGGGAGGTTATCCAAGATCATCTTGATCATCAAAACCCCACGAGCAAGTCCAAGATCGAGTTCTTGAGTTTTTTCTCTAACTTGGTGTGATCTTCCTTTAAGGGTAAAAAGGTCAGAACTTTGACGCCAATCCTTGCGATTGAAGGTTGGAATAAGTTCTTGACATCGTCAGGATCACATCTTCCAAGTTTCATGAGTTTTTGACCAGCAAATCAAATGATTCATCGAAATTTGCTTTTGGAGTTCGTGCTGGTTCTTCAGTTGTTCTTGAGCCCGGTGTTACTGCTCTTGGTGTGGTACTACTGACCTCTGGTACTACCGGCCTCCCAGCGGTAGCACCAACCATACAAAACAGCTAGTTCATTTCATTTGCTTTCTTTGAGTGTTTTTCTTTGAGCGCTTCTTTGGATTATTTTGTGTGGGGAAAATTTTTATTTGAGATCATTCACCCCCCTCTGATCGCCATCTCGGTCCTTCAATTGGTATCAGAGCTGGTTTTGCTCTTTCATAGATCTTGATCAGTCTTAAGAGCCATAGCGATGGACAAATATTCTGAAAGACCGATACGGCGATCAGAGGGGGGGTGAATGATCCCAATTTAAAATATGTTCTCTAAGGAGGATCACAAATGCAGATTTTCACCCAAAGAAACCAAGCCAAAATCCTTAGATATCAAATGGAAGCGAAAGAGTCAATTTTGACAAAAATCAGCCTGAGGCCGGTGCTACCGCACTCTAGGGCCGGTACTACCAGGTTACTTAGCACAGTAAAATCAGGTATATGAACAGCGTTTTCAACACGGGTTCAAATAGGAAAATTGATGTATCTTTTGATCCGTTGATCCAAACTCAACCAAACTTGGTAGATAAGGTCCTTGGGATGTCAGGAACTTATTCCAACCTTCAATCACAAGGATTAATGTCAAAGTTCTGACCATTATGCTCGGGAACGAAGAACATACCAAGTTTTAATAAAAACCGAAAGAACTTCGATCGAGGCTTGCTCGTGGGTTTTTGAGGATCAAGATGATCTTGAATGACTCCCCACACGTCCCAGCAAGCAGAAGATCACGAAGAAACTCAAGACAACGCAATCTACAAGATCAAGCACTCAAGAACGCAAAGAACAACTTCTTGCAAGAAGAACGCATAGATTTCTTAGATGATTGAGAACATAAATTCAGAAGAAGAATCATTCATCAAACATCAACCTCAATAAAGATTCGTAAGTATGTAGAAGAAGAGGAGGCAAATCAAAATTATGTAAATGTAAATTGCAAGAAAGTAAATACGGAATTTAAATTGCGTAATTTAAATGCGTAAAGGAAATGAAACATGAACATAAATGACGAACATTTTATTTCTAGAAGGAGAGGTTACAAAGCCTCACATTTCTTGTGGGCAAAGCTCAAAGGAGCATCAAAAACCTCAAAACCTTCAAGGGGGGAAGGCTACCCCTCCGTCCCTATTTATACAACTCTTGGGCCACCTACCACCCTTGGATGAGCCTCTAAACCCTAGAGCATCCATCAAGGGCTAGGATTTACCCACCCAACCAGCCTTGCAATGGCTAACCCAAAACCCACCACACACATGGGTTTTCTTGCACGATTCTCAAAGCACACTAACTAGACCCGCTAACCTATCAACTAGACCAAGATCCAATGGTCCTCATTGATCCACGCAGCGTCTAGCTAGCATCTCATCCGTTCCTTGTCTTCACGGCTTGCCACGACTCCGTCTCCGATCATCTTCCGGTGATCACTGACAATTTGGACATCCGACACAGGTGATCGTCCGTAACAAAGCCTTTCAGGAGCCTCTACCTTAACCAAAGAACCTCTCCGGTATTGCCTTCACTATCACTTCCCTCACACAGAGCCGAGGTATAGGACAGGTCAATCACCGTTGGATGGGCACCAATCCGTAGCACAGGTACGCTCCCCCGTACAGATACACCCCTATGTACTGTCACCCTGAGGTATCAGAGGAAAGATAAAAGAACCCTAATCAACTAGGTCCATCCCATACCAGACATGTGGTTGTACGGGTGACTCAGATCAAAGGCTTGCAAGGTGAAGTCCTTAACTGACCAAGGCAAGACTTCCAACACTCAACAGTGGCACACAGACTCACATCACTCATCAACCCATTGCCACACAGGCCCACCTAGCACACAGCCTCTTGACACTTGCCCCAGTCTAAATCATTTCCCACCCAGTTGATTATTGTGCAACACATGCCAGCAATAACTCAACATCGGTACAGAACCACACAGGTCTCTATACCTCAATCTCATCATGTGGCATCATCACACCACTTTCAAAACACATTCAATATTTCTTTAATCAATATTGTAGCATTTTCCCGAAAGATCATTCATGATTCGTTGCAAGGCTAAGCATCTACTCACGGTCTAGCCTCCCGTGTTGGCACAATATTAACATCCAACTAATACAATCAAACCTAGGGTGACAAAGATTTCAGGGCATACAGATAATACTTTCATGGTGACAATAACAATATGGGTTGATTAGCTACATTACCCAATTTAATTTAAATTCACTTTAAATAAATTAGCATGCATAATTTCAAAGCATAAATTACATTTTAAAATATGGGATCAAAATGATCAAAGCATCACTTGCCTTCAAAGAGTTGCTGGTCGTGTTCCGAAGCTTGGTCTTGAGCGACGAACTCTTCCTCGAAACCTTCCAGCAAATTTGCGTCTACCCGTTCAAACAATATATGCAATAAATAACTAATACAGAAGACTAAATGACCTCAAAAATTCAAATAAAATCCACCATTAAAGAGATCACAATTTTATGAATTTTTATAAATTTGAATCACCCAAATTCGAGTTAAAATGCAAACGTTATAGCCATTTGAAGTTTGAATAAAATCTGAAAATACAGAAATTAGAAAATCCGATTTTTTTCTGAATTATTTTTCTACTGAAAAATCGCATTTATGACGTCAGCATTGCATCATGATGACGTCAGCACAGAAATGAATTTTGGCTGAAATATTTTTCTAGAGAAATGACGTCAGCATGACGTCATCTGACACGTGGCATGCTTTGGGGCTGCCACGTCGCTCAGGTCTATGGACTTGGTCCACGGCTCGGGTTGGTCCACTGTGAACCGACGGCTCTGAGTCTATGCACCAGATGACGCAAGCACGACCAATCCCCTTGCGACACGCGGCGCTAAACTAATAACCGAAACTCGATTCAATCTCGTCCATCCGATTTAAAACGAACGGCCGAGATTGATGCGACTTTTCGACTCAGATCTACCCCGGAGCCAACACGTGGCTTCACCGTGACCCTTGGATCCCGATCAAACGGCTACGATTAATTGGGCGACGTTGACAAAAACGACGGCGCTGACTTCTCGGTTTCCACGCGACACGCTTCAACACAAGACTGGCTCGATGCGTGGCGCAATCTCGTCCGCTCGGTTCAAAGTGAACGGCTGAGATTCACGCACAACGCAGCTAATGCCCGACACGTGGACGCATCTTTATCACTCATCTTCGATCGAACGGCTACGACCCAACCACGCAGCAACATTAGATCTTATACCACATAGATTTGATCCGACGGTGCACGTTATCCGAGCTGATTACTGTGCAACCTAGCGATGTGGCGCCATCCGAGACGTCCATCAGAAATCTAACGGTTCAGGTCTAACTAAAATGCAACCCTAGAACCAATCCAAGCCATGCATCCTAGATCCGACGGCTATGATCAGCTCTAGGCAAAAGAGATGGGCCGAGACGTGGACGAACCGAGATCGTGCGATGAAGATCGGACGGACGACGAAGCTCGGCGAAGGCGAAGAAGGCGCAGAAGGCAGAAACGGCCGGAGCTAAGGAAGACGACCATGGCAACGGCGTTGCGGGGCTTCACCGGCGACACGAAGTGGCGCGGCTGGAGCGTCTCGGCACGAGCGACTCGGCGGTGACCTCAGGCACGGCGAAGAGTGACCGACGGCGGCGCTACAGACGGCGGAGGGTCTCGGAACTTCGGCAACCTCATGCGGCTGCTACGGCGAGTCTCAGGAAGAGAGAAATGGCGCAAAAGAAGCGGAAGAAGATGCTCTACACGGCGCGCCAGGTAATGAAGAGGAAGCATTAACTCACCGGCGGTAATGGCGCGCAAAAACTCCGGCCGTAACGCACGACAGCGGCGTTATCGAAAACGGTCGAAGGGCGACGTGGCGAAATCCCGCACGTCCGCGTGGATTGGATTGGATGACCCGCATCGCGAGGCGACGTGGCACACTCGCAAGCGTTCGATCAATATCGAACAGCTCGGGCTGGGGCGGTGCTAGGGTTTCGGCGGGGCGGGCTGCGCGGGCTGGCGACACGGCTCGGCCGGAGCATAGTGCTGGGCCGAACCGAAGTTTTCGGCCCAAACACTATTCCGCGGATTTTAATTCCTTTTCAAATAAAAATAATTCGAGAAAATAGTTTTGGCCATAGAAAATAGTAAAAATATCAGAAAAATTCCAGAAAAATTCTGAAAAATACTTTGAGACATTTGGTACTCAAATAAAATATTTTCAATAAAACTTTGTATAAATTTTTTCATGAAGTTAATGAAATTCAAGAATGGTCAAAATGAATAAATCCAATTAAATTCTTATAAATTCTCAGAAATTCTCAAAAATAAAAAATACTTCAAAATTTTAAATGAGAGTAAATTTCAGGGTGTTACAATTTTCGCGGGTTCTGAGTGCTAGCGGCACTATCAGCCTCTGGGGAGTGGTAGTGCCGGCAAAAGCGACACTACTGGCCCCAGGGAGCTGTAGTGCCAGTCTTCAAGCAAATTTTTGGGATTTTCACCTTCTGTCATATTAGGAAGCCCTGGGCAGTTTCACCTTCTGTCATATTAGGAAGCCCTGGGCAGTGATGTACGACTCCATCCGGGACTTCCAAAATGGAAAATCAATTATAGAGAAAATGGGAGACTTGGTGGAATATGAAGGACCATGTGGAGGTCTACCCAGATTTGTGATGAGTATTTGACTAAATATGAGCTTGGTTTACTCTTGTTTGAGTTTGATTTGAAATGGATTTTCAAATGGAAGCAATTTGAGGTCTTCTCTGTTTTTTTGGTGCTACCGGCCATGGTAGCCCGGTGCTACCAGGCGAGCGGTAGCACCGGACCCGAGTGCGGTGTGGAAAATCAAGAGAGGGCATTTTTTGGGGTTTTTGTCAGGCGGTGCTACCGGCCATGCAAGCCCGGTGCTACTGGGCGAGCGGTAGCACCGGCCCGAGGAGCGGTGTGAAAATTCCAGAGAGGGGTGATTTCTGGTTTTGCACTGTGCGGTGCTACCGGCCTGAGAGCGGTAGCACCGGTCCACCATGGGTGGTGCTACCGGCCTGAGGGCGGTAGCACCGACAGAACGAGTAAAAATGAATTTTAATGAGTGGACTTTGATGAATTTATTGCACATCTTTGTGGGCAATGCTATGTGATGTGTTTCCTTGTTTTTGATGGTTGTAGGATGTCGGGCTTTGACCATGGTGAGGTGGAGGATGGCCAGGACTAGGCGAGGTGCGCCAGAGGTCCAGACGGTCGGGGATTGTTGGAAGATGATCGGAGACGGAGTCGTGGGAAGCCGTGAAGACAACGAACAGACGAGATGCTAGATAGGCGCTGCATGGATCAATGAGGGCCATTGGATCTTGGTCTAGTTGATAGGTTAGCAGGTCTAGTTAGTACGCTTTGAAATCCATGCAAGAAAACCCAATTGCTTGTTGGGTTTTGGGTTAGACTTGCTTGGCTGTATGAGTGGGTCAATCCTAGCCCTTGATGGTGTGCCTTAGGGTTTAGGACTCATCCAAGGGTGGAGGATGACCCAAGAGTAGTATAAATAGAGGGGTAGGGGTGCCTTCCCCCTCTTGAAGGTTTTAGAGGTTTTGATGCTCCTTTCAGCTTTGCCCACTTTGTTGTGAGGCTTTTTAAACCTCCCTTCCAGAAATGAAAAAACCATTCCTCTCAATTCTGAATTTATTTTATGCATTTACATTCCACACTTGAATTCAGTCTTTACATTCTTGCAATTTACATTTATGAAATTTGGATTTGCCTCCCCTCCTTCTACATGCTTTTAGATCTTTTGCTGAGGATGTATGATTGATGGATGAGTCCTCTTTAGACCATATCCTAATCATCTAGGCAAGTCTTGAGTTCTTTCTAGAAAGAAACCGATTTTTTGTTCTTGTGAGGATCAATCTTGGAAGAATGAGTTTTGGGTGTTCTTGTCTTCTGTTCTAGCTTGTTAAGACATGTGAGAAGCCATCTTGGATCATGTTGATAATCAAGAACCCACAGGCTAGCTGAGAGCCAAGTTTTTGTTCTTGAGCCCGTTCTTGTGCACCCTTCCGTAAAATTGAAAAAGGTCAGAACTTGAAAGTGCATCTAGGCACTTATGTTATTTTGGTGATTAATGACAAACGCACATAATGACAATCTATGTAATTAAGTAAATGCTTAACTTAGTGCTTAACAAATGACAAACCTCTAATATGATTATATTGCTATGAGACTAACATGTTATTGCCTAGTTGAGTATCAGTCTCATCTTTTAGAGGAAAATCAAGTGGGATGGTTAAGCAAAGATAAGGTATGCAATTTTGGTATCTCTTCTATATTTGTTATTCCATTCCTATTGTGCAAATGCATAGTGAACTCCAAGTAGCATGTTGATTATATATATGAACATTGGTTCATGTCATATTTATTTGTGCATATATATTCATTTGAGTTCATTACGTGCTTTGGTTTTTAGTATGCATGTATTAACTAGAGTTAAACTTCATATTGCTATAGATTGACTTGGTGCATGCATGTTTTAGTTGTATATCTTCTCATGCAATTCTCTTAGTGAAGTTTAATCTAGTATTGGATAACATATTTACTCTTATTCCAAATATTATTTGCACATATACAATTCGTGTATATTCTATCATGTGCTTCATTTAAGTAAAGACAGTGATCCTTGCCATGATTTAATTGATTCATCATATTGGCAATTATCTCTCTAGTGCATATAGATCAATTACATATTCATCATGATGTACTTAGTAGAGAACATTTCTTATGTCAAGTGTTTCCATTTATGTTGTGCTTCTTTATATGAAACACTTGTTGTAATCAATTGTTCACAAATATCAACTTGTTTATATCTATTGTGCTTTTGGGACTAATGTCTATCATATGTGGATTGGAAAGACTTAGGCCCCGTATGTGTATGATGACCAAGGTATCTTGGAGGATGATCGTGAAGCCGAAGTCAACAAGACGGCGGTGTCACCAAGAGTTGAGGACTAAGTCAAGATTGACTTGGCATGGAGATCGTCAGAGAGGATGATCAAGTCAAGGTTGATAGGACGAGAGTCTCATGAGGTGAATCGAGTCGAGTTGGACAAGGCGAAGATGTCATCAATTATATGGTGAAAGTCTTCATGCATCGACATTATGAAAGAAGACGGCATGTGACTATTTCTAGACTTATATTATCTTTGATTTAATTTGAGTCTAAGGATTGCCGTACTATTAAGAGGGATGCGATGTCAAATGACTTTTAGATGTGTCAAGTGCTCAAGTGATCCATCCTTGTGAAACTTAGAAAGAGAGTGGTGTTGGTGGTGCCGGAAAGTGAGAGTTGTAGGTATCCCTTGGATTCTTTGTGAAATATGTATTTATCCTTTGATATTTGGGAGTGAGACCTTGTTAGTTGTGTAGCCCTCGTTCTTAGCTTTCGGTAGAGTCAAAATCACTTAAATCGGAGTCTGAAGTCAATAGTTATGCTCATTTTCGTCGAGCTGCTCATTGCTGTTCGGACAATCCGGAGTATCCGATGTTAAGTCCGGACACTCCGGGTTGAATTAGTCCGAAGTGTCTGGGGTTTTTGTCCGGAGTCTCCGGGTTAGCTCTCTCGGTATGATCTAATCCTTTCCAATCTGGAGTCTCCGGGGTATTTGTCCGCAGTCTCCGTGTTGTGCACAGCTGTCTCCAACGGCTAGTTTTTGGGACCTCTATTTAAAGCCTCCTTCTTCCTCACTTCAAAGAGGCGGTTATCTCACTGATTTGAGGAGCTATTCTCTTGTTCTTGAGCCCCCCAAAACACCTCTTTACCCTTAGATCTAAGTGATCCCCTTGGTGTGAAGGGTTGGGAAGAGTTTGAGAAGTGAGGTGCTAGGTTGAGTGAGTCTTGAGTTGATTGAGCACTTGATTTCATCTCCAAGCTTGTTCTTCGTGAGCATTTGTTACTCTTGGAGGTTGAGGACTCCTAGACGGCTAGGAGGTCGCCAACAAGCCACCAGAGCTTTGTTTGGTTGGCCGTGAGAAGTTTGTGAAGGCCGGTTCCGCCTCCATAAGGGAAGGAATCAAAGGAGTGAAGACCGGCAAGTGCATTTGTGCAACACCAGGAGGAAGAGGGTTGAAAGAGACCCCGGCTCAAGTGTGACCGAGCCGCCTCAACGGAGACGTAGGATCCCTAAGGTTCGAACTTGGGTAAAATTATTGTCTTGAGTTCTTCATTTGCCTTTTGCTAGGGTTTGTGATCTTAGACTTTGGGAGCCCGATCTACTCTATTGTTGTGTTTGGCTCTAGATCTACATCATCCCTGTGTACTGTTAGTATTTAGATCTTTGTATTCATTTAGGTTGTTGAAAAATTGTAGGATTTAAATCTCATTTCGAGGTCTCAATCCGAGTATCCGGACTCTGAACCCTGACAATCCGGACATATCGAGTATCCGGATAAAAGTCCCGGACACTCCGGACTTAGACCCTCGGGAGATTTTATTTTGCTACAAATTTTTTTTAATTCGCCTATTCAACCCCCCCTCTAGGCGACATCCCCTGTCCTTTCAATTGGTATCAGAGCTTGGTTTCTCATTTTATTAGACTTAACCGTCTAGAGAGTAAAGGATGTCGACTAGAGGATTAGAGCACTCACACGATCCACTTGTGCTAGATGGCACAAATTATGCTTCATGGAAATTAATTATGACTTCTCATTTTAAATCCATGAACCCCCAAATATGGTGGATCGTAGATGTCGGATTTTCCTCTCCATTGAATGAAGTTAATCCAACTGAAGGAGAGAGGAAATGCCTACATCTTGACGCTCAAGCTACTAATGTTCTATTTTGTGTTGTGAGAGATGAAATTTTTGATAGAATATGCAATCTCAAGAGCGTTCATGAAATGTGGATAAAGCTTCAAGAACTATTTGAATCATCCACTTCCATTGAGTATTGCATTAAGGAAGAAATGTCGGGAGATGAAACCTCAAGCTCCATCTCAAATGAAGAAGAACCGATATCTCCATCAACCTCAACCTCCGCCTCAAGTGACGATGAAGATGCTCTTCCATTACAAATCTGTTGCTTCATGGCGAAAGGTAAGAATGAGGTAAGTGAGGATGATGATGATGAGCTCACTTTTAATGAACTTATGAATTTGCTAGAGGAGCTCAATAAATGTCTTGGAAAGGAGAAAAAGAAATATAAAATTTTGAAGCTTGAACATGAATCACTTCAAAATGATTATAATATGCTTCAAGAAAATCATGAATCCCTCCTTCTCAAAGAAATTCATAAGCCTAAGGTGGGCATAGGAATCTCATGTGATTTAATTGATGAAATGTCTTGCTTAAATGTTAATCCTAATATTTCATCAAAATTTGACATATCCACCTCTTGCAATGATTTACCTTGTTGCTCAAATTCAAATGTTTCCACTTCCTCTATGCATGTTGAGACTAATCTTGTAGAGGAAAACAATGAGCTCAAGGCCAAAGTCATTAGATTAGAAAATGACTTGAGGAAGTGCGTAAAGGGAAAAGTCATCCTCGACGAGATCTTGAGCAAGCCAAGGGCGCCTCAAGATAAGTGAGGACTTGGCTACATCTCCAAGAGGGAGACTAGCAAGACAAGGCACAACGAAAGACATTCGAAGATCATCAAGTGCTTTGCTTGCAACAAGAAGGGACACCTCGCCTCCGTGTACCCTAATAAAGTGGATATCAAGCCACAACCATCAACAATGGAGCAAACCGGCAAAGAGCAAGTCAAGAAGAAGAAGAGACGCTCAAAGCTTACTTGCTACAATTGTCGGGAAAAGGGGCACATCGGTAAGGATTGTCCCAACCCCTAAGCCTACTCATCATTTTAATGATTATTTGCTTAGGAAGGACAAGAATGGCAATGTATTTGCCAAGCTTGTTAAGTCCCATATGCCTACTCAAAATGATAATGCTCATTTGCATAGGAAGAGTGAATCTAGAAATGGATTTGCTAAATTTGTTAGGACTCCTAAGCCTACACAAAGCAATTCAAGTAAAATGCTTAGGAGAAATAACGATAGCAAAGCATTTGCTAGATATACTAGATCCTCTAAGCCAATGCATAATTTCAATTATCATATGCTTAGAAGAGATCAAACTAGAAATGGTTTTGCAAAATATCATTGCCCTCCTAAGCCTTTTCATAAAAATGCCAATCATTTGCCTAGGAGGAATAATTATTGCAAATCTATTTCTAATTATGTTAGTCAATTCAATAATATCCAAATTAGGACTATTTGGGTTCCAAAATCTATTGTGACTAACATTGTTGGACCCAACAAGGATTGGGTACCAAAAACCGCCTAAAAGATTTTTAGGCAATATGAGATGGATTGGACGTTTGGCTTCTTCAAAAGGGAAGATGTCATTTGCAAAATGGAGCCAAGCATGAGGATGATCACTTCAATCTTGAGCTAATGTCATCTCGGGTAATAAGTATTTAATTTGATTACTATTTAGCTTATAGCCTTGTGTAGGTTATATTGCATTATTCATGAAAATCAATTTAGATTGCTTGTTATATGCTTGCTCGTGCTTATTAGTTGTTTTGATTGCAATCTTGAGTAAGTTTGGGATAGTGGCACATTAAGGGGGAGTGTTAATTCATATCCATGTATATTACCTCCCTACATGTGCCCATATTTATATAAGTGCTAATATATATTTTCAAAATCAAGCCATTTAGCCAAAAGTCAAAATTCTGTATACTATTAGTATTCTTGTGAAAAACTAATTGCAAAATGTATACAAATGTATTTGAAACGTTTTTCAAAGGTTTTGGCTTCACAAAATCTATTTTGAAAAGAAAATGAGTTTTATGATCAAAATCTAGTTACTAGTATCCTGTTTTGGATTTAAACTTATAATTTTCATAGAGTTATATGTAAAATGATTTTGAAAGTAATTCCAAAATGAAAAACCTAGAGTTGATCATTCTTAACAATTCTTGTGTTCAAAAGATTTTCAAAAGACCAACCTAGCAAAAGTTATTTGATTTTGAAACTCACCGAAAAACTATAATTGACTCATAATGGTCATATTATTGCACTTAGTGAGTTTCTCCCCTTGGACCGGATTCTTAGCAATATCTTGGTTCAAAATGGTATTTTAAACTCATACATACCATTTCCAATCAAATATCTTCTCATTTGCTTCATTTGATACTTTTTGGATTAATGTTGAAAGCATATGCATGCATATCCCTCATATGAGCCTTTTTGGTCAAAAGTCAAAAATATTGTTTAAAAGGTCAATATTTGTGAAAATGTTTATAAAAGTTCTCAAATATGTTTTTCAAATATTTTACAATCCTTCCAGAGTAAAAATTCCTATTTTAGAAAGAAAATAGCAAATTTGGTCTCAAATGGATCTTATATGATCTTGTTTTTGAATTAAATGAAATATTTTTATAAGTTAAAATCTATTGAGTTTTTGAGAAAGTGGTCAATACAAAACTCATAGGGTTGGTCATTTTAAGCATTTATTTAGTTCAAAGTTTTTCCAAACGACCAACCGTTCAAAAGTTATAGCTATTTGAATTTGGCCAAAATCATCCATTTGACCCAAAATGACCCGTTGTTGCATTTTGTGGATTTTGCTATTTTAATCGGATTTATTTGTATATCTTGGATTGAAATAGTATTTCTAACTCATACAAAGCTATGAAAATTCAAATCTGCATAAATTTCAATCCGAAATGCATTTTGAGCATTTGGTGAAAATCCAATTTCTTTTCAAACCTATAAAGCTTATTTTGCCATATCTTTTGAACGAAAACTCCTTTTAATGAAATTCTTTTTGGTAAACCTTCTAAATAGTCCAATGTTTATTTCTGGAAAGTTTCAAACCATTTGGACTCAATTTGGAAAAATTTTGACTTTTTTCTCTTTGAGTAAAAATCACGCCTACAAAGCAAAATTTGGCATATCTTTTGATTGGAGACTCCTTTTTGGAAAATTCTTTTTGGAAAAGTTTTTTGGGAGTCTAAAGAATGTTTCTACATAATTTCAAGTAATTTAAACTTAATTTGAAATAGTTATGGCTTTTTCTCTCTTTTGATCTTATTTGGCATACTCTCGCATTAACTTGGATTTTACGATTTGAATGGATTTGATTATGAAAATAGGCTTATAAACATCTCTATAACTCTTATGAAGCCACATAAGTGCACATTTCCATTTAAAACTCATTTGGTTGCCCTTTTGAGGAATTGATGAAGATTTTTATCCTTTATGTGTTTCAAATGCAAATTTCACCACATTTCTCAAAGTAAAATTGATTTATCGAAATTTTTTTTTGTAAAACCATCTCTTGAATATGGAGTTCATATCTGAAAATTTTCAAATTTATTTGAACTTATTTGCAAGAATGTTGACTTCTTTTGACTTAGTGTCCAAATCAAACCTCCAATGCCCATTTTGATCTAACTTTTGATTGGAGGGTGATATTTGAGAAATTCTTTTTGGAGAATTCTCTTGGATGTCCATGGAACATTTATGCAAAATCTCATGGCTATTGGACTTCATTTGATCAAGATTTGACTCAAATTCAAAATGTTCAGTTTGCTGAAATTTTAGGTTTAGGCTGATTGTGGGGCTGATTTGTGATTTTTTATCTCCAAATGGGTTCATAATCAGAGGAGAGTCTTATGACATGTTTTGATCCTCTGTAGTTGGACTTCATCGTCTAATTGCTTTTAGAATTTATGAACCTTGTTTGAATCTTCTTTCAGCCTTGTCAAAAAGCTTAAATGGAATGTTAAAAGTGAATTTTTTCAGCACTTGGCACTTTTGAAATCCTGCATATCTTTGTGATGGTTTGAATATTCCTTTGGATGAAATCTGAGTTGAGCTTGGGTATAGCTCCATGATCCATTTAATATTATTTGGGAGCTCATTTACTCAAGTTTTCAACATAGTAGTTAATTGAAGATAAGATTTTGTTTCCCGAAACCTTCGATTCAACATTCACTATTTTCAAGTTTTCGGGGTTTTTCCTTTGCTCAAATGAATGTTCGATCTTCATAGCCCTCGAAGAGAATTTCGAGACGGATCTTTTCCGCGTTGATGATGTTTGCTTTTGAGCAATGGTTTAAAAGCTATAATCGATTTTGTGCTGCTATTTGCGTCTGTTGAGACTTTGAGAGTTTTAAATTGGAATCTTGGCAAGCCTTTCAAGATGAAAACTAAGTGAACTTATTCATTGCTCCAAGCTTCAAAGTGGAGCATATCTATTTAAGTTTTCATTCCAATGAAAGTGCATCTTTTGGCCAAGTTCTTTTGGAAATTGGATTTAATTGTATCTTAGCCTCAAAATGTTTCCTCTCTTGCATAACTCGGAGTTTATTATGGAAAAGAGAAAATTTCCCTTGTAAGCTCAAGAGTGAGTTTGAATGTATTTTACCCATTGTCTCTCTTACAAGTGGACGTCAAGATTAAATTTGAATGAGTTTCAAATATTTTCATTGTAAAGTGGGGTAATAAAATCTTTAATTGATATCTTGAATTTTTTTTAAAAAAAATTGCATGCAAAGAGTATTGTCTTGTATATCATCTATATCGTGCATGTTGTACTTAGACATTATCAAACTAACTTGTGTCAAATTAAAAGATATTTGTTTCCGAAAATCGTGTGCTTGTCTATTGATGTTTAAGGTATTGGAAAAGGGGTCATCTTCGACGGTGGGATGAAGGAAATGGAGAGAAGCTCCATAATCCGAGGGATCTAAGGCCGGGCGCGGTGATCATGACCGATTCGAACATGCGGTGGACAAGAATCGACAAAGGGTCATGTTTATTTTTTGACCATATTCAATAATGTCTTTGCACACCATTATGCTAAATTGTGTCATTCTAAATGGTGTTGTATCTTTCAATTGGTATCATTAATTGGTATCTTTCGAGAGGTATCCTCTAATCCTAAATTGTTTTGAAGTGTCATCTAACTTGCATTTGGCATTATCAAGAATTAAAAGGTACATATGGGTGACACATTGCAAATAGGTATACCCTTGATAAGTTTATGAAATTCTTGATAATGAAAGTGCATCTTACTTATACAATTTTGATTCATGATCTTGTATACATCTTGTGATCACATAAGCAATTCCTTCTTGTGTAATCTTCTTTATATGATCTTGATTGTTAGAATTTAATTTGATCATGAACATGTGCTTAAATTATATAAATTTGCTATATGATCTTGATGTTTAAAGAATAAATCTTCTCCATGTGAAATCATATTCGTGTGTCATATTTAAGCATCACTTATATCCTGTGAATCATGACTACTTTAAATTGGTATAATTAGAAAAATCTATTACCTAAATCTTGAAAATAATTGGTATCATTTCTTGCCTAGATTTAGGGGGAGCTTAATATTATTGTGCTATTACTAGCTCCTTATTTTTATTTTTTTTCTCCCTAATCTTTTTAATGATTGTGCAATCAAAGGGGAGAACAAATTTTATTGAATAAACAATAAGAATCTTTTAAGCACCTTTTTTCGATTAATGACAAAAGGGGGAGAATTTATGGATTTATCAATTGTCCCCTAATCGATTGACAAAAGGGATAATTTGTAAGTATGACCTCTTATTGTTTCTTGATGCTTGTTTTAATGCTAAATATCTTAATATTGTCATTTGGTGCAATTGATAATAGGTTTGTCATAAATCACCAAAAATGGGGAGATTGAAAGTGCATCTAGGCACTTATGTTATTTTGGTGATTAATGACAAACGCACATAATGACAATCTATGTAATTAAGTAAATGCTTAACTTAGTGCTTAACAAATGACAAACCTCTAATATGATTATATTGCTATGAGACTAACATAGATAAGGTATGCAATTTTGGTATCTCTTCTATATTTGTTATTGCATTCCTTTTGTGCAAATGCATAGTGAACTCCACGTAGCATGTTGATTATATATATGAACATTGGTTCATGTCATATTTATTTGTGCATATATATTCATTTGAGTTCATTATGTGCTTTGTTTTTTAGTATGCATGTATTAATTAGAGTTAAACTTCATATTGCTATAGACTGACTAGGTGCATGCATGTTTTAGTTGTATATCTTCTCATGCAATTCTCATAGTGAAATTTAATCTAGTATTGGATCACATATTTACTCTTTTTCCAAATATTATTTGCACATGTACAATTCGTGTATATTCTATCATGTGCTTCATTTAAGTAAAGACTGTGATCCTTGCCATGATTTAATTGATTCATCATATTGGCAATTATCTCTCTAGTGCATATAGATCAATTACATATTCATCATGATGTACTTAGTAGAGAACATTTCTTATGTCAAGTGTTTCCATTTATGTTGTGCTTCTTTATATGAAACACTTGTTGTAATCAATTGTTCACAAATATCAACTTGTTTATATCTATTGTGCTTTTGGGACTAATGTCTATCATATGTGGATTGGAAAGACTTAGGTCCCGTATGTGTATGATGAACATGGTATCTTGGAGGATGATCGTGAAGCCGAAGTCAAAAAGACGGCGGTGTCACCAAGAGTTGAGGACTAAGTCAAGATTGACTTGGCATGGAGATCGTCAGAGAGGATGATCAAGTCAAGGTTGATAGGACGAGAGTCTCATGAGGTGAATCGAGTCGAGTTGGACAAGGCGAAGATGTCATCAATTATATGGTGAAAGTCTTCATGCATCGACATTATGAAAGAAGACGGCAAGTGACTATTTCTAGACTTATATTATCTTTGATTTAATTTGAGTCTAAGGATTGCCGTACTATTAAGAGGGATGCGATGTCAAATGACTTTTAGATGTGTCAAGTGCTCAAGTGATCCATCCTTGTGAAACATAGAAAGAGAGTGGTGTTGGTGGTGCCGGAAAGTGAGAGTTGTAGGTATCCCTTGGATACTTTGTGAAATATGTATTTATCCTTTGATATTTGGGTAGTGAGACCTTGTTAGTTGTGTAGCCCTCGTTCTTAGCTTTCGGTAGAGTCAAAATCACTTAAATCGGAGTCCGGAGTCAATAGTTATGCTCATTTTCGTCGAGCTGCTCAGTGCTGTTCGGACAATCCGGAGTATCCGGTGTTAAGTCCGGACACTCCGGGTTGAATTAGTCCGAAGTGTCCGGGGTTTTTGTCCGGAGTCTCCGGGTTAGCTCTCTCGGTATGATCTAATCCTTTCCAATATGGAGTCTCCGGGGTATTTGTCCGCAGTCTCCGTGTTGTGCGCAGCTGTCTCCAACGGCTAGTTTTTGGGACCTCTATTTAAAGCCTCCTTCTTCCTCACTTCAAAGAGGCGGTTATCCCACTGATTTGAGGAGCTATTCTCTTGTTCTTGAGCCCCCCAAAACACCTCTTTACCCTTAGATCTAAGTGATCCCCTTGGTGAGAAGGGTTGGGAAGAGTTTGAGAAGTGAGGTGCTAGGTTGAGTGAGTCTTGAGTTGATTGAGCAGTTGATTTCATCTCCAAGCCTGTTCTTCGTGAGCATTTGTTACTCTTGGAGGTTGAGGACTCCTAGACGGCTAGGAGGTCGCCTACAAGCCACCAGAGCTTTGTTTGGTTGGCCGTGGGAAGTTTGTGAAGGCCGGTTCCGCCTCCGTAAGGGAAGGAATCAAAGGAGTGAAGACCGGCAAGTGCATTTGTGCAACACCAGGAGGAAGAGGGTTGAAAGAGACCCCGGCTCAAGTGTGACCGAGCCGCCTCAACGGAGACGTAGGATCCCCTAAGGATCCGAACTTCGGGTAAAAATTATTGTCTTCGTGTTCTTCATTTGCCTTTTGCTAGGGTTTGTGATCTTAGACTTTGGGAGCCCCGATCTACTCTATTGTTGTGTTTGGCTCTTGATCTACATCATCCCCAGGTACCTGTTAGTATTTTGATCTTTTGTATTCATTTAGGTTGTTGAAAAATTGTAGGGATTTAAATCTCATTTCGAGGTCTCCAATCCGGAGTATCCGGACTCCTGAACCCGGACAGTCCGGACATATCGGGGTATCCGGATAAAAGTCTCGGACACTCCGGACTTAGACCCTCGGGAGATTTTATTTTGCTACAAATTTTTTTAATTCGCCTATTCAACCCCCCCTCTAGGCGACATCCCCTGTCCTTTCAATTGGTATCAGAGCTTGGTTTCTCATTTTATTAGACTTAACCGTCTAGAGAGTAAAGGATGTCGACTAGAGGATTAGAGCACTCACACGATCCACTTGTGCTAGATGGCACAAATTATGCTTCATGGAAATTAATTATGACTTCTCATTTTAAATCCATGAACCCCCAAATATGGTGGATCGTAGATGTCGGATTTTCCTCTCCATTGAATGAAGTAAATCCAACTGAAGGAGAGAGGAAATGCCTACATCTTGACGCTCAAGCTACTAATGTTCTATTTTGTGTTGTGAGAGATGAAATTTTTGATAGAATATGCAATCTCAAGAGCGCTCATGAAATGTGGATAAAGCTTCAAGAACTATTTGAATCATCCACTTCCATTGAGTATTGCATTAAGGAAGAAATGTCGGGAGATGAAACCTCAAGCTCCATCTCAAATGAAGAAGAACCGATATCTCCATCAACCTCAACCTCCGCCTCAAGTGACGATGAAGATGCTCTTCCATTACAAATCTGTTGCTTCATGGCGAAAGGTAAGAATGAGGTAAGTGAGGATGATGATGATGAGCTCACTTTTAATGAACTTATGAATTTGCTAGAGGAGCTCAATAAATGTCTTGGAAAGGAGAAAAAGAAATATAAAATTTTGAAGCTTGAACATGAATCACTTCAAAATGATTATAATATGCTTCAAGAAAATCATGAATCCCTCCTTCTCAAAGAAATTCATAAGCCTAAGGTGGACATAGGAATCTCATGTGATTTAATTGATGAAATGTCTTGCTTAAATGTTAATCCTAATATTTCATCAAAATTTGACATATCCACCTCTTGCAATGATTTACCTTGTTGCTCAAATTCAAATGTTTCCACTTCCTCTATGCATGTTGAGACTAATCTTGTAGAGGAAAACAATGAGCTCAAGGCCAAAGTCATTAGATTAGAAAATGACTTGAGGAAGTGCGTAAAGGGAAAAGTCATCCTCGACGAGATCTTGAGCAAGCCAAGGGCGCCTCAAGATAAGTGAGGACTTGGCTACATCTCCAAGAGGGAGACTAGCAAGACAAGGCACAACGAAAGACATTCGAAGATCAACAAGTGCTTTGCTTGCAACAAGAAGGGACACCTCGCCTCCGTGTACCCTAATAAAGTGGATATCAAGCCACAACCATCAACAATGGAGCAAACCGGCAAAGAGCAAGTCAAGAAGAAGAAGAGACGCTCAAAGCTTACTTGCTACAATTGTCGGGAAAAGGGGCACATCGGTAAGGATTGTCCTAACCCCTAAGCCTACTCATCATTTTAATGATTATTTGCTTAGGAAGGACAAGAATGGCAATGTATTTGCCAAGCTTGTTAAGTCCCATATGCCTACTCAAAATGATAATGCTCATTTGCATAGGAAGAGTGAATCTAGAAATGGATTTGCTAAATTTGTTAGGACTCCTAAGCCTACACAAAGCAATTCAAGTAAAATGCTTAGGAGAAATAACGATAGCAAAGCATTTGCTAGATATACTAGATCCTCTAAGCCAATGCATAATTTCAATTATCATATGCTTAGAAGAGATCAAACTAGAAATGGTTTTGCAAAATATCATTGCCCTCCTAAGCCTTTTCATAAAAATGCCAATCATTTGCCTAGGAGGAATAATTATTGCAAATCTATTTCTAATTATGTTAGTCAATTCAATAATATCCAAATTAGGACTATTTGGGTTCCAAAATCTATTGTGACTAACATTGTTGGACCCAACAAGGATTGGGTACCAAAACCGCCTAAAAGATTTTTAGGCAATATGAGATGGATTGGACGTTTGGCTTCTTCAAAGGGAAGATGTCATTTGCAAAATGGAGCCAAGCATGAGGATGATCACTTCAATCTTGAGCTAATGTCATCTCGGGTAATAAGTATTTAATTTGATTACTATTTAGCTTATAGCCTTGTGTAGGTTATATTGCATTATTCATGAAAATCAATTTAGATTGCTTGTTATATGCTTGCTCGTGCTTATTAGTTGTTTTGATTGCAATCTTGAGTAAGTTTGGGATAGTGGCACATTAAGGGGGAGTGTTAATTCATATCCATGTATATTACCTCCCTACATGTGCCCATATTTATATAAGTGCTAATATATATTTTCAAAATCAAGCCATTTAGCCAAAAGTCAAAATTCTGTATACTATTAGTATTCTTGTGAAAAACTAATTGCAAAATGTATACAAATGTATTTGAAACGTTTTTCAAAGGTTTTGGCTTCACAAAATCTATTTTGAAAAGAAAATGAGTTTTATGATCAAAATCTAGTTACTAGTATCCTGTTTTGGATTTAAACTTATAATTTTCATAGAGTTATATGTAAAATGATTTTGAAAGTAATTCCAAAATGAAAAACCTAGAGTTGATCATTCTTAACAATTCTTGTGTTCAAAAGATTTTCAAAAGACCAACCTAGCAAAAGTTATTTGATTTTGAAACTCACCAAAAACTATAATTGACTCATAATGGTCATATTATTGCACTTAGTGAGTTTCTCCCTTGGACCGGATTCTTAGCAATATCTTGGTTCAAAATGGTATTTTAAACTCATACATACCATTTCCAATCAAATATCTTCTCATTTGCTTCATTTGATACTTTTTGGATTAATGTTGAAAGCATATGCATGCATATCCTCATATGAGCCTTTTGGTCAAAAGTCAAAAATATTGTTTAAAAGGTCAATATTTGTGAAAATGTTTATAAAAGTTCTCAAATATGTTTTTCAAATATTTTACAATCCTTCCAGAGTAAAAATTCCTATTTTAGAAACAAAATAGCAAATTTGGTCTCAAATGGATCTTATATGATCTTGTTTTTGAATTAAATGAAATATTTTTATAAGTTAAAATCTATTGAGTTTTTGAGAAAGTGGTCAATACAAAACTCATAGGGTTGGTCATTTTAAGCATTTATTTAGTTCAAAGTTTTTCCAAACGACCAACCGTTCAAAAGTTATAGCTATTTGAATTTGGCCAAAATCATCCATTTGACCCAAAATGACCCGTTGTTGCATTTTGTGGATTTTGCTATTTTAATCGGATTTCTTTGTATATCTTGGATTGAAATAGTATTTCTAACTCATACAAAGCTATGAAAATTCAAATCTGCATAAATTTCAATCCGAAATGCATTTTGAGCATTTGGTGAAAATTCAATTTCTTTTCAAACCTATAAAGCGCATTTTGCCATTTCTTTTGAACAAAAATTCCTTTTAATGAAATTATTTTTGGTAAACCTTCTAAATAGTCCAATGTTTATTTCTGGAAAGTTTCAAACCATTTGGACTCAATTTGGAAAATTTTTGACTTTTTTCTCTTTGAGTAAAAATCACGCCTACAAAGCAAAATTTGGCATATCTTTTGATTGGAGACTCCTTTTAGGAAAATTCTTTTTGGAAAAGTTTTTTGGGAGTCTAAAGAATGTTTCTGCATAATTTCAAGTAATTTCAACTTAATTTGAAATAGTTATGGCTTTTTCTCTCTTTTGATCTTATTTGGCATACTCTCGCATTAACTTGGACTTTACGATTTGAATGGATTTGATTATAAAAATAGGCTTATAAACATCTCTATAACTCATATGAAGCCACATAAGTGCACATTTCCATTCAAAACTCATTTGGTTGCCCTTTTGAGGAATTGATGAAGATTTTTATCCTTTATGTGTTTCAAATGCAAATTTCACCACATTTCTCAAAGTAAAATTGATTTATCGAAAAATTTTGTTGTAAAACCATCTCTTGAATATGGAGTTCATATCTGAAAATTTTTAAATTTATTTGAACTTATTTGCAAGAATGTTGACTTCTTTTGACTTAGTGTCCAAATCAAACCTCCAATGCCCATTTTGATCTAACTTTTGATTGGAGGGTGATATTTGAGAAATTCTTTTTGGAGAATTCTCTTGGATGTCCATGGAACATTTATGCAAAATCTCATGGCTATTGGACTTCATTTGATCAAGATTTGACCCAAATTCAAAATGTTCAGTTTGCTGAAATTTTAGGTTTAGGCTGATTGTGGGGCTGATTTGTGATTTTTTATCTCCAAATGGGTTCATAATCAGAGGAGAGTCTTATGACATGTTTTGATCCTCTGTAGTTGGACTTCATCGTCTAATTGTTTTTAGAATTTATGAACCTTGTTTGAACCTTCTTTCAGCCTTGTCAAAAAGCTTAAATGGAATGTTAAAAGTGAATTTTTTCAGCACTTGGCACTTTTGAAATCCTGCATATCTTTGTGATGATTTGATTATTCCTTTGGATGAAATCTGAGTTGAGCTTGGGTATAGCTCCATGATCCATTTAATATTATTTGGGAGCTCATTTACTCAAGTTTTCAACATAGTAGTTAATTGAAGATAAGATTTTGTTTCCCGAAACCTTCGATTCAACATTCACTATTTTCAAGTTTTCGGGGTTTTTTCTTTGCTCAAATGAATGTTCGATCTTCATAGCCCTCGAAGAGAATTTCGAGACGGATCTTTTCTGCGTTGATGATGTTTGCATTTGAGCAATGGTTTAAAAGCTATAATCGATTTTGTGCTGCTATTTGCGTCTGTTGAGACTTTGAGAGTTTTAAATTGGAATCTTGGCAAAGCCTTTCAAGATGAAAACTAAGTGAACTTATTCATTGCTCCAAGCTTCAAAGTGGAGCATATCTATTTAAGTTTTCATTCCAATGAAAGTGCATCTTTTGGCCAAGTTCTTTTGGAAATTGGATTTAATTGTATCTTAGCCTCAAAATGTTTCCTCTCTTGCATAACTCGGAGTTTATTATGGAAAAGAGAAAATTTCCCTTGTAAGCTCAAGAGTGAGTTTGAATGTATTTTACCCATTGTCTCTCTTACAAGTGGACGTCAAGATTAAATTTGAATGAGTTTCAAATATTTTCATTGTAAAGTGGGGTAATAAAATCTTTAATTGATATCTTGAATTTTTTTTAAAAAAATTGCATGCAAAGATTATTGTCTTGTATATCATCTATATCGTGCATGTTGTACTTAGACATTATCAAACTAACTTGGGTCAAATTAAAAGATATTTGTTCCCGAAAATCGTGTGCTTGTCTATTGATGTTTAAGGTATTGGAAAAGGGGTCATCTTCGACGGTGGGATGAAGGAAATGGAGAGAAGCTCCATAATCCGAGGGATCTAAGGCCGGGCGCGGTGATCATGACCGATTCGAACATGCGGTGAACAAGAATCGACAAAGGGTCATGTTTATTTTTTGACCATATTCAATAATGTCTTTGCACACCATTATGCTAAATTGTGTCATTCTAAATGGTGTTGTATCTTTCAATTGGTATCATTAATTGGTATCTTTCGAGAGGTATCCTCTAATCCTAAATTGTTTTGAAGTGTCATCTAACTTGCATTTGGCATTATCAAGAATTAAAAGGTACATATGGGTGACACATTGCAAATAGGTATACCCTTGATAAGTTTATGAAATTCTTGATAATGAAAGTGCATCTTACTTATACAATTTTAATTCATGATCTTGTATACATCTTGTGATCACATAAGCAATTCCTTCTTGTGTAATCTTCTTTATATGATCTTGATTTGTTAGAATTTAATTTGATCATGAGCATGTGCTTAAATTATATAAATTTGCTATATGATCTTGATGTTTAAAGAATAAATCTTCTCCATGTGAAATCATATTCGTGTGTCATGTTTAAGCATCACTTATATCCTGTGAATCATGACTACTTTAAATTGGTATAATTAGAAAAATCTGTTACCTAAATCTTGAAAATAATTGGTATCATCTCTTGCCTATATTTAGGGGGAGCTTAATATTATTGTGCTATTACTAGCTCCTTATTTTTATTTTTTTTCTCCCTAATCTTTTTAATGATTGTGCAATCAAAGGGGAGAACAAATTTTATTGAATAAACAATAAGAATCTCTTAAGCACCTTTTTTGGATTAATGACAAAAGGGGGAGAATTTATGGATTTATCAATTGTCCCCTAATCGATTGACAAAAGGGATAATTTGTAAGTATGACCTCTTATTGTTTCTTCATGCTTGTTTTAATGCTAAATATCTTAATATTGTCATTTGGTGCAATTGATAATAGGTTTGTCATAAATCACCAAAAAGGGCGAGATTGAAAGTGCATCTAGGCACTTATGTTATTTTGGTGATTAATGACAAACGCACATAATGACAATCTATGTAATTAAGTAAATGCTTAACTTAGTGCTTAACAAATGACAAACCTCTAATATGATTATATTGCTATGAGACTAACATGTTATTGCCTAGTTGAGTATCAGTCTCATCTTTTAGAGGAAAATCAAGTGGGATGGTTAAGCAAAGATAAGGTATGCAATTTTGGTATCTCTTCTATATTTGTTATTGCATTCCTTTTGTGCAAATGCATAGTGAACTCCACGTAGCATGTTGATTATATATATGAACATTGGTTCATGTCATATTTATTTGTGCATATATATTCATTTGAGTTCATTATGTGCTTTGTTTTTTAGTATGCGTGTATTAACTAGAGTTAAACTTCATATTGCTATAGATTGACTTGGTGCATGCATGTTTTAGTTGTATATCTTCTCATGCAATTCTCTTAGTGAAGTTTAATCTAGAGTTGGATCACATATTTACTCTTATTGCAAATATTATTTGCACATGTACAATTCGTGTATATTCTATCATGTGCTTCATTTAAGTAAAGACTGTGATCCTTGTCATGATTTAATTGATTCATCATATTGGCAATTATCTCTCTAGTGCATATAGATCAATTACATATTCATCATGATGTACTTAGTAGAGAACATTTCTTATGTCAAGTGTTTCCATTTATGTTGTGCTTCTTTATATGAAACACTTGTTGTAATCAATTGTTCACAAATATCAACTTATTTATATATATTGAGCTTTTGGGACTAATGTCTATCATAAGTGGATTAGAAAGACTTAGGTCCCGTATGTTTATGATGACCAAGGTGTCTTAGAGGATGATCGTTAAGCCGAGGTCAACAAGACGGCGGTGTCACCAAGAGTTAAGGACTAAGTCAAGATCGACTTGGCATGGAGATCGTCAGAGAGGATGATCAAGTCAAGGTTGATAGGACGAGAGTCTCATGAGGTGAATCAAGTCGAGTTGGACAAGGCGAAGATGTCATCAATTATATGGTGAAAGTTTTCATGCATCGACAATAAGAAAGAAGACGGCAAGTGACTATTTCTAGACTTATATTATGTTTGTTTTAATTTGAGTTTATGGATTGCCGTACTATTAAGAGGGATGCGATGTCGAATGACTTTTAGATGTGTCAAGTGCTCAAGTGATCCATCCGTGTGAAACATAGAAAGAGAGTGGTGTTGGTGGTGCCGGAAAGTGAGAGTTGTAGGTCTCCCTTGGATTCTTTGTGAAATCTGTATTTATCCTTTGAGATTTGGGTAGTGAGACCTTTTAAGTTGTGTAGCCCTCGTTCTTAGCTTTCGGTAGAGTCCAAAATCACTGAAATCAGAGTCTGGAGTCCATAGTTATGCTCATTTTCATCGGGCTGCTCAGTGCTGTTCGGACAATCCGGAGTATCCGATGTTAAGTCCGAACACTCCGGGTTGAATTAGTCCGGATTGTCCGGGATTTTTGTCCGGAGTCTCCCGGTTAGCTCTCTCGATATGATCTAATCCTTTCCAATCCGGAGTCTCCGAGGTATTTGTCCGGAGTCTCCGGGTTGTACGCAGCTGTCTCCAATGGCTAGTTTTTGGGACCTCTATTTAAAGCCCCCTTCTTCCTCACTTCAAAGAGGCAGTTATCCCACTGATTTGAGGAGCTATTCTCTTGTTCTTGAGCCCCCCAAAACACCTCTTTACCCTTAGATCTAAGTGATCCCCTTGATGAGAAGGGTTGGGAAGAGTTTGAGAAGTGAGGTGCTAGGTTGAGTGAGTCTTGAGTTGATTGAGCACTTGATTTCATCTCCAAGCTTGTTCTTCGTGAGCATTTATTTCTCTTGGAGGTTGAGGACTCCTAGACGGCTAGGAGGTCGCCTACGAGCCACCGGAGCTTTGTGTGGTTGGCCGTGGGAAGTTTGTGAAGGCCGGTTCCGTCTCCGTAAGGGAAGGAATCAAAGGAGTGAAGACCGGCGGGTGCATTCCTTTTGTGCAAATGCATAGTGAACTCCACGTAGTGTGACCGAGCCGCCTCAACGGAGACGTAGGATCCCCTCAAGGATCTGAACTTCGGGTAAAAATTATTGTCTTCGTGTTCTTCATTTGCCTTTTGCTAGGGTTTGTGTTCTTAGACTTTGGGAGCCCCGATCTACTCTATTGTTGTGTTTGGCTCTAGATCTACATCATCCCCAGGTACCTGTTAGTATTTAGATCTTTTGTATTCATTTAGGTTGTTGAAAAATATTAGGGATTTAAAATCTCATTTCGAGGTCTCCAATCTGGTGTATCCGGACTCCTGAACCCGAACAGTCCGGACATATAGGAGTATCCGGATAAAAGTCCCGGACACTCCGGACTTAGACCCTCGGGAGATTTTATTTTGCTACAAAAAATTTTAATTCGCCTATTCACCCCCCTCTAGGCGACATCCCCTGTCCTTTCAGAAGTTTGACGTCGATTCTTACAATCGATGGTTGGAATAAGTTCCTGACATCCATAGGTGGGTGTCCACAAAGTTTCATTGAGTTTGAATGAGCCGATCAAAAGATTTATCAATTTTCCTTTTTGAACCCATGCTGAAATCACTATTTATTCTCGTGTTTTTCCTGTAGCTACAATCACCTCGCACTACCGCTACAGTACCCCCGGTAGTGCCAAGTTTGTGGTAGTGCCGATCTCTGGCTAAAAAATTGTGAAAATGGATTCTTCCGCTTCCATTTGATATCTAAGGATTTTGGCTTGGTTTCTTTGGGGGATAAAATTTATTTTGGGATCATTCACCCCCCCTCTGATCCCCATCTCGGTCCTTCACTCCTGCTATTTTTGCCTCTAGTAAGGCGAAGTATAAATGCACCTTCTGTCAGAAGGATGGATATTTAGTAGATTTCTGCTTCAGGCGCGCTAAGATCTCAAGGCATGAGCGTGTTCGTGCCCTTAGGGGTATTCAAGGTCATCCCTAGGCTCTAAGTGCTCTTAAAGTACACACTTTTTCTAGACTGGATAGAGAGTCACCTGTTTTTGGGTAGCATCCAGGACTCGGTTTTCATGCTGTTCAGTCGGGTTTTAGTCCTAGAGCTGCTCGTGGTCAGTGTTTTCGCCGTTCTCTTGATATTCTTCATTTTTTCCATTGAGGTAGATATCAGCGGCGTGAGGTGTTTCCTAGTAGGAGATTTGGATAGCCTCACTAGGATGGTCTGGACTTTGCACGACAGTGGGCCAACCCAGTTTCAGCTCCCAGATTTTCTGCTAGTGCTATTCCTGATCTTGTGAGAGTTGAGTGTCAGAGAGACACTAGAGTCTAGTTTTCTGCGTCTATGGCTGGTACTCTGAGGTGTCGTGTGGTTCAGTATTGGGTTTCCAGGTCTTCACTTTATCGCAATATTGAGTCATCTCTCTCTCTTGTGTCTTGATTAGGTTTGTCGGATGGGGAAGGGAGAGGTTTGGATTGTCTTCCCTAGTCCGAGCTCCAGGTGATGAGTTGATCACTTTTGGGGACGCTACTTCAGGTAGAGTCTTTGCCAAAGGTACCGTCTGCATTAATGAAAATTTCATTCATAAGGACGTTGCCTTAGTGAGTAAGCTGCAATATAATTTGCTTTCTGTTTTTTAGCTTATTGATGACTATTTCGAGGTAAGCTTTAAGAGTAGTACATGTAGAATCCTTTATTCATCAGGGGAGTTAGTTTGCGGGATTTCTAGATTTGGGAGAGTCTTTCATGCTGATTTTTCTATTTCTTCTGAAGACTCTCTTCGGTGTTTGATTGCTTTAAAGTCCCGTGATCTCTCCTTCTGGCATAGGAGATTGGGTCATATCGGTTTTGATCACTTGACCAAAGTTAGCAACCACGATCTCATTCATGGTTTGCCTAAACTCAAGATAGTAAAAGACTTAGTTTGCTCTCCTTGCCGACATGGCAAGATGGTTGCTACTTCTCATCCTCCAATCACTATTGTGTTTCTCATTTTCGTGTGTTTGGTTGCAAGTGTTTCATCTTGAAGTCTGGTAACCTGGATAAGTTTGACTCTCGCTCTTCTCATGGTATTTTTCTAGGTTACTCGACTTCTTCTCGTAGCTATAGGGTCTGAAGTTGCGATGCGGATCATAGAGACCTGCGAGGTGACCTTTGATGAGGCTAGCCCAAGAGCTAGACCTGATATTTCAGGCTCTTATTCCCTCTCTGAGACCATCTTTGTAGAGGATGAGGATGATAGAGATGATGGTGTTCCACCTGAGGTGCATCTTGTTTCTATTTCTGCACCTCAGGGAGACCAGCCCTTGCCTTCTAACTCTCATGTAGCTAGTGGCTCTGATCCTACCTCTTATGTGCATGAGGTAGAGGCCACTTCTGCTTCTGGACCTCCCCGCCATATTCAGAGACATCATCTACCTGATCAGATCATTGGTGGTCTATTTGACCATGTGACGCGCTCAAAATCAGGTTTATCTTCTTTCTGCCTCCACTCAACCTTTGTTTCCTCCTTTGAGCCAAAGGATATTTCTCATGTATTATCCGATGAGTTATGGATTAATGCTATGCATGAGGAACTTGAGAACTTCAAGAGGAACAAGGTTTGGCAGCTTGTCGAGCCCCATCTGGTCATAATGTCATTAGGACCAAGTGGGTGTTCAAAAACAAGCAGAGTGAGGATGGGGTTTTCATTAGAAACAAGGCTAGGCTAGTTGCACAGAGCTTTTCTCAGGTTGAGGGTCTTGACTTTGAGGAGACGTTTGCCATTGTAGCTAGACTAGAGGCTATTAGGATCCTACTTGCATTCTCTGCATCCAAGGGCTTCATGTTTTATCAAATGGATGTCAAGAGTGCATTCCTCGATAGACATTGAGGAAGAGGTGTATGTCAGGCAGTCTCTACGATTCGAGAACCCCAAATACCTAAACCATGTCTTCAAGCTTTCTAAAGCTTTATATAGACTTAAGCAGGCCCCTAGAGCTTGGTATGAGAGGCTTAAGTCCTATCTTCTCAGCCACGGTTTTAAGATAGGTATAGTAGACAAGACTTTGTTTATCAGACACCAGGATGTTCATTTTCTCCTCGTCTAGATTTATGTGGATGATATTATCTTTGGTGGCTCTTCGACTCTCTTGTGTCTTAGTTTTCAGAGGTAATGAGCACAGAGTTTGAGATGAGCATGATGGGCGAGTTGAGCTACTTCCTCAGCTTCCAGATCAAGCAGACTCGGGAGGGCACCTTCTTGCATCAGGGTAAGTACACCCGAGACCTCCTGAGGCGTTTTGACATGTCTGACGGGAAGCCGGTGATGACTCCTATGGCCTCCACTACTGCACTCGAGCCTGATGAGAATGGTGAGCCAGTTGACCAGAAGGAGTTCCGGAGCATGATCAGCTCCCTCTTGTATCTCACTGCAAACAAAAAACATAAGCGGGTAAAGAATGTAAATAATGTCAAACATTTTCACCCTGCTATGTCCTTCAAAATCTTAAAGAAAAATTTGCATTAATTGAAAAATGAGCTCGAAGGACCTTGTATGCACTTTTAGATTCCCCAAAGTGTTGAGTAGGTTAAACTCTAGGTTTTCCATTTGATCCTTTGAATAGCTTTGCTTCTAGTTTTGAAACTAATGCTAAGTAGTGCACTTGTCAAATCTTGCTAAAAATGACATATTTAAAGCTTGCTAGCAAAATTTATTCTTTGCACTTGGACATGTCTTAGTTTAGTCTAATCTGAAATTGACTAGCTTGATGTCATATCTTATTATTATGGTCACTTGGATAATCTTCAAAGCTCTTTTAGGATGCATTTCATACATACATGGTTAAAGGGGGAGAAAATGTCATCTTGATGCCTATATTGCCAAAATAGGGAGATATATTGTAGAAAAAGGCATCATTAAAAAGATAAAAATGTGAATGCATGTTGGTTCTTATGATTTTGGTGAAAAATTGCTAATATTAAAAATCATAAACTTTAGTGAACTTTTATTGGATTTTAGAGCTTTTGTGGAAAACTTGCTCTTTCTCAGGAATTGCTCTAAAATCTCTATCGCCAACTTGGTCATGATCTCAATTCTTCTCTTCTTGGACCAAGTTTGGTTTTGTATCCAAATTGCTTTCTTCCTCCTTCAAACTCAAATGTATGCCTTTTGTGCTGTTTGTCAATATACTCATCAAGGGGGAGATTGAAAGACCATGTGGAGGTCTACCCACGTTTGTGATGAGTATTTGACTGAATTTGAGCTTGGTATGCTCTGCTCTGGTTTGAGTTTGATTTGAATTGGATTTTCAATTTGAAGCAATTTGAGCTCTGTTTGTTTTTTCTGGTGCTATCGGCCATGGTAGCGTGGTGCTACCGGCCGAGTGGTAGCACCGGACCCCAGAGCGGTGTTGAAAAACTCGAAAGATTACTTTTTTAGGGAATCAAGCGAGCTGGTGCTACCGGCCGAGCGGTAGCACCGGCCCAAATGGCCGGTGTGAAATTTCCAGAGTGGTTTTTCTCTGGTGTGGCTGTAGGGCGGTGCTACCGGCCTAGGGGTGGTAGCACCTACCCTGATGAGCATAAATGATCCAAAATTTGTGATTTTGGGAGTTTTATTGCATATATTTTTGAACATTGCTATGTGATGAGTTTTCCTTGTTTCTCATGGTTGCATGACGTCGGGTTTTGATCATGGTGAGGCAGAGAATGACTGGGACTAGGCGAGGAGTGTCGGAGGTCCAAACGGTCGAGGATCGCCGAAAGATGATCAGAGATAGAGTCGGTGCAAGCCTAGAAGACAAGGAAAGGAAAATATACTAGCTAGACACTGCGTGGATCAAGGAGGGTCGTCGTATCACGGTCTAGTTGATAAGATAGCGGGTATAGGTAGTGTGCTTTGAAAAGCGTGCAAAAAACCCAGTTTGTTTGGTGAGTTTTGGGTTAGCCCTTGCATGGCTGTGTGAGTGGGTCAATCCTAGCCCTTGATGGAATGCCCTAGGGTTGAGGGACTCATCCAAGGGTGGTAGGTGGCCCAAGAGTGGTATAAATAGAGGGGGAGGGGTGGCCTTCCTCCTCTTGAAGGTTTTAGAGGTTTTATGCTCCTTTGAGCTTTGCCCACTTTGTTGTGAGGCTTTGTAAACCTCCCTTCCAAAAATGCAAATCATTTTCTCTTATGCTTGAATTTACTTTACGCATTTAAATTCAACATTTAAATTCCGCACTTAAATTCTTGCAATTTACATTCATGTATTTTGGATTTGCCTCCCCTCCTTCTACATGCTTTTGGATTTGCCTCCTCTCCTTCTAAATACTTTTGCTTCTTGTGTCGAGGATGTTGATTGATGGATGAATCTTCTTCAGATCAAGTCCCAATCATCTAGGCAATCCATGCACCTTTCTTGTAAAAAACCGGTCTCGTGTTCTTGAGTGAATCATTCTTCGAGGTCGCGTTTGTGGGGTTTTGGAATTAGGTTCTTGCTTTCTGTGACATGTGGGAGGTTATCCAAGATCATCTTGATCATCAAAACCCCACGAGTAAGTCCAAGATCGAGTTCTTGAGTTTTTGCTCAAACTTGGTGTGATCTTCCTTCAAGGGTAAGAAGGTCGGAACTTTGACATCAATCCTTGCGATTGAAGGTTGGAATAAGTTCCTGACATCCTCAGGATCACATGTACCAAGTTTCGTGTGTTTTTGTCCAGCAAATCAAAAGATTCATCGAAATTTGCATTTGGAGTTTGTGTTGGTTCTTCAGTTGTTCTTGAGCCCAATGGTACCGCCCCTGGTGCGATACTACCGATCTCCGGTGCTACCGGCCTCCCAGCGGTAGCATCGGCCATAAAGAATAGCAGGCTCATTTCATTTGCTTTTTTTGAGTGTTTCTCTTTAAGGGCTTGTTTGGATTATTTTGTGTGGGGGAAAATTTTATTTAAGATCATTCACCCCCCTGATCACCATCCTGGTCCTTCAGTATCCTGCATGACAATCGGTATATTTATAGGGATGTTATCTCAGACAGTTCTACTATAGAACCGTCTGTGATATCAACTATCGTCATAGAAGGTTTTAGTAAAAAACCATCAGTCATGTCATCACTGTCAGTTTTATACTAAAACTGTCTGTGATATCTCTTTATATCAGTGACGGTTTATGAAGTGAACCGTCTGTGATGATGTCACTGAAAGTTTCATTCTAGAACCATTATTGATGTCCCTCGTCACAGACAGTTTTTCAAAACCGTCCATGATGAGACGTCTACTATAAGCCTTTCTGTAGTAGTGTCTCTTATTCTTGCAACCCTCCATGTCATAGGTTTGTATCACCTCCGAGCTCCACCTACTTGTTGGTACCACGTGGTTTGTCCCACCATGTCTTCCTTCTTCCAATAGCTAGCACCTTCATATTTGCGCCTGCTAGATTTTGCAACTGTCTTTGCAATTCCGCATATAACTACAGTTGAGATCTGAGTACCTATCATTGACGACATGGTTTTCTTCTCTTGATCAAGATTTTTATCACACCTCCCATTGATTTCCCTTCCTTTAGGTTTACCTATCAATAGGTATCATCAATTGCACAACTCGTGGTGCGGTGTGGCAGCCCGACGACACACGACGCTGGAGGATGCGGCTCGGCGGCAGTAGCCTAGTTGGGGCTAGCTGCGCAGAGCCGAGGGCAACACGAGGCGAGGCTGAGGTGGTGTGGCCCAGCGCGGCCTAGGACACAAAACACAGCAACATGGTAGTGCAGCCGGCTGGACGGTGTTGTGGTGTGTGGCAGCACCTAGTATGGCTACAACCCACAGTGCAGACGATGACGCGTGGCACTGGGGGAAGACCTCGGTGCAAGCAACCGGCTACCAACAAGTAGCTCAACAGTGCATGGTGCGAGGTAGCAACGTGGCAGCAGCCCAGCAATGATGCGTTAGTAGCCTGGCAAGACGCGACGCAGGCTGCTAGGTAGCTCGCAGCGCAGACTGGGCATGGCCGACCAACGACGAGGGTGCTACCAGGAGTAGCACGAGGCCAGAGCCACCATGGTGGCATAGAGGAAGGAAGGGGCAAGAGCCGGTGCTGTGGAGGGAGAAAGAAGAAGGGAGGAAGAGGAAGAAGGAAGGAGGAGTGTTGGTGCTGTGGGGAGAAATAAAGAAGGGAGAAGAAAGAAAGGAGGAGGAGGAAGGAGCTGGGAGGGTCTCGGCCAGGCTAGGAGAAAGAAAAGAAAGAAGGAAACAGAAGGAGAGGGAAGGAAAGAAAGAGAGGAAGAAGGAAAGAAAGAAAAGGAAAGGGGAAGAAAAAGAAAAAGAGAAAGAGGGAAGCTCGTCCAGGAAGAAGAAAAGAAAGGAAAGGAAGAAAATAAAATAAAAAGGAGAAAATGGAAATAAGAGAAAAGAAAAGAGAAAATGGGGGTGAAGCCGGATTTCTGGCGATAGACCCGATTTTCATCCGCATGTGGTTGAGGAATTGCCCACAGCGAATTTGTTCTTTCACGACGCTTATGGTAAAAATTTTCGCAGTCGATTTCATTTTCATATGCGTAGCTGTCGGTCATGCATGTTGCATAATTCTTGGCCATCGCATATTCATGCATGAATATAGTAAAAATTTGTTTGATAGCTTACGACCGGTATAGCTATCCATTAAGTCTTAATTGTTCAGCTATATAAATAAGTATTGTTTTTTGCTTCAGATGAATAATTCAATCATGAGAATAAAATATTAATTATCAGTCGGTGAATGTTGGAATTATTTAATTAATAAATTGCTTGGCCATAGGCTAATATTATTGGAATCACACAGAACTTGGGTAGTATGTCAAATAGGTTAAATTTATTGGAATTTCCTCTCAATTTAATATTGATGATTGCAAAATTGTCGATTGATAGATTTACTAGGCACATAAAACGATGGTTTGTCTAAGTGTTTATATTGCATTGGTGAAAGTTTTTTTTCTTCTTAATTTAGGTGGTATTTAATTATATTAAATTGATCCTAGTAGCATGTATATAGTTAAATTAGTGCTTAGCATATAAGGTTAATTTGGTAGAATTTGTACCCACATCTTCAATCGGGGGTTGTGAATTTTTTGAGCAACGTATGTGCAATTGAATTTGATACCTTAAATGATAGTTAGATGGGTCATATGTGATGAATATGTGAGTACTCGATGATTAATTATTTAACCATATATCATTGAATTGGAGCATTGTGTAAATGGGAAGATAAATTATAGGCACTAGGATATTAGACTTGCACCATTAGAGGATATCTATACAATTTTTTTGGATGGACAAATATATGATTATGGGTCAATTATGGTGATATCGATATGACTAAATGGATGGGTTGCATGCAGGATGATCCAATATAGTAAGCACATGTATGTGTGATCCATGAGCTATTAGGTGGAGAGTATGTAATCAACTCGGAAGCCTCATTTAATTGTTAAATGATTACATACACCTATATCGGTGGAATTTTGATATGTATGATTATGGATTACTAAAGTGGGATTGTTACAATTAGATTGTCAACGCTAGTATAAAAAGTCTAGTGAGGGTATAGCCTATATAGGAAGAGCATGTTCCTTCCTAGGAGTTGAAGTTTGCTCTCTCATTCTCATATGCATGATTCTCACATGCATGACCGCTTGTATATATGTTGTTTTTACCCGAAGAATACTAACTTTGGATTTGTTTGCTTGTATGTTATGTTGATGTTGTAGCGTACGAATGAATCGTGGAATCATATGAGAGATTCGGGACTAAATAACACAATTGGTACTCCAATCAACCAAGGAAAGACCAAGTGTTCAACAAGCAATGCAAGCACCTCCTTTGACTATGTTGATCCTATTATTTTACTTAATTTATGTCGTTTTATAAATCTAAGTATACATGCGTGTATTTTCAATAAATTTGCTACATTGTGGGTATCGGTAGATAATCCTATTTGTTGCATAGAACTTCCTTGATAAATACGTAAATATTACCTTGATATCCATAAGGTAAGGATAGATATGAAATAATGTCAACTTGGGTATACTCGAATAAGTAAATAATTCCTTAGCCATGCTTTAGACTTGGGAGAACAAATGATCGGTTACACTATTTGTTCAGGGATGGGATTTTGAAATAATGAGAAAATGGTATATGGTACTTTGTTATAAAACTAAAACTAAAAACTATGGTTTGACGTGGACGTGTTATGGCAATAACCAGAAGTGCGAGGGATGGACTTGCACGTAGTGTAGGGGAGATTCTAGCCTAGGTTGGATTAAGGACCGAACATCGTGTTGTGTAATACAAGATATTTAGTGCAACCACAAGTGCTGTTATGGGGTGATCTATACCTATTAAGTTGCTTGGTCTAGCTTTGCACATTGGAAGACTGGAGTAGTACGAACATTGTAGGTAGGTTTGCTCGCAGGGGTGTCCACAAAGTGGTATGGGTTCAACACATACCAATATAATGGAATATGTCTTGCTATGGGGGAAGTGGGGTCTCAACAGGGCATTTAACTGTTGTTGGTATAGAGTGTACAAATATCTTCCACCACCATAGTAAGGGTCAAACATCATCGGGCTGGTGCAAAGTTAGGTCTAGGTGATGTAACGGTTCATGTCATTATCTCTCGACCACGCGCCAAAGGAAGTGCAAAAATAGTGGCAAAGAGAGTTGGTCATGTCTTATGGGTAAAGTGTGCTCCTCTGCAGAGTGTAAAACTTTTCGAAAAGCCGTTCTCGCGGTTATAAGAGACTTAGTGCACTGACACTAGTTAGAGTTATGGTATTTTTAATAAAAAGGGTTGAATTGAAAAAATTAGTGAAATGTTTTGTTTCAGATTTTATGCCAAGAGATGGCAGGGAATGGATCGTTGATCACAATCGAGGAGGATTGTGAGTTACTCTTATTATTGTTATATACTTGTTATTTACATACATGTCAACTGCTCTTTACAAATTTCGTTTGCAATCTATTACTATTATTGTCGAATAAATCTCGCTTTATGCAAAAGAAACTGATAAGATAGACATTTCCTTTAACATAGTGTTGACGCCAAAAAATATAACGATAGATTTATCTGTTCAAACACACGCGAACACCGAGTTCAAGAGCTTTGAGGTGTGCCAGCCGATTTGATCCTGCAATCGGCAAGATAGATGGAAAATATGCTCAAAGCCGATCTAATGTGATAATCGGCAAGGATCTAAACAGCTACACAAAACCAATTAAATCAATGTTAACGATAAGTCTAGACAACCGGTTAGGGCTGATTAGATGGTTGATAAAGGTAGATTTTTCCAAAAAAGGCAATGCGCAACAAGATCGGAGAAAACCAAACCTAGCGTAATAGGAGAAGATCAACAATCGGCGATGCGCAACTTTATTGATCAACGACGAATTACAAGAGATCTAAATTACAGGACTACTCCTAATTGACATGAAAAAGTAGATAAAAGTAGATGCGAGTTGTTTGATTGTTGGTTGTTGTCTTCCTGCTTACCCTTGATCCCCTTTTATAGTACTTAGGCCGATCGTACCTTTTCCAATGTATTGCTAGTCGTGATCCGTATCGGCCTTTATACAGATAAAATTCTATCTTTTTATCTTCAACTTAACTTTTCCCTTTTCTAACCGATATCGGCCAAAATTATCTAATTTTATCCTCAGCTTGGTAAATCGACCATGTCTTGCCAAATTTTGGTGCAAACATATATGCCCCCCATTTTTGGGAGATAACATGTTATCTTTCAAAAATCTTCTCTATTGGCTTTAACGTTAATTGGCTTGACATAATATCCGAACTGTCCTCTTTGGTAATTGCTCAATTTATTGCGCCGTAAAATCTCGAGACGCGTATCTTCGCCATTAACCGCTCGTAAACCCCCAAAAATATCTCCCACCTTTTCACCTTTTTTACCCACCTATAAATACGAGGTCCATTCACCTGTCATTTTCACGCGCTCAAGTTATCAAACCTCCTACCATCGGCTCCATCTTCATTTCTCAGACTTCAAACTCTAGTTCAGCAACCTTCATCAGCTTGCACAGTTTTTACATCAGCTCAATGGATCCCAGCCACGTACTCATCCCCATTCCCGACACTAATGACCAGTATTACTTAGGACCGCTAGGCAATCTTGACCCATCGGTCATTATAGAACAAGTAATCCCTTGTCTTCCTCTGTCGACTCCTCAGCATAATATAGAGGGATAGAGTAAGAGCTTCAGAGCTTGGTCAACAGCGCTGAAGGGCTGAAGGGATTGGTATAATCGGATAGCAGCCCAAAAGAGGCCAATTTGGGAAAGGATAGGGATAGTGAAAGGACCGGAGATGTCGCCTAGAGGGGGGTGAAGAGGCGAATTAAAAATTTTGCAGCAAAATAAAATCTCCCGAGGGTCTAAGTCTGGAGTGTCCTGGATTTTTATCTGGATACTCCGATATGTCTGGACTGTCCGGGGTCAGGAGTCCGGATACTCTGGATTGGAGACCTCGAAATGAGATTTTAAATCCCTACAATTTTCCAACAATCTACTTGAACACAAAAGTTCTAAATACTATCAGGTACCTGGGGATGAAGTAGATCTAGAGCCAAACACATCAATAAAGTAGATCAGGGCTCCCAAAGTCTAAGACCACAAACCCTAGCAAAAACAAATGAAGAACACGAAGACAATAATTTTTTACCCGAAGTTCGGATTCTTGAAGGGAATCCTACATCTCCGTTGAGAAGGCACAAAGCCCGGGTCCCTCTTGACCACTATCCTCCCGGTGTTGCACAAAGCACTCGCCGGTCTCCACTTCCTGCCTCTTTCCTTTTGGAGGCGAGACATGCCTTCATAAACTTCCGGGGCTCACCACAACAAGTATTGGAGGCTCCCGGTGACTCCTTGCCGTCTAGGAGCCCTTCAAACTCCAAGAGTAACAAATACGTCGCGAAATCTACTTGGAGGATGAATCTTATGCTCAAGAATGAAAGATGCAAGCTCAAGGTACTCAAATCCACTCTTCCTCCCAAAAGATTTAAATCAATCGCTAGCTTCAAGTGGAGAAAGGAGATTAGGGCTCAAGACAGTGAAAGAGAGAGTTTGAGAATGAATGGGTGCAATAAATGAAGCTCTACCCTGTTAGGTGAAGAGTGAGAGGGCTTAAATAGAAGCTCCAAATCCAACCGTTGTGAGAGAGCTGCGCACAACCCGGATTATCCGGACAAATACCCCGGAGACTCCGGGTTAGTGAGGTTTAGATTGTACCGAAGGAGTTAACCCGGAGACTCCGAACAAAAACCCCGGATACTCGGGACTAATTCAACCCGAAGTGTCCGGACTTTATACCTGGTACTTCGGACTATCTGAGAGCGGCCACCGAGGGTGTCAACCCGGAGTGTCCGAACTAAATGTTCGGATACTCCGGATTAGCCCACTCGGCGAGAGGTGTGTTTTTTAAAGAAAATTAAGTGCTTAGAGTTCTTATGCAATGCAATTTTTATCCTTTGAGCACAAGTGTATCCTAGAAGTGATTTCCTATTGTATCCCCCTTAATAGTACGGCTATCCATAGACTCAATTAAAATAGAAAAATTACAACATAAGTCTTGATGCCGTATTCACAAATTTTAGATGCGGTGGGGATCTCCAATCGCTTTCATATGATGATATAATCTCTACCTCTGCATAGATTCTCACTTGACCATTAGTATTTTAATTGTGTTGCCATCTGTCACCAAAACTTCTTAAGGGGCCTAGATGCGCTTTCAATCTCCCCATTTTTGGTGTATTGATGACAACTCAATTTGAAAGCTTTAAATGATATAACAGAGATCTGAAAGCTCCCCCTAAATCCTTGCATTCTTCAAGGGATGAAGAATAAGGATATATCAATTTGCATCAAGTAGATATGCAAGATAATATGTAAATAACATGATTTAATGATAAACAGCGATAATGTTAGGCAAGCATTACTCAAGCAAACTATAAGCCTATAAGTTCACAAGCCACACACAACGAAAAGTTCACAAGACAACTAAAAGCTCACAAGGCAAACACAACTAACTAAGATAAAAGACCCCCCCCAAAGCGACGCTAAGCTAAACACTCCCCCTTTAGCATCAAGACACCTAAAAAGGGAAGCGCTCAGGACAGAAGATCATTCGTCGTCACCGGAAGGTTGATAGTCATCTTCCTCGCTGCCGTCACCGCTGCCACTGCCACTGCCACTGCCACTTGCTTGAGCTGCTGATGATTGAAGGCCAAAAAGCCGTTGAGAGGCGGAGTCTACAAAAGGTCCATCAGAAGACTCCTTTGACTCGCTGGCAGGAATGTCCTCGCCTTGCTGACGACGATAGGCCCGAAACTCGCGGCGATGCTCACGAATCTCCTACCGAGTCTCCTTGACCTGAGAGGATACATCTTGGCACAAGCAGAAAAGACACTTGAGAATCCTCTTAATGGTGTCTCGGCTAGAGGAAGGAGAACACGAGCGCAGCGGCGGCGAGGGATGGAGTCAAGAACTGACCTTAGACGGACGTCCCCCGGTCCGCTTACCAACAGGGGCACTCGGAGCTGCGGAGGCTGCGGAAGCTGAAGGAGCTCGGACCTTGTAGGGTAGGTGCTCCACATTCTTCACAAAATCTAGGCCTGTGACATGATCCACCAATGCCACGATAAAAGGAGCGTACCTGCAGCTGCTGACATTGCTCATCGAGTGGTGGCGAATAGGTTCCCATAAGAAATCCACAATATCAAAACTATGAGTGCGCTCCACCAAGTGAAATAGCATGTTCCGTCCATAGGAGTTTATGGACGACGCATCACCTTCCTTGGGCCATAAAGAAACTCTGAGCATTCTAAGGAGGACTGCCGGCACATCCTTCATACCCTTAATGGTTCCAACAATGAAGTGTTGCGAATGGTCATACAAGGCCTCAAGCTGATCGGGAAATAGGGCCTTCTTGTCATGCAACTTAGCATCTCCATCAACTAACCTCAGCTGCAGAACTCGAGCAAAAGTCCTCTTGGTGGCCACATACCATACTTCATCAGTCATCCACCAAATAGCTTCCTCTTTCTTGTCAAAATACAAGGTGGAATAGAATTGCATGATAACTTCATCATTCCAAGAGTAGCAAAAACTCATGATATTTTTCACCTAATGGCGCTCACAAATCTGAATAACTTCATCAAAGATCGGATTGTGAAGATCTGCCATGTATGCCCAATCAATGGTCTTCATCTTTACAACTGAGTGGTCCAATGGAAAAAGCACAGATGCATAGAAGTCTGAATGAAACTTGTTCCAGAACCGCTTATCCACATATTCATCTTGGTGAAACTCCAGTGGATCCTTGCTTCTATGCTCAACAATGGCTTTCCCCTTGCCAGGCCCAACTCGGTAGTCTATCGTGCGAAGACGACTCATCTGTCCAGGGTATCTCCACACAAGCCTGCTCTTCTCAAGGGGACCAATCACAACGCGGGTTGCTTGATGATGCTTCTTTTTTTGCTCACGGAGTCTTGCGTGGGTGTCGACAGGATGCTCATCGGGATTGACTTAAGGAGCTGGATCTTGAGAAGATGGAACAGGAGGTGGACCAGTCAGCCGGTTGAGCCGTCCCTGACTGATCTTCCTCACGGAGTGCTTTTGCTTCTTTGAGGCGGAACCCGACACAGAGGAGGAACCGGGAACATCGTCAATGGAAGGACGCTTGCCGGCGCCGGAACCGTCTTGAGAAGATGCCATCTAAAAGGAATCAAAGAGAGGGATGAACAAGAGATTGCAAAAACGTAAAGATGGCAATTTTAAGTATTGGGGCCGAGGTGTACAACCCGGATACTCCGGTGTTTTTGATCCGGAGTGTCCGGATTATCCGGATACTCCGGATAAATCATCCGGATACTCCGGGTTGTTCAGTTTCATCCCCAAAAACCTAAAATGCAAATCCATCTAAAGCACAAAGAACCCATTCTAGGAATTGATCTAAGGTGAATGGACTCTACCAAAGCAACCTATTTCAAGGCATCTTCAAGATGAAAGAGATCGGGAAGAGGGAAAAAGAACTCACCACAAAAGGGAAGGAACTGATGAGGCAAGGATGAGGATTCGAAGAGGTCTTCCCAGATCTTGGAGGGCAATCCAGAGACTCCGGAGAGTGAGGAGCACGCCGGAGACGAGGGAGGAACCGGTGGCGTTGGCTAGGAGGAGAAGAGGGTGAGACTTGGTTGAAGAAAAAACTGGAGAGAGAAAAACAAACAAGCCCTCCCCGCAAGAGCTTTATAGGAGACAGCCGCCTCAACCCGGATAATCCGGACTTTAGTCCGGATACTCCGGACTATTCGGAGAGTTCGGATAAAAACACCGGAGTGTACGGATTGACACATCTGGGAATCAACAGAGAATTTGCAAGGGATGAGCTTAGATGGCTTGCAGCAAGAGAAGAGAAGTTCACAAGGCCCTACTCACTTTTTGACTAGCGAACATCCAAACAATCAAGCTATAGTCACATAGTAAAAGGCTAGATCCAAAGATCAAAGATTTCAATTAACACAGAAAAGACAAGGTAATAGATCAATTAACCTTTTCAAAAACATTTAGCAATCATCAATCAATTGCGTGCATATTTCAAGCCAAATTACGAGAGTCTAGAATATTTAGCCCACTCCTCAAATCACAAAATCTCTTTTCATCGAGCGACTTGGTGAAAATATCGGCTAGTTGATCATTTGTGCTCACACGTTGAATATCAATATCACCTTTGGTGGAATGATCTCTTAAGAAGTGGTGGCGAATATCGATATGCTTTGTACGGGAGTATTGGACGGGATTGTTGGCAATTTTTATGGCGCTCTCATTATCACACAAGAGTGGTACATGGTTATAGGTTAGGCCATAATCATTCAGGGTTTGTCTCATCCAAAGCAATTGGGCACAACAGCTCCCGGCCGCTATATACTCGGCTTCGGCTGTGGATAGGGCTACAGAATTTTGTTCCTTAGAGGACCAGGAAACGAGGGATCTTCCTAGAAATTGACAAGTCCCTGAAGTGTTCTTCCTATCCACTTTACAACCGGCATAATCCACATCGGAATAGCTAACTAATTCAAAAGATGAACCTTTTGGATACCAAAGCCCAAAATGAGGAGTGTGCACTAAATATCTCAAGATTCTCTTAACGGCCACCATGTGGCACTCTTTTGGAGCGGCTTGAAATCGTGCACACATGCATACACTAAGCATAATATCGGGCCTAGATGCACAAAGGTAAAGAAGAGAACTGATGATTGAATGATATACCTTTTGGACAACCGGTTTACCTTCTTTGTCGAGGTCTAGATGTCCGTTGCCTTGCATAGGAGTCTTGATTGGCTTGGCGTTTTCCATACCGAATTTCTTCAGCATGTCCTTGATGTACTTTGTTTGGCATATGAAGGTTCCTTCCTTGAGTTGCTTGACTTGAAAGCCGAGAAAGAACTTCAATTCGCCCATCATGGACATCTCGAATCTTTTAGTCATGATTCTGCTAAACTCCTTACATAGTTGTTCATTAGTAGACCCGAAAATAATGTCATCAACATAAATTTGACAAAAAAATAGATCATTATCAATATGCTTAGTAAAGAGAGTAGGATCGGCCTTTCCGACTACAAAACCTTGTTCAAGAAGAAAATCTCGAAGACATTCGAACCATGCTCTTGGTGATTGTTTTAGTCCATAAAGTGCTTTGTGCAGGAAGTAGACATAGTCCGAATATTTAGGGTCTTCGAAGCCGGGTGGTTGCTCGACATAGACCATCTCAGAGAGTGGCCCATTCAGGAAAGCGCTTTTCACGTCCATCATGGTGAGTAGCAAAGGCAAGTAATATCCTAATAGACTCAAGCCTAGCTACGGGAGCATATTTTTCATCAAAGTCCAAACCTTCGATTTGCGTGAAGCCTTGAGCGACCAGTCGGGCTTTATTTCTAGTCACCATTCCATGCTTGTCTTGCTTGTTCCGAAATACCCATTTGGTGCCAATCACATTTTGCTTGGGTCTTTCGACAAGCTTCCATACTTGATTCCGTTCGAAGTTGTTTAGCTCCTCTTGCATAGCCATTACCCAATCCGGATCTTGTAATGCTTCTTCTACCTTTAGTGGCTCAAGAGAAGAAACAAACGAGTAAAATTCATAAAAATTTGCAACTCGAGATCTAGTGGATACTCCCTTGTTAATATCTCCAAGTATGTTGTCGACTGGATGATCTCATTGTATGCTTTGATGAACCCTTGGATGAGGGACAGTGGCATTGGTTCTTTGGATGGGATCCTCATCGTCTTTATCGGTGATCGAGCCATCTTGGACTTGCATTGAGGAAGAGGGAGGAACATCTGGGGCATCCAACGTTGCATCCGGACTCTTTGGACTAGTCCGGATATTCTGGGTCTCATCCCGGACATTTTGAGTTGGATCACTCGGAATTTCTTCTTGCTCAAGAGGTCTCACTTCCCCAATTGCCAATTTCTTAATTGCTTCGCACAGAGGTTCTTCCTTGTTTCCTCCAATGCTTATGTATGTTACTGGACCGAACAGATCCATATGGAGCATCTCTAGAGGTCTTGAGGTAGTCATCACATTCTTGGCGGGATGAGAGGCTCCAACTTGCTTTCCGGCTTGACAAGCGCTACACACCCTATCTTTTTCAAAGACCACATTTATTAGTCAAAGGATGTGATTGCCTTTCATGAGTTTGTGAAGGTTCCTCATACCTACATGAGCAAGTCGGCGATGCCATAACCAACCCATGCTAGATTTAGCCATTAAGCATGTTTCAAGATTAATTCTATCCGTAGTAAAATCTACGAGATAGAGATTTCCCTTTAAACGACCCTTAACAGTTATTGAACCATCAGTCCTCTTAATGACATCCACACCCTCATCACTAAACACACAATTGTAGCCCGCTTGATGGGAACGGTGGCCCGATCTTTCGACAGGTACTGGTAAGTCGATTGGTCGAGAACTAGACGTTGAGGAACCGGCTTCCAATCAGAACTGATTCGAACCCTGCAATCGCTACACCACGGCTCCGTTGGTTATCAACCACGCACAAACACGGTTGACCTCGCCAAGAAGGCTTATCCATGCATGCGAATCGAGAACACAAGAAAGAACGTAGAAGATGCAATCTGAAATTGCGAATAAGCACACGAGTTGGGGTTACACAAACCGATGAATGGCGAAGAACTGACAAAGTGTCTAGTTGTAATCTAAGAAAAACCCATCTATTCTAGCGACGGCTACTGAATATATATGAGGAAGAGGGCAAGGGAGGTGGCCAAGGGGGTGGCCATGAAACCCTAGGTCGTACAAGGCCTTTGGGCCCAAGTGGAGGTGGCGCAGCACCTGGCAGATTCTGTTCATCATATATATTTGACGATTCCTGTTGATCTGGAAGGATTTTGGACCTGAAACCACTTCCGTTGGAAAGATCTCGTCGTGGGCTTCTCCGTAGAGTCCAAGAACGCCTCAATTGGACTTCGTATGGCCTAGATATGGTTGTTTTATTGACATGCTATCCTGGGGGCCGAACTGGACTCGTGAACGAATTGGACTTGATCTTGGGCTGGGATTGGAGCATCAGAAGTTGTTGGGCCCTTGTCTTGGCTTGAGATAGAAGCATGGCTTGCTGGCTCGTCATGGTCTTATCATCCTCCCCTTCTTGATTTTGAGTCGTCCTCGACTCAAGCTCATTGGCCTACAAAAGGTTAGTAACAAGAGGCGGCAAAGAAAGCAACATATTCTTTGGTTGTTGATAGAATGGCACATTAAAAGAAGATTTCAAAATAGTACAAATATAAACTCGATGCACCATGTACGTTTGTTTATCATTATATTTGCCAATAGCATTAAAACTAACACTGGATGACCATGACAAATTAGCAGGTATAGAAAATCTCTCCTCTAAACAATTGAGATCACATATGACATCAAATTCAATGTAACCCAAAGTATTCAAGGAAGACAACAGTTTAATCTCATCCTTTTCATTAGCAAGGTGAATAACATGATTATTTTCAGCACACGTGTTTAGATTAGAAATAAAACTGACATGTTCATTCACTAGTGGAGGCATGGATGGGATAGCAAGTATCTCCTGTCCCTTCTTCTCTTGCGTGTTTTCCTTCTCGTTCTTGTTCTCAATGTTCTGTGAAAAGTTAGTAGCAAGTGGAAACTCGACAAGATGCTGTTCTTCCAAAGAAAATTCTTCACTTTGGCAATTATAGACATTAATTTCAGCAAGATGTCTTTCATGTTCAATTTGATTTTCGATCTCACAAGCAAGATTAAATAAACTAGAGAGAGAACTATATTCCTTATCAACAAGAATACCCTGAATTTTCATATCAAGTCCATTTAAGAATTTTATTTCCTTAGCTTCTTCAGATTCATCTAAACCACAACGCAATAACAAAGTTTCTAATTCCTCGTAATATGACTTGACAGTTTTATCACATTGTTGTAGACATTGCAATTCATAAAGTAACTTTTCAGAATGATAAGCAGGAACAAATTCATCTCTCATAAGTCGTTTCATATGTTTCCATGTTTGTGGTACTGGCTTATAAGTACAAAAATCGTTCCACCAAATTGATGCACAGAGAGTTAAAGCACTAGCGACAACTTTAATTTTTCGTTTATTACAGAGGTTACATTGCGAAAGAATTTTATCTACCTCTATTTCCCAATCAATATAAGCATCAACACCAAATCCATTATAAGAAGGAAGAACTGGAAAAATCTTACCTTTACCAGCAGAAGGAGATGGATTAAAGTTTGGTTGGTGCTTATGCTCTTTTATGTCAAGTGCATTCTCCAAGTTTTGAATTTGCTTGTTCATAGTCTCGTTCATCTCTCACAGCATCTCTCGGAGCTCGTTATGAAGAACACATTTCTGATACCACTTGATGGGAACGGTGGCCCGATCTTCCGACAGGTACTGGTAAGTCGATTGGTGGAGAACTAGACGTTGACGATCCGGCTTCCAATCAGAACTGATTCGAACCCTGCAATCGCTACATCACGGCTCCGTTGGTTATCAACCACGCACAAACACGGTTGACCTCGCCAAGAAGGCTTATCCCTGCATGCGAATCGAGAACACAAGCAAGAACATAGAAGATGCAATCTGAAATTGCAAATAATATTAAGCACACGAGTTGGGGTTCCACAAACCGATGAACGGCGAAGAACTGACAAGGTGTCTAGTTGTAATCTAAGCAAAACCCATCTATTCTAGCGACGGCTACTGAATATATATGAGGAAGAGGGCAAGAGAGGTGGCCAAGGGGGTGGCCGTGAAACCCTAGGTCGTACAAGGCCTTTGGGCCCAAGTGGAGATGGCGCAGCACCTAGCAGATTCTGTTCATCATATATATTTGACGATTCCTATTGATCCAGAAGGAGTTTGGACCTGAAACCACTTCCGTTGGAAAGCTCTCGTCATGGGCTTCTCCGTAGAGTCCAAGAACGCCTCAATTGGACTACGTATGACCTAGATATGGTTGTTTTATTGACGTGCTGTCCTGGGGGCCGAACTGGACTCGTGAACGAATTGGGCTTGATCTTGGGCTGGGATTGGAGCATCAGAAGTTGTTGGGCCCTTGTCTTGGATTGAGATAGAAGCATGGCTTGCTGGGCCGTCATGGTCTTATCACCGCTTCACATAATTGAGCAACGGAAAACAAATTGTAGCTTAATGATTCAACAAGCAAAACATTGTTTAAATGAAAATCGTTTGTAATATTAATCTTACCTAGACCTACCACTTCGCCTTTTCCATTGTCGCCAAAAATTATGCTTTCAATATTTGTTCCATTTGCATCCAAGTGAGCAAATATCGCCTTTTCTCCGGTCATGTGGTGTGTACATCCGCTATCCAATATCCAACTTGATCCACCGGAGATATAGGCCTACAAAAACAAATTTAGATTTTTCCTTTTGGTACCCAAACTAGTTTAGGTCCGCGCACGATAGTGACAAGAGATTTCGGGACCCAAATAGATCGCACATGAGAAGCATTGTTGGGTTTACGCCCAATATGATAAGCAACTACACGGCCGAGGTTAGTTCTTTTAAGCACATAAGAAGCAAAGAAGGTAGCATGAGCCTTATACTTAGAATTTCCTTCGCCCTTAACAAAATGAATAGGCTTGTTCAACGGGGCAATCACGATGTGGCTCTTTTTGCCTTTGGGTGGAATATACCCAAGCCCATGCTTCATGAAGTTACCTTGACGCTTACCGAGAAACTCCTCTAATCCTTTGCTAGCCATATAGGACCTTTGAAGTCCATCTTCAAGCATTCCCTTGAGCTTCTCATTTTCATGAGCTAATACTTGCAAAGTCTCAAGGTTAGTGGCACAAGCATCAATATTAACATTATAGCATCTAGCACATCCATTGCTAGTAGATGGTGATGAGGAATTGGAGTTATCCGTCAAGGAGTTAGAGGTGCTATTCTTGTGATAAACATGCTTCACTTCAAGAGCCTTGCAAGCATCCTTTGCTTTGGCAAGTTCCTCTACGAGTGAAGCGTTGGTGATCACAAGACTAGTTAACTCGGATTTGGTCATTTTTGAACTTTTGATCAATTCCTCATACTTTCTTCTTTCATTATTTAGGCTCTTCTCTAGCTCAAGGTTTTTCTCTTTTTCAAGAATAAGCAAATCCCCTTGAGCTTCGAGAGTAGCCTCCTTTTGCTCAATGGTTTCCTCCAACTTCTCAATTCTTTTAAAAGAAAATCTAATTTTTGCACATCAAAATCCTTCATGGACTTGAATGCACTATCATCGTCACTAGCGTCATTGCTCTCATCTAGGCATGAGTCGGCAATGTAAGGAGATGTTGTTTTGATTAATATCTTGCGCCCCTTGGCCATGAGGCACATTGGAGTGTCTTCATCGTCATCGCTCAAGTTGTCGAAGAGGCCCTTCAATGCTATTGAGGTGGAAGGTACGGCGACGGCGACGGAGGCAACTCCTCCATCTTCGTCGGAATCGGAGCTTGAATTGGAGTCGGAGTTTGAATCCCACTCCTCTCCAATGTGAGCTTGTCCCTTGTGCTTGTAATGTTTGAACTTCTTGCTCCTTTCCTTGTCCTTGCCTCGGTATTTATCCTTCTTGTACGACTTGTCTTCCTTCTTCTCTCTTTGCGGGCATTCGGCGATGAAGGGGCTGGGCTCTCCACACTCATAGCACTTTCTTGTTGAGTGCCTTCCTCTTGATTTGTTCCATTGATTTTTGGAGTGGCCTCCCGGTTTGTACCCCTTTTTCTTGAGGAATTTGTTGAATCTCCTTACGAGCAAAGCCATGTCATCATTGGTCAAGGGGTCACTTGACTCCTCATCATCACTTGTACTTTCCTCGGCTTCTCGCACAATCTTCACTGCCTTCAAGGCGATCCCTTTCTTCTTTCCTGACTTAAGCTCTTCTACCACCTCCGCTTCCTTGATCATCATCTCATCCATCATTAGCCTCCCAATAACATCATGGGGAGTGAGAGTGTCGAAGTTTGGTCGATCCCGGATGAGTTGAACTAAATTGCGGTTGGTGGGAGTGATTACTCGAAGAATGATTTTGACAACAGCTTTGTCGGTGAGATCGGTACATCCAAGACCCTTAGCTTGATTCACCAACACCATCAAGCGGTCGAACATTTTTGTGTATGACTCTCCTTCTTCTAGAGTGAATCTGCTTAGCTCACCAATAATGAGCTCAATCTTGGACTCACGGACACTTGATATTCCTTCATGAGTAACCATGAGTCTTTCCCAAATTGCTTTGGCATCTTCAAGTCCATCGACTCGGTTAAACTCGGAGTCACTTAAAGCATTGAACAAGGCATTGACGGCCAAGTCATTGAAATGTTGAGCTTTCTTCTCTTCGGGAGTAAGCTTGTTTGGATCTGTTGCTTTAAAACCTGTTTCTACAATCTCCCAAATACACGGGTGAAGTGATCTCAAGTACATCTTCATTTTATGTTTCCATGCGGTATAGCGAGTACCATCAAAGTGAGGTGCTCTACCGGACGACACGGAAACATAAGATGAAGAGCTTGAGACTCCAAGAGAGGGATAATCATATGGAATCTTGACCCCTTTGCCGGAACCCGTGGCCTTGTCTTGGTCACAGATTCCGTCATTCTTTTCTATTAGCGACATCTTGATTCTCCAAGTGGTTAAGCCAAACTATGGAGATTTGGCTCTGATACCAATTGAAAGACCGGAGATGTCGCATAGAGGGGGGTGAATAGGCGAATTAAAAATTTTGCAGCAAAATAAAATCTCCCGAGGGTCTAAGTCCGGAGTGTCCGGGATTTTTATCCGGATACTCCGATATGTCCGGACTGTTCAGGGTCAGGAGTCCGGATACTCTGGATTGGAGACCTCGAAACGAGATTTTAAATCCCTACAATTTTCCAACAATCTAATTGAACACAAAAGTTCTAAATACTATCAGGTACCTGGGGATGATGTAGATCTAGAGCCAAACATAGCAATAAAGTAGATCGGGGCTCCCAAAGTCTAAGACCACAAACCCTAGCAAAAACAAATGAAGAACACGAAGACAATAATTTTTTACCCGAAGTTCGGATTCTTGAAGGGAATCCTACATCTCCATTGAGGAGGCACAAAGCCCGGGTCCCTCTTGACCACTATCCTCCCGGTGTTGCACAAAGCACTCGCCGGTCTCCACTTCTTGCCTCTTTCCTTTTGGAGGCGAGACTTGCCTTCACAAACTTCCGGGGCTCACCACAACAAGTATTGGAGGCTCCTGGTGACTCCTTGCCGTCTAGGAGCCCTTCAAACTCCAAGAGTAACAAATACGTCGCGAAATCAACTTGGAGGATGAATCTTGTGCTCAAGAATGAAAGATGCAAGCTCAAGGCACTCAAATCCACTCCTTCCTCCCAAAAGATTTAAATCAATCACTATCTTCAAGTGGAGAAAGGAGATTAGGGCTCAAGAGAGTGAAAGAGAGAGTTTGAGAATGAATGGGTGTAATAAATGAAGCTCTACCCTGTTAGGTGAAGAGTGAGGGCTTAAATAGGAGCTCCAAATCCAACCGTTGTGAGAGAGCTGCGCACAACCCGAATTATCCGGACAAATACCCCGGAGACTCCGGATTAGTGAGGTTTAGATTGTACCGAAGGAGTTAACCAGGAGACTCCGGACAAAAACCCCGGATACTCCGGACTAATTCAACCTGGAGTGTCCGGACTTAATACCGGTACTTGGACTATCGAGAGCGGCCAGAGGGTGTCAACCCGGAGTGTCCGAACTAAATGTTCGGATACTCCGGATTGGCCCACTCGGCCAGAGGTGTGTTTTTTAAAGGAAATGAAGTGCTTAGAGTTCTTATGCAATGCAATTTTTATCCTTTGAGCAAAAGTGTATCCTAGAAGTGATTTCCCGTTGTATCCCCCTTAATAGTACGGCTATCCTTAGACTCAATTAAAATAGAAAATTTACAACATAAGTCTTCATGCCGTCTTCACAAATTTTAAATGCGGTGGGGATCTCCAATTGCTTTCTCATGATGATATAATCTCTACCTCTGCATAGATTCTCACTTGACCATTAGTATTTTAATTGTGTTGAAATCTATCACCAAGACTTCTTAAGGGGCCTAGATGCGCTTTCAGATAGTCTAGTGCCTCCCTTTGTCTCTAGCCGATCCAAAGGCCAACGAGCCCTTGGTGGCCACACCTTGTTATTTCTCATAAGATACTTTTAATGCCTTCATGTTTAGAACTGGCCCTATCAGACCAACACTCTTAGATGTGGCACAGCCCTGTTGTCTTAGACCTGATGGAGACCAGATATTGGCTTTTAGCTACAAACCCCAGCATAAATTAATTCACTCCAAGGGAGAGGGCTGGAACAAATATATCAGTAATAATAAAAGAGTCAGTCCAGTGTTTGATAAGGAGCATGTTGCTTTTCTCAATATAAGGCTTGATCGATTACTCTTTTGCGGAGCATCGTTTGGGCCGACGCAAGTTTACCAAGTCATAGCAGAACAGTTGATGGAGGGTCATTGGCTAGCACTGGGTAAGCTTTTCTTAGGGGCAGTATACCAAATGATACATACCATCCGTAGTCGGCTTCTTAGCGGATTAGGCCAATATTCAGTTGGTAATGTTGGCGGCCCATTATGGTTCATACAAGTTTGGTTGTATTGCATCTTTAGCCAACCCTTCAACATTGACTCAGTTGAAGTTACCCCTTACCCCCTAGAGGGGACTCCAGAAGGCCAAGAGCTTGAGTTTAGAGATAGCCAATCATTCGACGAAAAATTTATCCTTTATTCCTGTACCCAACCAAGACTCGCCCCAATCGGAGCAAGAAAATTTCTGGCTTTCTTTTTTAAGCTCAGTCAAACAGACTTCAGCCATAATGATTTTTAGTTATAAAGAAGCCAACAGTTTTTCCTGGCCATCTTTTCTTCACTTGGTAGCCAATAGCAATGAAATGCTTGCAGAGACCTTGGATCTATACCAGATTTTCCTGTCGCCAAGCGTATTATCTATCGGCTTGCATACAAGAAATCAGACTTACCAGCCCTCCTCTGAATTGTATCACCCATTGGTGTATGCCAGATAGCTGGGATTTGGCCAAGTACCTCCGAGCTTACAACTTCTTGATCGGATTAGGCCAAGGGATCGGCTTCGCCCTTTGTCAAGTGCTAACATCGCTTTGCATATAGCTGACAATCTTCAACTCCAAAGTCTGCCACACTTCATCTTGCAGACCCGAAGGGCAGGCAACTTCACCAACTGGTGGTCGGCTATTTGTGCATTATTATACTCTATGGAGTGCACTGTATCGACGGTGGTCTCCGAATTTTTTCCAAATTTGCCACCCGTTGAGTCGACACCCACTGTAACATCCCAAAAATTAAAATAAAGTAAGAAATTAAATTTTATAATTTAATTATATTTATTAATGCTATTTCTACATTTTCTGAATTATTTTGGATTATCCTTGATTTTTGCTCTAATGGAAAAATCTTTATAAGTAATAGATGAATAACAATAATAAAAGCTTACATTAATAAAATATATAAAAAATCCCTGCATAATCTTGAGAGATCTCTAGAATCCAACCTCTGAATTTTTAAAAGCCAAGTAATCATAATGTGCAATAAATACCCAATTAATGTTTCTTGACTAGCAACAGTAATCTTGTCAGATTTAAATAAACATAATCCATCTTATCTCAAGCTAAAAATTTAATATTATATTCTGAATAGATAAATACATCTACAGTAAAAAAATATTAAAAATAAATAATTACTTTTAATATTTTTAAAAATTCAAAAACAGAATTTCTGAAAATCTAAGAATCAGAATGTCAGAATTGTTATAAATAAAATACAAAAGATATCAAAGTTAAATTTTTACTGAAGGATTATATAGTCAAGAGGAACTCCAATAAAAAGTTTCAAAAAGTTTTGATAACATATATGTCCTCTGATAAATTAAAAATAGAAAACCCAATTCTGAGCATAGTGCCTTGTCAGAATTTCTGTAAATTCTGTACAAAGTATTTTTGTTTAAAATTTCTATAGTGTGAAGATAATGATCTAACCGTCTCTAAGAAAAATTATCAAAAATTTTCCATCAAGAATTGATGATCATTTAAAGCCCAACATCATTGCTAGAACCCTGAATAAATGAGGCGGTTTTGCATCCCTTCACTGAAACCGTAATTGAGGCCCCGCATGTCAGCCTCACATCTTTCCTTCTCCTCCCTCCTTCCTCGCAGCTTCCTCAGCCCAGTTCATTCCCTCTGCCGCAGCTCAATTGCAGCTCCTAGCCAATGATTTGTTGCCACGCCGTGTGAATTGAATCCATCAATTGCGGCGCAATCATTGCCTTGCCACGTCCTGCTGCCACACTTCTGCCCTCGCTGTGTTTCCTAGAGTCAAGCCATGCTTCTTCCTGTGCAGCGCCGAGAGCTCATCTCGCCGAGATCACAACTTGGGCCGGCTTATCTGCGCCCCATCGCCGACTATAAAAGGCATCCCGAGGTTGCTTTAGAACAGCGCCTCACTTCTTTTCATCCCACTCTCTTCATAAGCACACATGAGTCAAGCCTCCCCGAGCCAAAACCAAGCCCAACTTCCACCATTGCCAAAAACTTCAAAGCTTAGAGCCGAAATCGAGTTAGCAAAACAAGTGAACCATTTCCAAATTCCTCTGGCGGAGAGCATCCTTGGGCGTCACTAACTCCAGCGCAAGCTTCATTTTAAGTTCATCGCGCCTATAGCTCGCCACCACCATGGAGCTTCTTCTCCAACTTCGACACGCGGTGGTAAAGCTCTCCGGTAACCTTCTTACACCATTAACCGACAAAATGGGTTGCTTTGAACTCCCTAATGCTTAATCGAAGGTCTCCTGAACTTGATTTTACCCGAGTCGCTGGATTCCAGATTGGTCGATTGCATCACCGCCCCTTGCTGGTGGCAGGTCACCTCGCCACTACCCCACTACCACCGACTAGACCCCAGGGTGCGCGAGAACCCCCTTTGACTCCTCCGCCCACCGGCTCACCAACGTCGGCCGCATTCCCTGGTTCCACCCCTGTTTCAGGTGGCTGTCAAATGGGGCCAACCCATTAGCTAGATGCAAGAGAGGACAGCTCAAGCGGTATAATACGCCTCTTCAATACTGAAAGCGTATTTTCCAAATTCAGTTTATTTTCCAAACCCCAGTTGAATCAAATAGCTATAACTTTTCAACCATAGCTCCAAATTGAATGAAATAAATTTCTATATTAATCTAAAATCATGTATTTTCTGAATATGCAAAAATATTTTGAAAATGAACTCTATGTAAATTTTAAATTTAAAGTTAAAGAAAGGGGTTCAAAATATGCTATGAATAAAGTTTCTACAGGCATGCTTAGAATTAAATGAAACAAATTTTTATGGAACCCTTATTCTGCCAGCAACCCAAATATGTGAAAATATTTAAATATCATCTTTGTTTGAATCATTTTCTATTAAAGGTTGTTTTCAATGCATTTTATATTCAAGAATGTATTCTTTGTACAAAAGAAATCCAATATGATAATAATTGATTCCAAATACTAATATGTCAGTAGATTATCTGAGTATACTAAAATATTTAAGAAATAATCTTGACTTGAATTGTTTCATGAATAAGAATGAGACCCTAGTGCAAAAGTCATGTACATGCATATATTCTAGAATGATCATTTATGCTATTTCAGCAGCAAATCAAATATCTCGTCTAAACACTAAAATTTATCAAATTAGTTTAGAAATACTCTTCAAAGTACATACTACCATATTCTGAAGAAAGTATCTCATTTTATCATGCTTTGCATATAAATCTTGATAGCAAAATAACCTTTAGTTTGATGTTTTCATAAACGCTTAAGCCTTTTCGGTAGTTTGTAAAACATCTCGTCTAAATGCAAATTTTGAGAAGATCAGCCTAGAAATGTTATTTAGGATGTGGTCTACCATAATCTGGAAAAATATTCTTATTTCATCTTGCATTTCATATAAATCCTGCTAATGCAATAACCTTAAGTGATCAGATCACCAAGAACACATTATATGAGCAATTGAGTTTATGAAACCTTTAACTAATGTTTACTCTCATTAATCCAAATAATTTTAGCATCTAGAATTCATAAAAGAAGAATAAATAATCTATAAAAGAATATGCATCCGTTTATAATAGCATGTTTTATTTGATTTTATGTCTGTCTTCTTTTTGCCCTTATTAAAGTTCATTATTTGCTATATTTTCATGAACGACATGTAGAACCTGACATCATTAATTCCTTCGTCGACAACACAGGCTTCAACCGTGACTTCATCGTAAACAACGATTAAGCAAGGCAAGCACCCCTTTGATCATATTGATCCCAGTATTTAATTTTCACTTTGTCTATCTAATTGTTTCATGCATGCGCTTATTTTTTGTAAATTCACTATATTGTGATACTGGTAGATATACCTGTTGTCTCGTGAAACCTCCTTGATAAATATTGACATGTGAACCTTGATAAACCTAGAGTTAAGATTAGACAATATATAATGTTACTTTGGGTATATGCGATTATTAATCATGCTTAGCCATGCTTAATTAGCAACGAAGTTGATGATCAGATCAAAGTTGATTCTTGAGAATTTAAAAAGGTTGGTTATGACCGGATGTCAATTGTTGGTATTTTGACTAAAAACCCTAAAATAAAACTATGATTTAGATGCGGCAATTATTGGCAATAGCCGGTTGTGTAAGGGTTAGACTTGTACGTAGTGTAGGAAGAAGTATTGCCCGTGTCGGATTAAGGATCGAACATAGTGTTGTATGATCGAAGATAAATCCGTGCAACCACAAGTGCTGTTATGGGCAGCCTTAAACTAATTAAGTTATCTAGATTAACTTCGAATTTATGGAAGGCGAGAGATAGAATAGGCATTCCTTTCAAAGTCTTCTTGTAGGGGTTTCTACTTACCAATGTAACAGTGTAGCCATGCTATGGGGAGTTCCCATCATTTCTATGCTCTGAGTTCTTCTACCATAGTATGGATTAACATCCCGGGCTGGTGCAAAGTTAACCTAGGTAATGTAAAAGTTTTCGTCATGAACATTCTGGCCACACGTCAAAGGTGCGTGAAACATGCGGCAAAAAGAAAAGGTCATGACTTGTGGGTAAAGCTGTACACCTCTATAGAGTGTAAATCTAATCAATTAGCCGTACCCGTGGTTATGAAAAACTTGGTGAACTGGCACTAGTTAAATGTTTTGCTATTTTTAAAAGGGCTTGGTTTCATTTGTTTTGCCACGTGTTGGCAAGGAATGGTTATGGCAGGATTGTATTATTGGATGAATGGTTATGTGTTGGCAAAGGAATGGTTGTGACAGAATTGGATTATTGGACCATTGAATTATTCAATGCTCGCGAAGGGCTGTGAGTATTACTTATGCTTTACTCATTTCTTATCAGTCGAATTTGCTCTTACAAATTCCGTTTGCAAATCACAACTTGATTTACAAATTCAATATCGCTTTATGCAAATTAACTGTAGTAGCCTCCTTTGATATAGCCTGCATTTATTGCATTTGCAAATACCACTTAAGTCTTGCGGAGTACAAAAGTACTCAACCTTGCTTAATCTATTACAGTATGGTGGAAAAGGTAGCGAGGCTTCAAAGATTACCTTTCATCGCAGGACGCGGGAATTCTAATGATGCGATCTTTCTAGGGATTTATGCCTTGTCAGTTGCCTGAGGGTTGGATGAGCACACTACAAGACTTAGCTTCCTCTATGCTGTATATATATATATTCTGAGTTGTAAGAATACCATGTATAAATAGCTTCCGCTTTAATATAACGATGTATGCTTGTGATTCCGATTGTTGAAAATGTGCGTACTAGCCACTGATCATGGGACTAGTACTGATGCACATTAGATTTCTATTTTTGCATTTATGCGAAAATGGGGGTCGTTACACCCACTAACTCCGCTGGTGGTGTCTCGAGTTCTAGCAGCGACAATAGTTCATCAGGCTATACTAACACAAGTATAGTTAATATTACTAGCGAGGTATCGACTAAATTTAGACTTTATCTGTCAATAATCCTTTTAAATATTTTTGAACTTTACTGATTGGCTTTTCTCAATTGTGTAGACCAAAGCAACAGGAAAGAAGCTAGACGACTCGTCGGGTGTCGGCCAACCCAGCAAGCGGCCACATCCTGCTGTGACGGCTCTAGCAGGTTACTCATCTGGCACTCTTGGTGTCCAAGCTCCTTCTATTTCTGACTAGGAAAAACAACAGCCAAGTAAGCATACACTCATCAGCTTATATTAGTTTCTCCATAACTTTGTGTATAAACCAACATTCATAGCTGATTTCTTAACTAAAAAGAAACATGAATGAACCAATAAAAATGCCATCACCTCCAAAGGTCTCCCCGCCAAAGAGGGATCAGCCAACCATTCACCATGTGGATCGGCTTCTGATAAGGTAAATATGTGTTTTAGTCGATTCACAACTTTGTCATTGACAGTTTCTAACAACTTGCTCTTGGAGCCTTCATTCTCTCCCTCCATCCAAGTGGCCGACATTCTGGCCGATCTACCGACCGCAGAGTTTGAACTCCCTCCACTGCCATCTCAACCGACTCCTCAAGCCGTTGCGACCACCACCCAGCCGACTGATAAGCTAGCTGATTCCATTACAACCATGTCGGGATTTGAACTATCGGACCTAGACGAGCCGAATATAGGCACTGAGTCTTTCCCTGCAGCAATTTAAAACATTATCACGCCTCCAAGAACGCATCGGCTCAAGACATCAAGGAGAAGATGAGGCACCTATTCAAGCTACTCCAAAATCCATCGACCTCTATCTTAGAAAATTCCCAACTGATCCATGATGCCATGAACGAGGTCAAGGGTGGGTTACCAGAGGCTTTGATCGAAATTTGCTTTTTAGACGACAAGAAAGAAGCAGTAAAAGCTGCTGTGTCCATGATGTAGCTTCAATCGGCTAAAAGAGAAGACAAGAAACTCCAGCATAAGCTAGTAGTCGACACAAAAGCTCAAAAAGCAAAATATGATGAGGAAGTGAAGGAGCTAAAGGACATCAAACAGTCCTACACCAGCTTGGAATCGGCTAAGAAGTCTCTAGAGGAGGAACTAATCAAAGTGAACGCTGAGCTCGCTAATGCCCTCAAGACCCAGAAGATTTCTATTGCCTGATCAGTAGCAGATGTCAAGAAGCAATCGGCCAAGATTGTTGAGATACCTGGAACCTAGGAAGCCGATCAAGATATATTGGATGACATTCAAGCCACCATCGTAAGGCAATAGCCGCTCTATTCGGCCTCGTTCAAGATATCTGATCGCATTCTTTGTAATCGACCCATCCGAAAATAATACTTGAATTCTTGTAATGGGTTGGTCCTAAAACAATGTTTTGAATATTGTGTAAGATATTTATAATCTGCTTGTTTAACCGATTGTTATTTATGCTTAACCTTATTTCTGCCAAGTGTGATGTTTGTAATTGGCTATAGTTTATTTTCACTATAGCTAGAATTAACCGCAACAAGTTAATTTGGCTTTTTTGCAACTGATAACTATCCTTAGCCGATTAAGAATCAATCCAAACGCTTGAATGGTACTTCTCTAAGTATTTACCATTGATCGCTTTAGGAAATACCACTCCTTCCAACATTTCCAAAATATAATAATTTCCATCCACACGCGGATGAATTCTATTTGGTCCTTCCCATGTTGGAAGCCATTTGCTAAATCGTTTACCCCTAGAGCCAACAGGCAATATAGTTTTACAAACCAAATCGGCTTCACAAAATGATTTAGGCGTCACTTTTTTATTGTAAACCTTTGTTAGTCTTGTCTTATTCTTCTTAAGCCTATCCAGCGTGTGTAAACATAATTTCGCCAAGTCATCCAAATTGTCGGTCACTAAGTACCTATAATCTTGAGTCGACAAACCATTTTGTCTGACCGTCCTTATTGAATCGATGTTGATTTCCAAGGGCAACATAGCTTCTTGTCCAAAAACCAATTGATAAGGTGATAATTTTGCTGCACCATGGTACGCAATCCGATAGACTCATAATGACTCCGATAACGTTACATGCCAATTCCTTGATCTCTCTTCAATTTTACTCTTGATTAACATAATCAACATTTTATTTGACGACTCGGCTTGACCATTAGCCTGAGCATTATAGGGTGATGAATTCAACAATTTTATACCCAAACTTCTAGCAAAAACCTGAAACTCATCGGATATAAACACAGTGCCTTGATCGGTTGTAATAGTCTGTGGAATTCCAAATCGATGTACAATATGTTATGTAACAAATCTGATAGCTTCACCACTTGTAACCTTTTTAAGAGGAATTTCCTCGACCCACTTAAAAAAATAATTGATCATGGCCAATATGAATTATGGTCTTTACTTACGCAGGAAATATTTGTCTGATTACATCTATTCACCATCCTGTGAATGGCCAAGGCTTGATAATTGGATGCAAAGATGACAGAGGAGCTAATTGTACATTGCCAAATTTTTGACAAGTATGGAATCCCTTGTAATATTTGAAACAATCTTCCAACATTGTCGGCCAAAAATACCCACTACGCCTTAACAACCATTTCATCTTATGAGCCGATTGATGGGTTCCACAAATACCTTCGTGCACTTCCCCCATGATCACTTTAGCTTCTTCGGCTTCAAGACATCTCAGTAACAAACCCCCTAAAGTCCGATAATAGAGTATATTATCGAAGAGGATATACTTTAGGGCCTATCACTTGATTCTCTCATCAGTGGGTTTTGAAGGATCAGTCAAATATTCCACTATTTTCATTCTCCAATCATTAGTGGTGATGCACATGACCATTTTTTCTATTGGTTCGAATTCATTCAATCGGCCAAAAACTTTATAAGCTGATGCTTGTTGAGCTTACAAGTTTGCCTTGTCATTTTACTCACGAGGAGTATGACAAATTAAAAAAGAAGTAAATGAGATGATTATATCGAGACACTACACCAAATATTGGATTAAAACTTCATCATAGCAGTTACATTCTCTCTTAATCTGCTGGACCACCAACAGAGAAACATCATAAGCCTCAACAGAATCAACTCCGATATTATCGAGTAGCTATAGGACTTTAAGCAATGCTTAATATTCGACTTGATTATTGGAACACCTGCAATTCAGCATGAATGCGAACTCAAAGCTATACCCTTTTGGCGAAATCAACACTATCTCGATACCATCGCCCTCTCGACATACCTTTCCATCAAAAAATAATTGCCAAGGGGCAATAAATAATAGATCACCATTCATATCAGTCTCTTGTCCTGTTATAAAATCGACAATCACCTGACCCTTAATAGCTTTAGCCGATTCAAATGTCAAATCGAACTCGATGAGCGTGTACGTCCATTTACCAAGTCGGCCTTGTAAAATTGGAGTCGACAACATATATTTTATAACATCGGTTTTACAAATAACTTTACAAACTGATGCTAAAATATAATGCCTTAACTTCGTGCAAGCAAAATATAATGACAAGTAGAGTTTTTCTACAAAAGGGTACCTAGTTTCTGTATCAATTAACCGTCAGCTTATGTAGAAAATAACCCGCTCTTTACCGTCAATCTCTTGCATCAAAACAGCTCCAATGGTCGCCTCTTCAGCCGATATATATAACTTAAATGGTATACCTTTTTGAGGTGTGGCTAAAACTGGAGGATTAGACAAATATTCCTTTATGCTTTCGAAAACGTTCTGCTGATCGGCTGCCCAGACAAAGTCTTGATTATCTTTTAATTTCAATAGTGGGCCAGACAAATTTGAAATAAATCACCATAAATAATTAATCTTGTAGATCAACTTCTGTAAGTCTTTTTTGCAGGGCGGTGGCTTAGTCTTGGCTATAGCTTTGACCCTTTCTTAATTAACTTCAATTCCTATTTTATGAACCATAAAGCCCAGAAACTGCCTAGCCAAAACACCAAAAGCACACTTATATGGATTCATCTTTAAACCGTGTGCCCTTGTATTTTTTAACACTGTTTCAAAATTAGCCAGATGCTGCAAATCTTCCTTGGATTTACAACATCATCAATGTAAATTTCCACAATATGGCCAATCAAATCAAGAAAGATCAAATTCATAACACGTTGATATTTTGCACCAGCATTTTTCAAGCCGAACATCATCACCACCCATTCAAACAAACCTAAGGCACTAGGGCACCTAAAAGCTATCTTAGGTATATCGGCTTTTACTATGAATATTTTGTTATATCCAGCATTACCATCAAGAAAGTAAATAATCTTGTTCCTCAATGCAGTATCGATAAGCATATCGGCTATTGATATTGGGTATTCATCCTTCGGCGTGACTTTATTTAAATCCCTAAAATCAACACACACGCTGAGTTTGCCATTTTTCTTCATAACAGGGACGATATTGGAAACCCATTCAGCATATCGGCAAGTCCTGATAAACTTAGCCTCCAACAATCGTTCAATTTCTTTGTTTATAATGGTATACAAGGCCGGATTAAATCATCTAGGGGATTGTTTAAACGGCAGATAACCTCGCTTTATAGGTAGCCAATGTTCAACAAGTTGTCGGCTTAAACCAGGAAAAGCAATCTTTATAATTCTTTAACATCATGACCAACTTTTCTTTATAATATGTGGCTAATTTTGAACTAATAAAAGTTGGTGTTTTTCTATTACAATCACCTATGTCGACTTCATCCAGCAAATCAGTCGATGTGAATCCTTGGCCTAACTTCTTGATTTCTTGGAAATCTTCGATGGCCTCATAGTTATCCGTTGTCTACCGATAGCTTCGCATATTATCTTGTAAAGTATTTAATGCCGATTTGGACTCCATTGGTGCAAAATTTTGCCCATTCGATCAAGCATCCTTGGCCTTACGTTGATCGAAATAAGCCCTATTTTGTTGATGTAGATAAAATTGCAATCATCTAGGGTGTTACCCAATATGCACTCGGTCCTCGCTATGTTGCCAGTTCGCATCTAAACTCGCCATGGCTATGTGAGCTGATGTGTTAGTTTGAACCACTTTGACCTCATCCCCATCCGTTGGACGAGAATCTGATGCATGGTCGACGGGACGCAGTAGTTGGCGTGAATCCAATCTCGCCCTAATAGAACACTGTAATTACCCTTGGTGTCAACCACACAAAAACCGGTTGGCAATGTTTTGCTGCCGAATGTTAATTCTGTCACCACAACACCTCTTACTTCCGTGGAACCACCTGTGAAGTCATTTAAAACTATGTTAGTTTTAATAAGATCATCATCAGACTTACCCAACTTTTTGCAAGATCAGATTGACGGTCGCGCTTCCATCGACCAGCATCCTCGATATTGGCTTGCCATTGATATGACCTTTCAAATATAATGGCATCAGATGCCGATGATCATCTTGAGGCTTTTCAAAAACTGCATCTTGAGCCCCTAAGCACAACTAAGCAAACGTTTCTTTAGCCAATGCAGTACACAACTGAGCAAACGTTTCTTTCGCCAATGCAGTACTTATTTTAAACTCAGCCGGTAGACTGAACACCATATTGACATCCATCGGAGGTGAAGAATCATCCCGAATCACACGTGAATCCAAATCATCGATTGAATCAAACTTATCTTCAACTTGTTCCTTTTTCCTCCATTCCTTTTTAGCGATTTTAACCGACCGGAGTTCATTGAAGGTTCCATCCCATTATTTTTCCCACTCGGCTTCTCTCATCTCTTGGGTCCTTAGCCTTTGAAGTCATATGTGTTGTGATCGACTAAGCCCTAGAGGATACCATCTGGGTTTAGGTTCGATCGGCTCACTTATTTTTCCTGCAGATTAACCTTGGCCGTAGAACTTGACCCCTCTTTCAATCGTTTTTGCGGCTGGATTGGCCTAGAAAATCCTTTCATGGACCAATCCTCTATGGATTTCATCATGATGGCACTGCATGAGCTCAGATATTATATCTTTAGCCGACTATCGTTGCCAGTCACCTTGGCACGGATAATGCTCCATCGGGCAAGTATATAGTGACGGCAAAGCTGACCCTCTCTCCCAACAAAACTACCAAACTGGGCAACATTGGTGAACCTTTTCCAAGTTATCGAGCCAATACATATTATCTGGCTATTGTGCAGGATAACGTGGCCTATCGTTTCTTCTTTCATACTTTTCTAATAGCTGGGAGAAAGTTGGTTTTGGCTTGTTAATCGGCTTTCGTGGTGACGATGCTCTCTCAGCCTTATACCACTTGTCGATCTATAAATCTCCCTTTGGCTTGATTGTAACACCCTAAAATTTGCCATATTTTAAATTTTGGAGATAATTTGATTTTTGAGAATTATTGGGAATTTATTTGGATTTATTCAATTACAGTCATTCTTGAAATCAATTAAAATAATATAAAAGTGTACGGAAAGTTTCATTGGAAATATTTTATTTAAGTTCAGAATGTCTTAAAATATTTTCCAGAATTTTTCTGGATTTTTCAGGGTATTTTTGCTATTTATTCTGGCTTTTTTTATTTATCTGATTTATTTTAAATCGAAAATGCTTTAAAAATTGTTTTAACGATCTTGGTCGGCCAAAGATCGTGCTCACTCGCCCCAAAGATCGTGCCGACCGTTGCAATTCATCGTCGTTGGATCCGGATCGGACGTTCTTCGGTTTGCCATGTCGTCAGCGTTTGTGGACCGTTGATCTGAGCACACGCAGACGAGCAGGATGTCGCCACGTCGCTTCTTCCTCGCGGGATCATCGGAGAGTCATGGCAGGCAGTATTCATCCGTTTCGCCGGAGATTTCACGCACGTCAATGCATCTTTAAAGTCTCCGTTGAGTATGTCGTGTAGAGCTCCTTTCTTGCTCGCCGAAGTTCACCCTTTGCACCGCCACGGTTTTTGCCTTCGTCCTCCATCTTCCATTGCCGTCTTCTGTGCCCAAAACCATCCTTGAGTTCGCCTGAGCACGCCGCGTCGATCAAGCCAGTTCTTCACGCCTGGGATCCACTACAGCGCCGTCACCGACTTCATCTTCTTCAGCGCTTGCGACTCCTCCTTTCCGCGCCACCGCTGTCTTCGGCGAGTCTTCCCAGCCGTCTGATCTTCATCGAGCCGCTCCGGTGAGTCCACGTAATCCAATCCTGTGCTAGTCTGGCTTTAGTCATAGCCATTAGATCCGATACGTGCGGTTTAGATTATATCTGGCGTTTTGTGCTTTAGATTAGATCTGGGCCGTTGGATCGTTTTTGAACGCGTGAGATAGTGCCGCGTCGGTCGGTTGCACAGTAAACCGCTCGGGTAACGTGCACCATAGAATCAAATCTGAACGGTGGAGGTTAGATCTGATGTTGCTAGGTGGATCCGCGCCGTTTAGTTTGGAATGTGCGGCGGAGATCGCGCCGCGCGGTGAGCGAGTCGCGTGTTAGCACGTGACAGCAAGGATTGCGAGGGGTTCAGTGTGTGCGCGTGATCTCTCCGTTGAGTTCAAATCAACCGCTGGATGGTTGACGCGTGTCCTCGCGTGAGCCGAGGCATCGTCGAGTCGGTGCGTGGGCTGGCCGTTGGATGCGTGGGCGCGGCTGGATGTATGACGCGTGGAGGCGATGCGCCGAAGAATCGCGGGACGCGTGAGAGAGCCAGCCGTTGGATTCGGTTGACCAGTCGGATGGATGACGCGTGTCGCACGCATCTCGGAGCATTGCGACGCATATCAGGGGATCTGATCGTTGATCCTTTGACTGCCATGATTGCGCCACATGGCTGAGATCTGGCCGTTGGTTGGGAACGGTCGAGATGTTGACACGTGTCCATGCGCGAATCCCGAGATGGGTGACGTCAATGCTGACGTCAGCTGGTGGTGTCAAGGGCACTGTTCTGTGGACCGAGTCCACGGTGGACCCGACCCGAGCCGTGGATCGGTTCCATGGACCGGCTGATGTGGCAACACCAGGAGCTGACGTCATGCTGACGCAATAAATCGGGTTTTTCAGTTGAAAATTAATTACATTAATTCGGTTTATTCTTTTGAAGTATATTTGCAAACTTTGAAAGGCTATAACTTTTGCATTTGAACTCTGATTGAGGTGATTCCAGTTTCTGAAAATTTGTAAAAATGTGCTATTTTTAATGGTGAATTTTATTTGAAATTTTTAGGTTATTTAGTCTACTGTTTTGGTTATTTACTGCATATATTATTTTTACGCGTAGACGCAAATTTGCCGAAAAGTTTCGAGGAAGAGTTCGTCACCCAAGATCCAGCTTCGGAACACGATCAGCAACTCTTTGAAGGCAAGTGATGCTTTGACCATTTTGATCCCAGTTTTTAAATGTATTTTTGTCTGAAATTATGCATGCTAAGTTAATTAAAAATAAGTTTAAATTAAATTGGGTAATATAGTTAATCAACCTATATTGCTATTGCCACCTTGAAATTATTATTTGTATGCCCTGAAATCATTGTCCCCCTAAAATTATTCATATTTGTTGGATATTAATATGATGCCAACACGGGAGGCTAGACCGTGATTAGATGCTTAGCCTTGCAACGGGTCATGTATGATCTTTCGAAAAAATGCCACAATACTGACTAATGAAATATTGAATGTATTTTGGAAATGGTGTGATGATGCTACGTGATGAAACTGAGGTATGAAGATCTGTGTGGTCCTATACCGATGTTGAGTTATCGTTGGCATATGTTGCACAATAATCAACTGGGTGGGAAATGATTTATACTGGGGCAAGTGGCAAGAGGCTTTGTGCCAGGTGGGCCTGTGTGGCAACGGGTTGATGAGAGTTGTGATGATGTGTGCCACTGTTGAGAGATGAAAGTCTTGCCTTGGTCAACTAAGGACTTCACCTTGCAAGTCTTTGAACTGAGTCACCCGTACAACCACATGTCTGGTATGGGACAGACCTAGTTGTTTAGGGTTTTGATATCTTTCCTCTGATACCTCGGGGTGACAGTACACAGGGGTGTATCTGTGTGGGGGAGCGTACCTGTGCTACGGCTTGATGCCCATCCAATGGTGTTGGCCTGTCCTATACTTCGGCTCTGTGTGAGGGGAGTGATAGTGAAGGCAATACCGGAGAGGTTCATTGGTTAAGGTAGAGGTTCCTGAAAGGCTTTGTTACGGGTAATCACCTGTGTGGTGAGTGGCTGTATCTTGTGGGTAAAGCGTACAACCTCTGTAGAGTGTCAAATCTATTCGAATAGCCGTGTCCGCGGTATGGGACATTGCTCGGGGATTACAGTCAAGGGTTAGATCTTCAAAAATAAAATGCGGAAAGGGTGGTTGTGTGCCAGTGTCAAGAATAAACTGATTAAGGCTGTGTGCCAACTTTACGGAGAAAACTGTTTAAAGAACTTAGTACTATTATTAACTGTTTCACCGCCTTTAATCTTAGTAAGATATGAGCTTAAAAATGCTATTTGATGCAAATGAACCAAGTAAGCCAATTCTTTGGAATAAGCCTTGCATATAGTATTAGCACAGCATCCTGTGCATTACTTGTTGAGTGCCTTGAGTACTCACCCCTCCTTGCCTGTCAACCCAACATCAGTGGAGGAGTCTACGCCAGCATGGGAGGAGGAGTACATCGAAGAGCCAGACAATTAGGGGGCAAGCCCTGTCGGTTGCCTGTGGCAAGTTGATGGGATTCCATGAAGTTTATTTGCTTTCCGCTGTTATCTTTTATTATTCTAATAATGTAAGCCCCGCGTGGCTGATCTTATCTAAGGAAGACCATAAGGTCATACAATTCAGTTAATATAGATGTTTGCACTATTTATTATTGTATCGTTGTGATTGTCTATGATGTTCAACCCTGTAATGACTGTGTGTGCTAGCGTGATCCTGGACTGCCACAGAATACACAGAGGGTCCAGATTCTCAGAATCGGGTCCCGACATTGATGGTCCTTGAATTCCTTCCTTTGTGGCCGGTTTCTATTTGCAGTTTACCGACCATGATCTTCAAGGTCTCCCTGTCGCTATAGCTCGACTGACCGTCAACATGATGTGCAACTTTTGACCATGTATCTTGTATCGGCTCTTTTCCCTTCCTAAAACATTGAACCATATTGATTGGAAAGGGATCAGCATCCAACTACATTGTCGGCTCTTCTGTGAATTTGAGTCGGCCATCTTCTATAGCCGATTGTATCTGCTATCGAAAAATATTGCAATCATTAGTATTATGAGAAAAAGAATGATGCCATTTGCAATACCTTCGCTTTTTAATTTCGTCAGTCGATGGCATGGTGTGTCCTTCAAACAACCGTATTATTTTTTCTTGCAGTAATAAATCAAAGATACGGTCACATTTAGAAGTATCAAAATTATATTTTATTTCTGACTTATTTTTAGTCGACTTGAGCCAGGAACAGTCTAGGGACTTCTTAGACCCCCCTTACCCATTCGACTATATTTATTTCAGCCTCATCGTCTTCAGATGAATCACTCGAGCCATAATCGACGAGGTTGACCATGGCTTTATCTTTAACCTTGTTATTGTTATTATTTTTGAACTTATCCCTAAATCTTCTATTATCAGTAAAATGGCTTTCTTGAGCCGATACCATATGCAACACGTGACTTAAACTCATAAATTCCTACCCGCTGAAATTTTCCTTCAGCTGGGGAATTAACCCTTGGAAGGATAAATCGGCTAACTGATTATCAGGCAAAGCGATACTAAAACACCGATTTCTCACTTCGCTAAACTTCTTAATATAATCTGTAACCGATTCCCCAAATTTCTAGTGAACAGAACTTAAATCAGAAATCGTAAGCTCTAAACTTCGTGAGAAAAAGTACTCGTGGAATTGGCTTTCCAAATCGATCCAAAAATTGACCGAATTCAGGGGTAAGCTTGTGAACCATGTAAAAGCAGCTCCTGACAAAGATAGCGGAAATAACCTAATTTTTAATCCATCTAACTGAGCAGCTTCACCACATTGTCCGATAAAACGTCTAATCGTACTCCAAAGTGGTGATGGAGTCACCCCTTGAGAGTTTTGCAAAATCAGGAACTTTGAAGTTATTAGGATAAGGTATCCGATCAATATAATCAGGGTACGGCTTCAGATAGCCTATAACCTTCCATTTAGGCTATATGCTGAATTGGTCTCACAATACAGCGAATATCTGATCAACCTAATTCACTGTATTAGCCGATAAAGTGTTAGAAGTTTGCTAATTACGTTCATAATTAACATTCCACCCCCTGAGTGTAAGCTCTGGTTGATAGGTCGCTTGAGCCAATGGGAGCTGATGAGGCTGCTCATAGCCTACATAGGTTCTCCTAGCAATCGGTTCTAGTACTGGAACGAAGGGTTCCGAGTATGTTACAATCTTGTATAGAGCCCTATTCCTCTGCGGAATCGGCTCGGTATATTGTGGGTACCTAAGGGTTTCAATTGTCTGTGGAACCAATTGGGAAAAAACGTAAAACGGAGCCGATGGTGGTAAGTTGGCTGGTGCATCCAACTTAGCAGCATTGGTATATGCTTGATAATGCACAACCCCACTTGTATGAGGATCTCGTGGCAATACTATAGTCGGTTGAGTTGGCATCATGGAAAGAGATGGAGCGGATGGCTTAGGATCGGCTAATAACACTGGGTTTTGCATGCTTGGTGTTACCGAATAGATCGGGTAATTCGGCAGGGCCTGCATTGGATTGAGCAAGCTTTCGGCTAATGCCAACTCTTGAGCTATAGTCTTAACACTGTTAGCGATCATCGTCTTAAGAGTCGTTACCAATGTCGATGACTGATTGATCGAAGCATGGTGCACATATTGATTAATCATGGCAGATAATTCAGCTTGTGTAGGCATGTATCAACTTATCAATGTATCGGTAATCGTTGTGTCGCCAAAGGATTGACCGATGGCAATGCGGTCTTTTGGGTAACTCCATGTCGTGTTTCTTGATAGCAACTCAACATCATCTCCTCGAGCGCGACCTTCCGATCTTTGATCTCTTTACGCTATTTTGGTGTCAAATAGTCCAACGTTAGGACAATTATAGCTTCGGTGTTGAAATCGGATGGCAAAATTGATTTTCCGGTAGAAGACATCGTGTCCCACTAGGAGTGCCAAAAGTGTGTTGACGTCGAAAAATATGATGACAGATTTATCGGTTCAAACACACGCGAACACCGGGTTTAAGAGGTTCGAGGCGTGCCAGCCGATTTGATCCTACAATCGACAAGATAGATGAAAAATACGCTCAAAGCCAATCTAATGTGACAATCGGAAAGGATCTAAATAGCTACACAAAATTGATTAAATCAAACGTAACGATAAGTCTAGACAACCTGTTAGGGATGATTAGGTGGTTGATAAAGGTAGATTTTTTTCGAAAAAAGCAATGCGCAACTAGATCGGAGAAAACCAAACTTGGCGTAATCAGAGAAGATCAACAATCGGCGATGCACAACTTTATTGATCAACGATGAATTATAAGATATCTAAATTATAAGGCTACTCCTAATTGATAGAAAAAAGTAGATAAAGTATATGCAAGTTGTTTGATTGATTGGTTGTTGTCTTCCTAGTTGCCATTGATTCCTTTTTATAGTGCATAGGCCGATCATATCCTTTTCTAATGCGTTGCTAACCATTATCCGTATCGGCTTTTGTATAGATAAAATTCCATCTTTCTATCTTCAACTTAACTTTTCCCTTTTCTAACAAATATCCGCCACAAATATCCAATTTTATCGTCAGCCTGACAAATCGGTCATATCTTGCCAAATTTTGGTGTAAACAGATAGCCTAACATCTATTATAATTTTGTGATACACTACAAGTCTTATTGAGTACAAATATACTCACATTTGCTTGTTGATACTTATTTAGAGGATGAGGATGAAGATCGTCGTTTGGTTACCTTTACTGGGTCATAGCCACACTTAGTCCTTTTCTATAGGTTTGTTTTCAATTATTAGTTTGTAAGTTAAATTTTGGGCCGGTGACCTACGGTGCTCTTTTAATTTCAGCTAATAGGCCATATTTACCTATCTAACATTCTTCTGCTGTTATAAGCAAGTGATATATAATTTCTGTCTAAAATCGAATTCCTAGGTGGTTTCTCAGATGTGACATTAATTCCAGTTGTTGATAATTATTTGTGCATGTTGAATTTTGTGGTTTCTTTAGTACGTTCATTTATTGCAGATTTTTAGCTTACGTTGTAAATTATTAGTGCAATCTACTCATATTATTTTGCTTTTTTAGAGTTGGTATCATTTATTTGAAATTCATTGTAATGCACGAGCACTCTGCTGATTTCCACATAGAATCAATTAAAATCATGTGTACACATGTTTAAATGCATGAGTTTTAAAGAAATTTCATATAAAATAGTTCAATTCCGGTAGAAATCGGGAAAATATTCCTTAATTCCAAACGGGCACGAAGGATGCAGACTAAAGGTAAATATACATACTTATTACTGCCGATCGACGGTGCACCGGTGGCCCCACCATCTCAAGTTTATTTACTAGTAGCAGCATTTTCACGTCTAGATTCCACAAATTTGTGTTATACACTTGTGACTAGGGTACAGTCGGTTCGAATATATCGTTTTTTCGTATTTTAAATCATATTTTTTGTCGGAATCGAAGTTGGATACGGATAGTGCTGGATATGAATACGGCGCGGATAATATCGGTTACGGATTCGAAGCAAATATGGAATGGAATCGATACAATACTAGATACTTTTTGCCAGATATCTTGCAAAAATAAATAGACATAAAGTACACACTTAGCAATGTTGTTTAGGACAAAAGGCTTGATCGTTGGTTACTATGAATTCCAAATTATATGCAAAGAAACGTAATGACTGAATCACCTACATTCTGATTAAGAACCACACTGGAACATCCACTTACCTTCAAGGATTGAAATTTCGTCGAATTTCGTCGAAATTGCGGATTTCGGACATCCACGAGATCTAAAGTACCAGCCAAGAACAATTTTGAATTTTTTTTTTGAAATAAAACAAAATCCGGATTTTGCTTTTTTATGACCGGATTTGACTTGAATTACATCAATAACCAATAAGAAAGTGATCTTTCATGATAATTTGTCCAAAAAAATTATTTTTTGAGAGACATTTTAAATTTTTGGCTGAAACACTGTTAGAATTTTATAAATTTGAAGGAGGTTTTTCATGCTATGAAAAATTTATGTTACTATCTCAAGAAGTCTAGGATCAAACTGGAAATTTTTTAAAATATTTTAACTTCATTTGTTATCTTTCAAAAATAAAAAGCAGAATTAGAATAAACTAGGTAGTAACAGTTTCAGAATTTTATAAATTTTTTCATGTTTGATAATCATTTGAAAATTTTATGGTAACATTAGTGATTCATCAAGACTATCCATAAAAAATGTCAAAAATGTTCTAACATGGTTTGAACCATTTTTCACACAGTTGAAATTTGTCGATCAACCTTCAGTTGCACTGTCTGAATTTTTAAAAATTCATGAAGATTGATCATCATTTGAAAATTTTATGAGAACATTAATGATGGATCATAACCATGCACAAAAAATTTCAAAAGTTTCTAACGTAGTTTGTACCATTTTTCATTTGGATCAAACTTATCGGTCAGTGTTTTATCAGGACAGTAGCAATGTTCAAATTTTTAAAAAATCCTCGGATGTGATAATCATCTAAAATTGTTTTAAGAACATCACTGATGTGTCAGAAACCTCCAAAAACAATTTCAGAATTTTTAGACATCGTTTGAACCATTTTACGTTCAGTTCAAATTCTCCAAAATTTCGGCAATACCGCCCGAAATTTCTGTTTTTTTTTGCCAAAATTTCGTAAATTTCGGTCCAAAAAATTCTGGATTTGAATTTTGCCTTTAGAATTTCGTCCGAATTTTGTCCGAAATAATAAGATTTCTCTGAAATTTCGGATTTCGATCATGAGCGAAATTTTATCCAAAACAAAATTTGAATCCCTCCTTACCGTGCCCATTTGTTGGCCGTTCTACACTACCAAAACAGAGTCTAAGTGCACACCACAATCCATGAGTTCTAACTCATAAATTCTTAAACCGGGAGAAAAGACAAGACAAGAACAGCAAATACATGCCAAGTATTACACAAAGGGGATCAAATTTATCGGTAACCGATCAGATCTAACAAGCCCAAGAACTGGATCTACGGTTCTTGTGAACCTCCCGGCCCAACCACGAACAAATCGCAGTCGAGTAACTCCATTCCACTGCCAAATTTAGCGCAAAGAATCCGGAAAAGAAAAGAGCAGACAGATGCGTAGATACATTTCGATGCTTACCGGTAATCTTGGAAACCTTCCCTCCTAAACAGGTTCACAAAACCGAAATCGTAAAAAATCATAAAAATCGAAACCATAAAAACCGCTAAAAACCGTCAAAAACCGAAGGGATAAGAAATAAAAAAATTTGAAAAAAATTCAAAAAAATCGAAAACCGAATGTTTTCAACGAAAAACCGCGGTTTTTCGCGAAAAATCACCAATTGAAATGTTCCTACAAAATGGTTTTTGAGCGGTTTTCAGCGAAAACTGCGGTTTTTTAACGGTTTTCGAGCGGTTTTTAACGCATAATTTTTTTGATATTTTTTTTAATTAGAGCGATTTTAGATCTCGAGTCACAACGGTACGCTCGAAAACCGCGGTTTCGAACAATTTTTCGCGGTTTTGTAAACCCTACTCCTGAAGCCCTCCCACCGAGATAGGTGGAAGCTGCAAGAAGAGGAGCAGTAGATGGGCTGAACGACTGGGCCAAAGTTTTATGGATCGGATATATTTAAAAAATCATCTTGAAATATCTAGATCCGACGGATAGTGCTCTCTCGAATCTGAATTCGAATATCAAAAAAATATCTGAAACCGAGTCCAACAAATATCCGAAATAATTATTTAAATCTGATTTAAACACATCGTGTCAGCCTATCATAAATTATCCGAACCTTGCAGTCTACTCGTGACGACCATCGCACATCACGCTACGGACTTGCACTGATGTGGCCATGCACTCATATGGATAAGCCACTTGTGGACGCCTCAAGCCTCCCGACCCATACAAGGCCTAAAACACCACACGAAATGACCGTACACACATGCTACATACACACACAACAGACAACGCGCACGCGCACACCTCACAGGCTCACAGCCATGGCATCGGTAGGCTTCGTCACGGTCGCGCCGGCGGTTGCATCGCCCGCCGGGAGGCGCCTGGGCCGGCGGGCGGCGCTGTCGACGTCCGTGCACGTGCCATCCGCGACGAAGAGCGTCGCGGTGGCGGCGACGGAGGGGGAGAAGGGGCTGTTCGACTCCATCTTCGGCGCGCTGTACAAGGAGGAACAGCTGCTGGAGACGGACCCCATCCTCAACAAGGTCGAGGGGAAGGCCGTCTCCGCCGCCGTGCCGAAGACGAAGGCCGGCATGGAGGCAAAGAAGGCTGCGGCCGCCGGCGACGATGCCGGCGGCAACGGCGGTTTCAACTTCGGCGGGCTGTTCTCCAAGAAAGGGTGAACACACATGCAACTCTGCAAGGCGTGCATACTGCATACGAGCCGGCCAATAATTGTCACTACCATTGCGAAGGGGATACCAGTATGGCAGTTGAAATAGTATATTTGATACTCGTCCATAATAATATACCGTTCTAGAGTTAATATAATAACATATATATATATATATATATATATATAATTACATTTACACCAAAATTCACTTGTAATACTCCTTCAAATACATAGTAGTAGGATTAAATATGACATACTTCTTTTTAGATGTGGATGATGTTGTGATGTGTGCATTGGGTTAAATATGAACTAACTATTGACGGAACATCACTTTCAAAACAATTCGGTAATTAAAAGCTATGGCAATTTGTAAGTTCCATCATTTTGAAGCTTGGTAAATAAGTACTTGTGTCATCCTCTTTGAAACTGAACGCAACAAGCTGTAAATAAGTCCTTGTGTTATCCTTTGGAAGTGAATCTAGCAGTATATATGTAGTAACAAAGCTCAATATCATCTTACACAACAAGCTGTAACTACTTAGTACACTAACAATGAGTATGTTTTCAGGCTTATTTTCCATATTTTGAACCTTACATACAATCATTTATGAAATCATTTTAAGATGGAACATAATTTGATCACCTTTTTCCTTGTATCCCAACTGTTCCAAGATCAGCAAACAAATATTTCCAATTTGCATTGAGGTTTGTATACAAGTCTCATCATCCAGTCATAGATTTCACCTATATAGTCCGATGGCAAGTCAATGTTTCAAGTGGTGAGGATCAGCTAAGTTTCTTTGATATATGTTGACTTAAGCACACAGAAACATATAACCTCGCAGTTACATGGAACGTGGTATGTCCGGGTCACAGTACGCCATTTGCCCTCCTGAATTCCACAGATGGCATACCATGTACCCCGAATCTTACCTGGATGAAAGAATCCAGTATAAAGTTTGTGGGGAGTTTATTCAGAGTGATCTGTGACATGTATAATAAGCTCCTTATAAAGCTATGTCAAATATAAGGGTACTAGTTGGTAGAGCTTTTTGGCAGTTCCTTCACAATCGAATGGATAAGCCATGGAATTAGTGGATCTGTAGGAGTAGGACCTGTGGACTGCAAACAACAACTATAAGCTCCTTCCAGTCAGGGTTTGAAAAACTGACGAAAACCGCGGTTTTCGACCATACCTCTACGGTTCGATATTCAAAACCGGTCGGTAAATCGTTTTAGTTCAAATAAATTTATGTGATGTAAATTGCTCAAAAATCGCTAAAAACCGCTCAATTTTCGAAGAAACCGAGCAAAAATCGCTCAAAAACCACTCTGAGGAACATTCAATTGGTCGGATCAGGTTTCGTTGAAAACTGAGCGGTTTTCGATGTTTTTGAAAAAAAAATCAGATTTTTTGATTTCGTAACCCTACGGTTTCTGACGATTTCCGAGCGATTTTCGACTCGATTTTTCCGATTTTCAAATTTCGAGTTGTTTTTCGAAAAACAGTTTTGTGAACCCTGCTTCCAGCTATCAAAAACCAAAAGGCTGGGGCGTCTAGGTACATTGCACAGGGGGGTACCACATCATATAGGCAATTCAAGCGGTGCTACTATTCCACAACTCTGCATATTCTTCAGATAAATTTTACGTGTAAATTAACTTGTTTATTGACCAACAGCTACTAGATTGTACGCAGAGCATTTTTTTCTCTACATAACTTTAAAATGGTGTATCTTTGTTATTGCGAATGATTAAATGCTCTGCAATTCAGTCTAGAATTTCTAGTCGTTGACAATTCAACACTAAAGATCTGCGTCATGTCAGGGTAATCCTATACTACTTTGTGCTACACTAAGAAGGCCTTGGCACATGTAAAAGACTTCCTATTTATCTTTAGTCCCAAGCACTGACCCTATTATACATCCTAATTGAACAAACATTTGCTTAAGCTCACCTGCAGATATTTCCTGTAGTTATCTTCTAGATAATTGTACCATCAGGAATCACCCCATTTTTAAGCACAACAGCTATCCCAGAACGAATGTAAAATCCCCTCTGATGGCCTGTCTGCTTCTTGCACATTCTGCATTGACAAGCAAGGGAAAACTCTCAAAATTTTGTTTTGAAACTTTTCAGAACTAGAATATTTAATCACATGAACAAATACTCGCAAAAAGCTTCTATCCTAAATCTCTGTGTAAATTGGTCAAAATAAAATGGCATCTGCCATGGGATTTCCTAGCCATCAAATTTTAGCCAAGTAGATAAAAAGATATGTGCCTATTTCCCTCCAACCATGCTTTTTCTATGGAGAGATTAGGCTTTTTTCTAAGTAGGCATTCTAAACACTCAATACATATGTTACAACTTTTACAAGTACTTTATATCCAAAATACATATTTCAGATCGAGTAACACTACATTGCAGCATTTTTCTTGCTCCTGTGATAGGTAGTTCGTACAGATTTCTCAATGCATAAAAGCTGACATGATACATATAGTAAGTTCAGTTAGGCAAATAAAGTATCGGTTCAACATTATATCAAGTATGCATGTGCTCTTCCCAACTTCACCCATAAAATGGTTATTGAAATGTAACTTGCAAATATTAAAGAGATCATTGTATATGTGAATTCGAAAGGCTTTCCAGAACAATAATTAAATAAATAACTCTATATAGGGGTCATACCTCTGAGTTCATAATGACCACATTCTTCCCAATTCGAGCATTATTGTCAATGATACAATTCCTGTATGCCAAAACTTAGGCATCAAAAGAATGCACATAAAAGGTACACAACCAAATATATATACATAACCATACTAGTTAAGTGCCCGTGCATTGCTACAGAAAACAAAATTGATAATGAAACATAAAGGTCAAGCAATAAAAGAAAATGGCCGTGTGTTGCTACGAATAAAAAAATCATGTTATCTAACACTTTGAGTTGGCTTATATCAAGTCATCGACTCAGCTGAAGTAACCAGCTGAACTCTGCCCGACCCGCATCGTGTCTTCTCCACTGTACTTGATCTACACTCCTCCTGGTCTACACACCTCCTCGACTCCATCGCCACGCCTAACTATGCTCTGCTCCGTGGCATCCTTTGTCAGGCTTATCCCGCTATTCCTAACTGGAATCATAAAAAAACCTGGGGATTACGAAAAAAAACATATTTAATGATAACGTTTTACTATATATATCACCTTCTTTTCATAATCAGGTGGTAGACAGATCGGAGAACCGTAGAGGGGTCAGAAAGGGAACCTTGCCGAGGACGAGGAGCTGCAGCTGTGCATCGATTGGCTGGTGTCGCTCCATAGCCACCTTCCACGTGGGCACGGCCATCGGTAGTTGTGCTTGCGCGCGCAGAACCACGAAATCCGACTGAATTGCCCCACGCGTGGAGAGAGTCGAAAGCTTCGCAAACTCAGCTTGAAAAATTTTCAAATTAGAAAGTTTCAGCTTGAAAAATTTTCAAATAGAAAATTCTCAAATTAGAAAGTTTCAAGTTGAAAATTTTCAAATAAAAAGTTTCGATTAAAAAACTTTCAGTTTAAAAAATTCCGGTTTAGAAACTTTCAAAAACGGTTAAAAAATAGAGAAGGATGAATGGGATAACGTTGAGTAAGGAAAAAAGTGATAAAAGAAATGAAGTTTTGTTACTTATCATAATGAGTGGACATCCTAACCGCACCATCAAATTAGCTATTCCCGAACATTTTTTCATTGCATTAACGCCTCTTCTTCTTTTCCAGAAATCATTCCATAGCGTTATTAACACTTGGCCAAGAGCCTTACAAAAAGCAGTAATATTACCATCACCACCGTTACGACTTGCATGGCTAAACGAATCGTGCACCGTCGAAATCATTAGGTGCCCGCGTCCGCTGAACTCGAGCCACGGTTCGGAGGTCGAACTCTCGAGGTGCTCTGCTGCGCAGGATGTCGCCGATGACGGACACCCGGGCCACGCGCCTCCTGCAGCCCAATGCATTTCACGCGGCGCGGCGGCGATCACGTAGCTCTTCGTCGGCCGTTCCGATTCGCCGACCAGTGGCTCGCACCGTTAGCTTTGTGATGGCCGGTGCACCAGCCGTCCAGTTGTAGCAGTAGTCGAACGGGTCCATGCTCACCCGCGACGGACCGGCGAGTTGCTTGTTCAGCGCCGAGACCATACCCTTGTACGCCGGGGTGGCGAGGATCGTTAGGCTCGTGCTGGAGTCCAGTATTGCGCCGCCCTTCCTCTCGACGTTCCACACTTCGCCGGGGATGTCGAGGGCCTTGCCGGCGATGGAGATGACCTCCACCATCAGGGCGTAGAACGGGCTCGTCCGGCCGTCGAGAAGCAGCGGCGTCTGCGACGACGACGTGGCGGCGGAGCTGGAGGCCGTGTCTGGGCCTGGGCCGAAGGTGAGGTAGCTGGTAGCGTTGCGCGGGGCGAGGTGATCAACCAGGTAGTAGGAGAAGCGGTCGCCGAAGCGCGCGGCGATGTGGGACGCGAAGGAGATGTTATTGTTGCCGAGGCTGAGCATGCCGCCCGAGGACTGGAAGCTCTGACCGTCATACGGGGTGGTGCACCCCAGCACCACGTTCTGGAGCTTCGCCTTCTTGTCTGGCCTGCCGCCGGACAGCGCAACGATCGTCGAATCGGTGTCGACCAAGCCACGCGTCGACAAGCCGTCTTTGTACCTGCCACGTCCACGATTAGGTGACGTTAGTTTAGTTAGTTAGGACGAGGACGAGCACGCGGCGGCGTCAACGTCGACAGCCGTGGTGTCGCCCATGGTTCTCGCTCGGCTTGCTCATTTCTTGCACGCGCGGCGGCGGGGGGTGGGCGGATAGCTACGGTTGCATGCTTATAAGACCACGGCGCGCGTCGTCGTTTCCTTGATTTGCGCGTTGTGATGGCGCCGTCACAGATTCACGGCTCAAGGCAAACAAAGTAAAATTTTCTTTTCTTCTATCCAAATTTTACATAATCTTCTACAGAGATATCAATTTGCAATCAATTATCAAATTGTGGTATGATACACTACTACATTCCTTTTCTTCTGTCCAAATTTTACGTAATCTTCTATATAGTTATCAATTTCCAATCAATTATCAAATCATGATATGATACACTACTACTTTCCTTTTCTTCGATAGAGATATCAATTTCCAATCAATTATCAAATCGTGATATGATACACTACTACTTTCCTTTCAAATTTTACGTAATCTTCTATAGAGATATCAATTTTCATTCAATTATCAAATCGTGATATGATACACTACTACTTTCCTTTCAAATTTTACGTAATCTTCCATAGAGATATCAATTTCCATTTAATTATCAAATCGTTATCAAATCGTGATATAATACATTACTACTTTTCTTTCATATCGTGGAGAACGGACCACCGCCACCAACTGGTAATTAGAAGTAGTAGAGATACAAGATAACCTTATTTTGGTGTTTTCTCCAACTCCAACTGGAACTTCTCCATCAGAAAGTTCAGAAAATCTCTCAGCTTCAGTTTGGTAGTAATCTGCCCCCATCATCATGGTGTCCTACACTCAGTTGATTATTTTGTTTAAGGGTCTTGAAACAATTAAAGTACTAAACATACCATAAAGTTCAACAAAAATGACACAAAACATTCATTATCAATATTTAGTGTACTTGCAGTTGCTTTAGCACAAAAGGTCAGTGATTAACTTACTATACATATTTCTCTGAAAGAACTAACTATGTACAAGTCTTTCATGATTGGGGACATACAACTGCCAACAAAAATAATGAAAATCGAGATATTCATATAACTTCAATAATGCATGGTGTGACTGAAGAAAAAAAAACATAAATGCATTGCAAACCACTAATATGTAAACTTATTATTTATGGCCTGTGCAAACAATATACTAGCTTTTATAGTCAGTAAAAGTTAAAACAAAGGGTTTGTATCCAGATGGCAAAATTATACCAAAGGCTGCAGCGTCTTATGGTTTATTTAGCAATTAGCATTAGGTAGTGGTAGTGCTTTCTAAAAACAATTCCAATGATTAACCATGCAGGCTGAATGCCAAGGCCTATGAGTAAGTACTAGTTTTTCTTCCTCTCTCTCTCTCTCTCTGTATACATTCTTTGAAAGGCATGGGAAGGGTTTATACTTTACTTCCTGTGCAAATACATAAAAGAATAAATACTCCATGATTTTGTTGGGGCCGTTGGTTGGGTACAGGTCCAAGGACAGAGGGTAGGACGCTCGCACTAATCTAACTGCTGGCAGAGCTCTGCACCCTAATCTAATTTTAGATAAGGGAGACTAAAGAACTTTGTTTATTTCTTGCTTAATCATAATGAATACAATGCTATCCCTTTTATAGGACGGATTGACTTGGTCTGTAAGAAACATATCTCTTAAGGAAATAGATGATCCTAACAATCAAATCTAAAGGGTAAGATATGCAATTACCAAGATATCAAAATAACTAAAGATAACGACTCCTAACTGTAAGGGATAGACGAGGGGGTTTCCTTGGCCGCGAAGATCAAGGGCTGTTGTTGGTGTGCTACAGTAGGCAATGCTACCGTACGTCCTGCTACAATACCGCCTGGGTCTTAGGCCATAACAGATTTACCTTGAGCTGCACCCCTGGTTGTAATCTTGAGTGGATACCAATAACAGAGTGCTCAACACTGCACTCTGTTAGAAAGCACCCATGTGAAACAATAGAGTTCAAAACCTGCATGGAAACAGATACATCAATAAAAGCTGCCACGGAATGTATTATCATTTATCAAAGAGAGAATCTGAACTTGCAATTTTACACCTTGGTTGGAGGCAAATATCTAGGAGATGTGAAAAGGGTCACAGGATCATAAAAATAAAAAGTTTGGAGGCTACAAAGATAATAAATGAATTCATCAGAAAACTTATCCTGGCACAGAAAGATTATAGCTGCAGATGATGCTAACTAAAAAGTATACCTGATCGACGAGAGCAACATTTGCTTCAAAGAAGGACTTTATGGTCCCAATATCTTCCCAGTAACCATCAAATAGATAAGCTTGTCATCACAGAAAAAAAATATTGCATTCAAATCAAAGGGTTTATAACAAGTAAGGTTGCATATTCCTTTTAGAATTTTGAATACACAGTTATACATGTTCAATTTGAAGGACTATGAATTGTAAATACCTGCACATTGTAGTCTTTTGCAGCCATCGGAATAACTTCTGAGCCAAAATCATGAACTGTTGGATAATGGCATCTAATAGATCACAACAAACAAAGAAAAAGAGTATCACAACAAACTAAGTAATCTACTACAGAACGAGTGAAGGATCAAACTATCATAGGATGGCACGTTTCTCACCTTGAGTTCGATCTGGTATCGTGAGGCAAAGGGAACGGTACATAAGTACTATATAGGTTTGTCCGATATGATCTTTGTGTATATTTAGGAGTCGATATGTCCTACTAGGGGCCGCTGCTAACTTATAGGCCGAAAGGAGTTTTCAGACCATGACCGAATACGCATGAACCTATAGTGTCATACACTTAATAGGTTGGAATACATGGTTCGAATTGGATCCGTTACTAATGGACCAAATGGGCTTAGCGGGCTTTGCACCTTGGTTAGACCCCTAACGTAGAGTTCCATCAAGGGGCTATATAAAGGGAGTTTGTGATAGCTAGGGTAAGGCAATTATTGTACCACCGCACCCACCGACACCTTAGCAGTCACCGCTCAGGCCCTGCCATACGTGCTGGTGGTAGCACACCGACGCACGGCGTTCCTTTCCCGAATGTGTGGACTTCGGTAAAGACGTTGTTGCTACTACGGCGCTGATCGGGATGACTGTTCATGACGATCAACCACCGCTCGAGGATGATCGACCACTGTTTAAGGACGCGCGCTACGTAGAATTGGGCTACTTCATCCCTTCTTCTGCTGCACTGCACGTTTAGTAGCAACGATCTATGAATTCTTACTTGTTTGGCATCCTGGTTTAGGTAGTAGAATTTTAATTTGTGCTAGTATACCCTAACCCGTATTGCAACAATAATCCCCAATCACTAATGTAAACTTCTCACGGTTCAATCAATGGCATGAACTGCAACGGGAATCCCCAACTGTTACACACCATTCATGTAATGCTGAACAAATTCATGATGATATGTGACTTGTGAGCGGTTTGAGAGAGAGAGAGAAACTTTGAAACTTGTAGTTTCAAATGATTCGTGGAGTTTTAAAGTTGAAGATCCATGATGTTTCATATACTAAAATTTGTTGTTTCAAGTGGGTTGTCGCACTTGAAAACAATCCAGCAGTCCAATGCGCTAAAGCCCATAAGCAAACTCATTTCTAGATCCGAAATCCCCAAAACCCCCAAATCCCTAATCATCTGCCTCTTCCCTTGGGTCTTCTCCAAATCTCCAATCCCTTACCAGGAGGCACCCTAGGCCACCGCGCGCGCCTTGGCATCTCGCCCGCCACCATCCTCGCTACCTGACCGCATCCCCGTCTCAGCCTCTGTCGCCCTCAACTGTTGTCGCCCTCGCCACCTCGACCGCATCCCCGCCTCGGCCGCTACCACCCTATGCAAGTTCGCCAATGTGGTGGGGCACGAGTTGAACCACGTGTTTGAGGTCTCTAGTCTGGCCACCCGGGGGCAGGTTGTGCGTAGTGGGCTGCACCGGAGCGATGGAGCAATGGCTCACCTCTCAGACCTCTTGGTGGATTGGTGATGGAGGAGTAGAGAGGACTGGTGGTGGAGGTCTGAAGGATTGGAGGCGATGGAGGCAGCAGGGGCTTCCGCACTCCACTCGGTCCTTAGTCCAACTAAGGCAGTAGTGGACTGACTGGTCACTGGACCGACCAAGTCACTGAAGAGAGGACAGAGAGATTTGAAGAAAGTGAAGAAACAGTGAGGACAGTGAGCAAATAAAAAGTGAGGACAGTTAGCAGGAGGGGACCGAGTCAGCAAAGGTTATAAGATAATAAGTTAATAAGACTGTAGTGTTTTACTATTTTGGGATAGAATGATTAGACTATTATCTCTTATATAAAATGAGTTTGAAGTAGAATAATTATAAGCATCGTGTTTGGTATTGATATTTTGGTGTATTATCTATTACACAATGTTGATAAGAGCTAAACATTTGTTATTTGATTTGTGGAATTCCACAAGTAAGGAGCTTTTTGGTTGATAAGAGAAGCCTTACAAGTAATGGTCATGAAAGTATAAGTTTAGCTCAACCACAAGCACAAGCTGAAGTGGCACAACCACAAGGTCAAGATCCACCAGCACAACCAAATAATACTAACGTTGTCCGTGTGTTTAATTTGGATGAAATCGTAAGTGATCCTGCTTTTAGTAAAAAAAACATTGTAGTTCTCAATTTTGCTTGTATGATGTTTATATGGCCTTATTCGCATTTATGGTCATAGTTACGCTTGTCCAGGCTTTCAAAATTTTCTAGCTCCACCACTGGCACAGAGCAATCACGAACATGGACAAAAGTACGATACAAGTAGTAAGAACTTATGCGAGGGAAACAGGTGTAACTTAAATTGTTCAGCAACTTTATTAATAAAATAGTATGGTTGCTCACAAGTGCCTAAGGGCAATGCAACATATACCAGACACTCACAACAAAAGCGAGCAAACAAACACAAGACTCAACAACGACTCACACCTAATGGTGACTCTAAAGCAAAAAGACGCGACTCAAACACTCGAGTCTCAACACCACACTAAACTAGACTCAATTACTCCTCGAGCCAACCCGGCTGCGGCTCCCCCGGAGCATACACCGGCGGGTGCTCTAGCATCGGGGCGAACTAGTCTTGGTGATCACCCCCCTCTGCTGCTGGCGCCGAAGAGTCCTGCCCCTCAAGCTCAGCCACCTGGTCCAGAACCGGCTCCTCTGGCTCGGGCACCAGCTCCTCAGGGTCCTCCTCCTCGTCGAGCTCCATCTCAACCCCTGACGGCCCGGCGTAAAGCGCGTCCTCCAATTCCGCGATCCGCGGAAAAGCAAAGGCCCTGGTCTCCTGCAGAGTCCTCTCCACTGCCTCCAAGGTGGCGTAGAAAGACTGTAGCTCATGGACAGTCTGGTCCATCACCTGCTCCTGGGAAGCTGCGAATCGCGCAAGGTGCACGACCGCCGCATCACCTTCCAAATGAAGCTGACCTCCTGGAACTCCTCCCTCCTGCGGGTGCAGGCGGAACACCATGTCCCGAAGCTCACCAGCATACGCCTGGCTAATCCTCCTCGTAGCCAGTCGTGCCGACTCCTGAATCCCAGCCTCGAAGGTAGATCTCCGAACTGTGATGTTGAACGGCTGGCTTGCTCCCGTGTGCTCTCGAGCATAGACGGTGATCGTCATAGCCATGCCTCTAACTTTATCGTTGACCACCCAGGTGCAACCATGGTAAATAGGCCTGTCAAAACCTCCGAGAACCTGGAGCATCCTCCAAAGCTCCGCAGTGTAACCACCAGCGCGCTCACCAAAGGTATGGATCCTCCTGACCATCTGCCAAAACAAAATCCAACAACCCTCAATTTTAAAAATAAACAGAGAGTAGTAAAAAAATTCAGCATAGATATGAAGTAAGAGGGAAAAGATAAGTCGAGATTTCATTGATATTCTTGCTCAAGTTGTTAAATTTTTAGAAATTAGTTTTATCCCCCCAGACACAGCCAACCTAACTAGGGTCAAGACCTATAGTCAGCCTGCTCTGATACCACCTCTGTCGTGACCCGAATCTGAGAATCCGGACCCTCTGTGCATTCTGTGCCAGTCCAAGATCACGCTAGCACACACAGTCTTTACAGGGTTGCACATTGCAGACATTACAGCGATACCATAAATAGTGCAAACATTTATATAAACTGAATTGTACGACCTTATGGTCTCCTTACATAAATCAGCCACGCAGGGCTTACATTATCAGAGTAAGAAAGAAGACAGCGGAAAATAAATAAACTACGTAGAAACCCATCAATATGCCACAGGCATCCGACTGGGCTTGCTCCCTAGTTGTCCGGTTCCTCGATGAAATCCTCTTCCCATGCCGGCGTCGACTCCTCCACTGAGTTGTGTTGATAAGCAAGGGGGGTGAGTACTCAAGGCACTCAACAAGTAATGCACAGGACGCATTACTATTAATATATGCAAGACTTATTCCAAAGAATTGGCTTACTTGGCTGATTTACATCAAACATCATTTTTAAATTGACATTTTTTTTAGATTAAAATCAGTGAAGCAGTTAATAATAGTACTAAGTTATTTAAACAGTTTTTCTCCGTAAACTTGGCACACAGCCTTAATAATTCATTTTCACACTGGCACACAGCCACCCATTGCACATTTTATTTTTGAAGATCTAACCCTTGACTGTAATCCCCAAGCAATGCCCAATACCGTGGACACGGCAATTCGAATAGATTTGACACTCTGCAGAGGTTGTACACTTTACCCACAAGATACAGCCGCTCACCACACAGGTGATTGTCCACAACAAAGCCTTTCAGGAACCTCTACCTTAACCAATGAACCTCTCCGGTATTGCCTTCACTATCACTCCCCTCACACAGAGCCGAAGTATAGGACAGGCCAACACCGTTGGATGGGCACCAAGTCGTAGCACAGGTACGCTCCCCCACACAGATACACTCCCGTGTACTGTCACCCCGAGGTATCAGAGGAAAGATATCAGGACCCTAATCAACTAGGTTTGTCCCATATCAGACATGTGGTTGTACGGGTGACTCAGTTCAAAGACTTGCAAGGTGAAGTCCTTAGCTGACCAAGGCAAGACTTTCATCACTCAACAGTGGCACACAGCCCCATGTGGCACACAGACTCACATCACTCATTAGCCCATTGCCACACTGGCCCACCTGGCACAAAGTATCTTGCCACTTGCCCCAGTCTAAATCATTTCCCACCCCGTTGATTATTGTGCAACATATGCCAACAATAACTCAACATCGGTACAGAACCACACAGGTCTCCGTACCTCAATTTCATTACATAGCATCATTACACCATTTCCAAAATACATTCAATATTTCATTAATCAGTATTGTGGCATTTTTCCGAAAGATCATACATGACCTGTTGCAAATCTAAGCATCTAATCACGGTCTAGCCTCCCGTGTTGGCATCATATTAATATCCAACAAATATGAATAATCTTAGGGTGACAATGCTTTAAAGGCATACAAATAGTAATTTCAAGGTGGAAATAACAATATGGGTGGATTAGCTACATTACCCAAATCAACTTAAATTCATTTTTAATTATCTTAGCATGCATAATTTCAAAGCAAAATACATTTTAAAAACTGGGATCAAAATGGTCAAAGCATCACTTGCCTTCAAAGAGTTGCTGGTCGTTTTCCGAAGTTTGATCTTGAGCGACGAACTCTTCCTCGAAGCTTTCCGGCAAATTTGCGCTACGCGTAAAAATCATATATGCAATAAATAACCAAAACAGTAGACTAAATCACCTCTAAAATTCAAATAAAATTCACCATTAAAAGCGCACATTTTTACAAATTCTTAGAAACTAGAATCACCTCAATCGGAGCTAAAATGCAGAAGTTATAGCCTTTCAAAGTTGCAAATATATTAAAAAGAATAAACCGAATTAGTATATTTATTTTTCAACTGAAAACTCGCTTTGTTGCGCCAGCATGACGTCAGCTGACACGTGGCGCATCCTGGTGCAGCCACATCACCCTGGTCTATGGACTTGGTCCACGGCTTAGGTCGGGTTCACCGTGGACTCGGTCCACAGCACAGTGCACCTGGCCCACACCAAATGACGTCAGCCACAACGGGATTCGTGCATGGACACGTGTCGACATCTCGGCCGTTCCCAATCGATAGTCAAATCTCAACCATGTGGCGCGATCAGAACCGTCAAAGGAAACAACGGCCAGATCTAACACACAGCACTGCGGCGACTCGCCTTCACGTGACACGCGTCACGCATTAAACGGGCTCACGGATCCGATGGCCGACACCCACGCGCGCGCTCGACGATGCCTCGGCTTACGCGATGACACGCGTCACGCATCGAACGGCCGGTTTGAAACCAACGACGGGATTATGCGCACACGCTGCACACCTCGCATTCCTCGCCGACACGCGGCAGCACGCGACTCGCTCAACGCTCAAAGCAATCTCCGCCGCATGTTCAAATCTGAACGGCACGGATCCGTGCGACATGACCCAAGCCAATCATCACCGCACAGATCCGATCCGACGGCCCCGATTAATCTAAAACACTAACGCTAGTTCTAATCCAAGCCGTTCAACTGAGATATAACGGTCCAAACCGCATCTAACACCAGAACCCTAGATCTAATCTATTCTGTCCATCTACGATCTAACGGTCACGATTTAAACTAGGCTAGAACAGAGAAGGGGCGACGTGGACTTACCGACGCGGTTGGATGGCGATCGAACGGTCGGCGGAGGCGAGAAAGAAGAGGATGCCAGAGCTGGGGAAGACGGCGTAGACGACGGCGCTACGGTGTCTCTCCGACGAGAAGAACTGGCGCGTTCGACGCGGCTTGGCGAGGGCGATACTCTGGTGACCTCGGCGGTGGTGACACGAAGCAAAAACAACGGCGGAGCGGTGCGGCAACTACGGCGAGCTTTTGTGGACAAACGGCGGCGGCTTGGGAGGCGTGCGCTAGGGCTACAGAAACTTCTCGAAGTGCGCAACGTGGGGGTGGCAGCGGTGCACTAAATAGGGCCTCGACGTGAGCGTAAACACAGATGAAACGAGCGGAAATGCTCGACGGCGTTAACTTCGGCGATTACGCCCGACCGAACCGACGTGGCTCCATCACGACCGTCCAAGCAGGGACAATCCGATGGCGCACGTACGCGAGTGACGCGGCACAACGGGAACTACCGGATCTCGATCCAACGGCTCGATCGAACGGTGGCTAGGGTTTGCGGCGAGGCGGGCTGCGCGGGCCGACGGCGCGTGGGCTGGGCTGCACAGTGTTTCGGCCCAACACTGTTCACCAAATTTTTAAAACCATTTCTGATTTAAAATAAATCAGATATATAAACAAAGCCAAAATAAATAACAAAAATACCCGGAAAAATCCAAAAAAAATCTGGAAAATATTTTGGAACATTCTGAACTCAAATAAAATATTTCCAATAAAACCTTGCATTAAATTTTATATTATTTTAATTAAATTCAAGAAAAGCCGTATTTGAATAAATCCAAATTTTTTCCCATAATTCTCCAAAAAATCTCAAAAATCAAAATAACTCCAAAAATTTAAATTAGGGTAAATTTTAGGGCGTTACATGTGTCTATCATTGAAATGGAGTGGAGGTTGGACTACTGAAGTAGTGCTGCCTGGGTAGCCAATGGTATTATAGGCAATGTGTAATCGCTGCAGGGCTGATAGAGTAGGGGCAGCGTGTCCTCACTTTGGTCTGACAAAGCTGGCTGCATCGTATTATCGCTTCGGTCCGAGAAAGCGGTGGGCAAAGTGTTGTGAAATCGGGCTAACAATGAAATAGGCCATGTTCTGTCACTTCGCTCTGAGGAAGCGAGGGTAGCGTGTTGTCAAATTAGGCTGAGAAAGCAATAGACAGTATATTGTACAATCGGCCCAAAAAAGCTAATGGATGCATGTTGTCAAATCATCCTGACAAAGCTATTGTCTTCGTATTTTCCAATCAGCTTGACATAGATGCTGACTTCGTGGGGTCAATTCGCCTTACCATAGCGTGTTCGATGTGGTAAACCAGGTGGGACTGTGTTGTCACATTCATTGTTATCATTATCGGCAATCGTTCGTTACTCATGAGCATGTACATGCTGATAATTGAGCAATAGGAAGTAAAAAATTGGTAAGCGAGGAACAATTCGATACAACAAAACGTGTGCAAAGAGTAACTTACGTAAGAATACGTAACTGAACTAACGAAAAGTACATGTCCATACAGTACATAAGTTATGAAAGAACAAAAAAACTATCTGTGGTTCTTGCGCGGTGCAACCCCTCGTACGGCTCCAGCCATTCCACGGTGCTGAACATGTCCTAACGGATACATTAGCTGGTTTGGGCCTATCCTCTAGTGGTCCTAACAGGATGTGCAAGTGGAGGCAGCGTAGCGTACGCTAGCTAGGTTGAGTGGCTGGCTCCAGGTGCACCGAACAACTGCGATAGACCGAGCACAACCCTTATGGGCTCCTAGGGGTCAATAATCCAGTGGTAGTCGACATCGTCATCACTGACATTCGAGGTGGCATGGCTGTACTAGAGGACGGCATCATCACCGGCGTCTAGAACGTCGGCTACATATGAAAAAACTTGACATTAGAATTACATGTGCGAATTATGAAGAATTTGTTAAGTACGAATAAGCACCAAAGGTTTACCTGGGAACATCCAGCTGTACGGCGTGTCTCGCTGCCAGCTGGAACCCCCCGCCACGTCGAGAGGAGATGCAATACATGGTGCGCAAACTGGCGTGTGCTGGGTATATCACCCAAGTGCGGAGGATGAGCGGCCGACACGTGGAACAACGTCCTCCTTCCTAGGCCTCTTGCACGATGTTAGCTCGACGATGCATCGAGACTTCACAATCACCCTGTCCACCATCTCTCACACCTCGTCCAATGTGGCCTCCAACATGTGACCGAAGCAGAGTGTGGACCTAAGTGCGACCGACTCGGCATGCACCTCCCTAACAAGGTCGTTCTGCATGCAAATATAAATATATTCCATTAGAAGAAAGTATGCGTAGGTACATATTTTTAATCACGTTGATTGACTCATTGAGCAATGGATTGCTGAGTCCGATTGTGCCGGGTACATGTCCGCCATGGTAGCCACGTGCCTACGTGGGTCGTCCACGACACGGACAACTCTGACCCGTGTCCGTGTAGCATACCACCGAATGTAGTCGTCGTACGTGCCGTGGTCGTAAGGGGCGGCCTCCTGGTGGACGTCCTCCAACGCATGGGACCACTGCATAATGTGAGTCTGCATGTGTTGTGCCCAACCTGCACGCCCTGAGAGACCCTTCCTTTTTTGCCTGCAAAAATAAGTAACATGTGCACATCATTAGTTCATTAAAGAAACATATAACCAATCAGAACAAGACGGAATAAAACACTAACGAGTGGACGTGTGGTGGTACGAAGACACTCGTGGGGATCGAGAAAACCAGGCGAAGTCCGAACTGGCGCATCATCATCCGGTGAACCACGTACGTCTCCACGAATATATCGAACACCAGGTGACGACGGGTAAGCCAAAAGGCCAGAGGATCCTCGTGCAGCTACGCACTCTAGTAGGTATGTCCTCCAGATAACACGTTTGTCCATCAACTGGTCGAATATCGCGACGTACTCAGGGTACGACATGTGCGATGTAACTGGTATGAACGTGGGCTGCACAAGTAGTAGTAGACATTACGGGCCTGTTTGGGGGGCTGCAGCTGGGCTGAAAAGCTGCTTTTGGTTTGCTGGGCTATAAGCAACTGTGGCTGGCGGCTATTGCTTTTCTTGTTATCTTTGTTTGGCAAGCCGTGCTGCAATTGTAGCTTTTGGGGAAACCGAGCGGGAAGGCGAGAACCTAGCGAAGCACAAAGCCGGATGAGTGGAGAGGTGACGTGGAGGTGGCGAGGCAGGGTGGCGGAGGTTGGGGAGGCGGAGTGAGCGAGGTAGGAGACGGTCAAGCGAAGCCACAGCTGAAAAGCTCCTCCTCAGTGGCTGCAGCTTTTGGGGGTGCTTCTGCTGTGGCTTAGCTTCCCAGTTGCTTTGCAGCCATGCTGTTTGGGGGAGCTTTTGGCCCAAAGCTGAAGCACAGTGAAGCGCAGCCCCCCAAATAGGGCCTACGATAGTAAACATCAGGCTAAACTGTACCGTAACATACGACAGAGGCAAAATACTAACCCATCGGTGACACCACAGTATCCCCATTATCGGACGATCGGTGTCGTCTCCTACTGTCCTGTATAGGACGTCCCTGTAAGGTCCCAACTAGACGTGAGGATGTCCAACCTGGAAGCGCTTGAAGGACCACAACTGGAGAAGGAGTATGGGCACCTGGTGAGGATTGAGTTATCGAAGACGCGCTGACAACCATCGCAAAGGGCCCTGTAGGTGGGGTACAGAACAGCCGAGCCCCAAGCCAGCTGCGGGATGTCATCCAACTCCGCATCCGCTATCATCTTCGAGTTTTGATGATACACAGTAGAATACACCGTTCAAGCATTACAATACACGGTATAACACACCAAACCATACATACAGATGAGAGAGGTACAGCGACAGCTAAAGCACAGTATAATACATTGTACAATACATCAATATATACGAATGAGAGAGGAGGTGGAGAGAGAGAGAGAGGCCTGTAACAGAGCTGAGGATGGTTCACGGATCCAACAAGGGGAAGGTGCACCGATTCCGACAGTAATGCACTGTGTACTGGACCTGAGGAAGAAGGACTGTGCACCAATGGATCCGGCGGCGGCGGTGCATGCGGTACACCTTAGGGTCTCCGGTGAGCAGGCGGTGAGCCTCGACGTCGCTACAGAAGAGACGATGACATGGAGGTGTACCTCAGGGACATTATGCGCGTAGGCAGTGCACCTCAGGGGCTCAGGGGCACGAACATGATCACCTTGGTGGTGGCGTACCTCAGGGACACCACACTACTACAGAACAGCACATCACTGCCGGTTCGGAAAGCCCATCACTGCCGGTCATTGGCGTCGGCAGTGATTGGTCGGCAGTGATACTCGGGGATTATCACTGCCGACTCAGGAACCGGCAGTGATAAGGATTATCACTGTCGGTTCTATCTACAACCAGCAGTGATATTGTACTATCACTGTCGGATCAAACCTAAATCCGGTAGTGATGATAATTATCACTGCCGGTTATACATAAAACCGGCAGTGATATCGAACTAGCACTGTCGGGTTGTACCATAATCCGACAGTGATATGTATATATCACTGCCGGTTTTCTCCAAGAACCGGCAGTGACAAGCTTGCATATTTTTTGTGCAATATATATATTTTTATATAATTGTTTACAGTGTCCATATGTAGTATATAAAGCATCATTCAAATCATAATTCAAATATATCCATGTATATATGAAGCATCGTTAAAATCATAATTCAAATATATTAAATTAAGCATCACATAATTTGTTTTTACAATGATTTATTTACAAATGCAGCTCGACTACATATCATCCCATTCGCTTTGATTTTACAAAGAGTCGAAGTAGACATGTCACGCGTCTAGGCCGTAGAAATGAGGGCGATGAGGCTACTCGTGGAACTCGTCGTTTGGATTGATGATCTCATCATGAATGAATCCGGCGATCTGTTATTGAATTGCTATAATTTTTGTCAGCAATAACTTATTGGTTCTCAGTTTGGAGCGCTGTTTTTGAACAAAAAAGGAAGTTAATTACTGATGATATTTGTTAAATAAAAAAGGGCATCAAAGTGTAATTACATACCATGGCTTCGTTATAGCCGACACTCTCCGTGACAATTGAATGCATATTTGTACATACATAGAATGCACATAAATTGTTTCCGGTTCCTGACTCATGCATGGAAAGTCATTTATTATTTCAAAAATTTTCCTGTATGGATGATACCGAACACTTTTCTTGCAGTACCGTGGGAAAGCCCTGTGAATGATTTTGAATAATAATTAAACTTAAATGCAATAGAATGGAATTTTGCTAGAGTAATAACGCAACGATCGAGTTTACCTGTTCAGCATGTCCCAAAGGTCTTGGTACAGATTAGTTTGTTTTCTCCTGGAGTCCAAGACAAAAATCCTGCTAGCATCTAACTGGATGACGAGGAGGACCCAGTGAAACCTGCACATATATGTCAACGTAGTCAATTACTCCCACGTCGTACGTGTTACGCAAAAATAGTAAAACGATATTAGAAGTCAGGAGATACGTACTTGAAGTTATAGGGTAAAAGTACGGAGGTTTTGTATTGCAGCTTCAAAAAAGTATTAAATAAATAGTCTTCAACGAACTATGGATTGTCGTTCACAAGTTTCTCGTTGATTTGAGCCCCGGATCTAGGAATGCTAGATTGTCATTGTTATTTCTTCTACATGTACGTATCTCCATTCTACATAAGAAAGAAGTTAGAGATGCAATTAAACGATCGAAATGCTCAACGATATACTGACGGACTTACAAAGTCCATAGTCTAAGTATGTTCACGTCCGTGGCATCTTCTTTGGTACAACATATACAACTCAGTGAAAAGAACCCAGCAGATGTTATCCCCATTGTGAAAATCTTGCTCGTGTATCCGATCGCGAACGCCTCCATACCATCGTTGGATCTTTGCATGTACCAGCGATGGACGCGCCGCTTGCTTGTGTTGTAAGGTTGTCGAAATGAGCTGGTTCAACCAGCGGTTTTCCCATAACGAACTTCCACCTGAGACCTTGCGCCAGAGCATCTAGTTGAGCATCATCTGCTTGAGCATCCCGCTTTAACGTGTCGGCACTAGCCGCCTGCAAGTATTGCTTTCTGGATATGCGCTCGTAGTCCGACATTTTGCAAGGTTCAGAAGCCTGCCCCGTCTTTTGCACTTTTGCCATACTCAAGAAAAACTTTTGCGCGTCAGCATCAACTTTAATCTTCTTACTTGATGGCACCTTTTTAAAGTGAGATGTTACGCAGGCGCTTACATGCTTTTTCCGTTCTTCCTCAGTCATGTCAGCTGATAATTTCTTCTGTGAATGTCCTGGGTTCACAGATGGTTGAGTTTTCTTCGAGGACGGTGCCGACTGCCGAGATGTTCCTGTTGTTCGATTCTTTACAGATTTTGGCAGAGGAGTCGGGCTTTTTCTGGTTGGTGCCGGCAGAGGAGTTGGACTTTTTCTGGTTGGCGGCGAGAAGGGCGGGAGGTCTCTGTGTGGAGAGTGCGGCTGATCATCATCGTCGTCGCCCTCATCGTCCAAGCCAAACTTAATCAAGCTCTTGCGCCACGCGAGGAAGCCATGCACGTTTTCTCCTAGCTTTTTGTTCCCATCCTCGCCAGGGATCTCTACCTCCATTTTTCGGTATTGGCGGATGACACTGTCCACTTCGACCCTGGCGAATCCCTGCGGTATCGGGCGACAGTGCAAAACCTGTGACTCCTGGCATGGCCAAGCCCTGCCCTCAGCCACCTTTATGGTAATACCATGTGCGGCCAAATGTAGCTTGCACGGTGTCGGTTCTTTGATGTCATCCACAGGAAAATGCAATCCATGCTCTTCGGGAATCCCTGTGGACGCGCAGCTGCTCTTACGAGCACCGGGACTGATGAGCTCAGGGCTTTCACCGGGTGGCGGTCGTGAGCTGAGAGCTTTACACGGCTTGCTCCACGGCCTTATCTAGTTCCGCTCTTTGTTCCTCTAGCGCTCGCATAAAGATCTTTTATCCGACGCGTTCAGTTGATCTTCTCTTAATCTCTTTGAACGTTTGTACATCCATGCGTCTGCGGGGAAGGCTTCTTTCCACGTGACCAAACCAACTCCTCTGGTGCGACCTGGATGCTCCTTGTTACCCAGGGCTATGGTTAGCTCGTCATTCTCCCTTCGTGGCGCGAAAGATCCTTGGGAAGACTGCATGTGAGCATCTGTGATTCTGCGCGAGACTTCACGCTCTCTATCGCTTCGAAGCTTAAGCCGCCATCATCGGAGATAGAAGCACCCTCCCAAGCAACCGTGCTTGATCGTTCGCTTAAGGCGGCCGTTGCAGGAATTATACCCTTGCGGGTTATTTCTTCTTCGGACCGATCCCATGTTGGTATTTTCTTCACGTACCCTCCTGTTCCTAGTTTGTGAGGGTGAATATTCTTATCCATGTTTGCTTTGTTCCTTTGACTTACTATGTGAGCTTCTTCAGACCTCTTGTACGCCACAAATTCATCCCAGAACTCCCTTAACTTTGGGTACGTGTCAAAATTCGGTGTTTCATTCTTTTTCACATAATTCTTGTTTAGTGCTGTCTTCAGATTCTTCCACGCAATAAGACATGATGCAGAGTGCTCGTTTCTTTGCAACCAGCTCGGTCCCTTGGGGGAACTGGAAAACTTGTTTCAGCTTGTCCCATAATGAGTTCTTCAGGTCATTGGGTACCACCCATGGGTCACCTCCGCGGCCAATCCATGATCTATAGCTGATGGGCACATCATCCCTAACAATAACCCCGCAGGCTGTCCTGTACGGCCCCAATGATGACTCTGGTATAGCAGGTTCCCCGACTGCCGATAGCTCCACTATGTTAAAAATTCCCTTAGGCATCTTGTTCGGACCACGACTTGCGCGCTGCCTTCGTTGATCAGACGTCTGAGCCTACAATTTGATCTTCCAAATTATTAATCGTGTGGGCCTATAATGTTTTGGGAACCACAGTGTACTAAAACTTTACCTCGCCTACGCTAGCAACGTCAGGTTGGTCCATGGCAAGATCCTGCAAGTTCAGATAGGACGTTGGGCTATTATTCGGGCTACCCCTTCCTCCTTCGTCCATATTTGAGGGCCCAACTCCCTCCGGCACTTGTCCTTCGTCTGAGGCCATTCCTGGCAAGTTTACCAGAAATTTCAAATTAACAAGGTCATTTTTGAAAGACACATACAAATGATGATTGACATTAAAGTTAATCTCGTGAAAGGATGTTTACATATTCCAGGATACATACACATATACATCTTTACAATAGTTCTAAGTTGCTAACATCTAATCCACCAATTGCGATAATGATTCAATCTGCACATAAATAATTTTCTAGAATGGATACAAGGGCTTCTATTCATGCAATTATTTTGGAGGCTTCTATTCAAGCAATTATACAAGTGACATTAGTGTTTTCAAGGAGGAGCAAATGCAGCTGTGAAGCAATTATACAAGTCACATTAGTCTTTCTCTCTTCACAAAATAGGGGCCAGGCTATTTACAGGCTTTTGACGATCTGAGTTGATATTACAAACATATCTATACGAGGCTTCTAAAATACATCTTAAGTTATTTTCCCTTCACGCTAGGTAGCCCATAGGGCTCGTGATGACCATTGACACACGGATTCCACCGTTGGGCTCACACCTCGTCAGTGTATCCCTTCGACTCGTGTGGATGACCTGCGCTAAAAGGACTTAGCTCTCTTTGGTGCCTGTAGCAGGCCTTCGGGCCCAGGTAATGTTCGAACTATCAAATTAAGCCTATTAAACGAGCTATTTCCAATTTTAACCTTTCCTTTTTGTGACAGCTTCTACTTAATTGTGGATTCTTTGTCTTCCTACTTCATATAATGTACACAATATTCTTGACCAAGCTCGGAATAAAGCCTTCACTGAGACTTCCAAGATGGCTGGACAAAGCAATTTGAGTTGATAGTTAAGAGTGCCGATACTAATTTGTAAATGGAAGTTGGCGCCTGACCGAACTCAGTAGCATTTCGTTGTTACAATTGCTTCCTTATAACCCGCAGCATGTCGGTGCTGCAATCATTGCATGTAAAATGAGCATTTAACTTCCTAGTACATTATTCTTATCGCCCATACATGGTAGATCTGTAACCGTGGAAAATACATGTATGAAATTTCTTTGTTTTCTTTCGGGCCAGGGGTGACAACAAGATTTTATGACATCGATGTCATATGAATTATGTACTACTTTAGCAGGAAGAGAAGAGATCGCGCGCGAAGGGGGAAGATTTCGTGCGCGTTGGAGAATCTACCTTGCACCCGGCTAGAGGGATGAGGGCGACCACGCGCGGCTTCGGGACGAGGACGGCGTGGCGGTGTGGGGAGGACCGCAGCACAGTCTAGGGGGACACGAGGCGACAGCCGGGGCGATGCGAGGCGTCGGCGGGGCGGTGAGGTCGAGGCGACGGCCGGGCGACGAAGGCGGCGGCCGGGCGTCGCGGCGTCGGCGAAGCGATCGAGGCGGTTGAAGTGGAAATGAGGGGCTGAGTGGCGCGGCGTTCGAATTTATAGGGTTAGAGTATCACTGCCGGGTCACAACAAAAACCGGCAGTGATACACTATCACTGCCGGATAATAAATAGAACCGGTAGTGATAGTTGAATTATCACTGCCGGTTCAAGCTCAACCCGGCAGTAATATCTATTTTCACTACAGGTCCAATCTAAAACCGACAGTAATAATACATTATCACTGTCGGTTGTATCTACACCCGGCAGTGAAAGTATTTATCACTGCCGGTTCAAAACAAAAACCGGCAGTAATATTTGATTTTCAGTGCCGGGTTAATACTATAAACCGACAGTAATAAACCACTTCACTGCCGGCTTAATGATACAACCGGCAGTGATAAGCTCCGGTCACTTATGTCAAAGTTTTCAAAGGATGATTTTTGAAATCCTATCAATTTTTATCCGAATTTTCTGAAAATTTTTGGAGGAATACTTCAGGACATGTAAAATTTGATTTAAATATTTCACCTAAGTTTTGACAAAGTTGTAAAATTATAAAAATCCAGATTGCTCACTGTTTTCATAGTTTTAATATTTCAAAATAAAAAAATTCACACAAATTCAAACAAATGCAGTAGACCAACCATCGCTTCAAAAATTCACACAAATACAAAAAAACACACAGATGAAGTTGAATTCACACAAATTGATACATATGACAAAAGAATACATTAATTGTTACATATGAGAAAATAAACATGTATTTAATTAGGACAACTAAGCTACGATTCGACCTTCGTCATGATCGCGACGTATGTATGTAACTTCGTCCTCACTCTCTTCCATGAGACCTAGATCAACGTCCTCTCCGAAAGGAGGAAGCTCATCGAATTGGTTGTACTCTTCCTCGTCGACAACATTCTCAACCCCGACAATCCTTCTTTTTCCTTGAATAACCACGTGGCGCTCCTTGTTAGCTGGATCGGTTACAAAAAAGATTTGTGTAACAGAATTAGCAAGTACGAATGGTTCTTCTCTGTACCCGACCAGTTTGAGGTCCACGGTAGTGATACCATACTTGTCGATGTTCATGCCCCTTGGAAGTCTTACCCATTGGCACCGAAAGAGAGGGACCTTCAAAGGTCCGTAATCAAGCTCCCAAATCTCTTCTATGAATCCATAGTAGGTTTTCCTATTTTCGTTGCTGTCGTAGGCATCTGTACGGATACCGCTATTTTGGTTGGTGCTCTTTTTATCTTGTGCTCTTGTGTAAAAAGTAAAACCATTTATATCGTATCCTTGGAATGTCCGAATTGTAGTGGACGGTCCCTGAGCCAACACTTTCAACTGAGCGCACTCTGTCTCTGTATGCATCATGTGCCTACGCAACCAATCGCCGAAGTTATGTCTATGCTCTCTCGCGATCCAACCCTCTGACTTCGTTGGGTTTGTTCTGGATAGCATGCTCTTGTGCATGTTGACATACGGGGCCACCACAACTGATTGTCCTAAAACCGCGAAATGTGCTTGTGTGAATGAAGCTAGATTGTTTGTACGGGGTGATTTCTCGCCCAGTGTCCCTTTTCCCTGTAGCCTGCCCTCATGCTGTGATGTAGGCACACCAATCGGTTTGAGATCCATGTAATCGACGCAGAACTCAATGACCTCCTCGGTTCCCCAACCATCTGCAATGCAACCTTTCGGCCGATGTCGGTTACGAACATATTTCTTTATAACCCCCATGAACCTCTCAAAAGGATACATCTGATGTAGAAACACGGGACCGAGAATCCATATCTCTTTCATGATGTGAACAACGAGATGGACCATAATATCAAAAAAAGATGGAGGGAAACACATCTCGAGCCTACAGAGAGTGTGGACCACGTCTTCCTGTAGCTTATCTAGTTTCAATGGATCGATGGCCTTCTGTGAAATCGCGTTGAAGAATGAACACAACTTTATAATTGGGTCTCGGACTTTCTCTGGCAGAACACCCCTAATTACAATTGGAAGCATCTGCGTCATCATCACGTGGCAATCGTGAGACTTCATGCCAATTAATTTTAAGTCTTTCATTGAGACTAGTCTCTTTATGTTGGCATAGTTTCCGGACGGAACTTTCACTCCGTGCAAGCATTCGCACAGGCTAATTTTTTCTTTCTTGCTCAGAGTGTAGCAGGCTGCGGGAAGGTACTTTTTCCCTGTATCCATGTCTCTGTGATGCAGCTCCTTCCTGAGTTTCATATCTTCAAGGTCCATCCGTGCTTGGAGAGTATCTTTTGTTTTGCCAGGTATATCCAGTAAGATACCAAGCAAGCTGTCACACACGTTCTTCTCTAAGTGCATGACGTCGATTGCGTGTCGAACTTCCAAGTGCTGCCAGTAAGGTAGGACCCAAAATACTGATCTCTTTTTCCACAAAGGAGCCTTATGACGGGAACTCGGGATAGATGTATCGCTGCTCCCTTCGGTGGATAATTTTAAGATCCTTTACAACCGCAAATATCTCTCTCCCAGTGTGATTCTTCGGAGCTAAAGCAGTCTCCTTTGTCCCGTCAAAAGCTTTCTTATTATTGCGGTATGGGTGATCCTTGCGGAGGAACCTACGATGCCGCATGTAAGACATTTTTCGACAGTTCTTCAGCCACCGACTAGCTGTACCATCTAAGCACTGGACGCATCCATTGAAGCCTTTTGTCGTCTGGCCCGACAGGTTACCAAGGGCAGCGTAATCATTGATGGTTACGAACAACAATGCGCGTAGGATAAAGTTCTCTCTTTTATACTCATCCCATACCCGTACTCCATCGTTCCACAAGATTAGAAGATCTTCAACCAATGGTTTGAGGTACACATCGATATCATTGCCAGGTTGCCTAGGCCCTTGGATCAGTAGTGGCATCATAATGTACTTCCGCTTCATACAAAGCACAGGAGGAAGGTTGTAGATACATAGAGTTACCGGCCAAGTGCTATGACGACTGCTCATGTTACCGAAAGGATTCATCCCATCCGTACTCAACCCGAACCTTATATTCCTCACATCATATGCAAAGTGCTTCTTATATTTTCTGTCGATGTTCCTCCATTGCACAGAGTCAGCAGGGTGTCTGAGCATTCCATCGTTCTTATGCTCTTCGGCGTACCATCGTAGCAATTGGGCATGCCTTTTGTTCGTAAACAATCGATTCATACGGGGAATTATAGGAAAATACCACACCACCTTACGAGGGGATCTCATCTTCTTACGCTTCACCCCGACATCTTCATTATCGATGTCATCATCGTTGCCCTTATACCGCTTTGCTTTGCAAACAGCACAGCCATCCAAGTCCGCAAACTCATTGCGATACAACATGCAATCGTTTGGACATGTGTGTATCCTTTGTATTTTCAATCCCAACGGGCAGACAACCTGCTTGGCCTGGTACGTACTTGTAGGCAACACGTTACTCTCTGGAAGCAAATCCCCTAAGAGACATAACAGCTCAGTGAAGCTCTTATCGGACCAACCATTGCTTGCCTTCAACTGCAGTAGTGTAAGCACGGTCTGCAATTTTTTGTGCTCCTCCTTGCAGCCTGGGTACAATGGTGTCGTGGATTCCTGTACCATATATTGGAGCTTTTGAAACTCTCTTTCACTCGTGAAGTCTCCCTCCCCATCACACAACATTTGATCCAGATCGTCATCGTGGCTGTCGACAAACGTATCTTCAACTGCCGTCATATCGTTGTCTCCGTCATCTTTAATAATGTGTTGCCCTTTATGTACAATCTCATCTTCGCCGTGCTTGGTCCAACAGGTATAGCCAGCCTTGAAACCTCTTCGAAGCAAGTGTGCACGTATCGACTCTATGGTAGAAAACAGCTTCTGATTTTTGCAATCAACGCATGGACAGCACATGTAGTCCGCCAGATTCTTCGACTTGTGCGCCGCAGCCACGTTTAGAAAATAACTCACACCATTAAAAACTCGCCCATAGCGGTCCGTGTCATACATCCACCTTCGGTCCATCTACAATTAATTAAATCAAACATTACATACGCATATAATTGCAAATAACAAATAATTGTAAACGATTAGATTTAAAAACCTATGTAGCAATTTTGACTATATTAAAATACATCAACCTTTTTCCGTTATGTAAATATCCATGTAGCAATTTTTTAGTATTGTAAAAAATGAAAATAATTCTAAATAGTTAGGATATATTTAGACTATATCAAAATATATCAATCTTTTTTCATTGCGTCAATATCCATCTTGCAATTCCTTATTATTTAAAATTTTGGAAAAAATTGTAAGTACTTAGGATATACTTTGAGTACATTAAAATACATCAACATTTTTTGATTAGGTAAATATCCATCTAACAAGTTTTTATTATTTCAACATTTGAAAATACATGAACCTTTTTTCATTATGTAAATATCCACGTGGCAATTTTTTATTATTTACAAAAATAGAGATCAAATTACTAACCTCGAAAAGAAGTACAATACAAATTTAAACAAATTTTTCGGCAGCAGATCGTCGCAATCTACAAATCGAGCAAAGACAGAGCGCCTCTCTGTCTTTGCTCGATCGGTCGGGAGGCAGGGGTCTCAGTTATATAAACGACTTATCACTGCCGGTTCTGCGCAGAACCGGCAGTGATAAGCTCGGAATGCGCGGGAAAATCATATTGCGCGGGAAAGTAATATCACTGCCAGTTCTAGTCTCAAACCGGCAGTGAAAAGACAAGTACCATTGCCGGTTTAAGAATGACCCGGCAATGATATATCTCTGCCGGTTTTTTTCTCAAACCGGCAGTGATATGTTGCGTTTTACTGCCGGTTGGTTGCATGAACCGGCAGTGATAAGTTCTCCCCCCAACTTAACTTTCGAACCGGCAGAGATATGTTATCACTGTCGGCTCGGTCCTAACCGGCAGTGATATGCCGGCAAGGATTGCCTGTTCTGTAGTAGTGCCAGCACACGACCGTATTACACCTCAGCGTATGGAGCAGGTACATAGTGGTCCACCACTGTGCTCAGCGAGATGTACCACCGTGTACCGGGGAGATGTACCACCGTGTACTTGGGGCTCACCACTATACCGTGAAGGAGAGATGGGTGTACCTGGGAGGTCAAATGCACGACAATACCTGGCCGGCACGGTATACGCTCAGATCTAGTAACAGCGAGATGGACGATGACAGGTGGTGTACTTGGGCGGCGCGGTGCATGCCCAGATCTAGTAACAGCGAGGTGTACGACGTCGAGGAGGAAGAAGATGGTGGCAGATGGGTTGAGGATGGCTGGATCCGTAGGTGACTGGATCAGTGATGGCCATTTTTGGGGATGATGAGGATGGTTGGATCTAGCTGGATTTGGGGAAGAAGCACCGCCGACTTGATCTCGCCGTCCATGACGACCGCCCCGCCTGATCCATGCTGACAAAGAGTACACCACCAACTGGCTCGTCTTCCTTCTCACCGGCGGGCCATCATCCACGCTCTGTCATTGCCGAATCTTGCCATCCATGACGACCCCGCCGCTGGATCCACACCGCTTAAGCAGTAGACCACCAATGAGCTCGTTTTCTTCTACACCGGCGGTCCACCGCCCGCACACAAGTCACCATCGTCGCCAAATCTCCCCATCGGTGCCCTCTCCATTGGGTGGGGAGAGAGGGAGCGTGAGAAATAAGAACGAGTGGGGGAGAGAGAACGGGTGGGGAAGAGATTAGATTCATAAGCAGGTTCACAAAACCGTTTTTCGAAAAATTGATTGAAATTCGAAATTTGGAAATCGGAAATATCGAGTTGAAAATCGCTCGAAAATCGTCAAAAACGTAGGGTTAAGAGGTAAAAAAAATTCAAAAAAAATCGAAAACCATTTGAATCTCGAATCGTAGTGGTACGATCGAAAACCACAGTTTTCAAACGGTTTTCGACGGTTTTTCAAACCATGGTCAGCAGGGTGGACTCCCACATTTACTATGATTGCAATTTTCTCTCAATCTCATCAAACTAATTCCAAAAGTATGAAAAGAAAACAATAAAAATGTGGCACAGATCTCGAAAATTAATGGACGTCTTGGATAGTGGGTACATATGAACGTGAGTGGGTAATCTTCTTATTCACATCAAGTCATGTTAGGGTACATTTATAAGATGATTCAAGAAAAAATTTATCTATGTGTTTGATTGCTTGAATGGAATCATCCCGTCTTGGATGATGAGATACAAATTTGAGTAATATTCCTTATAAATGCTGAAATATTCCATTCCCCTAAAACAATATAACCAAATGATACAAGACCATCCCATGCCATTCAACGTCATCCTACCAACCAAACATACCCCTAAACATGCTTTATTTTTCCATGGGAATAGATTAGTTTGATGATTTGATCTAATTGAAGCTTGTGCCTAACATCCCTTCTTTCATCAAGGAAAATGAAGCTCTCTAGCTTTTCATAAAAAAAAACATTCCAGTACTAGATGGAACAGTATCAACAAGATCAGCCGTTGCAACTATAGTCGCGTGTAGACCTAGGCATTGAGCCGGGCTTTTTGGGTCAGCTTGTGGCACGATTGAAGCACGACATAACACGCATGCACACAAGCCAGGTCGGAACGACACGAATGACAGGGCCGTGCCGGGTCTTGGGGTTAGGCACGATGGGTGGCACGACACGGGATGTCTATATAGGCCGTGCTTAAGCCGGTACGGCACGAAACAGGTTCGATGGATCTAAAGCAGTCACGTCACGCAGCAAGGCGCTCTGCCATGACATTGCGTTATATTGTGACTCATCCTACGGTCGGCGCCTTTTGCGGTCCTAGTATGCGGAGAAAGGAGAGAAAACAGAGATGTAAAAGGTGGATAATGGAGACTGGAGAGTACATGCTTATTGATACGAAGCACGCACACCAAGCCGCTCCGCACTAGGGTACCTCATACTGGGTGTAAGCTTTTTAACGAGTCATAACTCTATACATATTCAAGAATGAATAAAATTTAGTTCTTTTTTCTCAATATTTATGTCTACTGCCTTAACTCCGTGTGTCTCCAACTCCTTTTCTCTCGTCACAGTAGTGCAAATAGGCTAGATCTAAACCGGTACGATACGAAGCCGGTACAAATCGCAAATAGATCGTGCTTAAACTTATTAAAGATAAACAAGACTAACACGATACGGTTTAGACATTCAGACTAACAGCACCACATGAAGCCTACCTCTTGTCGCGTGGAAGATGGCTGGGGTTGTCCTCCACATTGGTGAGAGCATGAGAAATTGAGAATCCGATGTGACGGTGACTATGAAAACAACTGAGGACTGCACGAGAGAGATGTTGATGTCCGCTTGGGCTTGGAGCTTGGAGTGGGCTCTTTTTTTTATCCATGTGGGGCCACAAGTAGCTGAGATTCTCTCCGTTAAGCTTAGTGGACGTACGACTACGTAACTATGGTATGTAAATCATAGTGTATACAACAGGAGTGCTACTATCCAACACTAATAGATATGTTTTAAGGTATTTTATCTACGTTTGGTAGGTTTTATTAGATTTTATAAGAGTTCCAAACGGATTTTATAAATATTTTAGCATGTCTTTAAAATGAGATTCAAAAGAATTTTAACTGAGTTTCAAGAAACTAACTTCAAAGATTCAGAGCACGTTCTACGGTTTTCAAAAAAAATTCAAACTAGCTTCACAAGGTTTCAACATGTTTAAACAAATTTTGATGGGTTTCAAATGATTTGAAGCTTGATTAAAAAAACGAGTTTTAGAATAATTTCAATTAAGTTTCAAAAAGGCAAACTCTAAAGTTTCAGGTCATGTTTCATAGGTTTCATATGGTTTCAACACATTTAAAAAAATCAATGGATTTCAACATAAAAATATAAGTTTTGTCAAGTTTCAAAACTGAATCTTGATTAAAGACGAGTTTAAGAAGAATCTTAAGTAAGTTTTAAAAAAACAACTTCAAGAGTTTCAGAGAGACCCAACAAGTTTAAAAATTGAATGAAATCTATTGAAACTTAGTCGTGATTAATAGTTGAGGAAACTAAATTATATTGATGAAACAATACGAAACCTAATAAAACTTATCTATGAAATATCATGAAACTTATTCGTGAAACGTCATGAAACATATATGTGAACCTCATGAATCCCAAGAAATCTAATGAAACTTAATCATGAGACCTATCTAAGAATGTCATGTAACTTAGCCATAACCTCTTGAAACTCACGAAACCATATGAAACTTTATTATGAAACCTAGTAAAAACTAAATGAAATCTACTGAAACTTAGTCATGAAAGCTGTTAAGAGCTAAGAAAACTATATTATGTTGATGGAACACTATAAAACCTAATGAAACTTAGCTATGAATCTCGTGAAACTTTTAGAAACCTGATGAAACTTAGCAAAGGAAACTTATTGAAATCTTTCGAAACATAAATGTTGAAATTCCTGAAATTTGATAAAATATATTCATAAAACCTTATTGGAACTTCGTGAAACAACCTAGAAAAAGGAAAGCTTTATAATGAAAACTAATGAAACGTAATCATCTAATATATTGAAACTTATTCATGAAATTGAATGAAACTCAGATATAAAACCATGATGAAATCTTTTGGGATGTAGATGTGAAAACTCACGAAACTTAATGGCACTTATACATGGAATCTTATGAAATTTGATAGGGATTTTGTGAATAAACTTCACGAAGAAGTCTATCTTGCAACATCGTGAAACTTAATCATCAAACATAATGATACTTAGTCATAAAAACCTCATATAACTTATTCGTGTAACTTAATGGAACGTCATGAGACATCCAACCTGGCGCAAACCGTTGTGGTGGCTTCTTGTTTTGTTCCATTGGTCCTGGGCTCGGTTTGTGTGGCTTGAGAGAGGGTGGGCTGTGGTTCTGGGCTACGCCTCCGCATGGTGGTCTGGGGAAGTGCCAATGCCTAGACAAGGCCATCATTGCGATTGCCGAGGCAGGCGATGTCCAACGCGAGGAGGAGCATGGCGCGGTGGAGGCTGGTGGAGCTGCGTAGGAAGTGGCAGGCCTCCGCGTCGTTGTCCGAACGATCGAGGAAGAGGGAGCGCTAGCCGGTGTCGGGGTGCCACTTGTCGACGAGGTCGGTGGCCACAGCGATACTCTCCTTGATGGTGGCAGCAACGGAGAGCGTGCGCCGGTGGCTTGGCGAAGGCTAAGCCCCGCGCGGTGGCAGGACTCGAATGTGCAAATCTGGATCCTCTGTATACTACACTAGTCCAGGATCACGCTAGTGCACACAGTCTCAACATAGATGAATATCACAATCATACACAGCGAAAATATAATAAAGGATTTCATCTATTAAATATAACTTGTTTAACGACTTTAAGGTCAACCTTACATAAATACGCCACACAGGGCTTAGACTAAGAAATAAATAAAACTGCAGTGAAAATAAATTATTCGTAGTAACCCTTCAGTTTGCACCCTAGTTGATCGTCTCCTCCTGGTACTCCTCCTCATAAGCTGGTGTGACTCTTCTCCAACTGATAATTTGTTGTTGCAAGGGTGAGTAGTTAAAGCACTCAACAAGTTGTGCACAGAATGCAAGTCTATTATACTACATACTTGGCTTATTCCAAATGAATGGCTAAATTGGTTATTTTGCAATAAAGCATCATTTACAAATGAATAGCATAAATATATTGAAATGACAGTAAAACAAATATTAACAATAATAAATTTCTCAGAAATTTCTTAAATAAACTGACTCACAACCTTAAATCAATTCCATACTTCCATAGGCATACTGCCTCCATTCCCATGTTCATTTTATCAAAATCTAACCATTGACTGTAATTCCCGAGCATTGCTCAATACCGCGAGCACGGCTATTCGAATATATTTGACACTCTCCATATATTATACACTTTACCCACAAGATACAATCGTATCACCACAAAGGCAAGTGGTCATAACAAAGCCTTTATAATGTTTTGTCTAAATCCAGTACTACCCGCTGAGGTTTCAGCACTGATGGGACTGGTTACCACACTCAGGGCCCCCCTCTTGCGCCATGTGAGTCTACCCGTGCACCCGGAACCCACACCACCATGACAGTACCAAAATCTAGATATTACAAATTAATCAGCTAGGTCTGTCCTATACCAAACATGTGTGTAAGTTTAAGCTCCATTAGTTTTGGTGATTAGTTTTATATTGATGTTTAATCTTTGTTTAATGACAAATCTAATCATTATGAGAGTAACATGTTTATTGAGCTTCATTCTTATTAGTCACAAATTTGGATAGAAAATGGAAAACCTAAGGTATGCACTTGTATTCACTCTATTGTCTTAATGCATAATTAGGATTCAAGTTAAAAGATAAACTGTTCCATTGCCTTAGTCTAAATATCTGTATTATGTTTCCAAATCTATATATACATGAATGCATACATCTAGAGGGAGTTGATAATTTAACTTGATGTTTCAATTGTATTGATCCATATCCTCTTGCCATATAATATAAAGGATCAAGACTTTGAAACAATCTTTTGAGTATATATAACTTGTGTAGTTGTAATATACTCATGCAAATATAGGATAAACTCATATGCAATATAAGATTGATTATGTGCATATTGATTCCATGATTCAATTAGTTATAGGCACATACTTAATGGAGTTTGTTCTATAAGTTGATGGTCTAAATGTATTGATTCCTTTCCATCACTCAAACATATTTGGATCATTACTGACTATCATATTGAGTATATGAAATTTGTGTAGTTATATATACTCATGTCAATTTAAGTAAAGTTTAAATTAAGTTCGGTTGTCTTTCAATCAATCAAAGAATATTTCATCATGTGTTGATGGTGTCTCTTTGTTGATTAAGGACAAACGAAAAGTTCTTGAGTATAATGAAGCATTAGTTGCATCAAAGTACTCAAGACACAATTAATCATTCAAATTAATTTGGGTTGTGCTCAATCGATCTTGGAGGCATCCATTATGTTTTAATGGAGTGCAAATGATGATTGAGACAACCGTGTTTGTTGGACTAACAATCTTCCATGAATTGTGATGTAAGTTGTGTCCAAGAAAATGAAGAATCGGGAACGAGAAGTCATCGTGTGTTGATGAGATTCAAGAGGAAATTCCGAAGAGAAAAGAAGAGCTAGAGAAGGTTCATCATGTATTGATGAACAAGAAGAAGAAGATTCAATCCTGGAGAAAAGATGATTGGATATCATAGAAGCTCCAAGTGGATCGCTAGAGGCAAAGGTATAACTAGCTAGGGCTAAGGATGTGTTCCTAGTCTTTTACCAGTCTCGATGTTTGGATGGGAGACCGGGTTGCTAATTAGGTGTTGTACTATTAAGAGGGGTTGAGTCATTTAGCTTGAGCTTCATCATGTGTTGATAAACTCAATCCGGCTCACTCTAGCTCACTCTCTTGTTTGGTTTTTGTATGGAGCTAACCATTTGGCATGTGTTGCAAATGGGTGAAGCTCGTGCGTTGGATTTTGCATGAGCTATGTATTTGCATGTGTTGCAAATAAGGGAGATCATGCTTACTTCTTTATTGAATCTTAATTGAATTGGTTTTTGCATGAAGCTATGGATTTGCATGTGTTGCAAAAGGAAGATAGCTTATGTAATGTTGTTTACGTGGTTATTGCTTGGAGCTAAATTTTGCATGTGTTGCAAAAGAAGAGAGCTCAAGCAATTTGGTTTAAAGTGGTTGCATGGAGCTAGAGATTTGCATGTGTTGAAAATAGAGAGCTCATGCACTTGAGATTGTTTTGATTGTTGCATTGAGCTAAGTTTTGCATGTGTTGCAAAAGGCGAGAGCTTATGCAACTTGATTTGAATAGTGGTTGTTTTGCATGGTGCTAGAGATTTGCATGTGTTGCAAATAGAGAGCTCATGCTTTGGTGTTTTAGCTTGTGATTGGATCATGCGTTGATCATCACAAGACTAAGCTTGGCTTGTGCTTTGAGTTTGCAAAATATGTTTTTGCAAAATATTAAATGGGTTTGTTATTTGCAAATGAGCTGGAAGTTATGAGTTTCGATCCTAGAGCATGTGTTGGCATTTGCAAATGTGTTTTGAAAAGTGTCGGGATCATGTGTTGATCCTTACCTGGCTAAGAGGATTGATCTCATAAGTTCGTGGTTTAGTTGCAAATGTGTTTTTGCAAATAAGTTGTGCTTAATGTGATTCTTTGGAGAATGTGAATTGGGTTTGCAAATGTGTTTTGCAAATTGCTTGATCATGTGTTGATCATCACATAACTCAAAGAATCAACCTTATTGATGTTTGATGCAAAAAGAAAAGATTTTTGAGAAAAATCTGTTTCTAATCTGGGAGGCCGGTCATACCGCCCCTACTTGGCCAGTAGCACCGCTGGGCCGATGCTACCGCAGTTTGGCTGGTAGCACTCTCTGGCCGGTGTGAAAATTCCAGAGAAGTTGTTTTTGGGCAGTCTGGCGGTCCAGTGCTACCCCCCATGGTAACCCGGTAGCACCAGAGGTCCGGTGCTACCGCTCCTCTAGTCGGTGTAGAAAATCTAGAGGAGGTGTTTTTGCGGTCGACTCAAGGCCGGTGCCACTGGGGTGGAGGCCGGTGCTACCACTCGAGCGGTAGCACCGCTCTTAGTTGGCCGGTGCTACCGGATTTACTGTAATGGCTAGTTTTGTAGCCGTTGGCCTGTAGGCCGATGCTGCCGGGTCTATTTGGACGGTAGCACCGGGAATTCTTTGTTTTTTCAGAATTTTCCCCCCAACGACTAGTTTTGGCTTGGAGGCTATAAAAGGAGGCCTTGGGGGGGCATTAGTAGTGTGCTGGAGTTATTGTGAGCGTGTGGGAGTTGTGTGCATGTGTTGCTCTCTCCCATTTGCTTCTTGAGGTAGTGTGAGCCTCTAATTGCATGTGTTGCAATTAGGAAGTGGATTGAGGGCCTCTTGTGCATGTGTTGCACTTGAGGAGGATCCTAGTGCGTGTGTTGCACTTAGGAGGTCACCGGAGTACATGTGTTGTACTTGGTGGAGTTCAAGTTAGAGGGCTTGATTTGTTACTCTTGGTGTTTACCGACACCTAGACGGCGTGTGGAGGCGTCGTGCGCGGTGAGCTTCTCAACGGAGATTGTGAGAAGCCCCGACAAAGTTGTGAAGTTGGAGCTCGCCTACCCGGAGGGGGAAAGAGCTACCACTAGTGGATTCGAGGCGAGTGCTCAATTCGTAGAGCCGGTCCAAAGTGGTTTGGGCTATCCTCAACGTGGATTAGGGGAGACCAGCAAGTCTCCGAACACCACGGTAAAAAGTATTGTGTCTCTTTGTGCTTGCTTACAATTCTTATTTATATTGTTGCAATTTACATTCCTAGAATTAAATTGCTTGATTGTCTTTAGGATTGCATTTTCTTGTTAGAGACATAATTAGCTAGTGCACTTAGTGAGCCGAGTTGACTTAGGCTTTATTTGTCAAAACCTTAGTTTATCGCTTCCGCCTTAGTAATTGTTAAGGTTTTGGCATAGGATAATTATGGGTGAATTGCTTTGTAAAGATTCATAGAGTAATTTTTTAAAAGCCGCCTATTCACCCCCCTCTAGTCGGCATCCTTGACCTTACAATGTGGTTGTATGATTAACTCAGTTCAAATACTTGCAAGGTTAAGTGCTTAATTGACCAAGGCAAGACTTCCCAAAAACTCACAATAACCATTATTCATACCATCCACTTTCATGTATCAAAATACAATGCAATCGTCCAAATGCCACATTGACCCATCATAATTCACAACTCTTGCCACTTGCCCTAGTCTACATCATTTTACCATCCCAGTTGATTACCATGCATCACGTGCCATCAACAACATTGTGTGACAACACCTTTTCATAAACAGGTTCCATATTCCATTAAGCAAGATTAACTTTGCATATATAAAATGATATCAATAACCCGTTGCAGGGCTAAGCAAACTATTCACGTTTTAACTATCCCACATTGGCAATTAATAGTTACCAACTAATAAAGAACCATACTAGAGTGAAATGAATTATGGCATACAAACGACAAGGTTGACATAACTCAAATTAGTTGAATAGCTAAACCCAAATTAATTGAAACAATTATATATTGAATTAGCATGCAATAGACTAAAACAATATAACTTTTAAAACATGGACTCAATATGATCAAAGCACAACTTACCTTCAAAAAGTTCTTGATCCTACTCTAGACCTTGCTTTTGAGTTGGCTCCTCGCTCACGAACCCCTCGGGCACTTCAATGTCTACTCAAACGATTAAAGAAAGCAATAAATAACAAAAATAGAGAGCAAGCTCACCTCCAAAAATTAAGTAAAATTCACCATTAAATAGAGCTCAATTTTACAAATTTTTAAAAACCAGAATCACCTCAATTGGAGCTCGTATGAGGGAGAACGGGCTTTCTAAAGATTTGAATAAATAAGAAAATCTGAAAATATTAAATAATTAATCCTCCAAATTAAATCTATAATGGAAAATAGGTTTATTGGGCCAGCATGATGTCAGCACCCTCCCGGACCAACCACAGCCCGACACGTGTCCCGACGCATGGACTCGACCCACGGTCAGCTCTGGTCCATGGTGGACTCACTCTACTATTCTATGGACTGGCCGATGTAAGCGCCGGTGTCAGCACGCACGTGTGGCGCAACACTGAAAATTCAAGCTCCATTAATTTAGTTTTGGTGTTAATGACAAATCTAATATTGAGACTAACTATTTTGATAATCATAATATTGATTAGTCTCAATTGTTAATTAATGACAAATCTCTTTATGAGACTAACTGGTTTGTTGGGCTTAACTCTTATTAGTCTCTTTTGGATGAAAAAGATGGAAATATCAAAGGTATGCATTTGAATTCATATTATCATATCTTGTTGCATTCCTTGGATATAATATTCATGATCATATTGATAAATCCAAATATGAAACTAACTCTATATTCATGATCATATTGATAAATCCAAATATGAAACTAACTCTTTTATTAAGTATATCTTTGATTAGTCTCATCTCATTAAAAATGGAAATCCCAAAGGTATGCATCAAATACAGCTCCATTATTTCTAGATGTATTACTTAGATTCAAGATAAAAGATGAAGTCCACCGTAGTTTCAATCTTAAAATATGCATAATATTTCCAACTCCATATATACATGAATGCACACATTTAGGTGGAGTTCATGCTTTATCTTGATGTTTCAATAGTATCGATCCCTTTCAACTTTTTATATCAAGGATCATTACTTTGAAGCAATCCCTTGAGTATATTTAACTTGTGTAGTTATAGTATACTCATGGCAATATAGGATAAACTCTAAAGCAATCAAAAATTGATTATGTGCATATTGATTCCAAGTTCAATTATTTATATGCACGTATTTAATGGAGTTAATTCTATTGTTGATGGTATTAAGAGTATTGATCCCTTTCGACCACTCCAAAATAATTTGGATCATTACTTAGTAACCATCAAAATGAGTATATAAAACTTGTGTAGTTAATATATACTCATGTCAATTTAAATGAAATTTAAATTGAGTTCGGTTGTCTCTCAATCAATCAAAGAACGCTTCATATCATGTGTTGATGGTGTTTCTTCGTTGGTTAAGGACAAGCGAAAAGTTCTTGAGTATAGTGAAGCATTAGATGCATCAAAGTACTCAATACACCTTTAAATTATTCAAATTGATTAGGGTTGTGCTCAATCGATCGTAGGGGCATCCATTATGTGTTAATGGAGTGCAATTGATGATTGAGGCAATTGTGTTTGTTGGACTAACAATCTTTCATGAGTTATGAAGTAGATTGAGTCCAAGAAAAATGAAGAATCGATAAAGAAAAAGTCATCATGTGTTGACGAGCTCCAAGGATAAATCCCGAAGTGAAGTGAAGCAAGAGAAGATTCATCATGGGTTGATGAACAAGAAGAAATGATTCGGCTTGGAGCGAAGATGATGGAAATCATAAAAGCTTCAAGTGGATGTGCTAGAGGCAAAGGTATAACTAGTTAGGGCTAAGGATGTGTTCCTAGTCTTTTACCGGTCTCGGTGTTTGGATGGGAGACCGGGTTGCTAGTTAGGTGCCGTACTATTAAAAGGGGTTGAGTCATTTAGCTTGAGCTTCATTTTGTGTTGATGAACTCAATCCGGTTCACTCTAGCTCACTCTCTTATTTGGTTTTTGCATGAGCTAAGTATTTGCATTGTTGCAAATAAGGGAGCTCATACTTGCTTCTTATTGAATATTAATCTGTTTGGTTTTTGTATAGAGCTATGGATTTGCATGTATTGCAAATAAGGGAGCTCATACTTGCTTCTTATTGAATCTTAATCTATTTGGTTTTTGTATGGAGCTATGGATTTGCATGTATTGCAAAAGGGAGATAGCTCATATAATTTGGTTTATGTAGTGTTTGCATGGAGCTATGGATTTGCATGTGTTGCAAAAGGGAGATAGCTCATGTAATTTGCTTTATGTGGTGTTTGCATGGAGTTATGGATTTGCTTGTGTTGCAAAAGGGAGATAGCTCATGTAATTTGGTTTATGTGGTTTTTGCATAGAGCTAAGTTTTTCATATGTTGCAAAAAGTGAGAGCTCATGCATTGGTGTTTTAGCTTGTGATTTGATCATGTGTTGATCATCACAAGGCTAAGTAAGTTTATGCTTTGTGTTTGCAAAATGTTGATTTGTTATTTGCGACTGTGTTTTGCAAATAAGCTAGAGGTTATGGGTTTCGATCCTAGAGCATTTGAATAGGGTTTGCAAATTGACTTGATCATATGTTGATCATCACAAGGCTAAGAGGATTGATCTCATAGGTTCGTGATTTATTTTCGAATGTGTACTGCAAATAAATTGGAGTTTAAAGCGATTCTTTGGAGTATATGATTAATATGTGCAAATGTGTTTTGCATAGTGTTGTGATCATGTGTTGATCTTCACATAACTCAAAGAAATTGATCCTTGTTTATTTGGAGAAAAAATTATGCGCGAAATCGGTTTTTCTCCCTGTGTGGCCGGTCATACCGCCCTTGGAGTGGTGCTATCGCCCCTACGGTAGCACTGGCTCAGGGCCAGCTTGAAAATCACAGAGACGGGAGATTTTTGGCATAGGTCCGGTGCTACCGGCCGGCGATTGCACTGACCATCCTCCGTTGTGAAAATGACATAAGGGGTATTTTTAGGCGCATAAAAATTCTTTGAAGCCCGGTATGACCAGACCCACTCCGGTATGACCGACCTGACTGTGCAACGGTCACTGATAGTGCATTAAATGCACTGTAGCAACCATTGGCCCTAGAGGAGCGTGCTACCGGCCCAAGGACGATAGCACCGGGTGGGCATTTTGCCCAATTTGCCCCCAACGGCTAGTTTTTCTTGTGGAGGCTATAAAAGAAGCCTTGGGGGCTGGCATTTGGTTTTGCTGTGGTTTTAGAGAATTCATTGCTCTTTGTGGTTGAGTTGTGCATGTGTTGCACTCTCCAATTTGGTTTTTGAGTTAAGAGTGAGATCTAATTGCATGTGTTGCAATTAGGAGAGGATTGAGAGGCTCTTGTGCATGTGTTGCACTTGAGGGGAGCCTTGTGCATGTGTTACACTCGGTGATCACCATTGTACATGTGTTGTACTTGGTGGAGCTCAAGCTAGAGGGCTTGACTTGATACTCTTGGTGTTTGCCGACACCTAGACGGGGTGTAGAGGCATCGTGCGCTGTAACTGGCAAGTCTCCGAACACCACAGTAAAACATCGGTGTGTCTCTTTGTGTTTGCTTGCAATTCTTATTTATATTGTTGTAATTTACATTTCTAAAATTAAATTGCTTGATTGTCTTTAGGATTGCATATTCTTGTTAGAGACATAATTAGCTAGTGCACTTAGTGAGCCTAGTTGACATAGGCTGTAATTGTCAAAACCTTAGTTTATTGCTTCCGTATCTATTATCATTTAGGTTTTGATATAAGGGTACTTAGACGATATTTTAATTAATCATAGAAGAAATTTTTATAGCCACCTATTCACCCCCCTCTAGTCGGTACCTCGATCTTACAAACACGGGTGCGACACGCGGTAGGTGCAGATTGGCTACTATGATCTCGATCCAACGGCAAGGTGATTAGGGTTTGCGGCGATGGGCCCATTGGGTTTCGGTCCAACATTATTCTCCCGGTTTTCTAAAACATTTTCCAATTAAATGAATCCAGAAATTAGATAAAGCCGAAATAAATAGCAAAAATACCCAAAACATTCTAGAAAATATTTTAGGGCATTTGGAACTCAAATAAAATATTTTCAACAAAATTTTATTTAAACTATTCAAATATTTAAATAACTTTAATCAAAAGACTTATTTCAAATAAATTCCAAATAATTTAAATAAATTCTAGAAAATCCTCAAAAATATAAAATGCACAATAAATCCATAAAATGCAAAAAATGGGATGTTACAACGAGCAAACGGTGACTGTTCGGCTTTCGTGCTTTGGGCAAGGTGGGGAGTCCAATGTGCGTGGCGGTGCCTTAAATAAGAGTCTCGGCTTCCGTGTATGGCGCTGAAACCGAAATGGAATTGGCGGGGGCGGTGGATTTTATTGTGATACGGCGAGGTGACGCGGCTCAATCCTCAGCATCCACGTGGAATCCATCCGACGGCTTGCGCGCAAGGGCGACGCGGCTCACTTCCACGTGTTGGATCAAGATCCAACGGTCGGCGGCTAGGATTTCTGGTGAGCGGGCTAACAGCACGATTTTGGGCCGACGCGGGCTGCGGGGCAAATGGGCCGGCCATTGGGTTTTGTCCCGAACTATTCACAGGTTTTTAAATCATTTTTCAATTAAAATAATTCCAAGAATTAGTTAAAGCCAAAATAAATAGCAAAAATACCCAAAAAATTCTAGACAAAAATTCTAGAAATATTTTAGAGTATTTAAGACTCAAATAAAATATTTCTAGTAAAACTTTATTTAAACTTTTCAAATTTTCAAATAGAATATAACTAATGGCTTAATTCAAATAAATTCCAAATAATTTAAATAAATTCCAGAAAATTCCCAAAAATATAAAATACACAGTAAATCCATAAAATACAAAAATTGGAATGTTACACGTGATGAGATGGTAGAGTTAGAGCTGCTGCTGCACACGCCATCGAGCGCCATCGATCGAGCTTCCTTCCTTGCTTCCTACGGAGAGTGGAGCAGGCGGAGCAATTCGTCGAGATCGGTACCATGGTCAATGGCTGGCAAGGCATCTGCATGCATGCATATACTACTAGCGAGATGATTTTGTGTGGAGAAAGTAAGCATGCTCTTCCTATACTGTTGGAAAGCTATGGAACACTATATCGTTCCCAAGTATTTCTGTTAAATAATATATCTCGTTGAGAGCCCAATGCTATAACATTGGAAGTGCTTCCAATGGTATAGCAAAGTTTCATGTTTTATCAAAGTTTCAGTGAATCTTATGTTTCATCAAAAGTTTCATGTTGATGTTTCAACCAAGTTTAAATGGTTTCATAAAAGTTTTGAAAAGAGTTCATAGCAAGTTTAGTATGAAACTCTCAAATTTTGAAACTTTAAAGAATGTGAATTTTCAAACTGATTTTGGAAATCTAAAACTTCAAGTTCCCTGTAGTTTCAAAATAATAAACTTGAAGTTTTATGCTGTTTTAAATTCTCATAATTGAAAATTACAAAAAATTAAGTTTCAAAAGATAAAACTGCTGAGTTCCAAAATTGAAACCTTGAATTTTAGTTTTCAAAAAACTGAAACTTCAAGTTTCATACACAAGTTTCATCCATGTTTTCAGTAGAATTTCGAGCAGGTTTCATAGACTTTCATTGTGTTTCAACAATTTTCAAATCTGAAACTTGAAAGTTAATTGCATCAAAATTTCAATGAGTTTTAGAAAAGTTTCAGCTGAGATTGAAAAACAAACTACAGAGGTTTCGGGTTATAGGCACAATGTTTCAAGTAGGTCTCAGCGCATTTTGTGAAAGTTTCAAAACATTTCAAGAAGTTTTAAAAATAGTTTCAAGCAGGTTTCAACACATTTAAAAAAAATTCATCAAGTTTCAGAAAGGTTCATGGGCCTTCACAAAAAGTTTAAAAAATAAAACAAATTTCAAACACAACATTATGTTTCAAGTAGGTTTCAACATAATTTCAAACAACACTACACTGGACTTCAACCAAAAAACCATAAAAAGTCACACAACTTCTAGGATGCACCTATGCTCAACAATAACTTCTAGTTCAGCGCTGATGACGCATTGCTCTTCGGGGGTAAAGTACTGTATGAGAAAAAAAAACTCAGATTCGTGTTTTGCGAATGTATGTTTTCTAGCAAAAAAGAATGACAATGTAATGTGGTGGTATAGAAACTTCGAAGTTAATGCTCGTGAGGGAGACAAGTGTGCGCGAGGAGCTAGTGCATATGCGCAGATGGTCACCACGACAACTTTGAAACGGATTCGGTCAACAGTGGAAGCGCGCGATCCGCATGTTAGCCTCTCACAGCAACGAGCGGGTGAAGCCTAATACGTACTGCGTGCTGTCCCATTTTATTTTATGATTTATGGAAGGAACTACCAGTGATACAAGTGAATTGTGCAAACTATGATGAATTAAACAACCTTGTCTAAACGCGCAGGCGGCCAGTATGCACGACAACTGTGCTGGCCAATGACACGCTTTCTAGAATCAAATTGTGGCGGGCTACCAGTACCTAAATCATGCATGATGTCACACTAATACAGAATGGTACATCACTATCGCTTCATCTGTGTCAGTTCTTAACTTTTTAGGAAAAACGATTGTGATAGATGACTTAGGAGGGTTGTTAATAATAATCACTATCGGTTCTCAGGTTAGAAGTGATTGTGATGTAGCACTGGGCACATCACAATTGCTACATCACAATAAGTTCTTATGTTAGAAGCGATAGTGATGTGCATTAACATCACTATCGGTTCTCACAAAAGAACCGATAGTGATGTGCACATGATCATCACTATCACTTCTTTTTTGAGAAACGATAGTGATGATCATACACATCACTATCGCTTCTCACAAAAGAACCGATAGTGATGTGCACGTGGTCATCACTATCACTTATGTGAGAAGCGATAGTGATGAGCATGTACATCACTATCGCTTCTCATATAAGAACCGATAGTGATGTGCACGTGGTCATCACTATCGCTTCTTATGTGAGAAGCGATAGTGATGCGAATGCACATCACTATCGCTTTTCAACTAAGAACCGATAGTAATGTGTGTGCACATCACTATCGCTTCTTAAGTGAGAACTGATTGTGATGTGTCTCGCTAGGTTATTTATACCCTTCGGGCTGAACTCTCCTCTATTGTTGTTCCAGAGGATATTTCTCCACCGCCATCCGAAAAAATAGCTCATATTCTATGGTTGGAAGCAATACTTGAGTGAGAAAAATTGAAATCCTTAAGGGTGGGTGTTAAGAGGGTAAATTTGAAGCCTAGCCTGAGGAGATTTCCCCTCATTTTGCAGAATTTGTAGTTTTCTTCAAAATGTGAGCATTCCTTCAAACCCCTTCAATTTTGCACTATGTAATTTTGATATGTCGCGAAGAAAGTTTAGGTTGCACTGGTATTATGTATATCCTATCAGATTTTGCACCCTTTATTTGACAAGCACACATGTATTTAATTATCTTAATTTGTAGTGCCCTCGTGTTAATCTGGAATTATTGTTTCTGTCATATGATGAATGTTAGAGTTTAAACTGTGGAACCTACGTCTCCCGTTCGAGGGTGCTTGTTTATAAATATGTCGATAGAAATGGCATATTTATAAGCAGGCAATCTCGAATTGTCCACGTTCTTTGGACAGTTCAAGGATATGTGGTTCGAGCAAGTTCATGAGCTGTTGTACAACTCCATAGTAGATTTCGATAGCATCTCCCTAAGGTGTTCTCTGGGTACACACCCCTCTTGACCTGCTGTCTGACATGCATCTGGAGAACAGCGGGGAGTTACTGTTGAAATTTTCTCTAAAGTTGTACAATGGCTTAGGAACTGGTCTGAACCACATATCCTCGAATGAGATTAGGACCTAACATATTTAGAGATTAGGAGTCATCATTGGTTCTCTTGTTTTGTTTCATATTGAAGGCAAAAGATTTGCAAGCTACTGCACTATATAATTAGTTTATTCGATATCATTGTTGATGTTTTCAATGTATGTCTTGTAGCTAGGGAATTGGAAGCTCTTAACTAGGGAAAAAGGTAGGTATCGATCGAGAGTACATTGATATATCTTGAAACCCGTCCTCTATTTTGCAAAGGCAATATTAATTGAAATGATGTCTCAATGTTTAAAATAGCTACCTCCCTGTCACTCCAGTTTTTCGTTAATTTATTGTGCGAAGTCTAATTGCAGATGGACCGTGAGGAATGGATGTATCAGAAAAGCCGTGTGAGTGCTGAATTTCAGAGGGGTGTCAAGGAGTTCAAAAAAATTGTAGAATAGGATATGGTGAACAGGGGTGTAAACTTCATATATTGTCCTTGCATTGATTGCACTAATCTCAGGAGATTTAACAACTCAGCTCAAATTGAGGATCACCTGATTCGACGTGGCTTCGTGAGGAATTACACGTGTTGGATCCATCACTGGGAGACAGGTAGTACCCTTTCGGTATGCAACAGAGACATGGTGGAACTCGATGATGAGTTGCAGCGTGATATTTTTGAGGAGGACAATTTGGAGCAAATATTGCGGGATGTGGAGGGAAATTACACGGAAAGAGAGTTCAAAAGGTTCAAAAGCTTGATGGAAGATGGTGCCAAACCGCTATTCTCGGGTTGCAAAGCGGAATACACCAAGTTGGGTTCGGTCCTTGCATTGTTCGAACTGAAGTCAAAACATCGTTGGACAAATACAAGTTTCAATGCACTTCTAGTTCTTCTATCGGATCTGCTTTCGGAGGAAAACGAGTTGCCAACAAGCATATATGAAGCGAAGAAGCTACTATGTCCCATGGGAATAGAAATAGAAAGGATACATACATGTCCAAACGATTGCATCTTGTACCGTAACGCACATCAGGAGTTGCATGTTTGTCCAGTTTGCGGTGTGCCCCGGTACAAACAAAAGGAGAAGCGTAACGATAAGAAGCGTAAAAGCCAGGGCGACGACGGTGAAGAGGTCACTAAAGGTGCACCGGCCAAGGTATTGTGGTACTTTCCCATCATTCCCTGTTTGGAGCAGTTGTTTGCAAATCCCAGAGAGGAAAAATTATTGCGTTGGCATTATGAGTCTCGAAAGGAAGATGGCAAGCTGAGACACCCTACTGATTCGGCTCAATAGAGAAACATCGATTGGAAACATGAGTAGTTTGGTGCCGAAATGAGGAACATAAGATTTGAATTGAGTACCGATGGAATGAATCTGTTTGGTAATATGAGCAATCATCACAGCACCTGCCTAGTTCTGTTGTGTATCTACAACCTCCCTCCTTGGTTGTGCATGAAGCGGAAGTATATCATGTCATTGCTAATCTCGAGACCCAAACATCGGGGAAATGATATTGATGTGTACCTTGCTCCATTGATCGAGGATTTGGTTAAATTGTGGAACGAGGGGGTCGTGGTGTGGGATGCGTACAAAAGAGAGCATTTCACCCTACGGGCTATGGTATTTTGCACCATAAATGATTTCTCGGCTCTTGGTAATTTTGCGGGCTACAGTACAAAAGGAGCCAAAGCGTGTCCTATTTGTGAAGAGGATACTGAGAGCCTATGATTGCCGGATTCTAAGAAAACTGTGTATATGAGTCACCGTAGGTTTCTACCTCGAAGTCATCGATACCGTAAGATGGATGACAAATTTGATAGGAAGAGGGAAGTCCATTCGGCCCCGCAGCCTATGACTGGAAGGAAAATATATTCACGTGTGGAGGATATCGATGTTCAAGTATGGAAAGAGCCGTAAATCTATTCGTCCTAGGACCATTTGGAAGAAGAGGTCAATATTTTGGGACTTATCATATCGGAAGGAGTTAGATGTCCGACATTGTATTGATGTTATGCACGTAGAGAAGAATGTCTGTGATAATTTGGTTGGCATCCTACTGAACATACCTGGGAAGACCAAGGATGGTGTGAATTCTCGTCATGACATGGCCTACATGGGAATCAGGCCCAGGCTTGCGGTGATAGAGGAGGATGGAAAAGGTTCGTACATCTCCGCTACATGCTACACCCTGTCCAAGAAGGAGAAAGAAGACCTCTGCAAGTGTCTCCAAGGTATTAAAATTCCATCTGGCTACTCCGCGAACATTAAGAAGCTTGTGTCCATGGATGATTTGAAGTTGCTTGGAATGAAGTCCCATGACTGCCACATCTTGATGACCCAGATGCTCCCTGTTGCAATCAGAAATATTCTGCCAGAGGATGTCAGGTTCGCAATCACGGAGCTATGTTATTTCTTCAATGCGATCTCTTGCAAGGTTATTGACCCCGATGTGCTAGACAACTTACAAAGTGAGCTGGTGCAGACTCTATGTCAGCTTGAGATGCGTTTCCTCGTCGTTCTTCGACGTCATGGTCCACCTTGTTGTACACCTTGTTAGAGAGATTAAGATTTATGGACCTGCATTCATACGTTACATGTATCTGTTCGAGAGGTACATGGGTATATTAAAGTCATACGTAAGGAATCGGTCGAAGTCTGAGGGTAGTATTGTTGAAGGTTATGGGACTGAAGAGGTTATTGAGTTCTGCATGGACTATATAGGAAAAAGACAAGCAATCGGTGTTCCTATATCTCACCATAAGGGTAGACTTGATGGCAAAGGAACCGTTGGGTCCAAACTAACGAGGTCATGTTTTGATATGTATTGCAAAGCGCATTTGACAGTCTTTCAGCACAGCATAGAAGTTACAGGGTACATCGAGCAGCACAAGTTGATATTACGGGAAGAGAATCCACATATGGATGAGCTTTCCATCACGCAAGAACACAACGATCGATTTGTCACATGATTCAAAGAAAAGGCGAAGGTCTCTGTTAGTGAGAATGTCAAATAGTTGGCTGACAAACTAAGATTTAATGTACAGACATAGCAGGAGTACGATATTAATGGCTACACCTTTTACACGAAGAGTTAAGATGCCAAGAGTACTATCCAAAATAGTGGTGTGAGCATAGATGCTTTTTCCGATGATCACCACTTGAAAAGAGGATCCTCAACCGCAATGAACTCCTACTACGGGATGATCGAAGAAATTTGGGAGCTCGATTATAGAATATACCAAGTTCCATTGTTCCGATGTAAGTGGGTGGGACTTCTACATGGAGTGAAGGTAGACAAGAGAGGGTTTACTATTGTGGATCTCAATAGACTCGCCACAAAGATGACTCGTTCATCCTTGCGAATCAAGCAACTTAAGTCTTCTATGTGCATGATCCGGCCAATCCGAGGTTGCATGTGATTCTTCATGGCAAGAGACGGATCGTAGGAGTTGAAAATGTTGTAGATGAAGAAGAGTACAACCAATTCGATGAAATACCTCCATTTGTAGATGGGGCTTGTCTTAGCGAGGATGACGACACACATGGGACCAATTACATGTGACTAGATCATCAAGAAGGGTTGCATTGTAAATAAATGGACTATTTAAGTCTAAGTAGCACATTGTGCCTTATATTGTGAAAGAAAATTCCTTTGGACAAAATTCTTCTTAAGAAAGCTCGTAACTAGTCAGAAGTTCATTTCTAGAAATTTTTGAACAATTCAGGCTTAATTTCGAAAACTTTTGACTTTTCTACGCTTTATGAGAAAAACAGGACTACGATATGAAATTCGGCGTATTTATTGAATGGCACTCTTATTTCAAAAATTCTTTTTGGAAAAGCTTTGTGGTATCCCAAATTATGGTTTTGCAAAATTTCAAACAATTTGAACTATGTATGAAAAAGTTATGGTTTTTTCTCTCTTTGATGACATGCATGCTGAAAATGACAACACTACAGATATTGCAATCGGTCAGAAGTTTGCTAAAAGCGTAGGTCAGAAGCTTGCTCAATTGTGTCGGTTATTTCTAGAAAATCGATAGAGTTAATGTACTTATTAGTATTAGTTTTATTCCAAAACCCGATAGAGATGGAATTAGTGTCGGTTTTATTTACAAAACCGATAGTGATAGTCACATATTAGTGTCGGTTTTATTTAAAAACCGATAGAAATAGTAAAGCTATTAGTGTCAGTTTGTTTTAAAAGCCCGATAGAGATAGTTGAGAGCATGTGCATTTTGCATCGAAACTTATTGCTGTCGGTTTTAACGTTAAACCGATAGAGATAGTTGTTATTAGTGTCGGTTTTTTATTAAAACCGACTAGTCGCTAGTAGTGTCTGTTTTTAGTGCAAAACCAATAGAGATAGTCTCGTGAGACATTTTTCATTAAGTAATTCATATGAGTATTAGTGTCGGTTTTTACTAAAAACCGATAGAGATGTTATATTATTAATGTCGGTTTTTAATAAAAACCCGATAGAGATAGAAACTAGTAGTGTCGGTTTTTAGTGAAAAACTAATATGTAACGTCCCAAAATTTGCTTTTAATATATTTATGACATTCTGGAATTATTAAAAAATTTCAGGAATGTATTTCTGAAAAATCACGAAACCAGCTTCGCTAGGTTCCAAATATTCCCAAGTATTTTAGGGGATCTTTCCAAGATTTTTAGAGCCTTTCTGTTATTTTATCATAATCGTGTTTCGTTTCAATACTATTTAATTTCAAAATGCAGAATCGCTAATCGATTTTTTTCTTTCAAAAATGTAACGTGACCCATTGATGACGTCAGTTTCCGTTCCTATACATGTGAATTAGTAATGCAAATGAATTAGTAACGGAACTTCTTGTATGCATCAATTACATTAATTAATGTAGCCGTTTCCTTCCTCCTATGAACGCACATGCATGCTAATTGGTCATTACTTCCATGCATGTAGTAACAGCAATCACTAAACACGACTGTTTCCTTCATTTCCTGCGCGCATGACTCAATGTCCTGCCTTTCTTCCTTCCAGCCATCTTTTCCTCTTGCACGCATACACCAAAGAGATCTTCTTGTCTTTTTCCCTCTACATCCACATCTTCCTACCTCCCTTGCCCGGACGATCGCGTACCTTCTTCCGTCCCCTCGTGCGGACTTCGCCAACGCCGACGCATCCTCCGGCCACGCCTCTTCCTGCGCCGACGGTCTGCGCTGCAACCTGCTGCCGACCAGTATTTCCTTATCTTTCTTTTGTGCGCTCTATCTGTCCATTGGTTGATCTCGCCTATGTGTAATTGTGCATGTAGAATGTGTCAGGCGAATGCAAGTATATATGTATATACAACCGAACGCATGCATGTTTCCATATATATATTAGGATGATTCGCATATATAATTTTCTATATGAATATCTACGATTATATTAGAATGCATGCATGTAAATGTTAGGCATGTATATACATATATATTAGAACTGTATGCCTGGCCGTCGCCGCCACTGTTCACGGTCCGCGTGCTCACGGCCCGTTAGCCTGAACCCGGCCTTGCGTTTCTTCTCTGTCTCTTTTCCATAGCCAAAGCAAGCCAAGCAACAGGCAACAGAAGAATACGCATATACGCCATGAATAGTGTCATGCATGTTCAAAACTAGTTGTACGTAAACATTTTTAGGAAAACACGAAATTTGTTATTTTCATTACAAATTCGTTATAAGTCCAAACTGCATGCGACAAATTTAGTAAATGAGTGAAAATCAATACCTAGCTACGTTAATTTTACTGAAATCTTATAAATAAATTTGTACTGTTAAAATATTCACGAAAAGTCCAAACTTACGAATTTGGTAGCTCTTAAATTATACGTCCAAAAATGTCAAAATAAATTTTATAAATCCTAGAAAATGCTAAATTAATTATCTAGAAGTTTTCATAACGTTATGAATTAGTTTGATTTGCGGTAGTTTCTGAATGTGTGTTTGTACGTTGTTTTGCGTGTTCATTTGGTTCTTTATCTGTTACGCGTAGACGTCGAGCTGTGTGAGGACGTGGATTTCGAGGATTAAGCTCCAGACTAAGACTCGCTGCTTTACGAAGGCAAGTTATGCTTTGACCATCTTGCTCCTAATGTTTTTAAATATTATGTTGATTTAAGTTATGCATGCTAATTAAGTTATAAAAGCTTTAAAGTAATTTGGGTTTAGTTAAATCACCACTTGTTATCGATTCCTTGTTCCTAGTGTTTGTATGCCATAAACCCATTGTCACCCTAAGATGGAAACTATTAAATTGGTCAATACTAGTCACCAACGGGAAATAGTTAGAACGAAGTAGGTATGCTTAGGCAAGCGGTTCGCTTCATTGACACTATTTCACGGGAAAGATGAAATATTGACTAATGAACTATGAAAGACATTTTGAGAATGTGACACGTGTGTTGATGTTATTGATGGCACACGGTGCATGGTAACCAACCAGGGTGGTACAATAATTTAGACTGTGACAAGTGGCAAGTGATTAATGGAGGGCCAGATGTGGCACATGGGAGTGATGTTGTTGAATTTGGTTTTGTGAACTTTGGGTAGTCTTGCCACGGTCAACCTAAGGACTTAACCTTGCAAGCCTTTGAACTGGGCCTAACATACAACCACATGTCTGGTATGGGACAGACCTAGTTGAGTATGATTCCGAAGTCTTAGCATGTGAGACCTCAGGTGGTTTTTGTAGCTGTGGATGTGGAAAGAAGGGTGTAGTGTTACCGGATCGGTCTTACATCTCTTCAACAGTATACGTTAGCCCTGTACTTCCGCTCCACAAAAGGGAAGGGACAGTGGGGACTATACCGGGAGGTACGCATGCGAGGATAGAAGTTTCGGAAAGACTTTGTTATGGTTACTCGCCTATGTGGTGTTTAACTATATCGTGTGGGTAAAGTGTATAACCTCTACAGAGTGTACAAACTATTCGAATAGCCGTGTCCACAATATTGGACATTGCTCGGGGATTACAGTCAAGGGTTAGACTTTATTAAAAACGTGGTTGGGATAAAAGATGAAGTTGATGGAAGTATGGATTAGGATGTGGAAATGCTTTTACGTAACTTCTGGAAAAGTTATTGTTAATTCTACTTGTTTTTTTTTACTGCTTTTGAATCTACCTATGTTACTTGTTAAATGATGTTTATTGCAAATTAACCTTTAAGCCATTCCATTGGAATAAGCCTGGCATGTAGCATATTAGGTTGCATTCTGTGCATAGCTTGTTGAGTACCAATGTACTCACCCCTCCATAATCACAATATCAGAAGACGAAGAACCGCAAGCGTATGAGGTGGAGAAGAATGACGACCCGGCTAACTAGGGGAAAGGCCCAGTCAGTTGCCTGTGGCAAACTGAGGCGCCACGAATAATTTTATAATTCCGCTGCTATTAATTGTTTACTCTGAAATCAGCCCTACGTGGCTTAATATTGTAAGGCTAACCTTAAGGTCTTAACAATTTAATTTGAATTAAATACATTATCGTTATTTTTTCGCTGTGTATGTGTGATGGTATTCATCTCTGCTGTATCTATGAGCACCAGCGTGATCCTGGACTGGTGTATCACACGGGGTGTTCGGAATTCAAATTCCGGGCGCGACATGATAGAGATAGTCTCGTGGAACATTTTCCATTAAGTAATTCATATGAGTATTAGTGTCGGTTTTTACTAAAAAATTGATAGAGATGTCATATTATTAGTGTCGGTTTTGAATAAAAAACCGATAGAGATAGAAACTAGTAGTGTCGGTTTTTAATGAAAAACTGATAGAGATAGTCTCTTGGGACATTTTTCATTAAGTAATTCATATGAGTATTAGTGTCGGTTTTTACTAAAAACTGATAGAGATGTTATATTATTAGTGTCGGTTTTGAATAAAAAATTGATAGAGATAGAAACTAGTAGTGTCGGTTTTTAGTGAAAAACCGATAGAGATAGTCTCTTGGGATATTTTCCATTAAGTAATTCATATGAGTATTAGTGTCAGTTTTTATTAAAAAATCGAGAGAGATGTTATATTATTAGTGTCGGTTTTGATATAAAACCTACACAGATAAGTAGTACATTTGTATCACTTCAGATATAAAACCGACAAAAATAGAGATCTAATTGTATGATTCCCTTATAAAACCGACATAGTTAATTTTCTATTTGTATCGGTTTCCACAGAGAACCGACACAGATAACTCACTTTTTGTATCAGTTCATGTACAAAACCGATACAGTTATTTGGTCTTTTGTGTCGGTTTATCATGGAAACCGATAGTGTAATATAGCTATTGTGTCGGTTCTGAGGAGGGATCGACAGAGATAAAGGTGCCGACATAACTAATGCTCCTTCACTCGCCCACGCACTTCAACCAATCCGGCAAAGCTCAATCTCACGCGCACCTCCAGCTCTTGCGCGCGATTTTCCAAACCCTAGCGCCTCCCGCTCCATCGCCACCCGCGCCTCCCGTTCCGTCGCCACCATCGCCTCCCGCTCCGGCGCCCCCCGCTCCGTCGCCACCATCGCCTCCTGCTCCGTCTCAACAAGCGAGCTTTGTCGCCTCCCCCTCTGCCGATCGCCTCCCCCTCTGTCGGTCGCGTCCCCCTCCGCCGGTCGCCTCCCCCTCTGTCGGTCGCATCCCCCTCCACTAAAACAGTGAGTCAACTTGAGCAATGTCTAGCACATTTCGTAAGTTAGGCTTGCCTGTTTCTACAAAATTGCAATGTCTATTACATTTGTTTTGTATGTAGGTCGTCAGAGTCAATTTGAACAATCAATATGCTTGTTCTTGTGTTATATCACATATATGCTTTGCCTGTTGCTACAAAATTGCAATGTATATTACATATATGCTTGTTCTTGTGTTCTTTCACATACCACAATATATCTATACACCTCTTCCCTGCCATTTTACTCAAAAAGTAGTTTCCTCAATAACATGGAGGCTAGCAGAACTGCAATCATTTCCAGTGTTACATTGTGAAAGTATATTTATGATGAACCTACTTGTGCAATTTTTGTTTGACCCATCTATGTATTTTAATATACCATTGGTCAAAGATCATAAAGTATGATCGAATGCTTCCCATGAAGATGAAAATTTGACCGGAGAAAGTACAAGAATTAAGACCTTAAGTTCGAGTTCATCATATAATTACTAAGGCTATGTTATTTAGAGAATTTAAGACTAAAATTCTCGACATGATTCATGAAAGCCAACAAGATCTTTCACAGGGAAGCTTGGTGTCCATAGCTCCATCTGATTACAAAATTATCGAGAGGGTTCCTTAAGCAGCACCTAATACTAAAAACATTCAAATGATTCAGGCATCACCACGAAAGGAAAGGCTTTGCACAAATGACTGGTATAGTGCATAGTCTAGTTGATCTTGATATCTACTTACTTTGTATGATAGTGTTCTTATATGAACTAAATGATACTGTATTTGTTTGAACCTCCACTAGTTACTTAAATTCTATTAATTTTCCTTCTCAGGTTCTAACTCCACCAATGGACAGAAACTTCTTATTTGCATCAATTAAATAGTCCTTGTGTACTTATCTGAAAAACTAACTACAATGGTATGGTGAGATGCAGCATTGTTCTTGATTCATCACTTCTCCTGATAACTAACATTGGTATATTCACTGTTTTATTCAGAAAATGAGTAAGCATCGATATTGATTAATGTCGACATAAAGACACTTATCCCATAGAGGATAGAAGTAATTCTGCTTAGAGCTTTGAGCCCGATCAATGGTTAATTTTAGTTCACAATATTTAACCTTTGCACTATCAAAATTTTAATCTGCTGATACTTAATTCATGCATAATACTTAATTCATGCATGATACTTAATTCATGCATACTACATACCGGCATATTACTTTCAGCATATTAATCATTTTTTAGACATGTGTTTATTTTTAGCATAGTACTTTTCTTTTTTATCTAAGCATATGTTAAGAGTTTATGTTGTGTAACCTACGTCTTATGTTTGAGAGTGCTTATTTATAAATATGCCGGAATGGCATATTTATAAGCAAGCAGTCTCGAATTGTCCACGTTTTTTGGACTGTTCGAGGATATGTGGTTCGGGCAAGTTCCTGAGCTGTTGTACAACTCCAGAGTAGATTTCGGTAGTGTCTCCCTAGTGTTCTCCGGATACACACTCCTCTTGACCTGTTGTTCAGACGTGTATCTGGAGAACAGCGGGGAGATGCTGTCGAAATTTTCTCTAGAGTTGTATAACAGCTTAGGAACTTGTCCGAACCACATATCCTCAAATGGGATTAGGACCAAACCTATTTAGATATTAGGAGTTATCGTTAACACTATGGAGTAAAGGTCAAACAGATAGACTTTTCTTGAAGATCATTCGTTCATGTGTTTACTCTACTGCAATATTAAGTTGTTGATTTACATGATTTATTGTCAAGTTCACATAATAGCTACGAATTGCTTTCTCTCATGTCAGATAAGAAAACTAAAAATGTCGCAATTAGAGAGCATCGACTCATCGCTAAACAGAGTAAAAGGTGCTCCTGAGGAACCAAGCCAAGTTCCAAGTGTTGAGCCGAGCCAAGTTCCAAGTGTTGAGCCGAACCAAGTTCCAAATGTTGAGGGGCCGAGTAAGGTGAGGAAGGCCCGAGGAAGGCCCAAAGGGGCCACAGGGAGAACAGCGTAGGTTCTCCACTTCAACGCCATGGGGTTTGCATGGGTCCTCTCAAGTACAAGGGCGATACCGGTCATTCCTCGGCCAATTGGTGAGGGAGAGAGTTCCCATAACGGTTAAGGATTGGAGAAAGGAAGTCAGCGCCGAGCAAAAGAATCAGCTGTGGGATGAGGTAAATAGATTATAGAAGAGGAAGATGAAAACAATGCAAGGCGGTATGCCTTCAAGAGGATGGGTGTGGCTCTGAGGCACTTCAGAGTCTTTATGCACAGTGAGTACGTGCTGAAAGATCGTACGCCATTCGAGAGGTATCCATTCGTGACTCTCGGTGTTTGGGAGGAGTTCAAGAGGATCAAGAGTACGCCCGAGGCGGAGGAGCTGAGACAAAAGAGCATTGCTACCCAGAGGCAAAACACATACGCGCACCACCTCAGTTCAGGCGGCTATGAAGAGAAGAAGGTAGAGTGGGCGCGACTAGCCAAGGAGTGCATGACCTTCGGGACTGCGATGCCTTACTCGCACATATGTGAGGAGCAAACACGTGATTGGGTATTAGTGAAGACAAAGAAAAGCACAGATGAGAAGCTCGTAGTACCAAACCTCGCTACCGCACGCGTTGTCTCCACCATCGTAAGACATCTAACTTAGTACATTACAGTTGACCATTCCTGTTGTATTTTAGATCTAATTCATGCTCGCTTCTTGCAGGAGGAGGTAAGCTAGCGGAACGAGCAGGAGACCTTTCTGAACCAAGAGTCAAAGGACATCCTGTCCTCTATGATCGGAAAGTTTGACCATAAGGGTCGGGTGCTTGCCGCAGGGGCGGGGCATATGAAGAAGTCATACTTGCAAGATGACACTGCGAGTGCCACATCAAGATCATGGGAGGCACGTGCGAAGCGCCTCAAGGACACACTTAGGGAGCAGCTGAGGGAGGAGATCAAGGAGGAGATGAGGGGGGAGATGACGGCACGTGAGGAGATGAGGGAGGAGATGATGGCACGTGAGGAGCACTTGAGGGCCGAGATGATGGTGATGATCTCCCAGATTCAGAGCCAGATGCCCCCGCCTACCGTAGAGAAACATGTGACTCGACCCAGTAGCTGCGGTTCCAAAAATGATAAGTCCGGTCCCCAGCTGAAGGTAATAATTAATTTTGCCTAACTTAAAGGTGCGAGGGTAACTCTTCATATGTTTTCTCTCAAGTTGTGCACTTTTTGCAGGAGCCTACCAAGTGCCAGCTCACCCTGACGGAAGACGAATTTCCTATTGAGGCTACACGCAGGGTTGCATTTCCATGCAAGGAGACCGACACGGTGCATGATCAGCCTTTGGGGAAGGGCTACATGAGGGTCCAGGTGGACTGCATCCACGAAGCCTTCTTATCACATGTGCTCGAGTTCCCTCCCAATGAAGACATCACCACTCTCAGGCAAGCGCAGATGTCATTCATCAAGTGGCCCACGACGGGCATCATACTGGTCAAGGTAAAAATACCCTGTGTCTTCTCTACCATTCTAGTAGTACTTCAACAAGTTACATATACGCTTGCTTCATAGGTTCCCACCGTACCTGCGCCTGCTCCCACAACTGTGATAATTCCTGCGCAAAGTGTAGAGCTGGCGGGTAAAAGGGCTAGCACGACGCCACAGAACCACTGGAGGCCTCGGATACTCCATCTGCTAAGAAGGCAAAGCTCACAGAGGCCACAGCGCCCCCTGAGGTACATGAAAAGCCCACTGCCCCGACCTCAAAGACTCCTTCTGCCTAAAAAGAAAAGTCGACACAGGCCACAGAGACCCTTATGATTTTAGGCAAGTGGACTCGACAGCTCCATAGATGGTATGTTGACAAAGTGGAAGAGGGCGAGCGTCGTGTCGACTTCAATGTTAAATACAGAAAGGGACATTTCCACCGCGAGGAGGATGGGACATTCCCAGTCAGTTTTGAGGATCTATTCTGTCTGTACCAACTGATAGCCATCGATATTTCTACTGTACGATCCTGGACGGTGTGAGTATCCCACCATATTGCACGAGCTTATGACTTCCATAGGATTTTGCATTATGTTTTTTAACATTCAACATGAGTTGCAGGGTAATAAGGCAGCGAGTCATGACGAATCGATAACTAGTTGGGTTCGTCGACCCTGAGCTTGTGTCTGCGACCATGGCTAGGCTTCAACCGAAATGGGTTGCCGGTTACATCAAGGGGGCATTGAGAGCTGAGTCGAAGAAGTACTTCGTTCTACTCCCGTACCATGAAGAGTAAGTACTACTTTACCCTTTCAATTACTTGTACGCACTTAAACTGTATGTGAACTTATTTCCTTCACTACGTACCATTTAATAAGCAACCATTGGGTTCTACTCGTGCTCGTTCCGAGTGACAACATAGTCTACACTTTTAACTCGACCGAGAAGAGACTGATAGCCTACACGATAAAGCATCCTTTGGAGAAGCAAGTGCACTACTCTTACCTAACTCTTTATGTATTTAAGTGCGTTAATTTTTTTGACTCAACAGCATCTCTCCAATGTATATAGGGGTTTCTCGAACTACGTCGTTGAAGGAGGGATACACGATGACAAAAAGGGCTCGAATCTGGAGTATGTGCGCTTCAAGGTACAAGTGCCTACCATATATAAGATTAATATTTTCTGATATCTATTCTTTATCTCTTAATTTCTTTTCTTTTCTTCATAGTGTCATCAACAGGGTAGTGACGACCACTGCGGTTTGTACGTCATGCAGCACATGTTAATCGTGGTTGGTAGCTCAGACCTTTTCCCTATGGTATATGTACATGCATAATAATACAATTACCTTTCACATAGAAATTTCAAAACTTAAACTAGAGCACTAGTTTCTATTTTGCAGTGTATCAATATCCCCCAGAAGAGCTTAGACAACTCTGTACTCAACAAGTTACGAGATCACTTATGCCAATGGTACTAGATGGAAGTTATCTCGGAGGAGGGTAGGTTTACAGATTTTGAAAGCTCCTACTAGTCCATATGTGAACAATATTATATATGTGAATGCGATTGCATGTGTACTGACTGTTAAGTATGTTTGAGTTCTGTTTTGTGAACGAATGTGATATGTGTTGTAATAAAGTGTTTGTGTTCTGTGAATGTGATATGTGCATAATATGTGCTATTGCTGTGTGAATGTGATATGTGCATACCGTGTGAAATATGTGTTGATTAGAGTGTGAATTGAAAAACAGCACACCCCCTCATCTCTATCAGTTCTGAGAAGAAAACGATAGAGATAAACGGGTCATCTCTATCGGTTCTATGTAAGAAGCGATAGAGATGACCGCCTCATCTCTATCGGTACATGAATATACATCACAATCGATTCTTTTTTATCATCACAGTCGGTTTTGGTGGTGACACAAAGTCATTACACAGATATGAGACGGCGCTATTACAGTCGGTTTTTGCCCGATAGAGATGAGCCCCTCAACTCTATCGGTTTGCCCGATAGAGATGAGCCCCTCAACTCTATACCGATAGAGTTGAGGGGCTCATCTCTATCGGGCAAAAACCGACTGTAATAGCGCCGTCTCATCTCTGTGTAATAACTTTGTGTCACCACCAGAACCGACTGTGATGATAAAAAAGAACCGATTGTGATGTATATTCATATAGTAGTGTCGTTGGCCCTTGCACATACACTAGGATCTTGTTTGTGGTCCAACTTATGCGCAAGACTAGTTGGTTGGAGTCTGTATGCCTTGACAGGAGCAGCGCGTACGGCATGCTGTCCCGTTGGAAAGATATAAAACAGTACCGTTTTATAGTCTTTCAAGTACAACAGCTCTTCGTCTTACTCACTCTATTGATGTATGTTGTTTTTAATCATTCTATTTATTCATAAATACTCCTCCCAGTCGTAAATAGTTGTCATTCTTAACAATTCAACATAAACTATTTTTTAACAATAATAAAAGCTCAAGAGCTCTAGTAGACTTGAGCTCGACTTAACTAAACTTGGTAAGAGTGAGCATACAGTAATATTTAACAGTAATTCATAAATTTATGAAGGCTTATGAACTACTTGAGCTTGGCTATTGGAACTCGTGAGTCCATGATCAAACTCGAATTTGACTTGTTTAGAACTCGAATCATGGTTGGAGCAATCCGAGCTCGAGTATGTCACGATTTTTAACGGCTATAGGGAGTAAAAAGGAAGAGCGAGGAAACTTTTGAGACATCTGACCAGGGGAGGATTCACAATCCCGTGGAGCCAAAACATAAACCCGAACCTTACCATTAGGGATAGCAATCGAGTGGGTAACTCCGGATACCACTATCTGAAACCCGAACCACGTGTCACCCACCCGAACCTGAAAACCTTCATAGGCACAGATTCGTGCCAACACCCGAACCCGATGGGTACCCATGGGTAGTTACAGCAACGAATTGACAAACAAAAACCTGTTGTCTGTATCCTTCCTCGCACCAAAATTTCACAACCAACGATGGTATACATCTAGTCAACTGAATTATCCTTGAGAAGGACTTGTGTAAATGTATCATTATTGACGCCGAACTCCCATAAGAAGATCCACTTATAGGCATTTTCTATATTCAATCCGGGAACTTACAGGGCACATCTTCACTTGGCCTGTCACGTGAGGCACATAGGTTACATGTTACAGCCAATTTCTTTCAACTCTCAGTACGAAGTAGTTGTCTCTTCAAAGATTCAGCTCCCGAAGCACAACGACATATGTTCCAAACTCCCTAAATATATAATCTTGATTATTATTCCCTAAATCAATTCCAAAAGCGGAGACAAAGAAACCTAAAGAAGCAAAGCTAGAACAGGCTTCCAGCTGGTTTTGAGGTAACATACCAATATGATTTTGAATTCATATAACAATTGGAAATACAAAGGCAACTGAATAATACAGACACAGAAACATCACATCTGAAAGATCAAGCAGCACCATGGATTGCATGATTCATGACATGATATATTGGAACAGTAAAAAATCAAAACATGGTGCAAAACAGATCCTTATTCCATATTATCCATGAGCTCATGACTGAGGCTAATACATAGATAGCAAATTAAGCAGAAGTATCAAGGCAGATATTATGCCTTCAGACAGTCAAGAAAAACTAGGAACTAGGAAGATACCACACCACAGCCTTTTCCCAGAACAAGATTCAACATCTAGCACGAGTAGCTGAACCCTAAGATCTTAAAGATCCAGATGGTTCCATCAGTATAACCAGCATAGAGTATGCTGCCATCTGCCTAGGATCAGAAAAATAAGCCAATCAGGAAAGCAAAGCACAAAGGTTTTCGCAGTATGGTAGGCAGAAAATAGAAGTAACACATGACTAGCTATAGAAAATATAAAGCTCCCAAGAACATAAGTAGAAAAAATTTTAACTCACAAAGCTTTAATACAACCAGAACACTGCATAACTAAAAACCCTTCTAATGCATATGATGTAACTGAGATCTCACATGCAAAAACCACTGTTAGACAGAAAATATACAAAGTTAGAGATAATAATAGTGAATATACAACAAACACGGGGACTGAAATATCTTAAGGCAATCTAGACAAATTAATTTGTAGTTTAATGATTGCATGTTATTATGGAACAACTAAAGCCACAATCAAAATGTTTTGACAATATCTCAATCTTTAGAAGCTTCGTACATAGATTCAGCATATAATACATCTGCATAGTATACGAGGAAACATTCACCAGACCTCTGTTTTCTTTTTCTATCAAGATTAAGTTAGGACGTTCTTACTGAATACTCACTTCTATTAGGCATTATACAACAAACACGGGGACTGAAATATCTTAAGGCAATCTAGACAAATTAATTTGTCGTTTAATGATTGCATGTTATTATGGAACAACTAAAGCCACAATCAAAATGTTTTGACAATATCTCAATCTTTAGAAGCTTCGTACATAGATTCAGCATATAATACATCTGCATAGTATACGAGGAAACATTCACCAGACCTCTGTTTTCTTTTTCTATCAAGATTAAGTTAGAACGTTCTTACTGAATACTCACTTCTATTAGGCATTATTTGGAAAATCAACCAATCCTTTTCATTCCTCAAACGTTGCTATTTCAAAATATGATTTTGGCATGTGCATGCTCGGGGGTGTAATCATCTGGGACTGTGGGACAGCATTTGAGGTAAGCTGTCATGAGAGTGTGGGACTTGGCTAATAGTGAATATGTCTCTCATGTAGTGATTTTCGTGCAACCTGGCTTGCAAGGTGAGCCATCAGCAACATCCCGTTAAGAAGCAAGAGTACTTGCAAGATCAAGAACTATTTCTACTATCAATCTGAGACTCACCAAGAAACAAGGGAGCACCACAGGCTTGGTGTTAAGCTGCTGGTTGACCAAGATGTCGCAGCCAAGGCATGCACGCCTCCTGCCTTGCTCCTGCTTCTACTGCTACTGCAAGGAAACGATACAACCATACTGATTAGCAACCATAGTACTAGCTATTGATTTAGATAAAGGAAAAACTAGATCTCAGCATCAAATACACTAATCTAGCAACGAAGGAGAACAAGATGCAAAGCATCAGACCGGATCTAAATCTAGCAGGGCATCATACCAGATCTGAGCTGCGCAGCGTTGCCCTTCCCCTCTCTTCCTTTTCCCGAGCAGAACCACGCCCTCTCCCTCCCTTCCGGCGTAGGGGGAGGTTGGGGGATTGCGGCGGCCGGTGGGCGCAACAAGAACCCAGGGTATTGCGGCGGCCAGCGGGAGCAGTAGGAGCTCGGGGGATTAGGGTTTTGCAGGGCAGGGGGAATGGGGAATCGCCAGTCGCTGCCAGGTCGGGGCCTCGGGCACTCGTGGGTTCGTGGGTTTGCGCAGAGGACAGACCGACAGAGGAGTCAAGTAGTCAACGGTCAAGGTGCTGAGTTTAATGTATGTCAATAAAAAAATATAAAAAGTGGGGTCTATATGTTGTAAGATACTCATCGGGTATTCATACTCATCCGAGCCAAAACATGTGCTCAATGCTTAGATGATACCGAGAGTGCATGGCTGAATCACTCGTGCAAAACTGTGTACATGCGTCACCGTAGATTCCTTCGGAGGAATCACCCATATCGCAAAGATGAAACAATTCGACGGAAGGAATGACGACCGTTCAGATCCAAGGCCTTTAAGCAGGAGAGATGTTCATGTTATGGTTAAGGAGTTGGATGTTGCACATGGAAAGGGACGTAAATCGAGGACTCTCACCGCCCAGGTCGACGCTGTCCCTGCTGGGGTTGGTGCTGCATTTGTTGAAGTCGTGGTCGTCCTCGCTGAGGTCGAGACCTCTCTTAGTAGGGTGCGGTCGCCCTAGTCGTGCCGCCGCACTTCCACCACCTCGCGCTCACTGTTCATCGCAGCGACCACGCGCAGCCGGCCGTCGCCACTACTATGGTCCCTCTTCCGCTTTCTGTCGTGCGGATCCGAACCGTTGCTCTTAGCATTGGACGGCTCGGCTTCGCTGAAGTTGAGGCCGAGCTTGTCCTGGTCATAGTCGCGCTTCCAGCGCACGCCATCCGGAATAGCTTGTCGATGTTGAGTTTCGCCGTGATCTCTAAGTCCTCGGTGAGGCGTCGGTCGCAGACACTGAACTTGAAGGCCTTGATGATGGTCTCGACGGAGACGCTCGGGATTGAGTTCCTTATGTGGATAAATCGACGCACGAAGTCACGGAGGGCCTCATTCTTGTCTTGGATGATACGATCCAGGTCCTTCTCCCGTCCGGGGCGTTCGTAGCAGCTCTGAAAGTTAGAACGGAGGGCATTCCGTACCTGGAGCCATGATCGGAAGGAGCCAGGCATCTGGTTGAAGAGCCAGGTGCGCGCCGCGCCGTCCAGCATGGTCGGGAGGTAATTGGCCATCACGGCCTCATCCCCACCAGCCGCTAGGATTGCAGTCGAGTAGAGCTGTCCATATGGGCCGGCCGGCGCCGCCACGTCGCTGTTCGTGGGCACGGCCACGCGCACGACGGCAACGGCGGCGGCGCGGCGGCCGCAAGACGGCAAGACGAGGCCGTGGCCGTGCTTAGCCGGGGCGCCGCCATGGGGCAAGACAAGACGCAGACGGCTGAGGACCGGCCGGCCAGCACGGCGATGGGCCAAAACACGCACGCGGCGACGACGCGGCACGAGAGGAGAGGCGGGCACGGTGGGTAGAGGAGAGCGGGCCGGTACGGCACGGTGGGCGGCGTAGCCGACCGTTGCCCGCGGCCGGTTTTTCCGAATTTTCTGACCGTTTTATAGCCGTTAGGGGTTAAAAAATTGATAAGAAATTGAAAAAACGGGCAAAAAATCCCGAATTTTTTCCTATAAATAGGGAGGACCCCTCTCCTCATACAAAGACCCATTCACTCATCATCTTCTCTATTGATCATCTTGTGAAAATTGTGATACTGTTTGTAGTTATTTAGCAAAATTCGGAGAAATTTTGCTAAAATTTCGGAGAAATTCAAACTCGAGCTTTCGGTAACACAAGAGGTTTGTCATACTGAATTTTGCTAATTGTATTATTTTTATTATTTTTACTAATATTCGAAATATTCATTTGCGGTTTTTTGCATGGATCATTTCCCATCTCCGATTTCGGATCGCTCCGAGGACCTTGAATCCTTCCAAGATTTATCACCGTAGTGCAAAATGTAAGCACTGAAGAACATCATGGACAAGAAGAACCATCAGGCTCCATGACCATGAGTGCTTCTGGCTCGACATCCACTGGAGCGAAGAGAGCGAGGCAGACATCGAGAGTTTGGGATTTTTTCGACAAGCAAGCGAGGACGGATCGAAAGGAAAAGAGGTAAGAGTTGCTTGTTTGTAAACAATGTCATCATGTTTTATCTGCAAAATCTACTGGGGTACGGACACTTGCATAGGCATATTGAAAGTTGCAATGCGAAAATAGGAGCAACTATGAGGCAGACACAACTAATATACAACCGGACGGTTCGGTCCAGAATCGGAAATATAGTGGCGATGTAGCTAGGCAATCTCTTGTACGCTTAATTGCATCACAGATTTACCTTTAAACTTTGGCGAGAGTCTTGATTTTGAAAATTACATTAAGCGTGCACATAATCCAAAATTTAGTAAAGTATCTAGACAGACAACTAGTAGAGATGTAGTTAAGTATTACAATAGTTGTCGTGAAAATTTAAAAACCATGTTCAAGATTTGCACATTTTCCGTATCTTTGACTTGGACATATGGAGTGGTAGGGCTAAGCAAGATTATATTAGCGTAGTTGCTCATTATGTCAACCAAAACTGCAACTAGAAAAAGAATTATAGGTTTCAAACTAATTGATGTCGCATATACTTGGAGAGAATATTCTTGAGAGTATTATTAGGGTGGTGGAGGACTTTGGTCTCGGTGATAAGATTTTGCTATAACTTTAGATAATGCTTCCGCAAATACCTCATAATGAATATTCTCACTCCAATATTTGGTACTTATCTTTGAATCATTTTGCTTCATCAACGTTGTGCTGTCATATTATTAACCTTATAGTTAAAAGTGGACTTGCCCGTTAGAACGTTACATTGCACCTTTCCGTTTGGCAATTTCTTTTATGAATCATTCTAATGCTAGAATAACATCTTATAAGAATTTTTGCATTGCAATGGACGTACGTCCAAGAATATTTGGTTTAGATATACCAATAAGATGGAATTCTACTTACTTAATGCTTAAGAACCTTCTGCCATATAAGAGCACATTTGAGGTTTTCATTCAAACACATCACCCTCAACGTGATTTATTATCCAAGAACATTGGTATGTTGCATCAAAGTTACTTGATTTTTGAAGTTTTTATGACTCCACGATTGCTTTATCCGCAGTTTATGAACCCACATCTTCTCTAATTGTGCATCATATCTTAGATATGGCTACCCATTTTAAGAACAACGAAAATGACATGATTTTAAGAGATTCATCATCGCAATGAAATCCAAATATTTGAAATATTGAAAAGAAATTCCACTTCTATATGCCTTCGCTTTATTTTAGATCCTAGAGCAAAACTTAGAGGATTTGGTAACGTCCTCTCCTTTTAGGTGATGTTCTAGGGAAGATTATTCAATTTATTTTACTCTGCTCGTACTAAACTAACCAAGTTTACAACAAGTACGAACAAAAGCACCAAGGAGTTCGTTTGCAACGACCTCCTGTACCTATCGCGGGTAAGAAAAAGACCGCGTGGGGCAAAATCTGGGGTTCTTCTTCTTCTTCAGGTACATATTCTACGACAGGTGGTGATACAAGCCGCAGCCAACAAGTCTCCTCTGGGGAACTATCTGCCTATATGGACAACGACGCGTTGGATTACCAACAAGAAGGAGACGATGTCTTCAATATTGTTCAATGGTGGCATGAGCACAAGCTAACATATCCCGTGCTATCCATATTAGCTCGAGATGTGTTAACTGTTCCAGTCTCGACGGTTTCCTCCGAGTTTGCCTTCAGTCTCTCCGGCAGAATATTGGAGGAGAGAAGAACAAGCCTATCGAGTGATATGGTGAAGATGCTCATGACTATCAAAGACTGGGAACACGCTGATTCAAGAACTCAACATTCCGCTGAAAACCAAGAACTAGAGGAAGCCTTCGAAAATCTCTACCTCGACATTGACGAAGACCCTCCATCTTCCTCTTAGTATGTATTAGAGGCTTAGAGCTTTAGTTGTACTCTTTTCTTTGTCAAGGTTTTCTCTAGATGAGTTTTTACTTGACAAAGTTTTTAACGAGACAACCATCCAAACATTAATAAAGCTCTTTGTTAAATGTTCTACATTTTTTTGTCTCAATTTATTGTACGTCATTTTTATGCTATTTTCTAACTCTACATATTTTTCCTCATTTTTTCTAATTTTTTCCCTATTTTTTTCTATTTTTCTCTATTTTTTTCCTATTTTTTTTGCACACGGGCTGGTGGGCGGCCCGAGGACCACCGTGCCTATTCGTGCCCGGGCCGACACGGCACGGCCCATGCCCCGCGTCTGCCGTGCACAGGCCTCTACCCCGCCCATGGGCGGGCACGCACGCAACATGGCCAAGACCTTCGTGCCTAGATGGGCCGTGCCGTGCCGGGCCGCCCATCTGGCCAGCTCTACAGTCGAGTATGTCAAGAGGAACTCGTCGGGGTTCTTGGTCCCGTTGAACCGCTCGATCGCCGCGGGTTTAAATCAGGCTGGCCAGCGTACCCGACGAAGGTAGGCAGAATATGCTGGGCAGCCGTAGACCGGCACAGCGCTGCGTCGTGCATGGCGGCCATCGCTGCCGGTGCTGGAGTCGCAGTCGTCGCTGCTGGTGGCACGATTGCGCTCGTCGCAGCGATCGTACTCGGGTCGGTGGTGCATCCCACGCCGACCGTGGCGGTAGGCGTGGGAGTCATCGACGTGATAGTGCAGGTGGTCGTGGACGTTATGACGCCTGGGCGGGACGTTCGAAGGCGCTGTTGCTCGAATAGGTGCCGCTGCCACTCTACCGATGTCGAGCACGTTCATGAGATATGCTCCAAACCTGACGATGTGGAGGTGACAGGGACGGACTCCGGGCTCATTGGTGTGGAGACAACCAGCGAGAGTGTCGGCGCTCATGCGAGGAGTAGTCATCGCTCACCAGAGAGTGAGACCGAGGGCGTCGGCTTCGCCCTCGCTGCGAGGGCACGATCTCGTCGGCCGCCTTGTCGAGCTCTTCGGTGAGAGCCCGACCAAAGAGAGCCGACCTCGCCTGAGCAGGGTCGGCTATGAACCGGACGATGGCTCGCAAGCGCTCCCAGCTGATAAAAGCGCTTAGGCGGGCAGGTTAAGCTGCCCGGACGGGATGCGGATCTCCCCGTGTTCCTCCCGTAGGAGAGTGGTGATAGCCTGGCCGATGGCAATCTGGGCCAACCGCCGCGCCTCCTCCGAGGATTCCGGGTCACGATCCTCTGCCCCCGCGCTCGCCCTGTGGCTGCCGGCCATAAAGGCAAGGCGTTCACGTGGCGGCGTCAAGGGCGAAAACATGGATGTGGAGATCTCGCGCTCGGGAACCGCATCCGAATCCGAACTCGCCGAGTGTGATATGTTGTCGTTGAAGCCGAAGGCGTCGGTGACGTTGAAGCAACAGAGTTCCTCTAAATGAGCGAAACTCTCGGGCTCCACGGTGGGCGCTAGCTATCGACGATCGTAATCGCCTAACCGTAAGAAGAAAGAGGGAGTGATGTGGAAGCAGAGCCCAAAACCATACCCGCCCGAAGGAATGAGTGCGATCGCGGCTTAGAGAGAGTACCTAAACCCGTAAATAAAATTACCACCCCTACCTACCATTCCACACGCTGACGCAGGCCATTAATTTACCCGGAAACCTCCGTCTATCCTTACTTCCCTCCCTAGTCCCTACCGGCCACGCGCGCGAACTCCCTCGCGATTTCCCAGCAAATCCCCGCCCGGTCCCCAGTTCCTCCGCGAGCCAGCCCAGCCACCTCCCGCCTGTGGTTCCGCGCCGGGGCGCAGGTTGGCGGGAGGGAGGGATGGAGGGGTGGGCGGCAGCGGCATACACGGCCGCGGCACTGGCGTGCGCCGCGGCGGCGACGGTGGTGGCGCTGCGGCTCATCTACCGCCACCTCCTCCACTACGCCGAACCCACCCAACAGCGCTTCATCGTCCGCATCATCTTCATAGTCCCGGTACTGTTCCCATCCCCACCCATCAGCTACCTGTTCTTAGCTCTACAGTCCTAGATATGGATTGCCCCGGGTGTTGTTTGTCAAATTTTGGCTTATTATAGCCGTGATTTCTGAGGTATGAGTCTGGATTCGTGAGCAGGGGTGGGTTCCCGAGGTGCAGGTGCTTCGTTGTGAATCTTGATTCTCGAGTTAGTTTGTGGCGAGTGTGAGGTTCCGGTGGCCGATGGGGTTCGGCCGTCCGGGTGGTGGCTGTCGCCTCTGAAATGAGTTTCCTGTGCCTATGGTGTTGGGAGGTAGGGTGCTGGTGGTTTGGTGTGAACCGACCAGGGGAGTTTGCTGAGGCTACGAGTTGGTGATTGTATTCCATTTCCAGACAATTTTGGATTTATTCCGTGGTGAATTGTTGTAGCAGTAAGATTGTGTATGGATTTGTCATTAGAATGGGAATGCTCTTCAGTTACTGTTCTGCTGACTCATTTTTCTGATTGGTGTGCGCTCTGCCGACTTGAATTGATTTGTCATTAGAATATGGCCGGTTTGGATATCTCCTAGATTAATGTGGATTAGCAGGCAAACCATGTGCTTGCTATTCATGTGATATGGTGTTTATTTCAAATTGAATTTTGGCAGCTACAAAAGCCTGCTGTTTGGTTGGAATTATGGACTGTCTGCTACAAGCAACATGCTGTATGCTGCAGCTATAGCATGGATATATATATATATATATATATATATATACATATATATATATATACATATATATACATATATATATATATACATATATATATATATACATATATATATACCTGGTGCATCATGGTGCCCGGGCTCCATGATCCAAAACAGGTATTTTCCCTATGTATTTTTATGCGATACTTTTTGAAATTTCTATAATGCTGAGTTTAACCAGTTTACTAACTAGTTCAAGTTTGAACTGAAATTCAAACTAGAGTTTCCCTTTTGATGATAGTTTGGTTGTAGGTATGTGCTGATTTTATATATAAATCAGCAAAGCATGTGATCCAAACTTGTTCAAAATCTTTGAATTCGAGTATGTTTTTTCAAAGGTATGTGTTTCATTCGAATTGTTATAGATGGGTATATGCCATAAAACTGAAATTTTTGAAAAATATACTCGAATATGGCTTGAATTCGTGTATTTGAAATCATAGTGCCCGGGCACTATGGTGCCCCATTTCGGCTTCCTATATATATATATATATATATATATATATTGGTAAAAGGCAATGGACCCTGTTTCATGAAGGTGACATCATTGTTTGAAATTTTTTATCTCTATTTTGGGTTTCTGGATGGATCATAACAATGCAATTTGACTATTGCCAGCTTGCCTCTGTAAGGTCAAGCAATTTCTTGTGGCTATATGTTCTCAGATTGCTGGTTGACTTGAAGTTGAAAATGATGCTTGAGATTTTTGTCTCATAACTTTGCAGTTTTCCAGTTTAGACACTACGCTGACGTGAATGCCCTCTCTTCTCATAGTGTCATCATGGCTTGGAACTTTTTAATTCATCTTACAGAATGCATTTTGTTTGTAATGGAACGGTAAAAGTTTGTTGGAATGACCATGAGACACATGTTTTAATGATTCTACTATTGCAGTTTTGATCCTGCATGATTCTTCTTCCATGTGGCTGGAATCTAGTGCATGACTTGACCTTGCCATACATCCATATCTTGTTTCTCTCTTTGGGTTCACATAACCATATGAATCAAGTGCATGCTATGATTGTATGAATATTACTCCTAGTTTGTTGGTAGCGAAAACCATCAAGGAATCGTCATGTTCGTGGAATGTGTTCAATTGCTTAGTTTAGCTAGCACCGTATTACTGTTGCAGTTTGTATGTTTTCAACATTTCATCTTGTTAATTATGGATAGGTACATTATTTTGCAGGTATATGCAGTGATGTCATTTCTTTCCCTTGCCCTACCTGATAGTGCAATCTACTTCAACTCTATTCGCGAAATGTGAGCTGACTACTACAAACCTCAATAATTATATTATCCTTTCCTATGTCACTTACTCAATTTAGCTGTAGATTTTTTTTCTTGTTCATATCTCTTGAAGCATGTATGCATGTTTTTACTTGGACGATAATGACCCCATAGTAAGAAGATAGTGGAAAGTAAGAGCAGTAGGAACTTTTCTTTTAGGTGGCAGTTTTGCTCCCCAGTGACCAAAAAGCTTTCCCTAATAGCATGTAAGGTCCTAAAGACCTGCTGTGGTACTTCGGGCCTGTTTGGTTTGCTTCCAATGGTTACCAATGTTTGCCTTACCAAATTTTGGTAACGTTGATCAAATTTGGCAAGCATTTGGTTTGCTACCAAATTTTGGCAAGATTCTCTTCTCTCTTGGTTCTTTAGTTCATTTTCTTGCCAATCTTTTGCCCAAAGATTGGTAGCCAATTTGGTGACCAAATTTTGGTAAGGTTTAGTGAGGCAAATTTGTCATCAAACCAAATAGGCTTTGGAGTTTTGACTATTTTTTGTTCGCATTTCTTCTAGCATAAATCATGTAAATTGGTTTGGTTCATCACATCATTGGCAAACTAGTACTTTAGGTTAGTTTAGTCACCACTACTCAACTCATCACTTCTACAAATCTTCACTGCAGCTAGATCACACAATTCAACAACTATGTGATCAAGTTATGTTTTTTTGGCATGATCTTTCGTCTTGTGTCCATCAACTTAAAATCAAGGACAAATTAGTCTATTTTAATGATGTGTGGGAAACAAATTAGTGTATTTTAATGATGTGTGGGCAGTATGTTGTTGAGGTAAGAGAATATTCTAATGTCAACTGATTGGTTTATTCCTGCCTTGATATGGGGCAATTACTATGTCGAGTTCACAATAGATGTTTTAGCAAGTTGGTTTTGGTTTGCAAATACTTGTCACTTTGGTTTTTCAAGTCAACATTTATGCCATCAATTGCTCCTATTAATTGCTTATAAGTAGAATGTTAGTGTTGTTAGAGAGGCGGATACACCATTAATAGGGGCAAACTATGTAAAAAATAATAAGACATTTGTTCCGTAGTTTGTGTGCATGAATCTAAAACATCTAAATAATAACAGGGGTAATTATTTCTGGCAATCTTGCTCGCATTATTATATCAGAGGAAGAGATGTTGAGGAATTCCTTGTGACTGTTCTTTGTTGCTATTGCTTACACTTCGTTGTGTTAATTTTGTGTTATTCGCTGAGTTGACTTGGAGATAAGACCTACTGGAGTACCTACCGCATAACTGACAGTCAGAACTGTTTTACTCACAATACCTACTTGCATTGTATGTACTATGTGCAAATGCTTCAATGCACCTGTAAAAGGGAAAATTAACTAGGTTAAAATTGTGTGAACATTTTGATAATTATTATAGTTTATTTAACAAGATATGATGGTGCTTAGTTGCTTCCTATCCTTACTGCCCTCATTGTTGATCCGTAGATCATATGACATTTTTTAGCAACGTTTGTCACTATCATTAAATTCTGTATCAACTTTGTTCTCCCCTAACTGTTATTTTTTTAAAAGAAGAATCCCCCCTAACCTAACTGTTCACTCAATACCCAATCAGTCCAGAATATATTTATCTGGTGTTTTTGAATTGGATTGATCATATTTGGTGATTAGAGGATCCATTGTGTATTGTGCACATGTGTGCAGACATTGTTTAATGCCCATGGGTGTATGAGCCATGGACCTTTTATTAACCAGTGAAAACTCAGTTGGGTCTTGAGTATGTCCACAAAAACTACTGCAACACATGCTTGCATCTTTCCCACACAATTGGAAGCATACATTTAAATGCGTATTTTTTTTTTAACTTTGGGTTATGAGATGTTTTAAGTGATGCCATGTGGTGCATTATTGAATTCATCCTAGCACTTTTGCATAATATCATTGATCATAATTCATAATAATATTATCAGAGGTACTTTTTGCTAAATGAGCGGATGTGATCTTCCTTTTCAAAATTAGGAAAAAGAAGACCAGATATAGTCATCCTTTCCAAAAGCTCTGTTATCATGTTCTGGCTCTGATCAAATGTGTACTTTGCTGTAATTACTGGCAAATGACAGACATAATGATTCACTCTTCTTCTGTTATCTATTTATTTACATGCTTATGAGTTAATTTAATATACTTGCTGGATTGTATGTCAGCTATGATGCTTGGGTCATCTACAATTTCTTTTCACTCTGCTTGGCATGGGTAGGAGGCCCTGGTGCTGTGGTGGTAAGTTTGAGTGGCCAATCTCTGAAACCGTCATGGTTCCTGGTGACTTGCTGTTTTCCGGCTATCCCTCTAGACGGGTGCGTACTACCCTTTGTGTTGGTTCAATAATCAATACAACAATTCTAAACTTCAACTTGTTATTGCATGTGTCCACATGCTTGAAAAACCATATGTCATGAATTATGATAGTGCCAGTGCTAAACTATTGAATTTTTGGTGTTTTTGACAGGCGTTTTATACGGAGATGCAAACAAGGCTGCCTGCAGTTTGTGATCCTCAAGCCAGTATTGGTTGTTATTACCTTCATACTTTACGCCAAAGGAAAATACGCAGACGGAAACTTCAGTGTCAACCAATCCTATCTGTACATAACTATCATCTATACAATCTCATACTCGATGGCACTGTTTGCTCTTGCACTGTTCTATGCAGCATGCAGAGATCTACTTCAGCCATATAACCCTGTGCCAAAGTTCATCATGATCAAATCAGTTGTGTTTCTCACGTATTGGCAGGTAAAGTGGAGTGTTAGGGTTAGTTCTTCTCTGTCTGGATCTATTCTGGAGCCCCTAGTCTGTTCAAATTCCCGTATGGAATTACATCTATGCAATCGGCCTAAAAAAGAAATTACAAGCGAAGTGATCTGATCTAATATCTTATTTTTACTCAATGGAAAGCTGTTTTGTAATATTTTGAAGCTTTTCTCACAGGGTGTCCTGGTTTTCCTTGCTGCAAAATCTGGATTCATAAAAAATGCTGAAAAGGCGGCTTATCTCCAAAACTTTGTGCTATGTGTTGAGATGCTCATAGCAGCCATTGGGCACCAATTTTCCTTCTCCTACAAGGAGTGTGCTGGTTCCAATGCCCATCCTTTCGGTGGTTTCAGGGGAAGCCTTCTTCACGCTCTGAAGTTCAATGACTTCTATCATGATACTGTTCACCAGGTAAACAAGATATCACATCCCCACCCTGCCCTACCCTGATTAAGCAGACCTTCATGCCACTATGAATCTCAATTTTTATATTGTAGTTTAGCCTCTTGCTTCGTGTAATTGATTCATTTTCTTTGCAGTTTGCGCCTACCTATCATGAATATGTGCTCTACAGTAACGATGGAGAGGATGAACCAACAAAATATAGCCCTGGTGGTATCGTGCCAACTGGACAGGGCATAGAGCTGGCAGAAGTAATTGTTGTGGACTCAAAAGCTCCAGTGCCATCAAGCATATTACCTCATGAGGCAGATTTGGCAGAAACGATGCCCGCCCAAGTCATGCAAGAGGCTATTACTTCTGCGAAACCATACGACCTCTCAAACTTGGTCGATGTAGAGCTGTCTGGTTACCCTTCTGAGGTTCCTGCAATTCCTGATTAAGAAAACAATGATCTAGTGTGATACGTGGTGTATATTCTTCATGGTGTAAATGGGTAGTGCTCTAGTGTTTATCCTAGATTACAATGTAGAAATGTCTCACATATTACTTGTTTCTGTTTCAAATTTTCCCCATTTGAAGGGGCAAGTTCATGTTTTTGCTATATGTGAGCTAAACTGACAGATTAACTGATACGGTTCCAACTGTCAACACCACTTTGGATTGTGTTCCTTGTGTGTAAATCAAAATAAAAAAACAAGGTTGTGCTGTTTTGAGCAAGATAGAACAAATCAAGTATGTGGCCAAGGGGGAGGTGCGAGAGGAAGGCTAAGGATGGATGGAAGAAACCATAATCATGCCAAGCAAAACATAGCACATATGGTCAACCCAAGAGGGCACAAAAAAGGAACCCTATGAAAGTCGCGTTGTTGGGTGCATAAATTGGAATACAACGTATGGAGGGCACAAAAGACTTGGGCGCATGGATTATGCGGTGTAAGACCTGGTGGGCTGAGTTGGCCAAACAGTGGAGAAGGTGCTTGGGCGCATGGGAATTGGCTTAATGCGGTAGGCGTTAAGTGAGCGAAAGGGGTCACCCGCATGGATGTTTAGGTGTATGGGAGTACACAGGAATGATGGCGCACGCAGTAAAAGAAGAAACGTGGTTAGCTTGGTTTGGCAAGAAAGGAGAAAGAGGCCAAGAGGAAACTGGCACGCGGCACGAAGGGAAGATGGCCACTCGGTTTGGGAAAGAAAGGCATGGAGGTTGTTTGGATTCGGAAAAGAAAGAGGAGTAAGCCACTCGGATTAGAGACGGATAAAGAAAGAAAACAACTCGGATTGTTAAACCAACCAGCCTTAAAAAGGCTATAATTTTCACATCTGAACTTGGATTGATGTGTTTTTGAACTTTTTGAAAAGTTTAGAATGTCTCCTAACTATCTCTCAATTACGTCACGATCAAATTCTACTTCCTTTTATATTTAATTCAGTCTGTAAGTATCAGCACTCTAGTTGGCTAAAATTAGCTACATATTATAATTTTCCTTTTATTGTTTAGAGTCTAGTCCTATATATGATATAGATCTAAGAGTTTAAGTTGGTCACTTGGCCACGAATTAGAGGAGGATTCAGCCATCTTGGGTACAACCCCCATGGTCGCTTATATATTTGCATTCCACCTTTGTAGGTTGAGATCATAAATAATGAGCTGAGTTATATGAAATAAAGAAAATTCTTTGGGCACTATGATTGGTGTGGTTTCCGTGAGTTGAGAAGGGTGGGGGGAGTTGATTGCACAAGCTGAAGACTTATCGTTTTTAGATCGTGCTGAAGAAAGCTCTTGCAATTATATCTTTTCATATTTATTTGCAAGTTATCTTTGTGTGGCACCGTGAAAGATCGGATATCTCACGCATCAATTAAGGATTCACGCTAGTTGATGTGTATTATTAACTGAAAGTGTCAACTACTCCCTCTGTTCAGAAATATAAGGCATATAGTTTGATTTATAAATATAAAGCTTGTATGTAGATTTAATGAGTTTTTCCTATTATAACCCTATTTATTCTCTCTCAACTATATGCATTTATTCATGATCACCACACACAAAATATTATCTCTCATGTTCCAAGACAATTAAATAAGGGTATCTAAGTCATTTTCACTTATACATTTCTCAATTTCACTCCAATCTTAATCCATGTGCAAAATCAAAATACGTCTTATATTTCAGAACGGAGGGAGTAAATTTTAAACATGGGGAGAAATGGAAGCAACATATTACTCAGATTTGCAGTTAGAATGAGGCATGCGATTTGTGCATTAATCTTGTTAGAACAGATCCACATGGATAGTTTGTATGATTGCACTCAAATACGTTTTTCTTTTTGCGAGGAACAAATATGGGTTTACTCATATATCCTAATCTTTATTGTCATGGCGATGACTCACTAATATTTGTTTATATCACAAACAAGAAAAAAATTGCACTCGATTCATTGATTCTCACACATTGTAGAACACAATCAAAAGTCTTTCGCATTACAAAGATAAGATAATTTTACCTATGATAATCTACACTTCTGCAAGATGAGACATTCTTAATGGAAAAAGTACACCTTCAAGCCTTACATTATATTCTCACACAAAAATACACGAGTTGACAAAGAAAATCCTAATAGGTCACTTTTGGATACAACAAGTCGTATCTCATAAAGATCTTATTAGGGTTAAAAGGATCATACTCTACAAATACAATCAAGGAACTCATTCTTCGGTAGTTTACCTGAAGCAGGCCTGCCTAACCTCATTCATCATCAGTTCAGAAGGTTTCATTCCAGCAGCTTTCATCTGATACATCACTCTGGTGGCCTCTCTGTACCATCCACCGCGAGCATACGCCATGGCCATGGCGTTACAGCATACCGCATCGGGCTTGGCACCGACCGCCTCGAATGCCCTGGCGGCATCTGCAAGCCGCCCTTGCTTCGCGTACATGTGCACCAATCCAGACATGACGAACTGGTTCGTGTCCACGCCGTGCTTGATGGCATCGGCGTGCACTTGCTGCCCGTAGCACCCTTGGTTCTCTGATTCTGCGCACACCGCGAGGATACTTGACAGGGAGAAGCTGCTCCTGGCAACACCGGAGGACACCATGTCCCTGAAGACATCAATGGCATCATCCAGTAGGCCGTCTCGGTGGCATGCTGTGATCAAGCTAGTCCAGGCCGCCTCAGGTACCGGTTCCTGGCAAGAGCTACAGAACCTCATCATGTCAAGCACTTGCAGTGCACTGTTGTGTTGACCACTCTCGCAGTACAGCTGCAGTAGTGAGCTGCCGATATCGCCACAAACTCCATTTTTCTTGACAACAAGCGCATGTACTTGCTCACCGAGCTTTAGTTCGCTCACCCGAGCACACGACCGCAGCACAGCCACAATGGCATGGGTGCAGCAATCACCGGCAAGCTCCCGCACTTTGTGACGCATCCAGGCAAACAGCCGCATTGCTTCATGATGGAAGCATCCATCCGAGTAGGCCGAGACCATGGTCGCCCACGTGATGCAGTCCTTGACGGGCATTTCGTCGAACACCTGGCGGGCGGCCCTAGTGTCGCCACATGCCGCGTATGCGAGCAGCACCCGGTTGGCTAGCGGCACAGGGAGGCCAAAGGCGGCGCAACTGCCGGTGATGTGGGCGTGTACGTCGGCGACCTCAGCGGCGTCGGCGCAGTCCCTGAGGAGGGAGATGTAGACGTCCTCGTCGGGCCGGAGGCGGAGCGTGTCCATCAGGCGGAGCACGTCGCCGGCGCCCGACGAATACGGGGGAGCGGCCGTCGCGGCCGTTGGCGGTTTCTTGCTGTTGTTGTTCTTGGCCGTGGGGGTGTCGTTGGAGGTGGTGGGGACGGGGAGCTCGGGACGCGGGAACAGAGGCGGTGGTGGTTTGGGTGGTTTCCTTAGAGCCGGCAGCCGCAGCGGTCTTGTGGCGGTCACCGGAGAAGTTGTGGCATTAGCGGCCAGCTTCCGGCGGCGGCGAAAGAGGTGGGGAGCCGCGGCGGTTGCGCCGAACGGCTTCGCGACGGAGCAATGCGCCATGCGCGTCTACGTGACGCCTGTACTGTTTTGATGTTAGAGAAAGCCTGAACTTTTTTTCTCTAGGACCGGACGAGGTTGGATTTTATCGCAGCAGTAGATTTGGTGAACATAAGGACTATATATCCTTATGACGAGGTTTTCTTTGCATATGGGTGCGATTTACACCCATTTTGGTTTGTACAATTGTGCATTTCTAAAAAGTATATAAAAAATCGTAGGCGTAGAACATGCCGTAGTAGGTGTACATGCAAAAATTTGTGAAAAGAGGAGCATGTGTAAGAAGACAAAAAAAATGCATTGCAAATATATGTTCACAAATTTGTCTTTTTTGCATAGTGCACAATGACCATATTTAAAAAAAAACATTCTTGTTGGCATGGTATCCAAAACTAAACGCCACTTCGGTCATCAACACACTCTAAGAACCAAATCTAAACGCATTGAATTTGATACAAACAATACATGACAAGTTCTTGGCCTCTTGGGTGGTGACACGGTTTGAAATCTCGTTTTCGAATAACAACTCGGAGGTGGCCGAAATCCAAAATCTCGCCGAGGTTTCGGAATTTCAAATAAATCCCGGATGGAATACAAAATCAAAAATTCAAAATCATTTTTTTTTGCACCGAGAAAACCGAAATTTCGGCCGGAATTCCCGAAATCTCGGCGAGATTTGCCGAGATTTTGGTGAAATTGCACTGAACGAAAAATGTCTCAAACGAAGTCGAACAATTTTGAAATATTTTGTGGAGGTTTGTGACATATCAGTGATGTTTCCATAAAAATTTCAGATGATTACTACACTGACAAATTTTTAAAAATTCGAATATTGCTACTGTCCTGATAAAATGCTAACCGACAAGTTTGAACCAAATGAAAAATGGAACAAACCACGTTAGAAAATTTTGAATTTTTTTTGCATGGTTATGATGCATCACTAATGTTCCCATAAAAGTTTCAGATGCTGAAAAATCTTCATGAAGTTTTAAAAATTCGGACAGTTCTACTGTCCTGATAAAAGCTTTACCGATAATATGGTTCAAACTATATTAGATTTTTTTTTAAAAAAAATTGGATGGTCCTGATGTATCATTAATATTTATATAAAATTTTCATATGATGAACAAGCTTCAAGAATTTTCAAAAATTATGACAGTTCTACGTCCTGATAAAAGCCTGATTATCAATACATAGATTTGCTTTAGCAATAAAAAAATATTTATAAGTTTTGAAATTTTAAAGAATGGTGCTAAGGAAATTCTTAAGATATCATAAAAATTTTGAATCATGATCACACTCCAGTGAATTTATAAAATCCTTATAAGGGCACTATACTATTTATGTTTTTTTGTTTTTTATTTTTGAAATATAACAAATGAAGTTCAATGCTTACATAGATTTGATTGAGCAAACAAAAAAGTTGAAAATTTATGAAAATTTTAGAGAATGGTACTGAGGAAATTCTTAAGCTCTCATAAAAATTTTGGATCATGATCACACTCTAGCAAATTTATAAAATTCTAAAAATGTTTTTTTGAATCTTCCAACCTATCTAAGGGCCTGTTTGTTTTAGCTTTTGATTCTGGATTCTGGCCCCAAAAGCAGAATCAGAAACAAACAGCCTGATTCTAGAATCCGATTCTCACAATCTAGCCCACCCATATACACTAGAATCCACAATCCACTTCATATGTGCTTTTGGATTCCAGCTTTTGAAGAATCAGCTTCTCTACAACCACAATCTAGAATCAGCTTTTAGAGAATCCAAAGCTGAAACAAACAGGCTCTAAGTGTTGTAGTTTTAAAATCATAGTATTAAAAAACTACGGTTTTATAATAACTACAGACTTAGGCTCAGTTTGGGACGGCTTCTGATTATACAGATTCTGGATTCTCTAAGAATCGGATGGGTGGTAGCTTCTAATTTTGTGTACAAATCTATTTCTGACTGTGGGAGAAGTTTCTCAAAAAGCTTCTTGGAGAATTCAAAATTTGGATTATTGGAGAATCCAAAATATGGATTCTTGGAGAATCATAAGCTGTCAACCACCAGATTCTTAGAGAATCCAGAATCTGCACAATCAGAAGCTTTTCCAAACTGGGCCTTAGGGCCTATTTAGGGGAGCTGTAGCTTTTCTTAAAAGCTGTTTTTTTGTTTTCTAGACTAAAAAGTAGCTGTAACTTTTATAAGAGGCTGTTTGATAAACTACTAATTTTCCTTAGCAATAAATTGCAAAAGCAAGCCCCGCTTAGTTTTTAGCTTTTGTTAGTTACATGTGGCTTTCAGCTTATGTCAAAAGCCACTTAAAAGCGTGATGTGTGTGTGTGTGTGTGGGGGGGGGGGGGGGGTTACTGGCTTTTAGAAGCTGAAGTTGGCTTTAAGAGTCCAAAACAGGGCTTTGTAATAGCTTTGTTTCCCTCGAGCTACATTTCTCTAAAAGTGAACAGTATGAGTACTTGAGAATTTGATACCATTTCATGAGGGAGGGAGCATATCTTGTGTATAAGGGCATGTGATGAACCAATTCAAGTTCAATCTTATGCCACGTAAGCAGTGGCGAAGCCATGACGAAAATAGAGGATGATCTCAAAGAACAATACTAAATTGAGACTAACATAGCAAACATAGTCTTGTGCAATTCAAATTTATACATGAATAAAAGAGAAGCATACAAAAAAGCAAATTTGTTAATTGCTCGCATGTCAATCTGTAGTTCTTTTTTTTTGGAATTTTGTGTTGCCTACTTAAAAAAATTGCTGTTATGTCCTCAAGATAGCAATATGCATTTGTCCTTTGCTCTTAGAAAGAACAAAGTTCCATTTATTTTTTCTGTTCATTATATTTGTTTTAATGCTTTTGCTTTTAGATCCTTCTTACCTTTTGTTGGTATTGTTTTGTACTCCAATTTAGTAATAATTATTTGATCTTTGCATGAGCAAATAATCATTCCTACTATATTCGTGCCATTAATTGAATTAATTGAGGAAGATGTAGGGATAGATTCCACAAAATGATGTTTTTATGATAAAGCGTAGCGTAGCATGCGAACCTACCTAATATTACTAACTAAATAAAACATAGTAGAGTATATAGCTATATGCTAATTGCTAAAGGGCAAAGAATGAAAGAAATAAACTAAACAATATTCATGTATATATACCAAACGACATGCTGACCACTGGCACCCGCTCCAGTCCAGATCAGCGCAGCCACCCGACGCTCACACTCCTCGCCACTAACTCCTCCGTCATCTACCCGGCTCCCCACCCTAACTCATCGTGTCGCTGCCACGGCTACACCTCTTCAGCTCCTCGCGCCGCCCTGGGAGGCCAAACCACTCCTTCTCCACCACCGCCCGCCACCTCAACTTCCTCAAGCGCCCCACCACCACCTATGGTCAAGCTTCTCTTCCACCACCAGGTGGATGAACCCCGCCTTCTGCACCACTACCTATCTCCTCGGCCTCCCCGTGCTGCCTACCACCGCCTGTGGTCAAGCTTTTCCTCCACCACCACCGCAGATCTACTTGTGGCCCGTGATGGCCCATGGTGCTAAGACACACATGGTGGGAGCAAGACAGCAAGTGCAAACATGGAACCGGATAATCTCCACAAGATCCCTTCTCCTGTTGATGTTTCCCCTACTCAACCAGGATTCAAATTCGTGGCTTAATCGGCACCAAATCACGGAATTTCACAACAACATATGTCGTAGTATCGGCGACACTAGGGCCAGGTACTGAGATTTCTACCACATCCATTTATACGAAGATAAAAAATCTGCCTGAATCAATTGAAGTTGGAGAGAAGAGCAAATCGGAAGGTAGTAGTACAACATGAATTCGCCGCTGCCCTCTGCATTAGAGTAAATCAGGAAAGAGGTGGAAGAGAGGGGGGAGACGGGAAGGGTTGCTTACTAGTGCTCATCCTTCTAGGGCATGGAGGCCGAAAGACATAGCCCTGGCTGCTCCCTACGGTTGCTCCAACAGGCAACGTTTGGACTCTAAAGGGATGGAGGGTGCTAGCGTTGCATGTGCGGAGGACGGCGGTTTTGTCAATCTGGTGTCTTGGCTCGACTGGCACACACGTTGCATTCGGTGGGAGGAAAGAAGGGAGAAGAGTTGTGGTTGGTTGAGGACTTGCGCTGTGGTCGCGTGGTGGAGGGGGTACCGGCTGAAGCATCTAGGCCCCCAATTTCTTTTTGGTTTTGGTAATTAATGACAATCGAGTTTTAAGGACTAATATATTCTTTTGAGTGTATGAGAAAAGGTTGGTCCTCACCATTGCACATTGAAAATGTGGAATTGTGAATAATCATGTCTAACGATGATTCAATCTCAAGGCCAAGGTATAAAAATATTTAAGGATCTTTTCATAGCTTTTGCCGACCTCTGTATTTGGTGGAAAGATCGGATTGTTAGAATAGGAGCCGTACTATTAAGATGGATCATTGGCTAGTAGCTTGAATATGATTAAAAATCATGGCTCAAATCATGCTCTTACTTGGTTATGTATTTGATGACAAGAGAGCTGAAGTCTTCGCGGCCAAGCCCCGGACTGCTCAGAGGGAGGCTCAAGAAGCAGATCAATAGCTATTGGACAAGATGGTGGCCGACTGAAAGGATCAAGTTGACCTAGAGGGGGGTGAATAGGAAACTTTTAAAAACTTTTAATTATTAAGAAAACTTTTCTCAATAAAAACTTAGCAACAGAAAATAATTAGAGTAGGGAATCAGCACAACTTAGTTGCAGTCAAAACTTGAGTGAAAACTGACAATAAGATGAACACGCAAAGATAAATCAATATCAAGACGACTCAAGGATTTTTCACCGAGGTTCAGAGACCAATCTCCTACGTCCCCGTTAGAGCACTTCTTCAGAAGTATTACTCCACCAAATAGCCAATTTCAATGGCTTTTGGTCTTTAACTATCTTGACTCTTCCACCACTCCGGTGAGGTGAGTCTCAACCTTTCACAGCAATGGTGGCCTTCCACAATCCCTTTTGGATAGGTCACACCAATAACTTCTCCAACCATCTAGGAACAGCTAGTTCCAAGAGTAATTGACTATCCACAAGCCTTGTCTCTTGGTTCAGTAGCTAGATGCAAACAAGACTCAGCTTGGAGCAAGAACTCTAAATGTTCAGAATGAATGTTTGTCGAAGTTCAAACTTTTTGATGGAATGAAAGCTCAGAAATGCTAAAGATCAAAGAGTTGTAATTGATTTGAAAGATATCAACGTTGTTCAGAATGTCAAGGATGTGTATGTGCAAAGCTTTACTTCTTTTTGTGAACTCAAGCACTGTATATATAGAGCCTGAACAGAAATAACCGTTGTACCTACCATTTGCCCGTTGGGGTTGGCAGGATGGATGAGACAGGTCAACTACTGCCTCTTTTAAAAGTATTTTAAGGTGTATGAGTCATATGTTGAAATATATACACGCGTCGGACTGAAAATGTTAGTCCGGGGTACATAAGATTGGAGAAGTATTATTGTACCCAGTGTGACCCATTTGCACCGGACCGAAAAAACCGGTCCGTCGTATACATGTACTGGTAAAGGAAAGTTTGTGCCGGACCGACAAAATTGGTACGGTGTACACATGCTTTGTTCTATTTGGATACCAGCAAAATAATGTTTGCGCCGGACTGAAAAAGTTGGTCCGGCGTAAAAGAGAAAGCCGCTGGTTTTTACCATAGAGAATCACGTTTGTCCAGACTGAAAAAGTTGGTTCGGCGTACACTTAGAATTTTGGTCCGCAGCAAACGACATGTTCTCGGTTAAGATTTGAGTAAAGTAATTTTTAACACCGGACTAGAAATTTGTTCGGAGTGAAAATACAACATACGCTGGACTTGAAGATAAGGATGAATTCAGATCGGTCCATCGTGAACGGTGTATGCTCGGTTGAAATAAATCAGAAGAGAGTTCTTAGCGCCGGACTGAAAAAGTCAGTCCGGCGTACATGGAGTGTGCTTGGTTAGAACTTGAAACTTGATTTTTCAGCCCCGGACTAAATGAAGTTAGTCCGAAAAAGAACACTTTTTGGCTAAGTTAAGGGATATCTGGATTTTTGAGTGAGAGATGTGAAATGTCCTATGCTCCAAGTAATCTTAGTGATTTTAGCATATGAACCAAGATTATTACTTGTGTATAATCCCTCTTAATAGTACGGTTATTCTAGCTATATGGCTTGAATCAACTCCCAAGCCAAAACTAAAAATAAACACCTTAGCCTAGTTCTTCAAATATAGCTATTGTCATCTTATACTAAGTATGCTTCTTGATCATCAACACCAAAACCTGCATAATAAGCATAACTGAAAAAATAGGGGGCCTAGATGCTATCACCGACACCAAGGCTAAGAATAAGAAGTTTGATGTCAACACTAAGGCTCTTGAGGTAAATAAGGAAGCTGTATCAAAGCTTGAATCGACTAAAAAGCTTCTTGAGGAGGAGCTGGCCAAGCTGAACAAGCAAATCTCTGATGGCCAGCAAATAGTTTCTGAGTCAGCATCGGCTATCAAGGACCAGAAGCTAGAGCTCGCCTTGGCTGTGGCCGGAGTTAAGAAACAATCGACCAAAGTTATCCCTATCCTTGGAAGTTTGAAAGAAGACAACAAGATCATCGACGAGGTGCAAGAGATAATAGCTAAGGCTGTAGCTGCACTGTCTGCTTTGGGCGCTCGGCTTCCTGGCTCTGGGTTGTAATCGGTTTGTCTTGACTGCTTGTAATAGGGGTGGTTAAACTTTTGAATATCTGTAATGTCGGTTGTTGGAAAACAACTTTTGAAATGCTTAAGTATTTATAATTTTAATCGGCTGTTTAACTGATTTTATTATGTCTTGACTCCCTTTGTATGTGTGTAATTAGCTTTACATTTTAGTTTAGCCAGAATTAACTGCAACGAGTTAATTTGTCCTTTCAATCGATAACTTCTCATAGCCGATTAGGATCCGATCCAAACGCTAGGGTAGTATTTCTTCAAGTATTTTCCATTAATCGCATTAGGAAACACTACACCTTCCAACGTCTCCAAAATGTATGAATTTCCATCAACAAGCCGATTTACTTTATATGGTCCTTCCCACGTTGGAGACCATTTGCCAAATCGGTTATCCCTAGAGCCATAGGTAGTATAGTTTTCCAGACTAAATCGGCTTCACAAAAAGACTTAGGCATCACCTTCTTGTTATAAGCCTTTGCAACCCTTGCCTTATTCTTTTTAAGCCAATCCAATGTACATAAACGTAACTGCGCCAAATCGTCCAGATTATCAATCATCAAATCCCTGAAGTCTTGAACCGACAAACCATTTTGCCTGGCTACTCGTATGGTGTCGATATTGATCTCTACGGGTAAAATGGCTTCTTGTCCATAGACTAATTGATAAGGTGAAAGCTTTGTCGCCCCATGATGAGCAAGCCGATAAGCCCACAATGACTCCGATAGCGTTGAGTGCCAATTCCTTGGCTTCTCATCAAATTTCCTCTTGATCAGCTTGATTAATGTCTTGTTAGACAATTCGGCCTGACCGTTAGCTTGAGCATAATAAGGCGATGAATTTAACAGCCTGATACCTAAACTTTTTGCAAAATTCTAAAAGTCATCAGACATAAACACGGTTCTTTGATTGGTCGTAATGGTTTGTGGAATCCCAAACCAATGGATAATATGTTTTGTAACAAATCCGATGGCTTCAACACTTGTAACTCTCTTGAGTGGGATTGCTTCAACCTACTTGGAAAAATAATCGGTTGTGACCAAAATAAACCTGTGGCCTTTACTTGATGCAGGAAATATCTGACCGATTACATCTGTGAAGAGGAACGCGGTATGCTAAACTAGCACAAAAAAAATCTGCTGCATAACCAGAAAGCTACTCGCAAGAAGGGGATCACAGATTAGATTACCACTGGGCGCGCAGTTGCGGAATCATTTGCGCGTTGATGTAGTGGATCGTCCTCGCCGCAGTCATTGGGTCGATGGAGTGGATCGTCCTCACCTCACCGTGGATCATCCTCCCACACCGCAGTCGCAGCAGCGTCACCGCAGTAGTCCACACGTCCAGGGATGGAACGCCATGCGTCAGTGTGCAAGCACCTGGTCGCTCGGCAGGGGCAGCGAGAGGAGAAGGCTAAGGTTTCGGGTGAATCACTTCTAAACCGTGGGAAGCTCACCCTACGCCCACCCTCCTCCCCTCCTTATATAGCCACGAGATGAAACCCTAAACCAGGGCCCATCAGCGTGCTAAGCCTACGAGGTCCATTAATTATGGATCCAATCCAAATTAATGCGTCCCAGCCCATTAAGTGTGTGTGACCCTGCAGGTTCACGTACGTTTGGACATGGATTCGAAAAACTTCTTTTCAATCCAATAGTTGGTAGCGGCTCCTTGCAAAGTATGCCAACTCCCAAACATACTATGATCAAATCGGACAGAACCTATCAAAAGTACTCATGTAATAATCCCTTTACCAAGTATATGAAGATTGAACTCAAGGCGAGAAGCATGTCATCCTTTGATGATTCAATCCATCTCTCGTATCCGTGATATATTAATAAGTTGTGATTGACTCCTCAATCACAGCATGGCCATGCACTTCCTTAATCATATCACATGAGTGGCCTTATCATATATCTCCGTTTCATTGGAGTGGCAAATTCCATCTTGACTGCTCACTTCCCTCTGCACGTTTTATAGTAAACATGAAAGCTACCTTTATAACTATCCGGTTAGGAAGTAGTGTTTGATACAGGGTTTCAAAATTCGGCGAATTTCGGCGAAATTTCGGATTTCGGACCACCCGGAATTCTAAAGTACCGACCAAAATTTTTTTTAAAAAATTTGAATTTGCTACAGTACCCCGAAATTTTGGATGTTTTGGGCGAAATTTCGTGTTTTTTTTGGCCGGTTTTGATACTTTTAGGGCCGGATTTGGTCCAATAACCCTTAGGAAATTCATCTCCTACGAAAATTTGTTGAAAAACCGAATTTTTTAAATATTTTAAAATTTTGGCAGAAACACTGTTAGATTTTTATAAAATTGTAAAATCTTGATAATAATCTTAAACGTTTATGGTACTATTCTTAGTAGATTAGGATCGTACATAAAAAATTTCAAAATAATTTAACTTAATTTTTTATCTTTAAAAAATCAAAAACAGAATGAACATAATTGGGACAGTTATTGTTGTCAGAATTTTATAAATTTTCTTGAGTGTGATTATGATCTATTTTTTTTGAGAGATTAATAATTAACTCAGTACCATTATGTAAATTTTTCAAAAAATTTAAACTTTGTTTGTTTGGTCAATCAAATCTATGTAAGCATTAAACTTCGTTTGTTATATTATATTTCAAAAATAAAAAAGAAAAGAACATAAATGGTATTTTGCCTTGTAAGAATTTTATAAATTCACTGGAGTGTTATCATGAATCAAAACTTTTATGGGATATTAATAACTTCGTTATCACCATTCTGTAAAATTTGCAAAAATTTTAAAATTTTTTTATTGCTAAAGCAAATCTATGTATTGATCATTAGACTTTTATCACGATGTAGAACTGTCTGAATTTTTAAATATTATTTGAGAATTATCATCATATAAAAATTTTAAATAAACATTAATGTTACATCAGAACCATCCACAAAAATTTTCAAAAGTTTTTAACGTGGTTTACACAATTTTTTATTTTGTTCAAGTTTGCCGGTAAGCCTTTTAACAGGGCAGTAGTACTGTTTGATTTTTAAAAATTCATACAGTTTTATCATCATCTGAAAATTTTATGAGAGAATTATAGATACATAATAACCATGGAATTTTTTTTTCAAATGTTTATAACGTGGTTTGAACCATTTTGCATTCGGTTCAAAATTGCCGGTCAGCGTTTTATCAGGACAGTACCAATGTTTGAATTTTTAAATATTCCACAGACTTTAGAATAATATTAAATTTTTATTATAATATCATAAATGTGTCATATCTATGCACAAAAAATTTCAATAGTTTCTAACTTGATTTGTACCATTTTCCATTCGGATCAAACTTGTCGGTCACTGTTTTATCAGGATAGTACCACTCTCCGAATTTTTAAAAATTCCTCAGATGTGATAATCAGATGAAATTTTTTTGAGAACATAAAAAATGTGTCAGGAACCTCCAAAAAAATTTCAAAATTTTTCGTTAATGTTTAGACCACTTTTCAACCAGTGCAAAAAACCCAAAATTTCGGATATTTCGCCCGAAATTTCGGGTTTTTTTTGCCGAATTTCGGATTTTTATTTGCAGAATGGACCAGATTTGAATTTTCAAATTCAAATTTTGTCCGAAATATTTTCGTAATTTCAAAATTTCGCCGAAATTTCGCGATCCGGCCAGGGACGAAATTTATCCCGAAACCGAATTTTGAAACCTTGGTTTGATAGCCCCAAGGAAAACTATTACACATGTAGGGAATATGACAATCTCAGGTCTAAGGATCATACATCTACTATGTATGAGATACACTGATGACATATAAGAATGAAACATTCTCGTAGTGTACCATTGCGGGTCTATCTAACTCATGTTCTTCAACATGCGTCCACAATGTATAGATGATATCTTCATATCCCATGATCTATGAAGCATATCATCGATCACTACATGTACTGATCTATTCATCGTTGTCCTATACGATGATATCCTATCAGAGATATTTATCAAATTACATCAATAAGTAAAGAGCTTCATAAGCAAGTCACATACTTGTTAATTAATACAATGATATACATTCATTGGACCAATAATCATATTATTATTCATAAACATAGTCATATTACAATCATCTAAATGATTGCCTCAAGGGTATAACACTAACAATCTGTACCCAGCCCTTGAATGGCAAAGGCTTGATGATCGGATGTAAAGCCGATGTTGGAGCTAATTGCATATTGCCATATTTTTAACAAGTTTGGCAACCTTTGTAATACTTGAAGCAATCTTCCAACATTTTCGACCAAAAATATCATGTCCGCCTCAACAACCATTTCATTTTATAGGCCGATTGATGGGATCCGCAAATGCCTTCATGCACTTCTCAACATACTTTAAAGCTTGTCGCCTAATCTTCAGATCTATCGGTTTTGAAGGATCGATCAAGTATTCTATTATTTTTGCCCCCCAGTCCACAGTGTTAACACACATCACTATTTTATTAATTAGCTCACATTCCATAAATCGGCCAAAATCTTTATAGCCCGATGCTTGTTGAGCTAATAAGTTGGCCTTATCATTTATTTCTCAAGGAATATGATTAATAGAAAAAGAAGTAAATAAGCCAATTACTGCAAGACACTGCTCTAAATACTTGACCAAAACTTGATCATAACAATTATACTCTCCATTAATTTGCTGTAACACCAACAAAGAATCACCATAGGCCTCAACAGAATCAATGATGATATTTTTGAGCAGCTGTAGGCCTTTAAGCAATGCTTCGTACTTAGCTTGATTGTTAGAGCATCGGCAATTTAGCCGAAATGCAAACTCAAAACTGTGCCCTTTTAGCCGATTCATATGTTAGGTCGAACTCGATGAGCGCATAAGCCCATTTACCAAGTCGACCATACATAATTGGAGCTGACAGCATATATTTTATAACATCGGTTTTACAAATAACCTTACAAGTCGATGCTAAAATATAATGCCTTAATTTTGTGCAAGCAAAATATAAAGATAGGCAGAGTTTTTCTACAAAGGGATACCTGGTCTCATCATCAATTAGTCGTTGACTTAAGTAGAAAATAACCCGCTCTTTTCCATCGACTTCTTGCGCCAAAACAGCTCAAATAGTTTCTTCCTTAGCCGATATGTATAATTTGAACGGTATACCTTTTCGAGGTAAAGCTAGAACTGGAGGATTAGTCAAGTATTCGTTGATATTTTCAAAGGCTTTCAACTGATCGGCTCCCCATACAAACTCTCACTTATCTTTCAACTTCAATAGCGGGGTAAATGCACCAATATGGCCAGACAGGTTTGAAATAAATTGCCGTAAATAATTGATCTTGTCGATTAGCTTTTGCAAATCATTTTTTGCATGTCGGCGGCTTGGTTTTGGCTATGGCCTTAACTCTTTCTTGATTGACTTCAATCCCTCTTTCGTGAACTATAAAGCCTAAAAATTGTCCAGCCGACACACCAAAAGCACACTTGTATGGTTTTATCTACAAGCCGTGTGTCGACTTTTGTAGTCGGCAATGAATTTATGGGGTAGGCGCTGGATCTCAAACCCGATGGTCACACAAGACAAGGGATTATACAGGTTCGGGCTCTCGCGGTGGAGATAATACCCTAATCCTGTGTGCTGGAATTATGTGGATCTCTCAGATCGGAAGTGCTCAAAGCGCTATATGCTCTGGGCAAAAGATGGCGCTTTGTGCTTGGATGATTGGATGCCTTTGTTGCTGCCTGTCCTCACCCTTATATAGTAGGGAGGGGGCGGCTTATAGAGTCCCGATCGGTTAAGAGATTCCGATCAGTTACAAGATTCTAGTCGGTTACAGGATAGAGTTTACATCTTTATCTACCCTATTTACAACTCGGACTACAACTGTATCCATCATATCTAAACCTAAGTTCAACTTCCTTTAGGATATGTACCTTTGCATACGGCAGCAGGCCTGCGGGGAATATCTTCTGGACTTGTCATGAGGATACCCCGGGCTCTTATATTCCACAGTAGTCCCCAAGTGCTTCATGATCCGATCGCTATGTTCTGATTTCAAACTTCTACTTGCATTTGTTGTTTCCTGAAATTCCGATTGGTCCCTGACTCGAACCTCCGACTGATTCCTTCCCTTTAATCGGAAATTTTCTTTTTGTAGCGAGCGAATTATGAAGTACTCAATCATAATCCTTAATCTTTTCGACCTTCCCCAAGTGCAACCTTTTACCAGGTAGGCTTTATCGCGAGCAGCCTCGCGGACTTCATCCCGCATTACGTAGATTGAATATTTTTCCGCTTGAATTTTTGATCCTCACCGTAGATAACCATCAGGCAGTCTTCGAGGTCGTCTTGTTTTTCCGCGCCAACTTGTTTTTGCCGAAAAACTCTTCGTCTTCTGCAGTTGCATTTACTCAAAACCTCTTCGGCTTCCTATGCTTAATAACTTCAATTTCACCAAATCGGCTACAAAAGGCGCACCAACGCTTAAAAATGTATCTCTTCACTTTCTGTCTTTCACTTTTCTGCTTCAAGCTTTTATCCTCATCATGCCTCAGTGGTATCATCATGCATAGGTGGACCCGAGGCTAATCAAGCGCTGGGAGGAGTTTGACCGGGCCTTTGAAGAACAGCTGGAGGAGATGGCGAAGAGGCTCGACCGCGAGGCCGTCGATGCGCTCCTCGAGGTCGTCCCTGCCCTTTATAAGGCCAGGGATTCCCTCATCGAGGCGCTCGGCCGAGCGCCTCGCGGGGAAGCATAGTTCTCCTGTAACATATAGTTTCCTAGGCGTAATGCCTGGGGAATTTTTGTACATAATAAAGAAATACCTTTTGTAGAAGAATCTCTTGTTTGTCCCTTGACTGTGCATTAGCCCCGTTCTAGGGTGTCTCAGAACTCGCATGTTACTTGACTTCGACGACATCTGTGTCCATCTGGCTTGAAGCCAAACGATATCCATGTCTAACGATTGCCGGACGTAACTTGGGTCCCAACTTGGGGTACATCATGGCTCTTGGCCAATCGACACCCTTGTTCGGCTGCTGCAAGATATAGTTTTAGTCCAACTTGAGACGTATCGAGGTTTTTCTGGCTCATGGCCGAGTGATACCTGTACCTGACTGGTGTAGGATACAGCTCAGACTCTCTTGGAGCGTATCATGTTTACGTGGCTCTTAGCCGAGCGATACCCTTTCCCGACTGATGTCAGATACGGCTTAGACTCTCTTGGAGCATTTCATGTTTTTTGGCTCATGGCCGAGTGATACCCTTTCCCGACTGACGTCGGATATGGCTTAGACTCTCTTGGAGCGTATCACATTTTTATCCAAAGGTGTCTGTACTCGTTTAATACGACGCACAATTTTCACGACCCTCATGGGGCACACCTTTTGATCCGTGCATGCTTAGGCTCGACTCGCGGTACATGATTCCGTCATGCGGTAACCACCTTGTGACCCAGCGTGGGGCGTACCGTGAGAAGATATGTTTTATCCATTTTGGAGATCGCCCACGCCCCGCTTAGAGCGGAAAGTGGAGTAAATGCCCCACCGCACGAAGTGACGTGCCCCGATTTTACTCGGTCAAACTCTGTCAAACTCTGTGAGTTGAAACGACAGGCCTGCAAATCATTTATGGGGAATCCTGGAAAGACACGATGCTTCGCAATCTTTTCTCCGCCGATTCGTCGAAGACCAATTCTCCCCTTTTAAAAGGTTTAGGCCGTACGGTGTCCGACGGTTCATTCTCTTGCTGCGCCCTCTCTCCTTCCTTTCCTTTGCCTTTCCGACTTCTCTTTCAAAGATGTCTTCTTCTTCCTCGCCGCCTTCGCCGCAGGATTGGACGACCTCGACGACGACGGAGGAAAAGCTGTAGTCCATGGTGGAAGACGGGATTCTCCCAGACCTAACCTTGATCTCCGCTCGTCCGTCCGCCGGCGAATCCGTCCCCACTCCTCGTCCTGGGGAGGTGGTGGTATTCGAATCCTTTTTCCAAGCGGATTAGGTTTACCGGTCAGCACTTTTCTTCGCAGTCTTCTTTTCTTCTATGAAATCGAGCTGGTGAACTTGAATCCCAACTCTATTCTGCAAATATCTCTTTTCGTCCACCTCTGTGAAGCCTTCTTGGGCGTCAGCCCCCATTTCGACCTTTTTCGCCATTTTTACCTTCTGAAACTTTATCCTTCCAAGAGCGACCCCAAAGTTGTCGGGGGAGCCGAATTTCAATTACGGGAAGGGCTGAAGAAGAATTACTTCGCGATTCCCTTCAAAACTTCCAAGAAAGGCTGGCATCGGGAGTGGTTCTATTGCGCCAACCTCGACACTGCCCTGACTCCCTTCGCCGGGCGCCGGCCCAAAGCGTCTCTGACGAATACTTATAACAGGCCGTACCCCAACGGCCCAAAGCGACGAGCCGGCGGCCTCAAGCACAGCTCAAGCCCAACAAGCCGCTCTTAGCCCATTACCGACCAAGCAGAGCTCCCGACCCCCGCAGCAGGTCGGGATCCCACCGGCTCCGACCAAGCAGAGCTCCCGACCCCCGCAGCAGGTCGGGATCCCCCGACTTCGATCGTGCCAAGACAACCCCTGCCAAGGGCCGCGTGTCAAAACTTCCACCAGCTAACAGCCACGTGCCCCACGAACGGGGTCAATCGAAGTGACTATACAAGGGCAGGTGGCTCCTTCCCAAGAAGGTTTAATGGTCGACCAAGTCATGCTCCCGATCCTATCGGTAGGTCACGTCATGTAACGAAGACGCGCCTCTCCCGAGGCAACACCGCGCCCGAGCACAACAACGCGTCAACACTCGAGAGGTTTGCGGAGGGCGTGCGCCCATTCCCGAAAATACCTAACCGCTCGACCACCTAAGCTACCGACCAGCGTGGGCAAGGCGAGCGGTGATCGATCAGCGAACGAAGGACCGGCCACTAGTATAGGTCGTCTCGTCCTCCCAATTCTCGATGTGACCTGCCCTTCCTTTCGTATAAAAGGAGGCAGGAACCCCGTAGGCAAACAACAACGAAGAGAGAGCTAAGCCATTGGCATTCTCACTTGTAAAACTTTGTGCATCATCTGTACCAAGAGTAATACAACCCCACCACACGAATCGAGTAGGGACTTTCGGCCCGAACGGTATACATCTTGGACTTAGAGTCTAACCATTCAGTGGAGTGGAACGCACCCTTAGACTTACAAATTTACTTGCGGTGCTCGAAACCCCGATAGTTGGCGCGCTGTAGGGTTCTTGCGCGTCTTCATCACCATCTCCGATTCCGCTCGCCTCCTGATGGCATCTTTCATCCGCGGCAGCACGACCACGCCAAGAGCCGATCCGCTTCGGCTCCCTCAACTTTGCCGTCACCACGGCGGGAGGCTTACGCTCATCCCCACCGCCATCGGAGGCCCGCGCCCGTGGCCCGGCGCCATCTCGGCGACTTCTCCAAGCTCGGCTTGAGCACCCTCGCGAGTCCCAAAGTCTGGGCCGGAGCGCTCCGCGCGTCGGGCGAAGCTCCGTGGGCCGGCGGTGACCGTGTCACCCTGCGGGCTCACAACTCGTGGCGATGGTCGCTACATGCCGGCCTCAATCCTGGCTTCTTGGAAGACTCTTCCACCACGACTCCACTCCGACACGGAGTACCACCACGGCGGCACTCTTGCGAGTGCAACATGGCGGGCACGGCCGATTTGATCATAACCCCCACGGTTATAGGGGGCCCCATCCGGCGCACGGAGGCGCAGGAGGAGGAACACCAGCGCGAGCGCGCGTGCTGAACACGCTCAAGCTCGCCGCGCCGAACTCCAGCGACGGTAGGCTGGATAAGCATGTGGTGAGCTCGACCACTCGTGCTAGCTGGGGCGTGATGAGCCCGAGGCCCGGCAGGTGCACGGCGACACGCGCGGACACGCGCGACAGGTGTACCACAAGCGGGCGGAAGAATCCAACGGCCCTCGGTTCTTCCCCCATGCAAGCCAGAACGTGGCTGCAGCTGCGATGCTGCTTCGAGGCCTCCCGGAGCCGGCTGACCCCGAGGCCAAAGCCACGTACCACAACCTCCGGGGGCTGGTGGAGCGTGCGGCCGTGCAACACATGCAGGCCTCCGGCTCCTACCGCTCTGGCGCCACCTCTGGTCACCGGGCCCGTACCGCCGCGCGAAGCCGGCTGGGTCCGGCCAAGACGGCGCCACACCTATCACGGCTTCGAGGTTGTGGATTTCCCCGGCTCCTATCACGCTATCCTGGGGAGGCCATGCTACGCCAAGTTCATGGCGGTCCCCAGCTATGCTTACCTCAAGCTGAAGATGCCCGGACCTCGGGAGCCATAGCACTGTGGCATCGTCTTTCACCGCTTACAATCTATGAGCGCAGTGATTGCGAGCTTGCCTCGGCCATCATCGCATCCGCCGAGCTTATCAATCTCGGGAGGAAGCTTAAGTCCGCCTCAATCCGACAAGTTGGGGCGGGATCCTTCAAGTCCGCCGAGGACACAAAGAAGGTTGCGGTCGATCCCTGCGACCCGACCAAGATCGTGCGGGTCAGAGCCACGCTCCCCGCCAAATAGGAAAGCGCGCTCGTCGACTTTCTCCGCGCCAACAAAGACGTCTTCGCATGGAGGTCTGCCGACATGCCAGAATCCTAAGGGAAGTCGCGAGCACTCCTTGAGCATCCGACTGGGCTCAAAGCCGGTCGCCCAACGCTGCGCCGCTTCAACGAGGAGAGGCGCAAGATCATAGGAGGAGATCGCCAAGCTTCCGCCGCGGGGTTTGTAAAGAGGTGCGCCACCACGAGTGGCTAGCCAACCCGTGCTTTGTAAAAAGAAAAATGGGCAATGGAGAATGTGTGTTGACTATACGGGTCTCAACAAAGCGTGTCCCAAAGACCCGTTCCCCTTGCCCCAAGATCGACCAAGTCATTGACTCCACCGGGTGTGAGTCTCTTTCCTTCGGATGCCTACTCAGGCTATCACGGATAGCGCCAAGGAGTCCGACCACTCGCGACTTCCTTCATCACGCCATTCGGCTCGTTACGCTCGCCACGATGCCGTTCGCCTAAAGAACGCGGGCGCTACATACCGGCGATGTATGCAAACGTGCTTCAACGACGGATCGGCCGCAGCGCTGAGGCGCACGTTGACGACATAGTCGTGAAGACCAAGAATGCGCTCGACCTCATTACAGATTTGGAAGAGACTTTCGCGAATCTCGGCGATTCCGTATAAAGCTCAACCCCGAAATGCGTCTTTGGGGTTCCCAAAGGAAGCCGCTCGGCTTCATCATCTCCGGCGAGGTATCGAGGCCAATCAGAGAAAATCTCAGAATCGCAAGGATGGGCCCGGTTCCTAACCTCGGAGGAGTCCGTGGCTAACAGGTGTCTAGCAGCCTTGAGCGTTCGTGTCTCGCCTTGGCGAGCATGGAATGCCGCTCTATAGGTTGCTCAAGAAATCCGACCGCTTTAGCTGGACCAGAGGCTCGGGAGGCCCTCGCTCGCCTAAAGACCTTCCTATCCTCACCTCCGGTCTGGTCGCCCGGCACCGAGGCGAACCACTACTCCTCTACATCGCCGCCCGCTCAAGTCGTCGGTCGCGGCCCTTGTGGTGGAACGAAGCGGAGGAAGGCCGTGAACTCAAGGTGCAACGGCGGTCTACTTCGTCGGCGAGGTACTTTCCGAGTCCAAAACTCGGTATCCGCAGTCTGGCCGCTCTCGCGGTACTCATCGCCAAGAGAAAGCTCGTCCATTACTTCACCAAAGACGCCATCACCGTGGTGACCGCGTCCCCACTCGGCGAGATCGCCCACAACCGCGACGCCGGGAAGGATAGCCAAGTGGGCGCCGAACTCGCCGCCATGGCATAACATACGCCCTCTGACGGCTATCAAGTCCTGAGCCACGCCGACTTCATCGCCGAGTGGTCCGAAGCTCAGGCACCACCGGCGATAGAAGATCCCGAGTACTGGACAATGTACTTTGATGGGTCCTACACCAAGAACGGCGCGGGCGCAGGAGTCGTCCTTATTTCCCCACTCGGGAATAGGCTCCAATACGCCATCAGGTTGCTCTTCGACGCGACCAACAACATCGTCGAATACGAGGCTCTCGTCAACGGCCTCCGGATCGCTGCCGACCTCGGTGCTCACCGACTCAACGCCCACGGGACTCAAGCTTGTTGTCGACCAGAGTCATGAAGGCGCAGAACCCCGGGCGCCCGCATGGCGCGCAGATCGTCAAGAAGTGCGCAGGCTCGAAGAACGGTTTAAGGGTTTCGAGCTCCACCAAAGCTACAGACGCTACAATGGTGAAGCCGATCACCTAGCCAATCTTGCCTCCAGCAGAGGGCCACTCCCGCCTGGGATCTTCGTCTGCGACCTCCCACGGCCTTCTCGTCCAATCGGGCTCGATGGCGAAGCGACCTCTAACCTGCCCGGACGGTCACCCCGACCGCCCGCCGCACGGCGGGCATAGACTCGACCGGTCAACCCAGCGCGTTAGTAGCCGAATCCGATCGAGGAAGCCCTTCACCGACCGCTTGACTAACGGGTCGCTCCTCGACCCGACCGAGGCCCGCCTCGCTCGGCGAGCAAAAACCTTCGTCTTGGTCGCCCGCACCTTTACAAGAGGAGTCCCTCCGGTCCTGCAGAAATGCGTTCCGTAGACCAAGGAAGCAACTCGCTCGATATCCATGGCGGGGTCTGTGGTCACCAAGCTGCGCCCCGATCCCTCGTAGGAAAGGCCTTTCGGCAAGGTTTTTATTGGCCGACCGCCGTGTCCGACGCCGAGCAGATCGTGCGCACCTGCGAAGGGTGCTAGTTCTTTGCCCGGCAAATACATCTGCCGGCTCAAGCCTTACAGACGATCCCCATTACCTGGCCATTTGCAGTTTGGGGACTCGATCTGGTCGGGCCCTTCAAGAAAGCGCCCAGGGGCTTTACTCATCTCCTAGTCGCGGTGGATAAATTCACCAAGTGGATAGAGGCTGCCGGTCGTGAGCGTCACGCGTCGGCACAGCGCCATCTTCTTCGCGACATCGCTTTTGGTTCGAGTTCCAAACTCCATCATCACCGACAACGGGCGTAGTTCACGAAAGGAGTTCCTCGAGTTCTCGCGACGACTTCAACAACCGCGGTCGATTGGGCGGCCGTGGCCCATCCACGAACCAACGGCGGTCGAACGTGCCAACGGCATGATCCTTCAAGGACTCAAGCCACGAATCTTGGTCGGCTCAAGCACCGCCCGGTCGGTGGGCGGCCGAGCTACCCTCCGTCCTCTCGAGTTCGGACCACGCCCACCCGAACGACCGGGTTTACACCGTTCTTCATGGTGTTCGGCGCTGAAGCTATCTTGCCAACAGACCTGGAGTATGGCGCCCCAAGATACAAGCCTTCGATGAGGCTCGGGGGCTCGCCTCGCAACAAGACGCCATCGACCAGCTCGACGAGGCGTGTGATATGGCCATCCTGCGATCGGCCAGATATTAGCAAGCTCTGCGGCGCTATCACAGCCGCCAGGTTCGAGGGCGATCCTTCAGCACCGGCGACCTAGTCCTGCGTCGGGTCCAAACCAGCAAGGACAAGCATAAGCTATCGCCACCCTGGGAGGGCCCCTTCACCGTCGTGGAGGTTCTCCGACCTGGCACCTTTCGACTCAAGGACGCCGACGGTCGTATCCTGCCAAACGCTTGGAACATAGAAAAGTTAAGGCGATTCTATCCCTAATCTCTTTTCTTCTTTCCTGGCTTGGTCTTTACTCTTACCCTTCCGAGCACCTGGTCGCCCTGCGACGCTCGGGGGCTGCCCCTTGGCGCCCCTGCTCAGGCTGCTCCCGGTCAGCGTTTATGTGGGTCGGTGACCCAGCTAACTATGGGGTCTCTCCCGAGCGGTAACCCTCTCGACCCGAAGTTCATACCTCGCCCGGCGGCTACGGTTGCTAAGTAGCGCTTCGCGGAAGAAGGAAATGCCCGAGTGGAGCGACCTCAAAGTCAGTCGGGGACACTCCTCCCCCGCGCCAACTCGGCTAACTCACGCGCTCGTGCGGGTCGGTGATCAGACCGACCACAGGGTCCATCCCGAGCGATAACCCTCTCGACCCAAGCGTTACGGCCTACGCCCCAGCGGCTACGGTTGCTTAGTAGCGCTTTGCGGAAGAAGGAAGTGCCCGAGTGGAGCGATCCTCTGTCGGTCGGAAACACTCCTCTCCCTCACAAGTGCGCATAACTGCTGAGTAACCAAGGTTCCTATCCTCTTAACCCCTCACGACGCAACCCGACCTACGCATAAGTGACCCCTGCGGTCCTTAGGGCTACGGCCGGTCGAGCGTTCACCAAAAAACACAAAAGGGGGCAAGAGGCATACCGGAACTTGTTAAACTTAAGATTGCCTATAAAACTTGACAGTCTTTACAATCAATGAAAGGGATAAAATCTAACTGCTTTTATTCTTCCTCGAGGGCCATCTGCGCGAGACGAGGTCGGCGATCTCCCGGCGTCGCGGCTCAACCAAGAACTCGAACCTATCGACTTCGCGTCCGGTCCGGTTCGGCGACGCCGCCTTGCCACCATCGCGAGGTCGATGCCATCATAGTGCGAGATGGTATTGACCAACGCAGAGGAGGCCCCAAGCGCGGCGCCGACCGTCACCGCCCTCTCGACGCGTTCTGGCACTCGGGCCAGCGCAGGGGCAAGTGCGCCGAGCACGCACCGCCTCAGACGCGGACGCAGACCTCCCACCAGCCTCATCGAGGGTCCGCGGCTCGGCGCCAATCGAGGCCCGACCGTCCTCGGTGACTTCGCGCACGCTCGCGCCGTCCGGGCGCGATCGCCACGTCGCGGGCATCCGCCGCCGCCGCGCCTCCGCGGCGATGCTCGATTCTTCAGTGGCTCTGCAGCTTTCGGCCCCGGATAAGCTCGCTGCGTAGGTCGCACCACCGAGTTAATTGAAGAATCAAGACACTTACCGGCAGCAGAGTTGGTCGATTGCGGCCTCTTCCTTGCGCCAGAAGAAGTCCTCGGTAAGCTAAGTCCTTCAGGCAACCCCGCTCGGAGCGAACTCGGTCGGCGTCCTTCCGAGCCTGGTCCCGCTCGACCCGCAGACGGGTCGCCTGCGCTTGCGCGGTCCCCTCCGCGGTGACGGCGGCATCCTTGGCCTCGATGGCCTCCGCCAGGGAGGATTCGAGCTCCGCCACCTTCGCCCTCGAAGATTGGGCCCCCAGGCGTGAATCGAAGAGGGCCTTCGTGGTCTCCTCCAGCCCTTGGCGAAGCTCCGCCGCCTCCGACCGCCTGGCCGCCAGAGCCTCTTGGGACAGGCGTAGCTCAAGATGAAGCCGGCCAGACTCCCCTCGGCGGCCGCTACCGGCTATCCGAAGGCCGCAGAGTTCGGCTCGCCTCCGACGGGCCCGAGATGCCGCAAAAGCAGCTATCCATTAGCGTCACAGCGGGTGAGTCGAGATTTTACAAAACCGTGCCTTTCCATCGACTTACCAAGCAGATCGGCGGACTTCCGGCCACTCGCCCGGCGCCTTCTTTGTCGAAGATTCGAGAGCCGTAGTCGACCTTTGATCTGCTCTATCTCGCTCCGGCGTCAGGCGCGCCTTGGCGGGGCGACCCACTCGCCCTCCTCCGATCCGCCGCCGACTCGACCCAAGGGCCACTCCGGCCGGCGGCTCCTCGATCGTCTGCTCGACGGGCGCCTTGCCGAGCACCATCGGCGGCGATGGCGGGCCCGATCCTCCGGGATCCCGTGGCGATCTGCGCCTGCGGGGCCTCAGCCGGCGCCTCCTCCTGGGGCAAGGGATCGGGCGCCCCCGGCACCCGCACCGTCTCAGCCCGCGTGATCACCGACCGAGTTGTCGCATCCTCTTCCGCGAGGACGATCACACCGGTCGGCGGCAACCGCGCCGAGGGCGGCGGAGCCCTCGCCGACCTCGGCTTCCGAGCGAGGCCCCATCCTCCGCAGACGGCGCGGCCGGCCAGCCAACGGTGCGATCGGGCGCCATCCTCGCGGTCGACGCAGGGCGTACCACGGTCACACCCGTAGGCGCCGACGTCACAAAACACACTTAGTGGCCGTTCGGGCTACTTTCTGCTAAGTGTTCGAACAAAACAAAAAGAAAGGGTACTTACTGAGCCGAACGAGTACGTGGCACGCGCGCCCTCTTCGCTGGTCCCCCTCCGAGGGGCAGATCTGCCGGCCGCTTCCCCAAAGCTGCCCCCCGCGAAAGCGCAATGACGACGGCGACCGCGCGGTCACCCCTGCTGAGGCTCCCGGCCCGGCTTGGCACGGCGGTGTCGCCTTCCGCAGGTCCTCGCCTCGACCGCCCGATCCGCTGGACGGGTGGGAATCCGCAGATGCGCCTCGAGAGTGCTCCGCACCAAGCACGGAGGAGGTTGTCCCCGCACAGATTGCCTCCGATATATCCTCACCACGCGCGCCCTCGCGCGCTCCTTCTCCTTCCTTCCTCCTCTCCTCCTTCCGCTTCTTGGGGAGGAATCGAAGTGCGCGCCTCCGCTCGGGCCACCGCCTTTGCCTCCTTCTCTCACGAGCGGCGCCGTGAGATCGTGCCCAAGAGCCCCTGGGAGGTGTGAGGGCGCCGGTCAGAACAAATACCAAAGGCAAAAACAGGGGAAAGAGGCGAAAGAAAATTCCATTAACCTACCAGATTCGGGGGGTGCGCCGCCGAGAACGGTTCCGGGAGGCCACCGGCAGCCTCCATGGCGCCTCCACCCGTAACGACGGCCACCCGGGCCTCAATCTCAGTTGAGGCCAGCTCTGGCTCCGCCATCCTCATGCGGTCGGACGCCCCCTCGTACCGAAATAGGGGGCGAGGCCTGTGCATCAGAGGTTGTACGCGCATCCCCATGAAAGCACGCACGACCGCGCCCCCGGTGAGGCCTTGCCTCCTAAGCGCCCTGATTTGCTCCACGATCAGGGCCACCTTCTTCTTTTCCTTCTTCTCAGCGCCCGCCCACTCCTCCCCGTCACGAGGGGTTCGCGGTGAAGGGCGGGCGCTCTCGACGCCCGAACGTAGAACCACTCGGGCGCCACCCTTGTTGGACGCACGGCACCGACCTCGATATACTCCGCGGCTCGGCCGGACCGAGCCGGAAGGCCAGCCGCCAATGGGTCTTCTTCTGCATCGGGCTTGTCCTTCCAGAGCCTTGCTTGGAAGAGATGCCTCCACAGCGCCCAGTGCGGCTCGATCCCCAGGAAAGCCTCGCACAACGTTATGAAGATGGCGATGTGGAGGACCCCGTTCGGATTGAGGTGGTGCACCTCCGCCTTGTAGTAGAAAAGCATCCCCCGGACGAATGGATGCAGCGGCAAGCCAAAGCCGCGCTCAAAAAACGAGGCGGGCACCACGACCTCATCGTCCCGCGGTGAGGGATTGGCGGCCCCTGTCGGCACCCTCCATCCGGAGAGATCCTGCGCGGGGAGGAAGCCCTTCTTCACAAGGCCGAGCGCGCGGCTGGCCTGGGTGGAGCACTCCAGCCACGACATTCTTGCGAGGAGAAGAAGAGAAGGCTAAGTTTTTTCTTTCCTTGGCTCTTTGTTGTTCTTAGGAACAGGAGGCGAGGGAGGCAAAAAGCGTGGTCGCCAGAAACGTTCCGGGGGCACCTTTATAGAAGACGAACAGGCACCGACCGAACCGGCACCCCCTCGAGCGAAACGCCGCGTTCGCCCTCGTCTGTCGCGCCCGCCTGGTAACTCCCCGTTCCCAATTCCACCCAGCATTAAATCTTGACAGGACAAGTCGTAAAGACGCCGCCCCGAGTGACACGTCTGCGCCTTGGGTGGGACGGTTGCTCCGGGGCGCGCGCGAGAGGCCATTAGCCGGCCGCGCCCCAAAATGGCAAAGCTTTGTGGCTTGCGCCGGGGCCCACTAGAGTCAGGGATCAAAAGGCCTAACCCACTAGATGGGCTTAAGGCCGCCCCAGCAAAGCTCGAGTTAGGGGCAAGTATGAGGTGAGCCCCGCGGTGGGCCCTCGGTTAGGTCGGCTGACGACCTAATCACCTCTACCCGCGTCCGAGACCATACTTCACACTCTCCCGGGAGCTCATCGATGAGCGACAGCCAGCTGTGTCCTGGGTCGGCGGACGACCCAGGATCCATACGAGATTGAGTAAAGAAAGGTTTTTTTATGGGTCGCCCCACAGCAGGGCCAGGACACCCAACTCTGGGACCGTCCGCTCGAAAGGGTCCCCCTTGGGCGGGACCTCCCAGGACCCACTCGGACTACCCGTTATAAGCTCCACGAGCACGGCGTTCAAACCAACGCGGGTAAACGCGCGTCGCTCACCCCCTCCAGGTCCCACACCTGCGGACGGGGTATACGTGTGGGATAGACGGCGACCACTCCTCTCGCAGCTACCCTCGCCAGACGAGGACTCGGGACGGATGCCCCACGTCCAGCTACGACGAAAAACGAGCCCACGTCCAGCTACGACGTAAAACGAGCCCACGTCCAGCTACGACGTAAAATGAGCCCGCGTCCAACTACGACGTTAAACGAGCACTCGGACACCCGAACCTCACGAAGAGGCATCGCGGTCGTCCCTGCCGACCAAGGCACGGTCTAGCTACGACGTTAAACGAGCGCCCGGACACCCGAACCTCACGAAGAGGCATCGCGGTCATCCTGCCGACCAAGGCACGGTCTAGCTACGACGTTAAACGAGCACTCGGACACCAACCTCACGAAGAGGCATCGCGGTCGCCCTCGCCACCAAGGCACGGTCGGACGTTAAGCGGCGGCCGGACACCGAACCTCACGAAGAGGCATCGCGTCATCCCTGCCGACCAAGGCACGGTCTAGCTACGACGTTAACGAGCGCTCGGACACCGAACCTCACGAAGAGGCATCGCGGTCGTCCCTGCCGACCAAGGCACGGTCTAGCTACGACGTTAAACGAGCACTCGGACACCCGAACCTCACGAAGAGGCATCGCGGTCGCCCTCGCCGACCAAGGCACGGTCTAGCTACGACGTTAAGCGGCGCTCGGACACGAACCTCACGAAGAGGCATCGCGGTCATCCCCGCCGACCAAGTCACGGTCTAGCTACGACGTTAAGCGAGCACTCGGACACCAACCTCACGAAGAGGCATCGCGTCGCCCTGCCACCAAGGCACGGTCTAGCTACGACGTTAAGCGAGCACTCGGACACCGAACCTAACGAAAGAGGCATCGCGGTCGTCCCCGCCGACCAAGGCGCGGTCTAGCTACGACGTTAAGCGAGCACTCGGACACCGAACCTCACGGAGAGGCATCGCGGTCGTCCCCACCGACCAAGGCACGGTCTAGCTACGACGTTAAGCGAGCACTCGGACACCAACCTCACGAAGAGTCGCCAGCGGTGCGTCCATGCCGACCAAGGCACGGTCTAGCTACGACGTTAAACGAGCACTCGGACACCCGAACCTCACGAAGAGGCATCGCGTCGTCCCCGCCGACCAAGGCGCGGTCTAGCTACGACGTTAAGCGGCGCTCGAACACCCAACCTCACGAAGAGGCATCGCGGTCGTCCCTGCCGACCAAGGCACGGTCTAGCTACGACGTTAAACGAGCGCTCGGACACCCGAACCTCACGAAGAGGCATCGCGGAGGCACGGTCTAGCTACGACGTTAAACGAGCGCTCGGACACCCAAACCTCAAAGGCATCGCGGTTGTCCCCGCTGACCCAGGCGCAAAGCAAACTCATTACAAAGACATTCACGAATATAAAAGAAGATTTTATTATAGACCAACGAGCTCAAGCTTTACACGACTTTACATACGATTACTCGGCGCACACGAGAATAGCTACACTACGCCAGCGGCGAGACCTTCTCCGCGCCAAAACCTTTCAACATCCGCGCGGCATCGGTGGCACCGACGGCACGGAAGGCCCTTGCTCGGTCGACGGTCACCGCCGCACCGCGGAATCATAAGCCGATCGCTGCTACCGCTCAGCGACATCGACGTGGCCGCGCTTAACTTCGGGGCGGCGCCGCGCCATCGCCTCGTATGGGCCTCCGTGCTACCCCAAGCCTCGGGGCGACCCGGCGGCGGCGTCCGATGCAGCGAAGATTACGGGTGCAGCCTCTTCCTCCGGAGTTCGCCATCGCCCGATCATACTCGGCCGGCTTCGGCCAAGGGTCTTCTTCTTCTACCACGACATCATCGCGAAATCGAAACCGGAGGGTGCCCCAAAGCCATCCCAAAGAGCAAAAGAAAGTTCTCTCGCTTAAGCTTTACCACTCAAGCAGGCCATGGTATCCTTTTATACCCGAACGGACGGAGACTAAACGTCTCCAGAATAAATGCCGACGTCAGGAAACGAAGCGCCCTTCACCAGAACCCGAAGCAGTCCGGAAGACGAGCAGGCGAGGCGCCGCTGAGCCATGCCATGGCGGCGCCGCAACGAGGTGATTCAAAGCCCGGCGTTCGAATACCCCGCGGATTTCCGGCAACCGTCGGATCCGCTGGGGTACACCGCGCGAATCGTCGACCTAATCGGTCGGGCCAACTGCTCAGGCCCAGTCACTACTCTTCTTCCAAGCTCAACCCCCAACTGAATCTGCCGAAATCAGTCAGGGGCTCGGGGGCTACTGACGAATACTTATAATAGGTCGTACCCCAACGGCCCAAAGCGACGAGCCGGCGGCCTCAAGCACAGCTCAAGCCCAACAGGCCGCTCTTAGCCCATTACCGACCAAGCAGAGCTCCCGACCCCCGCAGCAGGTCGGGATCCCATCGGCTCCGACCAAGCAGAGCTCCCGACCCCCGCAGCAGGTCGGGATCCCCTGACTTCGATCGTGCCAAGATAACCCCTGCCAAGGGCCGCGTGTCAAAACTTCCACCAGCTGACAGCCACGTGCCCCACGAACGGGGTCAATCGAAGCGACTATACAAGGGCAGGTGGCTCCTTCCCAAGAAGGTTTAATGGTCGACCAAGTCATGCTCCCGATCCCATCGGCCGGTCACGCATGTAGCGAAGACGCGCCTCTCCCGAGGCAACACCGCGCCCGAGCGCAACAACGTCAACACTCGAGAGGTTTGCGAGGAGGCGGTACGCCCATTCCCGGAAAATACCTAACCGCTCGACCACCTAAGCTACCGACCAGCGTGGGCAAGGCGAGCGGTGATCGGTCGGCGAGAACGAAGGACCGGCCACTAGTATAGGTCGTCTCGTCCTCCCCACTTCTCGATGTAACCTGCGCCTTCCTTTCATATAAAAGGAGGGGAACCCCGTGAGGCAAACAACAACGAAAGAGAGAGCTAAGCCATTGGCATTCTCACTTGTAAAACTTTGTGCGATCATCTGTACCAAGAGTAATACAACCCCACCACCGAACTGGAGTAGGGACTTTCGGCCAACCGATACATCTTGGACTTAAGTCTAACCATTCGAGGAGTGGAACGCGACCCTTAGACTTACAAATTTACTTGGTGGTGCTCGAAACCCGACGATTCTTGACGAATACTTATAATGCCGTACCCTCAGCGGCCCAAAGCGACGAGCCGGCGGCCTCAAGCACACTCAAGCCCAACAGCCGCTCTTAGCCCATTACGACCAGCGAGCTCGGCCCCGCAGCAGGTCGGGATCCCATCGGCTCCGACCGAGCGAGCTCCCCGACCAAGTAGCAGGTCGGGATCCCCGACCGATCGTGCCAAGACAGCCCTGCCAAGGGTGGCGTGTCAAAACTTCCACATGACTAACGACCCGTGCCCCTGAGCGGGTCAATCGAGCGACTATACAAGGCGGTGGCTCCTTCCCAAGAAGGTTTAATGATGACCAAGTCATCTTGCCATCCCATCGGCCGGTCACGATAGAGCGAAGACGCGCCTCTCCCGCGGCAACACCGCGCCCGCGCAACAACGTCAACACTCGAGAGGTTTGCAGGGGGCGATCGCCCATTCCCGGAAAATACCTAACCGCCTCGACCACCTAAGCTACCGAACGATCACCGCTCGCCTTGCCCACGCTGGCCTGTAGCTTAGGTGGTCGAGCGGTTAGGTATTTTCCCGAATGGGCGCACACGCCTCTACAAACCTCTCGAGTGTTGACGTTGTTGCGCTGGGCGCAGTGTTGCCTCGGAGAGGGCGCGTCTTTGTTTTGTACGCGTGACCGGTGATGGATCGGGAGCATGACTTCGTCACCATTAAACCTTCTTGGGAAGGAGCCACCGCCTTGTATAGTCGCTCGATTGACCCTGTCAGGGGCACGCAGTCGCAATGTGGAAGTTTTCACACGCTGACCCTTGGCGGTCGCTTGGCACGATCGGTCGTGGGATCCCGACCGCCGCGGCCTGGAGCTCGCTTGATCGATAATGGGCTAAGAGCGGCTGTTGGCTTGAGTCGCGAGGCCGCCGCCACGCTTGGGCCGCTGGGTACGATCCATTATAAGTATTCGTCAAGAGCCCCGAGCCCCGAAAGTGATTTGGCGATTCGGTTGGGGTTGAGCTTGAAGAAGTAGTAGGATAGGCCCGAGCAGCTGGCGACCGATTAGGTCGACGATTTCGCCAGTGTACTAACGGATCCGACGGTTGCCCCGAAATCCGCCGGGTATTCGAGCGCCGGGCTTTGAATCACCTGCTGCGCGCGCCACAGGATGGCGGCTCAGCGCGCCTCCGCCGCTCGCCTTCCTGGACCGCCGGGTTCTGGTGAAGGGCGCTTCGTTTCCTGACGTCGGCATTTATTCTGGAGACGTTTAGTCTCCGTCCGTTCGGGTATAAAAGGATACGATGGCCTGCTTGAGTGGTAAAGCTTTAAGCGAGAGAACTTTCTTTTGCTCTTTGGGATGGCTTTGGGGCACCCTCTGGTTTTCGGTTTCGGCGATGATGTCATGGTAGAAGAAGAAGACCCTTTGGCCGAGCTTCAGGCTGAGTATGATCGGGCGATGGCCGAACTCCGGGAGGAAGAGGCTGCAGCCCGTAATGCTGCTGTCGTCGACGCGCTGCTCGGGGTCGTCCCGAGGCTTGGGGTAGCACGGGAGGCCCTTCTGGAGGCGATGGCGCGAGGGCGCCGACTGTAGTTGGCGCGGCTACGTCGATGTCGCTGAACGGTAGCAGGCGCATCGGCTTATGATTCCGCGGTGCGGCGGTGACCGTCGACGACCGCGCAGGCCTTCCAGTCGCGCCGCCTGTGCCACCGATGCCGTGCGGATGTTGAAAGGTTTTGGCGCGGAGAAGGTCCTGCCGCAGCGTAGTGTAGCTATTCTCGTGTCTGTCGAGTACTGTATGTAAAGTCGTGTAAAGCTTGAGCCTGTTGGTCTACAATAAAATCTTCTTTTTGTTCGTGAATGTCTTTGTAATGAGTTTGCTTTGCGCCTGGGTCAGCGGGGACAACCGCGATGCCTTTGAGGTTTGGGTGTCCGAGCGCTCGTTTAACGTCGTAGCTAGACCGTGCCTCCGCGATGCCTCTTGGTGAGGTTCGGGTGTCCGAGCGCTCGTTTAACGTCGTAGCTAGACCGTGCCTTGGTCGGCAGGGAGGACCGCGATGCCTCTTCGTGAGGTTCGGGTGTCCGAGCGCTCGTTTAACGTCGTAGCTAGACCGTGCCTTGGTCGGCGTGGACGCACCGCGATGCCTCTTCGCGGAGGTTCGGTGTCCGAAAGTGCTCGCTTAACGTCGTAGCTAGACCGTGCCTTGGTCGGCAGGACGACCGCGATGCCTCTTCGTGAGGTTTGGGTGTCCGAGTGCTCGCTTAACGTCGTAGCTAGACCGCGCCTTGGTCGGCAGGACGATCGCGATGCCTCTTCGTGAGGTTTGGGTGTCCGAGTGCTCGCTTAACGTCGTAGCTAGATCGCGCCTTGGTCGGCGTGGACGCGGCCGCGATGCCTCTTCGTGAGGTTCGTGTCCGAGCGCTCGCTTAACGTCGTAGCTAGACCGCGGCCTTGGTCGGCGAGGGACGCACCGCGCGATGCCTCTTCGTGAGGTTCGTGTCCGAGTGCTCGCTTAACGCCATAGCTAGACCGTGACTTGGTCGGCGGGGATGACCGCGATGCCTCTTCGTGAGGTTCGGTGTCCGAGCTCGCTTAACGTCGTAGCTAGACCGCGCCTTGGTCGGCAGGGACGCACCGCGATGCCTCTTCGTGAGGTTCGGTGTCCGAGTGCTCGCTTAACGTCGTAGCTAGACCGTGCCTTGGTCGGCGGGGACGCACCGCGATGCCTCTTCGTGAGGTTCGCTGTCCGAGCGCCGCTTAACGTCGTAGCTAGACCGCGCCTTGGTCGCGCAGGACGACCGCGATGCCTCTTCGTGAGGTTCGTGTCCGAGCGCCGCTTAACGCCGTAGCTAGACCGTGCCTTCGTCGGCAGGAAGACCGCGATGCCTCTTCGTGAGGTTCGGGTGTCCGAGCGCTCGCTTAACGTCGTAGCTAGACCGCGCCTTGGTCGGGCAGGACGCACCGCGATGCCTCTTCGTGAGGTTCGGTGTCCAGTGCTCGTTTAATGTCGTAGCTAGACCGTGCCTTGGTCGGTAGGGACGACCGCGATGCCTCTTCGTGAGGTTCGGGTGTCCGAGTGCTCATTTAACGTCGTAGCTAGACCGTGCCTTGGTCGGCAGGGACGACCGCGATGCCTCTTCGTGAGGTTCGGGTGTCCGAGTGCTCCTAGACCGTGCCTTGGTCGGCAGGGACGACCGCGATGCCTCTTCGTGCGGTTCGGGTGTCCGAGTGCTCGTTTAACGTCGTAGCTGGACGCGGGCTCGTTTTACGTCGTAGCTGGATGTGGGCTCGTTTTACGTCGTAGCTGGACGTGGGCTCGTTTTACGTCGTAGCTGGATGTGGGGCATCCGTCCCGAGTCCTCGTCTGGCGAGGGTAGCTGCGAGAGGAGTGGCCACCGCCTATCCACACGATACCCCGTCCCGCAGTGTGGGACCCGAGGGGGTGAGCGGCCAGCGCTTCCGCGCTGGTTTGAACGCCGTGCTCGTGGAGCTTATAACGGTAGTCCGAGTGGGTCCCGGAGGTCCGCGCCTGGGGGGACCCTTCCGAGCGGACGGTCCCAGAGTAGGGTGTCCTGGCCCTGCTGTGGGGCGACCCATAAAAAACCTTTCTTTACTCAATCCCGTATGGATCCTGGGTCGTCCGCCGACCCAGGACACAGCTGGCTGTCGCTCATCGATGAGCTCCCGGGAGAGTGTGAAGTATGGTCTCGACGCTGGTAGAGGTGATTAGGTCGTCACCCACCCTGAACCGAGGCCCCACCGCTGGGCTCACCTCATACTTGCCCCTAACTCGAAGCTTTGTCACGGCCTTAAGCCCATCTAGTGGGTTAGGCCTTTGATCCTGACGGCTTAGCTAGGCCC